>JASJET010000103.1:46696666-48090000 GCA_034092305.1 Diaprepes abbreviatus
TAGGCCTCTTTCATCTGTTTCCATACTGTTCTGTCCTGTGCTATTTGAAACCATCTTGCTCCCGCTTGCCCTTTGATGTCATCTAGCCATCTTTTCTGCGGCCTGCCGACACTACGCTTTGTTTGTCTTGGTCGCCAATGCGTTAGTCTTGCCGTCCATCTGTCCTGAGTCTGCCTAGCTACATGTCCCACCCACTGCCATTTAAGTTCTGCGACACGCCTTATTATATCTGTGACTTTGGTTCTTCTACGAATTTCCTCGTTTTTGATTTTATCCCTTAAGCTGATTCCAAGCATAGCTCGTTCCATTGCTCTCTGCATCACTATAAGCTGTTCCGCAATTTTCCTTGTCACCGACATGGTTTCGAGGCCATAGGTTGCCACCGGCAATACACAAGTATCGAAGACTTTTCTTTTAAGGTTCATTGGTATGGCACTGTTTCGGAGTATGTAGTCCAACCTACCAAAAGCTGCCCAAGTTAGTTTTGTTCTGCGTCTGATCTCAGCTGTTTGATTATCCTTTCCTATTTTGATGATGTGCCCCAAATATGTGTATTCTTCCACATTTTCCAGGATTGTGCCATCCATATTGATGTTTCCTTCAGTGTTAGTAATTACTTTGGTTTTGGAGAGGTTCATTTTTAAACCAAATTTTTTGATGTTCTGTTTAGTTTATATATATATATATATTTATATATATATATATATATATATATATATATATATATATATATATATAATATGGCAAGATGGCCGACTTTGACAGTGGTGTTTTGATTGCTGAGTTTAATAAATTAAAGAAAAGCGAGCTGATTGAAATTCTTGTTCATCATACGTTACCTGAGAATACTATTAGTGAAGTGCTTGTAAGATTTGTAAAATTCTTGGACGATAAATGGAGCAACCACCGTGAAAATTGTTCTGATTTGATTGACATGCCCAATGATGGTTCGAAGACAGTGGTTAAAAATGTAAACAACCAGGAAATTGAAATTAAGTACCTGAAGGAGCTGTGCTTGCAGAAGGATCTAACGATTAGATATCAACAGGAGGTAATTGATTCCATAAATGAACAAAAATCACTTTTGAATAACCTATTAAATAACGGTCATAACTTTAACCACAATAATTTCAAGTTGACACTGACCCCGCCCAATCAACAGGAAACGATAAATATTGCTTCAGCAGATAAACAGATTCCCTTACGACCAATCAACGGTAAACAGAATCAACAGAAAACTGCAAATATTGTTTCAGCAGATAAACAGGTTCCTTTACGAGTAACTCCATCTAGCTCCGATCGCCCTAATATTGCCAAGCAGAACAGCGGCGGCGGCACGGCCGGGGTTAGAGGCGAGCGGCCAGCGACTGATCGGTTGGCTGCCCAGAGTAGTCGAACTGATCATGGTGAAACACACGCTGCCGATCCACGTGTACAGAAAAATGGAGAATCTGGTAATGTAGTATCGTTTGCGGCCTCGGACGTGTCGAGTGCTGTATTGCATGCACAGACTCGACAAACTATGAGCGATTTGATTTATATGGATAAAGAGAAGGATAAATCGGATTGGACTGTCGTCAATCGTCGAGGTAATACAAGAAGGAAATTTGCAGTGGTTGGGACTGGAGTTAACACAGTGCGTGACTCAAATTTGAAAGCTGTTCCTTGCTTTTCATTTTTCCATTTATGCCGTCTGGATCCACAAACGTCAGAAGGAGATTTAACCTCATATATACGATCTATTTTTCCGGAGGCAACATGCCAGAGGCTCGAATCTAGATACCCTGAACTGTACGCATCTTTTAAGGTTGGCGTTTTGGAGTCTTGTTCAGAAAGATTCCTTGATCCAAGCATCTGGCCCAATGGTGTAAAAATCAAAAAGTTTTTTCATGCTAGAAAGAAGTAACCCTCAAATATCATCGAGCTTTTCTGTCAAGAATAAAAATGACTCTATCTTGCTTTTTCACTTAAATGTTCAAGGCTTGCCTAACAAGGTTGACACGCTCTCTTTATTTTTAGATAAATTGTTGTATAATTTTATTTGTATTAGTGAACACTGGTGCACTGCCAGTAATTTGAAATGTATTAAAATTAATAATTATAAATTAATTTCCTCTTTTTGTAGGTCTGATCATGTTCGTGGAGGAGTCTGCATGTACTCAAGAACTGACATGGAGTGCAAAATGGTTAATGTTAATGATTTTTGTAGTGAGATCAATGCTGAGTTCTGTGCTATTGAGGTCCCTCATCTGAAATTGGTTATTTTAACAGTGTATAGATCAGGTTTGGGTAACAGTAACGTGTTTTTGGATGCTTTCGAGGCGGTATTAAACAAATTATCACAGTCGTATAAAAATATCATTGTAATGGGCGATTTTAATATTGACTTTAGAACAGAGTCCACCATTTTGTCAGAGCTAACTTGTATTATCAATTCCTATGGTATTTTTGCCACAATATGTGACTACACTAGGGTGACCAGTGATTCCTCAACTTGTATTGACAACATTTTGACTAATATTGCTGACGAGCTCTACAGTTCTGGAGTACTGGATCCATGTCTTTCCGACCACCGTGGTCAGTTCATTGAGCTAAGGATGGGGATGGGAGTTGGTGTTCCCGAACGGGTTAGAGTAAGGCCTGTGACAACAAAGGGAATTGACTCTATTTTGGGCGACTTGAGCGTGATTGACTGGGGCATTTTCTATCAGAATGTCGACTCTGAATGGCTTGCTTGGCATCTGGTTTCGGTTTGTCAGCAGCTGATCTGCAAGCATCTTCCTATGAGAGATGTCTTCACCGATAGGCCTCCTGTTCGGTGGTTTAATGAGACATTAAGGAAAATGAGGGATGAGCTCTCTGTGGTGAGGCTTTTGGGCGATGGGAGCACGGAATTCCGGGATTTGTACAAGCTTATGAATAAAAAGTACAGACAGAAAGTTGCTTCTACAAAGAAGGATGCATTTGGGAGTTTTCTGGAAAATTCGCAAAGCAAAGCAAGGGATGTTTGGAGAGTTATTAACTATGAGAGAAATCGATCTTCACATAATATTTCTAGTTCATCGCTCAGCGCTGGGAACTTTGGTGAGTTCTTTAGTAAAATAGTATCCGACACTATAAAGGATCTACAGATTGACACAGAAATACAAAATGCTATGGTTTCGTCGATCCCAAATTCGGTGCGTTCTTTTGCCCTTTTACCAGTTACGGAGTGTGATGTTTGGAGTGCTATACAAGCTCTCAAAAGGTCGAATTCTTTTGACATATATGATATGAGTAGCGCTATTCTGAAGGAGATTAGTGTGTATTTGGTCAAACCTTTGAAGCATTTATTTAATTGTAGTCTGGCTCAGGGTAATTTTCCGGATTGTCTAAAGATAGTAAGGACTGTTCCTTTGTTTAAAAAAGGAAATGTCGATTCCATGGAAAATTATAGACCTATATCTTTGATTCCGTTATTAGGGAAAGTATTTGAGGTAATACTGAAGAACAGCTTGAGTCGTTATTTTGAACATCACAATTTTTTGCATCCTTCACAGTTTGGTTTTCGCCGGAATTTTTCGACTATTCAGGCAGTTGCTGCGGTTGTGGAGGGCGCGGTTGAGGGAATAGAAGGTGGGGAAAGCGTGGGGCTTTCACTGTGTGACCTCAGTCGTGCCTTTGATTGTGTTTCTCATGAACTTTTGATTAGAAAGCTTCATAGATACGGTGTAAGAGGCGTTCCCCTCGATTTGCTTTCATCTTTCCTGTCAAATAGAAGGCAGGCAGTCGCATATGGTGGAGAGCTTTCTGAGCCTACGGCGGTACGATGTGGAGTGCCGCAGGGTTCGGTATTGGGACCTCTTCTTTTCATTATATATGTCAATGATCTCTTTAGGTATTTGTCACTAGGTCTGTGTATTTGTTACGCTGACGACACGGCGCTAATTTGTAAAAGTAGAGACCCAGAATGTTTAATGAATGAAATGTCTGTTATGGGAGAGCGTGCGAGATGTTGGTTTGCTAATAATTCCCTTAAATTGAATGAGGAAAAAACACGGAATTTGTTTTTCATGAATGGACGTGGAGTGGTTGATGGTTCTTCGGTGACATTGTTGGGTATCAGTTTGGACGATGGTTTGAACTGGAATTCCCACATTGCATTATTGAGGAATAAGTTGGCATCCTCTATTTTTGTTCTCAGGCAACTTCGTGGGTCTCTTCACTGTGACACCCTTCTCTCTGTTTATTATTCCTTATTGCATTCTCATATTTCGTACGGTGTTCACCTTTGGGGTTGCTGTATTGGCGCGATTCAAATCTTTAGAATGCAGAAGAAGGCTATTCGACTTGTCTCTGGTATCGGCTATAGGGACCACTGTAGGCCACACTTTATAAAATTGCGGGTACTAACGTTGCCTAGTTTATTTATCTTATACCAACTACTGGAGATTCATAAAAACCGTGGAAAATTCCAACAAAATTCCCACTTTCACTCTTATAGCACTAGATCAGCTAATTTAATTAGGCCTTCGAGGTATAGATTGGAGAGATCTAAGAAAAATACACTGAATGTGTCATTGTACAACACGTTGCCTGAAACATTTAAAAATTTAGATTTTATGAGATTTAAAATTAAATTAAAGGAATTTTTGTTAGAGCATGCATTCTATTCGGTGGATGAGTACATGGAGACTTCTTCTAGACCTTATTGTTAGGACTTTTTTAATGTAATTTACAAATAGTTTTAACCTTATTTTTATTTTGTTTTGTGACATATTACAATTGTATTTTTCTGTACAAAATGTAATGAAATAAATTTATCTATCTATCTATCTATCTATATATATATATATATATATATATATATATATATATATATATATATATATATATATATAATTTATTTTTGTATCTTAAACCTTTTGTTATATATATATATATATATATATATATATATATATATATATATATATATATATATATATATATATATATATTTGTACTACTTTCGGCGTGGTTTCATTTATCCTTATTTCGACTTTGATAATCAGATCTGTGCACATTACTTTTGTCTTTGCTAGATTCATTTTTAGATCTACTTTATTCCTCTTGCAATTCTTCAGGACTGTCATAAGCGAATCCTAAATAGCTTAGGTATATCCATCTATATTAGACCTTTGTTATTTCAGTCTAATTTCCGGAATTTATTTTCTAGAGTTGCTGTGAAGAGCTTCGGGGATATTGTGTCTCCTAGTCGGATTCCTTTTTGAGTAGGAAATTCTGGGGTGTTCTTATATCTATTTATTCTAGCTTTGGCTTCTCTGTCTAAGTTAGCTAATATTTATATACATGATTTGTCTACTCCTGGATTCACTAGAGTTTCTATACCTGCTCTAGGATATAGTGAGTAGAAAATCTCTTATGAATGCGAGCGCTAGTGGTAAATCTTCTTTTGCCCGACTCATTATTTCTCTTAGTGTTTGAATATGATCCAATATTTTGGAACCACTTCTAAGGCCTGCTTGCTCTCGAGATTGTGCATAGTCAAGTGTGCTCTGTATTATTTTGTTAATTATTTTTGTGAATATTTTATATATTCCTTGTAGCAAGCTAATTGGTCTATGATTTCTGACATCTTTCTAACTACCTCTCTTATGATTGAGATTAATATTGGTACTATTCCACTATTTCCGAATGTGTCTTGCTTTTAGGGAGTCTGTATATATTTTTGTTAGGATTCTCCAAGTTGCTTTACCGACGTGTTTTAGAAGTTCGGCTGTAACACTGTCATTTTCCGCAGCTTTGCCGTTCTTTATCATCTTAAAAGTTTTCTCTACTTCATCCACGAGAATATCTGGAACGTCTTCATGAATTGCAGCTACCTTTTCCTCTACTTCTTGTATTTCTGGTGCTCTGTATAGATTCTCATAAAATTTGGTTACGTGTTCTATTATTTCATCTCTGTTTGTGACTTCTTGACATTCGTTGATCAATTTATTATTTGTTTTCCGCCGATTATAAACGTACTTTTTTTCTTTATATAACTCTTAAAATTTTCAGTTGCATTTTCCACTAGCCTTTCATTATTGGTTTTTATAACTTTTGCAATCCTTTTCCTTATTGTTTTGCACAGTTCGGTGTATCCTATTCTGTGTATATTAGAGTTAACTCTAATTGGCCTGCGTTGTTTCAGAAGAGCTCTTGTTTCGTCGGAAAGTTTTCTATTATGGTTGCGTTGTTGTAGTCTTAATAGCGTCCTGAGTTCTTACTTAGGTTAGTGATGTTTATTCCTGATATTGGTTGATAGAGTAATTTTTTCGTTCTATCTATATCTATATCTATATCTATATATATATATATATATATATATATATATATATATATATATATATATATATATATATATTTAGTCGTAAATCAAATGGTGGATTTAATATATACCATATGTAATGAGTCCTGCATCTTTTGTTCTATGAATTCTTGGCATGGTATTTTCAAAAGTGTTAATTTTAGTTCAAAAAAACAATAAACATTTTATTTTTTATTTCAGGAATTACAATAAATGTTGCTCATATTGAGTACCAAACAGAACAAAGGTATTATGGACACACCGATTGTCCTGGACATGCTGATTATATCAAAAACATGATTACTGGAGCAGCCCAGATGGATGGTGCTATAATGGTAGTTGCTGCCACCGACGGTGTTATGCCACAAACTCGAGAGCATTTACTTCTTGCCAAACAAATTGGAGTTAATCATATTGTTGTTTTTATTAACAAAGTTGACTCTGCTGATAAAAAAATGATAGAGCTTGTTGATATGGAAATCAGGTAGGTATTGTATACTTAAAATTGATAAAAAAAAAACTATTTTTACACATATATTGCGTTCAAAGTTATTGAAAATTTTAAAGACTGATCTGGAATGAAACATGAATATATATATATATATATATATATATATATATATATATATATATATATATATATATATATATATATATGTTCTTGTTTCGTAACTGAAACTAACAGCGCTATTATTTCATTAAATTAAGCTATGAACAAATTTTTCATTTTTAATATTTTCATGGAAAAAGGTCCTTATATATAATGTAAAATTTCAGGGATGTTCTAAAATTAGAATATAATAAGGTAGATTTCTAAATTCTATTAGGTCCACTTTGATAAATCATCTGTAAAATATTGAAGTTGAAGTTTTCGTTGCTAATAATAATCTATCATATTCTGTAAAGGGTTGAGAGTTAAGGCTTCAAAACGTACAAGAATAATTAAAAAATCGACAATTTTTTATTTAAATTCAATATTTTTATTAGGTTACTATTACTTAAACTAATTTTTATAAAAAATGTTAACGGTTGAATTAACATCTGTTGTTGAGAGAATGTTACGACAGTTTAAATATATGAGAAATTTTTAATTATCATAGTAAACAACATAACTAAAATTTTCTTTCTACATATAAAAAATATTTAAAAAAAGCTACTGCAATATATTTTTATAGTGAGAAGGGTGATTGTCAGTGACTTAAATGAAATAAACAATTTTTTAATGTGTCTATTTATTTTCCATTCATAATCTTTTTTCAAATCTATGCATTTTGATACAGAAGATAGTCAGGTTTTTTTATTCCTTCTGAAAAATAATCTTTATCAAAGTCTCAAATGTTTTCCCAATATGCCAATTCTTCATATTGGTGAACAGGAAATAGTCACTAGGAACCAAATTTAGCGAATAAAGTGAATGAGCAATGTAATTTTTACAACTGTGCCTTTGCAATTCCACTCGAATGAGCTGGGCATGAGCGTGGTAAAAGAGCATATTTTTTCAACAGATGTAGCTACCCAAATGCTCTTGTAATTGTCTTTTTCTTCTGTGGGTAATCGTATAACATGTGTGAATGTGAATACCAAAAATATATGTCAAATAGAATACCAAAAAACTATGGCCACGTTCTTACCGACTAATGGAACTATCTTTGCCTTTTCAGAGCGAGTTTTCAGACCAAATACAAATTTCTGACTGTTGTTATGTTTGCGGCGTGAAGCAATGAATCCACAAACGTAGGCAGTAACGTAATGTCGCAAAAATTCGCTAGAATTACCGTGGTACATGCTTAAATACTGCCGAGACATGGTTAATGCTTGACTGTTAGTAAACGCGGCACCTATTTTGCTGAAAGCATTTTCATGCTCAAAAGTTCATGCAAAATATAAAATACACATTCAGTAGAAATATTTACAACTTCGCTGATCTCATATATCTTTAATCGGTGACCTTCAAATACAATATTATGGATTTTATCGATCATTTCTTGAGAAATTACTTCCTCTTTTGTGGGTCCAGAATACCCAGCATTATGTATGATGCCACAAAATAATTCAGTAAATCACTTGTCAACAGTCAATACCATATTTGTATAGAAATATTAAAAAATTCTGTATGTATCGTGATTTTAACCTGCACTCATAGAAACTGCAAAATGTATTTCCCAAGACTTCTTAACTTTCGGCCACGAAGACATTTAATATATATAGTTCATTTCTCCCATTAGTTCATCTGCTTTATGGGTACCAGAACTAATCTTTGTGAATATTGATATCCATGACTGGCAACGCTTTCTATATAGAATGTTTATTGCTAATACTAAATTTAAAATTTTCTTTTAGAACCACCAAGTACAAACAAAACAAACACGAATACCTTAAATAAAAAATTAATGTCACTTCTCACCAGTGTGTTTTTCTTTATTGCTTTAATAGCATTCCAGTGATTTAGCGCCTGGCACTAATTACGACATAACAGCATATGCAAAATAATAAAACATAATCCGTCTTGCGAACTAGTAGATATCTGTTGGACTTCCATTGTCTTTATTTTTGTTGAATATCACGACGTTTCCGCTAGTAGTTATCTCTAGCCCTTTTCAAGAGAAACTAAATAAATCTCTTAGATCTATGGCTATTTATACTAAAAATAAATTCAGTAGAGTGTGACTAAGATGGGTGCAGTCATGCCTGCTATGGCAAAATCCCATTTTTATTCTGCATTTAGTTTTAGTTTACAATTACTAAGAAGTGGTTTCCATACTTCTCTTATATCTAAAGACGGTTTACTAAAACAACTCGGGTTCTGATGTATAACCGCGGCTTCTTTGAATTTCCGTTTTCTCCAATGTTGTTCTCGGTGTAGTATTTTAGCTTCAGACCATTTTATGTGGTGTTCATGAGTCCAGGCATGGTTGGCGGCACCAGATTTTACTGTTTATCCTCGAGATGTGCTTTTTTGGTGTTCTTTGATCCTTACGTCAACAGGTCTCTTTTTTCGCCAATGTAGGAATTGCCACATTCACATGGTATCTGATATACACAGTTCTTCATGTCTCTTTGAGTTGTTGGTTTGACCCTAGTGAGCCGACTTCTCAGAGAGTTATTTGAATTGAAGACAACGTTGATTTTATATCGTTTTCCTATCCTTCTAACTTTTCTGAACTGCCTTTAACATAGGAGATGTTCAATACTGGTTTTCGTTCTTCATTCGTTGTTGATATTGTCCTATTTCTGCGTTGTTTTAGAAATTTATCCACTAGATATACTGAGTATCCGTTGGCTGTCAGATCATTTTTAATGTAATCTATCTCTTTCATCAAGTTCTCGTTGGAGTTGCAGAGAGTTAAGGCTCTATCTACGAGATTTCTTATAATTCCTTGTTTGGTGTTGTTGGAGTGATTAGATGAATAATTAAGGTATTGTCCTGTGTGCGGGGCTTTTCTGTAAACCGACGCTCGAATTTGTCTGCCATTTCTTTCAACCAAGACATCTAAGAATGGTAATTTATTTTCTACTTCTTTCTCCATGGTGAGTTTAATAGTTGGGTTGACATTGTTGAGATGAAAAAGGAAGTTTCGAAGTTCTTCGTCGTTTCCACTCCAAATAATAAAAGTATCGTCTACGTATCCCATAGGAAGTCTATCATCCTGGATGAAGAATTTTTCCTTTTCTTGAAAATGGGAATTAGTCAAACAACTTTCGAACAAGTCCATTATGACATGATTTTTAGTGAGTCCTCAACTGGAACATTGGTGTATAGGCTTTCCACGTCAAAGCTAATAAAATGGTCTTCTGGTTGTACTTCTATTTCACGTATAATTTCTACGAAATGTTGCGAATTCTTAACCCAGGACGATGTGGATAAATTTCTAGAACAACTCAGAAATAGGACAATATCGACAACGAATGAAGAACGAAAAACCAGTATTGAACATCCCCTATGTTAAAGGCATTTCAGAAAAGTTAGAAGGATAGGAAAACGATATAAAATCAACGTTGTTTTCAATTCAAATAACTCTCTGAGAAGTCGATTCACTAAGGTCAAACCAACAACTCAAAGAGACATGAAGAACTGTGTATATCAGATATCATGTGAATGTGGCAATTCCTACATCGGAGAAACAAAGAGACCTCTTGACGTAAGGATCAAAGAACACCAAAAATGCACATCTCGAGGAGAAACAGTAAAATCTGGTGCCGCCAACCATGCCTGGACTCATGAACACCACATAAAATGGTCTGAAGCTAAAATATTACACCGCGAACAACATTGGAGAAAACGGAAATTTAAAGAAGCCGCGGTTATACATCAGAACCCGAGTTGTTTTAGCAAACCGTCTTTAGATATAAGAGAAGTGTGGAAACCACTTCTTAGTAATTGTAAACTAAAACTAAATGCAGCATAAAAATGGGATTTTGCCATAGTAGGCATGACTGCACCCATCTCAGTCACACTCTATTGCATTTACTTTTAGTATAAATAGCTATGTAGCTAAGGGATTTATTTAGTTTCACTTGAAAACGGCTAGAGATAACTACTAGTCGATACCTCGTGATATTCAACAAAAATAAAGACAATGGAAGTCCAACAGATATCTACTACTTCGCAGAAAACATCATTATCTATGACCTTCAAACAAACAATAGTCCATCAGTGCTCACATATACTGTGCCGTATCAATAGATGACTCTATCCTATGCTGCAGATTACAGAAAATCCGCACATTTTAAGCAATCGCTCTGTTGATAGATGTTCAAATAATTAATAAAAATAGAAACATTTCGGAAAAATTTAAAGTAAAATAAAGTAATAAAAAAATACTTTTAGAAAACATCCAGCAGTTTTTTTACACGGTGGCACTACTCTACCAGCCGCTATTACACACCGAAGCCCTAAAAATAGTATTTAAAAATATGAAATTACAGATATTCAAAATGTAAAAGTAAGTTCATTAAATGCATTTTAGTTTCTTAAACAAAAGCGGGTATTAGGTAATGAACTAAAAAGAATAATCAATGGATGAACAGAGTAGTACCAATACAATGTGGATTTCTTGCTCATCTAAGTGGCTTGCATTCTTGAAGGTTATAAACATTTTTGGCAGTAGTGTATATATTTGTTCGAAGATTTAGAATTTTGTACCGCTAGTGGAAAAATAAATAACTAATAAGTACCGTAAAAAAGAGTCTATTTTTTTAATGTTTTGACTACCATGAACCAGCTATGATTACATATTAGATTGTGTCTGATTGCGTGTAGTTTTTCATTTGGACAAGAAACCACATTATACAATTTCAAACATACTTTACTCATACAATATTCGAACAATCTTGATTATACCCAAGGAAATCGAACCATGTTTAAGATTTGAAAAGGAAGTTATATATCAACAGTCAGTTAAGTTCACAAAAACCTTTTTATTAGATTTGAAAATACGCAATATATTATTGTCTAAATACCTCATAAATTTCATAATGAGTTTATAGGTACTTAAAAGTAGTATTCAAAGTTCCTCTATATAGTTAGTCAACACGGTTATTGCTGGAAAGGTAACCATGAGAACTGTTTTTATTGTTACTATATTCACCTAATTGCTATAGATTAAATAATGTAGGGATATATAGGCTACTCAATACTAATTTTTGTGACTGCGTTCTACTATCTCTCCTGAGATGACTAATGAAAAATTTTTATATTTATGTCTGAGGATTCAAAAAACAACTGATCTTAACTTAATTAAAAATATTTGCAGGCAATCACAAGGCCTAGGTTCGATTTGTCTAGATAAGTAACCCTCCCAATGATTTTCGAAGCTTTTTAAAAATGTTAAGTATCTTGTTTATTTTGTAACTCGAGATACAACTTTTAATATTCCAGAACATTCATAACTATTTTAATAGCTCATCAAGTGCTTCGTTGTGCTCGAAGTAGGGTATATCTAGTGTTTTCTATGTTTACCTTTTTGTAATAATTTATGTAAAGAGAATTAAGGTATCATATGAAAATATTTTTGAGTATAAAGTATAACACAACTAAAAAGCTTATATAAAGTACAATAACATAATGTGAAAATTTCTTTAAAAAAAACAAAATGACAAGATTTGTGCTCTACTTTGGCTGGAAGGAACACTTGAAGGAGTAATTAAAGATTTAAAAACATTATGTAGTATTCAATTGGTATTAAAATTTACAGAATATACAAGACGGTTTATTTTTTTTAGCAAGTTTCAAATACCGTTTTCAACTATATTTTGTAGACATAAACAAAAAAAATTGTATTTAACAATTTATTTAGTTACAAAAATAATGTAGCCTATTCTGGTTGGGCACTTAATTTCAAAGAAAAGGAATCACCCATTATGAAAATATTTACTGTTTATAATATGTACGTAATATATAATAGAGAAGAAAACTTGCCTTTCTTAGAACTGAAATTTCTATTATAATACCTTAAGGCACACTGATGTCTTCAATTTCATAAAATATATATTTTCTTAGTACGTCTTAAAAATTTTTGCTCAAAAATATGGATGGATGTTGTCAATATAGATCTGAAATCATATACAGGCATTTTTGTTGTACCATTTTCTGCATAAATCTCTGACCATAAATACTAGGGCATGATCATATATTACTTCACAATGCATTAATGATATTTCACCAAATTTCAACATGAATTAAAATGCCTGTAGTTTAAAATTAGTTTTTTTTTTATTTTCCACTAGAGCAACATAAATACCAGTATCAACTGATATATCTTATCAATATCTTTTTGGAAATGGAACAACTCTGCCATAAAACAATAACTATGACCACAATGTTTGTAGAGAGCACACGCATGCAGTTAACTCACTGGTAATTTTCTTCCCAAAATTAAATTATATTTTAAAAGATATTTTATGTCAACGACAAACGGAAACAGAATGCTTATATTCCACAGCTTTTCTATACAAGTGCTTTGCCTTAGGGGTTAATTGATTTGGAGTGTAACTTCCACAGATTTCAGTAGAGATTGGTATTTTATAAAAAAAAAACATTAAATATTCATTATATTTATAACGTAATAAATCACCTGCCTATTTTTTTTTTACAAAATCATTTTTCTATATTTGCTAAAGAAGTGCCCAGACCAAAAATTATAGGATGTAAAAACATTTTTAATTGTAAACTTTCTAAGAAATTTACAAACAAATTTTATCATATATCCAAAAGCTGGAAACTATATTTTCAAAATATACATATCTCCGCTCTTGGTAAGTAGAAACCTGTATAACAAATCTCAACTTGAAAAAATTTACCTAACTTCGAATCACATCATATTGAAAGGTAGAAGTTATGTCCTCACTGTTGTTCTAACTATCAAAAGGTAATTGCTGTGTTCGAAACATAAATAAATGATTATTAGTATTATAATGATGGTTAAATTAAATTTTAATACATAAAACTTTAAACTATTGTTACTTTTCATAAAATTATCCACACAACTTAAAGCAATCGGAAACAAATATTTTACAAATCATCTGTTCTAGCTGGTAAATTTCGTAAAAGTAAATAATTAATATTAATATATATGGTTGAACTTTAATCATCCTTACTGAAATACTGCTGACATATACTGATCACTTATTGATTAGATTAACGTCCATAAGTTGCAATTGTCATATAGAGGAATTCACTCACCAAATCGTTTTTTATGATTGTCAAGACTGGAACATGCATAAATTTGGGATGCTGATAAATAAAGAGTTAATAATGTATGTCGTTTCGGTCAGTATAACCTTAATCAAGAATTAAATTTATCTACCAATTTCTTAGCTATAATTTTTAAAAACAATGCACAATAAGTTATACACTAAAACGGCCAATAACTTAATTATTATCGTCTAAACACAAAACAACGAAATAAATTTCACAAACCATCAAAATCAATCGCCATATAGACAGAATTTTTCAGATGACAAGTCGGTAAAAAGAGAAGGATATTAGACTTATTTTATCCATTAAGAGAACATTTTGTAATTGGATACAATACAGTAAGTCGTTAGAGAATGTTTAAAAAATGCTTGTACAGTTACAACTGGATCTTAGTACTACTGCTAATTATGTTTTGAATAAAACAAAAATTTATTTAAATTCAAAAGCAGGCTAATGTATGCTAGATATTCAAAATAGTGAAAATAACAGATTTTATGGACACAACGTTTGTGATACAGTTTATTTATAATTATTCGAAATAAAATATTCTCGCTAATTTAGTAGGTGTAAATAAACGTTAGAAATATAAGTATTGATGTCAATATGTGCTAATAATTTACTAATTTTAATAATTTATTTGAAAATAAATTTGCAGGTCAATGATTTCTTATATATTTATATGTTTAGTTTTAAATGTTTGTGGTTTATAACAGTATATTTTTGTATATCTTAAAACTAACATAACTCATTGATATAAATAGACGAATTGTTAACAGAAATGGGATATAACCTGGTTCCTTGAAATATCGGCAACTTTATAGGACTTTGCTCTTATTGTCATACTAAAAGAATTCTTAACCACAATCGTATACATTAACATAAAATCCTAAGTATTATTTTTTTTATGAAAACCAGTTTGTAGTTATATGTTTGTAAGATTTAAATACAAATTTAAGCTAGACCAATTTTTTTAAAATATGACAGTGTGGTTTCAAGAAGAATTTTTGTCCTTATATAGCTCTTATTAATGTAATTAATGACATAGTTCATGCTGGTGACAAAAACTGATTAAGGCATTATTATTGCTAGACTCTTCTAAAGCATTAAATACTATCCATGAACCTCTTGTCCTCCAATCAAAATTTTACAGTTTTCAATCGGAATCTTGTCTCTTAATTGAATCCATTTTATTTAATCGATATCAAAAAATTGTATCTGATGATTGCTGAAAATAAAATGATGTCGAGAGTTCTACAAGAGTTAGTTTTAGGAACATTATGTTTATATATATATATATATATATATATATATATATATATATATATATATATATATATATACACATATCTGATATCCTTAAATTCTAAAAATTTTGTATAATTCAAGTATACGCGGATGACACTCAAATTCCGTAGTAAAACAAAGTAGATTATGTTAATTGTAATATTAATCTTGGAACCGTGTTAGACAGTATATTAAGATTTAAAAATCATTTAAAAATGTTATTTCGAAAGTGATATTTGAAATTAAAGATAGTATATGTGTTTAATAATAGGCACATATTAAACTTTTCTATAAGTTTAATAAGAATGTTTAAGACTGAAACCTGATCTAGTTGCCAAGGAAGTTAGATTTTTTTAGTTGGCCAGTTGTATTTTCCTAATGAAATTGTTATAATTTGAGCTACATATGTCAAAAAATAAATGCTTATACGGAAAAATTAAAAAAAAAACTAGAAATAAAGCCTTTGAGCAGGTGGGAGGAAAAATTTTCGTCCGAAGATAAACAAAATTTTCTATTTGTGACAGTTAGGTGATAAATAAAAAATAACTTTTTATTCTTGTATTTTGAGCTTCAAAACTTGCTTAACTAACTTATATTTGTTTGAAGCTTTTAGACAATGTTGAAGATTGATTATAATGTGGTGATATGACTTGCATTGTATTTATTTTTGTTTGTTTGTATGACGTTTCGATTAGGTTGTATCTCTAATTGTTATCAAGTATAAACTGAATGCTCTGTCCTAAAGCTACGCCCTAATATAGGGACTGTGTCCATTGAAGCGCGACGTTTTACTTCAACGTGCACACTTCAATGATTTGATGGTACAAAATAATGGTTGCCAAAGATTAGGTATTAGGAAGCCAACACATACTGGACCAGGCGCGGATCCAACGGGGGGGGGGCGATCGCCCCCCCCCCAAGAGCTTTGAGTTTAGAAAAATAGACCCGATTTTGCCTCTTATACTATAGTTTATTCAAGAACAAGAGAGAGTAATAAATCATGTTTTACCCTTTTTTTCTTCGCAAAATACCTGTATTCTTTAGTCCGGGGTCTTTGGCAAAATCTGTTAGGCATATATATTTTTCATAGAAATGGGTTAGAAATTTTATAATCAAAAATACCGGTCTATAATAATGGACCATTTGGGTTGGATAACAATAGATATTTGGATGTGTGAAGTGTTAAAAAGGATTTTAATCCTTGTCATAGGCATCAGAAAGAGGTTTATTTTATCAATAAGTATTTATGGCATAGAATATTATTTCGGTAATAAACGTAAAATAAAAAGTTTTTATAATATTATTTTATTTCTTATGATTTTTTAATAATTCACATACATTAGAAAATATAGATAATTTTGACATATTTAACACAAATCACAACTGCATTTTTATTATTTTTAATTTTGGCATAGAAACCGTTTTAGGCACATTCACACTAAAATTTCGCCTTTTTCTCTCAAAAAATTCTAAGTTATAATTTAAATACTTATAAAATACCCATTGTAAAAAATACAGGAAGTTAAATATATATAAAAAAATAGATTCGTCCATATAATGTGAAAATTTTGTTGGGCTATCGATCATTTTATTATTAATTAAAAACATTTTTAGGACATTTGACGTTTCAGTTTATTTATTTCTTAAATCATCTGCAGAATTACAATTAAACATTAAAAAGGGATTCAAATGTAATTAATTTTTATTTGTTAAATATATTTAAATAATAATTTGTGTGTACGATGGTAAACATTACGTATCTAATTCGTAATCCAAGTCAGTGAAGCTATCCTCGCCCAAATTAATTATAATTGGTTCCTCTATCTCACGGATCGTGAGATCGAGTTTCTACATTTTCTTTTATTCTTTTATTCTTTTATTATATGGATTTTTCCAAATTTTCTGCAGTAACTTTATTCCAAAAAATCTTTCAAAAGTTCTGTTAAATTATTAATTTTGTTAGTTGTGTTATTTCTAGTAACTCTACCTTTTACTTGAAAAAGATATTTCCTTCGCCAACGGACATTTTCCACACGATCTATAAGAACAGATTTCCTATCTGATTTTTCCCAGCAAAAATTAAGTTCTCTGAGCAATTTCCAGGGCTCAGTTCCTTTAATTTCAGATAAATCCCGATCTCCATTGATTTTAGTTATACTTTTCTCGACGGTTGGGATCTGCTTCTCATAATAAGATGTATGTACAACTCCTTTGATTGCAGTTTACATCTCTTCTTCCAACGAGGTTTTTCGTCTGCCTGTGATCGAATGTGACTTGGGAGTACTAACAAATCCAGTCGTTTTTTTCTCCTTCAATATTCGGTACATAGTAGATTTTCCATCTCTTGTCATGTTGGAAGACATCTCAACAGAACTTTTAACATTGTTATCTAGATATTGATATTTTAAGGCATCATAAACATTCATCGTAATGGGTATCTCACTAATCTCATATAATATATAAAAACAAGCAAAAGCAAGATAAATCACTAAGATGACAGAAATTAAATTGAAATATCAGAAATTCTATTGTTGCAGTAAATTTATAAAACCTTATAATGTGTAAATATAATCAAATATAATTAGATTAACGTCAGTTTTCAGTTACCTGCGGCACTGGAGCAGGTAATTTGGAGGTGTCGGTAACAGTTTTATTACTCCTCTAGTTCTTGAATAGAGTGTAGGAATGTGTATGCTTGCGATCGCCTCTCCCCTTCCCAAGAGCTTTGAGTTCAGGAAAATGGAGACAATTCTGCCTTTTATATTAAGAATGTGTATGCTACTAGCACTCCCCTCCCGTTGACAACTTGTTATTCTTGCGATAGCCACTCCCCCCCAGAACTTTGAGTTCAGGAAAATAGACCCGATTCTGCCTCTTATACTAGAAATGGGTATGTTTCCCGCATCCTCTCCTCCTGTCGACAACTTGTTTTTTCTTATGATCGCCCCCCCCTCTCTCCAGAAACTTCAAATTCAGAAAAATAGACCCGACCCTGCCTTTGACACTAGAATTGGGAATGATGCTGATGCCCCCCCCCCCCGTCGACAGATTGCCATACTGTACTTTTGTGATATCACCGCCCCCCCCCCCAAAGAGAGAGGCTGGATCCGCCCCTGTACTGGACAATATTTTTACCATGATTCTAATCATTCTGTTCTAACAAAACGAGGAATTATACACAACCTCTGTAATCATGCTGTATCTATATGCAATAATGTCGATTCATTTGAAAAAGAGGAAGCAAATATTAAATCCGATTTACAACATAATGGTTATGCTCTAAAATTAATTGATGATGTGATAAATAATCTTAGAACAAAGACAACTGGACAGCAAGAAACATATTCTTCCTTCACAATTCCGTATATTAAGAGGACTTCGGCGAAAATAAGACGAATTTCCAGGAACTATAATATAAAAACAGCCTTCAAATCAGGAAATACACTCAAATCTCATTTAACAAAAACAAAACCAAAAACTGCCGATAGGGAAGAATGTGTTTACAAAGTTCCATGTGAGTGTAATGAAATATATATCGGAGAAACCAAGCGTCCACTAGAAGTTAGAATTAATGAATGTAAAACTTACACGCAGAAAGGAGAAACGAGGATCTGATATTGTAAAATACGTTTGGGATAAACAACACCATATAAAAAGGGTCTAAACCTGCGGCAATATAAAGGGCATTTTTTAGAGGTTTGGTTTTTAAATTGGCAACACTATTTCTAACGACTGTTGATGGTTTGTAGTCAGCAGTCAGTACGTTTTACCATTTTACCATGAATAAACTTACGTCAGAATAAGGTTTGCAAATTATGCAAATTTATTTTCAGAATCATCGTTCAGTTCGCCAAATTTACCGTGCGTTATGTCCATTTTACAGGCGACATATTCGTCAATCCGAGTAAGTTATTCGTCGAACCATGGATCATTTTCGCACTACGTACGCTTTAGTTGATAATACGCGTCCACAAAGACGCCATACAGTGCGCACAGAAGAATTTATTGATGCTGTGAAACGTAGTGTTGAGAAGGACCCGAATGAGTCGATTCGCCATCGTGCACAAAAATTGAAGCTGTGCCATCCACTTTGTGGAAGATTTTGCGAAAAGATCTTGGATTACGAACTTACTAGATCCAGCTTGTGCAAGAGTAGAAACCGCGTGATCATCATGTATATTCGGTGATTGGGTTGAAAACAATATTCAGCTTGACCCTCTTTTTCAACACAAAATTTTGTTTAATGATGAGGCTCATTTATGGTTGAATATGGAGACGCCCTTACATCCATCAAAAGTGACTGTTTGATTTGGTTTATGAGCAGGTGGAATCATTGGCACATATTTCTTTAACGATGATGTCGGCCAGAATGTTACTGTCAATGAAGAGCGGTATACAGCCATGATTGCCGACTTCTTCGTTCCTCAGTTGAATGGTATTGATGTGGCCGAGCTTTGGTTTCAACAAGATGGCGCAATATGCCACACAGCTTGCAAGACCATCAATTTATTGCGCGATTCCTTCAATGAGTACATAATTTCGCGTAATGGACCTGTGAACTGGCCTTTACAATCGTGTGATCTCACGTCTATGGATTACTTTCTTTGGGCATATGTAAAGTCACTAGTCTACGCCGATAAACCACAAACGTTGGACTACTTGGAAGTCAACATTCGTCGCGTAATTGCTGATATACGGAAAATTTGACTTCCGGATTGCGCTTCATTCGAAACAGCCGTGGAGCTCATATGCCTGAAATTATCTTTTAAATAAAGCCAAAGCCATTATTTATACGTGTTTTATTTTATTTTAAAACTGTATACCTCTAAAAAACACTCTTTATATGGAACATAACATAAAAAAAAATTGTAGAAGCACCTTACATTAAAAATAATAATGGAATCTTTAATAAACTCAATGTTGAAATAGCTAATCTTTGGCAACTATTACTTTGTAACATTAAATCATTGAGGTATGTATTTCGCATTTCAATGGACACAGTCCCGAGATAAGCTCGTAGTCTTGGGACAGAACATTCAGTTTATACTTGATAACGATTAGAGATACAACCTAGTCGAAATGTAAGGACCAACAAACAAAAATAAAGATAATGCAAGTCCGATAACCATATTATAGTCTAACTTAAATTTGTCAATTTATACCCTTTACTGACAACTGCATCCTGTTTTAAAGTTAGTCCATGTTAGTGAATTAGAAGGTTAATTTTTAGGTAAATTATCCTCTGGTGGTAAGTTAAAGAACAGTTTGGCCTGTAGATAATAGTGTTCATTAGACTTCGCATTGCTAAACATTAACTTGGTCACTTAAAATAAATTAAATATTAAAAAAAAACTTTATTTGCCGGTAAACATTACGAGTTTGATTTTGTTTCGAATACCCTATCCTAATTTTACAATATATAATCACCTTTTGAGTTTACCGATTTTGTTTCTGGACAGCTTGTATATTTGTGTACTAAATGTTCTTTAACCTATCGCCTATTTAAGGTTAACCATTGTTTTTTTTTTAATACGCGTCCCAATATTTTATTCAGTTTAAATTTATGTGGGCGTTAATGGATGGTAATAACTAAGGTACAAGAAACAAGGCAAATACATTTTAATAATGACGCATTGAAAATATGAGGTCAGTGATTATTTTGTAGAAATTGCGCAGTTTAATATGAAATATTAGAACTGAAACCAAATCAAAACCAAAAACTTCCTTAAATCGCAACAGAATTTATATAAAGCAACAATCTTAATACACCTTTATCCCATATTCACAAATTTTGGCTCGATTTAAAGATCAATGTTAACCTTAAAGTCCATAAATTTGCCGAATCTGTTTTATGAGGTAAGGAGATAATTAAGTTTAGAAAATTCAGTTCCATGGTATATATCTTTTAATATTGATTTTTCCTAAATTCCTTTGAAAAAATTTAACAACTTGTGGTGTGTGTTCTAACAATATAATATGACGTTTTCTAGTGGTATAGCGACCAGCTGTAAAATAGTGTATTATAAAAGTGACTTGTAAACATCGCTTCTGATTTTTTCTCATCAACGTTATGACAACCTAAATATTTCTATCAAATAATCGCATGTATTTGTAAGCTTTTTACCCCTTGAAAATTTTTCGTTGAACCAGCTGTTTCGTCAGGAAAAAATATATTTTCAATTACCCGCGTATACCAATTAACTATAACAATAAAAAATACCTGTAGCAATAATTTTTCGACTGACTTTGTTGCTATTTCATTAAATACTTTAACTATTGACAAATTGCCATCACTGTCTAAAAGTGGACTAAATTAAGATCAACATTCTAAATTTCTTAGCCAATTTTAATATTAAACATGGACACAGGTGCGGACTCAAGGCGGTCGTCCCCAGCTTCGAATTCAGAAAAATAGACCTGGCCCTACCTCTTACAGTAGGAATGTAAATATTGTTAGCATCTCCCTCTCCCATGGACAACTCGCTTTCGCTTGCCAGAAAAATAGATCTGACTCTGCCTCTTATACTAGGAATGTGGATGCTACTGGCAACTTCCCCCACCCTTCGACAACTGGCTTTCGCTCGCCATACTTTACTATTGTAATATCATCGCTCCCCTCACCTGCATAAACAACTACACGTACTCGGAGAAGGTTGACATGGTCCTGGTGTATCAATTTTGTGAAGGAAATGGGCGTCGAAGTATTAGGAATTATATGGAGAGATTTCCTAACCTCCGAACCAAGCCATCAAACGTTTGCCAATACTCAGAGTCACCTCCCAGAAACTGACAGCTTTGAGAAAAAATTTGAAGGTAGGAGTCTTATTCGAACAACTCGAACAGTCGAAAAAGAAGAGGAAATTTTGAGAAAAGTTGAAGAAAAACTAAGTGTTAGTACCCGCCGCTTAGAAGTGAGTGGAATTTCCCTAATATGATATCTTAAAAGAACAGTTGTCACATCCACATTACCTCCAAAAGGTTCAGGGATTTTTACCGATTGATTCCCCCATGCGCATTACATTTTGTGAAAGCAGTCGAAACAAAAAATCCGTGATCTAAATTTTGGTAGAAAAATTTTGTTTACTGACGAGGAGTGTTTTACAAGTCACCAACCTTCACAATTAACATATTTATGCAGATGAAAATCCATATGCCATTAAAGTTGCACACCATTAGTATAACTTTAAAATAAATGTTTGGGCAGGTAATGTTGATCGCTACCTTATTATATTCTTCTGGAAAGTTTGCTTATCTTACTTCGGCGAGAACTATGGTATATGCATGGTGATGTCTCACCCCATACTTCCGTTGCAGTTCAGGAATATTTACATGACCAATACCTCAACCGATGGATTGAAAGAGGGAATGAGGCACCAGCAAGATGGGCACCACGTTCTCCAGAGTTAAATGTGGGTCATTAATGCTTTGGTTACTTATTCATATAGTTTCATAAATTGTTCGATTACGACCAGAGATCCCATAACCAAAAATTCGTTTTCTTCATTCCTGGTAGTTGTTTTCCGATTGACTGCACACTTCTTGTTCTTCGAAAAACATGCGACAAAGTTTTGTAATGAACTTTTCAAAAATAAATTGCAAAGAATTTATTTCTAAGAGGGAAAATGCTAACTTATAAAAAAAAAAGTATGAAAGATAGGTAAAAAAAGTATTTTAAAGAGCTTTAAATTAGAATATAAATTCGATATTAAATACAGGGTGTCCCATTTAAAAAAAGGAATTATTTGGTTTTAATTATAATATAAAATGTAAGTTTTTATCAGACCTGTATAATTTTTTGAGATTGCTATTATTTTACAATAAATTTTAAAGATTTTACTAAAAATCCAATATAATTTAAAACATCTAGTTTGAATAGACAAGACAAGCATGCCTCTTAATTTTGGTCTATAGTTTCAAGACTAGTCAAATATCTCAATGTCGGCTTCTCTTAAGTATATGAAACATAACAATAACTTACCCACACTATCAAAATATGCAATAATAAACAGGACATTTCATTTAAATTTTGATCACTTTAGTCTGAAACTTTTTTTGAGCCGCTGTGTATATTTCAAAATTATTTTAAAACGTAGTCCCAATAGTCCTACATATTCCTTGTTCTATATATAAACTGATGAAAATATGGTGCACCACTCTGTATATACACACGCTAGGCAGTTGTTTATGTAAACTTCGTTCTTGGTTTATTACATCTCCACTGACTGAAAATGCATATGGAAAAAGAATCAGCGAGGAATTTGCGGTAAAAACAAACTATGTGCCCTTCTCCCATATATAATTGTTTCGCCAGGAGAGCTATAGTGAACCAAGCGCAAAATTCACAGAAAAAAAACTGCCTATATAAAATAGCTATTCCGTAATGTGTCAGTAGGATATTACACCTGCCGACGTCTTAAATATTAATTGTTTACAATTCGGCGTCTTGTCTGCACATCAAGATTAAAAATTGGAAGTTTGTATTGAGATTTATCAGAATAGTTCAATATTGTTCTGTTATTATTAAAAAATATTTTTTTTGGAATAAAATGAACTTAGTTTCTAAAAAAGTTGACAATTTATTTTTATCTAGTAGTTAGAAATTGTAAAAAGGGCTAAACAAAAAAATAAATAGTTGATATTTTTTGATAAAAATTGAAAAATTACAAAGTCAAAATTTCTCTCCCAACTTCGTATTTCGAATTATGACGTACTAACTAAGTTTTCAGATGATCGATTTAACTATTTCTTAGTTATTTGATACACAGAAACAATTGCCTGATTTTCAAAAGAAAAGAAGATTTTTTATATAGAATTTTTTTACCCATACTACTGTTCTCAGCTCTTGCTAATTTCGTCATAAACAGTGTTATGATTTAAATATCCTAGTCTAATTCTGTATGCTATTTAATTTATTGTTAACATTAATTAATTACTAATAAATTGAAATAAATTAGTAGTGCAATGATGATCATTGATTACTTTATTTTATTTAAAAATTTTGAGTTAAAGGATTCGTAAAATTTTAAGTATTTTCGCGTATTTTGATCTATATAGATGTTGACTGTTGTGTAATAATATATATATATATATATATATATATATATATATATATATATATATAATCATGTTATCATTAAAATACGCAACTTTATATTAATATTATAAAAACTACTTACCATCAGCATGCAAGAAACTACAAACACAAAATTCATCTTCATTTTGCAGTGAACGTTTTAACTTACGCACCACAAACTTCGCACTAAATTCGAACCAAAAAATTAATTTCCTTATCAATCCATAAGTCTTCGTTTGTGTAAAAGCAGTGTCAAGAAAACGCGTTCTTGAGTCTGCGAAAAAAAAAATCCGGAAAAGTTATTTAGGATCTGGCAAAAGCTTTTAAGCGTAAAGAATTCGTAAAAGAGCGGTAACGCATCTGAAGTTGACACTTCTTGTAGGTTTGTTCCGGCTTGGCAAAAGCGCGCACGATGAATGAACCGCCTAAAGAAAATGTTACTGGCAGAAGCAGACGACAGAACAGTGCAGGAGGACCCCTCTTTGACCAAAGAAGATCTGCACCAAAGCAATGCCATTAAGGCCTTTTGTAAACGAACAACACGGTGAAAAGCAGCAGCCGATAATGAAAATCCGCCGTAAAAGAAAACTTGTAGTAATTCTGGTATAAAAAAGTGTTAAATGGTGCGATAAATAGAACAATTTAATTTTTATCCCTTTTAGGTGAAAACAGTATTTTACTAATAAATCATTTATAAGGATTTATTGTTAGTTCAAATTATTTAGAAAAAATTTAATTCCCAAAATAAAAAAAAAACTTTTAGAAATATATCCTTGACTACAAATAACATCTTTCTATGATCTAGATTTATTAGATTGAGAAATCATTGCTGAGAACTAGTAATTATATTCTTATTTTCTTGAAAGCTTTGTCACTCTCATATACCTATCTGAAGAGTAACGTAATTGGTTCTGTAATATTTCAACAAAAACTGATATTTCAATCGTGCGAAAACATACATTTTAGGAAGAAAAATAAGTAGAGAAAGACAGATGTCGGCGATGAATAAAATTTTATTCGCCTACTAAGCTGGACTATTTACAATATTGAAATAACGTATTTACACCAGCCCACTATGATCAGTTTGTGATTTATTGAATTTTATCAGTGTAATGGAAAAAATGCAAATGTATACATTAGTGAATCTACCCATAATTACGAACTATTTTTGTGAAAAAAGAAGTAAGAATAACATCATGTCAAATCATGGTATGGTCTGGACTAGGCACTGTTAGATTTCCATAAGAAAAATCTATTCCTATAGATTTCACTTAAGCCTATTTATCCTCCGGGAACAATTGGATATTCATTTTAAGACCTTCTTTACTGATTATCTTTTGATTCAATACAATAAACGTGGTACTAATACAAAAGAACAAAAAGTGTCCTTTACTTCTAAAATCGATTAGATATTATAGTAAATTATCTTCTCTTCTAACAAATAAATACATTGCATCAATTATAATTTGAACTTAATTATATTATATCACATTTCTTATTATATGAATGAAAAGGCATAGAAAATAGAATAAAATATCATAAAGAGTATGAATGTATCTTATAAATTATTTTCATAGCAATTCTGTAGACAACCTTTTCATTTTATGAATTCTTGGAAAGCGGAAGAATCTCTGTTGATTACTTGACGCGACAGATTGTACATTCGACCAGTTTACGCAAAAGATTCACAGAAAAAAGTACATTTGACTTGGACACACATATACGATTTACTTGTTATGAGAAAACAAATGATGACAGTCTAAATGAATGAATACTTATACTTCCCCTTTATCTTAATTTTTTCCTGAAATATAACCAAAATAATTACCATACGATAATTTTCTTTCAGTACTTCAACTTGTTGAATATTTTAGATAAAAAAAACATTTTAACAAAAATGTATTTCTATTTTAATGGGATGTGAGAACAGTCCATGCCAATTATGCTTTCCAAGCAATAATTCTCATGAGTTGCCTTTGGCAAACTGAACATTGTACTTAAGATTGGAGCATTCCTACCTGCCTCAAAAGAAAAGTTAAAACATGACTGTATATTATCAGTTGCAACACGTGGAGTATAAACTTAGATTTTGGAAAGAAACTCAGCAGAAAACCTCAGATCAATGAAACGATCAATAAAACAAGCAATACTGGAAATATTGTTGAGGTGCAAGAATCATGGATATAATAAAATGATAAGTGGTAAGACCACCACCAAGGGTGTTGATATTCGAAGAATAAATGGGAGAAACTGGATGAAAATAGAGGAGAACAGGAATGTTCGGAAAAACCTGTAAGAGATCCGCAATCAGCAGTAGATTAGTATGGGTTGAGAGAAGAAGATGAAAGCATGGTATAGCAAAAAATTTAATAAACGTTAAATTTCTCCTAGCCCATTTATAAAGTTGGGATTGTATTTGGTTTTATTATGGTATCTATATATCAAATTCTGCCTTTATCTTAAAATTGTCTTTATAATAGCATAGATTTAGAAAATTCTTTTCCATCAAAAAAATTTTTTTGAATGTTTTTTTCTATTTATATCAACTTCGTCTGCTGCATAAAATCAGCAACTATTATGAGCTGTAAAATATTTATTATTATTAAAAAAATTGTGTTTTGTTAAGCATATTTCTTACTATCTTCAATAGTTTTTAGGATATTTTGATTTTTGTAATTTATTCATCGGCCATGTAAAATTTATCGCTTTAATCTCAGTAGCCATGAAGTATTATACAACAGTGTAGAATGCAAATCCATGAAGTGTCAAAGCATATCTAATAATTCCATTACCTTAAAGTTAATTTTTCTAAGAATAAGTTAAAAGACCTGGTTTATTTATAAGGCGACGCTGAAAGAAATTGCCGCTTGCTGAAAGAAATATATACAATAAAATATCTCGAGCAACGCCCACCTAATCCACTTCCTGTCGAAATTTAACGAAAAAATTCGATTCTAATGGAAATTGGAAACTAAATAAAATATAAAGAAATCTTTACGTTTTCAGTTTAATAAGTTTCCATTTTTCTCCTTCAGACTGTCAAAGGAAAGCTATAGAGTTTATTTTCGGTGAATTCCACTCTATTTTAGTTTTCATTCGTTCATGTAATGATCTCGTCAGTGAAACTGTTTTTAGTACGTTCTAGGTTATACTATGAAAATATTAGAAATTGCAACTTTTTTCTTTAAACCTCATTATCTCAAATTTGCACATCAGGAGTTCAGTCTTCAAGGAAAAAATTTCAAAACAATTTATTGTCTACAGTATTTGTTCCATAATAGTACGAGGACTTTGCTGGCTACAGGGTTAAAGAAGCAATAGAAAGGACTATCTTGGGATTAGTTTGAGTTCCAAATGAGAAAATCGGGCGAAGAACATGGCTAATACACTTCTTGAAGACTGTGGCTCAACTAAAATGGCGATAATGACAGATGTACCTACAAACTTATAGTATTGCGAATAAGGGAGAGAAGCAGAAGTGTGAGAAATCACAAAGAAGGTGGAGACGACATTCAATCAATTATATAGGCAAAAATTGGAATAAAATTGCGTTTGAAAGAAAAAGAAGAAATTTGAGACTGTTTAAAAGTCGCTGATCGATCTTCATTCCACGCTCGTCCCAATGTAACGTTTAGAATTTGTTTCTTAAGCAAGGGTAAATAATTCTGGAGAGTGCATCCCCCTATCTGGCAGCCCTTTTCACTGTTGTCTTTTGTGTTATTAGCTGAGGATAGCTATATTTGTCTACATGTTTCTTCTATCAAATATTTGTTTTAGGAGCTCTTTATATCATGAATCGATCTTTGCATTATTTACTCCTTGAAAGATAACCCACAATTCACAAGATTTCCGAAAGAGGTACAATATATTGTTTGAAGCTGTTAAATAGTGCTGTAGCCTTTATAGAACTCCGCCCCTTGATTAATAATTATCGCGTTTCCTCAGGGGCCTGTAAAGTTATTTTCGTTATTCACAAAAATTTTTAGTTTTTCTAGCATGGTTGCTCCTACCATTGTTATTTTTTTATGATACAATATCCTCTAAGCGCACTTATCCGAGTTGTGTAGAACTTTCTGAATCTCTCCTGTGATAAATTCTGGCAATTCCTCTGAGCTTAGATTCAGAGCTTTCTAATCTTTGTTAATATCTCTAGTATTTGATCTTTTTCATACATAATTATTTCACTGTTATCTCCCATATGATGTATTCTTGATCATTCCCTGTTCTCTAGAGTTTCTAGTATTGTATATTTATTTTTATCCTTTGTTACTTTCTGAATTTTTTCTGGTCTTTTCTTATATTATTGAGCTCTTTGCATTCTGGGGAGTTTCTGTTTGAGCAGCTCTTGTCTTTAATCATATCTCTTGTTTCTTACTTTACTTTGCAGATATTAAGTTATGCTTTTGAACATAATTTGCATGTTTCTTATTGTAGTGCAGGCGCCAAAGGAAGCTGAGTATGTAAAATATGGAGACAGGCAACTATGCTCAAATTCTTATACTTCAATCTCCAAATATACAGAGTGTTCTATTAAAAAAAAATTTTTAATTCAAAATCTGATGCTTCCGGAAAAAAACTAAGGAAGACAGCGGATTTTACGTAAAAAACTCTACAACAGCACTTGTTTTACTTTTATATTTCCTTTTATATTAACTAAGATACAAGGAGGGCTTGTAAATGGAAAATTTTCAATTTCATCCCGTATCTTAAAAACACAACGGGCTTATGGCACCTTTTGTCCAACAAAAAGTAGCACAAGGTGTCTTTAATAATAATAGAGATATCCTGAAAAATTGTCAAAAATTGGACACACTTCATTTAGTGTCTATATGTTGTAGTGAATATAATTTATTAATCCTTTTACCAATAAACCATAAGCTTACTCCATGAAATTCAAAATCATTCTGTACATTTTTTCTTTTTTGGATGTTATGCAAAATTTTAAAAAGCGTCCATAGATTCGGAAATAATCGCTTTTTGTAGTTTTACTCCATTTTATAGAAGAATGAATTTTACTCGAGGCTAAAATATCATTTAATTTAAAAATTTTAATGCTATTCAATAACAGTATTCTAACAATTTAAAAAATTTGTAGTTTTCTTCATTTATTATTGCTAAAAATATTTTGAGTGAAGAAAGAACTACATTTTTATTTGGCAAAAAAGCAATGAAAACACACCACAATTAAAGGTAAGAAGCTGAAGTATGGTCCGCTAAAACTCATAATAATATAACGAATATTTAAAAAAAAAATGATTATATGTCTTTCAAGTTCTGCATGCACATTTACAGGTAATATTCATGACCTATATTCCGTGGTTTATCAGATCATCATATATGGTATGAGTATATTACAGGTTACAGCGATCCCGTTAGATTCATAAATTTCAATGTACGAAGATAGACATAAAATCGGCACGTACGACATTTTTCCTAAAAACCGCAGATTTGAAATTTAAATAGTTTGTCTTATCTAGAGGGCATCAATCGTATTGGACCTGAAATAGCAATTGTTTACTTCGGAGAACCTAAACTGTTGTCTGGACTTTATATGTTTTAAACTTTTTGTAATCGTTAAAATAGATGTATTGGTAATTGAGACGAGATAACTATTTTTTGTTGTGAACCAGAATTGAATGAAAATATAGGATAGGCATTATGACTTAAACCAAATTAATAACCAGAATATGGACCACATGTTAATCTCAACAAAATAGACCTCATGCCATTTACAAGGAAATGAAAAAGAAATATGAACGCTTCAGTTTTAAATGGAATAACACCGAAATTTTCTAAAGAAGTTGAATATCTGGGAAAAATAATAGCCCAGAAACCGAATTGGAACGACTCCACTGAAAAAATTCTCCACAAGGTAATAACGGCAAGCTGGATATGCCGTAGAATCTATTGAGAAAACCTGGTGCTTGAAACCTAAGATGATCAAATGAACATATGAAAAGATCATTAAATCTATGGTCACATGTGCCTTAAAACTGTAGTAACCAAACAACACAGAAAGTAATAGCTCAGAAAAAGCTGCAAAAAATATAGAAGTTGACCTGTGAAGGAATTACGAAGGCTCTGCCAAGATGCCCCACAACGGTAGTAGAAGCAATGCTGAAATATTCTTAAGTTGTTCCAAACAGAAACTTCAAACCTGCAAAGTTTGTTGGACATATGATATTGGATACAAAACCGACAGATTCCATGTCCATAAGGTATGATTTTGATATGAATTGTGGAACAGTAACTGAATGCTACCAAATTAATAAAGAATAAATTTAGGTGATGCAAAAATACTTCCGGATTTCTAAACAGGGATATTCGAATAATAAAAAATCCCTTCACAGTAAACTGTCCTCTGAGATACCATCTGCAATAGAATGGGCAAAACTGAAAACGAGATTTGCTATTGCGACTCTGCAGCAGAGACAGCAGATCACCTGCTAAGCGAAGGTAATTTACTGTGATGCTTATCGAAAAGCGCCACCTTGACGCCTGAGGAAACAAAATATTTACCCCCAGCAAAATAATAAACATTGTAAAAAGTTTTAATATTCCGGGTTTATATTAGATTAGGGTAAAGTATAAAAGAAAGCCTAAATAACTCTGTCATAATCGGTACATTCTACAATACAGGCTTTCTCATAAGAAATGGAACATAAAACAATCATAGCGTATGTAAAAACATTGCGATTTATCCAAATGTAGGGTAGGTCAGGTCAAAAAGTTGAAAGTTTGTTTTTGGTTTTTTTAGATAAAACATTTCAACAAAATTTGCTGATCAAGGATTTACTGAGCCGATGAATCTAGTTCCATTCATAGCTTTGCTATTAATTGTCATATCATAATTTTTCTAGAGCCTAATTATGTCTTTTTTCTAATAAAAAGGTCGTTATTTCTATCTGTTTTGCGTCAAAAATCTATATTTTGTAAATATATATAACATTATCTGGAAAATTCGCACCGCAAAATTTCCAACACAATTTAAATAATCATAATCATGTCTAAACTCACTATTATGGTCAACAAACATCTCCAAGGAAAGAAAACATCTTTTATAGAATGCAATATTTAAAAGCGTTGTATTGTATGGATGTGAAACATGGCAGATAAATAAAACCTTAGAACGTAAACTGCTGGCTCTTGAAATGGACTTTTGGCGAAGATCGGCCGGAAAGTCAAGGATCGAACGGATAACCAAAGAGAGAATTAGAGAGATTATGGGCGTAAAGAAAACTATTCTCAATGAAATCGAACAACGTCAGCTGGTATGGTATGGACATGTGGAGAGAATGACGGACGAACGTCTACCAAAGCAAATCCTAAAATGGACATCAAATGAAAAAATAAAAAGAGGAAGACCGAAAGTTACCTGGATTAAGGGCATTAACCGAGCCATGTCCTTAAGAAACTTACTTCCAGGGGATTGGGAAGGCCGAAAACAATGGAGACTGGGAACCGGAAGGCGTAGATCATTTAGGGAGCAAAACATGAATATATATATATATATATATATATATATATATATATATATATATATATATATCTTTGTTTTCTTAAACCATCTATATTTATTTTTCTGAAATTTCTTGGGTATGAGGTTTTTTGTTTTTAAAACAATCTAATCAAAATTTGACGTTTCGCCCATTTTTTTTGGGCTTTATCAAAAATATATTGTCAGTCAGTCTATGGATAAAATCCGTTGTAGTTGTGCCGTATATAATTCAACTGAACAGTTGAATTATATACGGCACAACTACAACGGATTTTATCCATAGACTGACTGACAATATATTTTTGATAAAGCCCAAAAAAAATGGGCGAAACGTCAAATTTTGATTAGATTGTTTTAAAAACAAAAAACCTCATACCCAAGAAATTTCAGAAAAATATATATATATATATATATATATATATATATATATATATATATATATATATATATATAATTATGTTTTGACCCCTAAATGACAAATCTAGTCGAACTTTTAAATAGGTTCAAGTTCAAAACATTAATGGTTGTTTATATTAAGGACGACCAATTAAAGTCGGCCATTAATATATGTTCTAACCTAAAAGTCAAACACAAATTTGCGTTTCAATTGTGATTGTATAACTAATTTTATTCTTTTTTTTTGACAATTTTATGATATATTTTTACCAAGTTTAATTTGTTTATAATGTCATTTTTTATATTTTTATATACTTAGGAATTTTCTTCCAGCTGATAACATGTGAAAGCGAACATGAATTATGTCGCATTTTTAACTAAGATGCAAGGAGAGCTTGTAAATGGAAAATTTTCAATTTCATCCCGTATCTTAAAAACACAGTGAGCTTATGGCACCTTTTATCCAACAAAAAAGGAGCACAAGGTAGCTCTGTCTTTAACAATAATAGAGATATCCTGAAAAATTGTCAAAAATTGGACACACTATTCATTTAGTGTCTATATGTTGCAGTGAATATAATTTATTAATAACTTTTACCAATAAACCATAGGCTTACTCCATTCCATGAAATTCAAACTCATCCTGTACATTTTTTCTTTTTTGGATGTTATGCAAACTTTTAAAAACCCTCCGTAGATTGGGAAATAATCCCTTTTTGTACTTTCACTCCATTTTATAGAAGAATGAATTATACTCGAGGCTAAAATATCATTTAGTTAAATAATTTTAATGCTATTCAATAAAGTATTCAACTTTTAAATAGGTTCAAGTTCAATACATTAATGGTTGTTTGTATTAAGGACGACCAATTAAAATCGGCCATTAATATTCTAACCTCAAAAACCAAACACAAATTTGTGTTTCAATTGTGATTGTATAGCTAATTTTATTCTTGTAGTATTTTGACAATTTTATGATATCTTTTTAACAAATTTAATTTGTTTATAATGTCATTTTTTCTATTTTTATATACTTAGGAATTTTCTTCCAGCTGATCACATGTGAAAGCGAACATGAATTATGTCGCATTTTTAAAAAGTTAAAAGTTGACTATCTTCTTAGTTGATAAGTTGTTAATTTTTAGTTGGGACTATGAATAAATGAAAGTACAATATATCATTTAACTTGTAAGTCAAAGTTAATAGTGGAAATTCTTAGCGGTAGAAAACTATTCCTCTTTCCTATTTCTCTAGGCTTATATCATCACTCCCAGTATGTAAAGGTTAATTTGTTGACATATATAATTCAAATTAAAATAACCTCATCAGCAACACAAAACTAACCAACTAGAAGATCTAATTTCTATTTCAACTAGATAGGGCCTAAGCATACAACAAAATTTAACTTTCCAATTAAAAGATATCCTACAATTTTTGATATTTTTTTAGCTACGTAGTTAAATTTAAAGCCAAAAATCTTCTCGAAATACAAACTACGCAACTTTAAATTTCCTTCTATAAGAAATTTTCTAGTTGTAGTACATCGGAGTATTTCCCTAGAATTACATGGCAAAAAATATGTTTAGAGATAGTAAATATCACTAGTTTTTCTTTTATAAGCTTCTTACGAAATATAAAAATTGGAAAAATATATTTTTCACTTTAGAACAAATAGATGTTTTGTGCAAATCTAATTTCAAATTTATTTCGGTGTTGCGCAACATTTCGTTTTCTTTTGAAATAATATTTAATGACTTCAACTTAAGTGGTAAAAGCAGGTGTTTATTAATTGATATAGTTTAATCTGTAGTTTCGTAATATGGAGTTTATGATTTTAGCACCCACTTAAGTAAAATTTTCTAAATTTGACTTTAATTATTCTGCTATGGATGCTCACTTATAATTATTTTTCTTTTGCCAAGAAAATACTGCTTTCTAGAACGAACATTTTACTTTTTGAAAAGATAGTATGGTTAATACATATATCAACGAATTTCCTTGTAGAATTGACTTATCACCACAGTAGGGCCCTTTGTGTGGTCGGTAAATCACATGATGATACTTTTATTTCTATTTGGAAAAGTGTTAGTAACTAGGGCGAGTTCTTTGATTCATCAGTACATCCACCGATTATACGCAATGCTTTTCTAAACATATTGTTTAAACAAGTTTAACATACTAATTGGTATATCCACCGGGAAATAAAGGGTCTCGGAATTTTTACAAACATATTCATTTCTGATTATCTAATTTATTAGTTATGTTCGATATGTACTTATTACTCAACTGTATCTTTCGCTATAAATAATAGTTTATATAAGCTTCTAGTTGATATTATATGTAATTTATAATACTTGAAAATACACAAAGTAGTTACATCACATCAAAAAATTTACCACCCTATTAGTTGCTGTTTAATTCTACTGCCGTCTGATTGAAGACGTTTATCAATAAACAATTAGAACCCCATAATAAAAGAATTAGGGAAATATTGCAACCATGAATTTAAATCGACACACAAGGCCATCCCTTAGTGAAGTGGGCAATCTCACTCGCAGAAGTGTGTGTATGTATGTGTTGAAATTGTCCAGTACCTAATATGTAATATATTATTATTATATTTGTTTTTTCCACAAAAGATCCCTCTAAATTTTGTGGTTTTTTCGGCTTAGATAGTAACGACCTCTCTTAAGAGCTAGGATAACTAATTATTTAAAGCCCATAATTAATTTTAATATTTTTAACAGCTTACAAAAAAAAAACATATAAAAAGGATATTTCATCAAAAAAATAAATAAAAAAATCGAATACATGAAAACTATGATTCTTTTTAGAAAATATTTTTTTTAACAAAACAAAACTAACTAAGAATATCTAATTCTTAGGATGATTTTAAACAATAATTATTTCTAAAATCACAAGATAATTTAGTGCTTCTATACCTCATAATGTTTATAACTGGAAAATATTTCCTCTTTTTAAAAAATAAAATTCAGTTTAGGGAATTTATAATAAATATTATTTTCTACTTAAAATTAGTGGATGTCAAAAGGAATGTTGAAAATATTAGTTACTTTTTAATATTACTTAAATAATATCCTAAATAATTACATATATTAAATTAATGCGGAAGCTAGTTAAGCATCAGAACTAAGCATCATTCAAATTGTATCCATAGTAAAAGTCCCTGTAAAAAAAACAAAGTACAATATCGATAAAAAGTAACTCTCCGATCCACTATGGTAAACTAAATTTATTGCTAGTCTAAAATGACAATTAAAGTTTAAGTTAACATTGTTCATCCACCAAAATTGGAACCCAGATCATCCTGCTTTCTAAGCAGGCACCAAACTTTATGATGAAACTGCCAGAACTCAAAAACCTCGCTCAGAGCTTGTGGAAATCCGGTTTCTGTTAAAATGGCTGGTATTGCAGTATGTCGTGTATTTTGATCCTTTCATTAAAAGTCTCAATGGACACGAAGCTCGAAAACCCCAGTTTTTCGAATATCCGCTGATTATTATCGTTACTTAAAAGTATACGTTCCCTCATAAACTGAAAATAATAATTAGGTCGACATTTTATCTATGAAGTACCAACGAGTCGCACTAGGATATACTAAGGTTTTTGGGGTCGCGAATCCGACTAACCTCCATCATGCCAGAATCTAGATCACTTGAAGCTCAAATCTAGAGGATACGTTGAAAAAATCTGGAATAAATTCCATTAATATTTTTTGAGTCGCTGAATCTGAATATGTCATTTGCTTGATCCTACAAAGTCACTCGAAAGTAATTTAGAGTATATTTTAACCTTAATACGCCAAGTCCCTGTCACACCAGAATGACATCAATACCACATTTAAACCCTTGAGAATAATGCAAACCTAGGCCCGTCCATGATCCGGCCTGCTCCGCCCAATTCCATAATGGACCCCCGCTAAGTCAGAGTGAGATCGAACAAACCTCAGATTAGATTTAATGATCTGAAAACCTTGAGGTAGAGAAATGACTGGAATTCATTGAAAGATTTTATCTCAGCTACCCCGGAAACCAATGCAAGAATTTCTTCAGATTTCTCCGACGGTTTTTTTAAATTTGACTTTGAAATGAGCTTGAAATTACTTCCAGGTGACCTTGTAGGGTCAAGAAAATTTCATAATTGGATTCAGTGACTCAAAAAACATTCACGTAATTTTTTGCAGATTTTTTCAATGGTTTCTCTTGCTTTAACCTTCAAATAATCTTAATTCTGATATGAAATATTTCAATATTCTAAAGTTTCCTTATGTAATATTCATATTAAAGATTAATTATTACGATTATCACACTTAACCTATAACTATAAATTGTGCTTAAAAATCATACCTTAAATATGAGTAAAATTTAAAAAAACTCACCTTATGAGCTTAAGCTCACCCTAGCTGATAAAGTTTGTTGATAAGCACAGTAAGGTATAGAATAATTAACAATTTTTTTTTTATTTTTTTATGATAAATTTATCGGGCTAATGGATGGGCACATTTATTACAAAAATTAAAGTTTCATAAAGTATACATATAACAAACAGATTAAACAATATTGATATACATAAATTAAAATAACCAATGTAAAAATGATATTTCACTAAGAAAATGGCCACTGAGAAATGTTTACATTTTTTTTATTTTAATTTTAAAATAAATATCCTCTAAAATAAGGGACTGATTAAAAGAGAAGCTAATTTTGAATTGTGTGTTTTTAAAAACAAGATAATTTCATTAAAAACCACCATGGTCACCACCATGTATCTCTCAAAATAAAATACAAGCTATAAGAATAGAATAAAATGAAAAACTAAAAAACCATTCTGTATCTGATATTTCCAAAATTTCTGAAAAAAAAATCACCGAAAACACCAAAAACACGAAAAATTAAAGAAGAATAGTGAAGACTGGAAATCGCGTCTTGAAGGGATGATGAAAGGTCACAAATTGTTGTCAATTCACAGTTAATATACATAAACGTTTTTTTATTCGTTTTTTAATAACAAACCTATAATCGAACTGATAATTTATTATAAGAAACACATATTATTAATATAAGTTTCTTAAATATTGTTTAATATAACCATATAGTTGGTCCTGAAGAGAAAATCCCTGGTACTCCGGTTTGTGTAAAGAAAATGGCGAAAAATTTTCTTGCAGATATCTGAAGGTTTTAAATCATAGGAAGGGGGGGGCTAGTAAATGAAATATAAGTAAAAAGGTACTTTCAGATCGGTTCTGTTTTTTTTTATAAACAACGGCCATAGTTGGAAAATTCGATCTTCTGCTCGTAGAATTTTCCGATGATATTTTAGAGAAAAGTTGTATGATTGAAAGAACCTTTAATTCGTGTGTTATATGTCAAAATCGAAAAACAATTTATCGAGATAATGGCGAAAAAAACCCTTTTTGTACTATTTTATAAATGTTAAGAAATTTTACAGAAAGTGACATGTGGTACCTTGAAGATGAGGTTATCATGGGTTTTTATAAGTGTGCGAAAGTTCAGCCAGATCGGTTGAATAATTTATGAGTAATGTCAATTATTTATTAAGATTTAACAGTATATATAAATGTTAAGAAATTTTACAGAAAGTGACATGTGGTACCTTGAAGATGAGGTTGTCATGGGTTTATATAAGTGTGCGAAATTTCAGCCAGATCGGTTGAATAGTTTATGAATAATGTCAATTATTTATTAAGATTTAACAGTATGTTGCAAAATTTTAGTATTTACGTTGTCTAGAACCCCAGATTAATTTTGCAGCGAGCTCGGATTTGAAGTTCCAATATCATAATATCGCCGCGCGAAAACGGAGCTCCGAGCTGCTCGCCCGCCACCAGCTACAACTCATATGTAAAAGTAACTTCACTTTAAAGTTCTATCACTTCATGCACAATGCATAAATTGTACTACGTCATCATTTAAAATCTGAAAAAATTTTGACTCATAATGGTTATAAACAACAGAGATATGATTTTTAAAAAAATGTCTATCTTGGCTCTTAATGGTCATAGAGTGTTTTTTTCTAAAATCCAGGGTTTTCAACCACCTTTGCCATCTACCTAATAAAAAGTTTGTTCCATGAAAAAGTAACAAAGAGGGAGAGAGAGAGAGACAAATCGCAAGATTTTGAGCTTTTTAGACGTTAAAAACGAAAAAGAAACACCTTTTGAAGACACGTATTTTTGTTTTTTAAACGTCAAATAAGATTAAAAACTTTTGGCAACCATTTAAAGTTGAAATAAACGTAATTTTTTATAGCATTTTTCAAATTCATCTGCCTACAAAATACCCGTTTTCAAGCTTTTTTAGACGCTTAAAAAACAAAACTACGCTTATTGTGGTTTTCTAAATGTCCAAAAAGTTCAAAAACTCTCAATTTGATAAGCCTTTAAAGTTTAAATATTCGGAGTTCTTCTATTTTTGATAATTCAATTGTTTGTAGATTCGCGAATTTTCAAGCTATTGTAATGATCAAAAAAACCAAAAGAAGCGTCTTTTAAACACGCAAAATATCTTTTTTAAGCGTTCAAAAAACTTTAAAACTCTCTATTCTAAAATTAGTTGAAGTTTGAGTAATAATTTCAATGATTTTAAATGGTAAAAATACGTTATTGATGGTATTCAAGAATCCTTGCTGTTTGGATGTTTATATGAGTGAATTTTGTTTTTGCCATTATTTTCATAAAAACTTTGTCCCCGTTGAGGACCCATGTGAAGAATCTACTGACTCTGATTATTGTATCACTGTATTTATATAAAGACCTGTATCAATATGCTGTAAATTATTTTTATTAAATAAATTTATTTAGCTTGATTCATATGTAATACCAAAAATAGCCGCTAGTAAAATACAACCCGTTTCGAATTTCATTTTGTTCTGTGGGGTTAATTTTCTGAGTTTTATACGAGACACACACAACAATTCATTGACATTCAAAAGAAGCACCACATTAATAAAAGTTAAGCGAGACGCACATTTTTAAATAAATTAAATTGATTTATTTTTTACTAAAACCACAATAAATAATTTATTGAGGAAGTTTATACGCTACTAAAATGTTCGAATACAAAAAAAATTGTGGTTGGTCAATGTAATAAATTGTGCTCTTAACTTGTGAAATAATTGGAATTCTGACAAACTGTCGCATTGGACGAAAAACTCTACAACTCATTACTAACTTCATTAAAGAAAACCCGAGTTGAGACAATTTATAAAACCGCATTAATAATCTTTTAGCAGAATGTTACATCTGTTTTATATGCAATTTTAAGGCTAATATATTTTATTTTATTTTGACTATTCTCTCTTCATTTTAGATATATTTTAATAATTTTTTGCTCGAATAGTTCTAGCATTTTAAATCTTTTCTAACATATACCAATTCTACTGTTATTAAATTATTAATATACAAAAGTTCAGATGTGAACTATTACACATGTCATGGATTGTGGTTAGGGACCTATTAAAAATTGTAAAAATTGGTATCAATCCATTTTTCGATCTTTTCCAATCCCAGTGAAGAGGATTTAAAATATTGTCTTTCCATTGTTGCATTTGGAAGTACGTTCCTAAGACATGCTGTTTAGTAGTGTCAGATCTTGGAGGCAATTGCGCTAAAGTAAATTTCTCACTTGTTGAATGTTTCTGGAATAGCTGATAGCAGCAAGCTCTCAATTTTCAAGCCGTAAAATAAAGTTATAAGGCATTCAGATGGTTTCACATTATATTCAAATAACATATCAATGGCTGCATTAGCTACCATAAGGTATGGTAATATATATACTAAATATAGACCTTAAATAAAGGACATTTCAGCTATAATTCCTGGTACAGACTTCGACTCGGGACTATTTTAATAGACGTGATGTCAGCTTTCTTTTGAAAAAGGCATTATCTATATCTAAATTCACTTACAAAAAAGTCATGGGACAAAATTTGAAAAGGAAATCAAAAATCTGCTAATATCGAAAAAAGTCGCAAAGTTTGAGATCCTTTATTTCGGTTATTTTTCATCATAGACTTCTCCCGGACCTCGTTTTAAAGGACGTAAATCAGCTGAAGTAATGCCTATACCTAACATCACTTGGAAAAAAGTTATGGGGAAAAAAATTTAAAAAAATTTTACATTATTCTGTTTTTTTAAATTTTATTTTTAGGGTGTATTTATTTAAAAAAAAAATGAATTTTCGAATCTCATGAGATATCACTTCGATAGGAAATGTCATTACCTACAACTTTTCTGTGGACATGTATCTAAAAATCCATAGTTTACGAGTAAAACTCAAAAAACTGAAAAGTAAATAAACCCACCTTATCTCCAAAATACACCCCTTAATTTGATAGCACCTTGTGATTTTGTTACAATTGGAGGTCAATTAAACATACGAAACAATGAAAACACTTTTAACATTTTAGTTTCTTTTATTAGTCTTTTTTCGACTAAATCAGTAACCTAATAGAACATAATGTTCAAACAACAGTTAGAATTGGTTACATTATAACGTCTCCGGATTAACTTCACTGTTGCTTCTCAGTAAACATTGTGCTGCTGTAATTTGTAACAATTGGCACTTCTTTTTCTTTCACTTGTGATTTCGTTTTGACTGTAATCGATTGTTAATGCTATTTTAAAGATATTTTTTGGTTTTTATGAAACAAAGTGAATTAAATTGTTAATAATGGAAAAATACTGTAAAATTTGCAAAAATAAATAAATAAATATGAGGAGTATACGTATCCATTAAAAACAGAGACTTTGTTGTGACGCATAACACTGTATAGTTTATTAAAAAAATCAAAATATCAGTAAAAATAAAGAATTCTATCTGCCGCATTTAAATAGTTGTTATTTATATAATTCTCCTTTCAAACAGTGAAAAGGAAAAACATATACACAAACAGTTTATTTCCTGCAAATACCACTCTGGTTCTCTGTCCATACGCGTTTCGACCATCTTATGATCTCGTCATTGGAGCTGTATCAGACCGAGAGCAACATTGGCAGGAAATAACTAATACATGAAATATAGATTCCAAGGTATGTCGATAGGATATTGCAACCTGCCACCTACCGACTTCGATATCAGACTGAAAAATATTGCCAGTCGAATGACATCTATGAATCACAATTTTGATTTTTTTTTTAATTTCTCACTACTCCAATAATTCATAGATGTCGTTCGACTGGTGATATTTTTTAGTCTGACATCGAGGTCGGTAGGTGGCAGGTTGCAATATTCTACCGACATACCTTGAAATTTATGTCTCATATTTCCTGCGAATGTTGTTCTCGGTCCGATACAGCTCCACTGACGAGATCATAAGGTAATCGAAAGGCGTATGGATGGAAGACCAGAGCAGTATTGGCAGGAAATAAACTGTTTGTATATATTTTCTCTTCTCTATGCCTGAAAGGAGAATTACATATATAACAACTACACTAGAACAGGCTTGACCCTCTTAATTTCAATCTTAACTTTTTTATTCTATTTTTATTAAATAAAGTTTTAAGTTGCCTATGCTTGAACTATTCGTAAGAGCAATATTATTTTAAGCTACTTTAATGTTATTTTATTGGCGAAAACCCCCCCAGAAAAAATATTCAAAAAACTCAAATTTGTTTCTCACATATTCAATAATCATATTTTGAGGCTCCATAGGTTTCTAGATGAAAATATATAACCACTGAACATCCTTAACTGTCAGCTCGTAACATTTGTCGATGTGAACTTACATAATTAAACTTAAAATCTTCTTCTTTTTCCAAATCACGTAAATTTTAAGGCGGCTAAAAACACCAGCTAAAATTTTAATTTCTTTTTAGACACCATAAAGAAACGGTAAAAAATTTCTTTCAATGGTAATACCTGTGAGACTATTATGTTGTATAATGTGTGATATGTATTGAGCGCCGTTATCGTATTTTATATTCTGAACCTGATTTTGTAACGTTCCACGCTCGCAGCAAAGTATTGTCGGGCGAGGACAAATTTACATTATAACTTTAAATTTAATAGTTCTTCAGTGCCATTTTATTCAGCTATGTGTGATGACGATAAAGGATATTTAAATTTTATAACTATTATTAAGTCTATGAAAGTCTGTTACGTGCTAGGCAAATTTTTGAAGAAAACTGGTTGAGCTATATGAATATAACGGAATTCATGCTTGAAAACCATATGTGATTCGCGAATGTGCCTTAATTTATCTTGTTTTAAAGCGTCTCATTTTCATAATCGTAAAATTATGTAAATAGCGGAAATAATGACGGAAATGTTTTATTGTTGAACTTGAACCTGAATAAATATACATAGTCTAGTCATAAATTTTGCTCCTGATAAAATATTATGTAATTTTATTACGAAATAAATTAAAGCAAAAAAACTGTGTACAGAATGTTTCACGATGACCTTCATTAGAATTTGAATCCTGCAAATTTGTATAACGAGGCTCTTCAAATGAAGTAGCAGCGACCATGTTCGACTTCCGGTTATTCCGGAAATTATCCGAAACTTACTTATTTTAAATGGGTCACCATGTGTGTTAAATTTTTTTTTGCATTCTTTTCTTTATTTCCGATAACTTTTTAGTTTTTGCCCTACTCTAACCGTGAGGAAAATTTTTTTTTCCAAATTTTGATCTTTAACTGGATGTCGCTTAAAATTGAATATCGTTTCAAAAATAAAATAATGTAATTCGAAATTCAGGTTGTGGCTTTAGACATTATTGGGCCCGATAATGAATTGTCTGAAAATGACATTTTAGATACAGGAAGGTGAAGTATTCCATAACAAATTCATTTGTAGTGACGGAGGCCACTTTCACAAAAATCATAATTCGCAGATGTGAGAAGCATAGAATTCATATGCATCCTCAAAAAGTAGCAAATTGGTGTGCCATGTACACAAGAGAGCTCATCGTGCCATACTCTTCAAAATGATAATGGTACCTCCGCAATTGTCAATGCCGATCACAACCGTTTTTTTTAGGTAATAACTGGCTCGAATGAATATAACCCAGATATGATCTCAACAGACTAGCGCCACCTGTTCCATCGCAAGCGAAATAATAAAGTTGTTGCCAACGAAGATCACAGGTCGTATCATATCTATTTGGGTGACTAAAACAGGCGCTGCGAAGATGCGATTTAACCTGTTTGGATTTCTTCTAAGACAATTTAAGAATTTAAAAGAGAAATTAAACGCCCAATTCGTAAAATTCAGGACACCTTACTCCAGCATGTATTCCGAAATTTCATTGAAAGAGTACATGCCAGTCAAAGGAGCCATTTTGACTAACTTTATTTCATTATTAATGTTAGTGATTACTCAGTATATGTCAATACAAAATTCTGAGAAACTCATTAAAATAATTTTTATTTTAATTTATTTAAAATTCAAATTTTTGTTAAAGAATTCTTTATTTTTTTACCTACTATGCATCACAGACAACTCCCCGTATTGTCAAACTAGCAGTCTATGGCAATACGTATATAACTTATCTGTATAAATTTTTACTATAGATTCAAAATGTTTCTATTAATATAGCAAACAACAGAGTTAAACTAGTGTTTCAATATTTTAGAGAAAGTTTAAGAGGCAAAAGCAGAATTTTTCGATGTTAACAAAACTTTAAGAACAGTTACAAAGAATTCTTGGTAGACTAAATAAATATGATATAAATATGACCTTGAGGCATCATTCATCATCATCCTTCAGCCAGTCTAATCAGCTGCTGGATATAAACCTCCTCTAACATCTTCCATTAACTTCCCTCTTGAGCGGTATTGACCCAATTCCCTGCCACTCTTTTGATAATCATAGCTCCATATGGTCAGCTATCTACCCCTACTCCTTCTGTTTTTTTTTTTTGAGCTGCCATTCTATTAATATTTTACACCGTGGCTTATCATCTCTACGGGCTATATGGCCTGCCCATCACCTCTTCTGTTCATTGTCTGATAGTAATGTTTGTTATTCTATCTTTCATTGTGATACCCAACATGGTTCTCTCCATTGCCCATTCTGATACTCTTAGTTTGTTTGCAGACTGTTTTATTGCTGTGAGTATCTCGGCGCTATATGTTCATAAACTTTTTACAGCAAATCATCGTGTAGAGTATCTATCTCCTAGCTTCCCAAATCCACACAACAGTGTATCTCATGGATTTGGTTGTCTTCAATTCATGGAGAAAATATATGAACTTATAGACTTGCTCCACTTGTGTTTCATTCAGTTTCATATTATTGTCCGTAACAGATTAGTCATGACCTTACTTTTATGAAAATTAATATTCAAATTAATGTTAGTTGACCTAATTTACAATTCAGTAAGGATTTGTTGAATATCACCTAAATTATCGGGTATTATCAAGATATCGCCAGTGAAGCGCAAATAATTTAGATATGCGTCAATGTTTATATATTTTTTTTCCCAATTAACTTCTCTAAAAACATATTCTAACGCCGCCGTAAAAAACTAGAAGAGATCGTATCACTTTTTCTAATTTCAAGCTCTACTCAGCATTCACCAGTGGATTTGTAGAGTCATACTGTTGCGTTATCATTAATGTATGCATTTTATTAACTGAGTATATTGGTGATCTATTTCCATCTGCTTCAATGCAAATAGTGTCACCAACAACTCCATGATGTCGAAAGCCTTCTCAAAATCGAAAAATATTAATACGTTTGGCTTTTTGGGCTCTATAGATTTCTTTATAAGAATTCTGATAATCTATACATGACTAGAAGTACTAAAGGGTGTTTTTATAGAAGTATAGAACTTTAAGTTGGCAACACTTTTTTAACTGGCGACCATTTTGTCAGCTGTCAAGTGATTTATGTTTAGTTTGGTTTGGCATTTCAACATGAATAGACTGACGCCTGAACAACGCTTCCAAATTGTGCAAATTTATTTTGAAAATCATGGTTCTGTTCGAAATACGTATCGCGCACTACGTCCATTTTACGGTCAACATAATCGTCCATCAGAGCAATTAATTCGATTAACTATGGAACGTTTTCGCAACATGTTTACTCTAAATGATAATACGCATCCACAGAGATGTCGTACAGTGCGTACAGAAGAAGTCATTGCTGCTGTAGAACGTAGCGTAGAGGAAGACCCGAATCAGTCTATCCGCCATAGTGCATAGGAATTGGATATGTGTCCATTCACTTTATGGAAGATTTTGCGGAAAGATCTTGGTTTGCGTGCTTACAAAATCCAACTCGTGCAAGAGTTGAAGCCACACGATCACCTAGCAAGGCGTAGATTCGGTGAATGAGCCCAAAACAAGATTGCCGTTGATCCCGATTTTCATAAGCGAATTTTGTTTAGCGATGAAGCTCACTTTTGTTTGAATGGATACGTCAATAAACAAAACTGCCGTATTTGGAGTGATGATAATCCTCAAGTGTATATTGAGTCACCGTTACATCCAGAAAAACTGACTGTTTGGTGTGCTTTATGGGCTGGTGGAATCATTGGTCCGTACTTCTTTAAAAACGATGCTGGTCAAAACGTTACAGTTAATGGTGACCGCTAAAGAGCCATGATTACTGACTTTTTCGTTCATCAATTGAAGAACCATTATGTGTAGGAGCTGTGGTTTCAACAAGACGGCGCAACATGTCACACAGCTCGTGCCACAATTGATTTATTGAAGGAAACGTTTGGTAACCGCATAGTTTCACGTTTCGGACCCGTGAATTGGCCTCCAAGATCGTGCGACTTAACGCCGCTAGACTATTTTCTGTGGGGATATGTGAAGTCGTTAGTCTACGCCGATAAGCCCGAAACGATTGATCACTTGGAGGACAACATTCGCCGCGTTATTGCCGATATACGGCCACAAATGTTGGAAAAAGTCATCGAAAATTTTACCTCCAGATTAGACTACGTCCGAGCCAGCCGTGGCGGTCATATGCCAGAAGTCATATTTAAATTATAATGCCAGAAGGTTATCTTTCGAATAAAATAAATTTCATGTCAATTTAAAAAATTCATCTTTGTTTTATTCCATTTAAAAGTTCTATACCTCTATAAAAAAACCCTTTATATGCACTTTTTAAGCCTGTATAGATAAACATACATGTCATGCCATACAAAAAGAAATATAAATTTATCAAAATACCTGTACAAAATACTTGTACTTTGCTGTATTTGTATAACTACCAGTCCATGGCAATACGTACATGCCTTATCTGATTGAAAATGTTTTTGATAAAATCGCAAACTACTAACTTAACCTTGAAATGCTAGACTAGGTGTGCCTTCATGGGCTTCAGGACATCGGACGACCTTCTGATTTAGGTTGGCGGTTTGATAACCTAGTGGCGCCTTGAGTGATTGGTAAGTACCAATCTCTTCATTTCATAATTATTTCTTAAAGCATTGGAGAACCCCTTCTCATCTCCTTCTCGAGCTGTCGAGTACCTGTGTTGCGTCCTTCGCAACCTATGGAAGCCTGAGTAGTTGTCAATTATTGAATTCACATAGTTAAGAGAAGTAAGGATGCAATATTCCGAACTTGCTCCAGGGTTACCAAATCGTTCGTGAGCAGACTCTTTGATGCTATACTGGTCGTTGATAGAATCATGGAGATGGTTCGGGCGCCACTCATTCCCCACTGTTTGCTTATTTGTACCTCTACGTTCGTGTATTTAGCGATCTTTTCATTATTTTTGTTCCTTAGATTACTGTTGTTAAATTTGGCGACTTTTATTAATATTACTTGCTTGACGGTATCATATACTAAAATGAAGTCTAGTCTTTTACGTGCAAATATATGATTCGTAAGCACAGTTATATCTCAGTACAACCTAAATTCGTTGTTTTTCAGTATAGGCTACGGGCTGTATTTATAGTATGGCACTTTCTCTACCTGAAATAGTTTTAATTTCTCTGACAATGCCTCAACTACCAAAATTTGATTGATATACGCAGAGAACCAACGCACTGTTTAAAAATGTAAAACCACAAATTTAGCAGAACATATAAATTTATTGCAAGAAATTTGTCTGGAAACAATTCAGGGTTTTTAGAATTTTCTGTTGCATGACTGTAATATTGTATCGATACAAAAAAGCATCCAGTCAAAAGCCGTATATTACATCCGTCTGGGATACTGATTTGTGGAAAAAGGGGACTTCAGGCGCGTGACAAGCAAAGCGAATAAAGGGCTTTTAGATTTTATTGTAATTTTATTTTTACGGCTTTTACGTTACCCTTCGTGGCTTTTATGCTACATATAAGGACACAATTTAGTTACGTGTTACAAGAGATGATGTTTTGACCAGTCATATTAACCAATTTTATCTGGGGTAAATTAGATTGTAACAAAGGAAATTGCTGTAATAACATTTTTTGCCAATTCAATATAATGAAAATTTTTCTTTATTAAAGAACAAATCAATTGTATGTTGGAAAAATATAATTTTTGGCCTATTCAGAATATTTTGAAGAAAAATCTATGAATAAAAATAGCACATAAAAATTGGACAAAAAAGATATTTATGACGATCTCAGTCTTGTCTGTAATTTCTGTCAGTGCCACACCAAAATAATAAGTTGTTGTATAAAATATAGAAATAAACACTATATTATATATTTTTCATTTATTTTTGCACAAATTTTGGCAAACCAATTAAGAAACACTTGTATTTTCAACGAAAAATCAAAAATACGTCTCGGAAACGCCATCAACCATGAAACTATCTCTACTAACTATAAGGTTCGCGGAAAAGGGTGCAACGTTGCCATATGTAAATTATTTTCATGATATATATACTATAAAATTTGTCCATCCCCCTCAGCAAAATAATTTAATTTTTTTAATGTTTAATATAATTTCTGGGTAAAAATAATCTTAACCACTCTTAACCAAGGTAATAATTCGGATTCGAGTAAATCTAGAGGTAAGTGCCATTTTGGTTTTGTTTGTTTTGATTTGGTTTTGACAATTTTCTTGATTTTTATATTAAAAAACGTGCAAATTTATAAATTTTTATATAAAATAGATGCTTCTATGTGCACTTTTTATCGAAAAAATTTGGAAAATTATCAAAAACAAATCAAAACAAACAAAACCAAAATGGTATCCACCTGTAGATTTACTCCGGATAAATCTAGAGTGGGAACCAGTTTGGTTTTCTTTGTTTGATATGTTTTTAATAATTTTCTACATTTTCCCGATAAAAAATGCAAATTTCTGAATTTTTATATAATATAAATGCTTCTATTAGTGTGCATTTTTTATTAGGTGTTCTTTCACCAGACCAATATCTGACACAGAACCACGCAATTTGATAAGGTTAACTGTAGAATGGAAAATATTAAAATAAAAAAATATTACAATTCACACCTTTATTAATTAAATTGTAAAAGTATTACATAAATTTTACACACACAAGATATCAGTCCTTTTGTTTTACTCGCTAAATTTAAGGAAAGGTGGGGGATGACGTGCAGGACGCAAAAATCGCTGCAGACTCCATTTTTTTCTTTCGACGCAGCTGCCATAAACTTTGACGATAGTTATTAAATTCTTTTAATGGAAGAAATGAATCTGATGCCGTAATGATAAATTTTCAATATTTGACTTCAAATTAGTCAGGTTTTTTCTTAAATCTTCTCGGTCAATGATTTCCAATCTGTTTTTATCTTGTAAGAAGATTGGGAACCGCGCTGAAACCCCTTCCATAAGGTACGAATACGAAAAAGTTATCAAAATCTTTCTTGCGACCATCCATAATACAGGATAAGTAGCAGGTATGACTATCTGAAGCCAAAACTACTGATATCCGTTTCCAAAATGCACCTTAAGTTCATCGTTTATACTTATTCTGATCCGTTCTTCTAGTAATACGACATCCAATTAATTAATATCACCTTATTGTAGTATTTTCATGTTCTTTACATCCTCAAATTTGGTTTTTAAAGATATGTAGAGGACATTTAAATGTTGAATTCAAGTCGAAACGGCATCATCCTAGTAGCATGTGTGACAAAATTCTCGGCCATTGATCTCTTATAATTGCATACAAGGGATTTATGTACCATTGAATTTGATCTATAGAGATTCAGACAGAAAGAAAAAAGAAAAGTACCTACTTAACTCCAAATTCTCAAAGAAGATAATTTTGATTCACTATAATTTGTATACTAGGTCTATTTTTATTTTTCAAAATATTTGGTCATCACTTTTACTTTCAAAATTCAAAAAACCCAATAACAGTGTTTGCCTCTGACACTCGTAATTAAACAAGTACGAGTAAGTCTGCGCCGCCATCCTTGCAGTTCTGGTTCAAGTCTAGACATGTTTGCTTTTGCATCAAAATAAGAACAATTTAGTATGGAATCTAACTTAATTATATCTCGATATTCGGCCCCTTTAACCACCATACTCAAATGACTAGGCATTGAGTTATGAGGAAAATGTCTTGGCTCAATCAAATCGCATGTAAAGACAAAGCAGTTGCCACTTCTTTACCACCGCTGACAAAAATAAATATATTTTGAAATAAATAAATATAAATAAACATCTATTTTCGTAAATATTTTAAATTTTTCCAGTATTGGTTGTTTTTTTTAAGATTTCGATATTTCAGATATTTATAATATGTCTAAAAAAATTTCATTGAATTAAGATATTTTTCCTGTGATGTCTTAAGGGCTTATAAACCATTTAGCAATTCTAACTGACCTAGGAACTGAATTCAGTGTAGTGTAATAGCAGTTACGGCAGTTAGAAATCTAATTAGGACTATCGGGTCGTGCCGATTTCCCTTACTTACTCGGAATGCTGATTACAATATAGTGTAGGAGAGAAATGGGGCCGCATACAACAGTTTCACCGATGGAAAAAGCGAGAAGATAAAAGACCTTTTTCCAGTTATTTTTAATATCGCATGCGAGATAATATGAACGATTAAACAATCTGGAATGCAACAACCATGCATATTATGAGTTAACGTGCTCCGGGATTGTAGCTTATACACCGTATTTAAAAATGGGGAAGCCCCCGTTAACTTCGTAAACACTGGCTTTAGAAAAAATTACTAAAACAAAAGTTGTAGGAAATCGAACGAAGATTATAAAATGACCTTGATTGTTAACTTAACTTTGATCTTTAAGATCGTCTGAAGATCATCTTAAGAATTTGAAATGGAAACCCTACTTCTGATCCCGGAAATAATAAGAGCAGAAAATTTTACAATCGGGAATGACCCTGGCCATGAGGTCGAGACAAAATTTTAAGGCCAGGAGAAGGTCAAATTAAACTGTCCCAACAATATTGTCAATAGTTACTTTAAGAAAAGATGCCGATACAAAAGTTGTAGAATATTCTGAACTAACCTGAGATAAACTGAACTAACCTGAACTCTCTCAACAACATCGTAATTAGTTACTTCAAGGAAAGATGCCGATACAACAGTTGTAGAGTATCTAAAAATGATGTTGACCTTTAATGGTCTATTCAGGACAGGATCAGAAATTCTACAAGTTAAGGTAAAACCAACATTCAGCTAGTTAAGATAAGATCTAAGATCTGAAATTTAACGATATTGTTGGAGAGAGTTCCATTTAATCTTGTTCTGACCTTAAAATTTGACCTTGACCTTATGACCTAGGTCACGTCTAAATATAAAATTTCTGCCCTTTTTATTTCCGGGCTGAAAAGTAGAGGTTCCCACTTGAAATTCTGAAAATGACCTTGACGGCCAGGGTGAAAGACACGGTAAAGGTAACTTTTAGAATCTCTGTTTGATTTCCCATAACTTAAGTTATGGACATTTTTCCCTAAAGTTGCGAAGTTAGCTAGTAGGGTTCCACACTTTTTGAACATCTTGTATACAAGTTACAAAGGTATATTAGGTCATTGATAATCACTGTGGCCGAGTACATAAGGTTAGAGACAATTACATTTCACCACATAGCGAACACCTGCTGGCAACTACGATGTTTCACCCCTCTAGCTTTCGGAAGTGCCTCAACGCAGATACCATTCCAAAGATCCTAAAAACGCATTTTAAGTATATTTAGCGATCTAATTTTAAATTTATAGACAATTAAAAGCTTAATGAAGTACAGTCACACGTACGCGATAATGACTTTTTTCCTAAAACGTGATTTTTCATGTAGAGTGATGAGTACATAACTTCGCCAATAATATCTCTATGCGTGTGTAAGTATCGTTGTCGATGGCTGGGGATGCGCAAAAATGGCAAACAATGGAAGTTTTATTTGTATGTTCTTGATATTTATAGAGACATTCCATAGTTATAAAATGAAAATTATAAAAACTATTTGAACAAAAATATTAAAGACGATAGTTATGCAGTACTATTCACATAAGATCCATTTTTACTTTCCTGTAGATGCCATGGTAAATATCGGAGTTGTAACATGCTCAACAGTCACTATCTAATTTATTCATGTTCCTAATTCACGATAGATCTCCTACTCCTATATCCTAGTTAGGAATCCTGAATAGCATGTAGACTAGTAGCTCCATTAAATCAAGATGTAAAGTAGACAAATTATTTTGGCAATAATTTGGTGGAATTTTATAGATACGAAATGCAGTAATTTAAACGTACTAAATAGTAAAATTGCTTTAAATATAAGTCAGTCCCATGATATAAGGTGGAATTAAAGATATCGTTACATTTTAGTATTAACGCACTAGACATTTCATATAGACACAACATTTCCAGATATATTCCACAAATATGGCTTTTTTGACAAGGGCCATTTTTAACACCTTTTTTAAGAGGAATGCTTAACAAACTAATTTGTAAGAGTGAAAGTGATCTTCAATCATCAGTTATTTACGATATATAAAGTGATAGTGTATTTGTCTTCCCAAATTCTGTTGTGGCAATCTAGGTAGATTATCCATGTAACCATATTTATCCGCCTTTTCATCAACAGCTCCGTTCTATTGAATCCCTAAGTGATATATATTCTCTTTTATCTACGTCTACGTAATTGCGGTAGTAACTTCAATTATTATGCTGCATAGAGACATGTAACAGGACACCATATCGTAACTCTGCCGCGAATATTTTGTGTTATGCGATGAAAATTCGGTGTGATTAATTTCGAGGTAAAAGAGAACATCGCTACGTATCTATAGCGCATCATGTTAGGCCACTCCATCAGTTAATGTTTTTTTCCAAACAACATCAACGTTATAGACCGTCAGTCCAGATATACAAATCTTATGTTTAACATTAGCGCGTAAAATTTCTTTCTTAGAAGAACTGAAAATTCGGGCCAAAAACTCTTTTTCTCTCTAAATTATCAAATAGCGTCGTAAGAGAGGGATTGAAAACAAAATGTAGATGGAACAGTACGCTCGGTCTTAGATAAACAAAAAAAAATCCGCTAAAGAACTCAAGTGTGCTTCTCAATCTCCCAAAAAGTGGTATTTTAGTAATAACCAATCTCTTTACATGACACTGCCCTTTGAGATATTATCTGCAGCTGAAAGAGTGGAATGCAAAACAATGCCAATGAATGGCACTGTTTTGCAAGCGAATTAATTTTTTGAAAGCCGTCGCCATGATGCTCAAAGGAATAAAGCACTTATCCCCTAGAAAAATAAGCGACTTCATGAAAATTCTAAATATCCCGGACTTATTCCTATATTAAGATAAAGTATAAAATATCTTATAAGTCCAAGTGCTTAAGAAGAGCAAGAAAAGCCTGAATGACTCACTTACAATCTACAATTTACACTAAAGATTTTTGTTATTTGTTTTTGGTTGCATTATTTTTCATTATATGAGATTAACAAATAAATGAATTATGCATGAGAGGTCAGTATTTTTGTGATATGACAGCGAAAAAAGAATAGAGTACCTACAGGGGTAAATGAAACTTATGAGGACTAAAATAATGTATGTGTAAAATCAAAATCCAGAAATAATTTTATACCAAGCTACATTAGTTTTAAATACTTTAATTGATAGCATACTAGGCTGCCACGACGTATTTGCTTTTCACATAGAACTAATGTGTTTGTTTTTAATTTACTAGGGCAGTCCCAGAATTATCCAGCCTGACGTATAGATGGCGGTAGTTGTTAAAATATAATGACTGTGTTAGATAGTACCAACCTTAGAAAGATCAAGTTTTAAGTTTGAAAACGCTACGTTGTTTAATAGTATTTATACATAAGAACAAGCGTGGAAAAAAATGAAGGAACATCAACTAGACGTAATTCTGAGCTAAGCCAGCAATTTTTGAAGCTTCTTGTTTTATTTTCATAAAAAAATTCACTAGTATCGCATTTATATCTTCGAATTACTAACAGTGTATCCGTACGTTAATCGTTTTCAACAACTCCTGTAGATATGAACTTATTTCCTTGAAACTGATTACAGAACTCCTATGACTATAAATAATGCCTTACAAAATAGACTAAAGATGTCGTCTTTACGAGATGGTGCTACATCTTCTACAAAGAGGCAAATAATGCAGCTTCTAATATGGAGAACGAATTCCATATTCACCACGTTAGCGGTTTGAATACTAACTTTGTGAGAAGCCCTATTGAAATTTGATGTTTTTAAAATAGTTATTAGCTTTACAAGTTTCTTAAGAACTTATGTACCATACATTCCCGAATATTTTCTTACTATTACGTGATATGAAGTTCTCCTGCCACATTTGCCTGTATCTTCTCGCTAATCTCGTAACCTACTGAATGAAATTTTATTCGACTCCCACCATTGACTAAGCCATCATTACAATATGCAATGGAACTCAAAGTGTTTTACAAATAGGTTCGCAATATAGATTCCCTAAAATAACTGTATCTGTCGTTTTAAAATTGATGAAAAAAAAATAGGGATTAAACCTATAAAACTTCGGACACAGTTATTTTACATATTTACACATCAACTTATACAAAAACAATGTTATCACATAACTTTTATTTAGAACCCTGATCATCCAGCCGAAAACCAGGCCGGGTCGATAATTTAAGACAAACAAATATTATTAAATCTATTCATCCACTTTATAGACTTTCCATCCTAATTTAAATAATTAAAGTGTGTAAAATGTTTCAAATTAAAACAATCCACTTTTAATACCATTACAAATTGGTAAACGTTTAAATTTAACTAGAGAATTTGTGACGTAAAATCACGGGTGAAATCATAAACAACCCCTACAACTCTCCGTAATGTAGCGCGTGTCGCAGCATCTCCCTTTACACAAATCAGGAGGATCGCACAGACGATAATAAAGCGTTTTCGACAGTGCGTTTATGACGTCATCTCGATGTCTCCACCATGCTATTTAAACGTACGCAAGGGTAGATTTTGCAACGTACGATATATCATTTGCTTTAATGTGATGGTAACCCAAATCGCAGATTTGCATTATACTATGGGATACATTAATCACTTATAGTTTTTATAGTGATCGGATAGGCGAGAAAAGAATATTATCTTCCTGCAACATTTCAATATTGTCAGATATTTGTTACTTGTTAAATTTCTGTTAATGTATATTTATATTCTCTAACTGCATTGCTCAATTACAGTATTTGCAGTATAGCAGTATCATAATTTAATAGCTGCGAAAAATAGAAATAAGGACCATTACTTGAAAACAAGAACTACTTCACACCAGATAGGACTACTACTAAACTTTCAAATTAACCAAATGACAACGTCCGTTAATTTAATATTAAGTTAATATCAAATATTAATCTTTACACCTCAACAGATGACAGCTTTTCGGTCTGAGATGCATAAAAACTAAAAATGTCAGTTTTTGGTATAAAATATTTGCATTTCATGGACTAGTAAGGTTCAAGGTTGTTATAAATATTAGACTTCTATGAGTTAAATGACTTACAAATGATTCTATGACAAAATGTCAACAGGTTTATAAATGCGGATTATGTGTACTAATGGTAAAAATTGAACCAAATGCAGGATCTGGTGCGGTACTATGTCGCTTGTAGTAAGAAATGCTGGCTACGATTCCACTCCATCAGATAAAGATCGACTTAATTGCACCTAGATTTATCTTTAGTAGACCCTACACTTTACAACTTGCAGGCACAGATATGGTAGATGAAATTAACGTCCAAACATATCAAAAGAAAAAATATAATAGGTTGTAGAATTAATTCTAAATCTCCAACTATGATTATTAGCTGGTTAATGAGTAAATATGCCAATATAACTCAAACAGACCTCACCGATATTACCATAGCAGCAAACATAAAAATATATCAGTATACAGATAACAGATAGGTACTAACCCTAAATAGACCACGCATTGCCTTTCACATGGTGATGAAATGCTATGCCATGAGAAACTGTCCATGGCTGCATCTGAAAATGTGGTCACTTTTAGTTGGATAAAAGGAGACGATTCGTTCAATCAAAATCGTATTTCGGTCCCGCTCTTTGAATAAAAAGAGGTTCCATGTTAGGCAAGTACTGGCCCTCTTAGGCCGACATACGGAAAATATCGCTTAGCCGCTGGTTGAGTCAGGCATAGCCTTTAAGAGGATGTACAACGGGTGTAATAAAGTTTAAATTCTGTGAACCTCACCCCACCTCCCTCACTTTCCAGATTCAGCGTATAGGAGATTTTAAAGAACGATATAATTAGGAATTATCGAATTTTTTCGAGCTGTTGTACTTTAAATAATTTTTTTAAGGCTTTTCCTTATCTCCTGCTACATGAAGTTGCTTCATCATCATTAATTAACTTTTGATGCATTAAATTTGTGAGGTTGTTAAATTTTTATAATTTGGAAATCCAAACTTTAATTCTGTATTAATAGACACGCAATCATTGCAGTAAATTTATATATATATATATATATATATATATATATATATATATATATATATATATATATATAATAAGATAAGTGATGGTAGATAAACATTACTCCCGTGTTAAAAGAACTCCAAGACGATAAAGAAGTTCGAATTCCGGAAAATGACGATAGCGCTGTTTCGTCCTTATTAGAACACCAAGCATACTGCATCAAAAGATAGAGGTGGCATTATTCGGCACTGTTATCCGCAGGCTTTCGCAGTCATAGTAGGGATCGTACCACGATCTCCCTTTGAAAGCGTTGCGTGGTATTTAAGCCGACAATAATATAAAATAAGAAAAGTCAACGTCCGTATAATTTTTTAATTAAAATAGAAAATTTTTGGTAATAAATGACTCTTTTATTAAAAAGTGCGTAGAACTTCAAGGCAATAGAGAAGCTACGGATTTGAAAAATGACAGCAAAGCCGAAAATTTTCTATTTTAATTTAAAAATCGTTAACTTATTTTATATTTTTATTAACTTTAATAACATGCAGCGCTCTCAAAGCGAAATCGTGGTGCCATTCCTACTTTGAATACAGAAGCTCGAGGTAAGTTTGTATGCCAGTGTCGAATAATGCGACCTTTATTCTTTGGTGCAGCATGCTTCGATAGATGTAAATAGATTTATATTTTTATTTCACCGTTCGACCACAGCATAGAGATTTTATACAATATTGTTAATGGGTGTTGCTCTTGTCTTATGGACTGATCCCTCGAGAGATTGCTGTCGTGTCTTCCCTGCTATTAGCTAGGCTTGAATATAGTAACAGCGAAGTGATGGATTGTACTGTATGGAATTGTCTGACATGTCTCCCATAAGTTATATATATATATATATATATATATATATATATATATATATATATATATATATATATATATATATATTAAAACAGATTTTTTTTTCGAGCGATCATCGACTTGGTGGATATTACTCCCGTGTTAGAAATTGCGGAGAACTACTAAATAATGGAGAAGCTCCAGGCCCGGAAAATAAAACGCTGTTTAGAACTCATGGGGGACTTGTCAGACAATTCCATCCAGTAGAATCCACCACTTCGCTGTTCTACTATATTATATATATATATATATATATATATATATATATATATATATATATGCATGTATAGAACAGTCGATAGGTAAGTAATTATTTCTAAAAAGTCATCAAAGATTTCGGGCAAATTTCAGATGGGCAGTTTTTTAGCTAGAACAGATTATGAAGGAATTTGATTTATAAACAAACTATCTAAGGTAATTATTTGAAGTATTATTTCGTTAGTTTAATTGAACTTAATAAATAAAGCTGATCTAATAAGATTGCACTTGTCATCCGATATTTTACTGTCGACAATACAAAATCTCCCCATAACCTGTCACCCATCGAGAATCAATCTGTATGAATATCGATCTGTTTCGAATTGAATTGTTGTGGGCCGAAGAGGAGTTGAAGAGACGCCCAATAAGGACGATGAAAATATCCTGCAGGAAGCAAGGACGAGATGGATTACTTGCACCAAAGCTATACAATGCTCCGTTAATTGAGGTGGACTAATTTTTACGTCATGTGTTTAGTTTACAAATACTTAAAAGTAAACTTGAGATAAAAGCATCAAATTAATTTTTCTCTCCATATAAAAAAAGTAGAATGAAACTTAAAGAGAACGGAACCAAAACTGTCTATTGCTCTTTTTCGATATAGACTCATACTTTTGAATTTTTGCTCTATTACATGTAAATATAACAAGACCACAAAGGTCTTTCTTCAGATTTGGCAGGTAGGATTTGGCTAATTAATTTTTAATCGAACATAATGAAACGTTTTAAGCTTCATTTTCTGTAGTGATTTAATTTATCTGATTTATACAGGGTGTCCGGGAAAATGTGGGAAATCTCCCGGATATGAAAAAGACACGTGAAAGGAATACTACTTCACATAAAATTTTTTCGTATAGGCCTCCTCTTCGGAGATATGGGCTACCAAAGAGCTGCAATGGAATCAAGCTTTTTACACATAATTATATACCAGGTAAGACCCTTCAAATTACTATCCAAGAAAATGTTGTTACTCATAGCTGCAGACACGGACTAGCTCTGACACTCATGACCCCATTTTTTGGACAACGTATTCTACATACCTGTAACTATTGACTAAAAATTAAATACTCTTCATTCATGTCACTAATTCCAACCGTTTTTGAAAAAACGTCATTTTATTTACATCATGTTTTTGGCGTATTTCGATAAAAAAATACATCTTTATTCCTATCAAATGTTCAACCGTTAATTTATGATAAAAAAAATTCGATCCAAAATTAAAGTCTATCTCTTTGGTTAAAAACGTATAATTCTGTGAATTGCAGTTCGACCTAGGTTCGCAAAATGATGTTTTTTTGAAAACGGTTAGGATTAGCGAGATAAATGAAGAGTACTTAATTTTTAGTCAATTGTTAAAAGTATGTAAAAAACATTGCCCAAAGTTCTTATCATGCAGGCAGTAAAAAAATGGGGTCATGAATGTCACAGCTAATCCGTCCCTGCAGTTGTGAGTAATTCACAACACTTTCCTGGATAGTAATTTGGAGGATCTTACCCTAGTATACATCATATTAAAAAAACATTGAATTTTTTCATTTCTCACAATTTTTGTCAGGCGATTGAGCAGGTTGAAAATCATAGTTCTTGGCTTTAGACCGTGTCAAATTGGAATTATTATCCGACGTTTTGCCTACGATTGCACGAGACATCTTCAGGGATCTTTACTCCACGAGATTAGAACACCGAATGACTATTGAGGATCAAATACCGGGCTGTTGCATTTTTTCTTTGCAAAATACCAAGATTGATTGACTGATTTAGCGGTTAAATGGCGTCGAACCATTTGACGCCTTTTGCAGTGAAGTTGAAGTGTATTAAAATTTATCATATAAACCAACAGGTTTTATGAAGTTAACTACGCGTTTTGTCTTACTTATGTCGAAAGACAGGTCTGTCGTAAAATAACTGGAGATGAGATAGGTATTTCTAGCTTTCATGTATAAGGGATAATCAGTTATGACGTATTTTAGAGTTAGAGGGGAGTGCAGAACAGACATTGAGGAGGATCTCCGTTTTGGAGGAGATAGGAATGTGATAATTTTGTATGACCAATGGCAGTTCTCTTCTATACAACATTGTCCGTCCTAGAGAGTTGAGAATAGTGGAAAATTTCGAAGAAATTTTGTCTGTGCAGAATAGTTTGTTAGGGTTTTCAAGAGATTTCCACCGACCTTCTGTAATGCTATGAGTGATGCTGTCAATGTGCCTGTTAAATTTTTTACAGTTGAGTAAAGGAAGAAATAGGGTTCTTTCGATAATTGCAGATTTAGCTTCTGAGTCTGCTACCAAGTTTCCTTCTTTGCCAAAGTGATTTGGGGTTCACATGAAGGATATGTAGAGATTATTTGATGGTGAACAGCTCAGCTAAAAAGATTGATAATAGAGGATTAAGCTTTGTTTTACTACATCAAGAACTTGTTTTGGCAGCTAAGCCTACACCTTGATCAGATGTGAAGCTACTTGTGAAAGAGAAGTTTGAAAGCGCGAGGTATTATTTTTATCGTACTGAACAAGATCAACGCACATCGCTTGAAACAACTAATGCTTTGCCCCCTGCTTGGCTGATTTTCGCTAGAGCTAGATGATCATTACGGAAATATTTAGTTATTTGAACCATGTGTGCCTTAATATCTTTTATTTCTAAGTCTTTGCAAAGCAAATTCCAAAGATATGCCGAGCAACCGGAGGTTATAATGTTAGAACTATTTCTTTATTCAATACTTTTTCTCATGCCAGCCATGTTTACTGTGTTGTCTGTCACGAAAAATTTTTCGTAACACTAATATTTTAATTCATATGAAGAAATTAGATCACTACCAAGTTCCGTTAAATATTCCAAAATATGATACTTTCAAGAGGTATTAATAACTTCATACAGAAATGTTCATCCATATTCTATTGTTATAGTTAAACATGTTACAGGTTCACTGTAAACATTCGACCACCAGCCAACTAACATATTTACACATTCTGCTGAGAGAGAAGAAACACATTTTTCTTTTTCTTCTTCATAAATTTCATCCAAAAGAGTGGTTGCTACAGATGTCCTAGACGGAGATGTATGCCAGTGTTCAGTAGACCTAGAAATCGATTTAGTAGCAAAGATTGCTTTTGCTATTTTCTTATCAATATTATGTTTTTCAGCTGTTGATGTACGAGTAACAAAACTAATAGAGGAACAACTTTAGTCTGTTGTGAAGTACTCTATTGTGTATCTAAAACCAAAAACTTAGTTTTAATATCATAGATATTTAAAAAAATAGTTCATTTCTTCTTAACAATTTATAAACAAACAAGTAAACAAGTCCTGACAAAAATTTACTGGCAGTAAGACCGGCTAAATGACCAAAGACAAATTCTGAGGAAGCAAAAAAGGAAGTTGCCTTGATATTTTCTTTGGCGAATGAAAAGAAATGAAAAATCTACGCAGTTTATAATACAGTTATTTATGCCAAATAATAAATAATAGTAAGTAGGTTTTTAATTATAAAAATATTTATAACTAAATTGGTGCATTGATAATAATATTTAAATATATAACCGTAAAAAATAAAAATTTACACATGTGCTAAACTTAAAACAGTTCGAAATTGACAGCAGAGTGTTTAAACTGACGAGAGCAACAAAAACTCAAGTTTTAAACTCTAAAAATCCAAGCATAAAAAATCATTTTCTTTTATTACCGAACCGATGAAAATGGAGAATTTTATTTATTTTCTGGATAAAACTATATCTTTTACATATTTCAGGGATTTATCATTAGGTTCTTATCTTTAATATCCCTGTATAAGCATTTATTTGTTGACATATGTAATATAAATTATGACAATATCATAAGCAAAACAAAACTGGCTGACTAGAAGATCTATTTTTCATGGCAACTAGATCGGGTTTAAGTCTTGAACGTTTTTGGTGAATTGGGTTCTAAAAATTTTACAGACAGATTCACTAAGAAGATTTAAGGCTTAAACACGATCTAGTTGCCATGAAATTTGAATCTTCCAGTCGGCCAGTTTTGTTTTACTTGTGATATTGTCATAATTACATGTGTCAACAAATAAACGTTTATATAGGGATATTAAAGATAAAAACCTTGCGATAAAGCGTTGAAATGTGTAAGAAAAATAGTTGTACACCGAAAGTAAATAAAATTCTCCAATTCTGCCGGTTCAATAACAAAACAAAGTGATTTTTTATGCTTGTATTTTTAAGGTTTAAGACTTGCTTGACTTATTGTTGCTCTTGTCTGTTTAAGCCATCTGCTGTGGATTTAGGACTGTTTTAAAATTAAGCCATGTTAGTGAATTCGGAATTTGTCTTAATAAGAATAAAAATATACAGAAAAATTTACGCATATGGCTACTTGTAAAAAATAAATTTAGTAATGTAAATATAAATATATAAATATTAAAAATAAAGTTATTAAAATAATATTCAGTGAATTATTTACATGCGTATTTAAACTCGATAATAAAATCCATTTATAAATATGATTAAAACATTTTGACTTGCTCCCTATGAGTTTTTATGTGTAAATCTCAAACAAAATTTAAAAAATCATGTGTTTTTTGATTAAATCAATAATTTGTGATTAATAAAAAATAAAATAAATCCAATTCTGCTAATAACAGGTCCATATTCTTAAACCTGGGAGCGGCCTCTATAACTCAATTAAGTGACATTCGCTATAATGAAAATAACTCTATTAAAATTTTTTATGAAACTTAAATGGAGTTAAATCTTAACCTGCCTTCACCGAAACTTAGTAATTATTATATCCGGCATAATACCAACTTGAACTTTATGCCAATTACAAGACAATGGGAGAAGAAGAAACACGAATATTTATTCCTAACTTGAGAAGAACTTTAGTATTCTAGGTTATTATTTTAATTTTTAAATGATGATTGTAGCTCTGAAATCACAGTTAACCATGAGAAAAGCTTGAAACAAACTGACATGGAAATACAATATTACATTTATTGTCCCTAAGATTAGATCTAATCGCTGTAGGTACTGCAGGCTCTGAGAAGAATTATCCTTATCTTCCCGTAAACAAGAACATTGTTTACGACACGAAATAGAGATGATTGCTTGCATACCATAGGCGTTACTTTTATTGTAGTAACTAATAAAAGTAATTGTATGATAGCCACATAGTTGATCGCATTTTTTTACCAGAAATTGGATACATTCTGATCATTACATTCCATAAATGTTATTTTTTTCTAATAAACCAATTGTTTCACATCGATATGATATTGAAAACAGTGTTACACATGTTATCTTGTGTGACAATCAACGTCCAAGACATAAGATGCAGTAACATGTGTTATGTTACGAAGGGCACTAGAAAAGATTTCTTTCTGAAAATAACATCAGTTAATTTCAAGACACTTTTGCCAGTTGTCCTTAGACGACTTTATTATACTAAAAAAATATTTCTATTATCCTCTTTTAACAGCTTATTATCTGCAACCAGTGCAACAACTCATAATACGTTGGCCTATTCGGACTGGAAATCACTACATAGTATAAAACAAAGTCGCTTTCTCTGTCCCTATGTCCCTTTGTATGCTTAAATCTTTAAAACTACGCACCGGATTTTGATGCGGTTTTTTTCAATAGATAGAGTGATTCAAGAAGAAGGTTTATATGTATAATAACATCCATTAAATAGTGGAGAAATACTGTTATTTTTGAGGTTTCTAATGTGATGTCGTTAATTATCATATTTTTTTCCGCTTACATTGCAAACGCAGGCTGAACCCTACGAGATTTATCAAAATAATGTACTAATTATTTGTACACATTGAAAAGGTCTACAGAAAACTCCGCGATGGTATATGTCTATCTCTCATGGATATCCCACAATAACATTTTTTTGTCATTTACTTTTACGACAAAAAATGGCAAATTTTGAAGCGATTTTAACCAATACAGCATTAATCCTTATCCAATTAAATAGCTTAAATACATTGTTGATTTAATATAGATCTATATGGTCCTTTACAGCACAAGATTTAAATGAATATTTTCGAAGATATTACAGATTTAAAATTGCGGGAAGTAGCGCTTGCGGCGGTACTGGCCGACCGGGGCGGCGGCAACGTGCCTATAAATAGCGCGTCGGAGGCCGATGTAATAATTGTTGTAAAAATAAAATAAATAGTCACAGTTTTTCTGTAGTGTATTTAGTATCAGCATTGCACCCGTGCGAAGCCGGGGCGGGTCGCTAGTAAACAATAAAAGGCAACAAAATAGAGTAGGTATAATAAATCAATATCAGAATGGATAGTGAAGGAAAGTATATCATCAATCGAAAATAGAAAATGCCAATACTATACTGACAAAAATGATGCGAGAAATAGCACTGCCTGGCAGTACTATCAAATTAAATGAGAGAAAAAGTAGAAGAACAAATTTAAAAGTTATTAAAAATGAGAAAAGACTTAATCAGAAACGACAAAAGAAATAGAATATGCGAGACTTAATAAAACAGTTAGAAAAATGGCGAAGTAGGACATAAGAAATTATCAAGAGGAATAACACTTAAAGGTCATACAAAAGTGGATAGAAATCAAAACTAAAGTCGGAGACATAGCAAGACAAATATGCACTCTAAAGTGGAACTGGGCTGGGCGTATTGCTAGGAACATAAACAACTGGAGAAAATAAATGATAAGATGACATGGGAAAGTAAGAGAAACTGTCAAACAACAACAATGCTAGTATGACGATGTCAAACGGAGGACAAGGATATTCGGAAGAATATGAGAGAGACCTATTTCCATAGAATAGATAACGGTTAGGAAGAAGAAGGAGCTTTTCCGAATATAAAAATAACAAGAAGTTATGAAGTCAAATCTGAACTATACGCCGGATGCACCAGATTAAAAATATTACATTCCCGGAGGTTGCTTAGTGAACTTGCCTTTTATCATGAGGAAGGGGAATTTCTTTTGATACAAACAAGAACGTTTTTAATTAATAACTAAATGTGATTTTATTGATTTATTACAGTAGGTAACGGCTATTACTGTAATGCCTCGGTATCTCTTCAACAAAAATAACTTCTGTTTGGCTCTAAAATATGAGTTCCCCAACTGAAAATTGTGAGTTGGTATTTTTTGGAGGTGAAGAACTTCTATGTACTCATTTCTGCACACCAATAATGTACCCGCCTCATTGCTAGTCATGATCTGCATCCAAAAATTCGGAAAATTCTACTGCAAATATCCTGTTGTTATTCGGAGTCAACAATCCTCCAGAATTTTCAAGACGTTTGGTTCAGATATATTTAATGCTTTAACAATAGTAGATACTTTCAAACGACGATCGTCGAAAACCATTGTATCTACTTTCCTGCAAACAATTATATTCTTTTATAAAAAATTTGATAATGTAGCATGTTCCAATTTCGCAATAAAACTAAAACTCATTTTTTGATGTCTATGTGTTTAAAAAAACAGAAAATAATTGGCAACTGAACGATTCTCCAGAGACGCCTAGTGGCCAAAGTGAAAAGCTTTTCGAGTCATGTGAACTCAAAGAAAAAGTGGGAAATGGGGTAGAAATAATTTAAAATAGTAATTGTTGACTAAATTTAACAATTGAAAATAGAAATTAAAGGGTGTTTTTTATAGAGGTATAAAACTTTAAGTTGGCAACACTTTTTTAACTGGCGGCCATTTTCTCAGCTGTCAAGTGATTTATGTTTAGTTTGGTTTGGCATTTCAACATGAATAGACTGACGCCTGAACAACGCTTCCAAATTGTGCAAATTTATTTTGAAAATCATGGTTCTGTTCGAAATACGTAGCGCGCTACGTCCATTTTACGGTAAACATAATCGTCCATCAGAGCAATTAATTCGATTAACTATGGAACGTTTTCGCACCACGTTTACTGTAAAAGATAAGACGCATCCACAGAGATGTCGTATAGTGCGTACAGAAGAAGTCATTGCTGCTGTAGAGCGTAGCGTAGAGGAAGACCCGAATCAGTCTATCCGCCATCGTGCACAGGAATAGGATATGTGTCCATTCACTTTATGGAAGATTTTGCGGAAAGATCTTGGTTTGCGTGCTTACAAAATCCAACTCGTGCAAGAATTGAAGCCACACGATCGCCTAGCAAGGCGTAGATTCAGTGAATGGGCCCAAAACAAGATTGCCGTTGATCCCGATTTTCATAAGCGAATTTTGTATAGTGATTAAGCTCACTTTTGTTTGAATTGATACGTCACTAAACAAAACTGCCGTATTTGGAGTGATGATAACCCTCAAGTGTATGTTGAGACACCGTTACATCCAGAAAAACTGACTGTTTGGTGTGCTTTATGGGCTGGTGGAATCATTGGTTCGTACTTCTTTAAAAACGATGCTGGTCAGAACGTTACAGTCAATGGTGACCGCTATAGAGCCATGATTACTGACTTTTTCGTTCATCAATTGAACAACCATGATGTGCAGGAGCTGTGGTTTCAACAAGACGACGCAACATGTCACACAGCTCGTGCCACAATTGATTTATTGAAGGAAACGTTTGGTAACCGCATAGTTTCACGTTTCGGACCCGTGAATTGGCCTCCAAAATCGTGCGACTTAACGCCGCTAGACTATTTTCTGTGGGGATATGTGAAGTCGCTAGTCTACGCCGATAAGCCCGAAACGATTGGAGGACAACATTCGCCGCGTTATTGCCGATATACGGCCACAAATGTTGGAAAAAGTCATCGAAAATTGGACCTCCAGATTAGACTACGTCCGAGCCAGCCGTGGCGGTCATATGCCAAAAGTCATATTTAAATTATAATACCAGAAGGTTATCTTTCGAATAAAGTAAATTTCATGTCAATTTAAAAAATTCATCTTTGTTTTATTCCATTTAAAAGTTCTATACCTCTATAAAAAACACCCTTTATTAATCTATTAAAGTTTTAAAGGTATTTGAAAGTTGTATAGATTTTTTAGTTTTGAATATTAAATCGTGACCATATAAGGCTCTGCAGCAAGCATCTGTAATGCTTTCATTTATTTAATTGTTTTTCATACTATATTTAAAACGTGCAAAATCAGTGTTTCAGAAACTTCCGTTAAATTGAATTAACAAAATATTTTAATTATTTTATGTGAATAAAAACATTCAATTATTGAAGAAGAGGCTGTTTTATTGACAGGCCACATTTTATTAGGTGAAATTAAATGTAAAAGGAATAAAGAAATTTCAACAAAGCCGATTGCAAAGTTCAGTATGTGGCTAACAAAAAATTGAGAACATCTTTCTTATATCCGTACAACTGACTTGTTGCAAATTTTCTATTCTGTTTCTCCAATTTGTCATATATATATTTAGGACAATTTTTATGTAATTATTTTATTCCAAAAATATACATACTTGTTGATATGTAAAGGAGAAAATTTCAGTTTCGTGTGGCTTGTCATTAATTTTGGAGGATTGCGTGATATGCCACCATAACAATTTCTTTATTACTTTTCCATTTAATTCCACATAATAAAATGAAGCCTGCCAATATAAAACAGCTTCTTCTTTGATAATATAATTTGATTTACATAAAATAATTAAAATATCTTGTAAATTCACTTCAATGGATGTGTTTTGGAGGGCTCATTTTGCACGTTTTAAATATAGTATAAAAAATAATTTTATAAATGAAAACAATGTGAATATTCGCCGGAAAGTTCGATATGGTCCCGTTTCCATATTCAAAAATAAAAGAAAAGACTAGAAAACTTCAAATAATTTTAAGATTGGACAACCTTTAATAGGTCACCAATTTACATTTCCAGTTGATAAATGGATGCTATGTAGTCAACAAATATTATTTTAAATTATATTCATCTCATTTTTCACGTAATTTTTTGAACTCACTTGGCTCAAAAAGCTTTTCACTTTGACTATCAGGCTTCTCTGGGGAATTCAAAATTGATTAAAATCAAATTTGATTCACAACTAGAAAAAGTTTGTTTGAAGGTTGTAGACAATGTTGAAGAATGACTAAAATGTGGTCGGACTTGCATTACGACGTTTCGATTAGGTTATATCCCTAATCGTTGTCAAGTATAAGCTGAATTTTTTGTCTTAAGACTACGAGCTTATATAGGGACTGTGTCCATTGAAGCGCAACGTTTCGCTTCACTGTACAAACCTCAATGATTTGATGTTACAAAGTAGTGGTTGCCAAAGATTAGGTATCTCGATACTCGGTTTACTGAAGATTCCATTATTGTTTTTAATGTATGCTGCTTCTATAAATTTTCCTTTTTTCCTATTGGGTTCCATATTTATTGCCGCAGCCTCAGACCATTTTATATCGTATTGTTTATCCCAGGAGTGTTCTGCAACTAACCTGATCTCGACGTTTAACCTTTTTGTGTATGAGTTCTAGAGCCAAACGACAGACTAATAAGCTTTGATGTGGAAAGTCTGAATACTAATGTACCATTAGGGGAATCACTAGACATAATTAAAACTAGACTCTCAAATGATACTCCTTTATCAGATCGAACCACGTTACCACTGGACGGGGTGATGGACCTTTTGGAGTGTTGCCTGTGTAGTGCTTACTTTCAAGTAAAGGACAAGTTCTACGCTCAGGACGACGGGCTTCCGATGGGTTCTTCACTCTCTCCAATCATCGCCAATATATATATGGAATGGTTCGAAACTCATGCCATAGAAACGGCAACAGTAAAACCGAAAGTCTGGTTGAGATATGTCGATGATACTTTCATCATATGGAAGGGCAATGATCAAGAACTTAATGATTTCCTGAAACATCTGAATACCATTCGACATACAATTAAGTTTACCATGGAAAAAGAGGTAAATGATCAATTTTCCTTCCTAGATGTCATGGTGAACCATTCAAACGAAACTAATAAAACTTCAGTATACAGAAAGCCATACTGGACAATATCTTAATCATAGTTCTAATCATTCTGTTGTAACAAAACGAGGAATTATACGCAACCTCTATAATCGCGCTATATCTATATGCAATAATGCCGAATCATTGAAAAAAGAGGTAGAAAATATTAAATCCGATTTACAATAGAATGGTTATCCTTTAAAACTAATTGACGATGTTATAAATAATTTTAGAACAACGAACACTGGACCGTACATTAAGGGAACGTCGGAGAAAATAAGACGAATTGCCAGTAGTTATAATATAAAAACAGCCTTTAAATCAAGAAATACCCTTAGAGCTCATTTAACAAAAACAAAACCTAAAACTACCGATAAGAAAGAATGTGTTTATAAAATTCTACGTGAGTGTGGTGAAATGTATTTGGGAGAAACCAAACGCCCGCTAGAAGTTAGAATTAAGGAACATGAAACTCATACACAAAAAGGGGAAACGTTGAGATCAGGCATTGCAGAACACTCCTGGGATAAACAACACCATATAAAATGGTCTGAGGCTGCGGTAATATATATGGAACCCAATATGAAAAAAAGAAAATTTATAGTAGCAGCATACATTAAAAACAATAATGGAATTTTCAGTAAACCGAGTGTTGAGATACCTAATCTTTGGCAATCACTACTTTGTAACATCAAATCATTGAGGTGTGTACAGTGAAGCAAAACGTTGCGCTTCAATGGACACAGTCCCTATATAACCTCGTAGTCTTAAGACAAAACATTCAGTTTATACTTGATAACGATTAGAGATAAAACCTAATCGAAACGTCGTAAAAATAAAAATAAAGATAATGCAAGTCCGATCACATTTTAGTCATTAGAAAAAGTTTGTTACTATTGAACACTACAACGTCAGTGCACAGTCAATTTGTATTATGGCTAGCTAAATATTTCATTCAGTGTTCCTTACACTTTTTGTAAAAATGGATGCCTGGCAAGAATAAAAGGCATCTTGATTGTTGAAGAACCTTTTGGATATGAATAATTTTGTGTTAATTGGGATTAAGAATGTTATTTTAATTGAATTAACGTAATTACTCACTTTTTTCGATGTTGATTATATCTTGAAACACCCCTTTAGCTAGGAAATTCATATTTTTTTGTTACCTTGATTGTGACAGAAAAGAAAATTCCTTATTTAAAAAAAAAAACATTTTCAGCGCAGATTTCTTTGTCTAGTTTCATCTAGAATTATCCTTTTGACTGAAATAAAATTTTATACAAGTGAAATAAAATAGTAGACAGAACTCGCAAGAACGGATGAGTCAAAATTTCTGGAACCTGAAGCATTTTGGGAAATTAGTAACTTAAGTATAATATTCTGTATTAAAGTACCTATAATTATTTAATTTGCTGCCTGTTCCATATTTATTTTGAAATAAATAAGTCCAGTTGGTCCAGTAAGAAAATATTTTTAGCGCACTTTTAGAAGTCGGTTCAATTTGATTTTGCATACGCCTGAAGAACCCCACTATATCAATTTTCAATATTTAAAGAACCTGAGATGTAAATTTTTTAGCTCGATATATTTTATACTGCATTTTGAGTTTGTATACCCCTCAAGAACCCCACAATATCAATTATCAATATTTAAAGAACCTGAGATGTAAATTTCTTTACTCGATATATTTTATACTGCATATTGAGTTTTTATACGCCTCAAGAACTCCACAATATCAATTTTAGACAAAATCGGAATATGTAAAATTTTCTGTCCCCCATATTGCATCGTATTAACCTAATAGTTGTAAAAAATTAACTTCATGTTCATAATATACGACCCCGAAAACCCTCTAATACCAAATCTGAAAAAATGCGAATAAGGTAAAATTTTCAACCCACCATATTGCATCCGCTATATTGAATTTCAAAAAAACTGTTTTAAGTCTTAATCTAATCTAAATCTAAACCCTTCCAAGCCCCCTAATACCAATTTTCGATGAAATCCGGAAATTTAAAATTGCTAGACTTATATTCACTATTTACATCCTTAAAAACGACTCAGTCCCACTTTTGAACAAAATCGAAAAATGTAAAATTTTTAATCCGCTATTTTGGATTTGCCATATTAAATCCTGAAAAAATACTTTTAAATTTATAATTTACACCCTCAAGGACCCTCTATATCAGTTTGGGAAAAAATCGAAAAATGTAAAATTTTTAGGACACCATATTGAATCTGCCAGTTTGAGTTTTTCAAAAAATATTTTAAATTCATAATTAACACTAACAAAAATAGCCCGATACTGATTTTAGACAAAATCGGGAGATGTAGAATCTTTAATCCGCCATCTTGGACTCGCCATATTGAATTTTTTTTAAATAATTTCAGATTCGTAACGTGCGACCCCGAAAACTCCTCCGTACCAATTTTGAAGAAAATCAGACAAAATTGATTTTTTTGTCCACCATATTAGATCCGCCATGTTGAATTTTTAAAAAATATTTTGGATCCATTATGTGCCACCTCGAAAACTTCCCCACACCAGTTTTGAAGAAAATCAGACAAAATTAAATTTTTTTGTCCGCCATATTGAATCCGCCATATTGAATTTTTAAAAAATAATTTCAGATTCGTTGTGTATGATCCCAAAAATTCCTCCATAGCAATTTTGAAGAAAATCAAACAAAATTAATTTTTTTGGTCGCCATATTGTCAGCGCCATCTTGGATATTACTGCAGCAATTTCGTCCAAAAAAATATGGGACTACCGCAGCAACTTCCTGAACATAACGTAAAAAATTTCATTCAAATATGTTCAAAAAATCAAATTCATCCAAAGGGTATTTCTCAACGTCAACCTAAAGGTCGCTATAAGAAGCTCCGTTCAAGTTCCTACAACTTTTTTGTTTAAAAATTGTTTCCAAAGTGCTTATTAATTTCCGAGTTATAAGCTGATATTTTGAATTACTGTATAAATATATTTGATCTTTAAAAAAATATAATACAAAATAAAATGTAGAATACCATTTTACATATATTTTTGTTAAAGTGAAATATTCCCAGATTTTCCATATTTGCAACATATTACCGTAAAAAAAACCGTAATTATTCACATTTATTGTATTAAAACTTTTTCTCCAGAATGCTTAATTTCTGAGACATTTAACTCCAAATGAATGATGCGGAACCATCGCCTTGTATGGCATGCTATTCTTAGATCACTATATCTCAAAATTAGCCATTACATTTCTTTTTTCGCTCGTTGGCGCCAAAGAGGTAAGGGAAAATTTTTGCTATTTTTGATAAATTTCTGGAAAGAAATTACAATAATAATACATTTAAGTTCCGTCTTAAATTATATTGTGCAGGAGCTGAAGTTTCTGGGTAAATATATTCCAATTTTTCCCTATTTTTGCTTTAGCGTTTATGGGTACAGTCACGGGGGGCCAAAATGGCCCCCATTTCGCCTCGCAGAGGCCTACTAAATTAAACCTGAGCTATCATTACAAACAGCAAGGACCGTTTCTAGTAATGGTTGAAAGTGATGCAAGTAATAGTGGTAATTTCCACCCAATTGCCTTGGGGAAAAAATTAAAAAATGTAAGGGTTAACGATACCCTGAGAACCATTAAGAAGGGCAAAAATAGGATAGCGATTGAATTCTCTACAGCAGCGGGAGCTAATAATTTTTTAGGTAATGATATAATTAAAGAAACTAACTTAAAAGCTTATATTCCAGCTTTTTTAGCTTCGTGCAAGGGCTTAGTTAGAGGTGTCAGTAAGGATATAGGTCTGGAGGAGTTCGTTAGTGAAGCAGAATCTACTATTCCTATATTAGAAGCGAGAAGAATTAATAGAAAGGTTACGATAGAAAACCAGAATATAATCATTACTTTCAAGGGGATTAGACTCCCAAAATATATAAGGATCTATTTCGTCGAACATAAAATCAGTCTTTACATTCCATTGCCTGTGCAATGTCTGAATTGTCTAAGATATGGACATCCGGGTTCTCAATGTAGGGGGAAAATGAGATGCCCCAGATGCGGGGATGAGCATGAAAGAAACATGTGTAAAACAGAAGACAGAGATGTGACATGCATTTACTGCAAAACTAATCATGAATCGACAGATAAAAAAAAATTGTAAGGAATATTACAGACAAAAAGAGATCAAAAAATACATGGCTGAAAATAATGTATCCTACTTCGAGGCTAGTAGACTTTTTCCTAAATCTGCAAATAATTCCACTGGGGAAACTAATGGCAATAATGAATATTTCAGTAGGAGGTCCAATAGTACTCAAAACAATTTCAACTATCACCATAGTAATTTCCCAAGGCTAGTAGAGAAGTCTTCAGATATTATTCCTGCTTCTCAAAGGAAAGAGGTATTTGTTAGTAAAGAATCTCCTAGGGCAGGTCAAGAAGAGTCCAGAGAAAGAGGAAGTCCCTAACCCCGATATCGCCGGTTATGCAAGGATATAATAAAAAAGAACATGAAAATTGCCTTTTCCCACCTCCGTATTGATCCCCGCAGAGCGATCAAGGCTCAGGTAGAGGTTTAGAGGTGATCCCTGCTTCTGAATTTATTTTAAGGATCCTTAACAAAACAAAGCTTTCCCAAAACATGAAAAACATTGATTTAAATGGAATTAAGGAAGTGTTAGGGGACAGCCTTATGAATAAAGCTATAGAGGACAATTATGAGCCGTACTTAAGAGAGAAGGAGGAATGAGAGCTAGCTGAGGCTATAATCAGCATACAAGATCATTCTGTACATCAAAATGGGTCAAACTCTGAAGAGATTGCAATGGAACATTAGAAGTGTTAATGTAAAGTTAGATAGCTTAAAAGTATTAGTGAATCAGGATTACTCTGACTTAATTTTTCTTAATGAATCCTTTTTAACAATTGTTTTAAATTTAAAAATTATTTTACTTTAAGAAGATAGAGCAGATGGCTTTGGTAGCGAACAAAATTCACCCCACATTTCTTTTTAAGAAAATCAAAGATTCTCTGAGGGATAATTGGGATAGAATATATGCCCTATTGGGAAGGATCAAAGGTGTCGCATATTGCAAGATTCTAAAGAAATCTCAGAAGAAACCTTGGTTCTATAAGCACCCCTATATTAAAGGAAATCATGTCACTCTTCTTTGCAGAATGATATTGTTACTTTTTCTCACTGCCTCTCACCTATTTAAGTTTAAACTTAAGGATAATCCTTATTGTGAATGCAGAGAACTGGGTGATTTCAATCAGTGCATTTTAGGATGCAACAATGATCCTAATACTCGATAATCCTCATAGTGAATCGGCCCTTGAATTTTGTAAATTGTTTTTAAAATTAGATAGAAGAATTTAAAATTATTACATAGATCTTGCTTCTAATATTCTCAACATGAGCTGGAATATATAAATTTGCTTACATGGCTTAGCTAAGTAGCCTTTTGTTATCTGTCTAGTAGTTAGTAATTTTGTATTAGTATAGTAATTAAGTAAAATTGCATGGCTTCCATCTTTCCCTGGAGTTTTCCCAAGAGTGTTGGCCCAGGCACTCTGCTGGGCAAGAAGAGATTACTCTCCTTTGTTTACCTTATCCTTTCTTTCGTTGAAGAAAGAAGAGATAGTTTCAAGGAAGACAGGTAGAAACGAGTCTCGATGCATGTTATGTTTCTCCAAGAATTGGAATACTCTTACTATGTTTGGCTGTATGCTGACAAGCAAGAGGCCATAGGAAACCTTTCGAACAGAACAGAACATAGTCATTACGTAGCTTCAGGTCCATTTTGATAAGAAAGTCGAGAAGTGCTAATACCACATTTCGGCCGATTTCACTAAGAATCGTCATAAATCTTCAAAAATAAAATAAAATTTTCCCCCAGCACAACTTTAAATAATATTGTCAGGAGAGAATCCACATTAAAATGAACGCTGGCTTTTTAATATTACTTTACATGTTTTTAATTTTTTCCCCATCTTGTATATGCCATCTTAACTTATACATTTCTGATGTTAATTTAAATAACGATAAAATGTTTACGAAAAACATTTTAGTTGGTAAAATTAAGTACTTTCCAAGAATTCTCCAATGTTTTAGTGGACGCTCTGTATAATAACAATTTTTATTATTATAAATCAAAGACATATTGATTTAGAAATTTCAAAAATCTGTAAAATATAAAACAGGACGCTTGAAACACTTTATTTAATTTTTGCCTTTCCAATATAATATAAAATGTTTGTGAAAAATATTTCCTTTGGTAAAATTTAAAATAAATAATTTTACAGTATTTTTTCATTATAGGAATAACGAGATCTAGAAAATTTCATATTTATCAAAAAGGAACAAAATTCAGGTAGAAATATCACCGATACCTTCAATTACCTAAGCAAACGGAGGTGATTCATTGTTTTTTCAATCGTTTTTATACAAACCCGAGCTCGATGTGGAGTTTTTTTGTGACCAATTTTATTTTGCGTCTTAATTTATTTCCGCATTTTGAACCGAAACTTCGTATCGAATGTATTGCAGGGAAAATGTTCCCTCTCGGGCCCGTGGTCGACTTAGAGGAGGTCATCTCGGGATGGTCACGGATATTCCCGTCGTATATTTTAATATAATTTTACCGTTTTTCATCCTAACATAAAGTCCTGCTCTGCTCCTTCTATATGTAAGTAAATTTTTAACTTTTTTGGTTTTTGTATTTCCAAATAGGCCGATACTTTTTTATAAATTACGGCTTTTAGTACATTTATGTACTGAACATTCAGTTTTCGAAAGTTTTTGAAGAATTTTTTACCTCAAAACTATTTGCCTATTTGCACCTTGTACTTATGTAACTAGATGTCAAAATAATCCTGTAATATACTGCAATTATGATCTAAGTACATACATAAGAAATGATTTTAATAGGGTGTAATACTTAGACTGTAATCGCACTGAAATTTGACATATGGCTGCCACATGAATAAAGTGATTTAAACAATTTTCTGAAACCTAGATATTTTATAAATTTGTTGTATGAAAATAAAATAAAAGTTTTTTTATATGTTGATAATTATATGAAAATACTCCAAATTGGAAAAAATCACTTGAAAATATTAATACCCTTTTTTTTCTTGTTCTTATCGTTCTCCGCAGGAAAATGAAGGGAAATAATATTATAAGAGGACGCTCGATTTTTTGGTCGTTTGAAAGTGTCAATAAATATAAAAAATAAAAATGTTTTTCTGGCGGGGAAGCGATAGGGGATTTTTATTTAAACTTAGCAGTTTAAATAAAGATGCGACATAAAAAGCAAGGTTTTTGTAGTATCTTGTCAAAAAGTGAACCATGTGTTAACAATATGTAGTCTATGTTGTGTTGCTCGGTAAAAACTTATATAAGTTATAAAAAATCATTCTGAAGAAAGTCAAGTGTGACCGAAACGTCAATAGATATGCATAACAAATAAAACATATGCAGTTTTATTAATAAAACGGATTTTACACCCAAGAAAATCAAAAACTTTAAAAAATATACAAATAGAAAAATCCAAGAAAAAAATAAGAAAAAACATATATATATATATATATATATATATATATATATATATATATATATATATATATATATATATATATACAGCAAAAGAACTTTAGTACTTAAGAAAAGTATTTTTTTAGCTCTTTTTAAAAATTATACATATATTTATTTGCGGGTGACTAGACGCCGGTTGTAGATATATGTTTTATTTAGTAAAATTATTGGAAAAACTTGAGATAATTTTGAGAAGATGTTAAAAATACAATTTGTTTTATTTGCATTTTGCGACAGTGAGATTTATATTTCATTGTTTATTACTATAGAGTCTATAAAATTAGCAGAAACTTCGGGAAAATGTATTAGAAACCATTTTTTTATATTAAAAATTATTTATCATATTTTTTTTGCGTGTTTCGGTGGAGGGGGATATTTTTTATTTTTAAAAATCATTTCAAAGTACCCTAAAGTTGGGATAATTCTTTTGAAAAATATTGCACATACACTTTTTTGTCTTGTAAAAATTTATTTGTTATGATTTCCCGATGATCCAAAAGGGGCTTCTTGTGAGAGTGAAATTTATATTATATTTTTTAAGATTATGTAAAGTTTACGAAACTAGCAAAAACTTCGGGAAAATGTATTAAACACCATTTTTTTAAATTGTACTTTGTACTGTATTTTTTATTTTTAAAAATCATTTCACAGTACCCAAAACTTGAAATATTACCCCCGAAAAAATATTATGAAACACCAATTTTATATCCTATCAAAATTTATTTAAATATTTTTTCACTAGGATACGAAACGGGTTTCTTGTGAGAATAAAATATATATTTCACTTTTTAAAATTATGATTTTCGAATTTATCAGAATTTGGGTTAACTCTTCTGAAAAAATATTGAAAATACTAATCTTTTTATGTCTTTACAAAATTTATTTACATTTATCTTTTTCCACAAGGATTAGAATGTGGCTTTTTAAGGGATTGCAATATACATTTTATTTTCTATGATTATTGTAAATTCTACAAAACTAACAAATACTTTGCATATTAAATACCATTTGTTTTTTTAAATTAGTATATATTTGTTATATTGTGCGTGTTCCAGAGAGAAGCTTTTTACAGTGGAGAACTATATTATATTTTTAGAAATCATTTCGAAGTGCCTGCAACTTGGGGAAAATGCTTTTAGAAAAGTATTAAAATAATAGATTTTTTAAAATTTATACTTATATGTTTTCATGGAGAGATAAAAAGCCATTTTTTTGGGGAAGTCAAATACATATTTTATTTGTTAAATTAATTCAATGTGCAAAGAAATTGGGAATTAAACTTTAAAAAATAGAGTATTAAATAACAGTTTAGTTTGTTTAAAAGATATTTTTTAAATATATATATATACAGGGTGATTCAAAAATCGATCACGAAACTTAAGGGGGTGATTCTACTTGACAAAATAAGGGTAGAGCTTCATATAATTTTTTTTCAAAATGTCATTCGTTTTCGAGTTACAAGCCGTCCAAGTTCAAGTTTTTATTTTTTGTTTTTTGAATTACTCGCTTACAGGAAAACCGATTTGACTAATATTTGAAAGATAGGCTAAGTCTTCTGCGCTTCATCATTTTACTAACAATTCACATTGATTGTTTGCCGCTAGAGGGCACTTTACCTACATTGAAAATTGTTTTTTTGTCATAATTTTTTAGTGTTGACAGCTACAGTAGTTTTTGGCATAATTTCTGAAAGACTGATGCCAGGCCTTTAAAAAAGGTGCTCTTTATTTACATCGCTAAACCCAACGGTTTAGACGTAAATCACCCTTAAAAATTAAGTGGTAAATTTACTTTTCTCATTTCATTACCACCAGCTACCAGGTAAATAGCTATCAAAGTATACTAGAGCTGTCAGTTTAACATCAAATAAATTCGCTTTTTAAACTATTTAATTTATAATCTTAAAATAACTAATAATGGCTAATCAGTAAATATTCATATTATGGATTATTGCGATATACATTTAATTGATAAAAATTAATGAAACAGTACTAAACAAACTAAAAAAGATTCTCAAAATGTCCCCCATTTTCTTCCATACATTTCCTAACACTCTTCAAAAAATGTCGCCTAACTCGATGAAAAATTTCTGGTGTTTCTTTAATAATTTGGCACTTTTCGATTATCCTGAAGCGAAGATCCTCGACGTTGATTACTGGAATATCGTACACCAATTGTTTCAAATGACCCCAAAAGAAAAAATCCATAGGATTAAGGTCTGGTGACCTCGCTGCCTATGCCAATGGTCCACTTCGTCCTATCCATCGCTCAGGATACGTTGCATTCAAATACTGTCGGACACGTATACTAAAGTGGGGCGGAGCTCCGTCTTGGAGGATACACATGTTGGCCCTTACTTCCAATGGCACATCTTCCAGATACAATGGGAGACGATTTTGGATAAAATTTAAGTATACGTCACCAGTTAATGGGCCATCAAAGAAATGAGGACCAATAAGGTAATCTCCTATTATCCCTGCCCACACATTTAGTGAAAATCTACGCTGAAGTTTCGTTTCTACCACATTGTTTGGGTTCTCGTAAGCATATGTGTGGATGTTGTGTAGATTTGTTATGCCATCACGAGTGAAACCAGCTTTTTCAGTGAATAATATGACGCCAATTAATCGATTATCGTGTTCATACTTAGCTAGGATCTGATTGCACATTTCCAACCGTCTCGGCCGATCATCGTCATAAAGAGCCTGCACCTTTTTTGAATGAAACGGGTAGAGTTGTTCTTCTCTTAGTATCCTCCATGAACTAGCCTGACAGAGCCGCACTTCATTCCCAATTTTTCTAGTACTAATACCTGGATTATCTTCAATAATTTCAAGCACTCTTTCTTCTTGTTGCACGTTTCTAGCAGTTCTAGGTCTTCCCCTATTTCCATTATAACTTTTTAAGGAACCACATTCCGCAAGCCTCCTGTGCACACTGGAAAATGTTTGAGCATGAGGGATATTTCTTTCCGGATAACTCTCCATATAATATCTTCTTGCCAACTCTGCATTTCCATTTGCTTTTCCATAACAAAAATGGATATCACAATATTCGATATTTGAATATTGGTGATTAGCCATTATTAGTTATTTTAAGATTATAAATTAAATAGTTTAAAAAGCGAATTTATTTGATGTTAAACTGACAGCTCTAGTATACTTTGATAGCTATTTACCTGGTAGCTGGTGGTAATGAAATGAGAAAAGTAAATTTACCACTTAATTTTTAAGGGTGATTTACGTCTAAACCGTTGGGTTTAGCGATGTAAATAAAGAGCACCTTTTTTAAAGGCCTGGCATCAGTCTTTCAGAAATTATGCCAAAAACTACTGTAGCTGTCAACACTAAAAAATTATGACAAAAAAACAATTTTCAATGTAGGTAAAGTGCCCTCTAGCGGCAAACAATCAATGTGAATTGTTACTAAAATGATGAAGCGCAGAAGACTTAGCCTATCTTTCAAATATTAGTCAAATCGGTTTTCCTGTAAGCGAGTAATTCAAAAAACAAAAAATAAAAACTTGAACTTGGACGGCTTGTAACTCGAAAACGAATGACATTTTGAAAAAAAATTATATGAAGCTCTACCCTTATTTTGTCAAGTAGAATCACCCCCTTAAGTTTCGTGATCGATTTTTGAATCACCCTGTATATATATATATATATATATATATATATATATATATATATATATATATATATATATATATATATATATATATATATAGCAAAAGAACTTTAGTACTTAAGAAAAGTATTTTTTTAGCTCTCTTTAAAAATTATTCATATATTTATTTGCGAGTGATTAAAGGGCGGTTGTAGATATGTGTTTTATTTAGTAAAATTATTTATCATATATATATATATATATATATATATATATATATATATATATATATATATATATATATATAATATGTGTGTGTGTGTTCATGACAAAATATTTTTTTTAATTGCATCAAATATCATCAAGATGGTGAACATTTTTTTCACAAACACTAAAAATACATTTCTTATCGATCTTCCCATAAACTGAAAATTTTTTTGGTTGTTTATTCATAGTTTTTAAATTTATTAAAAATTATTTTAGAGCTCTCAAGTTGAAGCTAAATTTCTATTATTTCACTGAAAGTTATAAAAAAAAATGTTTGAGGACATCTAAATCATTGCACTTTTTTAAAATATACGTGTCCCCTCATAAGAAGTTCTCTTCATTCATCTATAAAACTCGTAAAACAAGTTTTTCGTTCCTTCCAAGATGGCGTTGGCAATATGGTGACCAAAAAAATTAATTTTGTCCGATTTTCTTTAAAATTGGTATGGGGGAAATTTCGGGGTCGTACACAACTAATCTGAAATTATTTTAAAAAAATTCAATATAGCGGACAAAAAATTCAATTTTGTCCAATTTTCTCCAAAATTGGTGTGGGCGAGTATTGGAAGTCACACATAACGAATCCAAAATATTTTTTAAAAAACTCAATATGGCGGATCCAATATAGCGAACAAAAAATAAATTTTGGCCGATTTTCTCCAAAATTGATACGGGGAAGTTTTCGGGGTCGCACATAACGAATCTGAAATTATTTTTGAAAAATTCAATATGGCGTATCCAATATGGCGAATAAAAAATTAATTGTATCCGATTTTTTTTCAAAATTGATATGGGGGAGTTTTTGGGATTGTACATTACGAATCTGAAATTACTAAAAAAAATAAATATAACCGACCCAAGATGGCAGATTAAAGATTCTACATATATCGATTTTGTCTAAAATCAGTATTGGGGATTTTTGTTAGTGTTAGTTACGAATTTGAAATATTTTTTGAAAAACTCAATCTGGCGGATTTAATATGGCGTCCTAGAAATTTTACATTTTTCGATTTTTTCCAAAACCGATATAAATAGTCCTTGAGGATGTAAATTATGAATTTAAAGTATTTTTTCAGGATTCAAAATGGCGAATTCAATATAGAGGACTAAAAATTTTACATTTTTCGATTTTGTTTAAAGGTGGGACTGAATTCGCATTTTTTCAGATTTCGTATTAGAGGATTTTCGGGGTCGTGTATTACGAATATGAAGTTAATTTTTTACAACTCTTAGGTTGATAAGGTACAATATGCGAGACTGAAAATTTTACATTTTCCGATTTTGTCTAAAATTGATATGGCGGGGTTTTTGGGGCGTATACAAACTCAGTATGCAATATAAAATATATCAGGCTAAGAAATTGACGTCTCAAGTTCTTTAAATGTCGATATTGGAAGGTTTTGGGGCCTATATTACCTAATCTAAAATTAATTTGAAATTTAAGATAGTGGATTTACTATGCCAGACTAAATTTTGTTTGACACAGTTCCACTAGTATTTGCAGAACTCTAAGAAACAAAAATTATTTAGTGGTTCATTTTAGGGTGATTTACAACTCTGGATAAAATGGGAACTTTTTTTCCCACCTTGGAGACATTGCGAGGTACACTAATCTCGATTAGTACTTAGTTCGAATAATTTATGGACATCATAATGAATTTAAAACTAAAAATCGAAAAATAAAATTTTTATTAAAAAAATTGAACCGACTGCTATAAAAAGTGAAAAATAACTATAAATTTTTATATGAAATTGAAATTTTTGAGGTCGGCGCCAAATTATTTCTAAATGAAATAAATAACTTCTAATAGATACAAATTATGGTAAGAAAGCAATTACAAATAAAGTATTTTTAATCTGTTTATGCGAATCACATTTTGTCAGGTATTAGTTTGGCGCCGACTTCAAAAATTTCAATTTCATATAAAAAATCTAAGTTATTTTTCACTTTTTAGCGCACTTTTAGACGTCGGATCAATTTTTTTTTATAAAAATTTTATTTTTATTCTATTTTAAAAAGAAATCTTAGACCAGGGATATTTGTCCTAATATTTCTTTTTATCCTTCTGTGCTATTTTAGTATCAAAGCCAGGGCCGCTCAGAGAGCAGGAAACATTCGAGTAAAAGCATTTTCAGGCTCTTAAAAAAACAAAATGAAGAATATACGAAAAATATAATATGTAGAATTATAAATAATTATATATAATGATTTATTTAAATAGTTCACACTTAAATAGATTTTTGAAAAATTAGAAAACTATCCTGAGTGGGCTTTACGGGCCCTTTCAAACTGCCTCGGATCCGGGATAATCTCCCCGGCTGCCCCCCCCCCCCTGTTGTCAGCCCTGATCGGAGCCGTTTTATACTATAAACTTTAATTCTTATTGCTTTTTAATTAAATTTTATTGAAGAGACAGTGGCATAATTTCAAATTCAATTATTTGTTGATTGCTATTGATAAAAGTTGTTCCATTATCTCATATGAAATTTATTTGTATCTTTTATTTTTAAAATTGTTACAGATATACAAAAATTTTAAAAAAAACTATTAGAAATAACCTTTTTAAATTTTCTCAGACTCTCTTTTAATTTTTTTTTTATTTTCAAACCTGGCTTGTCTTTTTTTTTGTTGTACCAAAGTACCAAAAATTTTTTAGACTTTCGCCAACTTTCATATTATATTTATTTTTTTTTATAAAGACACCGAATCGCAGTTTATGTGGAAAACATATTTTGACATTATTATTAAAAATACAATTTTTTGAAGTCGTTTTAAAAGTTATTTCAATAATATAGATTTTTCGTTTGGAATCGAAAAGGAGTCCATTGTAGCGTAGTTTTGGGTAAAAATACTAGGTAATGTGAACTATATGATTATTTTTGGATGCATTTGATTAAATACTGACTGCAAAGTTATTTTGTTTTATTTTTGCGAACATTGTATCGTAATGTAAAATTATATTAAAAGAAAACTCATTCGTTTTAAAATTTCTGATAACTTGGCATCGCTATCTTGCCTTTTTATAACTAACAATCCCAATATATTTTTCCAATACATAATTTTTATTTTCAGACGCGAAAAATTATGTTACATCCATCGCGACGCGGACGAATCCAATTTCACGTAGGAGTAACTCCCTGGCCCTTATTGCATGGTCAGATGTGTTCAAAGCCTCGGCGCACTATTGGATGAGTCCCAGTGAGGACAGCGTTGGGGGGTACCCTGGGATACTCTCCAGTAGCGGCTTACATGCAGTGGAGGAAACATAGGGACTATTACACCCTGAGCCCTATTCTTAGGCGCTTTGCCGGTCCTTCAGAAGAGTTGGATGGAGTACGGCCGGTGAAAGAGGAGGAGACACGACGGGTTGCAAAAATTTCTTTCGGTCCAGGAATGGTTACGGCGGCCTCGGAAAATTCCTGGATCATAAACTCGTTTATTAAAAATTGGAGCAGAGCATTTCTTCAGGTTGAACATTGATGCTAACTAATGTAAGTCCTATTTTTATTACTATTGCTTATATATAATATGTTATTTTTAATCCTTTCACGTAGGAGGTGAATTGCTGCCAATATTCTTAATACTAGTGGGAAATATACTATGCAATTCTCGCCAATGCTTCGAAATTGCATGCAGTGTATTAATTATAATGTCCAACAGTTCCTAGCTAGAAATTCATTTTGTCATTTTGTCATTTTTATTTTTAAAATTTATTCATGCTATTATAATTTTTAATTTACCAAAAATATCTATACGTCAAAACTGGGTTTTTTAGAATTGACGAAAAACGTTACAAACTCAAAACTTTCCACATAATAGTTAATTTTTAAAATTTGTCTGTTACTTAAGGAAAATCTTAATAAGTTTTGAACTCTCAAACAAATCAAAATCGTTGCAAAATCATGTGAAAATTACGAAATCTATAATTTTGCATATGTTTTTAAAAAAGTAGAGAATTTTTTTTCAATATAGAGAAAATAACTCATACTTTAAATATTTCTTTGAGTCGAGAATTCGGTGAAAACTTTTCTTTATAAAATAAAAGTAAAGGGATACGAACATTACTAGATGAAAAAAAAATTAAAAGCAACTAAATGTCAGGAAAATATTTTTAAATCCATTTTATAAAACCTTTTCGTAAAATAGTTTCAAACCAGTCAGCGCCAACCAGAATTCATAAAAAGTTAAGTAACAGTTTGCAGCTTGTTTTGGTATGATACAATTGGCGCTGATTAGTTCTAATTATTTTGCGAAAGGACGTATATTATGTACTCAATATGATACCCGTGAATTCTATTAGACTAGGGCTTATCTGTAAAATATCCACGTTTCGAGGATGTGCAATGGAACATGGAGATTTTTGCATGAGAGCTTTCAAAATAACCTGAATAATGATAAATTTGATATGCGTCAATTCAAAAAGTTGGGCAACATTGTTTTTATTAATAAACATATAAAATTAACAAAAAAAATTTTTTTTTTCAAATTTTCTCTGCTGTAACTTTGAAAATATTCATTCTAGAGGAAAGTTGAAAAGGAAAAAAAGTTTCGTAATTAAATTTGCCATAAGATAGAGTTAGTCGGAAATTTCAAAATATATTTCCCAAGCAATAATTAAAAAAAAAAGGTAAAAAAAGCAGTTTTTTAATCAATTTTTTCCGATCATTTAAATTTTTCTGAAGACCTTCATATTAGAACAAAGAAAACTTTATGCCATGATAAAATAACACGCTAAAATTCGTTAGGATCGAATCGATAGTTCTTGCACAATAATTTTGCATTCCGATTTTGTTTCCAAAAATTGACCATTTTTCAAGTTTGTCTGAGTCCAAAATATCACGTTACCGTATTTAAATTTATTTTCGACATATATTAGGGAATCCAACTTTTCCAACGCTTTTTTCAGAATCAAAATCCGATGATTTGGATGCCCTCAGGAATTGTTTTAAAGACATTGTTGATATTTTTGCTTTTAAACAAATAGATTATATCGGCGGATTTTCATTGGATTTTCTTTTGCAATACATGGTTTCAAAGTACTTGGAAATATGCTTCTTTTTGCGAAAAAAAAATTCAAATTCGTCAATTGGTTTTCGAGATACAAACTGTCAAAGTTGACAGTCTGTTACGATGGATCTATAAACAATGCAGACCTGATTCTTGAACCAAAAACTTTATTTTGCCGAGTTCTTTTTTGATAAAAATATTTAAATATTTATGTTATCGGAAACTTAAAAAAAAATGAAAAGAATATCGCCCACGAGCATAAAAAATTTAAAAAAAGAGGGGTAGGGAGCTCTCATTTTAAAATTGAATTCGAAGATTCAAAATACATATCTGAAAAAAATTTACGTTTTCTCGGCTTCTAATGGAGCGATTTTGATAATTTTTTTAAACCGATGTACCACGATTAATGGAGCTCAAATATCATAATGCCATGTGTCCATCTTGCATTCATTTTGTTATAAACAAATGACGTTATTTATGCATCACACTTCCAGCATTCTGCACTTTATAATATTGGACTTTCCAAACGAATCTTTATTTATTAATATAATTAAGCATACTATAACGATATATATTTACTTTAATTATCAAAATTGTTTAAACAATCGCTGTTTAAACAAAATGGAAAATATTTTAGTTTTAAATTATTTTATTCGTAAAATAGAGATAAAAATAAAATAGTTATTCTTGGCAAATTTTGTTCAAAAAGTTCAATAAAGCACTCTTAATACTAAATATTATATTACAAACTTTACAGAGTACAGAGGGACGTTTCTTTTGCATTAAATTTTTTTTTTCATTCGAATCGGGCTCTCTTAGGCTGTGGAATCTCCGGATCATCATTTTCATTGAAATATTCGTCATCTAATCGTATATCGATATCAAAACAGTAATTTTCTACTTCTTTGTCAACTTCTTCAAAATCAGTTACATTTTTAGAAATTTCTTCTACGTCAATATTTGTGCATTTTTGCAAGTTTGTCCGTTGCAGTTTGAGCAGTAACCAGTACAATTTAATCCATGCTTAATACAGGAACACTCTTTTATACATTTACAGCTTATTTTTTTCAATAAACTATCTGGTTCCAAACATGATTTCTGCACTCCCCAACCTCAGTCTTTTGGGTCCAATTCATTATTACCAAGCCATTGCTGCACCCGATAGTAAACTCTGTAATAATGCTGTGCAGCTGCAGATTATGTCGCCGGGAGCTGGATCAAATTAAAGTTTTTCTTTCTACTTTCCTTCTTAAAACACAAGCATCGCAGCGCATTTAAATTTATATTAATGCTTCTTTTCCCACCGTACATTACAGCTATGATTTTTAAGCCCGCATTTTTTATTTCGTATTGGGAAGAATTAGTTTGGTTAAAAATTAAAGCTTCTTTCCTTAAGTCTGCGTCATTTAATAAAAGTTTTCTTTTTTTTGTTTATAAAATGCAGATGTTGTATCGCAGCCAGAAAAGGCATGAATAAAACCTACTAAAGAAACGAAAGCTCTTCTGACATCTACTTCCAAAGCGAAAAAATGATAAAATGACTCGCAGTCATAAACTGCTTCACATTGTTCGCCTTTACCCAACTTTCAAAAATAAATGTTTTTCTTTCCACTTGCTCGTAATGTCAGTATTACTAGAACGTCGATGTCTTCCGCTACTATATTAGCAGGTTTACTATCAGAAGCGACATTTATCGCTGTTTCTACAATAAGGATATCTGCATCGTCATAAACTTGCTCGGTATGAATACCCGATGCTTCAAGCTTTTCTCGCAAACATTTGATAAAACATTTTTTAGTATTTTTTAATAACGTCATTTGTTTATAACAAAATAAATGCATGATGGACACATGGCATTATTATATTTGAGCTCAATTATTCGCGGTACATCGGTTATAAAAAAAATGATCAAAATCGCGCCATTAGAAGCCGAGAAAATGTAAATTTTTTTCAGATATGTATTTTGAATCTTCGAAATAAAATGAGAGCTCCCCACCCCCCTTTTTTCATTTTTCACTCGCGTGGGCGATATTCCTTTCAGTTTTTATTAAAGTTTCCAATAACATAAACATTTAAATATTTGTATCAAAAAAGAACTCGGCAAGATAATGTTTTTGGTTTAAGAATCAGGTCTGCATTGTTTACAGATTCATCGTAACAGCCTGTCAACTTTGACAGTTTGTATCTCGGAAACCCATTGACGGATCTGAAATTTTTTTTCACGAAAAGAAGCGTATTTGCAAGTACTTTCAAACCATGTATTCCAAAAGAAAATCCAATGAAAATCCGCCGTGATAATCTATTTGTTTATAAGCAAAAATATCAACAATGTTTTTAAACAATTCCTAAGGGCGTCCAAATCATCCAATTTTGTTTCTGAAAAAAGCGTTGAAAGAGTTGGGTTCCCTACTATATGTCGAAAATAAATTTAAATACGTTAACATGATATTTTGGACTCAGACAAACTTGAAAAATGGTCAATTTTTGGAAACAAAATCGGAATGCAAAATTATTGTGCAAGAACTATCGATTCGATCCTAACGAATTTTAGCGTGTTATTTTATAATGGCATAAAATTTTCTTTGCTCTAATACGAAGGTCCTCAGAGAAATTTAAATGGTCGAAAAAAATTGATTAAAAAACTGTATTTTTTTACTGTTTTTTTAATTATTACTATTTTGCAATAAGGAAAATATATTTTGAGATTTCCGGCTAACCCTATTTTATGGCAAATTTAATTACGAACCTATTTTTCCTTTTCAACTTTCCTCTAAAATGAATGTCTTCAAAGTTACATGAGAGAAAAGTTGAAAAAAAAAACGTTTTTTTTTTCGTTAATTTTTTTATTTTTATTAATAAAAACAATGTTGCCCAATTTTTTGAATTGACGCATATCCAAATTATCGTTATTCAGGTTATTCTGAAGGCTCTCATACAAAAATCTCCATGTTCCATTTCATATCCACCTAAAAACAAATAAGCTCTGGTCTATATACAATCAAATTAAAAAAAAAAGTCTCAGTACAAATTTTTAAGAAACTAAGTCAAAATTATATTTTGAAAAATAGCCGATTAAATAGCCCGTGAACCCTTAATTAAAATATGCCCCTTGAGACGAAAATCATTTTAATGAAGATGTCTATACACGTCTTTGCATATGTACTTGTGAATCTCCGCATATATTGAATTCACGGTGTTGCCAAAATGGTCTTCATTTAAAATCTTAATTTCAAAATGTCTTATATAAGTAGCTTAAACGTGTTTTTCTTTGTTTCAGATAAATTTTGCCAGACAATCCGTGCGTTTTTTACCTGTAAGATGAGCATGGATATATTCAATAAATTAAAATTAATATGTTTTAATATTATTGGCTTTTTAACTATGCGCAGCGCTTCCATGACTCTTGACTCTAGAACTAGTGGATATTGAGTAATCAATATGTTCAAGTCGAAGATCAAGATCATGGAGATGATGAGGGTAGTTATCCGTTACCATGCTTGTTCTACAGATGAAAATTTAAGATAAAGTGCGTGGCGCGCGCGATGATTCTACTCTTCACGGGTTTTCCTAAACGTCGTCGTAGTTTAGAAGCGCGGTACAGTTCGCTTTTGAAGACAATCGGACGTCTGGAAAAAGCTTAACAGCCGGCTGTTGTGGGTACTTCGAAACCCAATTTTGTTCGTACCCTGGAGAGTAGGATCGTGAAGAAAGAAAACGACATCATCAAGAGAGAAAATAAATGTTATCGTGCAAATTGGGATGGACAAGGAGGTAACTAAATATAATATTGTTAAGTTAAACAGAGATGAATTTAAATATTCGCTTGTGGAGTCGTCTCTTATAAATTGATTTTTTATATACATAAACGTCGTTTCTAACGTGGCGTTCCGATCCAGTCGGAATGATCCGATGCAGTTTTATCCAGTTATTAACATTGCAACAATAGAAAGTTTGCATTCGGTAGAAACTCCAATCTGAACCGTTTATTTCCCGAATTTCAAGTGGACATTACTCCATCGGATTGGTTCGATCGTATCGGGATGCTGTGTTAGAAACAAGATCATTTTCTAAACAAGGAGAGCACGTGAACAGTTGAATTCAATTCATCACGGTGAATATTAGAATACATCATAATTTCAATGACAACTTCTTCATTATAGTTATATTCATCATGATTTACCTACTTCATTAATACATTTTATTAATACATTGTTAACACATATTTACACCGTTTGAACCTCTATCATGTATTTGAAAAGACTAAAACAGAAAAAATGATTATACAAAATTAAGTAGAAGTATCTAGAGGTAGAAACATCTGTATACTCGTATGTTACCATATTATTGATTATCATAAAGACAAATAAGAAATATAGAATAATGTTATTAAAACCCATGGAGAAAGATTATCGGGAAAGAAACATATCTATATGTAAATGAAATACTATACCTTTGAAATTGATGATAATTCTTTAAAATTTACTTTTTACTTAAATTTTTAAAGCCCTTGAGGGATAACGTTTCTATCTGAATGATTTAGATAGTACATGAAACGAACTATATCCTTTTTGATTTCGACCAAATTTAGAAATGTGTTTTTTGTATGAAACACTCTATAACTATATGCCAGTTTCTACACTTTGGTATCCTGATATATCAGAAATTAAAAAAAAAAATCAATCAAATTCGAGAATTATAGTTAGTTTTAAATATAACACAACTTAAAATTTCTTCCAAATATGTGAAAAAGGTAAATTTTAGAAGTTCAATAATTCGGAAATGCAACTATGTTATACCATAAGTGTTTGGAATATCCTGTACAAAAAATATTTGTCTGGAAATGCAGCTTTATATATGTAAATGATAGAAATTTTAAGTAAATAATAAGTTTTTAAAAAAATGTTTAGCTCTCTGGATTACTAAAAGACAACATCACAAGGTTTATGTTATTATATTATAATCTTTTATTAGGAGTTGTTATTACACGATGATAATGTTTTGGACACCAATTTAGGCACTTTCATAAATGCAATAACAAACAAAAATAAATAATCATATTATTTTTCTTTTACTGACAAACAATTGTTAACACATACGCTGTTTATAATCTAATCACAATTTTTAACTAATGATATATTTTCTTTGTTTCAGGGCAGTATAAAGCCGAGTCGCGTATTTTTCAGGGTGGCATAAGACAAGAAAGACTTGCATGGGTTAAGCTATCCAGTCTTTTTTAGTCTAACGTACAGAAAGGATTGAATAGATCGTTTTCGTTTTTTAAAAATGCCAGTAATAATTTTTCTTTCTTAAATTAGTTTAATTTGAATTTCACACAGAACTAAATCTGGTCAGTAATGCAATGTCTTTCGTGTCTGTTTGATTGTTGTTTCCTAGAACTAGTTGTTGCAAAAAACAGTTGTTTTTTGGATCTGTCTCAGGGACTGCAATTAAGTGCGATCATGAAAACTTAAAATGTTCGGGACACAAGCTGGATTAGGGCAGTCTGCAGAGATGACTAAGGTAAGATGCTTCATTTTTCACGTATACTTCGCAAACAATTTTAAGTTTTTTTTGAACTGATACTCAAAGGGCTTGTATTATGTTTGAAAGTAATATATATATATATATATATATATATATATATATATATATATATATAATCAGTTAATAAAAGTTGTCTAAAATATTTGACATAGCTAATTTACATTTCACTTTTCTTATTTATGTTTCAGTGTTTAAAAATAATGATATTTAAGAAAAAAACTAAACTAGCAGCTATAGTTGTCTTTCTTTTTGGAATAAAAAATAAATTTTTAAAAACACATTAGAAAGTTTTATAGTTTTATTATAATCACTGAATAAAATTAGTAATGACGTATGACATTAGTGATAGACCTGAAGGGTTCTAGTTTATGTAACTTTTATGAATTGGTAGTTGATATAAACTTAAGGATGCCGCTTTAAATTTCCTTCGTCATGTTATATAAAATTATTCCACTTCGAGACATTAAATTAATAGCAAGAAGATTAAAGTATAGAAAAAACTAACTATTTTCGTATTAATTTATACACAAAATTGTTCAAAGCACTACAATAAAATATTTTCAGCAATTTTTGGCTAACAATAATTGATAAATCTAAAGAATTTCGAACTTCCTAAATCCCATAATCGACGTCATTTTTACTTCATTTGTCTGTCAAATCGATGAATTATCTCAATACTTTGAGTGTATAAATAAAATAAAGATAAAATTGGATAATGTGGAAAAGTTATTTTTTAAAATGTCTCGTCAACTTTGATTCTAGAAAAATGTCTCCAATAAAAAACGTTATAATTTTTATGTTATATAAAATTACCTTATTGGATTTTATTTAAAAAATGTATCCTTCAATTAACCAATATATAATTAATTTTAATAGATGCGGAGCGGTATTGTTTATTTCATTTTTCAAAACAAATTTTTCCAGAAGTACAGCCATATGTAACTGTGTAGCTTTCTTCTACGTTTTCCATTAAATATCGATCATCTGGGATAACTTCATTACAGGCCAATGAAATTCAATTTATTTGATCCTCTAAAACCCTAGACGTTGTTAAATAAACCTTATATTCAACATATCTTCATACAGAAAAAATCATTGAGATCAGTACCGGTGAATGCACCGGCTTGGGTCCTGATCCATGATTTCTTGTTCAGCCGTTGTGTATAAGTGTATGTTAAATATACCCCAAAAGAGCCAACTTTTAGTAATTTAACCGACCTCGGGTGGATTGCCCTTTCAGAAATACCAACAGTGCTATCATTTAAATTGAGTCACCTGTATAATATTATACGTATCACCTTTGACAAGGGCGGATCCAGAAAATTTGGGAGGAGAGCATACAAATTTTTCACGGAACTGGAATATATATATATATATATATATATATATATATATATATATATATATATATATATATATATATATGAAGTAAAATGCGAAACAGTGAATGCAAACTTCGCTCCATCATATCCTTTCTGTGTTAGAGGTTGCACAGTTAGAATAAATTGTGATAAAACACAATTCATCCTATTCCACCACCATCGAGATGGTGACCTACCTGTACCACCATACCGAGAAGATAGTCAAAGCTTACCCTCCCCGCCATAGTGATACGGCAGAGATACATGTTTCGTCTCTCACTAGACTCATCAGGGTACCGACATGCACCTGGCTGTGCAAAGGACAGATCGGAAGGAAGCATGCAACACTGAACGCGGCTTCGCCGACCTCTCGTCGGATGGCATATATATATATATATATGTAGATGGTAATTCTATAGATCCGCCCTTGTATTTGGCAACCCTACTTTAAAACATTTAAATAGTATTATCAAAGAAATTAATTACGTAGCTATTATTTTTTTTTTGGTACTGTTATTGTGCTGTAACTAAACATCTTATACAGAATGGTATTTGTTATTCAAGAATATAATCTTTACAGAATGTCCTGACAAAATAGTGGGCAAGAAATTGTCACAAATATTCAGTATATTAAACAATTCTTTGTTTATTTGTACTATTGCTGGCAAAAAGCTCCTACGATTCAATACCGTAAAGTTAATGATCTTTTGATAGTAAATTTTTAAATAGATTGATATTTCAAGCCTTTAATAATGTATGTAAAGAAAATTCTACAAGGTTTAAATTTTAAAAAAAGGAAAACTAAAAAAAATCTGTAGAAATTTTTGTTTATTTCTACTCATGGCTGTTATTTTAGTAAATTACTTATTTCTTTACAAAACACTACCCTCTTTTGATGAATTTTTGTGTAGTATCAAATGAAATTACATTAAAGTAATCCATCACAATTTCTGACTATAGAGAACTAGAGAAGATTTATCATTGCAAGACTCATTTTTAGAACAAGCTCGAATTCAGTTTGGCGTAATTTTATTAGATAATTTTTAATAATTCATTAGGACAAGCAAGAAGCAGCATAGTATCTTTAAAAAATTAATTTAATAAGGTAACTCTCTGCGTATAGTGATAGTGAAAACGAGGAAAATTAATCTTAATCGATAAAATGTTACTAAATTATAATTATGCTATATTTATTTTAAAAATTAAAATCCTGTATTTTAAAAGAACACCCTTTAGGACATTTGACTACGAGGTGCAAACCCTTCATGAGTTTTTTTTTAATTGGCGTTCCTAAGATACTGAAATTCTGTTTTTCTTTTCCACTTCACTGTATTTATATTCATAATATTTTTGTTATGTAATTAATAGTTTTTCTCTATTGTTTCAGGTAAGTCCATGCATGCTTTTTTTCTCGGGAAAAGGCAAATTATCACATTGGAACCTGTGTTTGTGAGAAGTGTCGACCACCAACGATTAGAATCAATTTGACAAGATTTATTTGTGTGTGTATAGTGTTGTGAAAGAAGACAATAGAAAAAGGATCAACAGCTAACGGTAGTGTATATGGTGAGTATAAATTTCTGTTTTTTTTTCTAAATATCAGACAAATAATTTATCACAAATTCACAAATTTTTAACCCAAGTTTAAAAAATAGATGTTTAAAAAGGTGTAATATTCTTACTCTAGATGCTAATTTTTTGTTTTAAATTTTAAACGTTTAATAATATGCCCTTAAAATTACAGTACTGTTTGTCATAGTATATAAAACATAGGAATTGTAATGCTTTTTTTTTCTTTTTCAGGTGCACTGGTACATTTTGAATGATCACTATAAGAAAACAAGTTTAGTGGACCTAATATTAAAATTAGGAAACCGATCATTTTTTTGAAAAATGTGTTTACTGGAGTTGTTTTAAAAGAATGTTTTCAGCATTTGGTAACGAATGTGAATAATTTTGCAATTTCATGGTCAACTATTGTATACAGTTGTATATATTGAAATATTCGGATAAACTACCAAATGTCAAATTTTTGGGTCAAAAAGGTAAGGGAAACTTGCCCTTTCGATCACTTTGTCGTTGATTAATTTGCACTATTTTGTAAGGAAGTAGTTATTTCTGGCCAACATAACTACAACTTTATAAAATTGTGCCAGTGAACACATTCAGAATCAGATAAAGCAACCAAAGAGTTCACCTCTGTATTCTACTATTTAGAATATTTTTGGATTAAATTATACTAATCTCTTTTTTTTTTAGGATTGCTAATTTGTTAATCATTATAAATTATTTTTTTCAGGATATTTATATGTTTAAACCTAAGAACACACTGATACCGAAAATGTGATAGGTGTAGGTGTTTTCTTGGCAGCTGTTTACGTTTCAGGTTTTTTAGGAATGTAGAATTATAATAAGTAAACAGCTGTCTGTTGTTGCTCTATTGGGAGCCGTACAACACTGATGAAGGCCAAGGAAGGTCGAAACAGTTGCTGAGGTGTTGGAGAATATGTATTAAAGGTAAGTTGATTCACACAGTGTAATTACAATATGTACTCATTAATTAATTTTAAAAAACCATCAAGTGCTAGTTGAACTCGCTTAATAAGTGTTCTGTACCATTTATTTAACCAAATTACCACAAAAGTTAATTTATATTTTCACATTTAATGTTTTATTAACTTTTATTTCATACCCAATACAATCTGACCTTATCGTTTCTTGGGATTAAAAAAAAACTGGAACTGTATCAGATATCAGTTCTCAGCTCTTCATTTTAAGAAAAAATACTATAACAAACAGACATACGAATAAACGGAGGGACCTATTATATGGAACCTTAATCTTATCTGATCTCATTAGCCATATTTAGTCCATCCTTGAATATATAGGCCTCCCTTATTTGTCACCATTTTTTTCTATTATCTACCTTTCTCACCCACATCAGTATCTCAAATGTTTCAAATCATCTGTCCACCGTAATGGGGTCATCCTCTGGATCTCGTACCTATGTATGATCTCCATCTTAGTATAGTACTGGACCATCTATTGTCTTTAAACCGTGCTACAAGCCCCTCAATGTTCCATTTCTGCCTCGTCGCAACTTCCAAAATACTTTCACCTTCGTTTTTTGCCAAATCATTGTGTTTCGCTTTCAATCTCTTAGGTTTATGTCGAGCATCTACGTCCCATAATTCTTTGAATATGTTTCATTTTATTCATTGTTCGTTTTGTGAAGGTTCATGTCTCGGCTACATACTAATCATAGAGTCGTTCCCTAGGGAACAGGTGTAAATATTTTTTTTAAAGCTTGCTTAACTTGTCAAATGTTACCCATCCTAACTGGTTTCTTTGGCTAGAGTTATCATATATCCAATATAGATGTAGTTTTGAATATTTTCTATATTTTAATTAAACACTTAGATATGAGAGTCTACTCTACACCTCGCTCTTGTCTCAGAAAAGTTCATATTGAATCCAATTTTCGCAGTTTTTATTTATTTTAGATTTTTTTATCTCTCTTTTCGTAGATCAATATTATAATTGCATTATTCCAGTTTTTGGGGAATAGACATTCATTTAAGCATCTATTGACTAGTTCACAGAGTTTACTTCTGAGTATATTTGCTCCTTGCATTGTCATTACAATGAGTTCAGAATTCTGTCCAGCAGCTTTATTGTTTTTTATTTGACTTAGAGTATCCCAGTCCTTATCGTTTGATATTCGGCTTTTCTTTCAATCCTGTGTTAAGAATTGGTCGTATATGTTCTGATATTTCAAGGTGAAATCTATGGTTTTTACAAGGTTACTAAAAAAATAAATGTGTAATTTGTAAGACGGCTTCTTGATTCCTTGTTTACTGACCATCCACTCTTTTCAAGTAGTTTTTTCCCATGATTTCTAAGACTTTTGACACATCTGTTCATTTCAATTATTATTACTACTTCCATTTCCTAGTATCTCCCATGTTTTTTATTATCAGTTTTCGGGTCTCTTTAGAGGTGTCTTTGAATTCTTTATTTCCTTCTTTTAATAACTTCTGCTTTTATTTCTATTTTCGTATCTTGACTAAGTTTTTTGTTTTCTTCGATTTTCTTTTAGTAACATTTTCAACAGCTTCTCTAATTGTTGTTATTGTTTCATATTAATAGAAATCCAATATTTACGTGAAAGTAAATGGCAGTGGACTTACTACTTTTTATACTTAAAAAGGTTTTAAAGTGATACATGCATGTACAATTTAACAACATATATGATACACTTACTGTAAAAACTAAATTTTTTTCTATAACTTCTTCGAATTGCAACTTATAAAGTTCTTTAATTATATCGAGGTATTTCTTAAATTTATAAAAGAATAATAGATTTTTACTGAAAATTGAGTTTCCCTTTAATTTTCTCACTCGAAAAAGTCTTAAAATATATAAGTAGCAAAATATACACCAAATGTTCTTGAACATTTCCAATTTCCACCGTGTATATTTGATTACTATTGTCATCAGTTTAACCTAAATTTTATTTACTTTCACCATTTTGTCATGAAAATATTTTAAACCTGCAGTTTTTCGAAAAATTTAATGACCTGCTTTAATTTTATTTAATCTTATATCTTTAAACTCACTTATTTCTCTGTTTTTTTTCTATGCTAAGGTAGTTGTTTTGTATAAATGCATTTTTAATTTTTAGTGGGATATTTTGTATCTGATATCATTTTTAAGTCCAACTTAAATTTGACAGTTTTTTAAGCTTTAAGTTGCAGGAATACGATAGTATCTTAATGATTCAAGTTGTGCAGAATTTAGTTTTTTATTCCTTTTCGAAAATACAAAATTTTGGTGAAAAAACATAAATTTCACACTTCGTTCATTTCCTACTAGTTTGAAAGTTTTTTCAAAAAATGGCTAAACTCTATTAGTTCTTTAACATCAATTCGCACCTTTGGGAAAGCAGTAATATAAAAAAAATATATATTTTTTTTAAATCTGAATGTTTGAAAAACACAATTGGTTTGTTTTTTATACAATCGCTCAAAATTATTCCTCCTCCATAACCATTTGCTACTTCCCCTAACAGGTTGGCCATTTGTCCTTGGGAGCAAAAGCCACACAAGAACAGAAATGTAAACTTTTTTATTTATTTTAAAATGTTAAATTATTATAACTGATTATTAAGGGCCAAAGACAAAAACACATCATTCTGTACAGAAATACAAATATTTTTTCTTGAAGGTACTCGGCACTGTAAATTTTAAAAATAAAAAATTATCGTCAGAAGTACATGCACTACCAGAGAATTCTCCTAATAAGCTGGCTAATTGTCCTTCGGAGTAGAAGCTGTACGGATAAAAAAGATAAAAAAAAAGAAAATACATTTGGCATTAACCTTGTTTTTGTGTCGGTCTTTGAAATTAAAAATCGTATTTTTTAGGGGTACAGTTTGTTTAATTTTTAATGTTATATGATAATTTTACGGGCAATTATAGACGCGGAAAGAATAACAATGTTTTTAATGGTGGCATTTTGTGTTTAAAATAAACATTTCTTCAAGCCAAATTTTTTGTAGGTCATTTTAGTGTGAGAATATTACGTTAACCAAGAAAACTGTTTAATTTATTTTATTTAACTAAAGAAAACTACAGACCTTTCAATAGACAAATATGTATAACTTGTTGACTTACTGCAAGCTTTCGTAATAAATTTTCAAGTCTCATAATTGGTGGACAACTTGTGCTGTCTCAAAAAAAAATTGCCATTATAGACTAATATTAAGAAGTGTTTGTTTTTATAAACTTCAGGTCCACAATACAAGAAGCAGATGATGTGGTATGGTAATTTTAGCCATCATCCCTATTACCACAAACCCACCACTAACATTTTAGTGATGAAATTGTGTCCTCTACATGGTATGTTGTGATATGTTGGAATTTCTTAAATTTAGTGGTAAGTAGTCCTTAGAAATATTTTGCTAGTGGTATAAACCATTTTGGTAAATATTCGGAATATTGGAAACACAGAATTTTTTAGTGATTTTTCGCAAGGTTCTATTTTGGGGATATAGAACACAAATCAGAAGTTTTTTTTTGACAGTCCCACAACAGTCTTCAAAAAAATCACTCTTTCACCCTGTATTTTCTGATCTATTTTTGATATGGTGTTTTATAGGATTCTGCTGGATAAGCTTTGGGGTCTGGGTATCTCTGGTCCACTGTTTGGTTTGATTGAGACATTTGATAATCGTCATTGAGTAATGTGGGTGAATGATGTTGAATCTTCTGAGATATCAGTGCCTTCGGGGGTCCCTTAGGGACCATTATTGTTCAACTTATTTATTAATGATGTATCCATCGGCTTTCAGTCAAGCAAGTTCTTACTCTTTGTGGATGACATGAAGGTGTATAAGGTCATCAACAGTTACAGTGAGTTGCGGAAGTTTCAGGGGAACCTCGATAGATTTGTTTCCTGGTGTGGAGTGAATGGGATGAATTTGAATATTCCTAAGTGTAAATTTATTAAGTTTTCTAAATTGCGTTATCCACTGGACTTTCACTATCACTTGGATGGTAAGCCACTGACCTCCTTTGATTCTGGGATACATTACCTTGAAATTCAATGGGGGTGCTGATCTTGATTAAGCTGCTTTGTGCTCCGAGTTGAATTTGCTCCCCCTTGCTAATAAAAGAAAGGTTAGAGACTTTAAACTCCTCTTTAAAATTATAAACAGTATCACCTATTCCCCGTGCCCGATGTCGAGTGTTGGTATGAGGGTCCCTGCCAGGATTACTCGAACTTCTCATATATTTCACTATCCTTTTCACAGAACAAATTATGCATGCCATTTTTTTTTATGTTAAGGGTGGCTGGATATGCTAATGGGCTGGGTGACTTGAATTTGTTTGATACGTTCTTTGAATCATTTTAAAGAAAGCTGTTGGAATTGATTGTTGATTGATGTTTTGTGTTCTTGTTGTTACAGATTGACAGGTGTACACTTCTTTTTTTTCTCTTTTGTAAACGCCCTTTTGTTACACTATTATTGATATCACATTGTTATGTTTCACTCTGGCTCTGTAATAAATTATTGTAAAACGGGCACTGTTGTCCATCAATAAATAAACAAACCCTTTAAATTTTGTCTTTTCACTAAAACACATTTGCCCATTTTAAAATATAGCATGCTTTAGAAAAACCTATATATAACGTTTTATTAAAATATAGCACAAAATACTAACATGAAGCCAAAGGAAAACTTAATGCACTTTGAACATATATCAGTGATGTCACAGAGTGGTACATTAGATTGAAATTTGTGAAAGTATTCTGAAATTTGGTCAGCGTAGGTCAAATTTTCCAGACACCAAGACGTGTACCATGAATTTCTTGAGTACATAGAACAAATTTAACCTCCCTCAAACAGGAATAAGTATATGTCGGGTTAGTTCAGATTTATACAGTGGAAATCGATGGAAACACACACACACACATGTGGAAATCGTTTATTAAAAGCAAGAGAAACGTTAAGAAAACTAATTATAGTCCATTTCTGTGTCTATATGTCACAGTCATATAATTTCTTCAGTTTTTCATCTTAAAAATTTGGCAATAAAATTATAACATGTAAGTACGTCCATTGATTTATGAGAAAAAAGGAACTGTTTTTCTAAAAACTCAAGCCCATTCTTGAAGTACTCGCTGATAGAACTCGGAATTTTGAAAGGGCATATAAGTTTGAGGGCGTGATTCTCCAACTTGCTTGGTTATAGAAACTGTTTGTATATTGGTTTGTTTTAATTTTCATAAAGATTTCCACTTGTAACTCTCTTAGAATATGTAGAAATAAAAAAGTTTTCAGTTTTGTTAATGACGCATATACTACGATGTTAATTTCCATATTTGTCCCATCTTTTTAATGGGCGCATCCGCCACGATGTCGAGAATATTTTTTATTGATTTTTATTCTTAACCCTGGTTATTCTCCTTTTCAATCACTTACTCTGTTTTAGAATGCAGAGTATACGGTAGGACACTATTTTGAACCCACAGCCCTTTTTTCTGCTCTAATACGTTTATTTCATATGTTAAATAATGGATATTGGGAATCTTGTTTGATTTAGTGACATTTACTTTTCGTGACAAATTGATGGTTTAAGAAATCGCTCCAGTGAAACACTAGAAATCATATAGAATTTCCAATATAATAGCCATTTGTTTCTTCCTACATAGGACCCATCAGCATTAATCAAGAATAATTATGCAGAATAAAATTTACTGCAAAAATTATTCAACATTATCAACAACAACGATCAGAATGGTTAATATATTTTAATATTAGTGGTTTAAATAAATGGTGAAGAAAGTTACCATTTTGTCTGTGAATTTTACGTAAATCTCTCTCTAGATGGATATTGAAATACATCCACCACTTGTCATTCTCATTAGTGGAGACGAATCAAATCAAGAATGAAATTCCCAGAAAGTAACTGTCCTATGATTTACAATTGTTGAATCGATAACCACACTGTAAAATATAAATAGTCAAATCACATTCATATACACACTAAAGTAGTAGAAAATGTTGAAAGCAAGCATATTCTCTCAAGATTTTTACATTGTAGATTTGGATGACTTCCAGCAAAAGACGTCCGCTATTGCATCAACTGGCTTTGCATCCTTAAGATCAACGGATACCTTTCTGCATTTTGAGGCTTTTGCTGAAAACTCTAGCCCATTATTGAAGTACTCGTTGATATAGCTCAGAATTTTGAATGGGGTAACTCTCCAACTTGCTTGGTTATAGAGACTGATACTCGTGTTTACTAGGTAAGATAGGTCATTTTCATAAAGATTTCCACTTGTAACTTTCTTAGTGTGTTGATTAATCCAAAAAACAAAAATGTTCGAATATGTAGAAATAAGAAAGTTTTCAGTTTTGACTATCTTTTTTTCTCCAAAATAGTTTTTAATAATCTTGTAAAAAACGTGGTCATAATATTTTAGTTAATGACGCATTTACCGTGGTCAAAAATTATTCCCATATGAATCCTCTTTGCCACGGTATTAATTTTCGTATTTATCCTTTCTGTTTAATGGGCGCATTCGCCACAATGTCAAGATTATTTTTATTGACAATTTTAATATTCTTCCACGACATTCTAATTAAGGTTAATTTTTTAAAATATTATATATCTCTTATATTTTCTTTGGTGAAATTGAATGCATATCAATAATGTTTCTCTGGACAAGCTATATAACAGTATTTGTTATCAATAAAATATGTAATGTGATCTAGAAATTTCTAGGTTCATAAAAAAATCTGTAATGTATGATTCAAGCAAAAAGTTTTAATTTTATATATTTCTCAGTAAAATGAGAAGCAAAAAATTTTCTTGTAGTTTTTATTTGTGAATAAAATAATAACTTGATGTAGAAAATTCCACTTTCGCTTACCAAAACAAATGGACGTGATTCAATTTTTTATTTATCAACTAAAAAAAAAACGTAATAGTAAATTATTAATATCACCAAAACTTACAAATTGTTCGTGAAAAATCGCATCAGTTTTTTTAAAGTAGGTTTGGAGGACTTGATTTGGGCTTTGATTTTAGTTCACTTCGTGACGCTTTTTTTTACATTTTTGAGTAATCGTTTACAATAACAAAAGTGAAAATTCGTTAAAATTGTTTTCTTATTCAAAAAACCAGGGTACAATATGCCTATAAAACAACATATTGAAAAAAAGCTCGGGCTGGTAATATTCTCTATGCAGCATTTAAAAACTTCTATTTAAAAAATGAATGACATTTAAAAAATATTTCTTTGGTCTGTTGATTGTGGTTTATGCATTGTCCTCTCCATGTTAATGACTAAACTTACCTTAATTCTTAATGCTTCTATCATCTGTTGTTTCATAAGGGTTTTCCGATATTAATATCACGCCGTTTGCCTAATTGAGATATTTTGGGTTGTTGAGTCATTCTTCGTTGATAATCAGATCAAATTTTTCGTCGTAAATTAGTTTTTAAATAAATAAATAAAGCCTTTGTTGTCATTAATTTCATAGGTGAAACATTACGTCACAAATTCAAGTCTATATATTTGATCACTTTCCGACATCCAGAGATTTATTAATAATAATAATAAATTCCTTTATTGCCAACAAAATCAAATCAAATTTGACAAAGCAACGTCACAAAAGCGAAACATATCTATGCTAAAAAAATATAAATAGAAATATACAACAGTTACTATTGTAAATACGTTTCCTTAAATCTAAATTAAAAATCGTAAAAACATTTATTCTGTAAGAACTGAGTAGTAGCTTGCTTAAAACCTAAACTATTTTTAATAGACCTTATTTCTGGTGGTAACAAGGCATAGGCCCTGACAGCCATGTAATAAAGGCCTTTTTCAAAATATGCTGAACTATGGGCTGGGTTGTAATTATTAGAACTAGGACTTTCCTCTCTGATGTAAGTCATTTACTTTTATTTCATAGCATCTGGCTCAGTTTTCCGAAGATCCGTCCGGCGGTTTTAATTCTTCTTTTTATAACTAAATAAAATATCTGTTGTCATTAGTTTCATTGGTGAAACATTACAACATCATAGGTTAAATTATAGAAGTAAAACGTAGACACCGTCGCACACATACGCGCTACACTCCTAGATATACACACCTTCATGTCTAACCCTACTGTTTATATATAAAAAATAATGAATTATCAATAAACAGTCTTTTATTTTGCATGAAAAATTTAGATCTGTAATTTGTATATTTGTCAATTTGTATCATTTATCCCCAGTGGTTCACTGTCTGCAGTTGTCTCTTTAATATTACCTTGTTATTTATTTGGTCTGTTGATTGTGGTTTTTGCATTATCTTTGTCTTCATCATGTTAATGTTTAATCCTACTCCCTTGGATTCATCTAGGTTTCTGATATTTAGATCAAGTTGTCAGTATATTTGAGGTTGTTTAGATATCTTCCATAACGAAGGTGCATAAGTTCAGTGTTATGGTACTGTATTTTGATTTCTTGCTGTTTGTGTGTAATCTGATTGTAGTAGTTGCCGTTTTGTAAATGTTCAACAATTCAATGTACCTGAAGTCTATTCAACAGTTACTTAATGATTTTATTATTGTCCATGTTTTTAGGGAATCGAAACCTTTCATCCAGTTGTTTTCTTCATATTTCGCAGTATCTGTATGTTATCTACAATGGACAGCAAAAATCTAGAAATACCAGTATTTTAAAAAAGAAGAGTACTTATAATAGCACTCACAGAGAAAATCAATAAAATAAATACAACAAAGGTTCAATGTTTTAACGGTTTAATAACAGCATACAAAAAGCATTTTTTCGAAAATTATAGCAGATTTATTACAAAATATAAGGAAAAACTATACTCGCAAAAGATTAAGCATATAAAAAAATCATTTAAAATGCTTAGTAATCAATTTGAATAAACTGATTAATACTTTTTAGGCTAACCTCTTAAATCAAGCTTGGCTTGAAGAAGCTTTGTGATAGAGTGGCTCCACCTTAGTGTTACTTCTTTTCCTATATTTAGCGATTTATCAGCGTCTCGTCATTTGTTTTTACTCGTTATATTATGACATTGAATTCGCCTGTCCATAGATGCATAGATGCTCAATGGAATTAAGATGCTTGAAGCCTGTGAGGGGTGTTATAATCTTTATCACGAAAAATGAGAGCTGTGTGCTTGAGACCGTTGTTTTGCTGGAAATACTAGTCACCTACCATTCCAAGTTTTTTACACTATTTTGTAAATTTTCTTTTAAAATATTTAAGTAGACTTTTTATCCTTTTTTCCTTTAGTTGGGATATTGACTATTTTTGGAAAAGTCTTTAAAATTATACATAAGTACCTAGCCCAATATATTTAATTTTTTTTTAATACAACTAATACTTTAAAAATAATAAATTTTAAATTCCGTTTAAAATTTCCCTCCAAATGGCCAATACTTGTCACTTTATCTCTGTGAAGTTACTAGTATATAAATACTGGTAAACTGACAAGGAGATATAGTTTTTTCGTAATTTTTGTAATAAAAAATGACTTTTAAGTACTACAATTAAAACACCTGAAAAGTTATTTATTCAGGTTCCATCTTCGAAAAATAATAGAAAAATGTGGCTTAAGCTAGCCCGCAAGGATTCGGCAATATTTGTTTTATTTTAGTTTTGAGCTTATTAATACCTATGATACTATTATGTATTCATTATCCGTTGCGGAAATAAAAATCCTTGGTAAATTACTTACATGGAAGTCACATTTCTAAATTCAGCAGGGCAGAAGTCACTGTTTGTTGCGAAGAAATTGGCCACCATAAAACAATCAATTCTCGGCAAATTCAAATTATTTGCCTTAATAAATCTACTTTCCATCATGAGAACATTTCCTAAAATCGTTTTCAAAGGAAAAAGTAAACAAATTTCGAAGAAATAACATGAAAGTGACTATAAAATATTAACTAGGCAACGTAGCCCTTGACAGCAATCACGAATGTGACATGCAACTAAAAAATTTATATGTCAAGTTCGTGACAGCGATGACGTTGGCTGTATTCTTAATTATTAAATGATCAAAGTGAAAAAAGTGAAACTGATAACTCCATGTTCTTTTGAATATGCATTTACTTGTCATTAGTTCAAAATGATCATGATTACTTTAAGTGATAGAACTGAAAGTAATGGCTTAAAAGAATAACCGTATCAGGACTGGGTGCCAGCGATGACGTTAGTATGGAGTGACATCATTCACTTTGGTGTTCGTTGTCACGTGACTCGAAGGAGATATAATTACTTTTTGATTATTAAATAAGAATTAAATCCCTTAAAAATAAAGAAAAATATTATGTTTTTTAGGATTTCTATTGTGGAAACTACCGTTTCGCCGCAAAATTATATTTTTATTTGAATACAGTCAACATCTCAATTATGATTGTGTTATTAGGATTAAATGATCTCCTGTTTTTCTCCATATTTTTTAGATACCGTTGGATCCGAATATATTGATTTGCAAAATTAGGTCTCTTTTCTCTATTAACTTTACTAACAAGATTTTAAACCAGCTATTTAAAGAGTTCGCCCAATATCTAAATCATGAAATGGAATTCGGGACGAAAATAATATTTACTGATAACAGTATATTCAATATATTTGGATTTAACGACATCACAGCAGTATGGAGACAAACAGGAGAAGAACGTAGTCTTAAAAAGACTAAGAAAATTGTTAAGCAGGGAGATGAAGGTATAATGGTATGAGGCTGTATTTGTTAATAATTGACGGGATTATGGATAAAACTGTTCACCTTTTCAGAGTGTCGATCTAAATCTCACGGAGTATTCATGGGAAAAATACAATTTCATAAAATAACAAATAGAAATAATGATGAAAAGTTTTTGTTGATAAATAGAAAAATAAATAATCCAAAGATGGTGGAGTCCGTGTCAAAGTGTTTTCAATCCGTACTCGATTTAAGGGGTAACCCTACCAAGTATTAATTAGTTTATTCCATAGACATAAAAATGAGTATATAGATAGCGGGTCCTTTAGAAGAACGTTGACTCACGTTTAGAAAGAGACAGAGCGTTTTCGAGACTTCTTTTTCTAATGGCGGTCAGTTCAGAGGGCATCTAATGACGTTTAGGGTATGATGCTTTGCTGAGTCCATAGAAAGAGGGGTGATACTCACCGAAAACGCTCTATCACTTTCTAAGCGTGAGCCAACGCGTTTCTACAGGATTCGCAGTTCATATGTCTATGGTTAACTCAAATTGTTTTCTTATTTCATTGAAAACACCTAGTCAGCATTTTAAATGAAAATTGTTATTATGTACTTAGACATTTCCAAGTAGAAAAATGTATAGTTTTTCCTTTTATTTTGTAATCAAGTAATAGTTTCCGAAAAAATGTTTTTTGTTTGCTGCTATTAAACCGGCATAACACTAAACCCATGGTGAATTTTTTTTTTGTATTTTGTTTATGGTTGATGTTATACATCTTTTTCTTTTTTAAAAATAGTAGTGTGCGTAGACTTTCGCTGCTCAATGTATGTGTACTAAAATTTCTAAAATCAGTTTCGTTGATTGATTCATAGTTATTCTTGTTAAAAGTTTATATAACTGTTTTAATAAACTGATTGGTCCATATTTTCTCAGATTTGATCTATCTTTTTTTCTATAACCTAAGATGATTATTGCATTATTCCACTCTTTTAGAAATAATCATTTTGATTTTATTGCAGTTATTGAATAATATCTTGTACTATCTAAAGTGTTTTCTCTACTAATTTTAGGAGCTCAGGAATTACTCCGTCCTTTCCGTGAACACAGTTATTTTTTTATTCTTTTAGGGCATGTCTCATCTGCCTGTTTCTGACATACCCCTCTGATCCTATGCCTTCTATTATTTTTTATATTTTTATTTGTTATGTATTTTTGTCTTGTTTCACTCTTGAGAAATATAGCTTTTGAAAGTAATTATCTGTTATTTCAGTTTTTCAACTCGAATTTTATGTTAATATTCTGTTTGGATTTCGTCCATTTGATACAATTGTAAAATATTCTTTTTAGTACCGTCAAAGTTTACTTTTTGTTGTCTTAACTTTGAGATCTAATATATGTTATTTTCTCATTACTTTGGTCTACTGATCCTTGTTTCTTTTTATTTTTTTCTTATAAACGTACAGGTTCCTTTATGTTATTTTAGAGTTTCTTGATTTTTTTTGTTTTTTAGCAGTTTTTTCGCATTTATTATGAACTTCACCCTGGTTAGTCTGTGGTCACTTCCTTTTATTCTTAGGAGATAGGAGCTTCCTTGTTTATTTACTAATAGAACTATTAAAGGTCTACTCAGCATTTTAAGTGAAAATTGTTATTATGTGCTTAGACTTTTACTAGTCAAAAAACGTATAGTCTTTTCCTTATATTTGGTAATCATATAATAGTTTCTGAAAAAATGCTTTTTGATTGCTGTTATTAAACCATTATAACATTGAATCCTTGTATTTATTTTCTTGACTGTGTCTATTGTTCATATATACTTTTTTCTTTTTTAAAAATAGTAGTTGCAGAGTTTTGCTGCCTAATGTATGTGTACTAAAATTTCTGAAGTCTGCCTTTCCTTTAAGGCTAGATGCTCACCATAGGGCTGCTCTCGATACGCGCTGGGTCCGGTAAAATATTCTTACAGAAGAAACAATGAACCTATTCACACTATCGGTTTAGTGGAGATTTCGATATCGTAAACTATTTTTCATTAAAAATAATGAGAATCAAGCCTAAGAGTCAGTTTAGTTGATCAGCCTATTCATAGTTATTTTTGTTTAAAGTTTATATAACTTTTTAGTAAATTGATTGATCTATAGTTTCTCAAATTTGATCTATCTTTTTTTATGATGATTACTGCATTATTCCATTCTTTTAGAATCCTTTTGATCTCACTGCACTTGTTGAATAACATCTTCTCCTATCTAAAGCCCTTTTTCTTTGAATTTTAGGAGCTCAAGAATTAGCTCGTCCTTTCTGGGAGCACGGCTATTTTTTAATTCTTTTATGGCATGTCTCATCTATCTCTGTTATTGGCATTTCCCCCTGTGATCTTAAGTCTTCTATTATTTTTGGTGTTTTTATTTGTTATGTTTCATTCTTAAGAAATATAGCTTTTGAAATCTGTTATTTCAATTTTTCAACTCAAATTTTATGTAATTATTCTGTTTGGATTTGGTCTATTTGACTGATACCATTGTTTAGTTAGTTTTGTTTTTATTACTGTCAAAGTTTGATTTTTGTTGCCTTAACTTTGACATCTAATAAGGCATCTGTTATTTTCTCACTACTTTCGTCTATTGATTCTTATTTCTTTTTATTTTTGCCTATAGAGCTATAGGCTTCTTTATGTTATTTTAGGGTTTCTTTATTATTTTTTTTTTGCAGTTAACTTCATTGAAATTTCGCATTTATTATGAACTTCACCCTAGGCAGTAACTTACTTTTGTTCTTGGGCGATAGAAGCTGTTTCGTTTAATTACTAATAGCATAGACAAACTCTAATAGTAAGATTAAACGTCATAATTTGATATTTAAGTTTCCTTTTTTAATACCTATCTTTCCATCTCTTATTAACTCTATAAAAATGGAAGAAAAATACACAATTCTGTAAAAGGTCCAAAATTTATGTAAGCGGTATGAGCAAACCATATTTAAAATATGACTATTATCGATTTTCTACCTGTCCTTTGAGTTTTCGATTTTTAGGTCTTTCTTTGTCGTTTGATAAAATATACTGTAAAAAACTTTACTTACCCAACCCTGGTTATTCTTATCCTATCTGTAGGTTTATTTCATATGTTAAATAATGGACATTAGGAATCTTGTTTGAATTAGTGACATTTATGTTTCTTGACAAATTGGTAGTTTGAGTAACCGCTCCAATGAAACATTAGCAATCATATAAAATTTCCAATATATTAGTCATTTGTTTCGTCCTACATAGGACTCGTCAGCGTTGTACGGTTCATATTGATTAAGAATAATTATGCAGGATAAAATTTATTGCAAAAATTATTCAACAATACGAACAACAACGGACAAAGTGATTAATGTATTTTAATATTAGTAATTACAAAAAACGGTGAGGAAAGTAACGATTTTTTTCAGTGAATTTAACTTGAAATCTCTCCCAAGATCACTTGTTATTCTCGTTAGTGGAGGTGAATCTAATCAAGAATGAAATCCACACAGAGTAATTGTCCCATGATTTAAAACTGTTGATTCGATATTACACTGTAAAATATGAATAGTCAAATCACATCCATATACACACTAAAATAGTGGAAAATGTTGAAAGTAAGCATACAAGCTTAAGATTTTATATTTTAGGTTTGGATGACTTAAGTCAGAAGTTGCTCCCAGCAAAAGACTTCTGCCATTGCGTCCTTAAGATCAATAGGTACCTTTGGATTTGAGGCTTTTGTTGAAAACTCCACCCATTATTGAAGTACCCGTTGATAACGCTCAGAATTTTGAAAGGGCATGTTCGAGGAGTAATTCTCCAACTTGCTTGATTATGGAGACTGTTTGGATATTTGTTTACTAGGTAAGACAAAATTTCCACTTGTAACTTCTTTAGTATTTGAATTATTCCAAAAAAAAATGTTCGAATATGTAGAAATAAAAATGTTTTCAGTTTTGACTATTCTTTTTTTCTCTAAAATAGTTTTTAATGAAATTTAAAAAAAAATGGGGTCATAATATTTTACTTAAGGACGCGTTCACTACGATGTTGGTTTTCGTATGTCATATCTTTTTAATGGGCGCATCCGCCACGGTGTCAAGATTAGTTTGAATTAACAATTTTAATACTCTTCTACATTCAAATTAAGGTTAATATTTTTAATATTACTTTGACACATATATTATAAATAAATAAATAAATGCCATATTTACGGACCAAATCCATTTTACAACCAACAGTGGTTGTGCACCAAGATTACAGGTCAACTATCAATCACAATTTATCCTACCCGTAAATATATATAAAATAATCTTTTTTTATTACGTTTCTAAATCAACCCAAAGTTAAATTAAAAGTATCTAAATTTTCACAGTATTTATTTGCTAGTAAAGTTATGGGAGCGGAATAGTCTCACCAGTTGGCTTGTAATATTAGAGGAAATTTGGGCATTGGCCATATGTACTAAAGGGAAGTATTCAACAATGGACAAAGTACATAATATTACAATATTAATACTAACTGACCTCACCTTAAAAAACGGTAAAGAAAGTAACGATTTTTTTCTGTGAATTTTACGTTTTCTCTCTCTCTTCAGATGGGTTTTCATCACTTGCTATTTTCATTAGTAGAAAAGAATGAAACCGAGATCAAAATTCACAGAAAACAATTACCACGTTAAATGACCATACCATGATCGCTATTTAATGTTTATGGTTTGGGGTTATACAACTCTTAAAATGCCTTTTGATACGCTGTCTGCCTACTCCTTACCTTAAAATGTATGGGAGGAACAAAATCAAATTACTATGAAAAATACAGAAAATTGTCCATTTTTACTGGTTTAGTAATAAATATAATAGTCTATTTGACCATATTTGTGAACTAGGGGGATCATTTTTACGATATCATTTTTCCGAAATGAATCACATTTCGTTACATAATGTGTATGACAAAATAAGCAGCATAGTATTTCGTTTAAATAAATTATTGGGAAATAGTTATACTTTATTTAATTTTTAATATATATTATTACATTGTTTTTTCCTTTATAGGTCAATAATAATACTTCCTGGACACATCTAAAGCAGCAACATAGACAATGTCGAAGACGCCAGCCTTTTGTTGAAAAAAAGACTTATTATATTACTCCTTTTAAATATTATATATATATATATATGTTTATGTGGCCGTCACGGATTCCTCCATGTGAGATGCAATAGCAGTGGATATATCCACATTATGCCGTTGTAGTGATGAAATCACATTCAGCAAACGTACAACTATATGCAGCTCCATATATGAATGAAGTAAAATGCGAACAGTAAATGCAAACTTCGTTCCAATCATATCCTTTCCGTGTTAAATGCACGGTTGGAACAAGTTGCTAAGGAACACAATTTATCCTATTCCACCACCATCGAGATGATGGCCTACCTGTACCACCATACCGAGAAGAAAGTCAAACTTACCCTCCCCGCCACAGTGATACGGCAGAGATACATGTTTCGTCTCTACTAGACTCATCAGGGTACCGACATGCACCTGGCTTTGCTTTTCTTCTAAAAAGTAGCATTTACTTAAATTTAGTTTCAGGTTAGATCTTCTTAATACTTTAAATATTTCTTCTAAATTTTCTAGTCCTTCCTTTTCTGAAACACTAGGTAAAAGAATATCATCCATATAAGTAAGAGCTATGGTAAATTTCAAAGAACCTAATACGCTGTTCATCATTTTACTAAAAATTGCTGGGCCATTAATTAAACCAAAAGGCATCTTATTAAATTCATAAATTCCATCATTGATTACAAAAGCTGTTTTGTGTCTGGACTCTTTCTACTGGAATTTGATAATATCCACTTCTCATATCTAATGACGTATAAAACTTCTTCCCTGATAATCTGTCAAGTTGATCATCGATCACTGGCAAAAAAAAATTCCATTTTACGAGTGATTTTATTCAAACCCCTGTAGTCAATGCATAATCTCTCATCTCCAGTCTTTTTCTTTACTATAAATATTGGACTAGCATATGATGAATTTGAATCAATACCTGCACTTTTTAATTCTTCAATCATTTCTCTAACTTTAATTCATTCTAAATGACTAAGTCTATAAGGTCGATAAGTAATTGGCTGATATCTTACATTCAAATTCAGTTGTACAACCTAATTCTTTAAGACTTGATGCAAAGCAATCTTCATATTTTCTTAATAAGCTCATCAATTCTTGTTTGATTTTTCCACTAATATTTTTATTTACATAAACATCTTCTTTAATCTTTATATTATCTTCTTGTTGTTTTGGGACTACTTTTTCAATACTTTTAACTTCTATTTCTGCGTCTTGAACACATGGCATGGCTTTTGTTACTTTTTCATCCTTATTCATTATAATTTCAGCATTTGTAAAATTAACAATAGGTATGCAAGTTTCAAGGTTTTCATCTAAGGTTACTACACATCTTGGGATACATTTATAATCTTCAACAATCTTTTCAATATATAATTCTTCTTTATTTTTACTTTCCGTATATACTTTAATAAATCCAACAAAGTTTTGAGGAATAACAGATTTTTCTTTAGGCCAAAGATTAACTTTAGATTTTGGCAACATTGGGATTTCTATATTTTTTTAAACAATCGTCTTCATCTGAAGTATGTTGGTTTTCAAATTTTAATGTATTTCCCTTCTTTATTGCTACACTATGTTCTTGTTCAGTAAACGGTTTCCATAACGAAAGTGCTATTTCTTGATTTCCATCTGGAACTACTAATAATTTTGTATCTACTGTAGCTTGATCAACTTTCACATTTACATCTATTTCTCCTAATGTTTCTACTTTACCAGATCAAAAATCTTGTACAAACAATGGCTTAGCTAATTTTTTTATGTTTAGTTTCAATTCTTCCGCAATGGACTTCCGAATTAAATTTCCTTGACTTCCAAAATCTTCATACGATTCTATTTGTAGAATATCTACTAAGGCATATCGATAATATTTTTGAATGTTATTCTCTTTTTCTTTTTGGGTATTAGTTCTACAATATTTTGAAATATGTCCATACTTTTTACAAATAAAACATCATCTCTCCGAGGTAAATATTTATTATGATTATGAGCACGGTTAAATTTATTTTCATCTTCGCCTACTTTTCTTTCTGTCTCTTCATAAGTTCTTCTTTTGTCATTCTTGATAACAACTTCAGTTTTTAAATTAGTTTTTAGTTTTCTTCGATAACTAATTTGTTGATATTAATCTAATGAATGTAATAGATCATCTTCATTTATGTGTGACTTTCCAAATGTAATATCGCATAAAGTTTTATCAAAAAGTCCAATTAATATTTGTTCTTTGCTTTCCTTGAAAGTTAATCCGAGATCTTTGCATAGTTTCATTTTTTCATGGAAATAACTTGTTAAACTTTCATCTTTTTTTTTTGTATTTTTGATTCATTGAATTTACTTACAATCCAGTGTTTTGCTCCTCCTACCAAATGCGACTTAGCAGTTTCCAATATAAATGACTCGGGCCATTTATGCAATAATTTCATACCTTTTAAATTATTCAACCATTCGCTTGCTTCTGATTTTGATTCACCATTAAAGTATCTAATATTTTTCGTCAAATCTGGCATAATTTGATAATTTTCATTAGTAGTAGTTGCGGGTTCATGCAGAGTAATTCTATCTAGCAAAACTTCTAATGCTCTATCTCTTCTTCGATTATCTTCAATCATTAATGCCAATATTCTATCCAAATTCATAATTTGATTATTTGTTCTTGGCGTTCTATTTATCTCAGGAGTAATACTGTCATGGAAATCGTCATCACTATCGTAATCATTCATTTTTAATATCAAATTCTTGACAAAATCTTAATATTTACGTAAGTCAAGGCAATCTGGCAACGTCGTTTTCTTGTTTTAAGAATTTGCTTAAAGATGGCACTACAGTTGTTACAGATTTCTGTTTTTGCCACTTCTTCAAATGACTTCAGAGATGGCAACACTATTTATGTCGTCTTCCTACAGGTAACGCTTTTTCTGTCCTGTATAGCTTCTTATGGTTTTGTAAAGATGGCGCGGATAACTACGGAATTATCAGGCGGACGATCAAAAATAGCAACACTTTTTTATCTTTTTACACAAATGTTTATAATGTTCACTCTTTATTTCAGTTCAAAAAAAAGGATATAGCAATCTTTTTTTTTTTTCATTCACATCTCACTTCTGAATTGTTAATTATTGATTAACTTGGGGTCTCTGATCTCTATTTTTAATAAAAGGACACTTTAAACTTAACAAAAAAAAGTTTATTGGTCTCAAATACAAAAAAAACGTGTTCTCCATGATCTGTAACGACACATACTACACCAAAGCTACGTTTACACTAAGAAATGAAAATCTAAGGGTTAGTATACAATATAAATAATTCTTAACATTTTGTAACTTTTTTTTTCAAGATTAAAATACTGCCTCAATTAATGTTCTATTTTGCTTCATTTTAATTTTTAGATGAATTAAAAAACAAAAATCCTGATAAAAGTTAGGTTAAGACAAAAAAAACCACACCCCTTACGACCGCGAAACGAAATACGCCTACGCTCAAATTTTTCTTGCCATGTGAACTCGCCCTGAGTTTAGACTGAGAGTGAGTCCACACGATACCAAAAATTTCGGCGTAGGCGTATTACGCCCGTTTATGTTAAAAATGTCTCGTCCACACGGGGAACTTTTATCGTGCAGTCGTGCAGTCGTAATGTTTTTTTTGTGGTAACCTAACTTTTTTCTGATTTTTTGATAATATTTATTTATGTATAAATTAAAATGAAAGAAAATAAAAAAAATAATTGCAGCAATGTTGTTATGTAGAAAAAGAAAAGTAAAGAAAAAATTACAAAAGATAAGGATATTATTAATATATTCTTTATTAAAAAAACGGAAAAGTTGTCGCTACTAGGTCCGATCTGTTTTTGATAAAAACATTGGAGAAAGGCTTAGACATACTAATGATTTAATTCAAGAAATGCGAGAAAGTGATCCTGATTTTTAAAAAATATTTTCCTGTTATCTTGGTGAGTTTGAAAAGCTGTTGTTGGGCCAATAAATAGGAAACACGCTATGGAAATGTGTACAGCTATACCCTTATTACAAGGTTTGAAAAAACATTGTGGTACTAAGCTGATGAAATCAGCATGTGAAAGCAACAGTGCGAATTCCGAGTCGGTAAACAGTGTTTTTGAAATTAGTCATGTTACTTGTGCGATAATATGAGACTCTTAAAAGCAAGTTTTATTTCCGAAGTTTGCCACTTCTACCTGGTAAAGAATTGCCAAAGAGTTCAAAGACGAGAGTTTTAATATAAAGTGTCATTTTAACAATCGTTTTAATAATTACAACTGTTTGTAGTTTTTAGAAGAATATATTACGTATAACACTAACTGGATTTCTGTTATTAAATTTCCATTAATGTTAATTTTTACTTTTTAATTGTTTATAATAGGTTTATATAAAATTTGCTAAGGGTAGGGTTACCAGACGACAGGAATTTTCCTGACATGTCTGAAATTTTAGCCCTTTGTTAGGAAGAAACAGGAAAAAACTGTAATTGTCAGTATTTTTTTGAAATTAAAAGAGGAAAATATAAGTAATGAAAAAATATTTATTAATCATTCTAGTGAGAAAAAAATTAATTGATTAAACGTTAACAAAATGAGTGAATTGTTAATTTAGTATATTAATAAATTTTGTTTCATACTTTTTATTGCTTGATGTTTCTTTTGGCAATTGCTGGACTTTTATAACCATTTCATGACATTCTTCACATGATATGTTCTATTGTGTCTAGAGTAGAACCTTAACACAAGACATTGTTGTTAACCAACTATTACTACAAATTATTAATTATTAAATTACTATATATATTTTTAAGTTACTCTTATGGATTAATAGATAATTATAGTCTAATATTTAATACTCCCTTAAGAAACAGTTATATCTTAAGTAAATTTATGTTCTAATAGGCTCAAACAAAAGCATGCCTTAATCTCCGAAACTCTAAAACTGTACTTTTTACAGAGACCATTAGTTTTGTTTTTCATTTTCATCGTCCCATAAATACACACTTTTTCATTTCAGTAATCATGTAAATAAATAGTTATAAGTTATATTTGTTAGTACGCATATCACTGTCAAATATATAATTTAGATTCAGAATAGAATGTATAAATAACTAGGACATGAACATTGAAGCGAGAGGAACTAAAATCAAAAAACTACAATAGTAACATTAAATTAGTAAGTAAGAACAAAAACTGTTGTTACCTCATGATTTAGTGAACATTATAATAAAATATTAAAAAAGTAATATTAGAAGATTTATTTGAATTCATCGAACTAGTAAAGTTATAACATTGATGGCAGCGAAAGGCAAAGCTTATAACAATATAGACAGTCTGTCTCTCCTTAGTCCACTACGCTCCCATTAATGAGAAGACTCACTCGATATTGGCATTTGATGCTTCGATTGCAAAAATTTTGAAAATCTCACTGCCTTAACATACAACATTCAGATAAAATGTCCGGATATTTACAGAAACATTAGGGATATTGTCAGGAAAACTCATTATTTGACCTGGTAACCATAGCTAAGGGCATGTCTGTGGATTAGCGTCTCGATATCAGAGATTGTCGTTGAATAGAAATTGTATTATATAATGGCCTTTATTTCATAAGCTTTAATTTATATAATGAACACCTGTATTATTGCAATTGTTATAAAATTAATAAAAAAATGAACAAAAATCGTTTTTTTTTTTTTTTTTTTTTTTGAGGGCCAAGCAGTAATGATCTTCGGTAACAAGCATTTTTAATAAATTAAAACAATTTAACATAATTCATAAATATCTATTATTTCAAAACTCGCTAAATAAAATATATAAATAAAACAACAAAGTTTAAAAAAAAAACATAGGTTATGTTTTCATACAAAATATTGAAAATAAACAGTTTCCACCATTTTGAAAGCAGTCCGCTGAAAAGTTAAACATGATTTGGCGTAATGACCTTGGAAAAGGCGGATTTAGGCGGGAAATCTTCGGTCTTTGTCTTTTTTTAAATCTAACAAATCACAATGCTTGAAATTTGACATATGTCTTATTACGCTACGCTGCCGCCGAAATTTTTGGTATCGTGTGGACTCACTCTCAAAGAAAACCGCGGAGCGTAAAAAGACATGTCAAAATTCAAGCATTGTGATTTGTTAAATTTAAAAAGAGACAAAGACAGAACATTTTCCGCCTAAATTCGCCTTTTTCAAGGTCATTACGCAAAATAATGTTCAACTTTTCAGCGAACTGCTTTAAATATGGTGGAATCAGTTTATTTTCAGTATTTTGTATGAACAAAACCTCTGATTTATTTTTCAAAAGTTTATTGTTTTATTTGTTTTTATTTTGCGAGTTTTGAAATAATGGATATTCATGAAGTATGTTAAATTGTTTTAATTTATTAAAAATGCTTGTTACTGAAGATCATTACTGCTTTATCCCAAAAAAATTCTTGTTAATTTTTTTGATGAATTATATGACAATTACAATAATACACTTGTTCGTTATATAAATTAAATCCTACGTAATAAAGTCCGTTATATAATAAAATTTCTGTTCAAGGACAGTCTCTGATATCGAGGCGCTACCACTGATGGAAATTTAATAGCAGAAATCTAGTTAGTATTATATATAACACATTCCTCTAAAAACTACAAACAATTGTAATTATTACAATGATTATTAGAATTGCACTATTATATTGAAATTCTCGTTTTCCAACTCCCTGTTAATTCTTAACCAGGTAGAAGTGGTAAATTTTGGAAATACCTGCAACTTATTTTATAGACTGCCATATTACGGCGCAAATTTCTTGAATAATTTCAGAAATGCTATATTTGCCAACTCGGAATTTGCACTGTAGATTGAACATAATGGTTTCCTCAACTAAATATCGAAAGGTAATTACCAACCTAGTAATCGGGGTAGAGCTCTATACGTTTCCTTATCGTATTTCCAAATTATTGGCTCAACAAGAGCGAAGAGCTCTATAAATTCGTCAATAGCAACATGAAATTATTATTTTCTTAAAACCATGATTATTTCCCGCATTTATTAAATTATTAGTATGTCCAAGTCTTTCTCTAGTGTTTCCTCAAATATAGACCAGACCTAGTAACGACGACTTTTCCTTTTTTTTTTAATAAAGAATATATCAATAATCTTATATTTTGTAAATTTTTCCAAATTACACCACTGCTGCAATTTTTTTAATTTTGCTTCATTTTAATTTGTAGATAAAAGAGATATCAAAAATTTTGATGAAAGTTAGGTTAAGACAAAAAAACACACGCACACACCTCTCCCGACTGCTGGCGAATTGCCTTGCAGCAAAGCCATTGCCCTTTCGAAAGGGGGGAGCGCAAACAGAACAGAACCTCTCCCGACTGCAAAACAAAATGGCCCATGTTGACACATTTTTAACTTCGGAGGACGTAATACGCTTATCCTCAGATTTTTCTTTTCGTCTGGACTCGCCCTACGGTCATCATTAATTTGTTTAGGTTAATGCTTCATTTTTCTTGTGAATATCTCTTGGTACTTTACCAATAAATTTTCTTTTCAACTTATAGGCGACTAATAATACAGGCAGCTGTATTTTGGGTTATCTAAAGATGCTGCTTGTCAAAAGTCAAAATTTCTGCAGGAAAGTAATGTGACATAACTCTCATGCGGTAATTTGCTTTTTGTTGGGAAATATAGGCATAAAGATCAATTTCTCCGTAAATAATCCCATTTAAAATTAAAATCAAGCCTATCAAATGGCCTCAATAGTAATCTCACGATTTCTAGCACCTGGTAAGTGTATAATGCCGGTTCCTTTTTTTGAGGTTATTTCTAGATCAACAAAAAAAATTAGATTTCTAATGGTTTTTTATGTTTTTTAGTTACTCACAGGGCATTAAAACAGATAATTAACAAGAGGTCAATCGCTAAAATCCATAATTATGCTAGAACTGTGCAAGTGATTTTTCCTCAGTCTAACCAAAAACGATTGTACTCTGAGAAAAAAGTATTTGAAAGAACGAAGCCTCATTGCAATGTAGGGACAATTGGACATGTAGATCACGGAAAAACAACGTTAACAGCAGCAATCACTAAAGTTTTGGCCGACCAAAAGTTGGCAAAAGCTAGAGGATATGCGGATATTGATAATGCTCCTGAAGAGAAAGCCAGAGGTGAGTAATGAAAAGGTGGTTTTTACTGATGTTTTAAATGAAATTGGTCAAAGTTAAATAAGTAAGAAGAACGAAAGAAAGTATTACCTCTGAAAGTATCCAAGTTAGTGTATCTGATTGCCTCTTTAAGACTTGTTGGTTTATCTCACAGACTAGACAAATTACTCGTCAGTCAACAATTCATATGACTAGTCAGTTGTAAATTTATGAGATAAAACAAACTCTGGCTAGGTTATCCACTCATACCTGCTTATTATGGTATCCTGTTTACAAAATTAGGATACCTAGATGGCACCACCTAGGGGCGCCAGATATAAAAAGGCGCCGAAGGGACTTTTTTTTCTTATTTTCACATCTATGAATGGTATAGTAGAGAAGGAGCGCCGCGGTAATTTCGCCCTGGGCGCCAGTAGTGCTAAAACCAGGGGTATTAGGATAAGTTATTGAAGTTTATATTTATCGTAATATTTAGTCGTAACTCGGATGGTGGATTTAATATATACCATATTTAATGAATCCTGGACCTTTTGTTCTATGAATTCATGGTATTTCCAAAAGTGTTAATTTTAGTTCAAAAAAACAATAAACATTTTATTTTTTATTTCAGGAATTACAATAAATGTTGCTCATATTGAGTACCAAACAGAACAAAGGCATTATGGACACACCGATTGTCCTGGACATGCTGATTATATCAAAAACATGATTACTGGAGCAGCCCAGATGGATGGTGCTATAATGGTAGTTGCTGCCACCGACGGTGTTATGCCACAAACTCGAGAGCATTTACTTCTAGCCAAACAAATTGGTGTTAATCATATTGTTGTTTTTATTAACAAAGTTGACTCTGCTGATAAAGAAATGGTAGAGCTTGTTGAAATGGAAATCAGGTAGGCATTGTTTACTTAAAATTGATAAAAAAAATTATTTTTACACATATGTTCCATTGAAAGTTATGGAAAATTTTAAAGACATCTGGAATGAAACATGGACTATATATATATATATATATATATATATATATATATATATATATATATATATATATATATATATATATATATACATATATATATATATATATATATATATATATATATATATATATATATATACAGGTTTTTACGTCGTTGTCAGACCAATTTCACTTTACAGACCACCATAGACCACTCAGAAACAATTATATTAGAAGCAAATAATTATGCGTTGTATGATTATTTTTATTCATGAAACCAATTACCATTGAGAGGGGTAAGCAAATTTGAAAAAAAAAAATTTCGTGTTATATTAACCACCTTCACGAGCCAATTGCAAATTATCTCGAACTAAAGCCCAGTATATCAAATTTGTATCATTTTAGCAGTGATTCAGACCCACCAGTGTTGCCGTTTTTTCGCCATGTAAATATTAAACAGCAAAGAATAACGATATAAAATCATTTCTGTAGAAATATTCCTTTCTCTTTAAATCTGGTCATTTTGATTAGTATTTTTACATTTTTAACCGACTTCTAAAAGAAAGAGGTTCTCAATTCGTCGACTATATATGTCTTTTTTTATGTATGTACACCGATTACTCCGGAACGGCAGCACCGATTTGAATGAAATTTTTTACGTTATCTTCACGAAGTTGCTGCGGTGGTCCCAAATTTTTTTGGATGAAATTGGTACAGTAAAATCCAAGATGGCGGCCAAAAAATTAATTTTGTCAGATTTTCTCCAAAATTGGAATAGGGGAATTTTCGGGGTTGTACCCAACGAATCCGAAATTATTTAAAAAAAATTCAATATGGCGGATCCAATATGGCGGACAAAAAAATTTAATTTTTTCTAATGTTCTCCAAAATTGGTATAGGGGAGTATTCGGGACCGCACATAACGAATCCAAAATATTTTCAAAAAGTTCAATATGGCGGATCCAATATAGAGGACAAAAAAAATATTTTTTTCTGATTTTCTCCAAAATTGGCACGGGGGAGTTTTCGGGGTCGCACATAACGAATCTAAAAGTATTTTGAAAAAATTCTATATGGCGGACGAAAAAATCAATTTTGTCCGATTTTTTTCAAAATTGATATGGGGGTGTTTTTGAGATCGCACATTACGAATCTGAAATTATTCAAAAAAACTAAATATGGCGGATCCAAGATGGCGGATTAAAGATTCTACATCTCTCGATTTTGTCTAAAATTAATATTGGGGGATTTTTGCGGTGGTAATTGCGAATTTAAAATATTTTTTGAAAAACTCAATCTGACAAATTCAATATGGTGTCCTAAAAATTTTACATTTTCCGATTTTCTTCAAAACAGATATAGAGGGTTCTTGAGGATGTAAATTATGAATTTAAAAGTATTTTTTAAGATTCAATATGGCGAATCCAATATAGGAGAATAAAAATTTCACATTTTTCGATTTTATTCAAAGGTGGGACTAAATCGTTTTTAAGGATGTAAATAGCAAATATAAAATTATTTTAAGGAAATCTAATATGTCAGATGGAATATGATGATCTAGAAATTTTAAAATTCCGGATTTCATCCAAAATTGGTAATAGTGGGCTTGAAGGGTTTAGATTTAGATTAGATTAAGATGTTAAAATTACTTTTTTGACATTCATTATGGCGGATCCAATATGGTGGGTTGAAAATTTTACCTTATTCGCATTTTTTCAGATCTGATATTATGGGGTTTACGTCTCAAGTTCTGCAAATATCGATATTGGGAGATTTTGGGGGCTTATATTACTAATCTAAAATTAACTTGAAATTTAAGGTAACGAATTTACTATGACAGATTAATTATTTGTTTGAAGCAATTTCACTGGTATTTGGAGAACTCTAAGAATTAAAGAATTTTTAGTGGTTTATTTTAGGGTGATTTACAACTTTGGATAAAATGGGTACTTTTTGCCACCTTATTACGAAGTACATTAATTTCGATTAGTACTTAGTTCAAATAATTTATGGATATCATAATGAATTCAAAACTAAAAATCGTAAAATAAAATTTTTATAAAAAAATTGAACCGACTTCTAAAAGTGCGGTAAAAAGTGAAATAAATAACTACTAATATATACAAATTATAGTAAGAAAGCAATTACAAATAATAATTATCTGTTTATGCGAATCACATTTTGTCAGGTGTTAGTTTGGCGCCGACATTTCATATAAAAATTTATAGTTATTTTTCACTTTTTAGCGTCGGTTTGAGAAGTCGGTTCAATTTTTTATAAAAATTTTATAGCATTTTATCTAAATTTTTAAATTAAAACTAACAGTTTCATAACTTCGCCTTTGTAGAGAGTACAATTCTGTATTAGTTAAGATGACGATATTTTGGCATCTGGCTTAATTTATAATAATTAAATAAAAAAACACCATCAAGTAAGGAGTTTAATTTTAAAGGTAAATGCTACATATAAAACAAACGTACCAATGTGGGGAATACAGCCTAAGAAAATGAAATGAATTTTTAAATATAAACACAAAACCTTAATTTTTTAAATTACATATTTTTAAAAGTTTCCGTCCTGGTTTTTAATTTATATCCAAGAATAGCAATTTGCGGATTGATAGGAAGTGACGGTAAGTCAAAAATTTATTTTTTAAATATTAACTTAGTTCTGGTAAAAATCCAGATAGTTTCTGGACATATTCACATAGTTTGTGGACGTTTTCAAATAGTTTGTGGGAATTTCTAAATCGTTCTCGTAACCTGATATTTTTAATGCGTGGCATTTTAAAATCATTGCACTTTTCTCTATTTTCTAACTGAAACTGATTTTATTCTTCAGCAACCATAAAATTGATCTTTCTATAGAAGTGTAATTTCATAGTTTAAAATTTTTTTATTTTAAAATTGTGTGCAAAAATGAAAACTAAAAATTTTTATATCTAAGGGTAACATAGTATGACATTTCGAATTAACTTTCCTATAATAATATACATATAGACTTAGGGTATTCAGTTACCAAAATCATAAAATTAGTCACATGCACAACAAATTAAACTTATGTACCAGTATTCTAGATTTTGTTGATTCAAAATCTTGTGTAAAATCGATTCTGCTCAATTGTAAGGATGTTTATGTATGTGTGCTATTGAGATCATTTCCGCGAGAAACCTATTTAAAAATGAAAAAAAAAAAACAATAATACCGAATTGGATAGCCTCTAACACTCACTTTGAAGAAATAAAAAATACAGTCACTATTGCTCAGTATTTACAATCTTTCAATAAAAAAACAAGTGATTTTAATACAATATATAGTATAATTGAACGGAAGCTTGCGGTCAAAAATACTGTATTCAAACGTTTAAGCAACAGTTGTATACATTAATTCAGCTGGTTAAATTTGATATGGATGATGGATTTAAAAATGTTACTCATTCAGGCGCTTTTCATACTGTTTGCTGTGCAATTTAATGCCTCAGCAAAATTTGGGGAAGTTGTGGCATAAGAGATATGCTAGCTAAATCTAAAGTTCTTGCTGGAATTACCGCAGAGAGAATGTTGGAGGGGCATTTCATGGGGCCATTCCAGAATTAATTTTAATATATGAAAGGCTAATGCATTTATTGATAGAACATTTTTTTGATCAACTTAAAAAACAATAAAATAGAAGCTCTAGCGGTTTTGCTAAAAAATATCGAAATGTTTTCAGATAGTTATTGAACGGGTACATATAAAAAATATGGTTTGGAAAAACTTTCTTTCGATATAAACCATTATTTCACAAATATAGAAACGAAAAATGAAGAATCTGAAAATTTTCAATTTTGGTTTGAATTTATTAAGAGCATTCAATTCTTTTGGAGTTATTCGAGCCGATAGAGCAGATACGTTTCCACTCACTTATCCATGCTTTTTTTTTTGTTTGCGATAAACCGAATTACGATGTGGAAATTCTCCTTATGCTACCAAAAAAAAGTTTTAAAAGGGAGACCTTAGGGTTAATTTGACTAATGAAGCATTTCAGGGTTATTCTCAGATATAACAACTGAAATGACAGTAATTAAAGATATTAAATCCGAGACTGAAATCATAGAAGTGACTCAAAAAGAACCTGCTACTTCAAGATGAACTATGACTACAAAGGTCTTAGGTAGTTATTCTGATACTGAATTAAAACGGGTCTGAATTACACCATTTTGATAATTGATGACATGACCGAGTTACAATGTATGAAGGAAAAATCGATGTATATGCATGGTGATTTAACCATTATAAATTATGAATCGATTATTACGCAGATTTGATCGAGTAGATGAAATTCACTTGATTTATGATCGATACGACAGCACAACGGTTAATCCAGAACAGTTGTAACGAATTCGGAGGTATGGAAATGATAGCGAAAACAAAGAATATATAATTATTGGCGGTCAATCTACATGAAATTTTAAAAAAATCAGCAGTAATGATACAAGTAAATCAAATTTAGTGGAATTTATTGAAAATTATATAAAAAAATTATTCGGTTACCAATACAGAATAAGTTGATCATTTCTGGAGGATTTGAGCATATGTTGTTATGGAATATGATCAATATTTCGATGCATATTTCTTGTGTGATCATACAGAGGCAGATACTAAGATTGTATTTTATGCCTGTCAGTTACAATAGCTGGATTCCAATAAAAAGTTTAAAATTATTGTTAAATCCTCAGACACAGATGTGTTTATCTTATCATGGATTCTTAAAGGAATTTCTTTTATGGTTTAATACTGGAAATGTTTTCTCGATTTATTCTCGTACATACTATTGCAAACGATATTGGAAAAATTCAGTGTGTCAGTATTTTAATAATCAATGCTGTGATAGAGTAAGTTTCATATATGACGTTGGAAAAAAGGTGTACAAAGTTTTAAATAAACTAACAGATAATCAGTTGAAGAGATTTTCTAATTTACATGCAGGGATGGACTTTATACCTTGTGTGTATTTATCAAAAATATGACTCTCAGAATAACTTTAAAGACTGTTGTGAATGTACAAAAAAATTAAGATACAATATCACATTGAAAAACAAAATACACTGGAAAATGTACACAAAATTGTATCTGTGTATCCTCGAATTTAGAATGCTGCGCAGTATACGCACGTTTATCACAGAATTGTATGAATGTTAAACAAAATTTCTGGAAGACGACGATTTTTTACCCGACAAATCGGGTTATTGATGAAAATAATCATATTATTGGAGGTGAAAACAATGAATAATATAAAATAGAGCGCCATCTTTAGACAATAAATAAAATGACATATTATATATTAGTTTCATTAAAGTAATATCATAGTAAATAAAAATCGTCGACTTGAAATAAAATAATTCAAAAGGTAAGAAAGTGAAATATGCCCTCATAGCGCGCGTCTGTGCGGCCGCAACCACCATCTTGTGTGTACGCTCACGCAACAGGTCTGTAACGCGTTACTTTTGAGCCCCACTTTCAGCGTCACAAACTCCACTTGCTCACATCAAAAAAATCTCTGTTGATGTTGAAGGTTCAAATTTCCAAAAGTAACGAATTTCGTAATTTTCCGAAAAGATAAAAAATATTTTGACGTATTTTGTTTAATAATTAAATTTAAATCTTTTTTAATTAAAAAAATAAATTCAATATTTCAACCTCATATAAAAAGAATAATAATAACAGCCAAACAAACAAGCAGGAAATTGAATTCGATTCATCTACGTGACATTTCAATGCTAAATAAAATTTTTATAAAAAAATTAAACCGACTTCTAAAAGTGCGCTAAAAAGGGAAAAATACCTAGAAATTTTTATATGAAATTGAAATTTTTGAAGTCGGCGCCAAACTAATACTTGACAAAATGTGATTCGCATAAACAGATTAAAAATACTTTATTTGTAATTGCTTTCTTACCATAATTTGTATATATTAGTAGTTATTTATTTCATTTAGAAATAATTTCGCGCCGACTTCAAAAATTTCAATTTAATATAAAAATTTCTAGTTATTTTTCACTTTTTAGCGCATTTTTAGAAGTCGGTTCAATTTTTTTATAAAAATTTTATTTTTCGATTTTTAGTTTGGAATTCATTATGATATTCATAAATTATTTGAACTAAGTGCTAATCGAGATTAGTGTACCTCGCAATCACTCCAAGGTGGCAAAAAAGTATCCATTTTATCCAGAATTGTAAATCACCCTAAAATGAACCACTAAAAATTTTTTGAGTTCTCCAAATACCAATGAAATTGTATCAAACAAATATTTAGTCTGTCATAGTGAATCCACTATCTTAAATTTCAAATTGATTTTAGATTGGTAATATAATCCCTAAAACCTTTCAATATCGATATTTAAAGAATTTGAGACGTAAATTTCTTAGCTCAATATATTTTATATTGCATATTGAGTTTGTACACGCCCCAAGAACACCGCAATATCAATTCTAGATAAAACCGGAAATTGTAAAATTTTTATTCCTTCATATTGTATCTTATCAACCAAATAGTTGTAAAAAATTAACCTCATATTAGTAATACACCACCCCCCAACGCCTTAATATCAAATCTGAAAAAATGTGAATAAGGTAAAATTTTCAACCCATTATATTGGATCCGCCATATTGAATTTCAAAAAAATAATTTTAACGTCTTAATCTAATCTAAATCAAAGCCCCCTAGTACCAATTTTAGATGAAATCCAGAAATTTAAAATTTTTAAACGGTCATATTGCATCTAACATATTAGATTTTCTTAAAATAATTTTATATTCGCTATTTATATCCTCAAAAACGATTCAGTTCCACATTTGAACAAAATTGAAAAATGTAAAATTTTCAGTTAGCCATATTGAATCCTGAAAAAATACTATTAAATTCCTAATTTACACCCTCAAGAACCCTATATATGTAAAATTTTTAGGACACTATATTGAATCCGTCAGATTGAGTTGTTCAAAAAATATTTTAATTTCGTAATTAACACTAACAAAAATCCACCAATACTGACTTTAGACAAAATCAAGAGATGTAGAATCTTAAATCCGCCATATTTTTTTTAAATAATATCAGATTCGTAATGTGCTATCCCAAAAACTCCCCCATATCAATTTTGAGAAAAATCGGACAAAATTAATTTTTTATCTACCATATTGGATACGTCATATCGCATTTTTTTAAAATAATTTTAGATTCGTCATGTACGACTCCGAAAACTCCTGTGTACCAATTTTGAAGAAAATCGGACAGAATTGATTTTTTGTCGGCCATATTGGATCCGCCATATAGAATTTTTTAAAAATATTTTAAATTCGTTATGTGCGACTTCGAAAACTCCCCCATACCAATTTTGGAAAAAATCGGACAAAATAAAAATTTTGGTCAGCCATATTGAATCCGCCATATTGAGTTTTTAAAAAATAATCTCAGATTTGTTATGTGAGACCCCGAAAACTTCCCCATACCAATTTTGGAGAAAATCGGGCAAAATTGATTTTTTCATCGGCCATATTGGATCCGCCATTCCGAATTTTTTAAAAATAATTTTAGAATCATCATGTGCGACTCCGAAAAACTCCCTCGTATCAATTTTGGAGAAAATTGGACAAAATTGATTTTTTGTCCGCCATATTGGATTCGCCATATTGAATTTTATAAAAATATTTTGAATTCGTTATGTACGACCTCGAAAACTCCCCCATTCCAATTTTGGAGAAATTCGCACAAAATTAATTTTTTTTGTCCGCCATATTAGATCCGCCATTCTGAATTTTTTAAAAATAATTTCAGATTCATTGGGTATAACCCCGAAAATTTCTCCATACCAATTTTGGAGAATATCGGACAAAATTGATTTTTTTGGCCGCCATATTGTAAGCGCCATCTTGGATTTTACTGCACCAATTTCATCTAAAAAAGTATGAGACCATCGCAGCAACTTCCTGAACATAACGCAAAAAATTTCATTCAAATCCGTGCAGCTGTTCCCGAGAAATCGGTGTACATACATAAAAATAAACATACATACGCGACGAATTGAGAACCTCCTTCTTTTAAAAGTCCGTTAAAAAAGTATTTTCTTTTAATGCTCCCCTTTAGCCTTCATAGGACCACGATTTAGAGTCTTATTATAGGCTTTTAAACTACGAAAGTCTCATCTAAGTGGGTTTAATGTCATGTGGCAGTAGTAGAAACAAATAGACAAAAATTTTAAAGAAATTATTTTGCATTAAGAAATCTCCATATGGTCGCTTAAAAATTCAATTAGACCGGAGGCCCGATTCTGTAAGCATATGTTTTGACATTCCCTTTCCTTATCTCTTTTAGGACAGTGACATACTTATGTGTTACTACAGACTGAACAAAGATGGAAGATCCTTATTATGACATTCTCTTTCTCTATACTTTTATAGAATCGCAGCCCGGGAGTTATCGACAGTTTTTTCAATTTGCATTAGCGTGAAAGTATATTTAGTTGTCTATTTTATTACGAAAAGCCCGTACTGCACACCTAGTTCAACAATGAAAAGTGGGGTCGAGAGTATGTAAAAAAATACCAAAATATTTATCTGCATCATGCTGAAACTTCGAAGGTATAAATTTTAAATTTAAGGAAATGAGCTCGGTGTTCAACTCTTTTTACATGTATCGGGCAGCAGTACTTTGAACTGTCAACGGATTGGCAGCGGTTTTGTGTCATTAATTAGACTGAATGTGCATTAGTAGCATTGATTTTTCAGGTTAAGAGTGATCATAATAACCATAACAATACACTTTTACACTGATGCAAATGGGACACAAAAAACTCGCTAGCTCCAGTAGATACATCATCATTAAATTTTATGAAAGACTAATTATGGTAAATAAGTATACCAATTTCCAAAATTAGATAACAGTAATCTTAAAACATAATAACTTTTTTCTTTAATATCAATAATATTATATAGAAAAAATGGCCACCTCTTCCTCTATTTTTTGTAAATTGACAAAAATATTATTTTTTAAAAACGTTTCATGGAAGTTTTAGACTAACCATATAATAATAATATTCTTTGTACTTTGCAAATAAAAATAATTTTGAGAATTATTTTCGAAAGTAAAAATGTTACTCTCCATTCTTTCTCAGAACATTAAAATGGAGAAATAATTTGTATGATTGATATGGTTTAGTATTATCATTCTAGTTAGTCTATGGCCGTCAGTAAAGTACAATTGGTCTAACAAAGTCAGTAAAACCGACAGATATATTGATTGTTATACAAACTGCGTGGTTGCCAATTTTAGGGGCTTGTGAACGTTGATCTAACGAGTCGAATTACATACTATATACGGATCAGACGCTAGCGTCCTCTACACGATAAATTTCGGAATTAAATCAATATATAATTCGATATTCTACCACAATTTTAGGCCCAGCTAATATTTTGTCCCTAGCATCTTATGACTCTCCGGATTACGCTGGCAAAAGGAACGTTTTCAAGCCCCAAGCCCGGGCTTGAGAACGTTCATTTGGCTTGTGTTCGTAATAAGTATGTAACGAGTTGGGATTGTATAAGCGGTAAAACCAATATATATATATATATATATATATATATATATATATATATATATATATATATATATATATATATATATATATATATATATATATATATATATATATATATATATAAACACACCCAGATTATGCCATAAAATTTTTTTAAATAACTGATAGTTCTAAATAAATTACAGAAAGTTGTTTTTTTTTTTATTAAGCTTACCCTATTACAATTTACCTCAACTAGTTCCCAAAAACAGTATCAACTAAGTGGTTGCCCTTATTGGTGAGATAAAAGCGAGCTCTTTTTCTGGCGTTTTTCATTGCATTGGCTAGCGTCTCGGACGATATCACTGCCATTTTTGTTCCAATGTTGTCTTTGAGCTCGTTTGTGGTCTTTGGTTTGTTGGTATAAACTTTACTCTTCAAAAATCCCCACAAAAAAGTCTGTCGGAGTCAAATCTGGATATCTTTGTAGCCATTCATATATCACCTTTTTTCGACCCTACATGTCTCTCGACGCAAATAGCCCATTGTTGATCCCTCAGTGTGGCACCTTGCAGAGTCTTGTTGTAACCAGAAGTCATTCAGAACTTTTTCACACATTTTCGGTAATAAAAAGTGTGCGAAAAAATAGCTCTGAAAAAGAATGGCCCAATGATGGTTTTTAAGCAAACACTGGCCCAAGCAGTCACTTTCTCATGGACAATGGTGCTTCGTGAATTATGTGAGGATTGTCAGTGCCCCAAAACCGACAGTTCTGTTTGTTAACGGTACCAGAGAGTGTGAAATGAGCCTTCTCGGTCATCAGAATTCGCTCCCGACAATCCCACGTAGATGACGTTATTCGGGTAAGCCAAGCGACGCGGCTTGTCTATTTCCAATAATCTTTGAGTCAGCTGTACTTTCCATGGGAACATGTGAAGATCTTGCTTCAAAATCCTCCTTAAAGTGGTTCCACTAATGTTTAATTGTTGAGCTCGGTAGCGATACGAGACAGTTTTGATTTTTTATTTGAACTAAATAGACAGAAAAGTAAGTTTAACTTCTTCTATTTGATAATTCATTTAGGTTTGTTTTTTATTTATTAAGACATATAGTCAGAGGTGGTTTAATGAATGATTTGGTTATTCCAGGTTTCAATCTGTTCCTTTAAAAAGTCGTTTTGACGCCGAGCCATACTTGAAAATGAGATTGAGATGAGTTATTTGAATTGAAAACAACGTTGATGTTATATCGTTTTCCTATTCTTCTCCTTTTTCCACGAGATGTGTTCTTGTGATATTCTTTGAGCCTTATTTCAAGTCTTAGTTTTGCCAATGTAGTTGCCACATTCACATGGTGTCTGATACACACAGTTCTTCATTTCCCTTTGACTTATTGGTTTGACCCTAGTAAGCTACCTTCTCAGAGAGTTATTTAAATTGAAAACAACCTTGATTTTATATTGTTTTCTCATTCTTCTAATTTTCCTGAAATGCCTTTAACATATGGGATGTTCAACACTGGTTTTCCTTCCTCGTCCATTGTTGATTTAGTCCTATTTCTGCTTTGTTCCAGAATATTATCCACCAGATTTACTTGGTATCCATTGGCTATCAGATTACCTTAAATGTGATCTCTCTTTCATCAAGTTCTCGTTGCAGTTGCAAAGAATTAGTACTCTTTCTACAAGGTTTTTTACAATGGTTCAAATGGTTGGATGAATAGTTTGGGTATTAACCTGTATGTGTGGTTTTTCTATAAACCGAGGTTCGAACTTGCCGACCTTTTAGAATTTAAGCTTTATGAAGTAGCTACCAATTGTAAACGTACATATTTTGGACTGTTTGCATCATTTCATTCTTCAAATATTAGTATCTCAGAAACTGTTCAGTTTAGGCATATGAAATATGTCTGAAATTGAAAAGGTGACAAGTACATATTTAAAAATGTACTTAATTTTACACTTAAACCAACGAACTTGATAACTGCTTTCAGGATAATCCATAGTAACTGTAATATCCTATAGATTACTTTGATAAGTCCCTGTATATAGATTGTTATATTTCAATTTCAATTACTTTTTCCAATGCGGCCAACAGTCCACGGTCATGATACATTTTGTGTATAAATATTTAATGGTAATGAACTATTTATATTACAGAGAACTCCTAACAGAAATGGGCTTTGATGGAGAACATGTCCCAATTATAGCCGGATCTGCTCTATGTGCCCTTGAAGGAAGAGACCCAGAAATTGGGAAAGATGCTATCATAAAACTTTTGCAGGCAGTTGATTCATACATTCCGACACCTGAAAGAGAATTAGATAAACCCTTTTTGTTACCTGTTGAGCATTGTTATTCCATTCCTGGTAAGACTGTGCAAAGTTTTCTATGTTTTAGTGAATTTTTGAAACAGTGAAATATAAACTTATTTTGATGGAGTTGAGTTACATTTCATATGCATCTGTAAAATAGTTTTTATAATGACTTAATTTAAAATTTAAATTTCAGGAATAATGAAAAAAAAAGTTTAATTTTCCATATTTATTTATTTATCAACATTTACAAGTTTACAGTTACAAAATTGTCTGTTTGACCAGAGTCTTAAACTTATATTGGGACACCAAATTTCTCAATATTTGTTAATATTGCCAGAAATTTTGTTTACAGCGCTGTATGATAAGTATCATGCGCGACAGTGGGGAATATGCAGAAGGAATTTATTACGCGTTAGGCGGTTTGGCACATGTTGTCAGGCTTTAGATGATGTTGTGGTCTTCTGCATTTCCCATAAACTTTCGGGCAGTTCAAGCAGTCTCAAGTAGCACTGCCTTTTGCATAGCCTTGTACAGGTGTTTGCTAAGCTCCAATCCCTTAATATAAGAAGAAGAGTTTTCAGAACTATGTCCGTGATAGAATTATGGGTATGGTCCGGATACCACTCATCATTGCCTACGTATTTGTAATTTCAGGTCTCTGTATTTGGGGATCTTCAGGTTCGGGCTTGTTCCTCAGGTTGTTAGCGATGACGACTTTTATTAGTGTTGCTCGTTTGAATGATTTATCTTCCAAAAGAGGTCTGGTTTGATCCCAGTACAGTTTGAAATCGTTGTTTTTCCTTATAGGCTCCGAGCTGTATTCAGAATATGGCACCTTGCCTAGGCGTGAACCAGTAGTTTGACGGTAATTTTTCGATATTTTCCTGGTTAACCACACTTGGGTGTCGTCCATAAAGCTCTTCTGTAGCCAGGCTTGAACCTTCTCTTGGTTTGGTTCGTGATGAGAAGTCGCTTCATTTTTCTTCAACGGCAGTGGTGTTGAATCGTCTGCCTGGCATATTACCTGGTGTAGCACAAAAGACTCCACCAGCCTGTGAAAATATGAGTCTAGGTTTGTTAGTTGTTATCCAATTGCCTACCAATATTCACCAATCCTCTTCTTCTATGTGATCTTGGTATTGTTTATTTTTATGCCTGTTGACTTGGCCAAACGGTTCTTGAGTTTCTTTTATTAATAGGAAATTTTGTTTATTTTCGTAAGGCTCTTACCTATTAGAAAGTTTTATCTGTAGGTTCCTATCCTAAATTTGCTTACATATAAGTTTGTTTTTTGACGTATATATTACAAATTATAACAATATCAAAGGCAAAAAAAAACTTACCAACTAGGAGGTTTAACTCTCATGGCAACTAGATTAGGATTAAAAGTTAAATATTTTTAGGAAACCTGACTGTACAAGTTAAAAATTGACATTTATGAAATATAAAAAAAGTCTAATATGTCTAATAGATAAAAAAGTTGTAAATTTTACCTAGAAACCATTTTTATAATTTCAACTGTTACCTTTAGACTTTTTTTCAACGGTTTCACCATTTGTACATATTCAGTCAAATAAAATATTGAATATTAAACATTAAAAGATGGCTTACTACTAACATCACCAAATCAGACTTCTTAACTTATTTCTTAATACATTAAATGACATGACAAAATAATCAACATCAGGGAAACTGTTAATAACAGTAACCACTCTATTAATCATCACATTCTGACCATGTAGGGTGTTATAGAATCCGAAGGAAAATAGTAGACACCTCCTGAGATTCGTAGGTGGAATGTTAAAATTAAACCACCCAGTAAACTTGGAGACATTGTTATTTATCACCTTATAGAAAAAAAAGAGTTCCAAATATCGTCTCGGTCCTCCAAAACTATAATACTCCTTTACCTTATCAACACTAAGCTGCAGCCCTATCTGTGCCAATGTATACGAGGGTAGTCTGAAAAGTTTCCGACCTCAATTTAAGATGGCAGCACTTATCAACTAAGGTTGGGGAATGTGTCCGCGCGTCCGCAACGATTTCAACCATTTCGCACTAGCAGTTGTTCTTTCGACAGTTGTTTCAGTGAGTCGATGCGAGTGTTTTTGTAAAAATTTACAAAATCGAGTACATCGGCTTTCTCTTATTAACAAAGAAATTCCTGTATTGATGCCTTTAAGAATGGTTAAAGAATATAAAAAACGATACAGAGATTAATCTAAGGTCAAAAAAAATGTATTTGGCCGGCACATACAATCTGATCAGAATCTGCTATGTGATACATTATAAAGAAGGATGGCAAAGTAGATAATAAAACATCTAAAGCACTTAGGGCTCAAACCTTTACAACTTTTTTGTAAATATTGCTGATGAAGTCATCAATAAATTACCAACAACACGGAACCTTTTGTATTCTAGTCGACCGCTTATAATATTGTCGGACAAAAAATAACTAGTTTAAAATCCAGTAACAGGATTGCTACGATATTAATATAAAAATTTGTAAGACCTTAAAGAATGTTCTGATATCTCCACTAACTAATCTGCTAAATCAATGCATTAACTAATGCCATCGTTTCCGCATTCTTAAATGCCGCTAGTTACAAAAACAAGGGATCAATTGACGATTTTAATAACTATCGATCACTTCTTCCTATATTTTCAAAAATTTTTAAATCTGTTTTAAAAGATGAAATAAATAACTATTTTGAGAGTCATGATATGTTTCTTCAGAATCGGTACGGTTTTAGGAACAAAAAATTTATGCCAATAGTGGATTCAATACACCTGCAGTTGGGTGTATAAAATACAGTTATAGGCAAGCGCACCTCAGCTTCGGAGAAATAAATCCTTTAAGCAACTTATATTAGACAAAATATTAAATCTAATTCAAGCAGCGCCATTTCCCAGCATTCCACGCAATCTGAATATATAGTCTTTTGGAGATCTGTATATATACCAATGGTGGATATAATGTATTTGCAGTTGGGTGTATAAAATACAATTATATAAGAGAAACTTAGTTCTCAACCAACTGAAAAAACCTTATATTAAAAGGACAAACGTACTCTGTTCTAACACAGTTAGAGACAAAGCGCTATCTCAGATTGGAAGAATATTTTGTCTAATATAAGTTGCTTAAAGGATTTATTTCTCCGATGTTGAGATGCGCTGGCCTATTCTGTTCTGACGAGAACCAACAAGTTCGAGACCGGTCTACAGATGGCGGTGCACCACCATAGGAAAGGCTTCCACCCTTTCTTGGTATTCTTGCTATCTGAGATAGTGCTTTCTTTAACGGTGTTAGAACAGAGTACGTTTGTCCATATAGTATATATAAGGTTTTTTCAGTTGGTTGATAATTAAGTTTCTCTTATATAATTGAACAAAAAATTTACTTTTCGCCATCGAAAAACTTTTTGAGTGTGTGGCTCTGTCTGAAGAAGGGGCTGGACACCTATGCCCCTTTTATTTGATCTAACAAAGGTATTTGATTCTGTATCACGTGATATTCTGTTGTAGAAATTAGCTTTTTATAACTTTTACCCCCAGTTAATTCTGCCAATTAAGTCATACCTTTTAGACCATACTCAATATGTTTCTCATAATGGGAACAAGTCAAATAAACGATAATTCACGGTGGTCCCAGAGGTCCGTGTTTGGCTCAATATGGTTTTTAACTTGCGTCAATGATCTTGGTAACTCATAAAATAACATAATTGTATTTGCTGATAATACCACCAGGCTTATAAATTACAGTTGTAAAAAATCATCTATTTATTAGAAACCTCTTCAGGAGTGTATCACCTGCAGTGTTAGTGTCGACTTACTATGAATATTTCGGATCAAGTATGCTATATTCTCTTCCTTAACTGTGGACATACTGTTCAGGCTAAAAAAAAATTCAAGCCTCATCACAAATGTGTGCATGTTATGGTGGGCCTTGGTTACCATTAGTGTTGCTTTAGCGTATATCTTTCGGTGTCTGGTTTATATTAAACAAAATATACAGCTTTTTACTAATATATTTAATTGTGTTTTTGTATTGTCTTTATATCATTTTATATTACGTAATAGGTATTTATATAATTTTTTTTAAAGATCATATTTATAAATTACACTTTGACTTGTAAAAGCATTTATGTGTAAATATGACCATCAAATTATCAATATCTATCTATCTATAAGATTTAGGATAGTTTTTGCTGCATTAAGGTGCTATCTAATGGCAGAATAGTTTTACAAGTAATGAACGTTTAATTAGCTGACGTTAAGCCTTAAAATCGTACTTTTTCTTTTATTTTAATTTATTGACACTGTTAATACTTTGCGAAAAGTCTTGACGATGAATAAATGAATCAAATCAATAAAAGTTTAAAAGTGCTTCAAAAACTTGTTTGAGCATGCTGTAAAATGTTATTTTTTTTTTTAGGTCGCGGCACAGTTGTAACTGGAAGACTAGAACGAGGGGTGGTAAAGAAAGGCACAGACTGTGAATTTGTAGGTTTTAATAAAGTTATGAAAAGTACAGTTACAGGAGTCGAAATGTTTCACAAAATTCTAGAAGAAGCCCAAGCTGGTGACCAGTTAGGTGCTCTAGTTAGAGGTGTCAAAAGGGAGGATATTAAAAGAGGTAACACACTATAACTTTTAAATAGTACGTTTCTATAGAAAATAAAAATGTTAATATTCTCTAAAATATATTGTTTAAACAAATACAAGTTAACAAGCCATTGGAATTTTCACTTTTTTAAAATTTTATAAGAATATCATAATTATATTTCCAGTGTTCATGGATTTTTGTTGTTTCGAGTTAAAAATCGTATTAAATTTTGAGAGAGCAAATTGAAACAGAATGGAATTTTTTAAAATACTTTTCAAACTACAATTGGGTTATATGCTATTAGTTAAATATAGTCGGCTCTTTAAAAATAATCTCTACAGCGGCGAGGCTCTCAGCCTACGGTAGTCGTATGGATCAGGGCAATGTTATGGCGCCTTCTATACAGCCTGTTGAACTTACCTGAACTAAACGTGACTGATTTATGTACAGAGACCTGGAGGGACCAATGATGCAGGTCCCCTCCGGTTCACGTGACGATGGCGCCATAAGGTAAGACTCGGAATAAACCCAAACGAGGCTTACAATTACATTGGATGAAAGGGGCCTTCAGTACAAGGAAATAGTTAAATACCTGAAGTCATGACTGTGATGTAGATCATATTGAAGCTCATACTAAGATGTCCTATGTGCTTTCTGGGCTGAAAATGAGCCTTTGAGTGCACTTGGGGAATAACACCGAAAATGCTATGTAAAATATACCCTATGATGATTTCCTCTATGATTACGTTCGCTATTGTATGGTGGTCAAGCACAACAAAACGCAAACTCCATCTTCAACTTGACAAAGTTCAAAGAATTAATAAGTGCCCACTAGGGTTGTGTAGATCCTAATGAACCTAATTCTTCTCTAATTAGGTGAATTGGGACTGGCGGCTACTCATGTGGCTGGGGAAGTGTGATAGAAAGATGTCCTTCACTCTCCATTCAAACAGACCACATGGCGCCGGTTTTGAAACTCGACCACTCTCGTGGGACACTTCTACCAAGCAGAAATGATTAGGAGGTGCAGCGATATCTTCCGAGAAATAGGTCCTGGTGGTTTGCAGATCGATAAAATAAAAATTGTCGATAAAGCTAAGATACCTAAGGTTTTAAATTTTCTCCTGCATGAATCCAAGTAACAAATGCCAGAAAGTATACGAACTGCTCTTTTCTGATTTTTAAAAGCCCTTTCTAATGCACTGCTCCCACCTCAGAACATCACTCCCTAGCGAAGAGTTGAATATACATTTGTAAAATATACAATTTTTAAGTTTTCTTCGGTCAAATATTTTGACATTACTCGTAAGGAGTAGAGAAAATAAACACTATTTTATTGCATACCGCTGATATATGTTTTGTCCAATCTAGATTACGATTAACATGGATTTCAAGGAATTTTATATCTTCCTCTAGTATGATGTTCTCGATTCCAAACTCAACTGACTCGGAAAGTGTCTGATTGTTTTGATTTGTTGAAAAACAAATGTGATGGGTCTTTTCAGCGTTCCGTATTAATCTGTTTTCCATAAACAATTTTTTGCCTTGATAATGTTCATCAGTAATATTCATGAGATCTGCTAATGAGATGCCAATGGTTAAGATATTTGTATCATCAGCAAAGTTAACAAGTTAACACCTGTGACCCATAACTGTAGGTGCCAAGTCGTTAATATACAAAAATGAACAGTAGTGGTCCCATAATGCTTACCTGCGGGATGCCCATGTTTAAAATACTGAACACCATCAAATTCTACTACAACTTTCTGACTTCTATTTTCTAGATATGGACGAACCCAATCAAGAGCAAGCCCCCTTACACGATACCTCTCGTTTCTAAAGCAGAATCTTATGGTTTAAACTGTCAAATGCTTTTGACTAGTCCAAAAATGTCCCTAATGATAACGACCTCAAAGCTTTCTATAATTTTCTCAATGAAATCATGTACAGCTGTGTTCACAGCTTTACCTTTTAAGTAACCATGTTGTGTTGGGCCTAGTAAGATTTTGAATTTAAAAAATTGAGTAGTCTGGAACATATAGCAATTTAAAAAATTTTTGAGAAGGATGGTAATATGCTTATGAGTTTATAATTATGGAAATCTGTACTATCCCCCTTCTTAAACAGAGGTTTATCATGCCATTTTTAAATTGTTAGGTAAAATGTCATGCCTAGAAAGAATTATTGATTGTATAGCTAAAGGGCTCGACTAAATGATCGGCACATTCTTTTTATCAAATTACTTGAAATCTCATCATACCCACAGCCTTTTTGGTTTTTAAAGATATTATAATTTTAAAACTTTCCTCTGCTGTTGTGTGTGAGAGAAATATAGAATTTAAAATATTTTAAATACTGCAGGATCTACTTTCTTGAGGCAAATCAGCAATCAATTTTAGAGCACTTTCAAGGACAAAATTGTTAAAATTATTTGAGGATCTCCTTCAATCTGACAATGATTTTGTTTTGAGCCTTTACCTGTTATTTCTCCCACTATCTGCCAAATGCATTTAGACCTATTGTCATTTTGACTGATTTTTTCAAAGTATTCATCTTTCCTGTTTGAAGCTAACATTTTGTTATACGTTTGTATCTAGGGTATTTTTCAAACACGACAAATAGATCATCCAGTTGACCTTTGCATTCTAAAGTGTTTGGATTTTTTGTTTTTTGCCTGATTATTTTTTACTTTATTATTAATTGTTTGGAAAGCAGTGGTTAAAAGACTGTTATATACGGCATAAAAGAAATCCACTGGTCATTAATGTCGTGCTCTGGCAAACGGTACACTATCTACAATCTTGAAATGTATGCTATTCTGCAATGTGGCCTTTTCTGTGAGAGAGACACAAACAGGACTAAGACAATAAATATATACTTAGAAAATAGGACTGTAATACTGAGTGCAGAGATGTATGGGATAACCTGGCAAGGAACGGCTGCACAATCAGGCTCTTACGGGTTTCGGGGTCACTCGGGTATACAGCGCAACGCGATAACGGATCGTCTGGCAAATATGAGGTCCGCGATTGATCCATACAGACCCCAACTAATTCTATATGTTCCAGTTACCCATGACAAATGGGAATTAAAATTTCTGCTGGAAAGCAACGTTATTGAACCTGGGAGGGAGGTAACTGGAATGCGGTGTGTCAAGGAACATATAACTGGATCTAACGCACTGCTCACTAGGGAGCTTCTCTCCTTGGAAAGGAAATAACAGCGAATCGAGGTGGGACTGCTACTGCAAGGCATCGTGGGTGACTTGAATGTTGACATGGTGTCTAAAAAGCGAAATTGTTGACCATGCCCTCAAAGACTGCCCAGCACTCAACGGACTGAGGTAGAAACATTTCGGAGATACAGTATTGTCACCTCAAGTCGTTAGGCGATCGGTATCAAATAACTTTCAGTGATGGTGGGATGTTAAAGGTACCAACGGAACCTAAGCATTGAAGATCAACTGTTACCACTTTTTTTTCCGTCACTCATTCATTCAGTTTTATAAAAGTGGATGTATTAAAAATTTCCAATTACTAAATCTCGAAAACTATTTAATTATCGAAAAACGCTAAAATTAGGAATGTAACTTTAACACTCTGTATCTTATTAATCACCAATATTTTACAAAGACATGTTTGACTGAAACATTTTATTTTTGTAAAGGTATGGTTATGGCAAAACCAGGCACTGTAAAAAGTTACGATCAAATCGAAAGCCAAGTATATGTCTTAAGTAAAGAAGAGGGCGGTAGACAAAAACCGTTTACATCATATATTCAATTGCAAATGTTCTGCCGGACGTGGGATTGTGCTGTTCAAGTTATTGTTCCAGATAAAGAAATGGTCATGCCCGGAGAAGATTCTAAGTAAGTATTCACTCTTCTCGCTGAAACGTCGTAACATTTTTTTTTTTCAATTTATGGTGATTCTTACCGTGAACTACGGTATTTTTCTATATTATTTGCAGTACATAAATTATCTTCCACATTAATTTTCGTCTTAAAATATGAACTGAAAAGTGACATCAGAAAAATTGTCTTTATAAATTATCTTATTTTTCAGTCCCTAATAAGAAATCAATTTTTACTTTTAGGTTATTATTAAAAATGATGAAACCAATGGTGTTAGAACAGGGACAAAGATTTACTCTTAGGGATGGATCGGTAACGTTAGGAACGGGCGTAGTAACCAAAGTTTTGCCACTGTTGTCTGAAGCTGAAAGGGAATCGCTCACTGAAGGCAAAAAAGCGAGAGAGAAAAAGAAGGCCGCAGAACAGTAAAATAACGATAGAAATCTTAAATTGAATTATTTTTATTGTATAGGTTTATGTCTAATTAATTTTATACCAAGATAATCTGTAAGAGTTTTGTTGTTTGTATACATCCAAGAAAAGTAATTGCTCGATTTTCAGATCACAGATCATAGTTTGTTTTATGTTGATGGATCTTTAAAGATTTAAAAATTTTACATGATTTCCAAGAATAAATTGTAATACATTTTCTTTCGTTTTTTTTTTTATTGGCGATAGTAATACCATCAGCATACTTTCCTATGGAACGAGAAAGTCCGCCATCCGAGGTGGGGAACTTGAAAATATTACTATGAACGCTTACCTGGGGTGCGATTCCAATGCCATCACATTTTATGGATGTGGGAGATGTCAACACCAGGGGAGAGGGAATTTGTTGGACTTCCCAGTATTAACGACCTAAAATTTGTTAACAAAGGGAACATGCCTACTTTTATTATAAGTAAAGGAGAGTCTGGTATAGATCTAACAATTTGTACTTCAAATATGCTGAACTTGGTGGAGAATTGACAAGTTATTCTGCAGGTCTTGTTGTCAGATCACCGACATATCCTATTTGAAATTGACGTTGAACATGACGTAGTAGTAGCGGAATACCGAAAGCTTAGGACTACAAATGGGGATCTTTTTTGGAAAAAACCGGGAAGCAGAATCGTAGGGTTCTTTTCGAGATACTGTGGTAAAGCTGCTACCAAACAAATTAGTGATGCACTTCGGGATTCTAAAATATAAAAATGTTCGGAAGCTATTTAAAATAGTGCTAAAACATCGAACTGAAATAAACTGGGAAGAATATAAAACTGTCCAGAGAAAATACAAGAAACTTATAAGAGACTCACAGAAAAACAAGTTAAAACGATAGTGATATATGAAAGGGTAAAATGGTCAATGGAAGCTTTTGCTCCCTGCCACTCACCCGTTGAGGATGGTATATTTCCAGTCTTCCTACAAAACTTCTCCGATATATTAAGCCATCTAGTAAAATTATTCCGCTCGTGTTTAAGCTTGGAGTACATACCGTTGGCGTGAAGGGAGAGAAAACTAATCTTAATTCCCAAGGTAGGGAGGACATATTACACAAACTTTAAGCCTTTCCGCCCTATCATCCTGATCAGTTTCTTATTAAAGACAATGGAATGATTGGTGGGTTGAGACATCAAGGAAGGAGTAATGGTGCAGAGTCCTTTACGCCCTTTACAATTTGTCTATCAGGTAGGAAAACCGATTGGTCGATCTGCCTTAGGTACCTTTATCAATATCGAAGGAGCGTTTGATAACACATCTCGCGATTCGATATGTAATATTCTACGAGCCTGTGAACCGATAGTAGTCGCGTGGATTAGAGCAATGTTAATTCAGAGACTAATATATACTGAGCCTCTCAATATAACAGTTAAAGCTCTGTCAGGTAGCGGCTGTCCACCGGGAGGAGTTCTATCGCCTTTGTTGTGGAGCTCTTTGTTGGGCAGTCTGCTCAATCAACTGAATGGGGCTGGTTTGTATAGATAGGCTTACGCGGACGGCCTGATCATTTTGTGACCTGGGTACCTATTCCCGTTCTTGAGAGAACGATCACTTGATGGAAAATGGGCGTGGTTCTCACGAAAAAGTATGAAACAGTATTCTTGGTTGCTTTTCTCGTTCTCGAGAGAACGATCATCTTGATGGAAAGTGGCCGTGGTTCTCACGAAAAAGTAAGAAATCGTATTCTGAATACGTTTTCGTACTTTTTCGTGAGAACCACGCCCACTTTTCATCAAGATGGTCGTTCTCTCAAGAACGAGAATAGGTACCCTGGTCGCGATATCCGGAACCTGAGGGGACCAATGATGCTGGCCATTCGGATCGCAGAGCTATGGTGCAACAGGGAAGGGCTCGGAAAAAACCCGGACAAGGCCGAGGGGGTTCTCTTTACAAAAATTAGAAAAACGGAGAGACTTCCCACACGTACATAGATGGGAAGGACTCTTCAGTACTCACGACTGTGCTGGAATGATAACATTGAGGTTCGAACCAAGAAGGCCGTATTAGCTTTCTGGGCTTGTAAACGGGCCTTTGGGTGCACATGAGGACTGATACCGAGAGTATTATTTTGTATATACACTATGGTGATGCATCCCATGATTATGTACGCCGTTATTGTATGGAAGCCTAATACAACAAAGCGTAAACACCGTCTTCAACTTGATAAAGTTCAAAGAATGGTTTGTGTGGAAATGCGTGCGATTAGGACTGCACCCAATAGTGCTTTTGAGGTCCTGGTGGGCCTATCTCCTTTCCACTTATACTTAGAGAATATGGCCCTGAAGGCAGTTTATCATTTCATTTGTCTAGGACATGGCAGAACTGGAACTAGCGGTTACTCGGGTGTCTGAGAAAGTGTGGCGAAGAGATATCTATCACTCCTCAAGCAAACACTACATGGCGTCTCTTTTGAAATCTAATCCAGTAGAAAGGATTCCGAAAAATATATCTCGACAAGACGAAGACAGCGTTACAATTGATTTTCTCGTGTGATGTAGACGGTAACCTGTATTTCTACGAATATCATTTGGATATTTACAAATTTCAATTGATTCTCTGATTTTGCGTTTAAAGAAACTAGACACGAACGCTAGCACCTTAGTTTTTTTTTTACATTAAAGATGTGACCTGAGCAATGCTGGTGTTCAACTACTGCAGATTGTATCTTTGCTTTGATCTTCCTTAAGCCTAGTGGATATAGACCCTCTTGTTTCACTCATATATACATTATTACGAGGGCAATAGAGTCACCAGCCTACAAAATAGGTAAAAATCTGGTCAAACTTTTACATCCGTTTACAGGAAAACTTTGTCACAAATTCTGGACACTTTGTCCAAAGATTAAAAACCATCCAATTAAAGCCCGGAGACAGTTTTGGTGCAGAATCTCTGTATACAAATGTTCCTATAAATGATTCAGTTTCCATAATATCGGCTATATTACGAAATAACAATAAGGATTCCGCTCTACTAGAATTAATTGTAGCATGTCTGATTTCCACATAATTTTTCTTTTTAAAGAACTTTCTACAAGCAGACTTTGGGAGCTGCCATGGGATCTTCGTTGTCACCCGTGGTGGCGAACATCTTTATGGAAGCCTTCGATGAAAATGTCTTGTCTTCTGCATCTCTAAAACCTAAATTTTGGTGCAAATATGTAAATGATATGTTAATAGTTTGGTCGCATGACGCAGATGACCTCAATAATTTTCTATACCAACAACGCACTAGCATAAGATTCCACTATGAAAACTGAATCAAGGGGTGCCCTTCCCTTCCTCGATGGACTAGTACAAAGGAAAGATAATGGCGAATTATGACATTCTTCTACAGAAAACCAACACATACAAATCGATAGCTCAATGCAACATCACAACATCATCCTTCTTAAAAACAATCCATCATTAAGTCTTTGGTACATAAAGCTGCTTCAATATTTGACAAACAATCACTGAAATCAGAAACAGAAACACTGAGTAATGCTTTGAGAGGCAACGGATATTGCGCTGAAGACGTTCTATTAATAAATATAGAAACCCAACTCCTGAACAAAATGTCATAAACGTACCACCTATGGACAGTGTTTTCTTGCCTGAAATATACGGAACCACCCACAAGATTGCCAGATTTCTCCGAAAATCAAATATTCGGACAATTTTCAACACGTTAGAACGTTGGACAATGTTTGAAGTCACCAAAGAAAGTACCATTATAAACAGAAAGCGTTTATAAGATACCTTGCTCCTGTGGTAAAGTGTATGCGGGTGTAACCGGATGGTCTATATCCATTTGGCTTAAGGAACATAAAAGATGTATTAAAAAGAAAAAATTGTACAATCTGCACTAGCTGAACACCAGCGTTGCTCACGTCACACCTTTAATGTAAAAGAAACTAAGGTGCTAGTATCAGTGTGTGGTTTCTTTAAACGTAAAAGAGAATCAATTTAAATTTGTAAATATCCAAATAATATTAATAGAGGTACAGGTTATAGTCTACATCATACGTGGAAATTGATTGTAACGCTGGATCACGTTTCGCTGAGCACCAGTCGGGTATAAATACCAGGCTGTTGCTCCTCGATGATCCTTCAGTGTTTTAATTTCGTGGATTAAAAACGCTAAAGATGCATCGTGCAATCGTAGACGAAACGTCGGATAATAGTTCCAATTTGACTAGGTCTAAACCCAAGAAACATGATTTTGAGCATATAAATAACCAATTACCATCTTTAAGATAATTCTAGCAAAAAAGAATTTCGAAGTGGTGATGTTCCTTTTTACTGTTAGTTAAAATAATACTCCGAAAATTAAGTCAAATAAATATATTATAAATGTTTACAATTACACGGGATATCATATGGAATGGGTATATACTAAAACATGATTCGCATGCATTGGAGTTTTCCTTACAGTTCATCAATATCTAAATTGATGCATTTAATGGAAAAAAGTAATAAAAATCTATAACTAACTACAAACTAAATGAGAAAATTTACAAGGTAAAGTATCTAACTTTTAATACACCGATGAAATATCACATTACAAGTTTTAAACGCATTTTTAAGGATATGTTTCGAATTTTGGGCCGTTCTAATCTATGCTTATTAAAGTTGGAATACATTTTTAATGGTGACGTTTCGATATGGAAGTTCGTGAAGAAATTTTAATATATTTGTAGAATTGCATATTGGAACCAAAATTTTAATGAACTGCATACAAATAATTATGTATACTTTATTTAAAATCACGATAATAGACAAATCCATTTTAAAAGATCTTATATAACCTAACCCCAATTTATTTTAGAAGGGTTTTAAAGTCCATCTTCCTAATTGAAAAATTCAGTTTCTTCATCACATTTTGATAACTTCCGGTATTGTCTTCAGTTCTAACCATAACGTGATATTGAAGAAAAATTATACCAAGCTTAGTCTGAACGTGTGAAGGATTTTTTGGAGTTTTTGTATATGGTCCCTTAGTATTGCCAAAATGAATGTTCAGTTATTTATTTTTTACGTTTTTACGATTTGTTAAATTCATAAATTAGTCGAGCCCTCAATAAGTTAACATACACTTATTAAACGATTCTTTCTATATAAAAATTACATTTTACTAATATATTAATGAAACTTATGCTACAAAGGTTCTACAAAAAATACATATCTTCCCTAAAAACAAAGCATGACCAAAATCAATTTGGGTATCCTAGGTATTATATACAGTTTAATTAAAAACCATGATAATCCCTAAATACGTTACTAGTTTTTAAAAGTGCCTTTTCTAAATTTATCCAAATTTAACGGCAACAATATTTTGAAGTAAATATATGTAAAAGTGCTGAAAAATTTTAAAAATCCATGTTCTCATCAGGAAGAATCTGTCGCTGATGTAAACGGTTTTGACGCGTTCTTTGCCAAATCTATCACCCCCCTCTCCTAAATTTGGCGCCACGTAGAGAGTTCTATGTGGGCTCATTTTGAAGCTATACTTATGTAGTTTTTTTAACCGTGTCTTTTTTGGAAAAATTGAGATGGCGAATCCAATATGACATTTTCAAAGAACAAACTTTTGAAAATGCAGTGAAAAACAACTCATAGAGTTTTTTGTGACGGCAAAATATTTATTTATTTATTCAAATAAGCACTTAACAGATTTAAAATCCAATTACAAAGTACTTTCAGTGGTAATTTTTAAAATTGTATGATAAAAAATGTATTATTCTTCTATAAGAGTCTATGTAAAGTTGCTTTAAAAGCACTAAGACTGTCCATAGACAAATCACATTCAGGCTGCACTGCATTCTATAAGCTACAAGTTCTATATAGGGGTGAATTAAGGGCAATATTGGAGTTTACTTGGGGCAAATTAAATAAATTTGGGTTTCTCGTACTATACTTTGGCACATTAAAGTTTAATGACTCCAATATCTCTCTATTTTCAGTAAAAATCCTTAATACTTTAAATAAATATAGCAGGGCAAATTTTAACTTTTTTCCACTCAGGAAAAACATTGGTTTTTAGGCTTATATTAAATATAGTTTTTAGGGGAAATCTAAATACGTCTATGAGACATTTAATTATATAAGGCGGGATGCCTTCAGGACCAATTGCCTTGCCCATTTTAAGTGCCGCAATAGCGTCAACCACATCGCTGTCACTGACGCAATCACTCATAATCATGTCAGAATACATATTTTATCAGTTCGTCATTTAGAGAAACATCGATAGAATAGACCCCGCCAAAGTACTCAGTGAAGACGTCACATACCTCTTTACCAGTGCCTTCCATCAAGGAACACATTCCATTTTAGGGGTCAATTTGTAATATTAGGGTGCGTCGATGACAAATCTGGCATCAGAATATCGAAATTCAAAATGATGGATCCAATATGGCGGCCAATAACTCCCGAAGTGCATATAATGGCAATAAAGAAGGGTACAACTTACTTGAAAGTTTGGTTATGGGAATTTATGACATCGCTGACTACGAATCTTGCATCAGAATATTGAAATTTAAAAATGTCGTATCCAATATGGCAACCAATAACTCCCGAAATGCATATTATGGCTATAAAGAAGGGTTCAACCTTCTAGAAAGTGCGGTTACGGTGGTTTATGACATCGTTGATTACGAAACTCGCATCAAAATATCGAAATTTAAAATGGCATATTCAATATGGCGGCCGGTTTTCACTGAAATGTTTATTATGGCTATGAAGAAGGGTAAAGTCGGGATGAAAGTTTTTTCGTGTGTAGCAATGGGTTGTTTTTACTTAGATCATTTCTGAGCAATTTGTTTAAGAAAAAAAAAAATAATTTACCCGCGAATCAACTAACTCAATGGTTTTTGAGATAATTAAATAAGTAGTTCTCAGAATAGTAGGATTTTTTCCGCTCCTAAACCAAATATAAGAAAGGTTAACAACGTTTTCGCAGGATTGTCAACAAAAATCGATACAATTGTATATAATCTTCCCCATAACAAATTTTTTGTGTTGGTCATAGATCTTTTATTTTCGAGGTATCATAAATGTTGGTCCTACTTTGTAGCTATTACAGTGAATATATAAATGTTTCTCATTACCCTTTCCTCAACCAACAGTAATCGTAAAATTTTTCTTCTCCGGTTGGTCGTCGCTAGTTCGTTAACTATTTTAAGGCATGTAGTGGAGAGACGGACACCGCTTTCCAAAATTTTAACTTCAATCGGGTTTGTAGAGTTATTTCTCTTTTTTTTTTAAATTTGTTACATATGAAAAAACTTTCATTTCTATCGGCCACTATATTGGATACGCCAATTTAACTTTCGTAATCAGCGATGTCATAAACCCCCGTAACCGAACTTTCAAGTAGGTGGTACCCTTCTTTATAGCCATAATATGAATTTCGGAGGTTATTAGCCGCGATATTAAATCCGCCATTTTGAATTTCGATATTTTGAGGCCAGATTCGTTGTTAACGCACCCAAATACTACGAATTAACCATTAAAATGAAATATTTTGCGTCACAAAAAACTGTTTGAATCGTTTTTGTTTGCAGTTTCAAAAGTTTGTTGTTTGGAAGTGCCATGTTGAATCTGCCACCTTGATTTTTCCAAAAAGAGCACGTTTAAAAAAAAAAAAAAACTAAATAAATGAGCTCGCATTGAACTCTACGTGGCGTCAAATGTTGGACAGTGTAGTGACCGATTTGGCAAAGATCTATATATATATATATATATATATATATATATATATATATATATATATATATATATATATATATATATATATATATGAAGTAAAATGCGAACAGTAAATGCAAACTTCGTTCCATCATATCCTTTCCGTGTTAGAGGTTGCACAGTTTGAATAGATTGCTACAGAACACAATCCATCCAATTCCACCACCATCGAGATGATGGCCTACCTGTAGCACCATATCGAGAAGAAAGTCAAAACTTACCCTCCCCGATACAGTGATACGGCAGAGGCACCGACACACCTGGTTATGCAAAGGACAGATCGGAAGGAAGCATGCAAATACTTAACGCGGTTTCGCCGACCTCCCGCCGGATCCGTGAAAGCCGCATAACATATTATATATATATATATATATATATATATATATATATATATATATATATATATATATATATATATATATATATTAGGAACATTTCAATTATATATTTAAACTGTATATCCATATGTTTACCGGGATACGTTTTAAACTAAATTTAATAATTATGGAAGTTAAAAAGTAACATTAGGGAATTCTAAAGCTATAAGAGACCTGATATCGAATAACCAAAGAGTCGTAAAACCGACCCGTTTCTTTATTTGATCACAAAATCAAGCTCTAGCGGGGAAGAATTATAGTAGTAAAATACAATATTATGTATTTTATATATTTTAATAAGAAAATTTTGTGCAAAATAATATCGTTCTCTCTATTGAAAATCTTTTAGAGTCGCAGTGAAGAACTTACCAACATAATTTTTTGCACGCTTGACTAAAAATAGGTTGCCATTTAAATTTTATTTTTAAAATATCTCTTACATTAAATTATTTTCGATTAATATATATATATATATATATATATATATATATATATATATATATATATATATATATATATATATATATTTCAGTGAGGTATTGGATTCTCTATGGCTATAAAATTCTCAGGTTACATCATCATATAATATTTAAAAATTAAAGCGAACAGCTCCCTAATGAACTATTGGAGGAAGGAAATCGATATGTAACCGCTATCTTCCTCCATACGTTTTATTTATGGAACAAAGTAAATAAAAGCTCTTTGGTTATTCAGTATCCTCTAGGCATCTTTACTACAATATTTCTACCACCGATCTTGCTTTAACTCTACTGAAAATTAGTTAAATAGCAAAGATCTCCATGTATGATTGTCCTAACAAATCTTGATATATTAAAATGTTTTATAGGTTTTATTAGTATCCTAGTTACAGAAAATCTTTAAGGTTAAGAAAATTAAAGATAAAGTTTGGTAATAGTGCGGATTAATCAAGCTCTGTGAAATCACTACAAATTATTTACGATTTTCCGATTTACTTTTTAACCGACTTTAAAAATGAAAACTTTCTCAGTTCGCATTTATTTTTTCAAGTGTGGATACCAATCATATCGGGCTGGTATCTCCGAATAATTATTTCACCATTAGAAATTTGCTCTTTTCTCTTATGTGTGTGGAGATGTCGTTGTACTGTTGATATTTTAAAATTAAGCCTGCAGGTTGGTTTCATATCCTACGAGTAAATCATAGAATGATGATTTTAAATAAGTAGTTGTTTCTTGCTGATTTTCCTTTTGATTCGGTATAATATAATTCCACTGACGAGAAATTGGAGGGAGATCCAGGATAAGTTTCCTTTAATTATTTTAAGAAGAAACTTCACCGTTTAAGATGTACTCAAAAATTGTAAAATGTATTTATTTTTAAATGTTAATAGCTGTTTATAAAATTATTCCATGATCTCTTTTTTACCAATATCTACGTATTTTTTATTCTGTAACACCTTATATTATTGATATCATATCTGAGAGATAATATGAGATAAAGTACGCGTGTTGAGTAATTTCGGAGAAAAATTAAAAAAAGTTTTATTTTTATAAAATGTATCAGCTGATATTTTTATTTTTTCCCCCTAAAATGTTCCAAGTTTTATTTCAACAGCTTGTACCGTATGTCCCACTCTTTAACTTTATATTTTGTATGTCAGTTACTAATAAATGAATAGTTTTCAGTTCTAGTAAAAAAAAGGAATGTTAAAAGTTGCGCGTGCGAAATATATAAAAAGTAATTTATATATATCTGACAAAGAACGAATGTCCCAGTTTGTTCCAGAATAGACCGAAGAAGCAGATTATTTATCAAAGATGGGGTTTGCGACTGAACCATATGGACCCCAATCAATTCTACACATTCTAATTACCGTTGGTAAGGGGTTACTAAAACCGTTGCTGGAAAGCAAATTTATTGAATTCTGGAGTTAGGCCTCTGGAATCAGGTGTGCCGAGAAACATATAATCGGATCTAATACATGACTTAACTAAGAATCTCCCCTTCCTGGAAAGGAAGAAACTGAGAATTGTGGTTGGAATTACTTACGGGACATTGTCAGCGTCTAGACGAGGATGAAACTGTTAAATATGTCCTCAGAAAATGTTCAACATTCAACGAACTGACGCAGATATATTTCGGCGATATAATGTTGTCACCTGAACCCATAAGGTAAGTCCAGTTAACGAGGTTGCTTGGATTTGCAAAGACAATCGGTTTTGAATTACTTGCTCACAGTTATGGTGGGTTGTAAAGGGTTTTACGAGGTTTGAACATTAAAATCCAGCTATCAGCACTTTTCACTCATTTATTCATTCATGTATACAAATTTAAATTTGTGATGGGCTTGCAGAACTATTCTACCCCTTTGTCAGAAAAGTATTAGACATAATGCAGAATAATTAGATGTAATGCATCAAAAATATTTAATTAACAGGTTGTTCAATAAGTTTTGTCATTCGATAAGAGGTGGTGCTGTTAGGTTCGTCATTTTATTTTTCTAAAGATGTCACTACTGTTTGATGAACGTGCGTGAAGTTTCATACAGATCTGTCAACTCATTCCTATATTTACAGCTGTTCAAAGTTGACGTGTCCTAGTTTTTTTTACAGTAGAAAAAATTAAATTTATTATTGTAACCTTTTAGACTAGCTGGATGTAAAAACTCGTGAGAAAAGACCTGGTTTACAGAAGAAAAAAATCATTTTTCATCAAGACAAAGCACCGTGTCACAAAGCTCAAAAAAACCATCTCGAAAATCAGTAAATTAAAGTACGAATTGTTGCAGCATCCACCCTATACACCAGATTTAGCTCCCTCTGATTCCTGGCTGTTCTCACATCTCAAAAAATTCATGTGTGGGAAACGATTTTCATCCAACGAAGAGGTAATAGCAGCCGTGGAAGCGTATTTCGACAGCCTACCGGATTCTCACTTCAGGGATGGAATCCATAAATTAGAAGATCACTGGAACAAGTGTATTGAAGTCTAGGGAGATTATATTGAATAATAAAATATATTTAAAATCATAAAATCCTGTTTTTCTTCTTATATGCTTAATACGCAGCGTTTACTGACAAGTAATACAGATGATTTGCCCGATTTTCTGAAAAAACTAATAATTATGCAATCTGCCGAATTTCAGTGACACACAAGCCTGTAATGCATTAACTGTTATCATATTCAGCGTGTTTTCAGCAACTTCAGAATCAAACGTACTTTGGGGTCTAGTATAATAGGAACCGAGTAAGTAGTACACCGTCATAACAATTTATTAATATGCAGGACTGAAAATCAATTGTGAAATGTACTAATCGAGAAGTTGATTGGGTAGTTTTAGCAGATACGTTAGGTGTTAAATGTATAATAGTTTATTACTGGGTATGTTTCGGGCTGGGTATGTTTCGGGGTAGGTAATATGTTATGGATATTTTTGAAGAGTATTTTCGAAATCACCAATAAGGAATTATCTGGGAGGAAGGTTATTTACAGTGAATGTTCATAATGGACCAGTAACAACAATTCTAACGAGAATAAAAGGAAAAGCTCGGAATATGTTAAGACTTAAAATATCCAACAAGGAAAATACATTTTTTAGATCAACGACAAATTTTAACTCGTTCTGTCGGCGAATAAAAAATCGTATCACAGCTTTTTGACAATTACTCATTGCAAAGGATCAAAATGTTTAATTGGAACTATTTCAACAACAGGTCTCGTCGCAATGGGGTGAAAAAGAAAGGTTATTTACTGCTAAATTCGTCAAAAGAATGATTTATTAGATTGATACAACGTTTGCAAGATAGGGAAAAGAACTGCCAGCTCTGGTAATAGTATATTATTATGCCCATATTTTAATCTGAAGACTATGAGTCACAGGGGCGCAATATTATTGGGATTAAGAGCTTATTCTCATGAGAAAATCTAGTAAAGTATCATGGCCAAAAATAAAATGTATTAAAAATTATGGTTCTTGAGTTTAGGCCGTGTCAAATTGACGTCTCGCCTACGATTGCACCAGGCAGCGTCAGAGACTTTTAATTCTCGACGTTGGTACACTGAATGGCCATCGAGGAGCAACAGCCCGATATTTATACCATAAATGGAAGCTTTCGAAGAAAATGCCTTGTCTTCTGCCCCTCTAAAACCTAAATTTTGGTACAGATATAAAGATGATACGTTCGTAGTGTAGTCGCAGGGCGCACATAAACTCCATAATTTCCTGAATTATCTAAACTAACACCCTAGCATAAAATTCACTATGGAAACCCTCTTCTAGATCTACTAGTGCAAGGGAAAAATTATGACAAATTAGTACATTCTGTGTATAGAAAACCAACACATACAAATCGATATCTCAATGAAACGTCACACCATCATCCTTCTCAAAAACAATCCGTCAGTAATTCTCTGGTACATAAAGCTCCTTCAATATGTGACAAACAATCACTGAAATCAAAAACAGAAAAACTGACTAATGCTCTGAGAGGCAACGGATATTGCTCTGAAGATATTAGACATTCTATTAACAAATGCAATAATCCAACTCCTCAATAAAATCTCATAAATGTACCACCTATGGATAATGTTGTCTTGCCTTACATACACGGAACTACCGACAAGATTGCCAGATTACTACGAAAATCAAACATTCGGATAATTTTCAACACATGTAAGAAAGTTGGACAATGTTTGAAGTGACTAAAGGACGCAATACCATTACAAACAGAAAGCGTTTATAAGATACCTTTCTCTTGTGATAAAGGGTATGTGGGTGAATCCACTAGATTTAAAGAACATGACAGATGTTATAAAAAGAAACAAATCATACAATCTACAATAGCTAAACAATTCAGCATTGCATAGGTTACACCTTTAATGTAGAAGAAATTAAGGTGCCAGCATCAGTGTATGGTTTCTTTAAACGTAAAATTAAACAATCATTCGAAATGTTTAAATATCCCAATAATGTTAATAGAGATATAGGCTACAGTCGACATTACACGTGCATATCAATTGTAACAATGGGTCACGGGTCACTGAGTACCAGTCAGGTATAAATACAGGGCTATTGCTCCTTAACAATCATTCAGTGTTCTAATCTTGTTGAGTAAAGATCCTTGAAGATGCCTCGTGCAATCATCCTAATTTGACACAGTTTAAATCCAAGAAATATTATTATTTGAGCAAAGCCGCGAAAGCTTTCTTCTTTGTTAATAAAATATTTTGTTATGACTCGTCTCGGAATGTCTTTGGTCGTAGGCCCTGGAGCATGCAAATAGACTTATCTCTTTCGTATAAATTTTTGACTAAGCAAAATATACCATTATGGGAGGAGATTGTGGTCGTGCTGTTCAATACACCACAACCGATCGAGCAGCAGTTTTAGCAATACAAAATATAGAAATAGGACCAATAAATATTTTGATATTAAAATTTTTGTTCATTTAAAATTTATTTAAAATTAACTAATTTTTTTCTAATATACAAGTTATATTTCTGAACTACAGTTGGAAATTTCTGAATTAAACTTGATGTTTTCTGAATTATAATTGTATAGTCTATATTACATCTTTTCTTTGATTGATTAGAAATACAACCGATATTTCCTGAATACCATGAAAGAAATCTAAAATTTTATGTTTTGTATTTTTCTTTTAGAGGAAGATAGAATCTGTTAAAAAAAACATTCTTTTCCTGTATGTATACCAGTAAAAATTGGATCAGAGTCTGCCTTATGCAGCAGTCCTTGTGCTAGAAGCGAAGAAACAGACGAACTGGGACACGCTGTGTTTCATAAGTATTTATAGAGATAGTTTGTCGTTATGTGACTATGTTAGCGAAATTCCTTGTATTAGATTTTGTTGTAAACACATACTTTGAAATTTTGTCTGTAACTCAGTGGGAGTTCTTGGAAAAAATTTCAAAAATATTGTTTAGTCCATTTTCCGAATCTATCTTGCCAAAGAATACATAAGCTATTTTTCCGCAACGATTTACCAAACTAATCTTTAATGTATAATACTTAGCTAAAAATTAAGCTATTTTATTGCTTTTAATATGTTCTTATACTATGTAACATGAAATTTAAGATTTAAAAAAGGATGTAAGTATTTGCTATTGAAATTCGCAGATATTTAATTATGAAAATTGTTTAAATTCCTAAAGTATTTTGGTAAATATTATGTTTATTGTGCTAAAGATTGCTTTGTTAATTTAATAAATAAATTAAATATTTACACAATTCAGAAGAATAAATTATACAGTTAAACAAATATAAATTTAAGTCTGTAAATAACATATAGTTTATTCACTTTAAAATGACGTCGTTTGATAGAAATGGTTAACTAGAAAAATAAATAAAACATACCATACCCTTAAATATATAATGACAATTTTTTCAGCTAGTCGAAGAGATTAGTTTAAGCAATAGACTTCATAAAACCTACTACCTAAGTAAGTTTATCTAAAAATTAAAATGGAGGGTTTTTTCTCGCGTGTTTTAGTTAGCAATTTCTATCAAATGATTTAATTTCAGAGCGAATATACTTTAAAGTTCTTAACACTAGGATCTTAAGAATAGAAAGGTGTCTTATTGAAAATTTAAAGCTTTTTGATAGTAATTTGGTTTGATAAAGAATCCTATAAATTTCTCAATACAAGTTAAAAAATATAGCTTGTCCCATAAATATGTAAATATATACAAGATATGAAAATTAAGGTGCCCTATAAATAATGTGCGTATTTTGTTTTACATTAATGTAAATATTTACATGGGAGGAGCGGCGTTTATGTAGTGTTAAAAATGAACGATTGTTTTTGCCTTCTTTGTAAAAGTGTTATAAACAAAATGATTATCTCATTTTTTTTTTAAAACTTAATAAATTAAGCTGTCTCTACTGGAAGGGCATATATATATATATATATATATTAGATTTTAAAAAATCCAGGCACATATTTTCAATTTACGTAGCTTTGAGTCGCTCGTATGAAGCTTAACTACATAGTATAAAACAGTCTTCTGCGGGTCTGCGTACGATTTCCTCAGTAATTACTGAACCGATTTTAGTCCGGTTTTCACTAATGGTTAGAGTGTTTTACGAGGAACGTTTAGGTGTAAGATTTATGGATGAATGAATGACACAAAGGTGATACTCGATCATCGATGCTAAGGCCTCGTTGAATTCTTTAAATTCCACAATAGCTGCAGGTCATCGAGGCCGATCGCCTTTGCAAATCCAAGCAGCATCGTTAATTGAACTTGTCTAACTGCTTCTGGTAACAAAATTGTATCTCTGAAATAACTCTATCTCATTCCTGAGAACAAGGTCAACAGTTTCATCCTCCTGCAGACATCATCTCTACGTCGGGTCATCCGCGACACCAATCTTGTGACAAAGTCCTGTCAACAGTCCCACCACTATTCGTAGCTCTTTCCTTCCTAAGGGGAGAAGCTCCCTAATAAGCCGTGTGCTAGGTCCACTTATATGTTCCTTGACACACCTTATTCCAGGAGTTCCTCTCCACGATTCAATAAATTTACTTTCCAGTAATAATTTTAGTTCCCTTTTGTCAACAGCAACTGGGACAGCTAGAGTTGGTTGGGGTTTATATGGTTCAATTGCAGACCCCATCTTTGCCAGACGGTCCGCTTCTTCATTCCCATGTATACCCGAGCGACCCGGGATGCACACGAGCCTGATTGTACAGCCGTTCCTTGTCAGTCGAGTTACGACACTGGACTTTAGTGCCATTACCGCAGCCGCGAAGTTACCACGCTGGACTTCAGTGCCATTATCGCAGTTCTACTGTTTGAGCATATGTTTTTTACCCTACTCCTGCTTATGTTCCTCTCACGGAAATGGCCACACTGCAGAATAGCATAAATTTTATCTGTAAAAATCGTTGAACGTTGTTCAAGAGAGTAGAACTCTCTAACTCTCTAAACCTATCTCTAAACCACCAGGATTTATTTCTCGGAAAATTTTTCTCCTCCTTCCAATCCTCTCTACTAGAGTGGTTGAGTTTCAAGAGCGGCACTAGGCACAAAAATAATTTTTGTTTTTTTTTGGTTACGAATTTAAACTTCTCAAAAAAGGCATAAATAATCACTCCTTTGACGCTACTGGTAAATATTTAAAATATAATTAAATTTTACAAATATACTTCCGAAAAGTTTAACATATTTTGTCGTGGGTTGGTATTTACATCATAATTCTGTATACAAATTAGGTTAAAAGATAAAGTTTAAATTTATTTACGTACCAAAAACTGAAATGTTTTTGGTAAATAATGTTCCCTTATTTTGGTATTTTGCCACTGACAAAAGGTTATGGAAAATAATTCTCAATAAATGTTTGCCAGAATCTTAAGGAAGTCGATTTTTCTGAAGTAAAATCTAGTCATAGAATAATAATTTTTAATTAGAATCGTGTGTGAGTGGGGTTGAGGAATTTTAGCATAACATAGCGTATCTAAATTTTTCATAAATTTTTATTAAATAAGGCCTCTATACAACTATGAAATGATTCGGGAACTTTTGTTTTAAAATGGCTAGAGACAGCTTGTTTAATTTAGTACATGGTTACTTAGATTTAAATCTGACTCTGAGTCATTTTTTATAAATATTTGGCCGAGTTCCTAAGAAAGTACTAAAAGGTATTATTTTCAAAAAACGATTAAATTTTAACTAATATTGAAATTTTCAACTGCCAGCAGTCGCTTCTTTGTTTCTAAGTATATAAATATGTAAACATAGAACCCGTATGGCCTGAATTATCTTTCATTTAAATAACTTATGACGTAATAATTAATTTGGAATAGTTAAAGTATTTGTCGGCATTTGACAATGAACCAAAGTTGTGTTCTCCGTACATTTAAATTATCTTGTTCATAATTTTTATAAATATGATTCGCATATTTTTGTATAAAATTTATACATATTGTTGCGAAACTATTTTTTATTGATAATGTCTATACCAAACCACGTATTAATTAACTTTCTAAAAAATAACGAAAAACAAAGTAAAATACAGATACGTTTAACATCTTCCATTCAGTTTCTTCCGGCGCTATTCTATAAAATCTTTGAGAGCGTTTTCATCTTTGTTAATTATGTAATAAGATTTAAAAGGTGATTTCTATAAGATTCTGCTACTTTCTCTTAAAAGTGTAAGATCTTGGTAGCATATTGTTGAATGTAAACCAAAAGGCGGAGAATCTTCTGGCTTCTGTGTAATATAGACTGAATGAAAAACGTCGTTTGTTAATGACATATTTTTACTGTTTCAATTGATGGCTTTCAGTTGGTATCAGGGTCATTCCATACAAATGGGTTTACAAGCAATGACTTAACTTTCATATATATATATATATATATATATATATATATATATATATATATATATATATATCTTAATGACTTCTGAAGTGCAGGAACTACTACTAACTTTATTTAATACAACCTTCTTTAAAAATGACGATCATTTTTATAAGCATTCACAAAACATAGAGAGTTGGAAGAAAAACCATATTATTAATAACATTTTGTATTATCTTTCTGATATATAATTGTTGCTATTGGCCGTACTGGTAAACCCTTGATCTCACATACAAGTATTGCAGTTGTTTAATTTATACTCTTTACCACCTTAATTGTTCTTCTATTTTTTCCGTTATTAGTTTCATACCCAGTTTCTCCCAGTGCGTCACTTCTCATTTTTTATTTTATCTGTTTGGTCTTATTTTCTATTTTTCTTAGAAAACACGTATTGATTTCACTCATACATGCTTAAATCTTTCGTGTCACTGTCCATGTTTCACTACTATACAGTAATGTTGGTCTTCACTTTTTTTTACTATTTTCGTCTTAATCTGTTTTGATATATCCTTTTTTTCGCCAGAAACGTTATTGTCATCATAAAGAATATTCTTTCTGCTTTTCTCAATCTCATTTATCTCTTAATTCACTTTTCCATCACCACATTTTCCAGTGTTTCTCCTTGTATTTTAATATCATATATTCTCCTTTTCTCTTCAATTATCATTATTTTGGTCTTTTAAATGACTATTTTCATACTTATCTCATCCCATTTTAGTGGTTTCATTCATTCCGTAGCTTCCTTTAGGGCTTCGTCTAATACTGTCAAGAACAGTAATGGCCTTAGTATACACCTATCTTTGTTTCGAATTCTTAAGACTCTTCGTTATTTAGTATTACTTTGTTCGTAGTCTTTTAATAGATCTCTTTTATTATTTCTATTTTCTTATTTCCAAAACCTTCATTGTTACAAGATTAAAAGCCTTTTGTAAGTCTATGAAATAAACATGTATATTTTTTTTTGTTTATGAGTTTTTCGCTAATTTGTCTTATGACAAATATTAAGTCTTGTGTGCTTCTTTCTTTCTTGAACCTACATTGAGTGTCTTCTATTTTTGGTACATCATGTTCAGTTTTATCAAATTTTGGTCGCTTCTTTGAGACTTTGGCATATTAATCCTCGAGTCTCTTTCCCTCGTATAAGACTAAAATCTCTAACGCTTTCTGCACTTGAGTGACTCCTACTTTCAACATTTCAACTGTGATTTGATCCTCGTCAGGGCATTTATAAGTTGTTAATTTGTTTAGTGCTCTTCTAACTTCACCGTTTGTGATTTTTTGTATTTCTTCCGAGTCTACATTGCGAATTGTTCTTGTTTTATATGGTTGTTGAGAAAAAGACGCATATAGTTTGGAGTAAAACTTTTTGATGACTTCAACTATATCTGTTTTTTTTTTGAACAAGCACATTCGTTACATCTCTTATTTTAATTATCTTTGATTTCCCTCTTGAATATTCTGATTGTAATATTTTCATTTTACAGTAATATCGTTTATCATTTTATTATTATAGTTTCTTTCCAGACGTTACTTTTGACTTCCTCGTTAAGTTGTTTGGAACTGTTGGTTGTTCGATCTGTTGTCGTTTTTCTTTTCTTTAGTAATTTTATAGTAGAGGGACTTAGCGTATGAGTTCTGTTTATTTACAGCACGCTTTTGTTTGAGTGCATTTCTTCCAAAGTTTGTATTGGAGTTATTCTTGACTATAACTCGTTTAAGAGCCAATTTTAATTAAGGATAGAATATCTGCCGTTGGATATTAGTTTGCTCCGTTCCTTTTTGGTTTGGATGACAATTTTTGCTCTATTAGCCTGTCTTCACTCCTAGTAAAAAACTGATTTAAGACTGATATGTCGCTTTAGATATTATTGTTACTAGAAAGTATGAAATCTATTTTCATTTTCTGAAAAGTTGTCAGGACTAAGCCATTTCCATTTGCGCTGTAGTATATAACTATGCATTTGGAAAATTTATTATTTAATTTCTTGTCATTTTTGAGGCCTATATTTGAAGTTTAGAAACTTGACCTTGACTTAAAGAAATTATTGCAAAAATAAAAATTAACTCTGCTACTACATCAATTTTAAAGAAGGTCTATGCTTAACTCAAAATGAAATTTTAAATAGCTTTTCTTCTTAAAACTATACGTATGTAATCACCAACGAATTTTAATTTCAAATTTATCTTATTCTGGACCATTTGAAATGGATTGACTCCTTAAAGGAAGAAGGTAACTCTCACTCTGCTTTTGTATTTACCTAAGTTTACTCAAAAGTTTGCCCGGAGTATTTGACAGTAATTATAAAGCTCTATTAAGAAAAGTTAGATTATATAGAAGACGTAATATTATATAAAAAGACCATTTCAGTCTAATCTACGGTTCTAATTACTCTAAAAGGCCTATCCTAGTGTCGGAAATTTTATAAACATGTTTTCTTATATTCTAGAACAATATGAGTAGATAAAGGTAAATAATGATGAGTTGAAAAAATAAAGAAAAAAATGGATAAAAACGACCAGCATTTTTATCAAAATAACAAGAAATTTTAATGTAGATGTGGTGTAAATTAAGATCTTCTTGGTTCTAATTTTTGGGACATACTTGTTAAAATCCGTTGATTGTCGATTACCCGTAAACAAGATATGTATGACTTTACCTCTCCTTCACTTTTTGGGGACGGCGGATCCAAAACTAAAAAAGAATTAAATAACTAATGAATTGAATAATTTTAAAAATGTCACGAAACAGTCTTAAAACTTTGTGTATCATAACGATGAGTGTTCCGTTGTAACAAATATAGTTTTTTGAAGGATTCTAGCTTCTATAATATCAAAAAAAAAATTGTATGTTTTTACCTAAATGTCTACTCCTACAAAATCTAATGGTCCTCATCGTTTGAGCAAGCATGTGCATTTTCTCGAAATTAACCAGCCCATCAAGGGAAGTTTTGTTTCCTTCATGAGTAAAGGTCATATCTTTTATTAAAAGAGGCATAAATGGTACAACTGGCGGTTGCAGTTTACCTACGCTGACCCTGTACGCCCTGTGGTTCCGACTGGGATCTAAAAAATATATATTTTACAATTCAACTGATTCAGCTATTACTGGTTTTAGATCCATAATTTCCATTTCTCAGTTACTGTCTTTAGTAGTACTAGACTAATGATCTTTAATTTTATTCTGAAAGTTCCTATCTGTTTGACCTATATAAACTTTATTACAGTCTTTAAAATTCAATTTATATGCTTCAAATTTTTTGTTGTTGTATATCTTTATTTCATTGTTTTATATTTTTATCTATGGAATAATCAAATCGATTTAGATAATCCCACATTATTAACTTATTCCACTAATATTTTATGAGTATTTATAATGTCAAAAGTAACTGGAAAAACCTACAAAATTATATAGTCCTTAGCCTTGTAAAAATATAGTAATAAATCTTGTTCATTTAGAGTTTATCATCTGAAGAAGCTATAGTACAGCGCAATATGTTACGTGTAAGTCTTAAACGTTTCATTTGAATATATTAAAAATTTTCAGTGAAATTAGGCTTTTACTTAATACATAATCAGGAAGTCACCTTTGCCACATCTTTCAATAAAACCCTGGTGGCTTAAAAAACTTCACGTACAAATAAAAAGGTAAAATAGTGTTGTTAGTGTTTCGTTCGCAACAAGTAACCATGTCCAGGCTTGAGACAATTTAAAAAAGTCTATAAATATCTATTAATTTGAAATTCTTCATTTAGAAAAAATATTCCTTAAAAACAAAATCTGGATTTTTATTTACAGACGGTAAGAAAGTGATAAAAGTATGTAAATATAACATATAACATACTTACCTATCATGGATTCAAAGTCTGTAAAGAGTTTTCTAAATTTCGACGGTAACTTGTCCCAAGTATTGGATAGGCGTGAGACTGCCACATTGCTTAATCCCATGACGATGGCACAGAAAGCGTTGAGATTTTGAAATTCCCTACAACTAATTGAAAAAAATTTTAAGAACCAGAAATAATTTCCGCTAAATAAAATATCATAAAAATTTGCTTAAATTTTAGGCAAAAAGATAATTTTTTATTACCTTAGTTGATTATATAATCCTACAAAAAATATGCTATACTAATAATAAAAAAATGGTGTCATTTTTGATTATTTAGCCGTGGCTAACCCGCAAGAAATGAAGATTTTGATGACGGAAATATAGAAAGCAAACACAGAAAAAAGAACATGGCAGTTAAGATATAAGCAGGAAAAAACAAAAGAAATTTTATGAACGAGATGTTAGAAATATGTGAAAAAGGCAGCACAGGAAAATAGCCTAAAGAAAAGCACTAAAAAAACAAAAGAAATTAAAAATAAATAAGGAAACAGAACCAAGGAAGAAATGGAAATAATACGTAGATGAAAGGAGTACTTCGAAGGATATAGCAGTTAGGATATCAGTAAGAAAAAAAAAGAAATTATATCAACGAGGTGTTAGAAACTCAATTTCTCAACAAAATGTCATACATGTACCACCTAAGGACAGGGTTGTCTTGCCTTAGATACACGGAATCTTCGACAAGATTACCAAATTGCTCGGAAAATCAAATATTTGGACAATTTTCAAGACATGTAAGAAAATTGGACAATGTTTCAAGTCACCAAAAGACAGAATACTATTACAAACAGAAGGCGTTTATAAGATACCTTGCTCTGGTGGTGAAATGTATGCGGATGAAATAGGACAGTCTATATCCACTAGACCTAAGGAACATGAAATATGTGTTAAAAATAAACCAATTGTGCAATCTGCAGTAGCTGAACACCAGCATTGCATAGGTCACACCTCTAATGTATAAGAAACTAAGGTGCTAGCATCAGCGCCTAGCTTCTTTAAACCTAAAATTAGAGGATCAATCGAAATTTATAAATATCCAAATAATATTAATAGAGATACAGATTACAGACTTCATCACACGTGGAAATCGATTATAACGCTGGATCACGGTTCGCTGAGCACCTGTTGGGTATAAATACTGGATTGTTGTTCATCGATTTTCATTTAGTATTTTAATCTTGTTAGGTAAGATTCCTGAAAATGCCTAGTGCAATCGTAGGCGAAACGTCGAATAATAATTCCAATTTGACACGGTAAAAACCAAGAACCATGTTTTTCAGATTTATTTATTTATTACTGAAATCTCAATCCTTAATTTTCACTTTACTCCATAGGATGTATAGATGTCGTTTGACTGGCAATATTTTTCGGTCTGACATCGAAATGTCGACAGGTTTAATATACTGCTGACATGTCTCAGAGTTTACATTTTATGTAGACATATTTTCTATGAATGTTGCTCATGTTTTGATACAGCTCCACTGACGAGAACATTAGATGGTCGGGACGCGTATGGAGAGAGAACCAGAATTGTATTTGCAGGAAACAAACTGTTTGCATATATTTTTTCCTTTAACTGCCTGAAAGGAGAAAAATATAGGCAAGAACCACAAAGACACAGCTTTCTTTCAACTTATTAAGAATTTGCAAATAAATTTGAAAATATATTTGCCAAAAAAAATAACGAATATAGGACTGCAGGGAAAAACAAAACAAGAAGGAATAATAATCACAATCAAGAAACAGAAATGAAAATGGATTGGACACACATTAACAGGCTCTTGAATACCAAGCAGAAGGAAAATGAAATTGGGGCAGGCCGGATAATAGCTGGAAGAGAACTATATATTTGACTTTAATTATTTTATTAGCTGTTCGGCTCGTCCATTTGAGCTGACATAATGTACATAATTTTAAACCTAAGCTTGTTGGCTATTACATATTCAGGTATTAAAATGAGTTTCCTTTTTCAGGACAAAAATTAATTATTAAAATATATGTACCCGCGCTGAAACATCTAGAAGTGCCTGTAGATCGAGGATGATAAAAAATAATATAGCCAAGGGAATATTTATATTTGAAAGTCCATTTTGCCTTATTAACTGACTTCCAAAAAAGGAGGTTATTATTTATTTTTTTTATGTTTGTTTAGGAGTAAGCGAACTTGTTAACCGAATTCATCTGGATATAACTTTCGATAGAAGCGAGATATTTTAGTATATTGTGGATGGAAATTTAAAGGCGATTTTGTGGAAGTAATCCCATAGTAGATTTGTCTAAGGAGCCTAGAAGCTAAATTAATAATCCTTTATAACCATTTTATATTACCTTTAATCATTACATAATTTTTATGATTTTGACACTATTTTTTAAGCAGCATTTGCAATTCTAAGACGGCAGCCAAGTTTCTTTGACCAATTTGACTTAAAATCGATATTTGGGGTCTTTTAATGTCTCTGAGCATCAATAGTTGGTGTAAATTTAGGAATTCAGACGAGTTTTAACCTTATAGTCCGTGAAATAAAATCGGTACTCAAATATTTCTGAAGACGTTAAGTCAAAAGCCAAACCCTGTCACAAACCTCATTTTGTCGAATACAACATGGTTTTAGAGTCGTTGGACAATAATAAAACCGTTAAAAAAATGTAGAGTGGACTCAAGTTATTCACCAACGCAGTGAAGTTACATTAAGATTCAGAAAGGGGCTGTTTACCCGCAACCCGACTTGTTCACTATATAAAATATATTTTCAAACAATCATACTGGGTTGAGGGGAGAATAAATATAGAAGAAAAGAAATATAATCATCTAAAATATGCTGAGAGATGATGTAGCTTAATCACAAATAACAGCAGAGATCTACAAGATATGCGTAATGAGTTAAAACAAAAATCAGGGGAAGTAAGACTATTAATACGGATAAAACTAGGATCATGTATAAAATTCAAAAGAAATTAATATAACAGTAGTGGGAATAGGGGGCTTCTAGTTGACCCCCCCACCACTTTTTTGATTGGTCAGCCAAGAATGACCTTGTTTCTGATTTGCTGCCCAAGTTCGCCCCCTATTCCGATTGGTTTCATAAACTCCGCCTCTTTTTGCTCCACCTTCTACCTCCTTCCTAACCACCACAGTAGTTGGAGGGGAGCTGGTAGCAGTTGGAGGGGAGCTGGTATTTTAAAGGACTGAATCTGAGCGAGCTACATTCATTTACAACTAGTCTTAAGCTTATATAGAAGATTCACCACTAATAAAGAACAGTGTTAAATTAAAAATAAGTGGTAGTTATGAACAGTGATTTGCAAAATGAAATAATCAAATTAGGTAAACAGTTTACTAAACTTCAAAATTCCGAATTAAAGAATGCAATGCTAAGGAAAACACACCCCGAGTGGGCACAGGTATATTATGAGACTGCCTTCCAATACCAATTAGCTGCAGAAGCCTGTTTAAATTATAGAAAAACCCAAAATTTGCCGAAGTTCTTTCATGAAATAAAGAAAATAGGATTCAGTTACTTTTTAAGGATATTGAAGGATTATATAAAAGATCCTGATATATTAAAAGAAATCGTGGAAGAGGAAGAGAGAGATAAAGAGATATTGAGAAACAGGGAGGTTTTAGTGTAGGATTTATTATGGAATTATTAATAAGAGAAATGTATGAAGAGTTTTTGATGTCCGCAGCCTGTTCCGAGTTTTATGCATATGAAGGTCAAGAAAGTGAAGCGCAGAATATTATATTGTTTTTAAATTATATGGAACATGCGGAATTATGTTTACTAGCAGCTAAATGTTGTAGCGAATATTTAAAAAATAAAAATATAGATATTTTAATATGTAAACTTCAAGAACTAGGATTAAATAATAATATTTCATGTATTAAAACAATGTTAGAAAATAAAACACATAATTTGTAATCAAGTCTTTTATTACATAAAAAAATTGTTGTAAAGGTAATAAACATTTGATAATGCACATACACATGGTATTTTTTGATGATAAAAGCAGCAAGGATCCATTTTCTTTAGGGTGGGTTGTTCATCAATCTCGATAACTGGTTTCATGGAATACTTCTTTACGACATCTGCCTTTTCTTCCCCTTTTACATAAACATAGTCCACCTTAGCGCTTAAATCTCTTATGATATCTCCACATTTGTGTAATGGTGTAAATCCTTCACACCATTCAATGCAATGGTAATTTTTTATTAACCACAGAGCTTGTTTGTGTAAATAGGATGGTAAATGACCCATCGGAAATGGAGCTTTGAAAATAAAATGACTTGTCTTTTGCCCATCGTACGCTGCTAATTCCTTTACAATAAATTTATTATTTTCAATTTTGAATCCTTGAAGATCTAGAATAAGTTTCATATTTTCAAATATTTGAATTTCTTGATCATTTCTACTTTTAATTGATATTCACTTATTTGTTTTTTTAATTTCTGCAACTGAAGTTGAAAATCTAATACTCGAACTGAAATCTCGTAAGACATTATATAAATGAAGAATTCTGGTTTGGCTACGTTAATAAATATCAAAATTGACGCGTGCGCTCTTAAGCGTAAGTAGCGGTTTGTTTAAAAAGAGTATTTTATCTTAAGGAAATTGTATTACAACTGTTTCACAATTTTTGTTAATGGATTGTAACTGAAAACTTTATCATGAATTATGACACAATATGCCGCTGTTTTAGGGGGAATTTTTTCCTTGGTTTCAAATTCAATTCTCATGGTTACTGGACCTGTTTGTAGTAAATCTCTTTGATGTGAACAATTAATGTAAACTATAGGAGCATTTTCTTTAAATTCTTTCGGATTAAAAATTGGTTCCACTGGAGAGTTATAATACTCTTGACGAAAGTCTGTAAACATTTCATACAGAGTAGCAAATTTATTATTTTCAAAGTCAAGTTGAAGATCATTGTAAGGATATCTTTCTGAATTTAAAAAGACATTCATATTTCTTAAATTACAATGATCAAATTTACTCATATCCATTTTTAGATTACCACGTCTATTTTTCTGAAAAGCAATTAGAACATGACGTGGCGTTTCGACTTTTGTAGATGTTTTTACGGGCCAGTTGTGCCTCGTAGTTTCCAATAACTCTGGATATTCAACTAATTCCCAGCTTCGGAAGGTTATTAGTATATCACTATTTTTGTCAATAATTTTGGTAAGTGCTAATTCTTGCGGAATCGCTACAGTAAGATGAGGAACTCTCCAACACAACTTGGTAATTTTAACTTTGGGTTTTTCATCTTCATTACTGGATAATAATGCATTTGTATCATCATTACTTCTTATTAGAATAAGTTCTTGTTGTGAATTAAGAATAATCTTATTATAATCTTCAAAAAATCCTGAATACATCTTTAATGGTATACATAATGAAACATTACCTTTGTCATCAGTCATAATTTTTTCTTTAGATTTTGTTTTCGGATACCAACCGGCATTTTCCAATTTAGCACTTTCATTTTGATTAAATGAAATATATCCCTTAAGAGTTGAAGTTATACCAATATCCCGAACGGAGTCAATAGTAACACCATTTAAAATACAGCGTAATTCTTTAAATAAAAATGCCGGAGCATTATTAATTAAAACAGTATTAGCTAAAGGGGAATCATCTTCTTTAGTTACTTGCAATTCCACATAAATTTCACTTTTGCAAGGTAAAGGATATTTTCCTGTTTGTTGCAAAGCAATTCTGATTTCATCATTTGGTCCGAGTTTTGTAGGATTAAAAGGATCGAAAGAAAGAATTTCCCAGCTTAATATTGATTCATCAACCAATACATTTTCTCTTACATTTAAATAATCCATTTTTATTTAAGTTTAAAACCCAAACTTTGAAGAAATTTTCTATTAGAAGGTGTTAACCTTTGGAAGTTTGATTTCCTACTAAAGGAAGTTGGTTTCTTTCTTGTCTTATTAATGTTTTTATTATTAAATTTTCTAGTAAAGTTTGCAGATTTATTGTTATATAATATTACCATCTTTAATCTACTTTTTTAAGATGTAGTCTGATGGTTATGGTTTCTTCTCTAAAATTAACCAAATCACCTTCCTGATCTATTATTTTAATGGCTATTTTATCAATTACTTTAACGGTGACTGGGAAATATATGACGTTTTGAGGTGACTCAATTATTTTGAACCCTGGAGCAACGCTCGGGAAAAATTGGTGTATTATATGAACAGGTTTCCCGTTTAAATATGATCCCTCTGCAATACTGCAGTCTATATTTATTGAATTTACTTTAATTATTTCCGCGGGAAAATCTGATATATGTTCAATGTTGGCTTCCAATCGCCCATTTTTAAACCCTAATAATTTACCAATAGTTCCTTCACGAAAAGTTATGGGGGCTGAACATTTAAGATGTGTACGTAAAGTATTATTATTTGCATAAAGACTAAAACTAATTTTATCCTCATCCAAGTGTTTTTTTAAAAAATCTGTTATGTCTTCTAATTCGTAGCTACCTGGGGGTATGGCTATTTCTAAATTTTCATCATGAATTAATACATTATTCCCAACATCAATATTGGGAATTGCATTAAATGTTTCGAAATTTACAAGACCGATAACATATTCAACATCTTCATCTAAATATATTGGAGGATGTAACTCTGATGTTAAAATAGCGGAATTGCCGCTAAGAACAAAACTATATGACATTTTACTTTAAAAATATGTTTAATAATAAACTAAAATTAGGTGTTACATATGGTTATAAAGAAATTTTAGACACAATTGACCACAATTTGTTTTGTTAAAGTTTTGATAACTGTTATAATTATAATTAACAATATTATTATTTTGGTCGCTATAAAAATATTTAATTAATTCAGAAGGGGGTCGCAAATTACCATAACTATCAAAATATATTATGTTTTTTCCTTTTTTTGTATATGCTATCCAGTGAGTACCAACACCACTGTGATTATCTAGATTGACAATTGCACTTTCAATTAACTTTATCTTTTTTGGTAATTTATCCCTCATAAAAATACCACGAAAGTTGGGAATTTGTAAATATTTAGCGTATTTAAGTAAATCGTAATTTGTAAGTGCTTTTCGAGGTATATGTTTTAGCAGTTTTTTGAATAAGGTTTCAAGTATAATCCACATCCTGTTTTATAGGGTTTTAAATAAAGTCCACTTCCTTTTTTTCCTACCGCAATGGACTCCATCATTTGATTGTGTCGTTTAGATTCTTCTAATTTCGCTTTGGCTGCTTTTGCATCATTTACTGCTTTAGCAATACCTGCAGCCCCTCCTCCAAGAGCACCAAGAGCAGACAAACCAGCAAATAAAGGTATAAGTGGAAGAAATCCGCCAGTCTTTGGGATTGGAATTACCCTTTTCTTTGGAGGTAACACTTTACCAGTTTTTTTAATAGCTTTTAAAGCAGTTTGAATACTTTCATTTAGGTCTTTAAAACGTTTCCCCTTAATTCCTTTTCTAGCTTTTGAAATTACCTGAGATAATGATAGTCCTCGTCCTTTTCGAGTTTTTCGCTTGAACTTTCTTCTCGTTCGAAGTCCCATACCTAATTTTCTTTTAATTTTCATAGCACCAGTAATTCCTAGTGCAGCAGTTTTTTCCCCAAAACTAGAATCTTTAGCTTTGAACCTTGATAAAGCTTTGTCAGCTAATACTTTATCAGCTAAATGCCTTCTTTTTATATCATTTGATTGTGAGTAAGCAATATCGTGTTCTTTACAAGCCTCATCCAATAAATTTATACCTTTATCACCTCTTGACAATCGTTTTTCCAATTTTGTTCCAGGTCCACAAAAATTATAACCAGGAATATGCAATTCAAAGGGTAATTTATTTATTAATGAGTTTACTAAACCAGTTCCTTTCCTTTTGCTGTTTGTCTTGTAAATGATTCGTTTATTATGTGATGGAAACATTATATATAGTTGCAATCCTAGTGATAACTAACCAGTTACATCACAATACTGAATATTAATAGTTTGTTTTATATATAAAATGAGAGTTGAGAAACAACCATACTCTATAACAATTAAGGATCATGAAAGTTCAGTGAATGGTTTTAGAAAACATGGAAAACTGTTTGAGGGAAATAGTAAAAGAGGGTTAATTATTGGCCCGTCAGGCTGTGGCAAAACCAATGTTATTATTAGTTTGATTGAAGATCCGAATGGTTTGCGATTTGAAAATCTGTATGTTTATTCAAAATCCTTATATCAACCAAAGTATAAATATTTGAAAACACTTTTTAAACCTTTGAAAAAAATTGGATACTATGAATCTGAAAATGAAGAAACAATTGTTTCACCAAAACAAGTTAAACCAAACTCTATAATAATATTTGATGATATAGTGTGTTGTAATCAGAATGTTGTAAAGGACTATTTTTGTTTCGGAAGACACAAAAATACTGATTGTTTTTATTTATGTCAAACATATTCTTCTATTCCGAAACAATTAATTCGTGACAATGCAAATTTAATTGTTATATTTCAACAAGATCGAACAAACTTAAAACATATTTATGATGATCATGTTAATGTTGATATGTCATTAAACCAATTTAATGAGTTGTGCTTAATATGTTGGAAAGATAAATTTGGATTTTTAGTAATAGACAAAGACTCTAATGTGAAATCTGGCCGATATCGAAAAGGATTTGATTCATATATTTACTTATAAAAATAAACGTTTGATGGTAAATTATACCAATCATGGATGAACGTTTAGCAAGAGAGCTAGTTAAATCAAGAAAAGCTGTTAAACAAAAATATCAGAGTTTAAAAAATGCGGAATTTGAGGCGCAAACTAAATTGGAGGAAACATATAAACCGATAACTCAACCCTTACAAGAATTAATTTCAACGATTGGTAAAATTGAACCTGTTGAAATAAAGGAAGAGCTACACACACCAATTAAAAAAATTTATGAAACACCACAGAAAAGATCAATTCAAACACTAACACCAAAGAGAAAATTACAATATGGAACATCAACACCAGAAAAAAGAAAGACGGGAAAAACTCCACTCCTTCCTACAGAAATACCATCGATTATTGACTGGGACGCGAGTTTAGCTTCAGCAAGTCAAATGCCATCTATACAACAAACAAGTATTATTGCAGAAACAAACCCTTCTTCAGGTTCACACTCCACAATAGGAAATCTTTCAGATATACTGGAACAAACACGGCAAACAGTTAGAACATTTGTTGATACAGATTTATATAAAGAATATTTATTAGGATTTGATGAATTACCTCGCCAATATATTGATAGCGGTGTAAAAGATGTTGAACATGAGTTTGATCACCAATATGGAATAGTTCATGATTTGGAAACCGAGAAATTCTTTTTGGGTTTAACTCAAAAACCTGTCGAAATTATTGGTAAAAACATCAAAATTGAAGGAATAACCTATACAGGTACACCAGGTTTATATGAGTTATTATTTAAAAAAGAACCAATAGGGTATAAAAAACAAGATTTGGAAAATTATATGGATATTTTAAAAAGAACCAATGCATACCGTAGAAATAATGATCCAAATGAGCAGGTGCAGGGGAATGGATCACATAAATATATTTCTATAATAGGACCTTATTTGCAAAGCAAAGGAATTACAAAAACTAAAACTCTAAATCCCGAATCTCAACAAGCAGTCCAGGGATTTTTTGAAAGACGCAAAGCTCCATATAGAGAAAGTCGAGTGTCTTCAAAAAAAACCGGATTTGGTATAACTTTAAAAGTTAATAAACCTAATACAGATTACATATATTGGGATAATGTAAACGAACTTGTTGAGAGACTTCGACTATTGGTAGCATCCATGCTTGCGGGACACACTGGTCATAACAATGAAATTATTTCCATTATTGAAGAACTAAGAGAAGCGAATATTATTATATAAAAGGACATAATAGATACTTTTAAACATTTCTAAAATGACCATCGATAAATTTGGTCGTCATATTTCAAAAAAATCTGCTCTAAACACATTATTATCACTAGAAAATAAAATATTATCAAATGTTGAAGAGAAAATAATAAAAATTTTTAAAAGCGATGTCAAATATATTGAAAACAAATTAATTCAAAATTTAGATCCCAGGTTGAAAAGCGATGTTAATAATTTAAATAAGAGAATAAATGAATATGATAACAATATACAAAATATTGCAAAAAAGATTAAGTTATTTGAGGATAAAGTTATTCCTGAATATAATGACAAGATAATTAATTTGAAAAATACTGTTGATGGAAATGATGAGGTAGTAGAAAAATTTTCTCAGAAAGTTTCTAAATATGCAAATGACTTTGACGTAGTGAAGTTAAAATATGATAAAGTTGATGATTTTGAAAATGAAATAAAAAATGAAATTACATCAATTAAATCAATAATTAAGGATACTTCAGCAATTGACAATGTCAAGAACAGTATTTCCAAGGAAATTACATCAAAGTTTCAAAATTTTACTAATTTGCTTAATGATAGAGTAGCAGAAGAAGTAAGGAATTTTAAGAAAATACATGACGTTATGGATAAAAATACACAAAATCTTGAAAAATCAATGAACACTCATTTCCTAATTCACAAAAAAGATACCGACAAAGTTAATGAATTTAAAGAACAAATTAAAGAATTTGAAATTAAAATCAATGCATATAAATCAAATTTACAATATTTAGAAGACAAATTGAAGGAGGATTTTCAAAACGAAAATGAAAAAATTGAAACAAAATTCAAAGATCAAATTACAAAAGATAATGAAAAAATCGAGGATATACTAAAGCAATTAAACAATCTGAAAACCAAATCTGAAACGTCTTTTGACGAGGGAAATTTTACAAAGGCAATCGATGAGAAATTACAAAAAGAATTAGAATCCTTACTAGAAGTAGTGCAAGCTATAATAGAAGTTTCTAAAAAGGATGTATTAATTAAAATTAAAAATAATAGTTCAAAAATCGAGGAGACTTCTTTACTCATAAAAGAACTTGAAACATCTTATACAGATATACTACACAAAGCTGAAAAGACAGCGTCAGACATAAAAAATATAGAAAAAAAAATTGTGAAAATGACATTAGATATTACAAATGCAGAATTTCAATTAGGAAAAGATATAAAAAATCTAGAAGATAAATTAACAAAAGAAATAAAATCTTTAAACGAATTAGTTCAAAGAGCTGCTGAAGTTTCTAGAAAAGAATTTAATGATACAATGAATTATGCAAGAGAAGAAATGAATTCAACATTAGGTGGTTTCAAAAAAGATTATACGTTATCAAATGTTCTTTTGGAAACTAAATTTAATGTAAAAATGTCTGATCTTAATAACAACATCACCCAAATAAATTCGTCAATAAAAGAAATTAGAAATGAAAATAACAAATCATTTGAAACAATGGAAAATAAATTTAATGTAAAAATTTCTGATCTTACTAACAACATCACCCAAATAAATTCGTCAATAAAAGAAATTATAAATGAAAATAAAAAATCATTTGAAGCAATGGAAAATAAAATTAAAGAACTTACTAAAAAAAACTGAGATGATTTTTTTATATTTTACAACATCAGCGATAAAGGGCTTTTATAAACGGTTTAGAAGGAGGTAAAGTTATTTGTGGGATTTATTTTCGTGAGTAAGGTATAAATTAATAATGAGTAAAATTAAGCAAGACGTTGTAAATGAATTACATAAACCGGCGAGAAGGCGATATAGAAGGAGACGAACAATTGTAAAAGGGCTTAATGATCTATTTCAAGCTGATCTGATAGAAATGCAGCCATATGCGAAATTTAATAGGGGTTTAAGATATATTTTAATGGTAATAAATGTGTTTTCTAAATTTGTATGGGCAGAACCTGTAAAATCCAAAACTGGTAAAGATGTAGCAGCTGCAATGAAAAAAATTCTATTAACTTTAAAAACTCCCCCAACAAATCTGAATACTGATCAGGGTAAAGAATTCTTTAATCAAGACTTTCAGAAACTTATGGAGCAGTTCAAAATTAATCATTACAACACATTTTCTAATATGAAAGCTAGTATTGTAGAGAGAGTAAATAGAACGATAAAAAACAAAATGTGGAAAAAGTTTAGTTTACTAGGTAATTATAAATGGATCAGCTTTCTTAAAGAAATAATTACAGAATACAATAATACTAAGCATTCAACAATCGGAAAAAAACCAAACGAAGTTAACAAAAAGAATGAAATGGAAATCTTGAAATCAGCTTATACTCATAGGAAAACTGTGGATCCCAGATCACCAAAATTTCGTGTTAGTGATAGAGTACGAATAAGCAAGATTCGAGAACAATTTTCTAAAGGTTACACGCCCAACTGGTCAAACGAAATTTTTCAAATAAAAAAAATCCAGCTTACTAATCCAACAACGTATTTGATTCAAGATGGAAATGGGATAGATATTCAAGGAGGTTTCTATGAAGAAGAACTTCAAAAAGTAAGACACCCAAATGTATATCTGGTGGAAAAAGTGTTAAGAAAGAAAGGAAACAAAGTATTTGTAAAATGGTTAGGATTAGATAAATCTTATAACTCTTGGATCTTCAAGAGAGATGTGATGTAATAGTAATTAATGCTGTAATAATAATTGATGTTTGTAATAAAAAAAAATGATTTTTTATATATATTTGTTTTATTTAAAAATAAGCTTATTACATAAACATTTTTTTAAATACAATATTCCTATAATCAGAGTCTAATATGGGATTTAAAATTTCTTCAGTCAATTTAATCCTTCTTCTAAAATGTTTTTGATTTATAAACTCTTCAGAAGTCATACGAGCTTTTCTGTAGGCGAAGTTCCAAGCAACCATCAGATGAATTTGGTTTCTTGATTCATCAATAGATACTGTCTTCTTCATAATAGTGCTTAGACTTTAATTTTTGTTCTAGTTCTTCGGGATGATTCAACAGCAGTTCCAGCATGGAGCACACATTTTCACTATTTAGATTTTGTTTTGGAGAAAGGACATTATATATTTTGTCAAAAGAATCTCCGTCGTAAAAATTGTTATTTCTAAAAACGTTGAAATAACGTCGAAAGTTTTGTTTTTGTAAAACATTTAGTCTATATTCTATAAGTGGAATTTGTTCCCATAGTCTGCACACAGTTTCATTTCCATAGTAAATAAAATCACAGCTTTTCACAATCTTCACTATTGGTAATTCACCAATCTTTTCAAAATGAATAGATAAATTTTGCAAATATATCGGTTCATTGAAAACATTTGGTGAAAACATATAATTTGTTATAACTCCTTGATATTGCAATAAGTTCTTCCAATCATCTTCATTTAATATCACAGACTGACCATTTTTACCACCAAGTTCAATGCATGGTAGAAAATCACTTTCCACCCACAAACCAACCGCAGCATATTTAGAGTTAGAATTATTTAAATTATATTTTGTAGAATTTATAATTGTTTTTTTTATTTTCTTTTTTAATGGTGAATTTTCAAATATATTTTTACTCTGATTACTGAACATTTTAAATGATGTATTTCAAAAACTAACTGGCTATCTGCTTGCTCTCAAAAAACTAACTATCAATCCGTTTGCTCCTAAATTTTATACATTTTCCCTCTCCTCTCAAGTGGAGGGGTAAACTTATTTTCCCTCTCCATTTAAGAGGAGGGGATAAACTTTAAATGTCTTTATACTAACGAGAATCAATAAAAAACAAAATTTATATTATTTTTTTAACATTTATTAAATATTTTTATAGATATTTTTTCATGAAATACAATAAAATTAAACATGTACAAATAAATATTGCTGCTGTAAATATAATAACAAATATATAACAACAGACACAATGACAAGATTCTTCTTTTTTATTATTGAAAGGAATCCAATCTGAATATTGTAATGGTTTGTTTGTCATGGAATATTTAATTTTTATGTATGTATTTTCACACAAAGCAGAATCAGTTACATTATAGGTAAAAAAGTGTGAATTTCCAACAAGATATGTCATTTTCATCTGTTTGTAGCAGTCGGTTTCATTTTTGAGGGCATTTATACATATATCAGCCCTAACTGTATAAGGAATGTAATTTACATATATCACATTTCAAACAAGGGAAACTAAAACTATTAAAGATGCAGCAGTCATTGTTGTAATATTACTAACAAATAATGGTATTTCTATACAATATATATGTTTTTGGATTCAGTTCCCCCTCCAACTTTTAAAGCTTCAAAAACGACTTACATAATTTATCATCATATAAAATGATGTCTTTATAAAGATGAAAAATTACTAGGAGTAGTTAATTCTAATCGCGGTTTTTTATTTTTAGATCCATTTTCGTTTCCAGAACTTAAAAAAGTTAGAGTATCATACATCATTTTCATATCTTTATCAAAAAAATCTGTTTCCAAAATATCCTTATGTCCCCATGCAAGAGTTTTTGTGGAATTTGGTATACAATATCTTTTATCATCATGAGTTGTTAATGCCAATTTATTTAACAAATTAGTGTATATATTATGCATATCTGACTTGAATACATACATGGTGCAGAATATTTTGTCACCTTTCTCAACAACATCTTTATAATCTGATAATGTTAATTGATTTTTTATACATGATCTACTAACGCCTTTTGCTTTTTTATCTACACTATTTTTGGATTTTATACAATATGCTTTAGCACCAGTTCCATAAAAACTTTCAATGGGAATCCCTTTGTACTCATCTTTAAATTTACCAACAACTGATGTTGTAATAGGCATGCAATGAATATTTTGTTCAGAAAAATTAGAAGTATCAAATTTATCCAGATTTAGCTTCATATCTTCATAAAAGTTTTGGGTCTGAACTTCAAGAATTAAGGAATCAGTATCCGTATATAATAAATTTAAATTATTACCATATTTTACTTTTAAATACCCATAATAAAAATTATACATTACAGTTTTTGCAATATCCAGAATACTCATCCCAACATAAATTGGTTTATTGTATTCAATGCAAACCTGTTGAAGTTGAAGAGCAACTAGATTTTCAGAGAAAATTTTAAAATCCTTTAATTGAGGTTTAGAAATAAGTTTTTCGGCACTAAATTTATTACCCTGTCTTTCCCATTGAGATACTAATTTAATATCTGCTCGCCTATCAACATTTTCCATGGTTTTACCGAAAATTGAATTATTTGCCAATTTATAACAATTTTTATCAAATTTATTTTTAGATAAATTTCGTAAATTTGTATTTAAATCTATATATTCCGCTAACCATGGTGATTGTGTAAACTTAACTGCTCTGTGTATTTTTATGATTTTGAGTCCAAATTGTAGACATTGTTTCAGATATCGGTAGTGAATGATATAGTTATATTTATTATGTAAGTTTGGAATTAATTTTGAGTGGTTTGAAATTGGTGGTGTATATTGTTCAGGACAAAATGGGAAATCATTATGACTATCATGTAAATAATTTGGATATTCTAAATCAACTTCAAATATGTATCCTATAGATGATGTATCTGAAAGTTCGGATATATTTAAAGTTTCTATTTCGAGCTTAGGTACCCAAGCAAAATTTTTTTCAGGCAAATATTGTTTCATAGCATAACCATACAAATTTGTGGCGTCTAAGTAAGCGATATATGTTGTAGGTCTTTCAGGATTAAAATTTTCTAAGAATGGATTATTTGCTTCAGATTTGCGTTTGGAACAAGTGCTAACCCCACCACGAACACCTTTTTTGAAAAAATGAAGCATATCTGGTTCCGTTAATAATTCTAATTCTACATTAGTTAATTTCATCATTGCATCCCAGCACATAGAAGGGCTAGTGACATAATTAACAGGATCTAACTTATAGGTTTTAATACATGTGGATCTATAATTTTCAAAAACATCAGCCAAAAGTAAAACATCTGATTTTAAGTAAATATCGGAATAAGCCCCTATTGTAGAACACTTAAATAGATTCCACACTTCTACAGCACGATTGTAGTCTTGAGGAGAGATATTTTCATCGGTTAAGTTATTATAAAATTTATCAATCAATGGTAGAGATTTCTCATTTAATTTTTCGTTGGAATCTATGTAAGAGTATGGAAATACCCCTTTTTGTCTAATGTATCGAAATTCATCAGCATTTGAGAAAAACTTTTTAATTTCAAAACATTGTGAATCTTGTAGAGTTTGTGATAGTGACTCTAAAGACTCTGGGAGAAATTGAAAAGAATCTATAAAGCGTAGTCGCAAAGCAACTGGTTTCCGCTTTTCTGACACATCAACGAAAATTTCCTTACTAAAAGAAATATACTTTTCTTTATTTTGAGCTATAACACTAATATTTTCTTTATTATAGCAAAGCGATTTAATAAATAGGTGAGAATCATAGTTTTTTAAATTATGCAATACTATTGGTATATATTTTGGAGGTTTAAAATGCAAATTACATATTGAGTGGGCGGCTCCTCGATATTTACCTGTAATATGACAATGATCCCTACACTTTATGAAATTTCCTTTTAAAAAAGGTTTTTCACATACATAACAAATGCTAGAATTTTCATATTCAATCTGTTCCACAGATGATAAATCTTTCAATGGTACTTGATATTTTAAATATTTTTTATAAATTTCTTTTACATCATTTTCAATGTATTCAATAAATTTTATAGCACAATCTGTACCTCTATAAAGTTTAAGACACACAACATTCTCATCAAATGATGATTTAATATAATAAGCAAATGAATAGGGTATATGTTCAGCAGTTTTAATAGTATATGAGGTTGTCGAATCAGGTGTAGATTGTTGGCACTCAATGTTTTTCAAATAACATTCAAAATCGGCATAAATAATAAAAGGAGCTTTATACTGTTTCTGAATATTTTGAAACTTTAATATATTTGCAGGAATATAATTGCCAAATTTATCCAAAATCAAATTATCTGAAGGAAGCTCAATTCGAACAAAACTACAATCACGTTCTAAATGTGTGTTAAGTTTTTCATATGTTCCAAAATATTGAAGGCATCCATCACATAAGTATTTTTTTATTTTCTTTTTTGATAATTGTTTGGATACCAAGCAACCTAAATCCTTTATCCAACAGTAGTGGTTATTTCCATCATCAGAACTTATTAAAAGCAAATTAATATGTAATTTTTTCTTTTCATTATTATAATGTAAAGGACCGACAATCTCATATACCTTTTTATTATCCCTTAAAAATTTTTCAACTCCATATACATTTATGGACAAATTATTTTTTTCCTCAAACTTTTTTATATCTAATAATTTTACTGGAAATTCAATACCTGTAAAATCGAAAGCGTCTCTGAAGTCTGGATATGATGAGGTCTTTCGAGGATTACCGGTTGGCTGGTATGCTGCTGAAACCACTGCCCAGGCGAAACAGCAATTGTCCTCATTCATCACATTCACTATTGATTTAGAAAAGTGATGCATCTTAATGTAGGAGGAGGCATTCAATGGGTTGTACTTATTGATGTTGACTTCCAAATGCAGAATTCTTTGTAGAGCCCACCCTGTAATAGGAATTAAAAAATTAGTTCTGAATAATATTTGTTAGAGATGTACAAGTGATATTAAGAAAACTTAGCTCTTGAGATTAAATAATAATTACCTGAGTCTCTTTCCGGCAATTCATCTGCTTTGGTTTCAATAATCTTGAATAAATCATCGTAAAGCTGTTGTAGATCAATTGTATGGGTTACAATGAAGAACGGTGTATTAAATGACTTAATTGAAGTAGAGGTTAAAGTTGGAGAATAATATATTCCAAATAATTCCAAATTTACTTTAGCACATGTAAATTCTTGTTGACGCTGGCGTATTAATGTTTGCACTTTATTACCAATATCTTGCTGAAACTTTTTGATGTCGATGTGATAATTCTGCGAATATATTCTGTAGGAAGCTATTCGACATTTAAATGCACTCCTGATAATGTCAATTCCATTTCCATATTTTATGCAGCTCCTGTTTTTATGAATATTTGTCCTCAAGTGTGTGCTCCAGGAATTAGATTTGACATTTACTTCACAATCTTGGCAAAATCGCATTGGAGGCCTTGAAAGTAGTTCATCAACTGAAACAATTATTATTTTTTAATTCCTCTGTAAACCTTTATTAATAATAAAAAGAAAAATTAAAAGGAAAATTATAGCTAAATATGTTATAAAAAAATACTTACGATTAATTATATAATCTTCCAAGTTAAAGGTGTTTTCGTTATTGACAAAATTTTCTCGAAGGTGGCGTACAATATGTGATTTTCTTTTAAATTCTCTTAAGCAGTGTGTGCAAAGGAGAGTCATTTTAAAATGGAATCGGTTAGGGCCGTGTCGCTTTTAAATGAATACAATTTTGATCTATCAAGACCCAATGACATAGAATAATTAGCAATTTTTTCAGCTCGCGCAATTTAGAAAACTTTTGGATTTACTTTTGAATTAACTTTTGGATTCACTTTTTAACTTGAAGAAAAACATGGATTTTTTTAAAAAAATATATTTCCCAAATTTAAAAGAAGATCGCCTTGTCGTTGAATACAATTTTTAACGTCTTTTAAAGTCGAATTAGATAAATTATTACATATATTATCTAAGTTTAAATAGGAATAAACCATTGACTTAAATCTAGATGCGGCACACCTTGTTTCATTCCTATTTAAGCTCGGCTTAGATTTCATGCGAATAAATTTATCTAATTCACTCTTATTTGCCGCCAGCTGTCGCTCTGACTGCTGTCGTTCTGCCTGCTGTCGTTCTGCTTGCTGTAGCTCTGCCTGCTGTCGCTCCGCCTGCTCTCGCTCTGCTTGCTGTAGCTCTGCCTGCGGTCGTTCTGCTTGCTGTCGTTCTGCTTGCTGTAGCTCTGCCTGCTGTCGTTCTGCTTGCTGTAGCTCTGCCTGCTGTCGCTCCGCCTGCTGTAGCTCTGCTTGCTGTAGCTCTGTTGCTGTAGCTCTGCTTGCTGTTCCTACCACGATGGCTATAGAACCTCTCTGTTTAATCTCAGAGTTTCGACCAAAAGGTCCACTCGTCGCGCAGTTCAAAAATTAAAATTAGAGGTTGAAACTACTTCAATCGTTATTTGTTGATTTAACTTCTCCGCACACCCTTAAAACAGAACACTACTAAAAAGAATCGGAAAACCACATACTAAATTGGGGGTAGTTACCCTTACACGAAGGGTTTGCAATTTAAGCCTGTAATATTTCAACAATGATCGCCCACATACATAGGAATCTAACCCCAAAACTTCGTTAAAAGGCATCAAGTAATAAGCTCAAAATACGGCATCAAAAATAGGGGTGAAAACTACCCCAACCCAAAATTCTTGTTACTATTAAGTGGTTAGGTGAAAATGCCTCCTAATGCACACACTTAAATTCTCTCAGTGCAGCCCGCAACTATTTTCAGTTATACACAAAAACTACCCTCTAGGAATATGATGATCATCTTCAAAACCTCCAACCACGATGGCTGAAGAACCTCTCTGTTCAACCCCAGAGAATCAATAGAAAAGGTTCACTCCCTGTCGCACAGTTCAAAAAATAAAATTAAGGGTTGAAACTACCCCAATCGTTATTCACTGATTTAACGTCTCCGCACACGCTTAAAATAGAACACTACTAAAAAGAATCGGAAAACCACATACTAAATTGGGGGTAGTTACCCTTACACGAAGGGTTTGCAATTTAAGCCTGTAATATTTCAACAATGATCGCCCACATACATAGGAATCTAAACCCAAAACTTCGTTAAAAGGCATCAAGTAATAAGCTCAAAATACGGCATCAAAAATAGGGGTAAAAACTACCCCAACCCAAAATTCTTGTTACTATTAAGTGGTTGGGTAAAAATGCCCCCTAACGCACACACTTAAATTCTCTCAGTGCAGCCCGCAACTCTTTTCAGTTATACACAAAAACTACCCTCTAGGAATATAATGATCATCTTCAAAACCTCCAACTACGATGGCTGAAGAATCTCTCTGTTCAACTCCAGAGAATCAGTCCAAAAGGTTCACTCCCTGTCGCACAGTTCAAAAAATAAAATTAAGGGTTGAAACTACCCCAATCGTTATTTACTGATTTAACGTCTCCGTATACCCTTAAAATAGAACACTACTAAAAAGAATCGGAAAACCACATACTAAATTGGGGGTAGTCACCCTTACACGAAGGGTTTGCAATTTAAGCCTGTAATATCTCAACAATGATCGCGCACATACATAGGAATCTAACCCCAAAACTTCGTTAAAAGGCATCAAGTAATAAGCTCGCAATACGGCATCAAAAATAGGGGTGAAAACTACCCCAACCCAAAATTATTGTTACTATCAAGTGGTTGGGTGAAAATGCATCCTAATGCACACACTTAAATTCTCTCAGTGCAGCCCGCAACTCTTTTCAGTTATACACAAAAACTACCCTCTAGGAATATAATGATCATCTTTAAAACCACCAACCACGATGGCTGAAGAACCTCTCTGTTCAACCCCAGAGAATCAATCGAAAAGGTTAACTCCCTATCGCACAGTTCAAAAAATAAAATTAGGGGTTGAAACTACCCCAATCGTTATTTACTGATTTAACGTCTTCGCACACCCTTAAAATAGAACACTACTAAAAAGAATCGGAAAACCACATACTAAATTGAGGGTAGTTACCCTTACACGAAGGGTTTGCAATTTAAGCCTGTAATATTTCAACAATGATCGCCCACATACATAAAAATCTAACCCCAAAATTTCGTTCCGATTAGGAAATTATTAAATTTTTTCGAATTATCGTACATTATTTATAACGTTGTTTCGAAAAGTCTCTATATACCTACTCGATAGCCTGCCTAAGACCGAACGGCTTCGCTGCTCAAAGTAAAGTGCATGCATAACGATGCTGGAGAGGAACGAGATGAGGGGCGGAGCTAAATAAATAACAGGTGTAGTTTATGTAACCAATCAATATAGGAGGCAAACCTGCACTTTCACTATTATGAATAGTCGCACGAAACCATCAATATCTCGTTGGAATAAACCTTAACTAACTTCTGTACTCCTGATAATCGAAAAATTGAAACAGCCTTTATTTTACGCTAAAAATTCCATAAATATTGTTTTTATTCACAATGTCTTTTAATATTTGGCCTATAGAATATTCAAATTGCACTTTGAATATCTTGTTTATGTTCTTTTGTTTTTAACCCTATGCAGGGATATTACTTTTGTTTTTAACCCTATGCAGGGATATTACTTTAGTTTATATAATCTTCCTTGTACACCCTGGTGCAAGTATCCTAATTTACTTACGAAAATCTTAATTTTCGCGAGTTTTCTAACAATTTCACCCAGAAAAGACACAAAAATTCGTAGTTTTCCGATTTTACACCGTACTTATTCAGTCTGTGGTATTATTATGATCTAAAATCCATTAATTAAATTTAAATTCCAAGACCATTCAGCTCTCAAAAATATGTCTGCACGGCTTCGCTGTTCGAACTGAAGTGCTTACATAATAGTGTTAAAGAGAAAAAAGACGAGGGGTAGAGCCAAAGAAAAAAGGTGTAGTTTACGTAACCAATCGATATAGGACTTCCACGACTAAGAAAAGTTGCAGAATACAATCTATATCTTTTTCTGATATACCTTCACTAATTTCTGTACTCTTAATAATCGAAAATTTAAAACAATTTTAAACACTGTAATGTTACCCTAAAAAAAAGATCACACAAATTTTTTAACACTTTTTCAGTCACCCGTAGAAAACAGCCAGATAAATGTTGTTTTAATTCATAATGTATTTATAATATTTGACCTATGGCCTATATATCCTGCACTTTGAATACCTTGTTTATATTCTTTTGTCTGGAACCCTACACAGGGATAGTCCCAAATATGCCAAGTTCAGAGACAAGAGTATAACAATAGGTCACGAAATCTTTCTTGTACATGCTGGTCCAAGGTGCAAGTTCCCTAATTTCCTTAAATGACATTCATTTTCGTGAGTTTTTTAACAATTTCACACCAAAAAGATACAAAAACTCATAGTTTTCCGATTTTGTACCGCACTTATTCAGTCTGTGGTCTTCTCAAGATCTGAAATCCATTAATTAAATTTCCATTCCAAGACAGTTCACCGCCACATAAGAGACGTCCGCACGGCTTCGCTATTCAAACTAAAGTGCATATGTAGTAGCGATGGATTGAAAAAAGATGAGGGGCGGAGCTAAAGAAAGAAGAAGAGTAAGAAGGAGAACGTAACATATCGATGTAGGGCTTCCACCACTAAGGATAGTAACAGCATACCATCAATGTCAGGTTCTGATATATCTTCATTAACTTCTGTATTCCTGATAATCGAAAATTTGAAACGGGCGAATTTCACCCTAAAAAAAAATAAAAAAAATGGCCACACAAAATTTTTAAAACTTTTTTAATCCTGACCCATACAAAAGACAGCTATAAATGCTGTTTTAATTCACAATGTCTTTATAATATTTGACCTATGGACTATACATCCTGCACTTTGAATATCTTATTTATGTCCTACTGTTTTCAACCCTATGCAGGGATATTACCAAATATGCAAAGTTCAAAGACAAGAGCATAACTTTAGATTACGTAATCTTCCTTGTACACCCTGGTTCAATGCGCAAGTTCCCTGATTTTCTTACGAAAATCTTAAATTGCATTCATTTTCGCGAGTCTTTTAACAATTCCACCCCGAAAACACAAATTTTCATAGAGTTTCTCGATTCTACATCGCGTCTATTCAGTCTGTGGCCTTCTCAAAATCTGAAAATGTTTCAATCGTACCCATTATTTAAATTTAAATTCTAAGACAATTCGGCTCCATAGAAGACGTCTACACCGGTTCGCTGTTCGAACTGAAGTGCATACATGATGGTGTTGCAGAGAAAAATTTTGATGGGCGGAGCTAAAGAAAAAACAGGTGGAGTTTACGTAACCAATCGGAATAGGGGGCGAACTTGGGCAGCCAATCAGAAACAAGGTCATTCTTGGCTGACCAATCAAAAAAGTGGTGGGGGGGTCAACTAGGAGCCCCCTATTCCCACTACTTATAACGCTATATGATTAACCATTGGGAAAGGTAGATGATTATATGAACGTAGAGAAAATATTACAAAAAGATTTCTATACTATTAACTTGGAAAGAAGGATCAGAATGGCGTGATGCGTGTTCGGGAAACTGAGTTTTATACTGAGAAACACACAGACCATTCACGGTAAGAAGTAAAGCGCAAGTACCCATATTAACCTACGTAAAAGAGATACTGGCACCAATAACCCGTTGTATACACAAGCTGTAGAGGATGCCACGGTGCAATTTCGCGCTTAAGCTCACTATGGCTAATTGATTTAATTTAACCTTGCTTTGTAAATACTGTCATTATGGGCAATCAAGTATCATTTTTCTTAAGTATTTCCCAGAGATTCTTTGAAGGAAAGCATTTCATTAGGTACAGTTTCGACCAATTTTATTTACCATTATTTTGCCTTACTTTGGTATTTCACTACATTGTGCTTAGGTATTTTCTTATCAGTATCAAACTAACTGCTACTTTTTTTTATATTCAGATAGATCTTGTTTTTTCCCCGGCTATTTATATTTACATTTGATGTGATTGTATGTATATTGGGTTGCAGAAATCAGAAAATTTCTATTGATGTATTAACTTATATTTCTTGAATTTTAAAATAATTACTGGGATACTTATTAGATTTATTATTTTTGTTTTGAGTGGAAAATGACAATGACTAACGAATTGGCTTAACTGACAAATGCGTTTCAGCCGACTGTTGTTGCCCAGTGTCTTTCTTTTTGAGCTGTTATTTCTTTCACACGTGGCAATTGAACGCGCCTAACGGAAGTCGATTAGTGCGCAAGTTTGGCCATGGTTATAAATGGAGGCTATTTTGCCTTGATTTTTCATTTTTTCCTGGTTTGATTCGGGCGAAGCAGCTGCAGACTTCCATCTCAATTTTTAGTTTCCAAGTTTTCGGGATTCTGAGATGGAAAGTCGAAAATAATCCTGATAATTTTGTTGTGTTTTGGTGTACCGTATCCTTTGCCAGGTTAGCAGTTATGATTTTTTATCGGGATAAACCTGGAGACAGGGATTTTTGGTAGTTTGTACGTGTCAGCGAAGGAATCAGTCGAAACCCAAAAAACATTGGGTAAGGAATCTTAAATTAACAATTATTAAAACAATCCTGCATGGATTTTTTTATATTTTAAAAGATTTCAGCTCAAAATGATTTTTACCAAGTGTAATTTAAGCATAATTTAAAACCAACAGTTATGTTATTCTAAGTCTTATTTTGATCTAAAATTAACCACTTCAGAATATTATTAAGATATAGGGCCGATCATTTTTTTTTGTGACAAATATGTACTTTTTGAATTTTGAAATTTGTAAGTTTCTGTTTTTTTTTTATTTATATCTACTACCTTGCAGTGCCTAATTTTTTTCCCTTTTGTTATGAGTGAGACTTAATTTTGAGAGTACTTTTATTGTCAATTGTAGTTTGTACTATGTTTTGTTATGTTTTTGCCTCCTGGACGTATCACGATGTTCCCAATTTTTAGTTAAATTAATTTATTGGTAGTAATATTGAAGTATTTTGTACTGTATGCAATCTTAGGGCCCCATTCTTGCTCTATTATTGACAAATTTAAAGTTTTTGCATCGCAATATGTTCAAGGCGATATTAACGTTCAGTTTGACTCCAGCGATCTTTCTTTTTTTATGTGATTGACTCCAATACTTGGGTATTAGAGATTGGCTTATTTAGTCAAGCTGAACATTTTTTTCGATCTTCAAGTTTTTTTAATTAAAGTTAATTTCTAAACGCGCATCCTGGAATTTCACATTGTATTGTTGAAATTAATATGATCATGTTTTGAGTATATCTATTTTATTGTTCTTAACTTGAGTTGATTAAAGCGTGTTTTATTTTAACCAGGTTTAACCCAATTTGTTTGAAAATAATTAATATTATTAAACCAAGTATTGTAACGTCATCATACAGTGGTCTAGAGTTATGAATTTTAGGTCCAGTTTCGTGATGATTGATTTAATTGAACAACTAATTATATTCTATGGTAAATCTTTTGCTTAATATTTTATTAAAGTAATTATTGGTAAATTTAATTATGGATTGATTAATTTTTTACATATACATAAGTAGTTTTTCTTTATTGTACTGAACCTGTTGTTGAACGTTTGCTGGATTATTTTGTGTAAATAACTGGAGTCATGCTGGGAATTTTACTCGTGCACCTTTATCACATTGTTACTCCGACATAACTCGAGCTCAATAGTTAGAGCAAGCGGGTACTCTAAATGATTGTTTAATTTTGCTATTTAGTTTCAATATTCCTTATGCTATTAATTTGTAGTTTACCTTAATGATTTTTTCTTTCTCTTTATGGTGTGAATTTGAAATTTTAGATTTAATTTCTTGACGTTTTGGCGGTAGTTAATTTATTCGCTTGCTCTAACATAAATATGACTTGATTTTAGGCATTGTTATTTTATCTTATTTATTTTAGGATTCACCTTCGGGGTAGAGTTTCACTCTCTAGGTAAGAGAAATACAGTTCACCCTCTGAGTACGACAAACCCAGTTACACCCTTTGGGTACAGGGAAGCACAGTTCACCCTCTGGGTAGAGAAAAATCCAGTTTCAACCTCTGGGTAGAGAAAATCCAGTTCCACCCTCCGGGAACGAGAACAGTATACTCTTGGTGGATTCTACAGAAAAAATTCCTCCAGTGACCTCTTCTTTTTTCATAAATAAAGAGTGAAGTTAGTATTAAGCTTTTATAGTTTTATTTGACCCGCAACTTCTTGTCATTTGCAGTGCGTTAACTTTTTATTATTAATATTTTGTGTAGCAATTTTTTTTTGAGCCGAGTTAAACGCTAGGCCCAAGCAACAACGTGGGGGGGTTCTGCGTTTACCCGACGTAAATTCAGTGGCGCCCTTTTAAATACATATCCCTACTCTACGGCATAGGGGCTCGTTTGGCACTTTGCTCGTTGGTGCTGCTTCTAGTGTTCAGCTCTGCTTTGCTCTTTCAAGTTACACCTTACTAGCGCCCTTTACATTTAAATACCAGTGTAGCAACGAACCAAAGGAACATGGAAAGAGCGATGCTGAGAGATCGATAAAGTAAATAAAGCGAAGACATTACGAAATCTAAGCCAAGGCGTACATTAAAGTGATGTGGCAACGATGTGGTAATCAAGTGGCAGGTTGAATCACTAAAGCATATTTATCATTGCTACCTTACTCGTTGCTACGTCACTGGCTTATTACCTTAATGCGTGTCTTGTTTAAGAGATGGGTAGAACATATCGAACGAATGCAATTGGACCCGAAAAACCACATGGAAACCGTGGACGCGAAGACCTGATTGAAGAAGAAAAAGGAGAAAGAAGGAGTCGCTGAATATGAATTTTTGATTCATAACAGTCTCTTTGGCATGGCTTTTGCGATGAAGATATTTAAAGTCTGCCTCGACCCCTTCTTTATGAAGTCTTCCGATCTCGTATTTTCTTTGAATTCTTCCTTATGCATTTACTTTTCTTAGGGTAAGGTGAACTAGCCTGCCATGTACTAGCGAGAACCCATGAGTTCGAAACTGGTCTGCAGGTAGCGGTACACTACAATGAGAAAAGTTTTCATCTTTTTCTGGTAGTTTCTTGAAATCTGAAATAGTGTTTTTGATTCCTAGTTAGAACAGTGCACGCCTGTTCGTATAATATTAAGCTTTTTCAGTTGCTTTTTCCCTCTTCTATTCAAAATAAATATTTGGAGGTGCTCGGTGTTGCTGATTATGAATTTCTGGCTTGAATTTGAATAATATGTTAAAAAACTGTTTTCTGTTCTTTGTTGAGAAATCTGCCGAGGGGTCTAATTATATTTTTGTGGCGGGTTTATTGTAAAGAAATTAAAGGCTGCAAAAACCGAAACAAAAAATTGAATTCGCGAACTTTACGCCGTTTTTATGTCTTTTTTAACTTGTTTTAATGAAATTTCTTTTCAATTCCACTTGGTTTTAAATTCCTTTCATACACTCCAGTAACATAATTTTTATGGTTACCTGGATTCCTGGTTTTAAAAAATATAAAGAAAAAATATCTTTTCAAAAAAATTAAATCGACACTAAAGAGTAAAAAATAAATTGACAATTATTTTACAACTAAATAAATTTAGATTTATTTATCTCTGTTTTGCAGTCGGTGCCAAATTAAAAATTAATAGAAGATGCCTGCAAATTCAACAAAACACTCTTAACTACGACAAAAAGATAGGGAACTTTAATTAAAAGCTATGTAAACAGTATGCATACTAATGATATGGAAAAAAATAATGTCTTCAACTATTGGCAATGGCTATCATAACAAAAAAGAGCAATGCGCAAAACGTGGAGATTATAACCACACATTGTATATGGGTTGTACACTGCAGTGGTAAGACCTATGATAACCTATGGCTCGACTGTATAGTGGAAAAAAATCACTCGGACACGGAACATTTCAAACCTCAGAGACAGGCCTGCCTGTGCACCACAGGAGCTATGAGAAGCATTTTGAGAGCAGCTATGGGAGCCCCTGTTGTTATAATATTCAAGACTGAAGCGAGGATAGGGGCATGCAATCTGGAACAAAACAAGGTCTGGTGGACTGTTCCTGCCCTCGGATACACCAGCATCAAAGGCCCGGTAACGAACTCATTTTTGGAGATGAGCAGTGACACCATGCTGAAAGCTTATAACTTTGACAGGCCGTACACCATTCAGACTGATTGGAAGGCGGGATCTGACCGATCACTAAATCAACCAGGAAACCTCGTTTTGTTTACAGGAGGGTTCAAAACTAACTATGGAACAGGAGCTGAAATATACCGAGTGAGTCACTGGGACAGCACTCCACGGTATTCCGGGCAGAAATACATGCTATTGATACTTGCCTTCGAGAGAATCTGACGAGATGTTACAGGGACAGGATCATTTTCTCCGACAGGCAGGCAGCACTGAAAGTGCTCATATGTGATCAGGTAACATCAAAATATACCTGGAATTGTTTTTAGCACCTTAGCACCCTGGTAAAACACAACAAGTTTACTCTTGCGTGGATATCAGGCAATGAAAAAGTGGACTAGTATTTGGCATTACCAACATCGCTACTGCTGGGTGGTTATCCTGATGGATAAATCAATAACATAAGGCTCATTGGAACAACATTGCGAATTACAGGTACAGCAAAAGTAAACTGTGAGATCCTGCATTTTGAGCAGACTACAGATTAGACAGGTGACACCTTTAATGAAGCTTCACACATCATCTTCGAATGCGAAGCTGTAACTTACTAGAGACACCTTCCAGGATCGATCAATCTGGAAGGCTTATATCCAGAAGACAAACTGGTCAACAAGTTGCTAAATCTGATTAAAGCAACCAATTTGTTTACATAGAACATATATAACTTCTTAAGTCTAGCAATTAATTAACTACGCCATACGACTTCAAAAAGTAAATCTACAATTAGTAAATTAATGGTAATATAAATATTTTCTTCTTTTTACCGTTGTTTTTTGAAGCCGGTTCAGTTTTGTGAAAAAAAGAACTTATTAAAGCGATTTCAAATTGTGCGTTACGTAGTTGAAGAACAAGTTTTTCCCTCAGTCAAAAACTCATGTCAAACATCGCGAAAAAACTATAAATGTCACTAGAAATTATTTATGCAATTCTTAAAATGTTCAGCTTTAAATCTGTGACTAAGAGCACACATTTTTACTGAAGTTTACAAATTTCATTACCAAAATAATAAAGTATATTTCTGTAAAGCTTTCAGAATATGTTTTAGGGAAGGGAAAATGACAGCTCATAAGAATCTCCAGAGTACGCAAACAAAAAGTTGGGAAATAGACAGATTACAAGATAACGAGGCAAGAGAAGAATTACAAAGAAGTATCCACGAAAAACTAAAACAAACGAAAGATAAAAACAACATAGACGTAAATAGAAGAACATAAAAACAACGTTGATAAGCGCATTGGAAGAAACTCTAGGAAAAAAGAAGAGAATAATCAAAAAATGGTATGATCAGGACTGCCAAGATATCATAAGGGAAAGAAATGACGCTAGAAGAAACATGCTCCAGAACCCATCAGACAATAATGTCGGAAAATACAAATATGGAAGAACAGCGGCAAGAGGTTTGATAAAAAGAAAAAAGAGAGAATACCACACGCAAATAAGTAAGGAAATTGAAGAGAATCGAATCAACTACAGAGTAAAACAACACTTCAGGGGAGTATCACGTATCAAGGTAGGATACCAGCCCAGGACAGGAAACTTCTTAGAACGAGAGAACGGCGACCTTATCGCCAATGACAAGGAAATACTAGAAACCTGGAAAAAATACTTTAGCCAACTGTTAAACGAAAAATCTGATAGCACTCTGCAAAACACAGAGATCCATACAGCCGAAATAGAAGACAGATGCCCTTCATACGAAGAGGTGATGCGCGCTATCAAGAAACTGAGAAACAATAAAACCGCAGGCAGTGATAATATACCAGCGGAATGTCTAAAGCACGGAGGGGATGCACTCCACAGATTCATCCATAAACTAATACAAAGAGTCTGGCAGGAAGAAATTCTCCCGGATGAATGGAAGGAGGGAGTCATTGTGCCAATCCACAAGAAAGGCGACAAGAAACGATGCAGCAATTACCGGGGAATAACCCTACTGAACACAACCTATAAAGTCCTTTCGAACATTCTGCTGGAAAGAACCAAAACATATACAGAAGAAATCATAAGGGATTACCAATGCGGATTTAGACCTAATCACTCAACTGTTGACCAGATATTTGGCATAAAACAGATAATGGAGTAAAACTGGGAATTCGATCGTGAACTACATCAGATATTTATCGATTTTAAACAGGCATTTGATAGAGTTTGCAGAACGATACTATGGACAGCAATGCAGGAGCTTGGCTTTCCCAAAAAACTGGTCAGCCTAATAAGGATGTGTATGGAGGAGCTGAAGTGAAAAGTGAAAGTGGGAGAGTACTACTCTGAAATGTTTGAAGTAAACAACGGTCTTAACCAAGGAGATTTGCTCTCACCCCAAACTTTTTAACATAGCGCTGAAATATATAATTAGAAATTCGAAAATTGAAGCACCGACATCTATATTCCATCAAGATGGACTAAATCTACTGTTGGCATTTGCAGATGATGTCGATATAATTGGTAGTAGTAGAATAAAAATGAAATAAACTCTATTACGGTTCGAAAGGGGAGCAAAGAAGATGGAACTTCAAATCAACGAAGACAAAACTAAATACATGTTCATGAGTCGGAATGGCCGAAATAGAGACAGAATAGGTCAAAACATTACTATCGATGAATATAACTTTGAACGAGTCAAAGAATTTAAATACCTAGGAACAACAAAACGACAGGACAATACAGAACAAGAACTAACAAGGAACTAGAAGAACTATTCCCAGATACAGATGTAGTAAAAGAAATAAAGGCCAGAAGACTCTAGTGGGCAGGACATATCAGAAGGCTTCCTGACGACAGAATAACAAGACTAGCTTGGGAGGAAGCACCGACTGGGAGAAGGCCACTGGGACGACCTCGACTCCGGTGGAGAAATAATATAACAAAAGATCTCAAAACTATGGGCATCGAACACTGGATGGAGGTTGCGAGAGATCGAAATGAATGGAGGCATGCCGTAAAGTCGGCTAAAACCCACCCAGGGTTGTAACGTCACGGAGTAAGTAAGTAAGTAAGTAAAACGACAGCATTCAACTATTATGATGGAACTATTGAGGAGTAAAGTATGGTGATTTTGCACCGATGTATCTACACTAGAAATCATCGAACTTTAGGCAAAAAATTAATTAGGCTTTTATATTGGATAAAGAATAGAGCATTCAAAACGAGGTGAAACAATATACCGTTAAATAAAAATAAATTTATTAAAGTCCATTAATGTTAAATATTGACTGTGAACTCAAATTTGAATTCATTTTAACTACTTATTGCGGATATTTTAGAGGTAAGAATCTCATTAAAAAAAGATTAAAGATATTTTTGTCAACGTAGCAATTATATTACCATTAAATATCATAGTGCTATGCATCTGGATGGAAAAAGAAGTGTGTAGAGATTAAATTTTGAGAAGTTGGTATAATTATTATATTTGATCGAAAGTAGATTATATAATAATTATACTTTCCAAAATTTTATTTTTATATTGCTTTATTTGGACATCTAAATTATGTGTTTGACAACTGTGTGCTTTGGGATTGGAGCAAGATTTCACAGATCATGTTTATTTTATTTTATTTTATTTATAACAGCAATGACAAGAAGATACAACCAAAAATAAATTAAAACACGGTTAAAAGCTGAGATAATAAAGTTTATAATTTTATTGTTATCAAAGTCGAGCTTGAAAGTTCCTTATCAACATAAATTCTTGCTTAATTTTACTTCGGTTAAAACAACTTTAACGAATTTTGAATAGCATAGGCAAGTGCCTACTTTGATGTAATAATAACTCGCCAGTAAATAAATTGTTTTAAAGTTATTATAAACTTCTCACAAATTTTACTACCGACTCAAACTTCATCAGCAGAGTATAAAGTTCCTTGTAATTTAGTTTTGGACTTTGTAAACTTTAATTGTAATTACTGTACTAAATATTAACAGTCATATTTAAATTGAGATTTGTATTATAGCATATTATGTTACTATGTTTATGCTCTGTATTATTCTCGTGTTTTGCTGATTGTACAACACTAGTGAAAATATGTTAAAATTTCCTAAATTATTGATATTATACAAACTTTCGCAAGATTCGATGCCTTCAAATACATGCTGGTAATTACTAAAAAACCGGAAAGTCGTAGATGGGCGTGGAGGAGTCCGGACCAACGAACAAAGAATAAATAAAGAAATAGATATATTGTGCCTGATGTAACAACTTTAAACAAATTCGACCGAGCAAAAATAAACATCACCATTAAAAAGGAAAGGAACAAACTTATTAAACTCCAACGTTTTCCGACATCGGAGGAAATAAAACAAAATAAAAATACATATCCAGAGTATATCAAGAAAAAATTTACACCATTGGATAAACTTAATACATTGACAATAAACGAACTAGAAAATAAAATCGAAAAAGATATCCAAACTGCAAAAAACAAACAGTAAATTATGACAACAGACCAGAGACCTGATAAATAAACGAGGAGAAATGGAAAAAGGCACAGCATCATCATCACACAGCCTGTAGCGTCCACTGCTGAACATAGGCCTCCCTCAATCGTTTCCAATGTTCCAGATCTTGTGCTGATTGAATTCAGTTTGTTGCGATTCTCTTGATATCATCAGTCCACCGTGTTGGAAGTCTGCTCCTACTTCTAAATGCCTGGAACCTAAGACGCCACTCTATAATGCGTTTAGTCCACCTAGCGTCTTCCATTCTCGCCACATGTCCGGCCCAGTTTCATTTCATACGTGTTATACTTTCTATAGCATCCTTAATCCCTGTTCTAGTTCTAATAATTACATTTGGAACTTTATCTCTCAGTGTTATTTCCAACATCGACGTCTCCATGGCTTGCTGAGTTCCTCTAATTTTTTCGCAACTTTTCTTAATGACTGTTAAAGTTTCTGCACCGTACGTGAGCACAGGGAGCACACACTGTTCATAAACCTTTCTTTTCAAGCAAATCGATATATTGCTTTTAAATACGTCCTTTCTCAGCTTGCCGAACGCCGCCCATGCTAGTGTTATGCATCTTTGAATTTCGCAGGTCTGGTTATCTCGGTTTATTTTCTGTTCATGGCCCAAATAATTATAAGATGTTACATACTCGATTTCAGATTCGTTTAGGAATATGTTGCTACTTGGAACTAAGTTTGTCATACATTGAGTTTTTGTACGGTTAATTTTTAGACCTACCACATCTGACGCTGCACTTAGTGTCCTTAGTAACTCTTGGGCTATCGTCAGCTAAGCGTAGGTGGTTTAATCGTTCACCATCTATATTGACTCCCATGTTCCCCCAACCTATTTTGTTAAACATGTATTCTAGCAGCATTTTAAATAGTTTTGGCGAGATGCTATCACCTTGTCATACGCCACGTTCCATTCTAAATGTAGATGTTATTTTGGAATGGACTTTCACACTTGCTGTTGCGCTATTATATATATTCTTAATTAAAGCTGCATATCTGTGGTCGACTCTACAATCAGCTAGTGCAGCAAATATTTTGTTTTGGTCCGCTGAATCGAACGCTTTCTCGTAGTCCACAAATATTAAGACCAGTGGTTTGCTGTACTTCACTGTTTTTTCTATGAGCGTTTTCATAACTAGCAAGTGGTCGTTTGTACCATAACCGGATCTGAAACCTGCTTGTTCTCTAAGTTGGTAGAAATCTAATTTGGGAGTCAATCGTCTTGTTATTATTTTTATAAATAGTTTGTACATGTGGGAGAGGAGACTGATTGGACGGTAGTTTTTTAGGTCAGTGGGATCGCCTCTCTTATGCATGATTATCATTATGGCATTTTTCCATGAAGTTGGGATTTGTCCGGTTGGGATTTGTCCGGTCTCTAAACATTTATTAAATAGGACTTTGAGAGCATTTATTAATTTTTCCCCTCCTGCTTTAATACTTTCAATAACAATGCCATCTTCTCCTGGGGCTCTGTTGTTTTTCATTTCTTGTAAGGCCACTTCAATTTCTGATGATGAAATTTCTGGTATATCTTCTGCGCCTTGATTGCAGACATTTGGAATGTTTGTTAGGTCATTGTCAATGGTGTACTTTTTGTATAACGCGCTGTAGAAATCTTCCACTATTTGGATTATTTTTTCTCTGTCTGTTGTAATTGTACCTGCTGCATCGCGGAGTTTATGAATTTCTTTTGTTCCTTCTGCCAGGTTTCTTTTAAGTATTTTTAAGCTTTTATTCTGCTCAATTACATCGGATATGACTTCCGATTTGTATTTTCGTATATCTCTTCTTATAAGCCTTGATATTTCTCTGCTAATTTGCCTATATTCTCCTGAGTTCTTCTGTTCCATTTTTCTTCATCCTTTAATAAGCTCTTTTGTGTGTTGACTTAATTTGTCAGATGTTTTATTTTGTTTATTAAAATACTTTTCTACGGCGTTTTTTAGGATGTTGGTTATTTGTTTCCTCCAGGTCTATGGTTTCCAAAGTTTGGAGTCCGTTTTCAACATATTCTGTGTATTCAGAGAGATTTTCTGGGGTTGTCCATTTCTTAGGTTCTTTCCTGTTACTAGTTTGGCTCTTTCCCTCTTAATATTTATTATCACTTTTCCTCTCACAGCTCGATGGTCACCTAGATCGTCTAAAAGAAGTATCGAATGACCCCCAAAAAGATGGATAGACGACATAAAAAGGAAAGCAGGTAGAAACTGGCACCGGATTGCAGAAAATAGGTTGGAATGGAAGAGATTAGAGGAGGCCTATGTCCAGAAGTGGAGCAAATTGGGCTGTTAGAGAGAGAGAGAGAGAGAATTACTAATAAAAGATAAAAGAATATGAAAGGGGGTGACTAAAACGAGAATATTAATAAAATAAATTTTACAATCAATTTTAAATATCAATGTATCTGTCAAATTATCGGATTCTGTCACAGAAGTTTTAGATGAAACTCGCCTATGTCAGTATTCATTGACTCGACTTAAAATTTCTATGGTATATTTTAGAGACTTTAAAGAAAGGTAACAATAAATCGATTATTTTAAGGTTGTAACTAGATATGACAGATAATACACCTAAAAAATGGCATACAAGCATTTCTTTATTCGTTACTAGATTTCTCACAATTATCCCAATATGTTTAGTCCCTGTATACTTCATAAACTTTCATATATTTACATAAACACTTATAGGGGAACAAAAAGTAGAACGCAATAATACGACAAATTGGTAATAATCAAATATAAGCTGCTATTCCTTGAAGCTAGAAGTAAACAAATGGAGAAACACGTGGAATAGACGTTTTATGATTGGCAGAAAGTGGGATTTATATCGGATTTTGATCCCGACAGCGGTTTAGATTTATCGAATTTTGAATCTATAGGAGATTTGTGAAAGTAATTTATAAAGGATTTATCAGGTATCGAGTGTTAATTCAATAAAAAAGAAATTTCCGAGGTTTTTTGATACCAAAAAAATTCTATTTTTTACTATTCAGGCTCTAGCTTGAGGATGTATTCATACGTACGAGTATAGTTTTCGAAATAATGAAGATAAGCAAATATTTAGAAATTCAGTTGGAATATCCTAAATATTTTTATAAAGGGGTCTTTGTTCGAAAAATGCCAACATAGATTAATTTTAGTTTATTTTTTGCATTTTCCTTGTGTTTTTCGATATTATACAGGGTGCATCATAAAATCTGAACAGATGAAAATTTTGATTTTTTTATGGCAATTTTACAACTTTGCATTTTTAACTGTTCCGTGTATTACAAAATAGTTTGTAAAATATGACATTTGAATTTATAGACAGCGTTATTTATCGAGGTTACTCATTTTTCAAATTTTTTCAAATATTGTTAGCGAAAAGGTATCTTTCCAAATATAACTCGGTTCATAAGATATAAAATTAGGAAAACATTCGAAAATTAGATGTTGCTGTTGTTTGTTTAAAATCAAATTATAGATGAAAATAATGATATTTATTAAGGTTTTAAAGCAAAAAAAAATTTCTTGTATTAACGTATCATATTTATGGACAGGACAATAACCAAATTAATAGATTTACCAAGAAAAAATTAATGAAAACAAAGTAAGACAATATTTTGGTATAATAAATGTTGAAACTGGCGTCCATCACTGTCTGTTTAACTGTCGAGTCTTTGACGGGTAAAAAATATAGCAGTTTTAATTTCTGCTATGGAAAGCATGTCATATACTACGAATCATATGTCCTGGGTGATGATGATCAACAATATTTTTAAGCTTTCTCACAAGTAAAAATTAAGAACTGTTAAATCCGATGATTTGCCTGGACAATAAATTATACTACCTCTTGCTACCCATCTGTTCGAAAACTGGTTATTGAAATACTCTCTAACGTTTTGAGCATAATTACATATGTCTAGTGCCACATCTCATCTTTTAAAAGAACAATCGATTGGTTAATTAAAAATTCCTATTAAATTGTTCCATTTAAAGGTATGTCAAATATATATGTATAATAATTTTTGTTTTTCTGTTGTATATAGTTAGATAAGAAATATTTTCTCTCAATTCATTTTGCCTTCATTTTAACATGTTGCATACAGTCAATCGATAGCCTGTATCTATCTACCTATCTCTCTCTCTATATATATGTATAAAGATATTAGCATGAGCTGTATATATATATATATATATATATATATATATATATATATATATATATATATATATATATATATATATATATATACAGGTCTGGAAAATCCACACCAGAAACTGGACGTTTCTTAAGTAAAATAAAGAAAATACTATATTATTCATCAAATCAGAATGATAGAGAAAAATAAGCATCGTTAAGCATCGACATACGTGTAAATTACCAGTTTGGCCCTCGTATGAGGGGTAATCCAATGCTGGCGCGGTGAGAGCGGGCGGCAGCATACGCCACGCCCTAGCACAACAAGATGATTCCAAGTTATTTGCTTTCATTCGGCCGTCGAAGCATAAGTACCGTGTTTAGCGCCAAATTTTTTTGTTACAATGGTAGTTTATTCCACGGAACAAAAAGATCACATTATTAAGTGGTACGCTATTCTGGTAAATAACCGGCAGATTTGTATTTATGTGCGAAAATCATCCTGTTCCTTGAAAGTTTAAATTTGTAAAAAATGCACTGATAATAATGAGGAGCAACCGGTTCCTCAAATTACTGAAGAAAGAGCGAATCGGGGAGACTGACGTTTGTAGTTTAGCAGAAGTTAATTTTCCTTGCAATAGTACCGTAATTGCCGAAGAACTTGATATGAACGCTCGAACAGTTCGGAATATTTTAAAGCGGGACAAATATCGCTGTTACAAATTGCGAATAACTCAAAAAAATTTTTCGAAAGACCAGGAAACACGTATCGTGTTTTGTGAGGATATGATAGGGCTAATAGAGATATAACCCCTGAAGTTTTGGCAAATACGCGAATTGTATTTTACAATAGACTGGGTTATTGTCTCGCTCAAAGTGGAGGCCTGAACACCTCTTGTAGACTTTTAGGTGTTTTTGTTGATTTAAATTGAATTTAATTATTTGTTTATTTATCTACAATTACTGAACGTGTTACTTTTATTTTTTACCAGAATAAAAGTTTATTTTTCAGAATGATTTGTAATTTTAAAGTGGTCTATTAGCTTATTTACTTAGAAATTACCGTTGTGTTTCACTAGTATTTTTATTAGAATAAATGTTTATTTTGTAACAGAAATATAAATTTTCTTTACGCTCAACGCCCAACAAAAACTATTTTCTTTTGTATTTCGACTATTTGATGTATTTAAAACAATCAATGTATCAAATAATCGTTAAATATTCCAAATTCCGTCGATTACGTTATAAGTTTAGACGAAAAGTAAATACACCCTCTCATTCGTTTCAAGGTACTGCTCGTCTTCGTGTCGCACGGAAGTTAGCGGGAGTAATATTGCGCGTAGGCGTTCCCTACGATCTTCTGTCCCGACCTAACCTGAAAGAGGTTAGACGGGCTTAGTGGGTTAGAATTTGAGAAAACGGCCAAAATAATTTCTAGTTAAGAAATTTAAAATAGAAGGTTGGCTATAGTAACGTTTCTATTAAACCTCGGTAATATGAACGGCTAGTCTTTTCTTTCTAAAGTTTCGTCTCAGGTCAAAGGCAACAGTGTTGTGGTTGCGTCGCGCCCAGTTACATTTGTGCGCCGCTCTTCTATTTGATATTGGATTGTCGAGAAACAAATATCAACGATTTCAAAATTGGGCTAAACAGAAAGGCAATAATATATTTTCGCCGTACTCTGGTGTGTAATATACAAAAAAAGCATGTTATCCACATGACGAGTATCTAACTTTTACTAAATCAAAAGCCGAGGTTAAATTCCAAGGCTTACTGGATCATACAGTGGATTGAATTATATTGCTTCAATTAGACGCCCTTGAACAAATCGATAAATTAGATTTGTAGATATGAGTTTCATTTGCAAATGGGGCTTCGATGGAACGTCAGGTCAGAGCCAGTACAAAATGAAATTCACTGATCCGAATATATCTGATACACACTTATTCCTAACCTCTCTTATTCTACGTCAATTAGCAGGTAGCAGGTAGCAGTAGTAAACTCAACAAGAACAGGTTGTGTTGTACAATTCCAAACCCTCCTCTACTATGAATTGCGGGCCTCTGAAATTTGATTTTATTAAGAAAACCGAACAAAAGTCTTTAACGAAAATAGAAAATTATAAACTCGAACCAGACAACTTGCACCATATAAAAGAGTTCTCTTTGCCACCTGAGCTTCAGTACAGTACAACTTATCTATGACAATGATAGACGGCTAGGTTAATGCTTTGGCTGGAGCGAAATCGGTCCAACGTTGTTACCTCTGCCAAACAACATCTCAGTTCAACAATATTGATACTGTGTCCCAGTAAATACAAAGTATTTCAAGCTACAGCCATTATAACAAGAGCAAAGCGAAAACTGATCCTCCGGTTTCCCGTCATTTTGCAAACTATTGGAAGCGGACATTAAACTGCAATAGAGAAGATTTCGGAATACAAACTTCAAACAGCAAGATTATTCTTCAAAGGATATTCTTGGTACAACATGCCAACAGGAATCCACAAATTACTTACTTCATTGACCAGACATCATAGCATTTGCAATATTACTGATAGGTAAACTATCGAAAGATGAGCAAAAATCAACGGACTAGTTATTAAGAGACTATCGCCTAGACTTTGCCCGAAAATCTTCTCGAGAAAAATATGGAGGATGTGTTCCAAAACTTTTGGCGTCGATGGATCCTTACACTATTTTTTGACATCGTAAGGATTCGGACAACAATTCGTTACTTATTGGAGAATGAGAAAAGAGCTGTTAACAAAGAAGGCAATGATTAAAAAGTTTTTTTTATTATTTTTATTACAATCGTATTATTTGTTCATTTGTGTAAATCAATAAATATTATATTACTTACAAATTATTTGCATTGGTATTTGTTAAGAAGTCCTAAGCATGGAGGAAAAAGTACTTTTGCCTTTTTAACGATTATCGATATCCACGTATTTATTGTTATAGTATTATTTTTAAAATGCACCTTGAACTGAAGCGCAATATTTTATTCATGGAAATACAATTATTCTTTATATTTTGTTTTTAAATTGCTTATTTAAGAGCTATTGAAACACATTAGACGTTTTTCGAATTTATTTTTTGATTTTAAAGATCCAGTCTGCTATGTTGGATCCTATTTTTTTTTAATATTAAAGTCGTGCTTTAAACCCACTGTGTTTTGACGACCCCCCCAACCCTCTTTGCTGGAAACCAGAAAGCAAGCTACGATACAACAGTATGCTTTATTTCACTTCTTCAACATGGCTAAACGGGTTGTCCGTCTCTTTCTGTTACATTCCCTTTTTTAAGAGGTTCTGTTTTGGATTTTCCACACCTGTATATATTTTATTATATAAAAGGTAGTGTTCTCCAAAATTTTACGCACCTTCAGATATCGTCAAAACCATTAAATCGATATTAATAATGGTTTTGACGAAATGTCAAAGTGAGATAATATGCACTGTGTTTTCTATATGTTATTCTTCTTTCAAGCAGAGAAAAAAGGAAATAACATATAAAAACAGTTTATTTCCTGCAAGTACAACTTTGGTCCTCTCTCCATTTGCGTTTCGACCACCTCATGGTCTCGTCAGTGAAGCCGTATTGAACTGAGAGAAAAATTCGCAGGAAACAACTGCTATATAAAATATAAATTCCAATACATGTCTGCAGGATATTAAAAATCCGCCGACTTCGATGTCAGACTGAAAAATATCGGCACTCGAAACGACATCTATACATTCATCGGAGTAGAGCGAAATTTTTAAAATATCAAAATTTGAGTAAGAAATAAATAAAATGTACCTGTCGAGTTTAAATAGTTGCCTATATGTTATTCTTATTTCCAGCAGAGAGAAAAGGAAAAAATATATAGAAACCGTTTATTTTCTGCGAATGTTGCTCTCGGTTCGATATAGCTCCACTGATGAGTAGTCGAAATGCGTATGAAGAGAGGACCGGAGTTATATTTGCAGGAAATAAAGTGTCTCTATATATTCTTTCTTTTTTTTTTGCTTGCAGGGAAAATAACATATACGAAACTATTTAAACTCGGCTGATGTATTTTTTTTTATTTCTTACTGAAATTTCTATTTTTTAAAAATGCACTGTGTTATCTCAGCACATATGTCATATGAAACATTTTTCTCGAACCAAATATGGATCTTATAAAAAATTAATATGTTATTAAAAAGTTTTAATTTATAAACTAATCCATTAACATTTAATAACATCCTTTAATTAACATAATACTTACTACGCTGCGAGTTTAATAAACTTTCTCAACACGCCAACCCTTTTACTTAGACTGCTCATCATGCAGATTTCCGTGACAACCCAGAATTGGATTTCGTTGAAGCGTCGCAGGAATACGTCCAAATTGGCCGTGATTTGACCGAAGTGGTGCCTGCCGAATGTATGATAGAGCAGTTCGTATTCGTGGACACACCTGAAATATTAACCAGTTACCGAATTTAATTTAAAAGGCAGAATCCATTTTAGGGAGGAAGTCATTTGAATATTTTATTCATTCATTCATTCAAAAAAAAAAAAAAAATTAATGGGGCTTCACGCATTCACTTGTAAAGTAAAAAGTTAGCTATCGACTGGAATTTTATTAAAATTAGGAAGAAGTGTTTTTTTGGTGGTGAATGATTTACATAACGAGTAATAAGGAGGCCTTCTTTATAGCTAATTTTATTAAGTGGTGGCTAGAGTACCAATGAAGAACCGATATGTAGTTAATTTTTTTGGGACAAATTAAAGAGACGCCAAGCTGGATTAACCATGTGATTTACTTTTTTTTATATTCTATTATATTATCCTAGGTATTAATTTAAGAAACATTCAAGTTCACAAATTATACGCTAAATAGAAATTTAAAATTTACCTCTTGTGGTAAGGAATAAATTAGTAAGTATTTACAAAATAGGCCAGCGGAATTAGTATCTGGAAAAAGATTTAGTGTTAGCTGACTTATAACTACGTAGAAACCTTCATAATAATAATAGTAATTATGTAGTATCTTATGTCTCATTTTCTTTTTTTGGGGAAAATTTTTTATTTAACAATTAATATGTGAAAAACAGGTTTTTTTTTTCGAGTTTTAGTAAAAGCTATAGTTTTTCAGTAAAAAAGCTTCAAACAAAAGTTGTGCGCGTTGAAAATACCTACAAAATGACCAGATAATTTTTTTCTTAGTTATTGCATTAACTTTATACTGCACCGAAAGGAGTCTCTTGTTGCATATAACAAGGGCGCAAAATTTCAATTAAAAATATTTAAAACTTTTTGTACAATTATTTTGTTAATAACTTTTTATGTTTTCTTGTTTGTTTATTCTAAGCGATCTGGAGGTCGTAAAGCGATCTGCGGGTACGCAAATGAATGTTCGAGATTTATATTAACAATAAAAAAATGAACCAAATAAATTGTTGATTTTAAATTGTTGAAATAGATAAACAAAGTTGGGGTTCGTTTTTCATTATAAAAAAATAGAAAACTCTTCGACAATTGTTGATATCGAAATGCCGATAAGTGGATGCAATAGCTGAGATTTTGACGCACATTTTGAAAAAAAAATCTGTACGACCACTAGAGGCTGAAATAACGTTTTTTTTTTCAAAAAGTTACTGCTGCGTTGTTTATTAACATTAGGGGATTATTTAAGTAGAAATTCATAGGAAGATGGTTAAACTATTATATGCAGTAGTTTTCAACTCAATTATTTCAAAATTGTTAATGTCGCAATAGCACAAAATTGCACCTATTCCAAGAGTCATAAAGTGAGGAGTGCAGATGGCAGACTTTAACTTTGACGGAGACAAATTTTCACAGCGACACGATAAGTTGGAAGCACTTATTTACCAGGGAATATTCAAACCATGTAAAAAATTTTTAAACTTTCATTTTTGATTAATAGATTTATTTAATTCAATGATCAAAAAATTTAACTTTTCAAATGTAGTCTATTCTGAATCTCGAAAAATAATAATGCAACCAATAAATATTGCTATTTGTTTCATGCAATATCTCGATAAATATTAATCGTACATTAAAAATCAATCTGATATTTAATATTCCTAATTAGTAGTAGTATGTAAATACGGTAAAATAATAATTATGCACATAATGCATAAAAGTGCAACAGTTTGTTTATTGCTAATTAAAACATTTTGTTTAAAACTTTCGGAATTTCCACATCCCTGTCCCGTAAATCTCCCTTTCATATTACCTTCCGTGGTCGACAGTCTTTTATTTTGAAAGTCAACTTTGTAAAAACAAACTGTAACAATATTTTGATTAAAAAAACATATTATTTATTGATCATATCGTGTTGAGAAACCAAAAATTAAAAAAAAAATGAATGTTCTACGACCAATATTCGTCGAGATAATCTAAATTTTTCCGGCGAAACGAAAACGTTTTCCACTGTTCACTTTCTGACACTCGGAATAGCTGCAAATTTAAACTATTGTAACATCAACAATTTTGAAATATTTGAGTTGAAACCTGCTGCATACAACAGTTTAACCATCTCCCTATGAGTTTCTACTTAAATAATCCCTTAATGTTTATGAACAACGCTGCACCGATTTTTTGAAAAAAAAAAACTCAGCTTCTAGTGGTTGTACAGAATTTTTTTTTCAAAATATGCGCCCAAATCTCAGCTATCATGTCGACTTATCGACATTTCGCTATCAATAATTGTCGAAGAGTTTTTCTATTTGTTTTTAATGAAAAAACGAGCCCCAACTTTGTTTATTTGTTTCAACAATTTAAAGTCAACAATTTATTTGGTTTTGGTTACAGTATAAGACTCGAACTTTCATTTGCGTACCCGTAGACTACTGTATGACCTACAGATCGCTCAGAATAAACAATAAAAAAAAAACACAAATAGTTATTAACAAATTAATTGTACAAAAAGTTTTAAATATTTTTACTTGAAATTTTGCACCCTTGTTGTATGCAACAAGAGACTCCTTTTGGTGTAGTATAAAGTTAATGCAACATATTTTTCTATTGTTTATTAACAATTGAAAAAACAGTCATTTCAGCACTTTTTTTGCAATAACTAACGAAGAAATTATCCGATTTGGCTCATTTTGTAGGTATGTTCAATGCGCACAACTTTTGTTTCAAACTTTTTTAATGAAAAATAATATATTTTCCTAAAACTCGAAAAAATTGTTTTTCACATCTTAATTGTTAAAAGAAAATGAGACATAAGATACTACATAATTACTATTATCATTCTAAAGGTTTCTACATAGTCAGAAGTCTACTAACACTAAATCTCAAAATCCTCTGGCCTAAACGTCTTAGCAAAGAATTCGAGATTCCTAATTGTAGTTCACTCATAAGAAGATGCTTCCATTACTTCTAGATCTGAATTCCATTACCTGAGACTAAACATCGATACAACATCAGGATATTAAATTATCTGTTGTTGTAAATAGCAGATTTTTTTCACAATAAATCGTTCTTCAAAATTAATAAATTAACAAAAACATAAAATAAAACTAATTAGAGTTAAAAAAATAAAATAGTTTTTACAAATCAAAAATCTTTAATATTGATTAAGGGACTCAAACAGATGATTTTTTATATTGAGAATACTAATTTTGTACTATCTGTGATCCTGCAAATACCTGTAGGAACAGTTTGGAAATAATTCATTGATGCAAAAGTAGCAAAAAGGAAATATCGCGCCCATAGTTTTTATTTATTTATTTTGAAAGTCATGTGATTAGAAATAAAAGATCTGTATTTTCGACCGTAAAATGAAACTGCAACATTTTACCAGGTGTTAGTAAAGCAGCGAATGATGTTATGGAGTAATGAATCTTTTGAACAATTTTGTTCGTTGAAATTCCTTTTGACAGCATACTTCTTGACTTGCGCCGTGTTTATATATGTAACCGAACCTCGTAGCGTAACATGGTTAGGAACATGTTACACTCCGTGTAGATGACAACTAGAACTTTACTGCATGCCTACATGCCTCCGGTCAAATTTGCTAAAATGTCTCGCTTGTGACGAGTCGCAAGTTATCGGTAAACCAGCGAACCATCAAAGGATATTACGGAGTAATAATAGGACGGTCAAATTTGTTAAAATATATCGCTCGCGATGAGTTGCCAGTTGTTGTCGGTAAACCAGCGAACTCTCAAAGGATATTACGAAATCATGACATGCATTGATTAGAAAATACAAACTTCAGTTCAAATTTTCTGTTCAGTGCTTAAGTTAAGCCAATCTTTCGAGAAGGGAGCACCCTTTCGTAAAAATTGACAGGAAAAAGAAAAAAACATTCGGCTTGATAGAAAAATATTGGAAAATTGATTTTTCTAGAACCCGAAACAATCACAATATTTTAATGAGATTTCAGATAATAAGGCCTGCCAAAAATTAGCTGCCGTAGTGATTATATGAGAGAACAAAAGAGGAGCAGGAGGAAAGTATATACTCGGATAGTATATATTTTCCGAATTATCTTATATACGTTTTTATTAATTATCTTGCTAAACGTCAGTAATATGACCTTGTATCTCTTCTTTAAATTTTGAATATGCTGCTTCTAATTAAAAAATTATATAAAAAATTGCGCTTTTGAGTTTGAACATTATGCAGTTGATTGTGGTCTATCTTGGTTGTCATATTATTTAGATATATCTAAAAACCATTTAGAATCTGAGATATATAGATATTTCAGAATTTACACACGAATTTGTAATAGTAAGTTGGTTTCATGATGAAGTTCGTGATTTGAAATAACATTTTAGTGCTCCGGTTAAATTAAAAGAATTAGTTAAATGACATGGCAATGATTATGTTTAGTTTTAAATTGTAAAATTTTGTGAAGAGTTCATTATGAACGAAGCATGTTTCCGATATCTACCTATTTTAGCTGCCATTAGCAATAAGTGTTACCACAGATGAATGTAAAAATAATCTGAATAACTTTTAAGATTGTATTTCTCATTGTGGTATATTGTTTTATAATTTTATGGCCAAAAGATTAATTAGAAATACGGAAACATCTTTATGAGTATTTTTATCATGTTTACTCACTTGCTAACATTTTAAATTGAGTGTTAAACTACTGCATTTATGTTGATTTAGCCACTAATATTTTTGTCTCCCAAAGACCGCTGCAGCCCCTTAAATACTTCAGTGGATTTCATTTATTTACTTGGTAGGCTTAAAAAACAAACGGAAATTTGTTTGCTTGGTAGAATGTTCGCTACGATGTTACGTTACGAGGTTCGCCCTATCATCGAAAATATGCTAGTAATATATTTTACCAAGAAATTTTAATTTTATCAGTAAACAAGTTCTGAAATTTCAATCAGTATTTGAAAAGTACGGTCGATAGGTACAGTTTCGAATGACCATTATTTATCATTTCTTTTAGCAGAAAAGATTTAATATTATAAAAATCCTATAATTAATAAACAACTCTTTTCGACACACTTAATATAAATATAATCACAGGTTACGACATATACAAAACAAACTATCAAATACTAAAATTTCAGATAACATATATAAGGTGTAATTATTTGAAGCAGAAATAACCAATTCTTAATTCAATCAAACTTGATAATCCTCTCGAAAACATACAGGTTGATCTAAAAAAAATCTTTCCTATTTTCAATCTCGAAACTTTCACTCACCAAAATAAATCCCAGTCAAATAACGTCATGTAATAAGCCAGTTCCTTCGTTCCAAACATTTCAATATCACCTTCGATTCCTTGAGTTGCCTCTTCTTGCTCAGCCAAAACGGTCTGAAATTAAATAAAAGCATATTTGGCATAAAAAATGAAAAAACTATTAAGATTACAGAAAATAAATTTAAAAAAATCTGATCTTTGGACAATGAAAAACCATTATTACATACACTTGAATTAAATCCAGCAACCCATTACTTTTTCAGAATAACCAATATCATATCACTTATTCAGTTATTGAAAGCTTAAGAAGAAATACTATATTATGTTCAACTCTTCTACTTTGTAAGGTTAACATATTGTAATGCGAGTTTAAATATTCTCTGTATGTTACACACCTTTAATTATATATTTGTATTTGTTGGGGGGACCAAATTACACACACATATTTGACTTCCCTACTTACTAAATTATTATATCTAAATTCAGTTTATTGATGTAACTCGGAAGCACAAAATAAAATATTTCCATATGAAAGCCATCGTTTACTGAAGGATTATAGCAGGGCTGTGTGTTCAGCTCCCACGTTAATGCAAATTTTTTTGAATAGTCTGGCTTTCAGCGGGCTAGTTTTTATGTAATTTACTACGTCTATGATACGTTCCAATACTAAATTCAATTCACAGTTCATCGACTTCGACGAAAGTGCTTCCAATACGTACACTTTTCCCAATTTAAATTATTTTTTGTTATAAACAATTTCAAACAAATCTCGAGTTCTTGCGCCTTCAGTGATGTTTTTGTAAAAAATAAGGGCTTCAACTAAAATATCATTATCCAGAAAGCGTATGTAAAAAATAAGATGTGCGTTTTTGTTACTGCCAGTAGCTTCATGAAGTTGTAAACCAAATTCCTTACCTTTCATTTTCTCTATTAATTGGTCATTGTGAACCTCAGCTAGGAGATTCTTCGATTAATAGTATTGTTAGATAAAGGTATTTTTGTAATTAGTTTTCCCGCCCATTTTCTTACCATAATGTTAACCATGTCGAGAACAGCAGGATAAATAAGTTTTTCTGTAATGGTGTGAGGATTTTTTGCACTTCGACACCCTGTATGTTAGCTGGAAAGATGTTAGCAGTGCATGCTGAAGCTTGTTGATTGATCATATTTTTTTGTTTTTATAAATTTTGCAACTTCTTATTAAAAAATTTCGCTCGAAATGTTGCTTTAGCTTATTTGGGGGCATAGTCTCGGAAGCTAGAATTTTCAGAAAGAACATACACTGTTGTCTTTCTTCATTATTTACTTCTACTTTGTATCACTACTTTCAGTACTAAGAATATTTATTATTATTTCTACTTATCTTACCAATTCTACGGCTTACGCTTACAATAAATAGACTAACTGTCCTATGGCGGCTTAGTAACTACCAATGAGCGCTCACGAAAATTCCTGTCGACGGTAGGATGCGAGCTTCTGGAACATACTCCGCTCTCTCTCCCGCCCGGCCAGTAGCGAATTCCGCCTTGCCAAACCTAACCCGAATTCCGTGTTACGGGGAATTAGTTCCCCGTAACAATATTTAATGACTGACGGTCGACGTGACCCACGCAACGAATTCGAATTGTTTATTTTGTACCGGCGAATATAAGTAAATTTAAATTCCGCAAAAGAAAAAACAGGAGCGCCTTGCAGCGCCACTGTTTATTCTGCACAGCACTCCAGGGGACCGCGGCGCATACTTTCGGAACCCCTGGCTTAGGGGGTTATATGAAATTTCGGAACCTTTAATAATCTATCTGTATCATTGCAAACAAAACAAAGCATGCAAACAAGCATAAAGTTGCGAGGTGTGAATTTAGAAAAAGTGCAAAAATACAAATACTTGGGCACATGGATAACGGCAAATAATGAAAAAACAACAGAAATAAGAACGAGAATAGAAATGGCAAGAGGTGCGTTTGTAAAACTGAAAACCATGCTGTGCAACAGAGACATCAGTCTAGAACTAAGAATGAGAATTTTAAGATGTTATGTATTTTCAGTGCTGCAGTATGGGTTGGAAGGCTGGACACTAAAACAAGAACACATAAATAAACTGCAAGCGTTTGAAATGTGGTGTTACAGAAGGATGTTGAGAATATCTTGGACGGAGAGAAAAACAAACGTAGAAGTATTGCTAGCGATGGACAAAAACTATGAAATAATTAACAACATAAAAATAAAGAAACTGCAATAACTTGGACATATAATGAGGGGTCAGCGATACGAGTTGCTTAGATTGATCATGCAGGGTCAAATAGAAGGAAGAAGAAATATCGGAAGAAAAAGAATTTCATGGTTGAGAAATTTGAGAGAATGGTAGCTCAGTAGAACTTTTTCGAGTAGCGGCAAATAGAGTGTAAGAGGCAATGATGATATCCAACCTCCGATAGGAGATGGCACCTGAAGAAGAAGAAGAAGATCATTGCAGTAAAGAAAATCTTATGAAATTATTAGGTTGGTTATGAAAAACACCTATTTTTATTTCTCTAAAAGGTTTCATTATTAAAGGCACGAGCCAAAAAGTTATTTTTGCTTTCATTAAATTTCGGTTTTTACTATGTAATTTAATTCACGTTGAGAAATAAAAAAAAAGCTCGAGTCACTGAATCATAATCAAAATTTCTATCTGTATACGGTGCTTTCAAACCAATCTTAACATCCATTAACTTCGAAATTTGAGCGAAATTAGTTATGACGCGCATAAGTACTTAAAAAGCAGTCTTTATACATATTATAATTTATTGCGATAGGTGTTATTACTTATTGTTGTAGCATAAAGTAATGTTGAATGTTCTAAAAGCTACATAAAGACTAGATCATCATTATAGTAATAACTAAAACAGAGTAACGCGTCATTTATGCACATAAAATTTATTGGACTCTATCAGCGACTTTTGCTTTTGGAAGTAGGTTCAAATTCAAAATCTTTTGCTGCCTTGTATATTTAAACAACACCATATAAATATAAATCCAGAGAATATAAATTATTTATTTTTTCAGTGAAGAAAATATGTTTCTGGCAGCTACTATCTATCTAGGAAACCCACAAAATACTTTCAACAGCACTGCTGAGACTCGCCAGTTGTTTAAGGCCAACTTGACTGAATAAATTTGTTGCTCCCTGAAACGGATATCCGGAAAAAGATTTACATAAGCTTATGAAATATTGACTTATTACAAGGGAAGCCAATAAATTCAGTAAACTTTTGTTTTTCTTCTGTTTTATAAATGCCCTTTTCGATAAATAAAAAGTAATATTGGTAATTCCTCCATTACTCATGGGTTATGGTCCCGAATAATCTATTATCAACTGTGTTTTCCAAAAACATTTGAACTGTACTAGGATTTTCTTCTTTAAGGACTATAATTACATTTAAATACTCATGAGTATCTACTGTTCATAATTATATTTAATAAGGGTTATTCATAATGGTTATTACAACGCTATCAGTGTTATGAACTTCTTTTGCCCGTATTTTAATTGAAAAATGTTAAAATGTTGACCTTGATTATGTAATGTAGAAATTAGAACTTGTAAGTGGTCAAATGCATGTTGTCTGTGATTTTCTTACTACCTATTATTATTGAACTTATTTTAGCCTTTATAGAGTAAAAACACAAAAACATAAAAGTGGGAGAAAAGGTCATTCAACCTCTAGATCGTGTGTTTTTTTTATCATTTCCTTGCATCATTCACCACGAGCCTTTTTTTGAGCGATTGTCAAATTATGTGGGTTCCAATACGAATTGAGAAATGTTCGTGCAATATATTCCTGTTTTTTGCGTTTTTGAGATATTAAAAAAAAGTAAAATATTATATTTTTTTAGATCTGCTATAACTTTTTTATTTCCCAATATTTTTTAAATCTGCAAAAACTTTTGTATGGTCACTTTTTACATAGAGTACGTCTAGTCAAATCTCTCCATAAGATTGCGTTCCCTATTGTAAAAATGTTATTTAGTAATTACAAACTACATAGTCATACTAAGGTTCAAAAGTCTACCATTTTTTTTTATTAAACTGTTAATATTTTTTCGAAGTGGCTCTGGTTATACGAAGAACAGTGTTTCGAGTAAAATTACCAAGAATATTGCGAGTTCTCTGTTCAAGAACATCCCTGCTACCCTGCCCAATTTGTATCCCAATTTTTCACATATTCCCGTAAATAATAGTTTAAAGGAGTTTAATCCCGAGACCTAGCTAACCAGCGCACAGGACCACTGTTGGATATTATTTTTTCACCAAAGTCTCCAGTAAAAATATTTCTACTTCCTTGGAATTAGGTGCGAGGCAACCGTCTTGCTAAAATCACAGATTACCAAACTAAACATTTGGCAGATCTTCTCGAAAGGCAGGACTAATTTCATGTTTAGACTGAAAACTATTCCTTTAGGAAATTATTCCAAATTTCAATTCCTAAGTTTGCTTCTGTAATGTAGTCTTAAGTTTATTTATTTCACCCGATGAAGTTTCCGACGCTAGAAAAATTCAATTATCAGGAATGACTTATACTTATAGAAAGTATGTCAAAAGGTGTCTGGGGAAGGCGCCGGCGGACCCACTGATGAATCCACCGCCGATGTCAGGACGAAACACTTGGGATTTTAGTGGTTGAAAGGTTGCAAGCCGTTCTGGGTTACGATGAGTTGCAATAGTGGTGTCAGGTGTGGGATATTGTGACACAGGGCTGTGCGCATTGTAGTGCTGGTTCTAGCACAAGTGGGATGATGCGGCACAGGTTTGAGCGTATTTAGGCATCCGGCTTTCTATCTCATTCGAGATTACAAAGGATTAATCAGGACGATAAAAGCTTGGAGGGGGAAATGTAACGTTGATGTAGAAATAGTCACCTGAGTAACATCTCACCGATAGTTGACGACGCCAAAAAAATTCAAATATCAGAAATGACATTATAAGGTGTCTGAGAAAGGCACCGGCGGACCTAGTGATAAATCCACCGCCGGTATCAGGACGAAACACACGAGGTTTTAGTGGTGGAAAGTTTGCAAGCCGTTCAGGGTTACGGTGAATTGCAACAATATTTCAATTTATTTTATTTTGATTTTATTCAGATTTTAATTATTTTGAAATATATATCTTTGTTTTAACTGTAATTTTGATGCTTTTGTTCATTGAAATAATGCACATGGTTTTTATATTGGTATTGTTTTAATATTAGTATTTATGGATCTTGTTTTAAATTTTCTGATCAAGATAATGATCTTGCGCGGGAAATAGTATAAATAGTTATGATTGTATTAACAAATTTGATTGTTAAGTAATTTTAATTATAATGTAGTTTATCATGATCGACACCTTTATGGTTTTATGTACTGTGTACTATTTGATCAATAAATTGATTTTATTTGATTTGCATATGTAAAAAAATAACTTCAGACTCATAATTTATGTTTCCGAAAACCACCTAATACCAATTTTGAAAAAATATGGATAATGTAAAATTTTCAATCCACCATATTGAATCTGCCATACTGAATCCCCTTATGCCAATTTTGGAGAAAGATGTAAGCTTTTTAAAAATAATTTTACATTCTTTATGTACGACCCTGGAAACTATCCCATGCTAATTTTGGAGAAAATCGGACAAAATCAGTTTTTTTGTCCGTCATATTATCAGCGCCATCTTGGATTTTTCTGAACCAATTTTGGCCAAAATAATATGGGAACGCCGCAGCAACTTCCTCAACATAATGTAAAAACAATTATTTGGTGCCGCCGTTTCGGAGTAATGATGTCCACACATAAAATATTATAGATTGGTCGAATTTAGAACTTTCTTTTAAAGAACTCGAATATAAACAAAAATACGGTAAATTTGAAAAATGTTCAAAATATTTCTATGACTTTGTGAAGATCTAACAATTAGCCAAGATTCTATTTCTGTTATCATATGAGTACTGAAAATGCATATCTAGAAATTTTAATTATATTTTTACCGTTAAGCCGTCCTAAATTTCATTTTATGTAACGATCATTTTTGTGAGAGTTGACAACTATACTTAATCATAACATAATCCATTATCGAACCACTTATTCAACGAATAATATTTTTTCTCCTTTAACAACAAGTACTTTTTTTGTGGTTAATATTATGCCATTAAACTTTTGTAGGAAGTCGTGCGGAAGTAAGTTTGGGGAACAGAGTAGAGAATGAATTAATTTCATGCTCAATTCATGTAATGGGGGATTTATCGAATGATTCTTTCTGAATGACGAATTATGCCTGCACTGTTAAAAATAATCTTAAATTTAATGCAAATAGAATGTCCGTTCTACATTAAATTTAATGATTTTGTACCAGTAAGTGAATAATTTATATTTACTTTGAATTGAAACCAATTCATTCAAATATCAGTTCGTTGTACATTAAATTTGATTAAATGGTATCTTAAATTTCAATAAAGTAACTGAAAAGATATTTTATCTTCTGTACATTAAAATTAATTCACAAATACCCTAAGACTAAAGGAATTTACATTATTATTCAATATTTTATAACAGACATGGCATGACATTCCGGAAGATGGCGCAACTTGTATTAAACTTTTTGTTTGGTGTGATATAAGTTGCTTAAAGTACTTAATTTTCTTATGATGAAGTGTACATACCTGCTCCGGGAATCAATATATTCGAAATCGATCTACAGATGCAACATTACTTAATGGAATAAAATCCACATTTTCCTGGCGGTTTAAGAATTTTTTGAACTCATGTTAATGTTTGGTGCATTAAATATGTGATAACATATCTTAAATTTAATGAACACTGCCTGTATATTTAATGTACATAGTCACCTTAAAAAGTAATGATCAAACCTTAAATGTAATGTAGGATTACATTAAATTTAATGGAATAAATTAATTTGGATCAATGTAAATTATTAAATTTAATCCATTACTTTAAACGCTTTTACGCATAAACGTTCCTTTTTATATTGTGGGAATTGTATTGATTATCGAAAATTTCCTGTGATGTTTTGTCAGGTGCTTGGTAATAGCGATGACTCTTATTGAATCTTCTTTATCTGATTTTTAAGATAGCTTTGATGTAGAACCGTTAGTAATAACTCTAGAATCAATAAAAACAATAAAATAGATATCCTTGTAGTTTTATCATCTTTAATTTCTAATCACTTTCTCATAAATAAATAAATTTTATATATTTAATTTGTGCACTATATAGAATTTTTACTTTTTTTTTAAAGTATTCAACGTTTCTGCAGGTTTTCAATTTCTGGCGTTCGCTATAAGTCACAGTAAGCTCGCTACTCACAAAGCCAGTATTTGTTTTCCTTAAAAATATGAGATCGGCTTTAGTTTTTTTGTTTATATCTTTGTGAATAAGATGGTTTCTTATTGAGGGCTTCTTATTTATCAGTGTAAACTATATTTAAATTAACGATTTCAAGTTGATATTCTAGTTATACCAAATCAAATCTCACGTATAAATTACACCGCTCCCTGCGGAAATCTTCAATATCAAGTTTTAGTTTGCTTATTAGTTTATTTACGTAATTATAATTATGAGCATAACTTCCTTATAAAAGTATGAACCACTTTCAATAATTTTTCCAAGAATAAATAGTTAATATTAATTAATTAATAACATAAAACACCTCGAAATAAATGTATATCATATATATAATATAATCATTAAAATGTTTTATTTATATAGATATAAAATGTTTTAAAATTAAAAATGCATGGCAAAGTACTTATAGTGTAGGAGATTCCTCTCATTCCTTGATCCCCGCTAGAAATCATGGAATCTTCCCAAATGCAACAAATCAGAAAGTTACTCTAGTAGGCTAGCCGTTTTTAGTATATATTGGCAATTTTGCCAAATAAACTTTTACCTGAGGCCAGCCATGAGGTTAAATATTCAAAACTACGACATATACAGAAATGACAGACCAGACAGACAGATAACGAGGAGGGACGGCGATACTAATCAAAAAATCAATCAGACGTCACTTGATAAACACACCAGATTTTGAAAATCTAGAAGCAACTATTATTCAAATGAAAATGACAGACTATACATTAATAGTTAAATCAGTTTACAAACCACCAGGCAGAATACTTACAGAAAACGACTTAGACCTACTGATAGAAAATGACAACGAAAACCTACTTATAGCTGCAGGTGATCTTAATAGCAAAAATAGAATTTGGGGGAGCAGGCACACTAACAGGGACAGAAGAACTTTTTAAAATTACGTTTTAGGTCATCCCGTATCAATAACCTCCCCAAAACCCATACGCTGTTAGCTTCATAGACACTTATTAGGGATAGAAATAATCAAAAACATCAGACGCGAAATCAATGTAAATGTAGTGCAAGACCCTAATTCAGACCGCGCCCCGGCATTTTTTCAAAGAGGACAAAACTAATTTAGACCTACAGAAAATTAGTACAACGAAATCAACTGGCAATTATTCAATGGAAAACTAAAGGCAGAAACTTACCTACAAACAGAGATAACAAACAAAACAACTTTAAACTCAGCAATAGATACTTTCACAAACAGCATTAAAAATTCCATTGAATAATCTAAAACAAAACTTCATCTATACAACAAAAATCCATACGACCTATTTTTTAACATACGAACAATGAAAGGAGAAAGAAACAGGGTCAGAAACAGAGCGAAACGAACCCTAGATCCAAGTTTTATAAGAGACGACTGACGAATCAAATAAGAAGACAAATAAATTACCTTATGAACTCAAATTGGATATAATACCTGACGGAATTAAACCAACAGAACAACTCCTTATGAAGAATAAAACACCTGTTTCAGAACAAAAACAAAATAAAAATATCACCATTGCATGGCCCAAACGGGATAGCAGTTTAATCTAAATAATGACCCAGAAGATGATATGAACTGAGAAGAACGCATAGACAGACTTGACAACGAAATACACAAGACAAACGATCAACAAGACATAGGCTCCAAAGCCCCGGCCACGCTCGAAGAGTTAAAAACGGAAATTAGATTTTCAAGCAGCAAAAAGGCCCCGGAAAAGATAATATTAAAAACAAAGCCCTAAAAAATTTACTCGAACACTCCTTTTAATTTCTGTTAAAAATAATCAATGCATCTTTTAAACTCGAATAATATCCGGACTCATGGAAAACAGCACTTATAACCATGCTACCAAATCCGAACTGGAAGACTGGAGACCAATAAGCCTCATATCATCAATTGTAAAAATGCCGAAAAAAATTTTTTTAAACAGACTCTGGAAAGAAATAAAAGATAAAAATATAATTCCAGATGAGAAATTTGGATGTAGAAAAGCTCATGCTATGGTAGACCAGGTAGTCAGACTAGTTGATAAAGCTGTAGATGAATTACAAAGCAAAAGAGAAAAACAGGACTAATCGTACTAGACAACGAAAAACCGTTCCACAAAGTCTGGCACCAGGCGGTACTGTTTTAAATCCGCTACATATACAAACTAAATCCAAATCTAACAAAATTCTTAATTTCTTTCCTTTATAATCATAAATTTATAGTAAAAATCAATAGTATATATTCCCACATCAAACACATAGAAGCCGGAGTACCGCAGGTATCCCCAATATCACCCCTTTTATATTCATTATATACAGCTGACATACCCAAAAACCCTAACACGGAATTGTTAAAATACACAGATGACATTGGTATCTTTTGAACCCACAAAAGCCAAAATTTAATAAACTTCCGCTTACAAGAACACTTAAAATAGCATAATGGTTTGGGCAAATCTGTGGAAGATCAAAATCAATCCGGGAAAACCCTAAGCCATTATCCTAAGAAACGTAAATCAAAACCTAATCGAGCCTAATATAACAATAAAAACACCAGAATACAATTGAGCGACTCTCTAAAATACTGAGTATAATTCTAGATAAAAATCTTCTACGGAAAACTTAAGAACTAAAAATAAATGAAACAAACCAGAAATTCGGACAGATATACAACCTTCTGAGCAAATAAAGCAAACTGTCCCTCAAAAATAAATTATTAACATATAAACTAGTCATAAGACCAAAATTAATGTATGGTACAATTTGGTGCCAAGCCGCACGCCGCAAAAAGCCACATTAACAAAGCTCAAGTATTCACAAAACAAAATATTAAGGAGAATCACTGATGCACCATGGTATATTAGAAATGTCCAGATCCATGGAGATCTAAAAATTTCCAGCATTCATAAATTTATTGTAAATAAACAAGAAGAATGTATAAGTAGAACACAAATCCATCTAAATTCCATAATCCATTACAATTTTCCCATAATCCCAGACCCAAACCCAAACAGAATCAGAAATAGAAACTTAAATACCCCATAAGACCCCCTTAAATAACAAACAAAGTTTTGTTTGGCGTTTTAATTTTTTTCTTGTGATTAGTGTTTTTGAACGTGTAATATTAGAAAGGCTTTATGAAAATTTAAGGAATTTTGTTTACTTAAAGTTACTCTAACATGCATTTATATAACGGCTCAATAAGACCTCACAAAAAGAATATATTCTTGCGAATGTAAAAATATATGCGATACAATCTGTAAACGTTGATTCGTCGAGGTAAGGCATAATGCCTTACCTTTCATAGTATTTGTTCCTAAACATCGATTACAGAGTTTTCAGTTGCTTAAACAAGATTTCTGTACAATCTCTCTAAACTAAAATCTGCAAACAATGGGGAAATTCCGTTAAAAGCAATAATACTCAAGAAAGTAGGAAATTTAAGGAGTTAGTCCTATAACAATTGACTGCATCCTACGAGATACGAACACTTAGTGCCATTTAGGAGAAAGAGTGCTGGAATTTTCAGAAGTATATGATAAAGAAGAGTTGCTCATTGTTATAAAAAAGTAAATCCTAATATATTATCAAATAACTTATTATGAGTTATAATTAACATATGCAAAACTAAAAAAAAAAACGTTTTTTAGTTTGTATTACAAATAGATGGAACGACAGGATTATGAAATTCGGTCATGTTTCGATGGATATGATATGTGTACCGTATTTAGTGCTATTGAAGATTGTCATTGCGATAACTGTAATAAGTTCTGTCATTTATCCAATCTCAATTATCAAATAGCTCGAATTATATTAATTATAATAGCAATCGTGGTAACCCTGTCACCATTAATATGAGATACAGACAAATGCAATAAATGTATATAACAAGTTTCGTACCAATATTTTGGCCCAATAGCAAATAAAGCCTTGTCGCTACCCGTTTTATTTCCTCCTAATATGAGATCTTTTTCTTTCCAACTTCATTTTCCACCCTTGAGCAGCAAAACGATTGTCGTCTCTCAGCTTATTATCAAAGTACTGTGGATTTAGAACTTAAAGTACTGATTTGTTTAATAATATATTATGCTGCTGCTTTGATAATCACAACACATATCGAAGCTGATATAAATATCTACTAATTAACAGCGAGGTAGAGGTGATTTCGTTGCTGTGAATGAATGTTTTTGGCCAATTTAAGTATTTTCCCTGAAAAGGAACTGTTTTAGGAAATAAATTCTTTGGTTATCGAAAGGAAATGTTGTTGACCCAGTCTTTCAATTGAAAAATGAAATCAAACAGTTGTTAGAAATTATAGAATAACACTTTATCGATGAAACTTGGATTCAAAGAGTGGATTGATCAGCTAAATCTGTAGGGTAAAGAAACCCACATAATTCACTTCAAAGATAATATCCAGGGGTTAGTGTTAAAGCTGAAAAACTGAAAAAATAAATCTTGAACACGGTTCCACCAAAACTGAACACGAGATAAGAACTGCAAATAATCCAAGGGATCTGAAACTCATGTTCTTTTTCAGAGTTCTTTGAATAAGAAGCTACTTTAGTACGAAACTAATTTCATGTATCTTTGGTTGTTACTGACATTTTCGATGAAGTATGGAGTTTTTGGAGCTGAAATGATTCCCCAATGCATGATATTGTAATTGAAGAAACAGTAATTATGATTAATCGAATTAAATATTCTTTGACGTAAAGCATATTCCACTTAGAGGAATAATTAAATATTCACTCTGTAGATGGATTTTAACCATGGGAACTGAGAGTATATGTCCTATATTGCCACCCTAAAACATAAAAGAAAAATATACCAGTCAACAAACTTAGCCATTTTTATTACTTTTGGGTCGTTTAAAAGTTTTCTTAGATAGATATAAAACCAGACAATTTATGGCGACATGAAGTAAAAAGGTCGTACCCTCTTAAATATTTTTAAATAAATATGTTGGAAAAAGCCTACCTTGGTTATGTGACTAAAACCGAAGGGTAGTTTTTACATGTATTGTCGGCGAACGCCGATAGAATGTTTTTAAATCGAACAATTTTTGTCATTAAGAAACAAAAGAATAATCGGATAAAATCGCTATAATTTAATATATTCGTTTGATTACATATAGAAAGAATTCGTATAATGATTGTTTTCCTTGATTGCTAAAAAGAATGATTGAGATACCATCAAAATGAATAAAAAGAGTAATTAGTTTTTTTCCACTAATTATCAATTTTTTTTTATAGGAACACGTTGATTAATTTTATTAACCCTTACGTTTCAAAAATAAGATTAAGATGCTCAGAAACCAATTCGGGAATTAAATATTTACCATAGGATCGCTGACACCCTTTACGGACGAGAAAACTGAAACTTTAGGGAATAGAATTCACCCTTACAGGGTTGAACGGACGTTGAGATAGATACCAGCGGCGGGGTTCTGGGGAATAATCTTTAATTAGGATTTGAAATTCTAGAGAAGTAGTATGTTTTTCAGTTCCGTCCGAGAAAGTTACCTGACGCGTATAACCAGTATTTGAAAAGTTTTATTTTTAATTTTTCATTTGTCTTCGGGAAGAACAATTTTATTTTAGTTCATTTGGGAAAGGGGCGACTTCAGTACTGTTTGTTTAAACAATATAGGTAACTGTTTTTCGTATTTGTATTTTTTTCTTGAATAATCATTTCAAAAACTATCTATTCAAAATTGAGTTTAAATCATTAATTACACTAGTTTACAAAATTTAACTTTTTGTCTGTTGCCGTGAATTTTATGGTTAATAATATTCACTTATGACCTGTCTCTCTAACCTCAAAAATTTTCGTGCAGCTCGAGTTACTTTTTTTATTTTTATCATTTATGCGTATTTATTTATCGATAACGTGCGTATTTTACTCTGTTAAGACTAGTACCTGAAGTTTTTGCGTCCTGAGTACTTCAAGGAGACGTTGTTTAAACAATCCAAATCATTTTTGCTATATATGCGGAGAATATGTGTTTAACAATTGTAGAAAAGTTATATCAGAGTTGGTGAAAAATACATATTTTGAGTATTTTGGGATGCTCTTAGATAAAAATGAAAAGCCTTGGGCTAATAATTGTGTTTGTAAATCATGTATGGAATATTTAAGATTATGGAAAAGTGGTAAAAGAAGTGCCTTTAAATTTGGAATACCGACTATTTGACGAGAACCACAAAATCATCTCGAAGACTGTTACTTTTGTAGCGTGAACGTAAACGGTCTAAACACTAAAAATCGAGCTAAATGGCATTACCCAAGTACTAGTTGCGTTCAGCGTCCAGTGCACCATTCACCTGACCTTTCAGTGCCCAAAAATATATCTGAACCCTTAGAACAGGGCAAGGAAGGACCAAGTTCATCACAAAATGATGCTGATTTTGAAGGTATATCAAATGAGCCAAATTGCTTTTCCTAAAATGAGTTAGATGATCTTGTAAGAGATTTAAATCTTTCTAAATAAGCTTCAGAATTGTTGGCATCAAGACTGAAAGAAAAAAAATTTAATTTTCTCAAATACTAAAATAACTTTTTATCGTGAAAGAGATAAAGAATTATGGCGTTATTTTTCCGAAGAAAACGGTATTACCTTTTGTTCAAACATTAAAAATTTGTTGATAAAAATGGGCTTGAAACAATATGAACCAAACGACTGGCGTTTATTCATTGACAGCTCAAAACGTAACCTAAAATGTATTCTATTACATAATGGAAATAAATACGCTGGGGTACCTATTGCCCACAGTATAAAGTTAAAGGAAGAATATTGTAATATCTCGCTAGTCTTAAATAAAATACAGTACAATGACCATATGTGGCAAATTTGTGTTTATTTAAAAATGATGAACATACTTCTCGGTCAACAAAGTGGTAACACTAAGTTTATCTGTTTTATATGTCTTTGGGACAGTAGAGCTAAACAAGAGCTCTCAAGGGTAAGGCCTTTGAGAAAAAATATGAAACCTGGAAAGCAAAATATAGTCCAGTATTCACTAGTAACTTGTGACAAAATTATCCTTCCACCATTACATATAAAACTGGGCATCATGAAACAGTTTGTTAAATCATTAGATAAAGACGGGGACTGCTCTTCTTACATTTGCCAAAAATTTCCTCAGCTCATTATAGAAAAGATTGAAGCCGGTATTTTTGATGGCCCCCAAATTAGACAACTTACGAAAGATACTCAATTTAGAAATTCTATTAGTTAGAACTAAAGGCTTGGACTGCTTTCGTCTCAGTGATGCAGAATTTTCTCGGAGATAAAAAATCAGAAAAGTAACTTGTAGAAGACCTTCTGTAACAATTAAAAAATCTGGGGTGCAATATGAGCATAAAACTCCACTTTCTCCGTAGTCACCTAGACAGGTTTCCGGAAAATTTAGGAGATATGAGCGAAGAGCAGGGAGAGCGTATGCATTAGGACTTATGAGTCATGGAAGAGCGCTATCAGGGTTTCTGGGATATGATGTCTGACTATTGTTGGTCTCTGACACGTCATTTTCCTAAGTCTACATATCAGAGAAGAGCTTTAAAACGAAGTTTTTTAGAACTCAATGATTAACTGGATTTTTAATAAATTTTTTCTTAGTAAATATACATGTTTTTTTCTGTTTTATACCTACATAGCTTAAATTCAGAAACTAGTGCTGATAAAAAAATTCTACTCACATATTTGAAATGAGAATATCATATGTACTGTAAACTAGTGTTATATAAATATCAATTATAAGTTTTTCATTGCAAATAATCTCGTTTTCTTATTTATTTTTGCCTTTCTTAAAAATGAATACGGTAATGTTTTGGGGGCCTCAATGCTAACTTAATTAGAAATTGCCACATATTTCCACGGTAAACATAAATAATTTCTTGTCAAAATAAAAAAAAAGGCATTTTTCAAAGTGAATTTACTTCAAAATATCATTTTCCTTCAAAACATAAATGCCTACTTTTCATAGTTTTTAGAATTTCGAATATAAAATGAAACCAGGTAAGTTGTCGATTTCCCTTGTTTTAAATTTTTCAATAAACATAAAAATGCAAAAAATGTTCTTTACTATACTTTTAATATAATAAACTCGTGGGGGAAAACGTAATAGTATTTTCAGGCACGTTTGCAGCGGCGCTGAGAAAATTCCATCTATTCCCGGCGATTTTTAGGGATGCAATGAATTCAGAGCATTCCATATGGCTTGGGATGTTATTATTTTATTAAATTCCATTCACTCACCTGTCTGTAACTGTTTGCCTATAAGGAGGGTCACGGACTAATTATCTCGTATAATAAATAAACTACTGTTGGGGGCATTCTGTTACATAAAAGAAGGCACATTTATATTATCTACTCATCTTGTTTATCTCTCTTGGGTTCTTGTTTCTGTTTAGAATTCCGGCCGTTTAAAATGCCGAGAGAAAACCCATAAATGAAGTTAAGGAGAAGGACATGAAACAAATAAAACTTTGTTTTAAAAAAGCTACTTCATTAGTTTTTACAATCAATAAAAATTAAATAACTTTACAAAGACCAGTCTATATTTTTTCTCTATTTTTATTCTTACGCTTTTTGTTTTTAGCTACAATTTGTTTTAAATCCCTTAAATAACTGTGAATTTTGTATAAGACGAGCACATTAACATTTATACAGAAACTAACCCATGCAAGACTGGGACTGTTTAAAACTTTGACATTCTTTTAATTAAATTCACGAACAAAATTAATACACGAAGATAAATTTGAGGATATTATTTTGAATCTGTTGTCTTACTGAATGATTTTGTTGTCGTCGGTGGTTCGTCCTCTGATAATGTCACAATCTTCGAGAAAAAGTTAATTTTTCATTTTATTTTCTGATAATTTATATTACTCCGTAGTGTATATTAACAGCCATAACATATCGCAGTTACAATTAGACTGTAGCCTCTTCTTTCCTTAATATTCTTATTTTTAGTTCATTTCATTTTTATCTGTTATTAAAGGAGATATATCGTTTTGTAACTTACTTATTTTTACAAATATGAAAGTAGACTGTGAACAGTTCAAATTCTGTCAACAAATGGTTTGGTTTAAGTTACAATTGTCGAATGCCCATTAAAATCCGTTAGAATCTGTTAGAAAACTGCTTGTTACAAGTTTTCTGATCCATTAAATCAGCAATGCCGACGAGTATTTACAGTTTCAAAAATTAATCGTCAAAGAAATTTATTGGCAGAAGAATCAGTAAGATAATTAACTTTGATGGATGAGAGTTATTCCATATATCAGATTGTATATAGAAGAAACATCGCAATCTTGTAATAGCATTTTAAATATTCAAAATACGTTTCAATAAAGCTGATCCAAGCACTAAAGTACCAGCAGAGAAGACACTACTTACCAGAGATCACAAAGTTCAAAGGTTTTATTTTCAATTATCCTCGCGTAGTTGGTGAGAACATGAGAGAGATTTGCAAGTCGTACTATCTTTTCAAGAATTCCATTTTGTTCTTGGTTTGGTGAAGGCTCTGCTATAGAGGAAATATGCTTTATGATATGAGGAGAGTTGGTACCTATGCGTGAAAGGTCTAGTAATGTGGATTATTATTTGGGAAATATTGTGATAAGTAATCTGCTCCTTTTTTGATATTCACTTGTTAATTCTTGCAAGAAAATGCCAATCTTTACGTAGCTAAAAACTGATGAATGACTAGCTCTCAGAAAGTATAAACATAAATAGATACTGAAACAGCAGAGTTGCAATGTTGAGATTGAAATTTAGTGTTGTAGTTTCAAGACTGGTGTCCGAGTTCAAGAGTATTCTTGGCAATGTAATAAAGAATGCCTGCACAATCAGACTCCTGTGTGTTCCAGGATATTCCGATTTCACAGAAATGAAGAATAAACCATTAAGCAAAGATGGAGTCCGCTGTCGGATCAAATGGACCCCAATGGTTTTTACCTATCCCAAAGAGGAAATTAAGACTGTAACTTGAAAGTAAACTAATTCATTGTAGAGGGAAGTTCCGGCGGCGTGTCAAGAAACATATAATTGAACCGAATGCGCTCTTTACCAGGCAGATTATCCCTCTGAACAACGAATCGAAATACGATTACTAACACGGCATTGTTACTTGCTAGATCATCTTCATAAGTATGACATTATGGATGAATCAGCATGCAGATGGTGTTTAGCGGTTGATAAAATTGTTGGTTATGGTCTCAGAAACACAGAGTGCGACATAGACATTTTGGTAATACAATATCATTACTCGAAGCCAGATAAGTTCAGTTCGAATTTATATAAGCGTCTGGCCTTGAATGATAACCGGGCTTAATCATTGAAGATTAATTATCACCATTGGTTAATTGAATTAATTAGCAGGTTAGGATTGAGAAGCCCTTACATTGCAATCAGATTTAGCAGCATGTTCACTAGTTTGTCCTTTGAGTATAAGTCTTCAAAATTGGCCGATTCTTGAAGGTGAACCCAGCAAGATTCAAAGATGAAATGAGAGGTTGTTTAGGCCTCTTCGTCACATAGTCTATAGGTTGGTTTTTCTTTATAGATAACCGTTGTATGTAGATGTTTCTTTAAGCTGCAGTAGCTGGTTATTATTCCTGTTAACTGCCTAATCGTCTGCTTAAACGCAGGATTTCGTAGCCTAGTTGGCTAGATGGTTTATTCAGTAATACTTTGCTATGTCTGTATTCTGCAATGTTTTCCTAATGGATCTGGTGTTAATGGTTTATTCACGATATTTACTCATGAACAGCAGTCTTAGTATCACCATGTTTATTCATTAATTTATTCATGACCATCTCTCAGTTCAGATTTAAATACCGTACAACATCTGATGGAAGTTCTTACAAGGAAGGAAACGAACCACGATAATTTTATGTTCATTTAACAAAGTAAAGGTATATAATAAATTTACAAGACTGAACATAAGCGATACAAAGTCTATAAAAATTATCGAATTTTTAAAGAAAGGATCTCAATAAATGAATGAACCTAAAAAAAAACTGTTAATTTTTTAATTTCTTCTTATACTTACGTACTAATATGATTATCATTAAAAACATGTATTTATAAAACACCTAAAAATGAGTAGCTAACCGACTTCTAGTTGTATTTTTTTATTGGACTATTTAGCTCTAATTAATGTATTCTTTAGACTGAAATATAAATCTGGCGTCACAACTGAGGATCCTTATTGTGCCCGCGTTCTATAGTCGTTATTTTCAGGAAATTGGCAAAGATTGCAGGAATTTTCAACAAATGGATTTTGTCTAGCCAATAAAGACATGGCTGTAACAAAACTTGTACAAAAGCAGGTAATTTTAAGGGTTCAAAACTTTATGTATTTAAACGTGATAATAAAAATATAGTGTACATTGCAACGTAATTTTTGTCTTACCATAATAAATGAAAATTATATGATATCATTAAATAAATAAAATGAAATTTTTCTGTAATTACGGTGTTCAATAAAAATTCTGCATTGTAAATGGCATCTCTAAAATGTAGAAGTGTGCGAATATTCAAAAATTCGAGTTCGAGTCGAGCCGAGTCGAGGTTTAATCATGAGTTCGAGTCGAATATTCGATTTTTCGAACACACTCGAATTTTCAAACACTCCTTAAGGAACAGTGAATTTTGTATAAGCCTAGCATATTAACATTTGTACAGAAACTAACCCTTGCAAAACTGGGACTGTTTAAAACTTTGACATTTTTTAATTAAATTCCTGAACAAAATTGATACAGGAAGATAAACTTGAGAAAATTATCTGTTGCTTTACTAAACGATTTTGTTGGCGTCGGTAGTTCGTCCCCTGATAATGTCACAATCTTCGAGAAAAAGTTAATTTTTCCTTTTATTATCAGATAATTCATATTGTGTATATTAACAGCCATAACATATCGCAATTACAATTAGACTGTAGCCTCTTCTTTCCTTAATATTCTTATTTTTAGTTCATTTCATTCTATCTGTTATTAAAGCAGATATATCGTTTTGTAACTTACTTATTTTTACAAATATACAAGTAGACTGTGAACAGTTCAAATTCTGTCAACAAATGGTTTAGTTTAAGTTACAATTGTCGAATAGAGAAAGTCATGCCCATTAAAATCTGTTGGAAAACTGCTTGTTACAAGTTCTCTGATCCATTAAATCAGCAATGCCGAAGAGTATTTTTAGTTTCATAAATTAATCGTCAAAAATATTTATTGGCAGAAGAGTCAGTAAGATAATTAACTTTGCTGGATGAGAGTTATTCCATATATCATATTACATATAGGAGAAAAATCGCAATCTTGTAATAGCATCTTAAATATTCAAAATACGTTTAAATAAAGCTAGTCCAAGCACTAAATTACCAAAGATCACAAAGTTCGGTATTCAATAAAAATTTTGCATTGTAAATGGCATCTCTAAAATATAGAAGTGTGCGAATATTCGAAAATTCGAATTTGAGTCGAGTCGAGTCGAGGTTTAATCACGAGTTCGAGTCGAATATTCGATTTTTCGAACACACTCGAATTTTTAAACACTCGAATATTCAAACAAATTCGAATATTCAAACTCTAATTTTCAAATAAACTCGAATATTCAAACAAACTAGAATTTTCAAACGCATTCAAATTTTCAAATAAGCTGGAATAATCAAAAGAATTGAAAAATAAAAAACCTTTGAATAAAAGATTCATATGATTCAATTAAATACAACTGGATTTATCAACACTCAGGTGTAAAAATGTTTATATAGACAAATTAAATGATTTTTGTTGATTATTATAAGATAAATGTCTGAATTTGTTTGAATATTTCGACCATAGGTTTATGGTCCTCTTGATAACACTGGAAATAAAATATTGTTATAGAAGTTATCAGGGTGGTTCCTTAGATGGACCTCAGTTCATAAATTCAAGAAAATATTGATGCACATTCCACGATCCATACAAAATATGCCTCTTATTTTAGAGATGTTCCTTCAAATTAAATAAAATATAATATTTCAATGAATATACTACCATACACCTTGGTAATAAATAAATTTAATGTCATTCTCATTGAGCGCTATAAAATGATTCCATTTGAAAATCTACTTAAAAAATGTTTTTTTTTTTTAAATTTTAATATGTTTTAAAACAAATTATTCGAGGTAGCTTATGCACATAGGACTTATGTGTTACTTATAGCAAAGATTATTGTAGCTAGTATAATCTTTGCTTATAGCCATATTAAACAAGGCCCCCAAGGAACCAAGTATTTTTAAACCATCTAGATCATCGATGCCTAGGTCTCCACTGGGTCCTTTACATCCCCCCATATCTGCAGGTTATTCGAGGCCGATCGCCTTTGCGAATCCAAGCAGCCTCGTTATTTGAACTTGCCTAACTGTTTCCGGCAACAAAACTATATCTCCGAAATATCTCTGTCTCAGTCCGTTGAGAACACGGTCAACAGTTTCATACTCCTTCAAACACCATCTGCAAGCCTTTGACACCGATTCTATGAAGATGGCCCTTGAGGTGACAATCCCACCACAATTCGCAGCTCTTTCCTTCCCAAAGAGAGAAGCTCCTCAGTACGCCGTGCGTTAGACCCAGTTATCTGTTCCTTAGCACACCTCATTCCAGGAGCTCCCTTCCATGATTCAATAAATTTGCTTTCCAGCAACGATTTTAATTCCTTTTTGCCAATAGCAATTGGGACAGGTAATATTGGTTGGGGTCCATACGGTTCGATTGCCAAACCCAACTTTGCCAGACGGTCTGCTTCCTCATTCCCGCGTATGCCCGAGTGACCCGGGACCCATATGAATCTGACTGTGCAGCCTTTCCTTATCATACCATTTAGTACATCCATGCACACAGACACCAGTCGCGAAGTCACGGCACTCGACTTCAGTGCCAATATCGCAGCCTTACTGTCTGAGCATATATTTATTACTCTATTCCTGTCTATGTCCACATAGATGGGCACATTGCAAAATAGCATAAATTTCCACTGTGAAAATTGTCGCACATTGTCTGAGAGCGTAGTACTCTCTGACTCCTGTGGTCCTGCCGAATACTCAGGCTCCAGCTTTTCCATTTTGTCGAGATCCATCAGTATACTACCAGGATCCATTTTTCGGAAGATTTAGTTCTCCCTTCCAATCCTCTCTACTTGGCATAAGTATCTCCAGGGAGAGGTTGGATTTTAAAAGCATCCGCATGGGGAGTGATGGACACTCTCCACCACGCTTTCTCAGACACCTGAGTCGCCGCCTGTTCCAATTCCAAGATGTCCCAAGCAACTGAGATGATAAACAGTCTTCAAGGCCTCGTTCTTTATGTATAAGTGCAGATGAGGCAGGTTCACCAGGACTTCCAGAGCCCTGGTGGGAGCAGTCCTAGTGGTATTCAATATTCCCACACAAGCCATTCTCTGAACTTTGTCAAGTTGAAGAATGTATTTACGCTTTGTTGTACTACGCCACCATACAATAGCGGCGTACGCTATCATGGGGCGAATCACCACAGTGTATATCTAAAATAGCACTTTATGTGTCAGTCCCCATGTACACCAAAGGCTCGTTTACAAGCCCAGAAAGCACATATGGCTTTCTTGGTTCGAGCCTCAATATGATCATTCCAGCTCAATCGTGAGTCCAGAATTACTCCCAGGTATTTAACTGTCCCCTTAAGTTGAAGAGTCCTTCCCACCAATGTAATTGTGGGAAGTCTCCCCATTTTCCTCTTTTTTGTAAAGAGTACTATCTCAGCCTTGTCCGGATTTATTCCGAGCCCCTCCTTGCGGCACCATCATTCCGTGATCCGGAGGGCCCGCAGGTCCCTCCAGGTTCCAGACATGGCAACCAGGGCACAAAATGACCAGGTCATCAGCATAGGCCTGTATAAAATGAAATGTCTATATTTTTGTTTATTTAGCGTCTAACTAAAAAATAAAATGATGTTTCATAAAAATGGGGTTACCATGTATATGATACATATGCGGCAACGCGTATTTGGGACTATCAAAAGAGGTGTCTTGCTCTTTTTTTACATGAATTTTCATTTTACGAAGTGCGTATAAATATGAACGATTGTATGTAATCCATGCGTATCTCCCTGCTTCATTAGTAGCGGTCGTGATTTCATGAATTAAATTATGATTAATGGTGCGAAAAAAGCTGAGATAAAGACTTAAGTGTACTTGTCAGGTTTTTGGTTAGTATTTAAGACTTACTTCGAAGTATCTACGTATTTTTTCGAAGGCGATTGTGTTTGACGACGTATTACTTTGAATAAAAAAGTCCAATTTTATCGAAATCTCGAAAAATAAACTTCAGTATTTTTTCCAGCAACTCATAGATGTATGTTTATAATAAATAAATGGGGAAATGACACTGGATCTTTGCGAACTTAAGTTTTAAAAACGAGGAAATATCGATCGTTCAAATTTGAAATGTGATAATATTTGTTTAAGAAAAGGATGAGCTTCCAAATTTTAAACAGTTTTTTTCCCGGTTGGTTGTGAATCGATTGAGCTAAAATTTTATCTACATATTTCTCATAACAATCCAAATCGGCTGATAGAGCCTTTTTTAGATCGAGCAAAATCGTATTAAAAAATTCTTATCATCATAACTATTCACAATCCTGTTATATGTATACCAAATTTTTTGAATTTCGAAAAAAGGCTTTATCAGTCGCTTTGTATTATTATGCAGAGTATGCAGTTGGAATTTTAGCCTAATCATAATTTTTCAAGAAAAACGTCTTTGAACTGGGGTGCCCACCTCCTTAAAGGTCGACGTGGCACTATTAATAATTATACTTACATATTATACTATCTGCTAGACTGCAGAAGGTGAAGAAAGAGACTATTTTGAATTCAGCAACTTATAAAATGATAATATGAGAAAACGTACACCATTATACGGTTTTAATAATATGTTTTGGGGCGTAAATCCCCATAACGGTAATGCAATGCCTAGGCGTTAAATTTGGTAAAAGAGATTGCCAATTTGTTGGAGCATCATTTCCTCTGCCGATCCATCGATTTTGGAAATTCTCATTTAAATGATTTCTAACATTTAATGTGTATTTTGATCACTCGTCAATAGAGCTGTAATAAATCTAAAGCAACATTCATTGAGGGCAACTGTCCCCATTCCGAAATATATTGGCAGGATATTTATTATCCGCAGAACTTGATGCCGGATTGTAAATCATCAACAGTCAAAAGTAATATCCAGATATACGCCCAAGCAGCAGAAAATTAATAAATATAAATAATTTAACAGTCAATGTATTTGAATAAATTGTCTTTCTCCTTAGGAATGTTACGAAAGGGGTAGATAGTTTAGTCTTTGCGAATTCCACTCTAGTTCTCTCTCCATACTAGCTTCGATCATCTACCGATACATTTCGAAATGGAGACATTTACATTCTGTCAATTTCGCTCTCGGTTCGCTATAGCTTCAATGAAGAGACCTTTAGGTAGTTGAAACTAGTATGGAGAGAGAGCCAAAGTGAAATTCGCAGAAAATAAACTGTCCATTTCTTAACGGTCTTTGGGAGAAAAGGCAACTTTTCCAAATACATTGACTGTAAAGAGAGTGTGTTCTAATAATTCTAATGTAATTGTTTGTCCTGTCCCCTTGGATAGTATTAACCTAACTTAAATATAACCAGGAAACTGATTATTCACATGAAGCCCTTATCTATACCGGAGAGGAAATTTATGGGGCGTTAGTTAATAGGCATGTATTGAAAAGCCTGTCGATGGCCTGGAGCAATGTTGTTGTATAACGGCTTTAATAACTGTCATCGCCAGGTGAACCGCTTCATGTATTTTAATATGTGTATGTGCGTAGGGTTGGGGTCTGTACACTGCGAGCTAGTAGATCTATTGCGCCTCCCTACTGCTGCCCAGTGGTAAAAGTTACCTTATCGGCTAAAGCAGGTCCCCAAATCCTATTTCCCTCAAGAATCTCAGGATGTTGATGGTTGTATTTCTTCTACGGTCGAGGGGTGGTCTTTCGAGTTCTGATTCTCTATTTTAGATATTTAATTATTTATGCATTTTCCGAAATATAGTCTAGTTAACTTAAAACTAGTAAAAATATCATTATTATTCTTGGATAATGGAAATAAGAAAACAAAAAGAATATATTGCTTACCAGTGCATCCAAGTGTTCCTTTGGTGAAACAAATATTCTACCATTTAAAGAAAGAGCTGTTGGTATACTAATGTCGTTATCTTTGAATACTACCCTCTCTCCATTGGACTTTACTTCAACAAGCAACAGTTCCTCTTCTCGTATTTTGAGCTTATCTGCTGCTACTAGTTTAATCGTTTCTGCGGTGCTGTCGACTGGAAGCCTTAAGGTGCAGTAGGTGTGGTCAGCACAGTATACCCTAAAAATAACTAAGAAAAATGTACATTAGTGGTGTAGTTATCGATATTAATGAATATTAAATTAAAAGTTTTTTGTCTTTACTTCGATTCAACAATTCCAGTTTTTTTTGAAATTATTGTACTTTCGAACGCAGTCGTTCCGATAGTTTATTTAGTATAGAGAAGCCCTGCAGATTTCATTTCCAATGTCTTCTTACCGCCGCGCCAGTTTCCATTTTACATATGTATTCTTTCCTACGAGGGACTTATCCATGACAGAAATACGGCAAAGATAAAACTATCTTTAGGAAGAATCGCGTTTTTAAGGTTCTACACAATAAAAAGAGAAAAAATATATATACTTACTGTCATCCTGCGGCATGATAATGGTCCTATTGGTATCATCTCCAGCGCTAAAAAGGCTTATCGGTTGTCCTAAGGGAGGCAGCTTCCATCTTTGCCCTTCGTGGGCCTTTCGATCCTCTTGATACCTAGAAAGTACACCAGATCCTAATTTATTTATTTTTTTAGCGCTTAAATAAAATTTATTCCTGTTACTGCATTATTAAAGTCTAATCTAATTTAAGATTTTTCCAAAAAGAATGTTAAGTTTTTTAATTGTTCTAAAAAATAATTCATCACAATTTTCTGTAAGACGGTTAATGGAAGCTATTTTACGACATATTATCATTTTCATATCTGCACCTGTAATATATATTGGGCGTTTCATGTCAATTCTTCTAGGTATCCCGATCGCAAAATCATACTGCTTTCAACTCGTGTTTACGGAGGTAAAATAAATCGATGAAAACTTGAAATGGTATTTTTTGATGTATTTTTTTTTCAGCTTTCGGATGACGTAGTCAAAAAATACAAAACGTGTTATACACAGTTATTTTAAAAAGTTCCAGGACTAATTTTGTATAACATTTACAATTATCGTTATCTGTTATCCGACAGCAGGTCTCTGTAATATTATACCTTAGTTACTCACGCTGTGTTCATTTGAAATAAAGATTTTTTGCCATTGCGTCACAATTTTTGCTATGAAGCAACGGGCCGCAATCAAATGTTGTCCCAAATTGGGAAAAAGTGGTTCGGAAACATTCGAATTATTGGAAATCACGTATGCTGAAGAGTGTGTGCATTAATTAACGGAAGAGCTGGAAGAGCGCTGTGTGGTAGCTTCACGCTAGACTAAATGACATGCAAGAAAATATTTTAAATAAAATTTTAACCGGCAACGAATCATGGTGCTTTCTATATAGATAAAGTAAACAAACGCAATATGAAGGTAAGAACGAAGGAAATTGCTGTATCTAAAAAACTTGAGCTGATAAAGTAAAACTGAGAGTAGATTCGAAATCAGTGCCCTCGAATTAGTAAACAATCATTAAAATATTTCATGCAACAAAAAAAAGTTTGATTTTGTTGTGCTGTGCATTTTACTTTAACATGTGAGAGTCTGTTCCTGTATATTGTGTTGATTCTTTAATGAATATTTTTGGGACACTTATTGCAAAATTTTAATTTCACAAAGCTTATTCAGGTAAAAAAAAAGTTGGCACTATTCAGCGCCTGTAGATCACGCAAGTTCAATTACTTGTATTATATTGGGTAGATATTTTTTTCTAACATAAACGTATAAACTTTTAATTGTCAAATTATATATAGCTAATCTCTGATATTTGATTTATTGAGTGATTTAGTCCGTTTTGTTTATCGAAAAAATAAAAATAAAATAATTCAAGTATAGTAATTTCGAAACTTCTTGTAACACATCTAGAAATGTTTTTTTGTCATGTCGTTCCATGTATTATGTATACATCCCACAATTATGTTTAATATAATAACAAGCTTTCGGCATATTTCACGTTAGTCAATATTATTTCAGGAATGTTACGTAAAATATTTGGATAATGTTCAGTATACTACATAAATTTGATATATGAGTTTAGTAGTTTTATACACATATATTTACATAGATAAAATGCCCATTAATTTACACGTCGATAATTCATTGAGCTTAAAGCAATTATTTTACTGACACCATGAATTAAAATAGTGACACATATTTCACATTTATGTTTGTAAATGTGTTAATGTTGTTAGCAAACATGCCTGAAATAAATATCGAAACATTTTAGTAATAATATAGAGTCAATATATAGTAGGGTAATTAAAGAAAATTTATATGCGGTACATCGAAATATTTAAAAATATCAAGAAAAAAACCTGAAAATTTGAGAGAAATTGGCAATATTTTAGAGGTTGCTCAAAGCGTTTGTTTATTAACGCTAAATCACGCACCTGAAATATATTTCCATAAACAAAAACGTTTATTTCTTACAAATATCGCGTTAGGTATCTGAATATTCACATATGGTATCATTGAATACCACAAAGTCAAATAGCAGAGTTAAATACAATATGTATTAAGTTAAAAAATAAATTATTAATTAATAAATATTGTTTAGTTAATAAATGATATTTACCGTAATTTTTTAAATCTAAAATTGAGTAAAAATCTTCAGCATAAGTCTAGAACAAATAATACTGTAAGAAAAACATTCTAACTTTCAAAAGATTTTTATATGAAATTTTTTCGACAAAAAATTCTTAATATTTTCTCTGTTTTAGGAGATTTCTTTTAAAGTGCTAGCAATTGTGTTATTACATCAATAATTAGTTAGTGATATGGTGACCTTTATTCATTAGTTTTTCGTTATTCTTGAATACATAAATGCGTTTCGTGGTTTGGATAGAAAGCATAATAAAAAAATATTAATCGAAGATAATTTATTAATTTTATTATACACAACATCGAAACTTACAGTCGATGTTAAAAAAACGTATAACTTTTTTGATTGCTAATAACGGTTCTCATAACCCTTCTGTGGGTACCGGAATACCCTGTGTGGGGAATAAAATAGTAGACAAACACGTGAGAAATCGGGCTGAGACACCATTTCTGGGGCCCGAGACTTTCTGTGGAATCAGTAGTAGTGTAATGCTGTAAGAAATGAAGCTAAGGGAATTTTGCACAAATTGACAATATCGCATAGAGAATAACCAGGAACTACCCCTCATATACGAAGTCCCAATCTCTCAGAGCTTAAAATAAGGGAGATACCCAATTAAACTCATGTAAACAGCCCCTGTATACAAACAAATGACAAACACCACTATCGCGGATATTTTGAAATTGAATAGAAAATTCTCGGGATAATCTTTAAAAATGTAGAAGCTGTATTTGCGTACATAAGCAGCTACAAAGCGGAGGGGTTATTTAGTCGAAGTTAGTGAGTAGAATTGAATAGTTGAGATTCTAAGATGTCTCGAAAGTGTGTAAACAATCCAGATCACTTCTGTTATGTTTGTGGTGAGGTGACTTTTGCGTCTCAGATGCAGTCTATTACCCCATTGATAAAAAAGGCATATCAGCTTTATTTCGGTTGCAATATTGGGCATCAAGACAAACAGTGGGCGACACATATCTGCTGTAATGCATGCGCTTCAAGTCTGAGAAACTGGTTAAATAGTAAAAAATGATCTATGCGATTTGCTGTCCCTATGATCTGGAGATAATTGCTATTCCATTACCATATCTCATATTGGGTAAGACACAGGTATATCCAAGAAGAAAAAGTCGGTTATCTACTATCCAAATATATTATCTGCTATGGGACTTGAGCCTCATAGTGACGATCTTCCTATTTCAGAACCCCCAGAAACATTCATTTACGAATCAGATAATAACGATTCCCTTAAGAAGAAAATGTGCCATCAACATCAAGAGATTCTGATTTCACACCCAGCACGTTATATCGCACAAAGTAACCTAGTCGGAATTAAAATCTTGTGAGAGACTTAGAACTTCCAAAAAGTAAAGCAGAGTTACTAGTATCAAGATTGCAGCGCTGGCACTTATTAGAAGACAATGCTTCAGTATGGGTTTTTCGTAAATGCCATAAAGGCTTAGGACCATTTTTTAACATGGAAAAGAACCTGGTTTTCTGCGCTTTATTGGCAGCTTTAAACATAAATTATAAGCCAGAGGCATGGAGATTATTTATAGACCGTTGAACATTGGGTTTGAAAGCAGTATATGGGAAATATTTTACAGTTCACATAGAAGAATCATACGATATACGTATTGACAAATATAAAATACGATGAACATCAATGGCAGATCTATGGCAACATAAAGGCGATTGCACTTTTACTTAGGTTGCAGCTAGGCTACACCAAGATTTGCTGTTTTTTGTGTGAATGGGACAGTCGGGCAAACGCACTTCATTACAAGAAAACAGACTGGTCCATTCGACAAACGTTTTGACAGCACTCTATCTATCAGGTATTGAAAAAAATGCTTGGAATATCTTTCGCCTCGTGGTCACTAATTTCTTCGGAAATAAAAAAAGTTGGACCTAATGGAAAACTTTGTTAAGGCAGTGAATAGAGATGGGTCAGCTTTTCAGTTCCTGCGTCAGAAATTCCCATGGCTAAGTAAAGTAAAAGTTAAAGATGGTATTTTTGTTGGACCACAGATTCGAAATATTCTGAAAGACAAACGTTTTGACAGCACTCTATCTATCAGGTATTGAAAAAAATGCTTGGAATGTCTTTCGCCTCGTCGTCACTAATTTCTTCGGAAATAAAAAAAGCTGACAATTACTTTTGTTGAAAATATGCTGTCATCGTATCAAAATATGGGTTGCAATATGTCTCTTAAGATCCATTTTCTACACACACATTTGGACTTTTTTCCTGACGATTGCGGAGCTATAAGTGATGAGCAAGGCGAACCCTCCCATCAGGATATATCAACAATGGAGAAAAGGTACCAAGGAAAGTGGAATACTTCCATGCTTGCCAACTACTGTTGGACTCTTGTTAGAGATGCTCCAGAAACAATTCACAAAAGAAAAGCAAAAAGACAGGATATTTAATGTCTCAACAATTGTAAAAGTATGTATGTTTTTATTATTTTATTAAAAATAAAAGTTTTTAATTTCATTTTCCTTTTTGTGTTCAGCGCCCCAAAATTAACAAAAAGATGCATTTTTCATACAAGATACAAAAGATAAACTAAAATTTGTTGCGTAGTGTCATTAGTTGATGATGGCACACACACGTCTCTATCATTCTATCTCCGATATTATTTTTTGTGTTCTCTCCCTCTTTTCTCAAGAATTCTTCTATATCTTTATTTCAATTTCTCAGTCAGCCATTCAAATTTCCATTATGATCACATTTTCTTCTCCCTCATTAATCACTCTTTGCAATTCTGCATAGAAATTATCTTTGTCCCTTTCTTGCGTCTTCATTGATGTCACAGGCTGTTATTGATGTCCATTTCTCTTCATTCAATAATTTGACTTCCATATTTAAAAATTTCTAAGATACCATTTAAAAACAGCGACATCTGCTCTTTGAATGTATCACACTATTATTTAAAGAAAATTAGAATTTCTTGAACTTTAACGCCCGATGAGACCTATCTCCAAAGAAACTTCTTGTAGCAAATTAGGGTAGCATGGAAAATATCTTAGAGTACCTTGAAGGGTCAATTGCCTGAACAACCCACTTAGAATCTACAATCTCTAAGTAAAAGGTATATATTTTGTATTTAATCGTCGTTTTAATCAGTTGAAATAAGCAAAGTAATGATGTAGTCAAAATATAACGGATAACCTGTACATACTATAAAAATTCATTTAACCTGACAATATTAAGATAGAAATAGAAAAATTTTATTCAGTTCGCGTGTTTATGCAAAAAAGTTTCCTGTGTTACATCTTTACAATGTAAACCAGATTGTAATTTCACGGGTATTCAAATTTGCTTTATTTAGGCAGGAACAATACATGTCAACTGCACATAAATTTGCATCTTAATAACTATTCGTACTGGGGTTCAAATAATTTAATATAATGGGTCCTAAAAGACAACAGCGAGAGTATTTGCACACAAAATATACATTTTAATTAAAAGTAATCGAAACTACTGTTCACATTAATTATGTCCATTTTGTAAATTTAATATTGATATGTAGATGTATTCACGATATTTTATAAAAACTTTTAATTATCGTTGTCCCTCAATATTCTTGAATATATTATTTTATTATTTCTGGATATATATATATATATATATATATATATATATATATATATATATATATATATATATATATATATATATATATATATTTATTTATTTATTTATTTATTTTTTCTTGGGAATAGGTTCATATTTAAAATACAGTTTTCATCGTTCTGACGTTTCGTTCTTTGTTTAGAACATTTTCAAAAATAATCGCTAACTTTTGACAGAATCTAAGAGTTGTTGTAGACCCTAAAGGCTATCACTGATGATGGTAGTATCGTATTTATTAGCTCGCCGTTGATTTTAACCCCAAATACTTTGTTATGTAGGGCTTCCATAAAAAGTTTGTCCGAATATAAATTAAACAGCAATGTAGAGAGAATACATCCCTGTCTAACATCTCGTTGAAGTTGGCATTCTTTGGTAAGCTTACCATTAACTCGGACCACTGTCCTTTGACGCCAATATAGATTCTCTATAATGCGCACATCCATGCCATCCACACCAGCATTCTTCAGTATATATATGAGCTTCCCATGCTGTATCCTATCAGATACTTCTCGTAATCGATAAAGCATACGAAGATGTCGTTACGTTGGTCTCGACACTTTTGGAGAAGTATATTTAAAGTAGTATTTGAGTTCAAAAGTGCTTCTTTAGCATTTTTGAACTCAAACTAGGTTTCATCTAGGCCGTTTTCGCATTTATCCCTTATTCTATAATGAATAATACTCAGGAAAACTTTCAAGGTGTAACTCCTGAGTCTTATTAACCTATATTCGTTACATCTTTTGGTACAATGTTTTTTTTGTAGCGTTTTAAAACAGATTTCAGCCATTCTACCGGTATTTCTCCAGTGTTGTACACAGAATTCAAAACTTAACCAATGTATCGATATTGTCTTCATGAATCAATTGCGTGAGTTCCACTGGAATGTCGTCTGGTTGCTTTTCTGGATTTCGGATGTTCTATGCCATGAAGAACCCCTAACCAGAATTTCCGGTGCATGCATATATATAATAAAATAGGAAATTTTCGGCTACTCGAACATAGAGGCCGTTGATAAAATATTAGTCTCATGCTAAAAAGGGCGGAGATCTCCAAAATAATGAAAAAGTTCTGGGTCCGAAAAATAACGACAGCGCTGTTTCGTCCTAGTATGAGACTTATCAGGCCATTGTGTTCGGTATAAACCATCATCTCGCATATGTGTCCTATATACAGATCTCACAGTTGAAACATAGTAAATCAGATACCGTGGTGACTCAATAACACAAGAGCAACACAAACCAACAATGTTGTATAAAGCCGCCATGTGGTGGCGCGACGGTTAATTAAAAAAAGAATATATCAAAACTCGATACATGAAATGTGCTACTCCAAGGATAGAGGTCGCATTATTTGGCATCGGAAACCAAATCAACCACGAATTCCGCAGTTTAAGTAAAGTGTCGCACCAACGATATCCCTAAGAGAGCTGTTGCGTGTTTTTTAAGCCAAAGTTTTCGCCCGTGTAATTTTAAAATAAAATACAAATTTCTTGGCTATGCAGACATAAAGACCGTTGATAAAATATTACTCTCATGCTAAAAAGTGCGGAGGTCTCCATATGATATCATCAAATGAGAAATTGCTGTAATAATGATTTTGGACAAAGTGGGTGAAATTTTGTTGTTTACAACGCTACCTCCCGGACTATTATTTTTCAACTTAATTTTTACCTCTTTCACTGTTTTTGACGAACTGATTCAGGAGTTGTTGTAACTTTCTGCGAATCATGTGGTATCATTCGCGTATATAATGTTAATAGGTCTTCCGTTGACATTTAGTCCAAGCGTTATTTTCTTTAATGCCTTTGGTATTATTTCTTCCTAATATAAACTAAACAATAATGGTGCAAACACGCAACCCTATCTTAGGCTTCAAAGGCTTATTTTCTCAGAGATTTGCTTTCTTACCTCAACGTTGGCGGTCTGGTTAATCATCTATATACTTCTGCATCAATACTTTAAGGACAAAGTCTTTCTTGTATCCATAGCATTGCTAAGTCAAAATGGAAATCAGTAATATCCTGTCCCAGTTTTCTGACTATTCGATGGTCATTACATTTCTTTGCAGCTGACTTTCGGCAGTGTAATAAATGTTGACTTAAGGTTTCCCTGGAGACAATTCCATTATGATATATTGTATTATACTAGCATATATACTTGATTGATTAATTTGATCATTATTGCTGAAATTGTGTTAAACTCTATGTCTTTTTTTCGTGTAATTACATCTTATTTAGAGGAAAGTGATCAAATAAGGAATAGTACTCCTAATATGAAATACCAGTATTTCTCTAGAAGAAACAGTTGAAGACCCAATACAAGGCCATATTTTATTTCATTTACTCACTTTAGTATCGTATTTATTTCATTTCATCATTCTGGCGAACGTGCCACTGTGGTAGAGGTGTTTTGTTGTGTCGGCGATAAAAAGTTTATCAAGGTACGTAAAAGTTAGGTAATTTTCGTTAATTAATTGGAAATAATACAGTGATTCTATATTTAGCGAGCTGTATTTATGTTTGTTTTAATATTTTCGGGGCCTTTTATTATTTGTGTTTTGTTATTTGTAAAATATGGAGATAACCATGAATCGGCCTGAAATTTCGAATAAGAAAAGCCAGTGGGGTCTAATAATGGAATATTCAATGACTTGATTCTAATATTTAGGCAACTAGATATCTCTTTTATAATGTGTTAATTTTTAGGATGCCGTCATCGTACTAGGAAGGAAAATGGATTGAAATGAAGACAAGATGAGTGAGGCTATAAAAATGGTTACAAAAAAGGATGATTTTAAAGCAGCGAAATATTTCTTTCAGGTAACCAAAACAACTTTGTTTCGACTATGTCGAGATGGAGCAGCAGCCATCATATTAGAAAGAAATACGGCGTTGGCTATACATCATGTTATGTTGGAAAAGCGTAATAAATTGCAAAATCCAGTCGGTGAATCTGAAATGGCCGAAAAAAGTTATTGAAATTATTTTTGAAGCATCATAAGGATAGGATTATTCGCTACCAATCTCAAATCATCTTAGTATTTATGTAGAACTTTAATCTCTTATTTCTGACCATAACAGCCTCATTTCAACTGAATCAATTCCCGGTTTTATATAAGAAACAGCAAGTGATACTGAATCTTCAACTTCTAGACTTCATCGCAGCAGCTGGGGCTTGATATTTCTTTATGACATAATTTCAGTGCCATTTAAACAGGGGAAGATAATTAATAGAGACCCAAAAAACAGCTGTGGTAGCAATTATAACTTCCTCATCTTATAAAAATGATCTGACAAAGAAAAGGAAAAAGAAAATAGAAAAACAAAGTAAATTGGCCAACAAACATACTAAGACAAAAGACAAAGAGAACGTAGCCCAAGTAAAGAAGAAAACTAAGAATGATCCTGCAGATTCTGAAGATGAATAAGAAGTCCAGTCTGTTACAGACATTGAATCTGGTGACGAAATAGGATAAGAAGCTCCTGAGTCGCTGAATGAAGAAATTAACATTATGCCAACCATTTTTTTCTGAAAATACTCAAGGAGAAATGTGGGTTAAATGTACAATGTGTGGGCTCTGGGCGCACAATTACTGTTCTGTTTTGGAGTTCACTACTTGGATATGTAATATTTGCAAGTAAACAAATTCTTTTTTTTTTGCCAAAATTTCCTGTTCTCTTGACAAGGAAAGACTGTTTTTGTTATTTTCTTAAAAGAAAGGTTCTGCTTTCTTCTAATGTTCCATATTTGGGTTTCTATTCCATAAATGTATACGATTTCCTTATTTTAAGTTTTGCATAATTTTAATGTAATTAATTAATAATAAAAATATAAGACTGTTACTAAATCAAGCGAAAATGTATGGCTGATTACGATTAACACGAAAAATTTTTAATTTGTGAAATGATTTTCTTTTTTGTCAAAAAAAAATGGTATTCCAATTTGGTCACTTTTCTCTAATGTTCTTTCATCTTTTAACAGGCTGTATTTCATCTATATTTGTAGTTGGGCTTTGCTGTTGTCTATAATTTTTCCACCTTCGTTCACCAAAAAGTTACTATTGTTTGATGTTTTTGTGCCTGTAAGTAATTTAATTTTTTGTGTAAACTAAAGTCATCATGGTTTCCGTCTGCTTACCCGCACAATTATAACTTATTAACTAAAAACCTTGTTTCCATTTTATTTAAATTCAAACGTAGTTTCAATATTCCATGTTACTAGTAGGATTTATTTTTGAATGAATGCTATGGGTATAAACGCTGGTCTATAATATGAACTAATTGTGTAAAAACTCGTTAATAAATTGCTTTTTCTTTATCTTGTTTCGTGCAAGCCGTAGATAATAAAACCCATACAAAAACTAATGCAGTTAATCCAAACTAGTAATATAAAAACTTATATTTAGATTAACAAAAAATCGTCTAAATAACTTCTGACTAACTGCCTGTCCCAATTTTCCTATCAAAGCCGTGTCAAGATATCAAATTAAAGCAATAGAATGGCATCCCTTACCCTAACCTGACTTGGATACAAGGCAGGAGATATATTGCTTGCCATTCTGAATAATATTTACACTCTAAGGGAAAAATGCCAATTTCGGATATTTGAAAGCTCGAATGGTTTTATCCACTCGCTTCGAATTTCCATTCGCTCCAGTTGTTTGGAAGTTCAGGAATTTCTTTTAAAAAGAAGGTATTTAGGAAAGGTATTAGAAGATAACAGATATCACATTTCATTAACGATAATTGTTCTTATTAGGGAATGTGTATATACAGTAAAACCAAACGTTTATTTCAGTTCATTAGAGAACTGTTTTTACTGTAAATGAAATAATTATTTTTCTTGAGAAAAGGTTTTACGAAAGACTTTTTCTATTGTGTTTTCTTTAAATATTTGATGTTTCAAGTAATATGAAAAGATGGAAGGAAGATGTGAACAAACCTAATTTCCAAATATTTTTTTTGGAAAAAACTTGTTTGTTTATAATCTAAGATATTAGTGTTCAAGTTCCTTGTAAAGTTTTATATGATTCTTTAGATACGTTAGTTCCTATTAAAAGGGTTAAATCCACAAATTTTCCTGTCTGGTTTTTAGGCGCGCTTTGCAGCTTAGTTGTAAACAAAAAACTGCTTACCGTCGATATAAGGAAAATAATTCTAGGCGCAGTTATAATGAATGAATTCTCAGTACGGCAAGCGAGGTTTAAGGCCCGTTAGGCGAATTGCTATGCTAATTATTTAAACCCAGTTGAAAAAGATATTAGTACAAACCTATTTTGGAAAGATGTCAATAGTTCACGTAATTCCAGCACTTATCCTGGGTCTATGTTTTTCGGGAACCAGTCAGCCGATGATGGCTTGGCTATAGTTAATTTGTTTGCTGAACATATATCAGCTACATATGCTGATGAGGTTATTGAGTTGCTCGAGTTTCTGCCTGATAGGACGGTAGACATTTTTTTAATAGGTGTATCACTATGTGGTGTGTTGGATGACATTGGAGGTCTAAAGACGTTTTGTTCTTTTGAAAAACTGTATGCGCTCTACGTTTCAACTTTCCTTAATATCGGGTTCATTTCCTATTTAGTGAAAAACAATTTTTTTAACCTCCATTTTTAAATCTGGTAACAGGCAGGATATTTGTAATTATGGAGGCATTTCTGTGCCATCTGTGATTCTTAAACTGTTTGGTAAATTGATTTCTGATTGAAAAAGAGCATGGTTATATTAGGGGTAGGTCCATGATGACTAATCTGCTTGCTTTTGAACATTATTTGTTGGGCGCCCTAGTGGGAAAATTAAGGGTAGGAAGTATTTATATAGGTTTCTTGAAGGCGTTTGACGGAGTAAATCACGAATTGCTTTTGGTTAAGTTGCGTGCTTGTAGCCAATATGTATGTAACAATTATTTTATATCGATGCAATTTTGGTACTTTCGGAAGTGCCAGAGGAAGTGCCATTGTCGCTTTGTTGCTTTTCAATGTATTTATTAATGATATTGTTGCTGCTATATTTCATTTCAACTTTCTAAAGATGACCTTGACCTAAGTGACCTTGATGGCTTGTTGTTTTGATTGGCGAGAAACGGTTTAAAACCCACTCCGAAGAAGTATTTTTCTGTTATTATTAGTCGCATAAATAATGAGAAATTAAATAGATATACTTTAAATCGCACGGTTCTAGAATCAGCTTTTAAGGTTTATGACTTGGGTGTATTATTTGATGTTCATCTTCCTTTTAAAAAACAGATTAATAAAATTGTTCAGAGAAGCTTTAAAAAATTGACATTTATTGGCAGATATAATAAAAATCTTACTGCTGATTCATTTAGGGTGCTATACTATTGCTTGGTCCGATCAGTTTTTGAATAGGCCTCTGGGATTTGGTCCATGGTTTATAAATGTCACGTTGAATTGATTGAATGTGTTTAACGTAAGTTCTTGCGTACCTTGGCCTTCAATGGAAACATAAATACTCAAAACAAATTTGATTACAGAATTAATTATGGTATTGTATGAAAGAATTTAATATAAAGAGAGGAGTACGCCAGGGCTGTATACTGTCGCCACTTCTATTCAACGTATACTCAGAACATCTCTTTAAAGAAGCACTGGGCAACATAGAAGATGGAATTATGGTGAATGGAGAAGTAATAAACAACCTAAGATACGAGGATGATACCGTTCTTATAGCCGATACTGCAGAGGGACTTCAAAGAATTATCGACCGAATACTGACAGCTTGCAACAGATATGGTATGAAGATAAACTGCAAGAAGACGCAAACGATTATTGTCAGTAAAAACGACGTCGGCAATATACAGTTTACCGCCAACAACGTATCTCTCACAATGGCCGATACGATCACATATCTAGGCTGCACGTTGAATAAGGACTGGGACCACTCTCGAGAAATAAGAAGCCGAATTGAGAAAGCAAGAGGAACTTTTAATAAGCTGCGCAACATACTCTGCAACCTATCCCTCAATATACATACGCGGATCAGGATTTTGAAATGCTATGTACTCTCAACTCTCTTATATGGAGCAGAAGCCTGGACCCTTACCGATGCTTCATGTAAACGTATAGATGCATTTGAGATGTGGTGCTACCGCCGCATGCTTACGGTTCCTTCGATACACCACGTATCAAACGAAAACATTTTACAACGTATCGGTGGAGAACTGGAATACCTTACAAATGTCAAACGCAGAAAATTGGAGTACTTTGGACATATCATGCGGAATGAGAAATATCACCTGCTCCAACTTATCCTACAGGGGAAAATAGAAGGCCAGAGATCAGCTGGACGAAGACGAATATCATGGCTGCGCAACCTACGAACATGGACTGGAATGACATCAACAGGTCAGTTCAGAGCAGCAGTGAATAAAGTAATATGGACCAATGTGATAGCCAACATCCAAAGAGGATAGGCACTTTAAGAAGAAGATTGTAATGAACTCGTTTGGCCTGAGATCACTGAGGGAGCGAAGATATTGCACGGATGTGGGATTCATGTTTAAACTTTTAAATGGAATTGTTAAAAGTTCCAGTCTTAATCTAAATACGATTCATAGAACTAGGAATAGTACCATGTTCATAGAGTCATTGCATTGGACTAATTATGGCTACAATAGAGCTCCTTTCATGTATGGTTCGCTCACTCAATGATTTTGGTTTGGATCGCTTTGAAACGAGTTGGCCTATTTTTAGAAAACGTCTAATTGCTGCACTGCTTGCAGATTAGCTTAGCTCTGGTTAATATATCTACCTTTATGATGGATTTCCTTGTCCGCGCTTAACACAAGGGGTTAAACTTGTTTTAAATTGCACTGAGATCATTCAATAATGGACTGTAAGGTTTTATTTTTTTTACTACTCGAAGAACCATCAGTTGAATTAGAAACGTGAATCAACCTATTCTTCTTAGCCTTTCTATTCTTGAAAAAAAATTCTAACATCTTCAAATTCATTTATTACACCTTAATTCTGAATTAACTTATTTATACTTTTAACTTCTCCAGAAGACTTTACCAACACCACTTTCAAACAATGAAAAATTACATGAATTTCTTAAGTAATGGTTTACTGGGCAGTGAGACATTTAATGCACTAGCAAGAGCTTTTGCGAAATAGTAAGGTAGGTAGCGGTACATGATTACCTCAAGAGCTAACGAGTAACTACTTTCGCGAAATTACAGGGTAGACAGCGATATACTGTTCTATCAAGAGATAACAAGTGACTATTTTCGCCAAATAATAGGGTAGAGAGCGATACATTGTTACATCGAGAGCTATACAGCGCTTCTCATTTGGGATAAAGAAGGGGTGAGCGATGACCTAATTGGCTGAAATTAAACTACTCCGCCTACTAGATCTATTTAAACGAGATTGCGACGTAACAAAAGTCAAACTCTTCCTAATATAATTCATTTTATTCCGGTAAAAAGTTATTGCAGCGCAAACCGAGCAGTAAAGTCGGCATTTCTTTGTTATTAATTTTATCCTTTGAAGCGAACCGTCATGTTTTGATGTGTCGCAAATATATTTTCCGCTTTTAAAGCTTCTAATAAAAACTAATTTTTAGTAAAGATCGAAATAATTTATTGTTGAAAGTTTCTCCAACATATCCTTTTTCTGTAAATTCATCTTTGTGACATGTTAATTGTATTATTTATATTTATTGTATCGATCTTTTTTACATTTGTCTAAATTATTTTGTTTTTTTTTTATTGTAAACTATTCTAAAATTAATCTCCATTGGATTAAATAAATCAATAAAAAAATCTCTTACTTTGAAGTTAGCATATGTTTTTTTGTTAGAAAATTTAAGCTTAATAAAACTATAGTATTCAAATATTCATCAATCTAGTAAAATACTTTTAAAGAATCGCATTAAAATCGAATTAAATCTTTTGCATAAATGAAAACGTTCAGGAATTAATTGCATTTTTTGGCCGAGATGAAATCTTTGAAGTTACTCTAAACACCACAAATAGCGTAGATTTGTCAAAATGTTCTTAACAAGTATACTGTCTAAAATGTCAAACTTTACAATGCATATTTCAGATGGCACTTTGCTGCGACAGTGTTGTCAATTCTCGAAACACAAACGGTTATCCTTGTATATTTGGTACAAAGAGATATTCCATCTAACGACAAAATTACTCCTGAGATTCAATACAAATGTCAAATCCTAAATATGCCATTTAACACGGAAATTGGACATTTTGGTTGTCCAATTTTTTTGTGCAAATTTTGTTGAGCACATTGCAAATTTCGCCAATAAATTTTTGCATAAAAAATGCATAGCAAGGCCTTAAAAGCGATAATAGGATTGATAGGATACAGAAATCCAAAGTAATATATCATTTCTAACTAACTGGTAATGAGAAGATCACACTGTTCTTAGCCGTATGTTTTTAAGTTGATAGATAACTACACTAACACACTTAACTGACTAAAGTCAATCAAAATTTAAAGATGAGATAGGTGGCAAATTTCTAGTTAATCGATAGTTTTCTAAACATCAAAATATTAATAAAAGGGTAGCGCTGAAGAAAGCCACACACAATACGTGCTTTTCTATCCACCTCAAATTTTGAATTAGAGAAGTTTTTCTTTTTGCTGATGGACATTTGGCTTTCTCCTGCAAAGAAAAGTACGGAACAAACTTTAAATAGATTTTTATGGACGGAAAAACTTTTTATTTGTAGTGTAAACTTTTAGATGTATTTTCATTTGCTCTAAATCAGTTTTATATACAGTGAATTTGGAAACAAGCTATATCTATGTTATAGACCAAATATTTATAAATCTACACTAATGGAAAAAAGTAAAGCAACAAAGAGCCTTTTTTTCTAAGATTAAAAAAAAAAGAAACTTGCAATCTAGAACTAATTTAAATGATATATTTTCTCCAACTGAACTAAAGAAAATTTTAATTGATCAATAGTTCGGGAGCCAATGAAAAGGCATCACTCCACCAAAGTTTTTATATGAATTTTGACTCCCTAATTGTGAACATTGAGGGTGGATTTTCGAAAATTGGTCACGTAATTTGTTATAAACAAAAAAATTGTTAATAATTAAAAAAAAAATTGTAGCAGGGATTAATCGCAGTGCAAAAATGTAATATTTTTATTGCATTTTAGCACTATAAACAAATAAGGTTTCATCAATTATAATGTAAGCGCCGCCGTGTATGAAGGGAAGTGATAATCTAGTTACAGGCGCTCACATAATCCATTTTAGTTTTCGCAGATCGTTGCATTAATACTTCAAACACATTTTAATATATACCTATTTTTATTTGTTAATACTAAACATCTAAACATAAAATAAACAATATATTAGCATAAAGAACTTCAACTATTATAACTATGTTTAAGGGCAGGCAGGTTAATATCTCTCCTGCGTAATTACAAAGGGTCACAAAATGAAATCGAGGTGAAGCATCTCTGAGTTCAGTTGATCTTTATGTTTTTGGGGTTGCGATCATGATCTCGGTGTCCATATGACTCCAGTACGTCTGGGTCAAGGTCAAACGAAGGTCAAACATCTTAATTCGAATGATATAATTTTTTTTTCTGTCATTAAAAATTCGGATTCTGAAAGAACAGGAAATTCTACGTTTAGATACACTTTGACTTTTTAGTCAAAGTGACCTCTGGAGGTTGTTTAGTGGTTATTTGGTGGTCAAATCCTTCTCTTGAATTTCTCGGCTGATTTTTCGGCTAGGAATGGGTCTCAGACCAGTCGATCTTTATGTTTCCTTATGGTCAAGGTGAAATGAAGGTTAAAAACCTTAATCCGAATGATATAATTTTTTTGACCCCGCGTTCTGAAAGAATTGGAAATTTCAAGTTTAGATATGCTTTGACCTATTAGTCAAAGTGAACTCTGGAGGTCAGTTAGAGGTCATTTGTACGTCAAATTTCTCGGCTAATAACTAAGAAGCGAGGTATTGTAGATATTACCTCTATGAAATGAAAATGATTCAATCTCTGTGATTTCGTGAAATGATAAGTTTATAGCCCAAATTGAGAAATTAAATGAGTTAATGTTTAATTTCAAGCTTAAGCGTTTTTTTTGACCAGCCTATCATTTTATATTCTACTGTTGAGCATTTTCATTGTAAGGAATGACCTTGGATTAGACAAAGAGAATAATTTTCTAGGTCAATCACAAGAGACCCTTTTTGCTTAGAATCCGCCGAGGGACACGAAAATATTTTTTTATTTTGCAGGAACAATTTAATTATTGAAAATGTTTTTGTTTACAATAAATTGCATGATCATTTTTCGAGACTCCACCCTCGATATTCGTAATTACGGGATCAAAATATCTATAACAAATTTAGGTGGAGCCATCTTTCTTCATCGGCTACAAAAACCCACTAGGTTCTCGACTATGCATGCATATGGAGATCTGGACAAGACTTAATATTAGTTAAGATTGGAGTCGTTAGTCGGACAAACAATTCTTCCCTTTACCGGTATTCTGCATTATTTTAAGGCATATAAGTATGTAAGTCACACAAGTGTTTTAAATTTAAATCAAGAATTCTGCTTTTCCATGAAGTTGCATTGTCACACCTACCTTTATTCCTTATTTTTTTGAACTTTTGGTTTTTGAAGTTAATTGTGTCATTATTCTATTTATGTAGGTTTTTATTATTTTCAAGTTTTAAAAGAGCTTTAAAATAAAGTAAAACGACGACTATAGAATAAAATTGTTTTTCTCCGACTAATGGCCCGAATCTCAAGTAATCTTAGTTGAATGTTATTTAATATTCTAATTGGGACAATAATAATTTTTTCTGTCGTAAATTAAAATATAAAACTGAAATTTTAAGAGCGTTTTTATAATACCACAGTAAAAACTTTATCAAGTTTCGATTTCCAGGTTTACCACAAAATTTTTTTTAAAGATTAAATAAACCTCTTAACGTCTATTAAAAGTATCTTTTTTGCTATTAAACAAAAAGATATTCTGTGATAAAGTACACTGGTTAAAAGCCATTGTTACAATTTAAAAAGATAAAAGAGAAGATAGTTTATCTTAATTATCATCCACCTTTTACAGTTTTGCATTCGTTAAGGGAATATGGCATCAAATAGGTCCTCTCTGATTATTTTTGTTCATATACATTTTGAAATCATTTGATAAAATACCGACTATGAAGGTTTTCATAGGAATTCGGGACATTTAATTTTGTTTTATACCAGTATTATTCCAATAGTATAGTATAAACATTTGTTATCCCAAGTTTTTCGTATTAAATTAAAAGACAGAAAGCCTTGATGGATATTATAGAATAAAAGTCTGTCATTAAAAATTCGTAGATTGAAATATATGATATTAAAAAATATTAGGTTAGACCAAGAAGATAATTTGTAATGTAGTTACTTCAAAACTAATCATTCAGTCAAGCATAGTTGGGAAAATAATTTTTTCTCCTATATACAGGGTTGTGCAATAAAGTGACAAAGTATACTATCTAACTTATTTTCCAAAAATTTTAAAAAATGTTTTAATTAAAGTTGTATAATATGAAAATTTCTACAATATAAAATTATTTTCAACTATACATAGTGATTCATGACAGCGTATTGCTAAAAAAAATAGATATTTTAATGGAATACCCTATAAATCTTTGCAAATTTGGATTCCCCTAAGAACCATCCATATGATAGCATATCTGGTTTTGAATTTTATTGCAATTTTTGTTTTGGGTACTAGTGACATGAATGCGCTCTTAGCGAAAAGATCGTATCAACAGCGATTTCTCGAGAGATGTCAGCCTGAAAGAAGGACATTTGAAAAACTTATAGCGTGGCAACGTGGTACGCAACAAAAATACTCGAAAAAAACGTGTTTATTCCAACGAAAATCCATTAAATGTGCTTTTAACAGTCACCGAAAATTCGTATATTGGACAGCGCCTGCTTTCTTGACAGCTTGATGTTGAATGAAGGACTGTGTAAGGCTCATTATAAAATGTACTCCAGTCACATTCAATTATTTCAAGAATTGTTCTCAGATTCAAATTTTGTCTGTAGACTCAAAACCGAATAAACGAATAAAGAAATGTTGCTGATTTGTTGCTATTTGGAGATGAGACTAGGTTTCATAGGAACGGAAGTATTAACAGACACAATTTCCATTATTATGCAGCGGAAAATCCACATTTTGTAAGATACAATTTCCAAACTAAGTGATCATTAAATGTTTGGGAATGTATGTCCGTAAGAAATAAAGAAATTTATCTACCGTATTTAAATAGTTGGTTATATGTGTTATCCTTTCAAGCAGAGAAAAGAAAAGAATATATTCAAACAGTTTGTTTCCTGAAAATACAACTCTCATTCTCTCTCCATACGCGTTTCGACCACCTTGTGGTCTCATCAGTGGCTGTATCGAACCGAAAGCAACATATGCAGCCACACTAGAATCAAAACACAAACCTACACTATATCTTTTATTGTCTAGGTTATTTTATATGTATAGAACCAGCTCCAATTTGTGAAGGAATGCAATAATTACATTATACATCAATTTTTTAAGGTAAGCATATGATGTTTGGAGTTTAAGTGAATAATAAAATTATGCCGAGATTGTCGAGTTAATATAAATGTGAAGCGCATGTATCATCAATATACGTTTGGAAGCTGACAATAATTTTAAATTTTTACGGTTCTTTTTAGGAAAATCATGCGGAAACAGATAAGAAGTAACATTCAGAACAGATAAATTGAATAGCTAATACATTTTGCTACAGAAAATATGACACATACTAAAGTTCTATTAATTTAATACTATTGAAAATGAATTGGCAAGATTATGCTCTCGAGGAAGCTGTGACCGGAGGTGTTAATTGTTGATAATAACAATAAAAGACTAAGTCTTTTTTTTCTATATATGATACATAATAGATATACAACAACTTTTTAGGAATAACGAATTTTCTTATATTCATCCATGGAGAGTAAGTACTATTAGTATAAGGGTTGGTGAACAGTTTATTTGAAGCATTTTATACCAATTGAAATTTATTAAATAAGATGCTACTAAGATATAGCAAGCAAATACCAACAAAACGACAATAAAGTTGAAAATAAAGTTAACTTGAACTATATCTCTTGCAATTTTTTTACCGTTTTCAGTAAAAGAAAAATGCAAGTTTAGTTTTTCTTAAGGCCAGGCGATTACAAAGTTGCATTAATAAATCTATGCAAAAAATTTAGAATGTCTTATATCGCCTGTAACTTAAATAGCAATTTTAAAACACTATAAAAGAAATAAATATTGCAAGCCAGGCGGTTTGGATGTCCGCAACATTGTAAAAGACGTAAAAATGTGTTTTCTGTAAGAGCGCCAAAGAAAGCGACTGGTGTGGCTCCGTCAGATTGTCCGTATCTGTTTCGTACATACTATATCTAATATCTTTTGTCAGACGCTTAAATCCGTAGTAAATATTGTGAACAAATCACTTAGCAGGCATCGCTCTATAATATGATATCCCAATTAAAAATATAATATCCTCAGTGCAAAAATTTATAGACCTGGAATTTTAAGAGTGTTTTTATGATATTAAAATTTTTTTAAAATCGAATAAATCTTTTAATGACAATGGCAAAAGCATCTTTTCTTCTACTAAATAAGAGGATAATTTGTAACAAAGTACATTTATAAAGAACTGTTGTTGCTATTTAGAGAGTTAAAACAGAAGATTGTTTATCTTAATTACCTTTTGTCGCTTAAAAAGTTTTTCATTTGTTGACGGATTATTGAATTTAAGTATGATATGGTTGATTATTCTTGTACTTATACACGTTGAAATTACTAGGTAAAAGAATGAAGAAGTCTTTTTATAAGAATTTAATATTATTTTGAATCTATAATATCTCATCTGTAGAACATAACATTTGTTATGCTTGACCTAAGCTTGTCATATTACATAAAAAGACAGAGAACTGAGAAGGGTATCACAGAATGAAGGTTGTATTATACGATATTAGAAAAATTAGGGTGCCGTTTAGAATGTATTTATTGTAAAACGAATAATAGGCCATTTATTTAAAAAGAAATAAAAAATATGATTAATATATTTCCCGGGACTTTAATAATGTAAAAAAAACTGTGACTTAAATTCATTTTTAAATACTCGTATTTAAAGATTATTAAGAGTTAAATATGCTTTTTATTCTTATCAATCAATCAAAGAAGAATTACTAAATGTAAAGACAAAGTTTTAATACGGAATAAATTTAGACTGTTTGGATATATAGGATCTTAATTGAACAGTAGAAATATTTTTTTAGAATGTAATTATTCGTTTAGAAGTAGCCTTTAAGGATGTTCTGTGATGCCATAGAGGAGGTGCGAGGACAGGAAAGTAAATTTTATATAAGAAAGTGTGTCATTTTTATCGCCTCTCAAATGAATGAAAGAACATAATGTCCCAAGGAAATGATATTATAAGTTGTACTGTAAGCATGTAAAACGTCCTTTTTTGCAAATACTTACGTTATGGACAAACACAATATCCTTTTCTTTAAGTACCTCTCATAAGTTCTTCGAATAATACTTACCAATTGTCGGTTAATTGCATTTTTTTTATTTTACTATAGTAAAATCTATAGATCCCCACAGTTCTACTTCCTTTTCGATTTCTTTTATAGCTCGGTCATTTTATCTTCCTGAATTTTGGCCACATTTTTTCACTACAAAGCATAGTTTTATGTTATATTTCATTATTACTATTTGTTTTGTGTGATATTCACTCTTTAATTTATTGTTACTTTTTTCCAGTTAAATCTCAGTTTTCCTGCCTACTATTTCAGTGTAATTCTTTCTTTTATCTTTTCTTATGCCAGTTTTTGAGAAATTATTTTGATCAGTTCCGTAGATTTTGCTTTATCTATTTTATTTTTAGGATAAGTTTGCTGTCACTGTCGAATTGGAATTGACAAGTTATTTTTATAAGTATTCTCTTTTGCATTATCCCATTTTAGGCTGTTTCGATCTTATTATTTGAATATACTCTGTGGTGATCGCCATATCTTAATTAATTTTCTTTATGTTCTAGTTTAAGTTTTACCCCTGTCAATGATTTTTTTTTATTTATTGTTATTATAAACTGTCCGTAATCAGTTTGAGACGACATCTAGTCTGTGGGGTCCCAAATTTTCGGGAAATCGGTAATTGTTAAAAGCGAGAGATCCTTTTTGTTTGCTTTACCTTCTTGCAGGAAGCTTTTTCATTACCCATTTTACATCTATAACAGCCAGCAGCAAGTATATTCCCTTGATTTTAAAAATAACTGATAGGTAACTTATTGAATTTTGAGCTGAAAATGATAACGATTAATGAATGGCTTATCTAACAGATTTATTTCAGCCGACTGTTGTTACCGAGGAACTTGCATGTGGATAACTTTCGAGCTGTCAACTCTTTTAAATTTTTGAGTTTTGAAAGGAAGAAGCATTGCACGCACGCATGAGTCTTTGATGTAAATAAGGCCGAGGCCATTTTGCCTTGACTTTAATTTTCCTTTCTGAATCAACTCAAAATGCTGCAATTTTTACGTCTCAATGTACATGGTGCATCTTGTGACATTTTGAGGTGTAAAATAGTTTGTTATTCAGGTAATTAAATTTAGTTGTACAGTTATCTTTTATGAGTTGTACTCTTTGAGTTATTTTTGCATGAATAAATCTGGAGTCGGGGATTTTAGCAGTTCTGTACGTTTCAATGAAGGAATGCTTTTAACCCCACGTAAGAACTCAGGGGTTCTTTCTCCTCGCTTCTTCCTCACTTTTTTTTTATGTTTTTGGTGTTTCTTTTGCATTTACCTTTTGATTAAAACCTTGAGTTATCATTTAATGAGCACCGATGTTTAACTAGTATCGACATATCACTACAAAGTTGGCAGTGTTGGTGCCTGATTTGTACGAGATAGTCTCACTATATGAGTAAGAGATAAATTTCGTATTATTTTAGGAAATGTCAAACAGATTACATGACTCCCCAATTTGTAAAGGTGTATATTTTGTAACAGAGTGGAAAGAGCTAATTTTGACATTCGAACAGTTAAAAGGGAATATATTGGATATAAACTGATTATAATATTAAAGGAGTTTTCCATTAAATAGGACCTGAGTGTTCATTTTCATCTCCATACATTTTGAAATTATTTGATAAAGGAAGGGATTATGCTTTCGTGAGAATTCGGATCATATAATTTGGTTATATATTTATATTATTTCATTTGAACAAAAACATGTATTATTCTTAATTAAAACCTGTTATATCGTATAAAAATAAAATTCAGGACAGTAGTAGAAAATTAAGGCTTTCCAATAACATTTTGCAGGTATTTAAAAAACTAGTTTACTTTTTGTAAAACTAAATATTAACGCCTTGATATTAAAAACTACCAAACGGAGAGTAAGTTTATTTTGAGCGATTTTAATAATTAAAACAAATTAGATTACAGAATTCCATAGCTAACTAGGAATTCTTCTAGAGGCGTCATGTCTATTCGTCCGTCTGTATGCCATTTGTTCATATTTTGCAATTAAATTTTGTAGGCACATGCTTCCTATTAACCCAAAAGCATATCTGGGTCCAAGTTAAAAAAAAATCATTGTACTCTGTGTAAAAAGTGAACAACAAGAAAATTATATTCTCTTTTCCCTATTGGTTGGAACATCATTTGAAATGTGTTCTTGTCATTAAATATGTCATATGCCATTTTTTATTTATTTTCTTCATTCACGAAAGAGCCTCTAAAGGATCCTCTCATCTGTAATTTTCCGATGGTAAATTTTAAAAAGCTGAAAAAATTTACTGAAGGTATTCAATGAATAATTATGGTTATTACCTACATTAAATTATGGTAAAAAATTTAACGTTGTCTATCGAGCGGGGTGGCGTCTTTAAAATGCAATTAAATATATAATATCATATTTCTTGCTTATATGATATTCTCAGGCAAAGAAAAAGAAAAGAATATATATATATATATATATATATATATATATATATATATATATATATATATATATATATAATAAGGGGAAGAGTAGTTCTTGACCGACTAGTTAGAAAGGAAAACTCAAATTCTTGGGATAGCGGTCCTAGGGCTGAATGAAACTCTGTTTTTTACAAACGCCGAGCTTTCGGAAATATATTGTTTCCTTCTTCAGGGCTACAATATAGAACAGTTCTGTTGATCATAATTTTAAATTTAACAATTTATGATATTTAATAATGAAAAGAAAATGATTCGAAATTCAAAGACTTACGTGCAAATTGAGTCCATTTATGGCTCGTGGAAAATGACACGGAAAACTCATGCAGAGACCGTTGATTGTTGCATTATTATCACATTTTACTATTACATGGTTTTATTTAATTTTTCAAAAACTAATATTTAAATCTACTTTATGGGTTATTTTGGTTGTACTGAGAGTAAGTTAATCTGATAAGAAAATCCTTGAAACAACTTTTTTTGGTGGAAGTGATGTGTCAGAAATGTCTAACTTTATTTTAGCGGCAATTTTGAATGTGGAATCATTATGTTTTACAGGAACTGTTATTTTAATTTTAATTTTGAAGACGTGTATTTGATAAAATTATTATTTTATATATATACCTTGATGAGATTTATGATTATTAATGAGTATTAGTGATTATTTTCTATAAAGTGTAATTACATTTAAAAATTAATATAATTGTATGAAAGTATTAGGAAATGATTAATGAACATTATTCTGTAGAACAAAGGTTAGAAAAAAGGTTAGAAAAAAGTCTCCCGACCTTTCGCCTTCTAAACATTCAAAATTGTGGAGTAACTATTGGCGAAACAGTTGCTATAAATTAGTGACAAATATGCATTTACATAATTTGTGGAGGAATTATAGAAAAAATTGTAAAGTCAAGAGGCAGGGAGGCTCGTTGTCTAGTGTTATTATTTTATATATATACTATTGAAGAGATTTATAATTATTAATAGGTAACTATGACTATTTCTTGAAAAGTATTATTACATTTTGAAAATTGATATACTTATAGGAAAGTGTTACGAAATGATTGATGAACATTATTATGTGGAATAAAGAAGGTTAGAAAACAGTCTCCCGACCTTCCGCCTTCTAAACATTCAAAAATTTTTTTTTTTTTTTTAATAAAACAACCATTGATGAAATAGTTGCTATAAATTAGTAACAAATATGAAACTACGTAATTTGTGGAGGATTATAGAGAAACTATGAAGTCAAGAGGCAGGGAGGCTTGTTCCCTAGTGTTGTTATTTTATGTATATACTATTGATGAGATTTATGATTATTAATGGGTAATTATGATTATTATTTATAGAGTATTGTTACATTTAAAAATTGATATAATTGTAGGAAAGTATTAAGTAATGATCAATGAACATTATTATGTAGAACAAAGATGGTTAGAAAACCGTCTCCCGACCTTTCGTCTTCTAAACATTCAAATTTGTAAAATAACTATTGGAGAAATATTGTTATAGGTTAGTGACAAATATGCACTTACGTAATTTGCGGAAGATTATGGAGAAATTGTGAAGTCAAGAGGCTGGGAGGCTCGTTGTCTAGTATTACTATTATTTAAGGTGGACAAGAGATGAGAGTAGATCACACTAAGATTTTCAATATCTTTTCTTTTATTGATGCAGTTATCATCCAAATAAATTTCTACCATTTCAAGAAAATGCCTTTTATTATTACTTTGTTCTTTGTTGATCACCTCAACATTGATAAAATCAAACCTGTGATCCTTATCGATTACATGTTCCGATAAGGTGCATGTCCTCTTTTGTAATCTACAATCACTCCTGTGTCTGGTGATTCTATCCTTTAAAACAGTTGATGTTTGACCTATGTAATGTTTATTACAGTCTATACATTTTAGACGGTATACCACCCCTGATTTGTCAGGGTTGCTATCCGTGTCTTTCAGTCTGGAAAATGTTTGGCCAACCGTTAATATATGTTTACCACATATTTTTATATTATTATGTTTTGAAAGAATTTTATTTAATTTTTGTGTGATCTGATTGATATAAGGTAATGAAAAATAATATGTGGGTTGGTTTTCCTCTAAAAAAGCTGAAATTTCAGGAGAAAAGTTAGTGGTATTTTAATTGGTGCTATTATCCATGTGCGAGTGTGTTGGTGTTATGAAAGCAGATATCTCCGGTGATACATTAAAATTTAGTGGGATGGATCTGCGTTGAGTGGGGTGTGGAGAGCTGTGTTGTTGTTGTGTGATAGGGATATTGTGTAAAAACTTATTTAAGAACCACCGAGGATAGCTATTTTCCTTTAGTATTATATATAATCTGTTTATATTCTTTTGAATGAGAGTAGGATGACAAATTGATGTAATTCTTTTCTTTAAATTAATTACCAGATTTATTTTAGTTTTGGTATTATGATAGGAGTGGAAATTCATGTAACGTCCTGAATAAGTTGGCTTAGTATACCAGTCCACTATTATTTCGTTGTTTGCAGTTCTTATTAATTTAGTGTCAAGAAAAGGTACACTATTATTAGTTTCACATTCTACTGTAAATTGAATGTGAGGACTATATGAATTGAAGATTCGTAAGGTCTCTTCTATATTGTTTTGTGGAACTGCCGTAATAATGTCATCTACAAATTTCTTTATGAAAGGTGGTTGGAAGCCCAATTCAGGGATACAAGAATTGAGTAGGTCATCCATTACATATTGAGAAATGATCGGTGATATATCAGCTCCCATAGGAGTGCCAAGAACCTGTTTATAAAATTTATTATCAAATTTGCAATAAGTGGTGTCGAAAATAAGCTTTATTATTTCTAAAAATATACTTTGTGTAAATTTTGTATTTTCTGAAATTTCAGACCAGTGTCTATTAATGCTTTCTTGAATGAGTGAATAAGGTATATTACTATATAATGAGATTACATCCAGACTGATTAATACAAAATTTGGTGGAAGTTTTTTGTTAGTAATGAACGTTGCAAAAGCAAAGCTGTCTTGAGTAAAATAATCATTGTTTCTGTTATATGATTGTGTTAGTATATTAGTGATGAGTGCAGACAACTTACTATTAGGAGCATTAATTGAGGATATGATAGGTCGCACTGGAATATCATGTTTATGAATTTTAGGTAAACCATAAAATTTAGGTGCCGTTTGATTGTAAATCGTAAGTTGTTTGGCCTCCTCAGGAGATAACAAGTTTCTATTTTTTAATTTAGATACAATTTTATTAGCTTTTTGCTGATATGTAGATGTAGGATCCCTGTTAAGAAGTTTATAATAACTCTCATTAGATAAAATATCATTAGATTTAGAAATGTAATCCGTTTTTTCAATTATGACTGTAATATTGCCCTTGTCCGCTTTAGTTATCATCAACTCTGGATGTGATTTAAAAAAAATTTTAGTTTTATAGAAAAGGTTTCTTAAAAAAGTATTGTTATGAATTGATTTGTAAGTAAAATTGGTAAGAACATTTGTGACTTTAGACCTCAGAATATTTCTCTTGTTGTCTGGATACATAAAAAGGATGTTTTCAATATTGGCTAAAATTTGTTTGAGATCCAGGTTTTGCGCGTTTGGTTCAATGCTAAATTTGTGACCAAGTGCTAAGAATTGTTTGATATCAGTGGGAATATCAATGTGAGATAGATCTTTGATCCAATTATCTTTAGTGTTTAAAAATTTTTTAATCTCAGATTGTTTTAAGTTATTTAATTTTTTAATATTGGTTTTTTTAATTTTGTTGAATAATCTTTCGTGAAAAATATTTTGATATCTGAAAAACTGTTGAAGTGTTAGATGAGGAATTATTTCTTTTAATTTGTTGGAAATTTCAGTTAAAGACTTTCTTATATTATTTATGTTTTTTAAAGTTGTTGATATTTCCAAGTTTAGAATTTTTCTCTCTAACCTTGAAAAAACCCTAAGGTGTTGCCAGAGGTCCTTCCATCTGTTGTGTGGATAAGTAGTGGTAGATTTTTCGTGTTATTAGTTATATGGGATGGTGTAATTCCATTTGTTCTACATGATATGAGGAAAATTTTCCGATTATTTAATGCTGCCATTTTGTTATTAAATTTTGCCCATTTTTTTAGAAGTGTAACAGTTTCTGCTCCATACTGTCGCGAAATTGTCAGGTAAAATCCCATTCCTAAAATAATAAGGGGAAGAGTAGTTCTTGACCGACTAGTTAGAAAGGAAAACTCAAATTCTTGGGATAGCGGTCCTAGGGCTGAATGAAACTCTGTTTTTTACAAACGCCGAGCTTTCGGAAATATATTGTTTCCTTCTTCAGGGCTACAATATAGAACAGTTCTGTTGATCATAATTTTAAATTTAACAATTTATGATATTTAATAATGAAAAGAAAATGATTCGAAATTCAAAGACTTACGTGCAAATTGAGTCCATTTATGGCTCGTGGAAAATGACACGGAAAACTCATGCAGAGACCGTTGATTGTTGCATTATTATCACATTTTACTATTACATGGTTTTATTTAATTTTTCAAAAACTAATATTTAAATCTACTTTATGGGTTATTTTGGTTGTACTGAGAGTAAGTTAATCTGATAAGAAAATCCTTGAAACAACTTTTTTTGGTGGAAGTGATGTGTCAGAAATGTCTAACTTTATTTTAGCGGCAATTTTGAATGTGGAATCATTATGTTTTACAGGAACTGTTATTTTAATTTTAATTTTGAAGACGTGTATTTGATAAAATTATTATTTTATATATATATACCTTGATGAGATTTATGATTATTAATGAGTATTAGTGATTATTTTCTATAAAGTGTAATTACATTTAAAAATTAATATAATTGTATGAAAGTATTAGGAAATGATTAATGAACATTATTCTGTAGAACAAAGGTTAGAAAAAAGGTTAGAAAAAAGTCTCCCGACCTTTCGCCTTCTAAACATTCAAAATTGTGGAGTAACTATTGGCGAAACAGTTGCTATAAATTAGTGACAAATATGCATTTACATAATTTGTGGAGGAATTATAGAAAAAATTGTAAAGTCAAGAGGCAGGGAGGCTCGTTGTCTAGTGTTATTATTTTATATATATACTATTGAAGAGATTTATAATTATTAATAGGTAACTATGACTATTTCTTGAAAAGTATTATTACATTTTGAAAATTGATATACTTATAGGAAAGTGTTACGAAATGATTGATGAACATTATTATGTGGAATAAAGAAGGTTAGAAAACAGTCTCCCGACCTTCCGCCTTCTAAACATTCAAAAATTTTTTTTTTTTTTTAATAAAACAACCATTGATGAAATAGTTGCTATAAATTAGTAACAAATATAAAACTACGTAATTTGTGGAGGATTATAGAGAAACTATGAAGTCAAGAGGCAGGGAGGCTTGTTCCCTAGTGTTGTTATTTTATGTATATACTATTGATGAGATTTATGATTATTAATGGGTAATTATGATTATTATTTATAGAGTATTGTTACATTTAAAAATTGATATAATTGTAGGAAAGTATTAAGTAATGATCAATGAACATTATTATGTAGAACAAAGATGGTTAGAAAACCGTCTCCCGACCTTTCGTCTTCTAAACATTCAAATTTGTAAAATAACTATTGGAGAAATATTGTTATAGGTTAGTGACAAATATGCACTTACGTAATTTGCGGAAGATTATGGAGAAATTGTGAAGTCAAGAGGCTGGGAGGCTCGTTGTCTAGTATTACTATTATTTAAGGTGGACAAGAGATGAGAGTAGATCACACTAAGATTTTCAATATCTTTTCTTTTATTGATGCAGTTATCATCCAAATAAATTTCTACCATTTCAAGAAAATGCCTTTTATTATTACTTTGTTCTTTGTTGATTTTATCAATGTTGAGGTGATCAACAAAGAACAAAGTAATAATAAAAGGCATTTTCTTGAAATGGTAGAAATTTATTTGGATGATAACTGCATCAATAAAAGAAAAGATATTGAAAATCTTAGTGTGATCTACTCTCATCTCTTGTCCACCTTAAATAATAGTAATACTAGACAACGAGCCTCCCAGCCTCTTGACTTCACAATTTCTCCATAATCTTCCGCAAATTACGTAAGTGCATATTTGTCACTAACCTATAACAATATTTCTCCAATAGTTATTTTACAAATTTGAATGTTTAGAAGACGAAAGGTCGGGAGACGGTTTTCTAACCATCTTTGTTCTACATAATAATGTTCATTGATCATTACTTAATACTTTCCTACAATTATATCAATTTTTAAATGTAACAATACTCTATAAATAATAATCATAATTACCCATTAATAATCATAAATCTCATCAATAGTATATACATAAAATAACAACACTAGGGAACAAGCCTCCCTGCCTCTTGACTTCATAGTTTCTCTATAATCCTCCACAAATTACGTAGTTTTATATTTGTTACTAATTTATAGCAACTATTTCATCAATGGTTGTTTTATTAAAAAAAAAAAAATTTTTTTGAATGTTTAGAAGGCGGAAGGTCGGGAGACTGTTTTCTAACCTTCTTTATTCCACATAATAATGTTCATCAATCATTTCGTAACACTTTCCTATAAGTATATCAATTTTCAAAATGTAATAATACTTTTCAAGAAATAGTCATAGTTACCTATTAATAATTATAAATCTCTTCAATAGTATATATATAAAATAATAACACTAGACAACGAGCCTCCCTGCCTCTTGACTTTACAATTTTTTCTATAATTCCTCCACAAATTATGTAAATGCATATTTGTCACTAATTTATAGCAACTGTTTCGCCAATAGTTACTCCACAATTTTGAATGTTTAGAAGGCGAAAGGTCGGGAGACTTTTTTCTAACCTTTTTTCTAACCTTTGTTCTACAGAATAATGTTCATTAATCATTTCCTAATACTTTCATACAATTATATTAATTTTTAAATGTAATTACACTTTATAGAAAATAATCACTAATACTCATTAATAATCATAAATCTCATCAAGGTATATATATATAAAATAATAATTTTATCAAATACACGTCTTCAAAATTAAAATTAAAATAACAGTTCCTGTAAAACATAATGATTCCACATTCAAAATTGCCGCTAAAATAAAGTTAGACATTTCTGACACATCACTTCCACCAAAAAAAGTTGTTTCAAGGATTTTCTTATCAGATTAACTTACTCTCAGTACAACCAAAATAACCCATAAAGTAGATTTAAATATTAGTTTTTGAAAAATTAAATAAAACCATGTAATAGTAAAATGTGATAATAATGCAACAATCAACGGTCTCTGCATGAGTTTTCCGTGTCATTTTCCACGAGCCATAAATGGACTCAATTTGCACGTAAGTCTTTGAATTTCGAATCATTTTCTTTTCATTATTAAATATCATAAATTGTTAAATTTAAAATTATGATCAACAGAACTGTTCTATATTGTAGCCCTGAAGAAGGAAACAATATATTTCCGAAAGCTCGGCGTTTGTAAAAAACAGAGTTTCATTCAGCCCTAGGACCGCTATCCCAAGAATTTGAGTTTTCCTTTCTAACTAGTCGGTCAAGAACTACTCTTCCCCTTATTATTTTAGGAATGGGATTTTACCTGACAATTTCGCGACAGTATGGAGCAGAAACTGTTACACTTCTAAAAAAATGGGCAAAATTTAATAACAAAATGGCAGCATTAAATAATCGGAAAATTTTCCTCATATCATGTAGAACAAATGGAATTACACCATCCCATATAACTAATAACACGAAAAATCTACCACTACTTATCCACACAACAGATGGAAGGACCTCTGGCAACACCTTAGGGTTTTTTCAAGGTTAGAGAGAAAAATTCTAAACTTGGAAATATCAACAACTTTAAAAAACATAAATAATATAAGAAAGTCTTTAACTGAAATTTCCAACAAATTAAAAGAAATAATTCCTCATCTAACACTTCAACAGTTTTTCAGATATCAAAATATTTTTCACGAAAGATTATTCAACAAAATTAAAAAAACCAATATTAAAAAATTAAATAACTTAAAACAATCTGAGATTAAAAAATTTTTAAACACTAAAGATAATTGGATCAAAGATCTATCTCACATTGATATTCCCACTGATATCAAACAATTCTTAGCACTTGGTCACAAATTTAGCATTGAACCAAACGCGCAAAACCTGGATCTCAAACAAATTTTAGCCAATATTGAAAACATCCTTTTTATGTATCCAGACAACAAGAGAAATATTCTGAGGTCTAAAGTCACAAATGTTCTTACCAATTTTACTTACAAATCAATTCATAACAATACTTTTTTAAGAAACCTTTTCTATAAAACTAAAAATTTTTTTAAATCACATCCAGAGTTGATGATAACTAAAGCGGACAAGGGCAATATTACAGTCATAATTGAAAAAACGGATTACATTTCTAAATCTAATGATATTTTATCTAATGAGAGTTATTATAAACTTCTTAACAGGGATCCTACATCTACATATCAGCAAAAAGCTAATAAAATTGTATCTAAATTAAAAAATAGAAACTTGTTATCTCCTGAGGAGGCCAAACAACTTACGATTTACAATCAAACGGCACCTAAATTTTATGGTTTACCTAAAATTCATAAACATGATATTCCAGTGCGACCTATCATATCCTCAATTAATGCTCCTAATAGTAAGTTGTCTGCACTCATCACTAATATACTAACACAATCATATAACAGAAACAATGATTATTTTACTCAAGACAGCTTTGCTTTTGCAACGTTCATTACTAACAAAAAACTTCCACCAAATTTTGTATTAATCAGTCTGGATGTAATCTCATTATATAGTAATATACCTTATTCACTCATTCAAGAAAGCATTAATAGACACTGGTCTGAAATTTCAGAAAATACAAAATTTACACAAAGTATATTTTTAGAAATAATAAAGCTTATTTTCGACACCACTTATTGCAAATTTGATAATAAATTTTATAAACAGGTTCTTGGCACTCCTATGGGAGCTGATATATCACCGATCATTTCTCAATATGTAATGGATGACCTACTCAATTCTTGTATCCCTGAATTGGGCTTCCAACCACCTTTCATAAAGAAATTTGTAGATGACATTATTACGGCAGTTCCACAAAACAATATAGAAGAGACCTTACGAATCTTCAATTCATATAGTCCTCACATTCAATTTACAGTAGAATGTGAAACTAATAATAGTGTACCTTTTCTTGACACTAAATTAATAAGAACTGCAAACAACGAAATAATAGTGGACTGGTATACTAAGCCAACTTATTCAGGACGTTACATGAATTTCCACTCCTATCATAATACCAAAACTAAAATAAATCTGGTAATTAATTTAAAGAAAAGAATTACATCAATTTGTCATCCTACTCTCATTCAAAAGAATATAAACAGATTATATATAATACTAAAGGAAAATAGCTATCCTCGGTGGTTCTTAAATAAGTTTTTACACAATATCCCTATCACACAACAACAACACAGCTCTCCACACCCCACTCAACGCAGATCCATCCCACTAAATTTTAATGTATCACCGGAGATATCTGCTTTCATAACACCAACACACTCGCACATGGATAATAGCACCAATCAAAATACCACTAACTTTTCTCCTGAAATTTCAGCTTTTTTAGAGGAAAACCAACCCACATATTATTTTTCATTACCTTATATCAATCAGATCACACAAAAATTAAATAAAATTCTTTCAAAACATAATAATATAAAAATATGTGGTAAACATATATTAACGGTTGGCCAAACATTTTCCAGACTGAAAGACACGGATAGCAACCCTGACAAATCAGGGGTGGTATACCGTCTAAAATGTATAGACTGTAATAAACATTACATAGGTCAAACATCAACTGTTTTAAAGGATAGAATCACCAGACACAGGAGTGATTGTAGATTACAAAAGAGGACATGCACCTTATCGGAACATGTAATCGATAAGGATCACAGGTTTGATTTTATCAATGTTGAGGTGATCAACAAAGAACAAAGTAATAATAAAAGGCATTTTCTTGAAATGGTAGAAATTTATTTGGATGATAACTGCATCAATAAAAGAAAAGATATTGAAAATCTTAGTGTGATCTACTCTCATCTCTTGTCCACCTTAAATAATAGTAATACTAGACAACGAGCCTCCCAGCCTCTTGACTTCACAATTTCTCCATAATCTTCCGCAAATTACGTAAGTGCATATTTGTCACTAACCTATAACAATATTTCTCCAATAGTTATTTTACAAATTTGAATGTTTAGAAGACGAAAGGTCGGGAGACGGTTTTCTAACCATCTTTGTTCTACATAATAATGTTCATTGATCATTACTTAATACTTTCCTACAATTATATCAATTTTTAAATGTAACAATACTCTATAAATAATAATCATAATTACCCATTAATAATCATAAATCTCATCAATAGTATATACATAAAATAACAACACTAGGGAACAAGCCTCCCTGCCTCTTGACTTCATAGTTTCTCTATAATCCTCCACAAATTACGTAGTTTCATATTTGTTACTAATTTATAGCAACTATTTCATCAATGGTTGTTTTATTAAAAAAAAAAAAAAAAAATTTTGAATGTTTAGAAGGCGGAAGGTCGGGAGACTGTTTTCTAACCTTCTTTATTCCACATAATAATGTTCATCAATCATTTCGTAACACTTTCCTATAAGTATATCAATTTTCAAAATGTAATAATACTTTTCAAGAAATAGTCATAGTTACCTATTAATAATTATAAATCTCTTCAATAGTATATATATAAAATAATAACACTAGACAACGAGCCTCCCTGCCTCTTGACTTTACAATTTTTTCTATAATTCCTCCACAAATTATGTAAATGCATATTTGTCACTAATTTATAGCAACTGTTTCGCCAATAGTTACTCCACAATTTTGAATGTTTAGAAGGCGAAAGGTCGGGAGACTTTTTTCTAACCTTTTTTCTAACCTTTGTTCTACAGAATAATGTTCATTAATCATTTCCTAATACTTTCATACAATTATATTAATTTTTAAATGTAATTACATTTTATAGAAAATAATCACTAATACTCATTAATAATCATAAATCTCATCAAGGTATATATATAAAATAATAATTTTATCAAATACACGTCTTCAAAATTAAAATTAAAATAACAGTTCCTGTAAAACATAATGATTCCACATTCAAAATTGCCGCTAAAATAAAGTTAGACATTTCTGACACATCACTTCCACCAAAAAAAGTTGTTTCAAGGATTTTCTTATCAGATTAACTTACTCTCAGTACAACCAAAATAACCCATAAAGTAGATTTAAATATTAGTTTTTGAAAAATTAAATAAAACCATGTAATAGTAAAATGTGATAATAATGCAACAATCAACGGTCTCTGCATGAGTTTTCCGTGTCATTTTCCACGAGCCATAAATGGACTCAATTTGCACGTAAGTCTTTGAATTTCGAATCATTTTCTTTTCATTATTAAATATCATAAATTGTTAAATTTAAAATTATGATCAACAGAACTGTTCTATATTGTAGCCCTGAAGAAGGAAACAATATATTTCCGAAAGCTCGGCGTTTGTAAAAAACAGAGTTTCATTCAGCCCTAGGACCGCTATCCCAAGAATTTGAGTTTTCCTATATATATATATATATATATATATATATATATATATATATATATATATATATATATATATATATATATATATATATATATATATATATATATATATATATATGTATATATATATTCTTGATTCTTGAACCATAGATTATATCATTTTTCCTTTATTTTGTTTTTTCTTGGGTTTCATTTACTCTCTACTCCTATGCTAAATATGCTTATTATATTTATCAGTAACAAAACTTTTTTACCAGAATTGGTTTTGACTTTTGAGTCTTTGATCTAAAGCAAAGTACCAGAACGAACATTCAAGATGATTCCTAATCCATTTTGTTCAGTATATAAAATATATACAGCCCCAAAGTAGATCAATACATAAGTTTATTGATATGTTGCTTATAAAAAGTATTTTCCATATGTATGTTTTAGGATGCTCGTAAATATTCCGAGGGCCTTAAATTTTTTTAGCAGCCCTTTAAAAAGAAAGATATACGAAAATAAATTTAACTTATGTTCCAATATAAAAAGAAGTTTTTTGCCACGCCGCGCGACCGGATAAATCGTTTAGGTTTCTGAATATGTTCGAATATCTGACATTGGCGTTTCTTTCTAAAATATATTTATAATTTTAGAAATGCCATTTAATCTACCTTAAATTTTGAAAGAACAGAAAAAAATGTTCTTTCTTCTCCTAAGTTGGGTATTTTTCTGGCTTTATTCTGTCGGAAACTGACATGACACATTTTAAATAAAATTTCGAATTTGGAAAATATTTTGCTATTACCATAAGTTAATGAAGATTTTCCAATAACTGATTTTATATAAGTCTTATAAATTTCGATTCAACTTATAAAACAAATTATTTAGCGCTCGGAAAAATGGGTACATAATAACATTTTTTTTTGACGCAGCTATTAAATATAAAAATGCAGTTTTTATTTTACACATATGACATATACATACAATATATATATATATATATATATATATATATATATATATATATATATATATATATATATATATATATATATATATTGTCGTATTAACGGATGATGAGTGTTTTTTTATTTTGTCAATTTAAATTTACCGAATTGACCCATCTCCGAGAATATGGACCTATTTGCCGGGTTTATTAGATTAATTTTATCCTTCAAGAAACGTGGAAGTTCGTCTCCGTCGGGATTAATTTATTTTAAGAATTTTTTTTTTGTCAATTATTTGTGAAAAACCGAAGTTTTAACACAAATCAGGGGTTGTTGGTGAAGTCCCGCCAAACCTCCCGACCAGAATAAAAACTCTAGCCGCCTCACCTTTCTTCTAGCTCACCGGGATAGAATGGGAATGAGTGAAGCTCAAGAGTTAATGAATATTAATTAAATTTTATTTTTTCAAGGGAACACTTCTAAGGAATGAGCTAATTAGGAAGAGGTTATCAAGTAACACTCGTCCTCGACTCTTAGTTAACTTTTTATTCACTGTTTTTTTTTAATCAGTACTTTTTTCCGCAAGTCAAGTTCGGGATTATTTTCTCTCCACTGTCACGTTCGGGATTTGTCAAAATTGGTATTCATAACTTTATAGCCAACACTTAGTTGACTATTAGTCGCAGTGTCAATATCTGGTTTCCTCCACTTTATCACGTTCTGGTAATAATGTTTAAAAGTCAGGACGTGTCGGTTCAAAAACTCATACGCGCCGCTGACCTCGTCTTTTTATCGACGGTGTCAATTTCAGGAATAAGATACGTGCACGATCTTTATTGTCTATAGAATTTTATGTTGTCAAAGACAACCCACTTTAAGAACCACGAGCTGCCTAAAAAATAGAACAGTCAACGTGGCCCCCGAGAGCTAAGCTCGATCGGAAAAAGGACAAGTTGACTCTAAGAGAGCAACTCGAAATGTCCTTAATTACGCCGCTGCCTTCTCGCTTTTATAGTAGTGGTGACGTCACATTCCGAATTAGGGGAAGCACCGAATCAAACCGCCGCCGTGCCGTTTATTCTCTGGGTTTCCCCGTCTCGCGAGAATTGTAGTTTTAGCACTGTCTACCTTATTATTCAGATTATTTTGTTTAGGAGTTTTGGGGATCTAAAATTTAATATATTTTTTTTTAAATAAGCGTGTATTCACTACAATATATATATATATATATATATATATATATATATATATATATATATATATATATATATATATATATATATATATATATATTTATATATATATATATATATATATATATATATTTATATATATATATATATATATATATATATATATATATATATATATATATATATATATATATATATATATATATATATAGGGTGTCCAGTAAGTACCTCCTAATTTCTCTGGAGAATACAGGGGATGTCAAAATAAAAATCGGCTCCAAGTTTTGAACCGACTTGTATAATTTAATGAAATTTTATAGACGTAATAAAAACTCATAAAACCATACCAGAGTAAATGTTTTAAGTCATTAGAGAAGTCAGGAACGGACTTGCAGCCACCACGTTGAAAAAGTACACGCTATGTCTCCGGATGATTATCCCGCGAGACTTCAATACTCCAAGGAGTTTATACTAATCCGCTCATTTGGAACATCATAAAATTATTGCGAAGATCTATGCTACGCAGTAAATATATCACATTGATATGGACAAAAGCTCATACGGGACTTGAGTGTAATGAAATTGTAGATACTTTGGCTAAAGATAGCATTTTAAATGACATTCATCTTAAATATAAATTTACTCTTTCTGATGCATATAATAGTTTAAGTCATAAAATAAAGCATAAATGGAAAGAAAGATGGTCTAATTTTTGTAGAAACATATCGATAATATATTCATTCATATGTGATGATATACCGAATAAATATTGGCATAAAGATATAACAGTCTCAAGATGCTACATAACAACTATCATTCGTATGAAATTTGGCCATGCCTGTTATCCTGCTCATTTACATAAAATTAATGTCCTACTGACAGAAAACTGTGATGTCTGTCATATTAGGTGTGATCTGGATCATATAATTCTACAATGTAGAAAATACCACAATGAAATAAATATATTGTTTGAAATTTTGTTAAACAATTGTAAAGTTGAGAGTCCTTTTAATGTCCTTAGTCTTCTAGCGTTTACCTATATAAAATAAATTTAAAACTATGATCTCACACTCCTAATTTTATCCTTCAGTGTACATTCCCTTATAGTGGTCTTTCTTGTTTGTTTAATTAAAAGACACCCTGATAGATCCCAGTGGCGTGAAGTGTGTGTCCCTGTTAAACACCTATGTTAAATCATTTTTTCAATATCTCAAAACCTAGTGAAGAATTTGTTTTTACTAATAATATCAATATATTTTTGAATAAAATAACACTTCGTGACTGGCTGCATGGCTGATCAGCCAATGCCAATAATTAAAAAAAAGGGGTTTATACAGCAATATAACCTAAATCTAAATTTTTCCAACCTTATTTGATTTACCGATGAGGCCAGTTTTACAAGAGATGGAATAATAGACTCATACAATATACATTTTTGGACTGATGAAAATTCGTACGCTATAATTCAAAACAAACACCAACAAAGGTTTATTGTAAATGTGTGGGCTGGCATCATCGGAAATAACCTTATAGGTCTATTTGTTTTGGAAGAAGAATGCAAATGTGGTACATACATGATGGTGCTCTACCTCATTTTAAACATTTAGTACGTTAACACATAACTAACGTTTTTGATCCTTAATGGATAGGTCGAGGTGGGTTTTTACTTCTGGGGATATTTAAAAGAACTAGTTTATTCAACACCAGTAAATACTAGAGAAGAACTACTAGTGAGAATAGAGCAGCATTCTAACGAAGTCCGAATATTATTTGCAGTGCAGCGGGAAAATTTTCAAAGAATAAGAAAATGTATTGAAGTATGTGGAGCCCATATTGAACATTTGACAAAACAATATTTAAACGTTTTCACTATTTTTGCATTTTAATAACATTGCAAGTTAATTGAACCCCGATTAACCCAATCAAAGGTTTCTGGACTAGACATTGTCTGAACTAGAAATCTTTCAGCATAACATCTTCTTCCCTCGAAAAGTGAGACAGCGCTGCCCCACCTTTCATATTTTATTTTCACCTTTTTTGTTTAGCATTAGCAAAAACTGCCAGTCTGTCAAATGACACCTGCCAAAAATCAGGATCAACAAGTGTGGCTGCAAGTCCATTCCTGACTTCTCTGATGATCTAAAACATCTATTGTAGTATGGTTTAATGAGTCTTTGTGGCCTCTATAAAATATTCAAATTTAATTAATTTAAACAAGAGCAGATAAGGTAAATCGCTGGGTATCCCTTTAGAGCTCTGTATCTCCGTTAAGGGGCACTTTAGGAATTTTTTTCTATAATAAAGTAAAGCTACTTTGATCTACCCTGTATGCTCCCGAGAAATTAGGAGATGCTTACCGGACTCCCTATATATGAGAATACAAATGTACAATCTTACTTATTGAGTTGACGTCAAAAAAATTAGCGTTAGTATGATTGAAATAGCATAACTGAAAATGTTGAACAAATGCTGCGACTGTATCATGTCACTGTCCTTACGTAAATTGACCAAAAAAGTTTTATGTTATTTGGGATCATTATTTCAGCATTAAAAACAAACCTTAAATAGCAAATGATAATCCGAAATTTGATCCAACGATGCGCAGCAGAAAAATGTTCATAATCTAACTGAAGCCTAGAACCTTTACATTTTTGATACAATCTGTTTTACTGAATGCTTTGATTGGGACCCTAACTGCTATTCCTTACACTAGACCACAGATTCATGGATTGCCATTGGTCTAATGATTATAATATACAACCAGTGGAGTTGTTTTGGATGTGTGATCCAGAAATTTCTACAAATCCTATATCCGTACTTTCTGCATTGTTATATCTAGACTCGAGTTTCTGTTAAGTTGTTTGTTCATCCCCAGATATTAAACATTGTCTGTAAAATGGATTGCCATACTCTTCAAGGTAGGGACTCTCAGCTCACCAAGTCTTCTTTTTCTTTTGGACACTATCGTTAGATTGTGAAGATTTATTGATATCTCGATTATCACACCATGCAAGGACTGTGTTTAATATTTCTTGAAGAGTTTCTAAAATTTAGTTGTCGATATTTCTTGCCGAAAGTTATGCTTTACATCAAGTTTCTCAGTTTTTTCCCATTTCAACCAACTTCGCAACTGTGATGATTACCGAAATACCAATATTTATAACTTTTGATGTATATTGTCATGTAAAAACATGTTGCAGGGAGATTAAAAACCGAAAAAACCAAAATTAACTTGTTAATTAGTAAATTTCTTTAATAAGAGTGAGATATTTCTACGCAGTCCTCAGTATATTATAAAATATACTCCAAAGAGGATACCGTATAAATATTTCCATGATAGATATAAGCAAGGATACTAAAAACAGAAGAAAATTGTTAATGAGCGAATTTATTAAACTTAACTTTCAATAGGAATATGATATTTTCATTGAGAGTGTTGTGGGGATCAAAAAATATTTTATTTTTGTACGAAAAACTCAAGAACGTAGGTACTTAGATATATACAATCAATAGAGCTTCCAAAAATGAAAGCTGTGGGAATAAATATATATCAAGTAAATTAAGAAAATAATATAGATTAGGAACAAAATCAAAACCAGTAATGATTTTACTGATGCTTGGCAACGCAAAATTGGATGTTATTTCTACAAAAAAAAGTAAGCAGAAACCATCAACTTGCTTGTAATAAATGAGACCTGCCGCCTGTTAATCGTCCGATAATTAATTAGTTACCGCCCTCACATGGGAATTCTTTTGACGCTGAGGCTAAAATCACTTAGCTATTTATTTGAGCCCTGGATTAGAGTTTTTGACGCTGAATAATAAAAAATGCAGAGACTTTCGTAATTTACTAGTGAATTAAAAAGTCAGGCTTAAAGTGTCACTCTATTTAGGAAAATAAAAATCATTAATGATAATTAGAATTTCCTTTTTCGGTATATTTATTTCGGTAATCGGTGCGTGATTGAAACATGGATCGTTTTAACTCGATAGTTTAACCCAAATTACAGTAAATTAATAATCTTTTCAGTTGAAGGAAAATATAGCAACACTCGCATTTTTTATAAGTATTTTTTATTACAGTAGTACATTATAGTAAACAACAAGAGAGAAAATAACAATAAATTTAATCAGAGCGGCAAAAAAATGTAACAAAGTGCCAAGAAATTAACAGCTGAAAAAACATATAAACCAAGCTGGGTCTTGAGAAAAGAAAATTACCGATATATAACTAATATTAATAAAAAAAAATGGATAAAAACTACTAAGATTGACAAACCGAAGAGATGAATTTACCATAATATCCTTAACAGAAGTATTCGTCAAAGGTGAAAATATTGTACTTGGGACTGAAAAAGTAAATAGAACATATAACAGAAATAAACATGGTCGATTTCCAGAACCTAGGAATATTTGACCCACATTAATAAATAGATAAACTCAATTGCTCAAATTATAAAGGTATATCAGCCATTATCACTCTAAGTCACTTATCTATCAACATTGCAAATTAGAGTGAAGAATAAATTATAACAAAAATTCCTGATTAACAAGGATTCACACTAAGGCAGTCAAATTTCTTTCACTTTGTTTACGGTCTATGCCAGGACCATAAAAACTGAAGCGTGAACCTATGGGTGCAGATCTTGTAGAGATTTGTCTGTCTGGTTTACAACTGGCTGGTGACCAGATGGTTGTGATGGTAAATATAATTTAAGGGGTACTACAAGAAAGTTGTAAGAGGAAGATGACTTATACGGTTTAGAAATAAATATGCAAGAAACAAAAGGTCTTTCCAGTAGAAGTATTGAACATGATGTGGAAATATGATGAACACAAAATAGGGCAAAACGAAAAAAGAGAATATACGAAATTCATATTTAAAACTGCCTCTTCTATAAAGGAACGTGGTGAATAATTCAACAAAATAAAATAATAAATGAAATCTTAATGCTGTCGAAATGAACGTATTGGGAAGCATATTAGGACTGTCTCATCAAGATAGTTGGGTAAGAAAAAGATGTATTTGTTATGGGTCTATCCCAAGGATTACCGACAAAATTACGAGTATTCCACCGAATCGTAGAAAACGCGGAACGCACAAAAATACCTAGATAAGATACAGTCAAGGCAATGACTGAAAGATGTGGAAGTTAAGCGTCAGCAAACGGCGTAACACGTTTTAAAATCGAGCTGTTCGTGGCTATTTCAAAACCAAAGCTATTTAAGAATCCCACCCTCTACCCAAACTCTCATATATCAAAAAGTATAACAGAAGGAATCCAATGATTATACTAGATAGAGCTATCTGCAGCTTACAAATTACATAAAAAATAATCTTGTTTCTGAGTAATCCAAAGTACAAAATCGACTTAGAAAATCAAAGAGTGTGTAAAATCATTGGCGTCATTTGTAACAAAGGATACATGGGTCAAAACAATTAAAGATATAAACTAAGCAGAAGAAATGAAAAGACAAGATCAGCCCTGCTTTAACATCAGCTGGTTAACTTTTTTATAATTCTGGTCAAGAATATTTTTCGACCTTTAAATTTTTTAAAGCCACTGTAAAAACATAATTCATTCTGATGAGTCGATTGTTTGTTTCTTACTCCCGTATTTAATATAACTATTGAAAATTTAGAACATTAATACCATTTTAAAACAGCTAAACAAAAATAAAAGAAATTAATGCAGATGTTTATTTCACCACGTTTATATTAATTTTTTAAAGAATATTCTTCTTCTTCAAGTGCCTTCTCTATTGCGGAGGTTGGCAATCATGATATTTTAATTTTTTGGGCAGTTGCTCTAAATAGTTGTTCTGAATTGCATCCAAACCATTCCCTTAGGATTTTTAGCCATGAAATTCGTCGTCGTCCTACGCCTCTTCTGCCACTTATTTTGCCTTGGATTATGAGCCGTAAGATGCTGTACTTTTCTCCCCGCATAATGTTTTCGAAATATTGCAGTTTTCTCTGTTTTACTGTTATCTCGACTTCCTTTTCTTTCCCCATTCTTCTCAACACCTCGGCGTTCGTAACTCGATTCACCCACGAAATTCTCTGAATTCTTCTATAGGTCCACATTTCAAAAGAGTTAAGTCTTCTCATTGCCTCTCGATTCAGTGTCCATGCTTCCATTCCATAATATAGAACACTGTATACGTAACATTTAGTCAGTCGTATTTTCAGGGCGAACGTTAGATCTTTGCTGCAGATAACCTTTTTCATTCTAATAAAGTTGGCACGTGCTTTCTCGATTCTGGTTTTTATTTCGACGGTATAGTCATTATTTTCTGTTATAAGGGTTCCCAAGTAAGTGTACTTCTTAACTCTTTCTATGTGCTGGCCTCCTACCACTAGGACTTCATTATTATTGGTGTTGTTCTTACTAATTATCATGAACTTGGTCTTTTTCGTGTTAAGAGGGAGTCCATATTCTCCACTAACTCTTAATATTTTATTCATTATTTTTTCTAGGTCTTTCAAACTATCAGCTATTATTACGGTATCATCCTCATACCTAATATTGTTGATCAAAACTCCCTTTACTTTTATCTCTGCTGTTTCAGATTCAATATGACCTCTTCAGAATAAGCGTTAAATAGTAAAGGTGACAAAATACACCTATGTCCTGTAATATTGCCATAAATGAGCACATTCAAAATTACCAATTTTTTCCCTGATTTTGTCATAAGCTGTGTTCAATAAATGGTAAGAAGAGTTTTAAGCTTCTACAAAACAACTATTTCAGGCTACAAAATTCAACTGAAATTTCAACATACGTTATCTTTGTCGATTAGAGCGTTACCTGAAGTATATAAAGTTTTTATTGACCTAATGTAAGATATTGACCTAGAGGTCAGATATATATATATATATATATATATATATATATATATATATATATATATATATATATATATATATATATATATATATATATAAATAACCTATAAATGTATATATAATACGTCAAACAAAACTGGTCAACTTAAAGGTCTAACTTCTATGCCAACTGAGCTAAGTTTTAAATTTTTTAGTGAATATGGCTGTAAACATTTCTCATTAAAAAAATAATTACCAACTTTTAGGTTACTAGGTCTATATAATTTACTTTACAACTTTAGTAGATTAATAAAACAGCAATAAAAATACCTCTGAAAAATGAATGTAATAATTCTAAGCGTCTAATTAAAAAGTTTTTCAATCTTCCAGTGTGAAAAAAGATGTCTCTAATTTGGACTCTAAAAAGTTTCTGGATTTCATTAAAAAATAATACATTTTTTAGTGGATTATTTTGTCCCTGTTTGTCTTATTGAACTTTTAGTTAAAATTTAAAACATAATTTTGCAAATTTACAAATGGCTTATCATTGAAAAGAAAATTGTGTAATCTCGCTCTAATTTAATATTAGTACACGGTTTTTCATTTATGACATGTCTGTAGCTGAAGGTAAATTTATAACACAACATAACCTATTTAAGCTGATATAATAAAAATTCAATTTTTTACGACAATTTATAAAAACTTTTCGAATCACAAAAATCTTATTAAAAGTTCCCAAATATTTTTTTTAAGCAGAAGATTTTATGGAGATAACACACAAACAAGTTTTTTCGCATGGTTACTTATGGTGGATTAAATCGAATTTTCAAAGTAGTGCACGTATTTTAAACAATGAAAATTTATTTATAAAACCAGACGATTATATTCCGTGCGTCACTTTAAAAAATTTGATTAAACAAAATAAATTGTCCCCTATATGTTAAAAAGGGAACTCTCATATTTTGTATATTTCTTGAGATATTGAAATTTAAAATTAATCCAAAAATTCCCTTTATATACTTCGGAATTTTATCGGATTAACAAGAAACTTTCTCTTTTTGCTCCATCATTACTAAAATAAATCTTCATCATTTCAATACTGAATAATATTTGCATTCTATAGGCGAATTCCGAAATTCCAATATCCGAAAGAATTTAAAAGCCAGAATGGTTTCAATCCATCGTTAAGATTCTGCATTCATATTGTGATTTTTTTGGAAGGTTATTAATCAATCTACAGGTCATCTCTAAAAGGTCTGTTCAAAATACTTGCACAAATTTCTGAGGCTTAAATTTGACAATCCTTAGTTTATATTAAAAGTTGTACAGAGTGTCAAAGTTATAATTTTTTAGACCATTTTGTAAATATATACGGTAATAATAGTTAAATTTATTACCGTGAAGGTCTTTAGGATGAAAATTCAATATCCAATTATAGTTTCGATGTACATTGCAGAGGGCACCACCAACAGCACTTTGCCAACAACTGAAGCTTCAAAATTTCTTGTGCCTTGGTATATTAAATTTCTAGTTAAAAATTATTATTCCTTGACATACTGGGAAAAGTATCAAAAGACATGGAACACGACCTATATGGAGGACAAAAAAAATATGGAACATGCTGAGAAATAGAAAAAAAACCAATCAATGAATACGTTCAACTAAGTCCAATTGACAGCCAACAATGGGTCAGCCATTTTAAGGACTTACTCCAGGCACCAGCTACATAAAACAACGTAGACGAAAACCAACAAGAAACCACAGAACCAACAGATGTTACCATCAGTGAAGCAGAGATGCACCTGACATTTAAGAAATTAAAAAACAGAAAATCACCTGGTACCGACCAGATTACTAATGAGATGCTAAAGTACGGAGGTCCCAGCCTTGTTACAGAGCTCACTGTTCTATTTCAAAAAATACTCCGCACAACGTCAGTACCCAATGAATGGCGGAAAAGCATCACAATTCCGATCCACAAAAAAAGATCAAAGAAACAACCCGAAAACTACAGGGGAATTAGCCTACTGAACAGTTCAGCCAAATTGTTAACCAAAATACTGTCACAACGGATCGTAGACAAGTTAGGGGCGTGCGAAGAACAGCAGGGCTTCCAGAATAACCGCTCTACTATCGACGGTATATTTATCGAATACAATAAAGCGCTGTTCATTTGTTTTGTGGACTTTACATAAGCGTTCGACCGAGTTAGACTGGAACACATAACAGAACTATTGTGAAGAAAACAGGTAGACGAAGCAATCATACGCACAATATACGAACTGAATTCCAAAAACACCATGGTAATTAAAACAAATAACACTCTAACAGAGGAAATCTCACTAACTATAGGAATAAGACAGGGTGATAGCCTAAGTTCAACACTTTTCAATGTAATCATGGACGAAATCATTTATGAGGTAAAAAGCACAAATATTGGGTACCCAATGGGACACAACACCGTTCAGATTATATGCTTAGCAGAGGATGTTGCCTTGACAGCAGACAGCGAGGACAACTTACAAAGAATGCTTTTTCATCTCAATGGAACAGCCAAACAGTATAATATGAAGATATCTGTGGAGAAAACCAAAGTAATGGTAATAGCAAAAGAACCGGTAAGATGCAAACTAATGGTTGATGACAAACATATTGAACAGGTTTGGGAGTTTAAATACCTGGGAGCACATATACCAAGTAACAGGGCAGTAACGGAAGAAGTACGGACACAAGCCAACAAAGCGGCCATGATATCAGGCCAACTAAGAGACATAATCTGGAACAATAAACATATGACGGTTGAGAGCAAAGCATGAATTTACAAGGTCTGTATAAGACCGATACTGACCTACGGCGCAGAAACAAGAAATGAAACATTAAAGACAAAACAAATTATGAAAACCACAGAAATGAAAACGTTGAGAATGATCACGGGAACAAGTTTAAGAAATAGAATAAGAAACGCAAAAATACGCGAGGACAGTGGAGTGGGGGATGTTGTGAAGTGGGTTCGAAACCGTCGTAGGCAGTGGAGAGATCACGTGGAACGAATGGACGATGATAGACTAGCAAAAACGGTGATGAGGAAGAAATCAAACACCAAACGGTCGCCTGAACGGCCCCAAAAAGATGGAGAGGCAGCTTGGATTTCGACCTCAAATGAGGATCGATGAGGCATTGTGTAGATAACAGAACTTGGTTCTACCTAGAAGAAGAAGAAGAAGAAGAAGAAGAAGACATACTTTATCCAAAAAAGTTATATCAAGTAGGTGTCACTTCGAGCAGCCGTTTCTAATTTAATAGAATTTAAAAGTTTTATTGCGCAGTGCACCCCAACAATAGAAAACAATTACATTGCAATGAGCTATCAATGATAAGTATCGTTATTAATTAAAAAGGAATATTGTCAACGCTAACAAGCCTTAATCATTTTTTTTCTTGAAAATATATGATTTAATTCTTAAATTTTTTTCTATGGCCGAACATAACACAAACAGCAATGACCGATATGAAATTAGTTTACTGTTATTGTCAAAGAAATGGTCGAGAGTCAGTGAGAGTATACAGAGAAAAATAGATGTTTACCAACCTACCAAACATTTGCAGCTGTTGAAAGGCGTCTTCGAGAAATAGGTAGTTTTGCTCCTGCAACGATTGAATATGGACGCAAACTTAAGACTAGGATACCGGAGGTTAAGGAAGAGGTATTTAGGTTTGGAATTTAAATTTTCTACAGGGGGCAACTGCTACATCCATTCCACCTCCAGATATTAAAAAATATTTTACCTCTATTAATGAATGGATATAAATAATATTTACCGAGGAGTGATGCTATACAAGAAGGGATATAATTAATTTACATAATGAACACGTTTATACTGACGAAAATCTACGTGCAATAAAGATTGTCCATGATCTTAAAATTAAAGCATGGGTAGGGATAATTGACAAATTTATCATTGGTCCTGTCATCATACCACCTCATTTACATGATTTGAATAACCCAGAATACCTAGTAGACTTGCCAAATTTATTGGACGATTTTCCACCGGATACTAGACCAAATATATAGTTCATGCACGATGGTGCACCCTCTCACTTCACATTAAATATTAGAAATCATAGACCCGTAAACATAGAATTGTGGGCCCAAATAGAAATTCATTAAACACGATATGCTTCGATGCTAAGATGGTGGATGAGGTTCATTTCAACATTCTCCGTAGAATTAAACTTTGTACATGTATATAAAACTAGAGGTTATTTTAAACATTAACTTAGGAGTTTAATTAAACAAATTAATAAATAATTTTTTTATGTTCTGGTTTGTTATTAAGTTTGTTGTTTTAATTGTTCCAGACCCAAAAAAAATTATGAAGCTTTAAATACATGCTTAGAACTGCAATTTACATTAGATCTTGATTTTTAATCCCAAAGAACTGCAAAATACCAAATTTAGTGCAAATATCTACTGTTAAGAGAAATATTTTTAACAAAGTTTAAAAAATCGTATTTGCGTTAGCATTTTGTACAAACCTTTTTGAGATACTCTGTAAATCTAAACCCAATAAAAAGTCTTCCATCCCTCTAAAAACGAGATCTATGGAAACTTTATCAGAAAGTTTAGGAGATATAATATGTTATTCTGGATGTAAGTCATATTTTTTTTGAAGAATGACCTTTATTTTCAATAAATTTGTTTTGATATATAGAAAATATCATAAATTGTTGTTGACAACTGGGTATAAATATTTTGTCTAGCTTTTTACTAGAAAAAGTTGCATAGCTTGTATAGAAACATTGGAGTGTTTCGTGTTCCAAATTGTATATTAAAATTTCTACTAAAAAGAGTTTATGGTGAGACTCAAAATTTTATAGACAATAGCTCATGTATATGGCACAAATAAATTTTTTAATTAAGTTCAGAAAATTACAAATACATAGTGAACGCTTGAAGTGAATTCATTTAATATGGAAAACATGTCAATCACTAAAATAATTACTTTCGAATTGTTCAGTTTTAATATTACATTTACATTGGGATTAATATATTTTTAACGTTCAGTTACCTATTGGACTTTTCTTGATAAATATATTTGTTGATAAGAGTGGAAACCCGTGTGTAAAGTAAATCCTGTTGCATAGATGCAGAAGCAAAATTATTACTTTTTTATGGGAAATATTTAGATCTCAAATCTAACTCCTAATGATTAATTTATGATCTTTTTTTTTATTTCCTATGATTACCCATTAAAAGTCTTTATTTTGGGAGCAAACGACTTTATAATTCGGTTTGCCTTCGACAATAGAATGGTAACAAATACATTTAAACAATTTGTATAATTTAAATCCTTGGTATGAAATTAAGAAATGTAAAATCGGCATAAGTTAATTATATAATTATTTCCGTCTTGTATAAAATTTTAACTTTTAAAGCTTATCAAATGTGATTCATATTTTAGAAAATTATGAAAATATTTTATTTTGAAATTACCTTCTAAGCTGTGACATAACATGATGCATTAAACTGGCTTCTTCTTGAAGTGAATTAAATTGCATGATGTCGTTTTCCAAAGCTTGCGCCAGATCCTCCAGGAATTCAACCGCAATATCATCTTCAAAGACAGGATGCCTGATAGTTGTGACCCATCTGTCGAAAGACATAAAAGCTTTTAGTGAAACGTTCGATTCGGTTTAAGACTGAACAGCTGTGGTTTCAAATCTAGGGGGGAGTCATGTAATTACGAGCAACGGCTAATGATATTTTATTACTAAAAGACACTGTTCCTGGAAATTATATATATATATATATATATATATATATATATATATATATATATATATTGTTTTCCAATTTGGTAACGGCTAATGATATTTTATTACTAAAAGACACTGTTCCTGGAAATTATATATATATATATATATATATATATATATATATATATATATATATATATATATATATATATATATATATTGTTTTCCAATTTGGTAAAGCGTCTAGGATTAAATGCTAAATGCTAAATATACTTTCACATGTATTTGGTAACCACCGTGAGAGCAAATTCTTTCATCATAAGGAAATAAAAGAATATTTAAATAAAATCGTTATGATGTGACATAATCATTTGTTTATATGTGAAAAACTTTCATTTCTTGGCCATTTTTAACCTCTTCAACAAAAAAATAAGAACAAGTAAAATGTGAGACATGGATAAGAGAGCGAGTAGGGTTTTTTCTACACTGAAAGACAAAAACTTTTTTTTATAGGAAGACGTAGAACAGTGTGACTATTTTTTCGTATAAACATTTTTGGATTTAGGACGCTTAGGCCAAATAGAATATTAAGTATGCAATATACGGATGGCTAACGCCTCTACGGATGAAAAATTAAGACTTTCGAGAAGGAATCACTGTATGGGAGTGTCAATGTGTCGCAAAATAATGTTCGATTGGTGGAACAAACGAGAGATGATCAGATGTTGTCCTCGAAATGTAATTATCATCAGTTACAATTTAGAATTTGTTTAAGACGGATTGGCGTGTGTTTTAGTAGTTTACTTGAGTAAGAAGTTTTTTCTTTGCTATCTTTTCTGTTATTTTTGTTTCGTTTTCTTTTTTGTCTTTCTGATAGAAGTAAAAAAGCAAAATTTATTTTTTTATTGGCGAAGTGTGGTCCCCTTCCTTTTTTTATTTAAATAATTTAAATAGCAGTTCTCCTGTTATTTTCTTGTCCATTTTTTCAAAAGCTATTTAAAAGCTATCTGTTCAAAATTGAATATAATTCATTAACGGCGTTAACATCAAGGCCTATAAAAGCCTATATTTTAAGAACTTTCAACTGTATCGAAATATTGTCTTTTAAGTTTCTTAACTGTGTATTCTGTTTTATTTTTCCTTAGTTAAATAAATTTACGTTTTTCGAGAAACTCGTCTTTGTTTTAATTTATAAAAACCTTCCTACTGGTAATCACGCGATCATGCACTTGTGTACCAAGAAGTACTGGAAGAATCCAGACCTTGTCAGCTAACTGGCAGTTTGATTTCAGGCAGTTTGCATAAGGATAGTCCTTTCAGTTTTGCTTTTCATAGTGACAACTAGGTTATTAGCATAATCTTATTTTGTACTAACGAGTTGGGGATTCAGATTTAAGTTTAAATTTAAACATTCTGAGAAGATCTAATGTCCTAAAATAAAACAAAATATACTGGTTTTGTGTTTACTAGCCTGAGTTGAATATTTTTGAAAAGTAATTTGACTAATTCTTGTATTTAACATTTTAAACCCCTTACTATCATGTTGGACTTCGGACCAAATTTAAAGTCGAGTTACTTTGATTTAAAATAGTTTAAATAAGGTTTGTGATAGTCTTTAATTTTTTCTGTGTAGTGACAACTAGGTCATCAGTGTAACTCTGCGTTGTACTAACGAATTGAGGTTGAGATTTAAATTTAAATTTAATTAGCCAAAGAAGTGATCTTTTAAAATAAAAAACTAAATTTGCTTGTTTTGTATGAATAATATTGAATTCTCGCATTTATCATTTTAAATCCCTAACTGTCATGTTGGACTTCGGTGTAAATTTAAAAGCCATAGTTAGTTCAGTTTTTAATGTTTTTATTTCCGAAAACATTCGATACTAATGAAAAATAATCTTTTATTGGGGTTGCGTGGGCAATTCAATATCCGCTTAATTTTTGTAGCTTTTAAATTAACGAATGCTGTTTAAAAATTATTGCATGCAATAAATTTTCATAACATTTAAATTGCAAATGAAGATTTTAAAAATAATGGCTGCCGTGATTTCTTTCCGATATGCAAATGACTTTATTCTATTTTTACGCTATTTTTATTAGAAGACGGATTTCCATAAAATGTTGTAAAACGGTTTTCTAGGAAACTAAGTACTTTGAATAAATCTATATTAGTTAATATTAAAGGAATTTTATTTTCAGAATGAATATATTCAAAGTGAAAAAAAATTGAACCTCATCAAAAATCAGCAATATTTAATCTATATTATTACATATGTTACAATTATATATTATGTCTTATTTACTGAAGAATTTAGTATTACTATACATAAATGTTTTCATAAATGTATCCAATAATATAATTATATTAAAAAAATACCCAACATCCAAAATTATACTAATATACCTTAAATAACCTAGTAGATTCGTAGAACTTATCTTAAAATAAATCTCTTTTATGGACAAAAATAAACCCTGTAAAGGGGTGGAAGGTTTGTGAAAAAGTGGTAGACTTATACCATATACTTCATTAAAGTGATTTAACAGTAAAACCGGCTTAAGTTGACAGGAAAGCGTTTTAGTTGACAAGTGCAACTATAAGTCACAAAATTTGACCTAGAAAATAAATGAACAAATATTATTGTCTTGGATTATTAAAAAGATAAAAATTGAAAATTTTATCTTCTGAAGAAAACTACTACTCTTCTTATTGATTTTACCGCTTTACCTCTAGGTTTATGTCGTTGATATTCCTATATAATAGTTTATTTCTTGACATGTGCAATACAAATCACAACAATATCATAAGCAAAACAAAACTGACCAACTTGAAGGTCTAACTTTCATGACAATTAGATAATGATAAGTCTTTAACTTCCTCAGTGAATCTGGCTGATATGTGTACTGATGTTATTCATTTAGAAGGCTGATATGTTTAATTATTCTATAAATGTTGACGTTTATTTCATATTAAAGGCTTGTATCATCTTTCGTGCACTTTATAAAAAAAGTTTCCGTAAAAATATTGTGAATTAACTTATTTTCGTGAAATAAGTGAGTAATAGTGATTAATAATTGTTTTTTCCCTATTTAAGACAACAATATGCTACAAGTTGGATAGCATAGTAAAGCAGCAGTGATACAAATTGTAGATCTATATTGGGAAGGATATAAACCAGAGGTCCAATATAAGAGAAAGTTATACTAATTCAAAAACAGTGAAACGAATGTTAAAAAACTGATATAAACCCAAAACAGATGGTTAAAATTTTAAGAGTTGTCCAAAATTATTAGTTTTGCAGGAGGCGGCATAACACTCTGAAGAGGTATTGGTTGGGAGGGGCATACCGAATGCGCAAAACTGATTGGACGAATAATTAACAGCTAATCAATCTTATTGGACATGAGAGAGGCATGACAATGCTTGATCACAAGCAACTGGCACAGTGATCAGTTACCTTAAGGCGGTCCAAATTGGTCATCGTATAGCCCAAACTGCACATGAAAATGAAATCCAGTTGCAAGTACGATAGAAGAGCTTCAGTTTGCAGCACAACGTGAATAAAACACAACTTTACCTAGTAGCATATCCAAACAGATGCAAGCAGTCATTGGAGCCCAAAAAGAGATTAGCCGTTTCTAGGTAAGTTCTAATTTTTATCAAAAGACTAGTTTTTGCCACTCCAATAACATTTAAATTTAATGAAAATATCCCGGAGTTTCATGAAATTCAGGACATTTTTTTTCTTCAAGAGTTCCGTCTCATCCAAACTTAATTTGGTTCCTGCTCTTCTTAGTACAAAATGTTTAAATGAATTGACTAAAGATTGATCGATCTTAGATAACACTGTTCTGCATGAAAATCTTCTCCTCCAAACTAATCTGTTATTTTGATAATTTTTCCTTATGTAACCCTTACATTGACCCGTAAATTGCCGTATCACGTAGCAAAATCTAGAAAACATAAACAACATGTTTTAATTGATTGCAAAGTAGGTATCTTCGATCATACTCTAGATATAAACAACAATAGATTTGTCTGAAGGCTATTTATGGTCGGTGGGGGAGACGCTTTTTTGATGTTTGACAGACATAAACATATTTACATATCTTGTCTTTCAGTTTAATTGCTTGTCGTGAGTTTTTTCGGTGTTTTTGAGTGTTAGAAATTACTATAAATGCAAAGTTTACAATTAATATTAACAAAAAGAGGATTTAAAAACTTATTTTTATCGGTAAATATTGTTAGATTGTTTACATATTGAAAATAACAATAATAAAAATTTAGGCAACCATATATTCATACTTTGTTTTCAGAATTGACGTACCCAGGGGTATGTTCGAAGGACGTACCGATGATACTCGTTTAAATAATGCAATTAGAAAAGGATAGCATAAAATCGGCATGTCTGTACCAAGAAATTAAATATCTACTGTTTATCAACACTTTTTGAAATATAAATAAAAATATTATTACGTTATTCAGCGTTCAAACAACCGGGCCCTAGTTCTGACGTTATGCTACTTCTACAGGGGTATGTTCGAAGGTAGGTATTCTTTAAGTTTAGGTAAATTATGCACAATCTAGCAATACCGAATGGGAGCATCTGGGGATAACCCCATCTACGAAGTCTCAACCCTCTAGGACTCAAAATATCGGATATACCCATTAAACCTCATGTAATTCAAATTTTCACCATACGCCGTAGTCGTCGAAGGATCAGCTACTTATCGAAGGATCCCTGTATACAGGAATTATGTTGTCGCTTCTGGTACTCTCGATACCCCATATTTCTAGAAAATATCACATATACTAAACGGGTATATAAGCAGCCGGTCGTCGGATGATTATTATTGGATATACGAGCGAAGTGCAAAGAACTAGCGAATAGTGATGGCGTTTTAGTAGTGCTTATTTTTGCTGTATTTAAACGATATCATCGCGATCCTGTGTGAACTAACCGAAAATTTTTTCTTTTATATGCAATGAATGACACGAAAGACTTTAAGCCTAAGAGTTATATTTTGGGTGCAACGTTGGCGATCAAGACAAAACTTGGGTTTCCAAAATTTGCTATTACACTTGGTCACGAACCTTAACAGGATGGCTACTGGATACTCACAAGTGTATGAAGTTTGAACTGCCAATGATTTGGCGGGAACCTCAGAATGATATTGATGATTGCTATTTTTGCTTAACAAAAATCCTGGGGTTTTCTAGTAAAAGCAAACATAAAATTGAATATCCTAATATCCCCTCAGCCATTACACCTGTACCTCATGACGCTTCTAGCATACCTATTTCTAAACCTCAGAAAAAGTCGACTCGGAAAAGCCGGTCCAAGTTTTCAAGAGAAAGATGCTTACGAATGGAGTAGCAGTAAACAGCTTCATTGTTAATCTCAGGAAGAGCATAACGATCTTATTCGTGATTTGGATCTTCAAAACAAAGTCACATGACTTAGTTTTCTGTCATGATATTTCGGGTCTAATCAACGAACTTGACCTTTCTTATAAACCTACTGACTAACGACTGTTTATTGACCCCTCGAAGACAAGTCTAAAGATTATTATTATTTAATGGAAATGAACAACCATCTGTTCTTGTGGGTCATGCTGTAAATATGAAAGAAACGTACGAGAACATGAGTATATTACTTCAAAGCATAAAATACGAAGATCATAAATGGAATATCTGAGTCGATCTAAAAGTTATTGCACTACTTATAGGATTGCAGAGTGGCTACATGAAATAGTGTTGTTTTTTAGGCGAATTGGACAGTAGAGCAAGGAACTAACATTATGTCGTTATAGAATTGCCGCTACATGAAATGATTGTGCCCAGTCTGAAAAACGTCCTTAATGAACCCTTAGCAGCATAAGATTTATTTACCTCCCCTGTACATGGAACTAGGACTTATAAAAAATTACGTTAAAGCCTTGAATAGAAGAGGAAATACTTTTCTTTATTTGAGATGGAAATTGGCGCGTATAAGTGAGGCAAAGCTTAAAGAAATAATCTTTGTGGGACTGCAAATACGAGAATTTTTTAAAGACGAAAATTTTGTAATTACACTTTCGAGAAAAGAAAATGGGATATGGACTGCCTTCAAAAATGTACGTAGTAACTTGCTAGGTAACAAGAAATCGGAGATCTAGTTGAAGAATTTATCCTATCTTACAAGACGTTAGATTGCAACATGTCACTTAAGCTGTACTTTCTTCGCTCCCATTTGGGATTCTTCCCTGATAATTTAGGTGCAATTTCAGACGAACTCGGCGAAATATTTCACCAGTAAATTGTTTAAATGGAGAAGCAGTATAGTGAAAAATGGACCCCAAACATGTTATTAGATTATTGTTGGATCCTTAAACGTGAAACCGATCCCGGCGAATACAAGCGAAAAATATAACAAAATCATTGAATTGATTGTATTATTTCAGTTTTCAATAAAAAATTATACTTTATTTTGTAAAAAAAATAATTTTGTTTTTTTTAGTCTTTGAAAATACACTAGAATGCTTGTGGTTTGGGTTCGCAATATTTTATATTTTTCTTTCATTCTCTAAAAACTTATTGGTGATAGGTGAAAACCGAGCTCATATTTGAATTCAGCACATTGCAGTAGACACAAAAAACTCAAGAAAATATCAAGGAATGACAATAAGTTTCAAAATGCAGAAAAATGTAGTTTATATAAAAGAATTTTTTCTACTTAACATAATTGATTAATAAATATTGATAAATTAAATAAGGTCAAAAACTTACCTGTACACGAATTGAATAACTCTCCTTTTGCATGCCAATACAAATTCCTTATCTTGTTTTGAATAATCTATATTATAAGTATGTTAAGTTAAGGATATATGTAATAATTATGAAGAATTAGATATTTAACAAAAGCCTCAATTTTTACAACTACCATTTTTATACTTAGTAAAACCATACACACAAGTTATTTAATCCTTCAGATCTATTATAAATTTGTACACTTTTTTTTTTGAATCAATTTTTTATTAGATTTTTCTCAAGACTAGCTTTATTAATTTAGTCTATTATGCAGAAGAGGCGATTTTTGTGAAAGACTTTTAACATAACGTTGAGTCGTTAAGGTAAATAGGACAGAGATGCCATTGGAAAACTTACAAGAAATCCCATCAAATCGTATCTGGACTGTTTCAAAACAACGGACAGAACTGAAAAATGAGTGAAGGGATCAAGAACCAGAAACATTGAAAGTTTGGATAAATCACCAAGTAGTAAAAAAATTTACCCTATTAGGAAATGAGATTGGTTCAATAGGGAAAAAAATATCACAGACAAGAAATCAGTCATCATGTCCGATAGTCAAGCAGTCATCAATACTGCTGAGTTCTCATGTAAACAGCTCTAAGATATTCTGAGAATGTTTAGAGGAACTAAAAGAAGAGGAACAAGATTACCCTCCTGTGGGGTTAGGTAGAAATTAAATAATAGATAAATTGGCCAAAAGCGGACTGAAACATCATTTCCATTTTGCAGGATTAGCAACAGCGCAAGACGAGAAAAACTAAAAAGAGAGGAAGAGAATACGACATCTAATTATTGAATAAATCTACAAGGAATGAGAAAAGTGAAGATTCTGCTGAGAAATTGTAACCAGAAGAAATTTAATAAGTTTATTCGCTTAAGTAAAACTAGCTTAGAATTCTAATAGCAATCCTGACAGAGAATTGCAAACTTGGACTAGTAGAAAGAGAAGAATGCACATTTTTTCAGAATGAGTCGTCTTGCAAAATCTTAGATGGGATACCTGAGAGTATATCAAATAGAAGAGGAAAAATTATCCCATCTGAACTCATCTTACATTCTGAGTTTTCTCAGAGAAATACGACTGGAAGATCTGCTTTAGTGAGTGAGGCCTTACCAATGACTTAGCAGTAGCAAGATACAAAATAGGTCTTGCATTTTCATCTCTATATTCATACATACATGTAGAGAAGTTTAAAACTATCCTAGTATAAAAAAGAGATTCAGTTCAGATGTCAAAAAACCTAGGTCTGAACATGTAACAGTTTGATTCAGTGTTTAAAAAATGTGCACTTTGTTTTTATTAAATTATGTTTTATTTAGGATCTTTTCGAATTAAATTCGTTCAATTTTAAGGACCTTTTCTTACTGAAAAATTAGTCTAAATTGAATGATGGCAAAATTTAATTAATCAATTTAAATTTGTTATAACGTATCTCTGCTCTACAGCAAATTTTCATCTTTTATTTAATTTGACCCTAAATTAAGCCAAATAAATCTAGACGGTACTGATGTCACTCAATGTGGCAGTCTGCAAATACTGACTGAGAAACAGGACTAAGATTATTTCATAATTTTCACTGAATGTTTAAAAATTATGGGAAATATGTAAATGTTTTATTCGAAGTTATAAATGAAACCGTCCAGGCTGGTATGGATTCTACCAGTGGTTTTTTAAGTTCTCAACCAAGCAATGTTAATCAAAATCAATTATGGAACATATTATAGTCCTAGTTATTTGTTTATGTTAAAATGTGTTATTTTTAATTAATTTACAACATTTTCCTCAAAATGTTGCAATCCTGAAATAAACAGATCTTTTGAATTTAAACCACACGGGTATGTAGAATCGTATGGGTCATTTTTCTAAGTTAGTTTTAATATAAGGAATAATCATATGAAGTTTCATGACTTTATATACTTAAGTAAACAAGTGATACAGGTTTGAGTTGGACGTTGTTTGTGATTCGAACGATTTTTATTAAGCGTTCACGGAGAACCGTGATAACCTCGTAGATGGTTTGGATGAACAGCTACATCAACTAATGACGGTCATGTCGCTCAGGCAAAAAATATGATGCTCAAGAACTAATGTATCTCATTTATTGAGCTAACATGTGAATAGGTAATCTCTCAATGTTGACAGAACAATCTATCGCCTCAACTGGGGATATATTGAAGGAGGCAAAATAGAATAGATATTGATAAAAACTTAACATTTTATGCATTTTTTCGTCAAAAGTTCTGTCTATTTTGTATAAAAAACAAATGTTAGTTTATAATTTATAAAAAAGGATATTATTTGTCCAATTCTTCAACCAGCTGATGCGTTGGAAAAAAGACTATATGCGTCAATAAATAATCGTCCAGAAATGGATCTTGAGCAGTTGCAATTATAAAGTTGTCGCCACCACCCATCGTCCCTCTACCATCTAGCCTAGTTTCTAATAAGTGTTCTAACATTTTTTGCGGTGTACCCGCCATCACAGTATATCTGAAACAAACAGGTAAGGTTAAAAATTTTATTCAGTCTAAGTCGGCCTTTCTAAATCTGTAGAAATATTTTTGGAAGCAATATTGCACCTGTAAAGTGACTAACATACAAATAGATGTCCCGAAATTTCCTATAGGCGACTTTTTGTTTAATATTATATATATCTAGATCGCTCTACAAAAATAAGCTGTGAAAACATTTTAAACTGTAGACTTATTATATTTGAATATTTATTACCCAGCTGAGATTTTTTTTTATTATTTATTTATTATTACAACAAAAAATTTAAATCACATTATACATTTACATATGTTATAGTAGCTTATGATTTAGTATAGCCTATTATATAATGGACCTAAATGCAAGAGCATTTGTATGTGCAACGCAGAAATACCCATATAGGTATATACATCCTAACATACACACTTACATACTAATATATTTATTCATACACATACAATGATTATTTGCTTGAATTTATAGTATAAACAAAATTTACATTTCAGTTCCCATATGGTAATTTTCCCACTAGCCATCTTGTATTGTTTTGATGATTTGATAATTTTTTACAATATATGATTTACACTTACTGTTAAAAAGGTTTAATCTTTTAATACTCTTTTAATACTACGTATTTCTACTGGTAAAATGTTGTAGTACTTAGGGGCTAAATAGACAATAAATTTTAAATTAATAGTTTTTCTATTTCGAGGTATAATCAGGTTTTTACCTATGTTTGCCCTGGTTGAATAATTATAATTAATGAAATGTTTCAAATTATTCGATTTATGGTAATATAAACATATTAATTGTACATATAAACAATGTAAGCTGCATGTGTCCTCATTAAATAGTAAGTGTGAAGGGTAGTTTTTATTTTTTAGTAGATAATTTTTAAGATATATTTATGTACATTAATAAGTGTCTTTAAGTTACCTTTATAAGTACCCCCCCACACAACCAAACCATATCTCAAAAGTGATTCAACTAATGATTTGTATATAAATAATTAATAGTTTTGTACTTAAGAATTCCCTCAGCAAATAAAATTTATAAATGAGCTTACGGATCTTATTTGTTAAATATTCAGTATGATATGACCATTTTAAAAATTGATCTATAATAACCCCCAAGTATTTAGTCTTTGATACAGATGTAATTTCGAGCCCTGTACTCGCATTCACCACAATGGTGTCAAAATGCGGTCTAGATGCATTTGTTAATGAAAAGGCAATATAATTTGTTTTTTTTATGTTTAAATTTAGTTTTAGAAAATCCAACCAGCATTTCACTATCATAAAACCTTCCTTTACATTATCTCTTACTTCATCCCAAGTATCACCAGAGAACAGAATGGCCGTGTCATCAGCATAAGAATAAATTTTACCATTGATATTGATGCCCAACAAAACATTAATGTAGGTCACGAGAGGTATTGGTCCCAAAATGGTCCCCTGTGGAACACCAATCCGAATTCTACGCGGCGCACTAAGGCAGCCATTGACCTTTGTAAACTGCTCTTTGTTAAAAAGATAACTCCTAAAAACTTCCAAGACCCTGCCCCGCACCCCATAGAGTTCCAGGATCTCCAGAAGTTTTTCATGGGACACGGTATCAAAAGCCTTCACTAAGTCTATGAACACGGCAATGACCTTCTTATCCACATTTAATTTGCCTATTATCTCAGAACTCAGACCATATATGGCGTCAGTAGTACACATTCCGCTGAGAAGCCAAACTGATTCCCCGATAAAATGCCATTCATTTTTAGAAAGTTTACGAGTTGATCCTTTAGACATTTCTTAAATATTTTAGCAAAGTTATTTATTAGGCTTATTGGACGGTAATTTTCTATTCTGTTTTTGGGTCCTGTTTTATAAACTGGAGATACTATTGACTGTTTAAAATAAGCTTGTATTTTATTTGTATTAAAAATAAGATTAATAATATGTGATAAAGGTTTAATTATTTCTAAATGTGTAAATTTAATAGTTTTAGCACTAACACTATCCTTACCTGGAGCACTATCATTTTTTAATGAGTGAACTTGCTTAATAAGTTGGTTATCTGTCACTGGGAATACATAGAATTGTTTACATTACTCGCAAGATTGCAAGAGATTGGTGTAATATCAATTTTTTTCTCCATCTCAATGCCAATGTTTATGAAGTAATCATTACAAAAGTTAGCCATGACGATATTATCAGTAAAATCTTGTTCATTGTTATCAACTACTTTAAAATCAGGAAGGTTATTTTTCTTTTTTGCATTTGTGGCATCATCTATAATTTTGTATATTTTTTTCATGTTATTTTTGTTATTTTCAATTTGATTTTTATAGTAGTTAATTTTTTGTTTTTTATGAGCTTGTTTGATATATTCCTGTAATGTATGTAAATATATCAATTAAATAAAAAACAATGTCTGCTTTTATAGACCAAGTGGCAATATTTTTAGTGCGCATTTTTCTCTTGAACTTTGGGAAATATTCGGGTGTTTTTTTTTTAAACGACACTCCCTCCATAGTATTTTCTTGTGTTGCCTTTCATACTTATGTGTATGTTTCGAATCATTTTAACTGTTAAATATGTATGTTTTTTAATTTTTATTTATGATTATATTTATATTATTTAGAAATATGACGAATTTATGTACTAGTTTGGATATATCATAGTAATAATTATTTTTAATTCTCTGATGTTATTTTCTTATATGTACCAATTTATTCCAAAATTGTTTATAAGAAAATGCACTCAACCTATAACATTCTCTTCAAAATGAACCACAGACTGTCAAATTTGGTTATAACCCACCAATGTTATAGAATTTAAAATATTTTAAATTATTATGCTTGTTCAGTGAACATGGTAGTTTGTAAAATTTGTAAAACATCAGATATTCTGAAAAGTTCATTTTCCACTTAGATAGTATTTAACATATTTAGAGAATATTATAATTTTTTTCAATAACAATTAGGCATGTTCAAATATACACTGTATGAAACATTTGTTTAATATTTTTAAATTAAATACTGCTTTCTTCTTAACGTTTCAGTAGTTTAATATTGCAAAAACTCTGCATATGTTTTACATTGTGAGGACTTTTTTAAGAGTACGTTTAATGCTAAAGTTAAAGATGTTTTTATGTATTAAACTACCGATATATTAATAAGCAAAGAATGTTCTATTTATAAGTATGTTAAAATATTTTCAGGAAATTCTTTTGTCTATTGTTGTTAATATTTTTTTTCCAAAGTCATAACATGTATGGTCTCTGAGAAAAAGTAGCTTGTCCTCCTTAACTAATCAAACTCTATATCAACATTTAAATATCAGGTTAGCAAGGAAGTAATTTCGGTTTTGAAGTGTAAATAATTTTGTTTATACTAAGAATAGGCTTCAATCAATTATATATTTTCCATTTAATGACTTTTTGGAATCTTTCTTGTAACTTCATGATTCCGCGCTAGTAGAAATTTTGGTCCTCATCAGCAAAAACTGAACCACGTTCGATTTGAGGTCATCATCATTTGTGAAAGTTTTACCATTCAAAGAGTTTTGCAAACTTCGAAATAAATGGTTATCAGATGATGCCAGGTCACGGTCGTATATGGAATGCGACATCACTTCCCAACCAAGCTACACGGGTTACTAAAGATGAGTGAGGCCTTGCACTATCATGATGGAATACAATTTCTGTGCCATTTACTATTTCTGACCATTTTGCGTTGATTGATCATCCAGCCTCTTGGTAGCATTTCAAAATACACAACTTTGTAGTCTCATTAAATTAATAGTATGACTTTTTTGGATGTAATTCAGTTTTAGATGTGGTTTGTGCTGATTCATTACACATGAACCATAATGGTTTTCGAATGAGGTTACTGTAGCTGACCCATTTTTCATCACCAGTGATAGTTCTTCTAAAAAAAGAGTCGCATTTATTGTGCGTGAGATGCATATGAGAAATATTGAGTCATTATATTATTATCAATTTGGTCACACACGTTCTGTTATGCAATCAACATCATAAACTTCGCATATTTCTTTGTGAGCCTCAGCAGCTTTCTTGTTTTCACGGGAATATAAGAGTATCTAAAAATGCTCGTTTCTGCACTTCATGCTAAAATTGACCGTAAACTAACAGCTGCAAACAAAATTATGCACAAGTTCTTCTAAATGTGACTGATATGAAATATCAAAAGGAAAAAAAATATAATATAGACAGAAGAATTTCGAAACAATTATAATACTGTGTCTCTGTGATAACCAAAAATATTTTCTTGACAACCCTATAGAATGTTAGAATTTTTATAGCTAAAAAATTAATAGGCTATATCACAAAGCTATCTTATAGTTTTTTTGAAAAAGTTTCTATGATTTCTCATCTTTTTAAAATATTTATACATGAAAATTACATTTATAATAAAATACAACTAAAATACAACAAAAAGTAGAAATTCATGTAATATTCCTTTATTTTAAGTAACCATGAAGTCAAATAACTTTGAACATATTCTTCATTGATTGCTCTAAATTAATGACGACACGCCTTTAACCAGTTTAGCTTTAAAGCCGCATCCTCTTTAAATATTACCCCACATCTGCCACCAGCTAAAAGATAATTACATTAATTTAAGACAGTTTTCGCCAGACAAGTAACTAAAGTAATCAGCCGGTATAGTATGTAAATCTTGGCGTAAGGGTTCGAACTCCTCTGAAGATAATATTTTTCTTAGTAAATACATCTCAGTAGTTATCATCTTTAGTAAGTAGTACAGATTGATATAGTAAATGTAGAATATACAAAAACATTTGTATTCCCAATAATAAAAAAAAATTTAGTAACGAAACTTTAAACCAAATTTATATTTTATTTTAATACAATAATGTGGGCTTACATTTGTGCATCAATTAATCAGTAAAAATTTTAAGGTCCTAGGCGATTTACGCTCCAAAAAATTGAGCTCTCTTAGACACATACACAGTTAGAACATAATAGAACTAAAATAACTGCAGGGTTCTCTCAGATGTACGCCAGCCGAAGTTGTTGATGACTTTGAAAAGATGTGATAAAATTGTTTCTCGAAAATATTTCAATATTGTAGCGAAAGCCGCAGCGATGGGTTCGAACTTTGTAAAGCAATATATTTTGAATGTTATACTTTTCATTACTTTGCGCTTACAGTCGAGAAAGAAATCACGAAAAATTTTTGCTTCTCTCTTAAAATTAACGATACTTTATATGGTAATTATTTTACATTGTGCCGAAATTAATCAATTTTTCAGGACAGGTGGTAACGTTTAGTTTTTCAGATATCCTATATCTGCTTTAGTAATTGAGCTATCAATGATTTATTTATGATTTTCCCTTAAGGGGAAGTCCCCCCAGTCGGCACCTAGTACCGGATACATGCATTATAACTTAATAGCAAGCAATCCCACCAATGTCACTCATCACAAAAGATAGAGAAAGACACAACTACCCGGCGGCTATTGCACGAGCAACTTGCTATCAGAAAGGGTCGAATGTATGTTGGAAGGGATATAGAAAACTACAAAAATAGGCTAAATGCATAAAAAAGTGTTCCACCATGCAGAAAATAAATGTCATAAATTAACATCGATTGGCTATGTGGAGCAAGCGTAAAAAGAAATTTCATAGCAAATTTGTTGCATGAAGTTGGCAATGTGAGAACCGGAAACCAAAGCAGGGATTGCGCCACGATCGGCGTCCCGGCATATTCATTATGTTTAATGCTATTGTGAATGTTGTCAAGACATTTGTATAGACTTTATTTATAACAATGCATCAGTGTATGGTATTGTTTTGTAAATCACGTGGTTCGATCCCGGAAATTCATTATTTTCGGTACGTACCTACTTTTTTTGTATTACATCAATATGTAAGATTATACTGAAGGTCTTTTAATAGATCGACGATTTTAAAGTTTTGTTTGCGCCAGTGTGTAGTTTTCATCATTTTATTTATTTCATTTTTTTTTGATCAGAAATTAATTATTTCTTGGTTTAGAAGGTACATGGAAAACACTTTACTTAATAATAACATTGTAGATATGATAAGATTTTATTTCGAATTATGTTTAAATTTATTTTAAAGCAGTGTTTATTTCATTATTAGTTTTATAACCTGAACTTTAAATTGTAATTTTTCAATATAATAACATAATAAGAGGTTTCTCAAATCCAGTCCTGTCCATTAACCTACTGCGCAAGTGCAGCATAGCCACATTAAGGGGAGTACAGAGTTACATGCGGAACCAAATTTAGTTAAGGGTATTCTCCTTCCTTTTACCCTTCCAACTTCCTTGGTTTGCACACCAATTTGATACACGTGGTTTACCTTACTCGTCTTTAAATTGAAGAGATTCATTTTAGACCTACTCTAATACTTAAAATAGAGACAACTCAAAAATGTCTCTTCATTTTTGTATGTAAAGTGATCTTTGTAAGACCTTAGGGCCAGATAGTTGTTTTTCCCGTAATACCAGACACAAGAATTTGTAATGATGATGTTAAAATGTATATTATGGTTAAGTTTCTTTGTTTCAGATTGTAGAAGGTCAAAAAATGAATGGGTCCTGGACCCAAGTTAATTTAAAAACTGCGGCTGATAAAGTACTTAGAGAGAGATAGAGATGTATTTCAGGGATATTTTCACAAAATACTGTATACTAAAAAGCATCATCTAGGATAAGGTAAATGTGCTGGAATAGGGAAAGAAGTACAAATGAAGAATAAAGTAGGGCGGTTCACACAAATATTTTCTGTAGAACTAAAAACATATTAGAAAATTACATCAAACACTTAACTGATAGGTGCATGGCGTTAACAAAGAAGGAGTTTCTAAAATTAGCCTTCGACTTAATTAAGTACTTTAAAATATCGTATCATTCTAACACGGAAAAAAGCAGCTGAAACACTTTTACTATGACTTTATATGTGTGGTTGGATTCAATAAAACGCAAGTTGATATATTTTTTAAAAATCTCTTAGAAAAATGCAAATTCATGCCATCAAACATGGATAACTGTGACGAAACAAGCGTCACAACTATGCAAAAGCATACAAAGATTTTATCAAAAAAGAAAAAATGTTCGCCAAGTAGGTAAGCGTCCTGCAGTTGGACGAGGGAAGAATGTCAATACTTGGTTCTGCATGAATGCTATGGAACATTTTATATGGACATATGATAAATGACCCGCCAGAGAGTGATAAACTTTTGAAGACGTAACAATATTCATTTCATACGACTCACAAGCTTCAGCCACTGAATCACACATCATGATATACCGAACTATATTGGTTTAAGTTACCTCTTAATTTTATTTGATAAGTGTTAATTACTCTTTTGTTTTTATGATTTTCTAAAAATGTTTTGTACCTTTTATTATAAATAAAAATGTAAACCCAAGATCCAGCGATTATGTTAAACTCTAAAGTGTTCAGTATTAGGGGGCTTTCCCTTATATCGTTATATTAATATATTTTTTACTAAAATCGCCTTTCTTTCATTGTAAATATAAATGAGTAACGTCGAATATTATGGATTTGAAGTATAAAGTAAGAAGTTGGAGAGGCCATCGCACAAAATTTTTTTGTTTCTTATTTGTTGATAAAACTATCTTCAGTGTAATTTTATTTCAGTTTTATATTCAATTCCAGTTAGTAAAGTTTAAAAAATATTTAAATTCGAATTTAAATAAAATGGCGCCAGAAACAATTTAGTCAACAAACAAAAACCATAGATTTTTAAATAGCGGTATCCTAAAGTAATATATAAGTTTTTACCTTTTATATATCACTAGTCTAAAAGTTGAAATTTTGCCTATTTCTTAAAATTTATAACCTCTTTCCCACATGGTAAGTAGCACCATACATTTGAAATCGTGAAAAATGGTTTATCTAAAATTTGAATGGAAACAATTTGGTATCTGTACGTATCTGCATAGAATAAAATTCAATATAACGCTGCACGTGAATAAAAAATACTGGTGCATATGTCGGTTAACAAATTTATATTAAAATAGAATTTAATTGTCAACCTGAGGCAGAAATATTCAAATATTTATATATTACTAATATATATATATATATATATATATATATATATATATATATATATATATATATATATATATATATATATTATTTTAACTTTAAATTGTCAATTTTTCAATGTTCTTTATTTGACAATTATTGGGACCAGAAATTAAAAATATTTATTTGTTCAAGAGTTATTCATTCATGTTGAAAAGTGGCAAAAAATGCAATTTTTCAAATATTTAATTATCTTTAACTCAAAAGCTGTGTCGGATGGAAAAATGACAAGAGACACTTTTTGCCTAGAATCAGCCGAAGAACACGAAAATATTTTTATATAATAAAAAATGAACATTTTTTTTAGTTATAAACAATTTTTTTGTTTACAATAAGTTACCTGACAATTTTTGGGAGCCATGTTTCCTCATAGGTTACGAGAACCCACTGGGTTCCCAACTATAAAACAGTATTAATATAATCGAGTGAAAAACATCTGTGTCATTTTTACCACTTAAATTTTGACGAATTTAAAGCATCATGATTTATTAATAAAACATCATTATGAAGTTTAAAAGTGCAACGTATGCACTGAAGAAATATTTACATTCTCCCCTCATGTTTGTAAAGTAAGTTCCTTTATTTTACAAAATCAATTGACCCAAAAATAAATTCCTAGAGTATTCCAGATTAGCTCAGTTCTTAAAACTATAATAATATTTTGCTGCAAGATCTACAAGGAAAACTGACATAGTTTTCTCTAATATTCGTTAATTCTATTCAAAGCAAACCCGTGTAGAATCCTAACTTAACTTCACCTAATTTAATTACCGTTCAATCTTAAACCCAGCCAGATTAGCCTATATTGTTTCCAAAAGAGGGCCATATGTAATGAAATCAAATGTGAATCTAGCTTTTACTCCTGTTTGCTTGGTATTCATGATACTCTAACTCTGCGGGCTTAAAGATAGATTTAGTTAAAATGTTACCGCGTAACTAACAACACTAAAAAGCAAGAATAATATAGCTGCCATTGTTAAGCTAACATTAATCAGTCAGATCTAACTAGGTCTAATTTTATCTAATTTTCGAATAAGTAGCATATTTTACTTGAAAACAAATAAGGGATATTATTACGAAGTATGACGTAACTCCTTGAAATTTAAGAAACCAATTATCCTAATTTTTAGGTGTACTTCTGTAAATTCATCATATCTGTTACACCAATTATGTGATACCGTGAGGATTAAATTTCGAAAATATGATTATTTTCCAAATAATGATTTTTCTGTATGTTTGCAGTAACATTTTTTTCGCCTAACAACTTCTGTATCTACGAGGATGGGATAAAAATTTTCCGGTCTCCCCTAAAGATGGCGCTGGCAATACCATGTGATCTTTTTTTAGTGTAACTGAGAGACTGAGGGCTGTTTTTGTTACTTTTACTATGCGATTTTATGAAGTTTTCACGTTTTGTTTTCCCCAAATATAAAAAAATCGTGCGAGCCCTACTATAAAAGGTTTATCCCCTACTGGGATTAAGAAGGAGTTCAATTTTATCTGGAAGAATTCTGATCCTTTATGCAACTGTAAAAACGGATTGTGGAAATCAAACATGATCATATAAACACTGAATATGAATAGCAGTAACTGAAATCTAACTGATACCTTAGTGACGACAAATTGTTAGCAAGGTAAATGTTGCGTTTATGAACACCGTACCAAAAATTCTATAGCAGTATTATATCAACAGGCTTTTTGAGCTGGTTTGTTCCTGTGGACAAGCCTTGGGTTCACCACTCTACGCCCGAGATCAAACAACAATCAAATCAGTGGATAGGCAAGGAAGAACCAGCATCGAACATAATTATTGTTGGAACGTTAAAGGAATCTCATACGTAGATTATCTAATAAATTGTGGAAGGACTAAGGCTAAACATTATGTTATGTTTTTGAATCAGTTGATAAAATAAATCAAGGAACAAAGACCAAGTCTGGCAAGATTCTCTTTCATCAGAACGTTTCCAAACACATAACGATTGTTAAAATTTATGAAGCATTCTATTTACCTAACTTCAGCTCTTCTTAAATATCAAAGAGCTTTAAGCTGCGAAAAAGTATGGATTCGATGCCAAACGTCTATTTTGTAGACTTTGTCGAAAGTACCTACAAAAACGGGATGAAGCACTAATGGCGCAAATATATGTCTTTAAGATAAGATGTAGAAAAACTATAATCTAATCCTGGTCTATTTTTTTTCCTCTTTGTAACTTGGCTTTTAACTTTGCAATTTGTTTTTTACTAAATTTTTCACTGTGTTACTCTCCCATCCTCGTTCTAGCTGTCATATTTTCAAAAATACGGAACATACTTATCAGATTGAAAGAAAACTTTTCTCATCTCTTGTATATCATATAGGTCCCTACATCAGACGGCTTTCCAGTTTCCTTTCGAAAGATACCGAACGAAGTATTAGAACTGCCAGTTATTGAAGAGGAAATAGGAGATATCAGGTGCGGAAACGAAAGTCCACGTGACATAAAAATAAATATCACGAAATCTTTTAACAGACATGTGGCATACTTTTTATTTAATAAGAAATACGTTATGTCTGTACGTGTACGTGCTACAGCCACTAAATCTGGTTTGGAATTTGATATACTGGAGTATTTAAAATGCAGATTATTAGACACTGACATCATTTCTGATTTCTTTTTCTGTTAAAAATCGCTCACTGGGTCCGCAGAATAAAACACAACACACAACTAGTTATTACTACTTCTTAATATTTTCACTATTTAAATAAAGATGACGCATCACATCGGAGTATTTGTATATGAGGGCGTATCAATAAGTTCCTCCTTGTCATTCGTAACACTGCCCACATCCTATTTCTGACTATCCCAATCAGCTTCGATATTCCCGTGGAATGGCTTTAACCTGTATAGATGCACTACTTTCATTTTGGGCTTCGGACTTCGTTCTATAAACAACGTCATTGATTCTTTTCAGAACAGTATATGGTCCTTCTCATAATGGCATCTGTGTGATATTCTTGCAACCTTTCTATGTTTCTTTGATGTCCCGATTTGAGCTGTGATTGATATAACTGGCACCGATGTTGATCTCCCAGTCGTCTTTCCAATGCAGCATTAAGGATTTCACAATCTCTTTGTTGAGTTAAAGGAATGATTTGCAATAACTCCAGTGCTGGTCTCCCAAGTGCAATTACTAATGCAGTAGTCATCTCTTCGTAATTCCCGTTATTTCCACTAGTAGCAGCTTCAAATCGGCGCTATTATCCAAGATGTTTGACCGTCGTAAGTTATAAGTTAGGGGTTTGATATTCTGTCAGGTGGTTATTATTTTATCAGAAGGGCCATTCTTTTTTTTATTTTATTAATTTCTACCTGGAGGCTATTCAAATTAGATTCTATTACGTCTACTATTTCTTTCACTTCTTGTCGCATTCCTTTTATGTCTTGTTGCACTTCTTGGCGTACCTTTATTGTCTTTTTGCACTTCGCCTATCTCTTTCTTAAACTTTTGCGTTTGTCCTTGTACAATTTGATTAAATTTGCTTGGACGATGACCTATTGCATCCATTTGCAAAGTTTATTTTCAATTTTGACATAACGTTAATCTTTTACATGTTTTTCTTTCAGACGGCATTGTTCTTCTTTTAGGCGACGGTCCTTTTCTTTATGTTTTTCTTGTTGTCGACGCGCTTCTTCTTCCTGGTTTTCTTGTTGGCGACTCGCTCCTTCTTCCTGTTTTTCTTGTCGGCGATGCGTTTCTAATTCCAGTTTTTTTTGTTGGGGACGCACTATACGTCTTATAAAATCAGCCAATGTTTGCTCCATCGCGACTGTTTGCTGTCTAGTATTTATCATAAAAACTTCTAGAATATTCTTGAAAACTCGTTTCTAAAGTTCTTTCTGGATGACAATTCCAATGACGAAGTCAATTTTTCACTATCCCTTTTATTTTCCAAATATAATTTTCTAGAACTATGTCGAAAATTCTACTCTGGGCTAATAACAAATCCGATGGTGATGTCCGTTTTTCGCTATCTCTTTTAGTTTTCAAATAGAATGTTCTAGAACTTTGTCGAAAATTCAATTCTAAGCTTGTTTATTAATGACAAGTCCGATGGTGAAATCAGTTTTTCACTATTTCTTGTAATTTTCAAATATAATTTTCTAGAACTATGTAGAAAATTCGGTTCTAGGCTTCTTTTTTAATAACAAATCCGATGGTAAAGTTCGTTTTTCGCTGTCTATTCTAGTTTTTAAATAGAATGTTCTAGAACTTTATCGAAAATTCGTTTCCACATTAACGACAAATCCGATAGTAAAGACCGTTTTTCGTTATCTCTTTTAGTTTCCAATACAATTTTCTGGGAACCCGGTGGCAATTCTCACTTTTGACACTAATTGTAAAAAAGTTTTTTCTCTCTTTGTTATCTACAGATTAGTCCTACAAATTTTCAAGTTTAATAGAATTCTTTTTTCCTCATTTTTCAACAACAGCTTCACCAAGACGCTAGCGACTTTTTTTCGATTATTAAATATATTTAATCTACCATTTTATGTTAGGAAACCACTCATAAAATTGTATGCTACCGAGATGACTATTAGGCAGGTATTTATTCTGAAACGGCTATGGAACCCTAACGTGTGTATGCCCGACATGCACTTAGTTTTCTTTTATTTAACAATGGTATTAAAAAAACCTGTTGGCTAATCTTGCTATATTGGACAAAATTCTTTCTATAAAAATGTTATACTTAATTTAGAAAGTAATTCAGTTATATAGTCTAGGCAGATTTATTTTTGAAATGTTGCTGATTGATTATGAACTGATGAACGATTTTTTGCACCACAAATATTTAGAATTTCAACGACTGATTATATAATACAATCCTTTTAAAACTGGTTTAACAGAAAATGTAATTAATCGCCGATTGTCAGAATTTCAAAAACACTTTTAATAATGAAAAATATACCCTCTTAGAAACTTTCAATCAGTTTAGAACCCCGTATACTAAAATTAAGATAATAATTAGTGGCAAATTCCAACATTCATTTCGTTTAAATTTCTACCAAAGGGTAAGATTTTCTGTTTCTATACTTCATTCTCTTAATTAAGTTTAGTATTAGGAGAATATTATTTACCCAAACTCGTATTCAATACTAACCTGACTTAAATTAATTTCAATTTAGTCTCTAATTTACGAAAATCACACCATGTCGTTTTCATATTATGTAAAATAATTTAAATAGGTATCTAGCTTTTACGCGCGCTTCCATTGTGATAATGAAATCCTAAATTTAACTATTTTATAAACCTAAGAGCCGCATCCAGTTAAAATGTTATCCCGCATCCCACATCTGACACCAGCAAAAGGTTATTAATGTAGGACTAACATAAAGATTTTTACACATGGTTTATTTTATTAAAAAAGTGATCGCTTGTATAAAGATTTTATAACTTCATTATGATTCTGTAAAAATCGTAATAATTTTCCTTCTCCGAGGAATGAAAAACATGGTGAAACTTCTCTAAGTGATATTAGTAACAAATTGTTAATACCTGACAAATTTGCGACTGAAACTTCTTAAAAAACTTTCCAGTGAAATTTTCATTAAACAAAGCAATCAGAACTAAATTCTATCTAAAATCTGAAAGTTCTATCTGTAATTTTGTTTTTAACTCACGGTTACATATTTTATTTTGTAACGAACTTATTAATTTTTTGAGATTGAGTATCCTTACTGAGATTGAAAGTAATAGTTTAACTGCGCCATGTCGGGAAATGAGATTTTTCTAGTCTTTTTCAGCGTCCGAATATAGTAGAACCGCCATACTACGAGCGCGAGTTTCCCAGGCCATCGATCGTCAGCATCGTAGTGGGTTTGCGGTAGGGAGACTGATCGATGATATAAATAGCTTAGCGTACCGTCAATTTGAAAACGCTAGTTCATCGTAAATGTTGAGCAGGAAACATCGCAACCGAGAAGACCAGAGGCAGGAGTACCACAGGGGTCCGTACTCTCTCAGCACCTCTATAACATATTTACTCACGACATCCCCAAGACTAGAAATATGAACATGGCCCTGTTCGCAGATTACACAGCAATTATGCTAGATCTACTCATTCGATGATGATCATGCAAGAAGAGATGGACTTAGTCAATGACTAGTTTATCTCTTGGAAAATCGGAGTGAATGCCGAAAAGAGTCAAGCGCTCTTTCTGACCAAGAGAAGGAGACCACCGGGCGAGATGATAGATATAGAGGGCGAAAAAGTCGAGTGGACTAACCAAGCTAAATATCTTGGAGTGACATTGGACAGAGGATTGTGCTGATAAAAGTACACCACTGCCACAATCAAGAAGCTCGAAATGACGAGAAAACAACTCTACCCAATGCTTAATAGAACAAGCAAAATGAGTTTGAGCAATGAATTTACGATAATAAAAACAGTGCTTGGGCCAGTATTGACCTACGGATCTGCAGCGTGGCTTGAAGCCCAAGAGAATATAGTAATAAGAATGGCCTTAAACGCCCCGTGGTTCGTCAGAAACGAACAGATAAAGCGAGAAATGAGATGAACCCTCTACAGGAAGTCCTAAGAGGCTGCAATAGTCTTTTTAAAAGCCGATGAGCATGACAATCCACTGATAAGACAAGCAGTAGATTACGACCCAGAAGTGGCCGCAAGAAAACATAAAAGACCTAGAATGCAACTGCAGGTAAAGAATCTAGGAAGAATCCAGAATATCAGGTAGAAGAGAGAAGAGAAGAAAGAAGAGGAAAAATGAAGTAGAAGAGTGAAGAAAGAACTCCGAAGAAAAAGAAGAAGCAAGATCGAACAGTAAGCAGATCCCGTGGAGGAATCCCAAGGATAACACCGAAGAATAAGGGTGCAAGAGGCCGAGGTCAGATCAATAATTCATAATGTAATGAAATGTGAGAAAGACTAGCGAATGGGAGCGAGACCAACCTTACATTGAATGCGAAATGTAAAGCGGTGTAAAGCAATAGGTACAACGGCACCTGAAGCGGAAACACCAATGAGTGACGACCGGAGGTTTACAAGGCTTCGGCCCGGAAACACTCACAGTGTACTTCTGTAGGCTATAGCCTCACTATAGCAAAGAGAAGGCGATCGTGGGGACCTTAAGTCCAGGGGAGGGTTTTAGCCGGTAGAAATTCGGCACTAACTGTGCACTTCGTGTAGGTGTCTATGCAAGATTTCCCCTCCTCTAAAAAAAAGTTAATTTGAAAATAACTACAGGTTCTCCACCTGAAAGAACAAGCAGACTGATGTGACCCCCCGAGAACATCTACTGGACTGGGTCTTCCGGGTCTAATGTTAAATACTTGTGACATGTGGTATTTTACCATCTCACAGTCTTGCTAACATCCTATCCACAGTGTCACTGGCATTGTTACTAACCTTCTAATTTCCTATCGTTACTGGTCGACATTTTCGCGAAACCAAAGAGCCCGAGACAATGTTGTAACATTTCGTTCTATTCTACCGCCATTCATACTCACATGCATACAAGATGTCTCCCGGTGACCGCCTATTAGAATATCATAAGTAGAAATACAATTTGAGTCTTTTGAAAATTTGTATAATTGGGATGTTGGTGATGAAGTAACAGCGCCTTGTCCGAAACTTACTTTTTTTAAATAGACCACCCGGTATGTTATATTTTTTGTATTCTCTTCTTCATTTTCGACAACATTTTTAAAAGTTTTTTTACCGTGCTCTAGCCCTTTATGAGGAAAAATACATTTTCTCCAAATTTTGACTTTTAACAGGGTGTCACATAAAACTGAATATCATTTTAAAATTAAATAGTGAAACTCAAAATTTCGATTATGGCTTTAGATATTATTGGGCTCGATAATGAATGGTCTGAAAATGACATTTTAGATACAGAGAAATGGAAAAGAAACAAATTTTGAACTCTATCAATAAATTTTAAAAAACTAGTTTTTCCAAATACGATATTTCTTTGTTGAATCATTCAGTACATACGCAAGAACATTCCGTATCTGCCCATATATCTGTATCTAGCCAGAACAGAATTATAAGTCGAACATTCATAGTTTTCAACGAAAGATAGCCTAGCTTGAAAACAATGAATGAAGAAAATTGAGAAACCTTATGAAAAATCATCTCAACTATGATAACATTTTATACAGAATTGCGATAATGTACAGTAAATAATTATAAACAATAAGTAATAAAAAGAAACAGCAAAAATAAATTAAAATAATCACAAAAAATAATATTAATCTAAATGTTCAATATGACCTCCACTGACTCTTACATACTTTCGAATACAACATAACAACTTCTGTAGTAGCTTTTGCTATTTCAGCTGGATCAGGTTGTCTAAAAGTTCTTCCATTGATTCAACAAGCGTGGAGTAAATCCTTTGCTTTATTATTCACCAAAGCTAGAAATCTAATGGTGTTAGGTTTGGGGACCTTGGTGGCAAATTCCTCAAACTTTTGGTTTATCACATTTCCACAATGTGGCGGAGCATCGTCCACTTGATACCAACAATATCTCTTATCTTACGGCAAATTATCAACAAAATCTGTCACAACTGTTTGTAAAATGGCCAGGTATCCTTCGGTATTCAACATTTCTTCATAAATATGATAACGTACTTAATCGCACATAATTAGAGTAAACATAAATTTACGTTAAATTTGTTTTGGAAATTTTTCTCCCACATGACATAAGGATTTTCAGTGCACCAGAACTGACAATTATGTTTATTAAACATACTTTCTCTTGTAAATTTTCATTCGTATATCTATAAAACTTTGCATAAAAATACCGGATCTTTTGGTATTCGCAATAAAATCATTTCACGTTATGGTGCGTTCACGGGATGGATAGCCGTAAGAAGGTTGAATTTATGGTGGTGCATGCTATGCTCTGTTAAAATTCTTTGAATCGAAGGTCGTAAAACTCCTAAATTGTATTCTGCTGAACGAGTAGAGCTTTGGGATATACAGAAAAATGACCAACAATTGATTATGTGATCTTCCTTAGACGTTATTGGCCTAGGTAAAATTCTTCCTGCCTTAATTGTTCCATAACTGAGATGATTTTTCATCATGTTTCTAAATTTTCTCCTGTTCATTGATGTTAAGTTAGGATATATATCTTTCATTGAAAATTCTGCATGATCGCCTACAATTCTGTTATACTCGTCATGAATAAAAAAAAATTGATTATGTCAGCGTTTTTATACGTACAGGTTGGTTGAAAAGTTTTGAAAGCGACACCTATTAACCAGTACAGGAATCAAAATTTATACGCCATTTTAATATTTCATCTTCTATAGGAACACACACAATGGATAAAACCGAATATCGTGCAGTGATAAAATTCTTTGTTTTGGAAGGTTTATCAGCAACAGAAATTCATATAAAAATGGTGAAAGTGTTAAAAGGAATCTGCTCCTTCATTTCCAACTGTGAATCGATGGGTTTTAGAGTTTAAACGTGGTCATACAAGCGTCTATGATATTGTTTGTAAAGATCCAAGTGCGACTAAGCGTAAAATTGCTGATACCATAGGCATCTCGGACGAACGAGTACTCTATATTTTACATGAAGATTTGCGTATGAAAACGCTATTCGGAAAGATAGTTCCGCATTCGTTAACAATTCAACTGAATCGAAAACAAATTTATAAGCGTAATTTGAAGCGTTTTAAGTAGAATAAAACCGATTTCGTGCGTCGTTTTGTAACTAAGGATGAGACCTGGATTTACCACCATGATCCTAAACTGAAACAAGAACGCTTACAGGTTACTGAAGCTGGTTGTTCAGCTTCAAAAGAGGTCAAGTCAGAACGATCGGCAAAAAAAATTATGGCATCAGTTTTTTGGAATTCAAAAGGGATTTTGTTGATTGATTATTTTGAAAAAGATAAAACATTTAACTCTGAGTATTATTGCAACCTTCTGGACCAGTGGGATAAAAAAGTTCGTGAAAAAAGACCCGGCTTACAGAAGAAAAAAATCATTTTTCATCAAGACAATGCACGTCCTCATACAAGTGGTTTGATGATGGCTAAATCGAAAGAATTAAAGTACAAATTGCTTGAACATCCACCGTATTCACCAGATTTAGCGCCCTCCATCTACTACCTCTTTTGGAATTTCAAACAATTTCTTCATGGAAAGCGTTTTTCGTCGAATGAAAAAGCGTTTGCAGCCGTGAAACTCAATCGGAATTTCAGGTTTCACTATTTGATTTTCGAAAGTTATCGGAAATGAAGAAAGAAATACAAAAAAATATATAACATACATGGTGATTCATTTAAAATAAGTAAGTTACGGACAACTTCCAGTATAACCGGAAGTAGCACAAAATTGCTATTACTTTATCTGAAGTGAACGTCACCGAAAACACCATTATATCAATTTACAAAATTCAAATCGTATTATTTCCCGTGATATTCTAATCGACCGTTACCGTAAGATACTCTGTATAATAGCACTAAATGTATTCATTTGTGTAGCAGCTACTGTTACATAATCTAATTTTCCTGATAGAAATGAAATGGTTTAGAGATCCTACTTCAAGCTTTGGAGAATTTTATTATTTAACCCTTTTTGTTTTACCTCTCTCATTTCGAATTAAATAATCATATAATCTTATTTATATTCAACTTTAATAATTTTCCTGGAATGTACTAATTATTAACCCCACAATAAATCGCAAAAATACCGTCATGTGTTATGAGCATCGTATTACCGTAAATTTCACCTTTTATTTATGAGCTTTCCCAAAAACAAGTTAGGTCATTTATTTGATTTATGGTGTAACGAAAAAAAATAAATCGGTTTTCTAAATGTTCAAACTTTGTTTATTTTTGAATAATCTGTTGAATTATGCTACACAGGTAAAAGCTTTAATTTCAAGAAAAAATAATACTGCAAAATCGCAGCTAGTTATGCTCCAAATAACGTTCAACTAAATGGGATATAAGACAAAGGTTCATGTAAAGCTGATAGCTCATAAATTATTGCTGATTTTGGATTTCGGTTGACAATTTATGTAAACAATATTTCGACCACGGAAAAGGTGGAGCGATAATTTAAGTCCAGAATGAGGAAAATCGAAGAAGGAACAGGTCAGGGACCTATTATAGAAGGTAGAAGAAGAAGAATATTTAAATTATTTTCTATCAAAAATTTATTGATTAATTTAGATTAAAAATACATGTGATTAGGGATATAAAAGAAAGAAAAATATTCAAACCCAAAACGACAAGTTTAAAGCTTACCGCTAAACTGTATATGATGGTTTAAGCCTTCCCCTATAAAACTTACTTGGATTTATATCGATATGTTTTTTCATGTATGAAATATTGTCAATTGAAATTTAGTTTGGCATAATAATCCAGATCAACAGCCAACTTTCCAATCTCAGACCGATTCATTTCCATTCTCAGGAAGTTAATGTTTTTTCGTTTATACGTTACTCTGTCTATTTTAAGAGATGATCGATCGGTAGAATCAGCTTTTCTACATAACCTACTGAAAATTCAATATATATATATATATATATATATATATATATATATATATATATATATATATATATATATAGCTAAAGTTTTTGATCAGACTTTAAAATTCAGCTCGAAGCGAGATCCAAATTGAAATATTCCAAATTATCATACTTAAGACTGTTACCCCCGAATTCACTAACATGGTTTAACCTTTAAACCATCCTACATTGACAGCACTAACAAAGAGTTTTGAACCCTAAAAATATCAGCATAAAAAATCATTTTCTTCTATAACGTATATTTCAGATAAAACTTTTCCTCCTACATATTTCAAAGCTTTATCGCTAGGTTTTTATCCCTAATATCCCTATATAAACGCTTATTTTTTTTTGACATATGTTATATAAACTAGGTCAATATCATAAGCCAAACAAAAGTGGTCGACTAGAACATCTATTTTTCGTGGCAACTAGATCGGATTTAAACCTTAAATCTTCTTAGTGAATCTGGCTGTTAAGTTTAAGTCGTTAAGGAGTGTTATTATCAAAGTAGGTGAATGTATGAATGATGACAGACTATTGTTAGTCTTTAAAAATAAACGATATTTTATTTGATCATAGTTATATGACTCTGAAATATTTGTGTGACATGAAATGAGGATCGAGAGAAACTTCTAGATAATTTTAAATAATAAAAAAATATACAAAAAAAAATAAGAAATGAATAAAAAATTCAAAACAAAGAGAGTCAAAACCGCCACGTCCTCATTTCGTGACTCCAGTCTCGGCAAAGAGCGGTAACTTAAAATTTATGAGGGTTTTTAGCAATAAAAAACTATATAGTGTGGTGTTCATAACAGGGCATAAAGAAAATCCAGTGAGGATACTTTTGGTAATATCTAATTAAAAAATCTTCAAATGTATTTTCAAAAATTTTTCTTTTATTTTAATCAAAAGGTGCAGCACGGTAAAATAAAAATATGGCATTTGATTATTTGGCAGACTAAAATAAATCTTGATTTTTTACAGTTTCTTATCCGTGACATTGAAATCATCATTTTACATATAAAAACTATAAAATTTTGACCTGATTTCTGTATTTGACGACCCCAGGAACTCCTAAGTACAAAGTTTCAATAGCAAATATAGATTTTTCAAATATTTTGATCCGCCATATTGAATCGGTCACATTGAGGTTACCGCCATTAGGCAGAGGGGGCATTTTCAAAAACTGAGTATTAATTTATAGCATATATTAACGAATCGAAAAATGTATGCATCAAATGCGTTAAATCTTCATCCGATGCTATTCGTGAATGAATTGAAGTGAATACGAAAATAGGAAAATTTAGATAATTTGAATTGATTCTAGTATTCAGCAATCTTAACAACCCCTGAATACAAAATTTCAGACACAAATTTTGCTTTTAGAAAAATATGCGCTATATTAAATCCGCCATCTTGGAAATGAAGATTTTACAATAGTTTTGACGATATCTTAGAGAAGAAAAAAAGATATCAATGTAAACCTAAGTAGGTTTTGAAGCGAAATCTTAGTACTTTTAACTTGCATATATTGTTTAGCGATAAAATTTAAACTGCCCTGTTATATAACGTGAAAAATAGCGAAACACCTTGATTTCTGGACTTTTAAGTTAGAATATCATGAGAGGCCGAAGCAACAGGTCAATTCTGATTTCAGATTCATAGTCTGAACTGATTTAAGCGAGTAACGAGGCGAGTCGCACTAGAAAATGCTAAATGAGATTTTGTCGAAATGTCGTGAAAAACGATTTTTTGAACGAACGGATTGAAACCCGAAATAACCAAACAATATTTATTTATATATATATATATATATATATATATATATATATATATATATATATATATATATATATATAGTGACATTTCCTATATCTGCTGGTGTTATTGTTGTGGACACCAACCAATATATGCAAAAAATATCAAAAATTCTCAAAGACACCTTTTACAAACAGACGAACAGAGATCCAACAACATACCTTGAAAAAACTGCAAAAGTCAAGTTCAGAGCCTCAAAACTAGACTCAAAAACGGAAAAATCTATAATACTAAGGGAAAAATCAAGCAGATGTCTAAAACTGTATGGCCTACCAAAAATACACAAAACAAGTGCACCACTCATACCAATAGTGAGCGCCGTGGAATCTCCAACACAGAGTCGAACTGGCCGACTCCTTCGTAAAAAGCTCCGAACATCTGACCAAAATGATCAAAAACAATTATCTTGAAGAAAATGGCACCTTAGTAAGTCTTGAAGAAAATGGCACCCTACTCAATTGAACATGTAGAACACTGTCTAAAAAACACATATTTCATGTTCAATAATCAAATATATAAAAAAAAGATGGCACACCTATGGAGTTCTCACTTTCACCAGTTATAGCCAACCTTTTTATGATATATTTCGAACAAGAGGTACTGTAAAAGGCATCTTTAAAACCAAAATTTTGTAAACGCTATGTGGATGATATTTTTGTAATATGGCCACATAGAAAAGTACACCTAGATAATTTCCTCAAATACCAAAACAATAACCACCATAGAATCCAATTCACGCTAGAAATGGAGCAAAATAAGAAACTTCCTTTTTTATTATTAACTAGGAAACCCAACAACACCCTGGGTTTCGGCGTATATCGAAAACCCATACATACTGACCGATGCAAAATTACATCACCATCCCTCGCAAAAACAGGCAGTAGTCAACACATTAATATCAAGATCTCTCCGCCTACCATGGTTTCACTTCTTTATGATTTCTCCAAGTAGCCAAACAACAACCTTGATTTAGTCCTTAGAAAGTGGCGAATCCAAAAAAAAATATTATTATGGAAAATAATAGATATCTCAAAAATCTCCGTTATAGACGACTTTAGAAATTAAAAAATGCTTTAATATTTATAATTTTATTTATTACTCAAAGGATTTTTATACTACTTAACAAATTTAAATAAGACTTTTGGATCTTTCTAGGTATTAGACATGAACATGAGAATATTTTTTTAAATTGATATCAATTTTCTTGAGTTATAATGCTAAGAAAAAGAGGTTACTTTCTTTGGACAGCAGCTTAGTCACCTGCCAATTACTGAATTTTGTTGGTTGGAAAATATACACTGGGTTATTGCGTAAAAAATGTTATGTTAGATATTTTCACTAAATTCTAATGTAAAGCTGTTGGAAATGATCGCGTATGAAAATAAAAGTCTAACGAAAAAAAGTAGGTAAAGTTTAACGTTTATTTATCTTAATAGCGAGAATCTCGAGTTATTCCAACATATCATTCTCTTCAATTTACGGTGTATCATCTTAGAATAAAATTGGCAGATTTCCGGCGAGACAAAAAAAGAAATAATGATGCCATTCCATGTTTCCTGACAATGTAATTTTCTTTAGTGCCTACATTTCATTTTAGGGTTTTGGTTTAACTAAATCTTTTACAAATGATTGTTGTAAAAAAGCTTAATGCAAAATAATTAGGCATTTAAACGATACTATGTGATAATAATGGAATTTTATATTATTATGTCTCATATTTTTAGAAAAAAAATTCAGCGGAACATACGTTCTGCATGAAAAAATTGGTGCCTTTGTCACACAGGGTGGAGATTTTAATGTGTTGCAAAGCGATATCGGGAAAATGGTTTTAGACTGGTGAAGTAATAAAGAAAGCAGCAGTGGGACAGATTTTATGATATTTTCCCCCAATTCCCATATTGAATGGCATGTGAAATATCAAATGAAAAGTTATTTATTTTTTTCGAACTTTCGATTCGCTACAAACGCCATATAAAGAGCAAGATTGTATTTAATACTCTTTTTTATTAGTATTATTACCGGCTGTTGTCCTATTAGTAATAATTTTGATTAGCAACTTGCAGGGATGGTATATTAAACTAATTAGCCGATAGATATCCAGAACAGATGCATTTTATTTTTTAATAAGACGAAAATCATTACACTGCAGGATATTGCCCTTTTTATAGACATAAAAATAAGTTTTTTTTTATTTAGGAATTATTATTTCTTCTGTCTTTTCTATCATTTCTATTACTATGCATACTTATCTTGTTACCCTGTAATTTTTTATATTCCTAACAAAATATTCGATTTCTTTGTAGCTAATTTTTTGTATTTTTTCGGATCCCAAGTTTACCATTATTTTGTTCTTGTTACTAAAGTATGGTTTTTGAATTTCTGAAGTATAAAGGGTTTTGCAGAATGATATCGTTACTTCATGTTAAAGTGCTTTAAAAGTCAATAAAAGACAGAATCAACCGGTTAGTTAACGTTAATGGTAAATGTAAGAGCGAGTGAAACTGCTAATCGCCAGTTGCTGGGTCAGCATGCTCTGCCATGGTTGGCTACTAGAGAGACCACGTGACTTGGTAAATAAGTTACTAACGTGTATTTATCCATGAATAATTTTGAAGTAAAAAAATGATAAATAAATTATTTATTTATCTTTCATAAATCTGCGGATAAAAATAATAATCTCTCTAAATAAAATTGAAACTGAAATGATAATAACTTTCACTAATCCTAGTTGTTTATAAACAGCAGAATATTTAACCCATTCATAAAATGGTTGAACTTCTGCTCTTAGAGCACCTTTGTCGATGATATTGAGTTTTTTCTGGCGTCTTTAAAGTTGTCTGAAAGGTTTTGTATAGAAAGTACAAAAATCTCGAAGAGTCTTAACTAGGTGTTCTTGGATTGTTGACTGGAAAGTCTCTTCCGGGCAAACTATTTATAATTCGCGCTCATTGTCATCGACATTTATATCCTCAAGACCACGAAACGTTGATGGAGTCTCTTCTTGATCTGATTGCTTTGCTGGACATTTAACGACTGTAAAGACATTTACTGAAAGAACCAGTTGATTAAGTTCTTTTAAAAAAATTATTTTTGCTAGTTCGTTATGTATTTTGTTAAAAACAAAAATTGGGAATTATTTTATACATCTATAAACAAGAAGTAAAAACTACTATTATTATTATGGAACGGAAAAGAAGCCAGGTAAAATTCAGCGCCCAAGTATACAAAATATTCAACGTTTAGGTTCAGACATCAGTATCTTTGGATGAATTGAATCTAAATGACACGGATTCATGCTGATTTAAATTTTTCTACTTGAATTTATTCATTTAAAAAAAATTGAGATATATTTTATCTTAAATTTGTTTTTAAATATTGTAATTTGCCTGATGAAGATAACAGGTCTGATAATGTAGAAGTAATTTTTTATATTTTGACATCAAAGTACTGAAATTTTTGTATCAGCGACTATGATAAACATTTGTAGGTGATACACAGCAGGTAAAACAATGTTCTTAATTTTTAAATTATGAGTTTTCCATATATTTAATATTTGTTTTGCACGTTCTAAAACAGTTTCAATAAAAACAATAATTTTTACTGCACTCTTGCTTTTGTAAAACACACAAGATGCTGTTGAATGGAGGTTACCATGTTTCTATTTATTTATATTAAAATTTTCAATAATTTGTAATTTATCAGTATTTTTACGTTATATATTTGTATAATAAAAATAATAACTTAGAAATTTAAGGAAATCTCAATAATAAACATATAATAATTATTAATAAAATATTTTTGAATGCGTGAATCACAATTGCACAATGACAATAATGCTGCCAGATACTCCATTTCTTACTTCCATTGCATTCAAGTTTTACTATTCAAAATTTCTAATGCCCTAAAATACTCGACCTTTACCAAAAAGTCTCTGCTCCAGTTCCTAAGTGCTGGGTGCTTTTTTAGGATTTGCACAATAGTTTCATTCTCCTCTAGACACCATCTGTAAGCCGCATTGTTCATGACACTAATCTTATGAAGATTTCCTTGCAGGTAACAATGTCCTGTTTTATATTATTACCTCCGCAGTTTATAGAAGAAAAATATATATTTTAGACATTAGCAGACTGCAACGAAAATGCTTCCCAGGAATGGGCAGACTCTCGCAATCTCTCATTAATCCATGACCTAAAGCTACCAGCCATATCAAGCAAGTCGGCTCTGAGCTGAACGAGACTTGCAGGATAGTGACAGAATGTATGAAGGCTACACCAAAACCCAATCCTTACAACGCAACCGGCCTCTCTGCTGCTGCATCTTGCTCTGAGGGAGCTAAATACATAGAAAAAATATAGCAAACTCTCAAAGAACGACTCCACTCTATGGCTCAAGACTACAAAGGAATAGTTAAAATCTCCCAAGCGTCCAGCACCTTAACTATAAAACCTGGTAATCCTTTAACGGCATAAGGACAGGGATAAGCTGAATTAAAACTAACTCGGTAATATGGAGGAAAACAAACTACAATAACCTTCACTAATCTGTAGCGAAGTACAAAACATGGAACACTTTTTCAGACTAGGTTCCCAGCAATGTTCCCATGACGATTTATGGTTTTCTAATAAAAAAGTTATTTTAATGCCTGAATAGCATATTTTCGGGGTCCACTTTTTTAAGGGATATAGCTTACATTTGCAACAAGGGAGTTATGACCTGAGTCGATGTCTGCTTCTGGGCAGGTTGCAACACGTGTAATGCTATTCCGGTATACTTTGTTGATGAAAATGAAGTCAACTGATTTACATACAGTAATTTTCCATCCATCTTGGGGATACTTTCAGGTAGAAAGTCTTCTAGTATACAGTTTATAGAAGGTGTTTTTGATGATCTAATTTTCATCACAACAGAACTAAATTAACGTTTCACCTCGTTCACTTCTTTTGATTTTCTTGATCGTTACTTGTAGGAATCCATACTAGTTACGACTGTGATAAATATGATACATTCCTTTTTATATTTCCACACAATAAACCCAAATACGCACATACACCATACACAGTCCCGCAGCTAACTTTTACATTGAAATCACCACTATATTGAAATCTTGAGGTTTTAATGACTGCAAAACTTCCCGGAATTGTTTAGTTTCTGCTTTTGACTTGTTTGCTATAGGTGCATACATACACTTGAACTATATTGATGTCAATCGGTCTGACACTGATTTGTAAAAGTATAATTCAATCTAAGTATACTAGTGCATCCTTTGTAGACTTATCCATCTCCTTGGATGCAATAGAGGCTTCGTTTCTGTGATCTGGATCACTGTTTCCAGAGCAATGAAGTTTTTTTCCATTTTTTCTATCTTTTTCACTACCAGGTCATTTTGTCTTAGCTTAGCTAAGAATGTCAGGGGGCAAGTTGAAAACAACACAGCAATATAAATAACTGGTATAGCAGCCATATTCAAACAGGCTGGCACATGGCAGCCGAAGAAGAAAAAGAATGAAAAATGAGTAAACGTGGTCCTATACTGGGCTGAAAATGTATGATATCTAGTCCGCATATAATAAAATAATGTAAGTAATTTAATAAGTTCACTCAACTTATAATTTTAAAGGGATTTCGAAGACAATGAGAAATACAATGTCAGTCGTTGCCTTAAAATATTTAACGATCTAATGCAACGCTGAATGGGTCGATAGCTTAACATAATTAATTCATCAGTTCATCTATTATGTATGACCTATAGAAACGTTTTCTATGTGTCGTAACTATTTGTTTAGAACTGGCAGATTGTATTATATTTTTTGTTGATGTACTATTGTATCGTTGAACTTTTCTTCTAGAGAAGCCAGAAAATCTTTAACTGAACCATGTGGGAATCTATACATTGTTCCTAACATTATCTTTCCCGTATTTAATTGTAAAGTCATTACCAGTACCCAATAATTATAATTATAGTAAACTTCAGGCCATTCTGAACATATAACACACATCCACCTATATGGCTACTTTTTAAATAAGTGACAAGAGCTGTGAGCTATTAAACTCATGCTTACATGTTTGAATATCCTTAGTAACGTGAGTTTCACTTGTGCACACAGTTAAAGGATTGATTATTATTGCTTATTAATTGTCTCAGTTCTGTCATGGGCCCCACTGTATATAGTTGTAGGTTCGATCCCAGTTAGCTGGCTTCTCAGAGAGTTATAAATAAATCTCTGAGACGCCAGCTCAGTAGGGTCAAACCAACAACTCAAAAAGATATGAAAAACTATATCATGTGAATGTGGCAACACCTACGTTGGTGAAACCAAGAGATCCTTTGAAGTAAGAATCAAAGAAGTCACTGGTATTCACCAGAACTCGAATTGCTTTAGCAGACCGTCTTTAGATATAAGAGAAATGTGAAAACAACTTCTTAGTAATTGTAAATTAAAACTAAATGCAACATAAATGGAACTATAGCGTAACATGCGTTACTACACTCATCTCGGTGACACTTCACAATGTCCTCTGCATTTACTTTTAGTATAAATAGTTGTGTAGCTTAAGAATTTGTTCAAATTCACTTAAGAACGGCTACTGATAACTACTAGCCGAAACGTCGTGATATTCAACAAAAAATAAAGACCATGGAAATCCAACAGATATCTACAATTTATAACAAAACCTTCCCTATTACAAATATTTAAGGTTATTTCCTCTTGGAAGACTGGAAAACTATTATGATCTTTATGAGAAATAAAAACAAAACTTTTACTCTGTCGACCAGTATTATTTTCATTTAATGTTCAATTCTTATATCTTTTATACCGGGTCTTCTCAAACTTGAGTCACTTATTTTAACAGCTTATAGAACTCGTTTATATAAAAGTTGGCAAATACAGAAATTATTAACGATTATATAAAAAATTTAAAAACTGTAATACAAACCTGATTTCATGATATTTTTAACCACTACATTGTAAAAACATTGTTTACTACACTGAACAGATTACATCTTGTTCTAAAAAAAGTGTTCAAAATTGTTACCATTTGTTCGGTTAATGCTCGACGTATCCATGAGTCAAAAATAAAATCCCAATCTCCACGGATAACATCAGAAGCATTTTCAATGCGTTGTTGTAGTTCTTCCACAATGTTCACTTCCCCATCGTGATAAACTAACTGTTTTAAACAGCCCTGCAGGCATTTAGATCCGGGGAACGCGCAGGAGAAATGTGTCCATTTCGCCTTATCCATCTATTAGGAAACACATTATTTAAATGTCAACAAATGTCAGTCGATTTGGAAAAGAATATGCTAGTCCAAACATTTTGTGCTGAAAATGACTTCTTTTTACTGCATGCGGAATTTCTACTGCCTGAACATGGTTGTTGTTGAAATTATTTACTCCATTTCTTGTCATCGTGGTCTCATCGGTAGCCAAAATAAATTTAGTAAAATTGGCTTTTATGTTGTACTGATGTAAGAGCCAGTGACAAAATTCAACTCTTCTAGGATAATCTTCTGGTTGCAACGCTCGTACCCGTTGATAATGGTACAGATAAAGTTTTTCTTGTCGTACAGTTTTCTACACTTTACTATGAGTAACTTCTACTTGATCTGCTATGGACCTAGTGTTCGTTGTTGGATCATTTTCGACAATTTATAGCATTTCTTCCTCGATCTTTATCATTTCGCGTGAAGGAGGTTTTTCAGCATGACCTTCTCGTTATTCTTTTAAATACCCGGTGTCGCGAAGTCTTTTAACTAAATTTACAAACATCCACGGAAACAGATGGTTTCGTAAAGGAAATATACGTCCACTAGTTCACTGTTTTCATAATCGTGTGCCATTTTTATTGCACTAAATACCCAGAAATGAAAAATAATATTACGCATTACTATACGAATTATTTAGCACTGGTCAGATCGAAAATCATACTCAAAATTGTATAACAATTCCATGCAAAAAATAGGCATACCCAGTATCAGTAGTAAACAAATTTTTTACAATGCAGTGGTTGAAAATATCATGAAATAAGGTTTGTATTACAGTTTTTAAATTTTTTAAATAATTGCTAATAATTTCATTCTTTGGTTACTTTTATACGAGGTTTGTATCAAAAGTATCGAGCTTGCATTCATATCTCCGCGTCAAAACTTCCAAGCGACCTCTGTGGGGCATGGGCGTCACCAGTAAGTTTTCACGAACTCGTTGCTGTGCGCAGTTACCGACTGGACATGTTAGTTCGTGAACGGTGTGCATTTGTTTACAGTTTCTTTCTTTCGTTCGTCGCATTTTGTTATTGTAAAAAATGACGTAAAAATTAGATCGAACGAATTTGCTTTAAGAGTGGTACAAGCAGTTTAAAGATGGCCGTACGTCAGTTGACAGTGATTTTCGCTCTGGTTGACCTTCAGACGCAATAACACTAGTAAATGTCGAGCGTGTGTGACTTGCAATTGAAGGAAATCGTGGGCTGACTGTATGCGAACTAGAAAGTTATCTTGGAATACCAAAAACTAGTTTGGAGAATTTTAACCGAGAATTTGGCAATGGCTCGCGTGTGTGCGAAATTCATCCCAAAATTGCTAACGGCAGAGCAGAAGAATCTTCGCTTTGAAATCGCTAAGGACCACTTGCAAATGGTTTCTAAAGATGAATCATGGGTTTACGGCTATGATCCAGAAACAAAGCGACAGTCTTCACAGTGAAAGCATTCTGAATCCTCAAGACAAAAAAAAACACGTCAAAGTCGGAGCAAAGTGAAGACAATGTTGACTGTTTTCTTTAATTATGAAGATGTTGTGCACCACGAATATGCTCCGAGAGGTCACACGATCACTAAAGAATACTACGTTGAAGTATTGAAAAGACTGCGTAACGCAGTCAGAAGAAAACGGCCACAGCTTTGGACAAGCGGTGATTGGCTGCTTCTCCACGACAGTGCGCTAGCAATATTTAACAAAGCACCAAGTCATATAGCTTCGCCAGCCTCCGTACAGTCTCAACGTAGCTCCCTGCGACTTTTGGCTCTTTCCCAGATTAAAAATGCCGCTCAAAAGACACCGGTTCGATGACAAAGAGACGGTTGAAATTAATGCGACGAATGCACTGAAGGCAATTCAGAAAAACTGACTTCCAGGACTGCTTCAGGAAGTGGAAACACCGCTGGGAACGTTTTATTCAATTAAATGGGGAGTACTTTGAAGGATATCACTCACCGAATGATAAAGAATAACACCAATACGAAGATATGAAGGTAGGCTCGATACTTTTGGGACAAACATCGTATAAACGAATTTTGGCAAATCGACTTCTTTTTATGAGTTCTACTAGCTGACTCAACTTTGAGAACACCCTGTATATGTCCTTCTAAGGCCAAAGAAACAAAAAAACAAGATGCTTAGTTTGAAAAGATTAGTCTATTGTTTAAGTTATACATCAGCATTTTTTATTTGCAGAGCACTCCCGCATAACAACGGAATCCATTTTCAAGATATATTTACGCTTAATTGCCCTTACGGCCTCATTATCATTATCCCTTTAAAGGTAGCAACGGGCAAGGGTCAAAAAAAAGCTTTTTGGGATAATTGTTACTCTAAATATTTTTTGGCTATGTTTTCATCAGAATTGGCCCTCGAAGTAAAAGCGTCGACTTTATAACAGTTGTTTGTTAAAATGTATCTTTCTTTATTCTCTTTGAACAGTTAAAGGAAGCGTAGCATAATTAACGATGTTTCAAATTAAACATTAATTAATTTGATTCTGTCAAAAAAACTTCTAAATTAACGAAAGTAAAATATAGAAAGTTTTTAAAATAAATTACCAATAAAGATTTTAAATGAGTCACGGTTATCAAGTTGTTATAACAATAGATAATTATGTTTTGAGATGATTTCCACCGGAAATTCTCGTTTTCAGTATACAAGATATTAAAGATTTTCTTGGACAATATTATCAAAAAACACTTCTGAAACATGTGAAAATTAATTTTATTTATCTTCAAAACCTAGATTGAAAGAAAAAAAATATACGCATACATGAAGAAAGATTTGGTTTGCTGATAATATTATGTTAAGAACCAAACGAATAATATGGGTATAAACATTTAAGTTAAAAGAAAAACTAAATATCTAATAAAATACATCAGAATCATGGGATATTAGTATTCAACTAAGAAATCTAAAAGGTACCATGAATAAATTAAATTTCTAACTGGAAATTCTTATTCCTTGACATATTTTATCCAAAAAAGTGATATCAAGTTTTAAGCAGCCATTTCCTTAATCAAATTTAAATGTTTTATTGCGTATTAAGACTAGTCGTAGCCCTCCTTCTCACTTTATCCAGGCTAAGGGCTTATACAAGAATTTTGAAGCATGTTAAAGGAATAACAGACCAACAACAATAAATATTGACATAGCAATGAACTAATAATAATAAGTATTGTCATTACTGACAAAAAATTATTGTCAACCGATTCAATCTTATGAACTTCTTCATTTAATTTCAAAATTTATTATTTAATTCTGAACTTTCCTCTATGGCCGAACCCTATAGTAACTCAGAAATGACCAATATGGTATTCGCTTACAGGGATTGACAAGAAAATGGTCGGGAGTTGGTGTGAGTGAACAGAGAAAGATTTCCAAATCAACCCATACGGAAACACCAACGTTTTGCTCCAGCAATGATTGATTATGGAGGGAATCTTACGAGTGAGACACTGGAGAATGAATTGAAGAAAATCCGTGTCTGAGCAACAGATACTTGAGTTTGGGACTTAGACTTTCCACAGATACAGTAAATTGGATTTTAACAAAACAGCTGTTGTATCTATTTTACCTCCAGACAGTACAAGTACTTCTACCTCTCAACCTCAAATTGATACTAGGCTTCTGCCGATTCATTAATGAACCAAGAGTACATTCATATTTTTTTTCATAAATAACGTTGATTTACCGATGAAGGTTGTTTTACAAGAAAGCATATGATAAATTTACATAATGAACATATATATATATATATATATATATATATATATATATATATATATATATATATATATATATATATATATATATATATATATATATATATATGAAAACCCGCATACAATGGTAACATGGTAACATGTATTATCAACATTAATTTAAAATAAGCAGGGGTAATTGAACGATTGGTTCTCCCATCTTACCACCTCGTTTAAATGGTTTAAATTGCCTAGAATACCCAGTAAATTTACCAAATTTATTGGATAATCTTTCACTGGCTAGAAACAAAATATGTGGTTCATGAACGATAGTGCACTCCCATAGTTTACATTAAATATTAGAAATCATTTAAATGAGAATTTTCAAAATCGATGAACCAGCAAAAGAATTAATGAGTGAATAAATAAAAGGTGTTGATACTAGATCATCGATGCTTAGGCTTTACATGCCTCCATAGCTGACTGAACTTGCCTAACAGCTTTCGGTGACAAAATTGTATCTCAAAAATGTCTCAGCGTCAGTCTGTTGATTGCTAGATACTCTCTGAGGACATGATCAACAGTTTCATCTTCCTCCAGGAACTATATGCAAGTCGGGTTATCTACGACATCAATTTCATGAGGTTGGCCTCTCAGGTGACAATATCCTGTCAACAATCCCACCACAATTCGCAGCTCTTTTTTTCCTAAGAAGAGAAGATTTCTTGTAAGCTGCGCGCTAGGTCCCGTTATGTGTTTCTTGGCACACCTCGTTCTAGGAGCTCCTCCTCACGATTCAATAAAGTTGCTTTCTAGCAATTTTATTCCCTTTTACCAACGGCAACTGGAACAGGTAGAATTGGTTAGGGTCCATATGGCTCGATCCAGGACTCCATCTTTGCCACACGGCCCGCTTCCTCATTCCCGTATATTGTCAGAATGTTTGGCACATACCTGCACTTTGACACCGATTGCGAAGCTACGACACTAGACTTCAATACCATTATCGCATCCCTACTATCTGAATTTATATTTATTATTCGAGTTCTATTTAAGTTCCACTCACCGTCACATGGCAGAATAGCGTAAATTTTAGCAGTAAAAGTCGTTGCACTTTGTCTGACAAGATGGAACTCTTTGATTCCCGTGTTCTTAGTGAACACTGCGCCTCGAGCTCTTTAATCTTGTCGAGATTCATGTGTAAACCACCAGGATCCACTTTTCGGAAGATTTTGCTTCCCCTCCTAGTCATCTCTACTTGGTAAAAATATCTTAAGAGACTGGGTGGGTTTCAAAATCTATTTGTATGGGAAGTGATGGTCATCTCTCCACCTGGCTTTCCCAGACACCTGCAAAGGATATGATGCTCCTGTAAATTGGCCACCTTGCCCACCGGATTAAATGCCTATAGATTACTTTTCATGGGAAACTCTAATATAGATGATATACTGTAGACCTGTTAACACAGAAGAACAGATGGTGAAAGGATGAGGTTCAATTAGTTGAATGAATTTTTGTGTACATGTGTACATGAAAATGGAGTTTAATTCAGCAATTAAATACGTAAAATTTTTCTGTTTTGGGTTGTTATTAACTTTGTGTGTAATTCTTCTTAATTGTTTTTTTCCAGTTCATTATTATAATTGCTCTATGAATTTTTATTGTTCTTAACCTGTCGGCTTTTAAATACGTTTAAAATTTCTTGAACCAATCTTAAGCCTGGCTAAAATGTTAAGAGGGCTACGACAACTCTCAGTAAGCAAAAAAAAACATTCAATTATTTAAGAAATGACTGTTCGAAGCGACCCCTAACTATAACTTTTTTAAATAAAATAAATAAGGAACAAAAATTTTTAATTAGATGTAATTTGAAGTGCTGCTTATGGCGCCATCTGCAATGTGTATCGAAACTATAATGAAATCTTGATATTTCGTCCTAAAAAATTCCAAATTAATAAATTAAGTGTAAATTAAAAGCTGAAGAAAAATCTTTAAAAAAAGTTGTAAAAAATTATAACTTTGATACCCTGTATTTGGGAAACAATCAACTTTTAGACCAAGGTAAATTGGACTAGAAACTTATATTTTATCCTCAATAATTTGGGCTAGAGTTTTCTATAGATGATTCAGAGACACCCTGTATATATACTTAGGGCAAAAATTTGAGCTCTCCAAGAATAACCTAATAGCAGACCTGCAACGAAGAGTTTCATTGGTATAGTCAGCATCTGAAAGACCTGAAGAAGTTTTTAGATCCGAAATACCGAACAAGCTATAAGTGCTGGTCTTTGATCAATATGTCCTTCCACTTCTAGAACCGAAATATGAGTGTTAAACTAAAATACGATCCAATAAGGCGAAGACTACTAAACAATAAAGTAAGACATCGTATACCCAAAATAAAAACAAAGAAAAAGAACAGTCAAGGATGTGATAGAAAGGGTTTGCTTGTTAAAACGGGATTGAGGATGGCAGATAATAGATGGACGTGAATGATGATAGATATGCTATGAGAAAGTCGAAAAGCAGGGGAAAACTATAAGTACGATAGTCAGAGAATGTGTAGCGATGAACGGGACTTGACTGGATGAGAAAGACACACCTCAGAAAAGAATGACAAGAGTTGAGAGAGTAGTAATAGTATTTCTGTATATAATATTTCTGAATCTAGTAAAGTTTCTTTTTTAATATGTTCAACAATATTTTCTATAAAGAAAATTATGAATATTTCTTTTCCTACAAAGAAACTTTCATGTTTTAATTAAATAACCTGTAACCTCGGATCCATTACGGCTCATTTAATTTTTGACAAAGTCAATAGGAATACTTTAATCATTTTAGAAACTAAGTTTACATTTTATTGTTTAAATTAATCCACCTCAGTGGCAAACATTTTAAACAGAGCTGGTTTCTTTGATCTTACCACCGTCAATCGCAACAAAAGCAAGTTTGCTTGGTTGTTGTATATGGTCGTAGACGAGCGGCTTTTTTAATAATAGACAAAGAGAAATTTTCTTTTTTTTCCTGCTTTTAGTTTTTGTGGTTGTTGTGACTCCTTTGATTATTTTCAAGTGTTAAGAATTACTACAAGTTCGAAGTTTCTATTTACTGTCAACAAAGAAATAATTTTTTCTGAAATGACATAATAAATTAGGCAAGCTGCAATTTGATGTAACTTTGTTCCCCAGTGGGTACACTGATTAACAAGTCATAGTTGTTTAAATAATTGACTTAATAATTAAAACTTTAGTAAATATTATAAATAAAAATATTATCACGTGAGTCAACGACTTTTATTTATACCACTTATGTCAAATTTTGTGGCAAAAAATCATAAGAGGTTTTCTTGCCTACTGGGTTTTTTTTTGGTTGACCCTTTCCCAGTTATCAGTATAAATACTATACCCAGGAGTCCAAACGGCATATGCATATTCTAATTTGGGGAATATATAAGAATTGTAAACGGTAACCACCGAAAAAATACTATTAAACTCTGTAATAAAAAGCAAAATAAAGTTAAGATTTGGTATTTATATGAACATAGACAGAAAGTTTGGGTATCGAAAACCACATCGAGATCCTGGAACTCATTATTGTGAGGAACCAAACAATTATTTAACAAATAAGTATATTAAATTGATGAAGATTTGGTTGTAAAAGACCGTGATAAACCTGAACTTTAAATTAACAGCATGACGTGAAATTTGTTCATTGAAGATTTTGGGTCGGTGAATTCGAATCCGGCCGAATCCTATTGTTGTGTGGTTTGAAGTTAGGAGGCAATGAGGCTTTTTCCTTAAGCTCTCTATATCTTTAATTAGAGCTTGGGGGTATTTGCAGGAAGGAGTTATTTATGGATATGTGTTTCCGTGGAACAGTTTAGATATGGAAAGGTTTGGTTTAAAAAGTAGAGAGTAAGCGTGGCTTGGTAGTTGTTTGTTCCTTATGTAGCTAATAGATAGAGTTTGAGCTTCATGCATAATGCTAGTGTTTGGACTGCTATAGTAGACGCCAATTGTTAGCCGAACACCTGTGTTGTATATTAGGTTTAGTTTTTTAAGGTAAGATGTTGGAGTGGAGCTATAGATAATGGAGGAATAGCCAAGTTTAGATAATATGCAGTTTGATGTATTTTTATGAGGGAGTGGCGGTCGGAACCATATGTTGTGCCAGCCAGAACTTTGATGATTTTAAGATTTCTCGCGCATTTGTTTTTTTAGTTTGTCAATGTGATGCTTGAATTTCAGCAATTGATCTAATATTACTCCTAGGAATGTTTTACTTGTTGTATTGGATTGTTATTGTATTGAAAGTAGGAAATTTTTGGACAATTTTTTGTGCGGCAAAAGTTGACTATGTTTGATTTTCCAGATAAAAAAGCAAAACTTTTATCGGAGGACCATTTGGCTAGGGTATTCAGGGAGGATTGTAGGATAGGAAACCAATAGAGTCTGCTGATATATGATGTAACAGGACATCGTCGACAAAGATTCTTATTTGTGTTCTTTCGTCGATATGCTTGGTAATTTCATTTATAGCTAGAAGAAAAAGTGTGGAGCTAATGGAACCTTGAGGGACTCCAATATAATGGTTGTATGTTTCAGATATGGAGTTTATGATTTTCACGGCGAGTGTTCTGTTATTTAGAAAATTTTGTATGTATAAAAACGTGTTGGCCGCTATTTTGATATTTGTGAAGGAGCTGATTATGCTGGCTCTATCAAGTTTATCGAATGCTTTGTTAATGTCGAAGAAGATGGCTGTTAAATGTTTGCGTAGTCGAAAAGAGTTTTCGATTTCGGTTTCTAGTGCTACTAGGTGGTTAATTGTTGATCTATCAGGTCTGTATGCAAGTTGCTCCTATATTAGCATTTCATATTTTTTCAAGTCTACAGTAGGCCGAAGTTTATCATGTGCTTAAGGAGTTTTTCAAGATAAGGCTATAAGATTCAGGAGGTGAAGGAGGTTTGCCGGGTTTATGTACGGGGACGATGATAGACTGTAGTACATTTAGGCCAGAGGTTGGTAGATATTTGATCATGGGGACTTGATGTTTTCAGGGCATGAGGAGGTGTCTTTGCTACGGCAGAGCTCAGGAAGTGTGAAGGGTAGGTTATATGATAGCTGAGGTATATTAGTGTTAGAAACTGAGAGAATACTTTCATTTGCGGTGTTATTATATAGTTGTTATATAGAGAGGAGTAGTGAGAGGCAAACGTTTGAGATAGAGTGCGTGAGTCTGTGACTTATTGGTCATTTTAGATGATGCCTATAATGTTATTTGATGATTTTCCTTTTGTTTGTTCCAAACTTCCCTGTTTGGTGTATCTGTATTGATGGTGGTTACAAACTTATTCCAGGAAGTCCTTTTGGCCTCGTTTATAGTTCGCTTCGAGAGGGCCATTAGTTTTGTAAACTCAATTAGATTGGCTATACTAGGGAGCCGCTTGAATTTATTTAAGGCTTTTTTAAATTTTCTATGGCGATTTTACATTCATCGGTCCATCAGGGAGCAGGATTTTTTCCATTTTGAACTTAGAAATACTACGTTAGGAGGCTTGATGAACTGCATCTGTTGGCTAGACTTCACCATTTAGGAGTTGTATTGTAATTTTTGTTAATCAATTCTCAAGATAGACTATTTATTCTAATTATTATTATTATTACTAGGAAACACCATAACTTCTATTCTTTTCTTTAAACTTCAAAATTGCTGAAAATATGTTTTTATAACTAGTTTCATATTATGAATGTACCTTTCATAAAATATATTTATTAATTATTACTTCTTAATGGGTTATCAGTGTTTTTTCAGTTTTATTCCTGAGATATTTCATTTTCAGCTTATCAATTTTTTATATTTTATATAATAATTATTCTTTTTTTTTAAATCAAATATAATTTGACGGGATAAGCGTGGCAGATATTTTTTTTAAGAAATGTTACCTATTTTAGGTACATAAGTATTATGAGTTTCATTTAAGTTACTGTGAAAAATATTACTAATAAACTTCACCGATTAGGCTTCTTCGAGTGATGACCACTTAATAAAATTTTACAGCCAGGTTTACTAAGAAGATTTAAGACTTAGACCTGGTCTAGTTGCCATAAGAGTCTGATCTTCTAGATGCCAAGTTGTGTTTTGCTTATGACATTGCTATAATTTGGATTACATATACCTACAAATACAGGAAAATTAAGGACACAAATCTAGAAAATAAGTATTGGATTCTATGAGAGAAATAGTTTTCTCCCGAAAACAAACAAAATTTTATATTTTCGATAATCTGGTAATAAATACAACAATTTTTTATTGTTGTATTTTTAAATGAAAAATATGGGGAATGTTACGAAGAAACAAACTTGAAGTCAAAGATACCATGAGAACTAATAAAATCACATTAGAGCAGTGGGAAACATACTTTAAAAATCTATATAAGGAAGAGGAGAACATGGAATAGATACAAAATGACCATGAGGAGGACGATAGCATAGAACAAACAAATGACAAGATAGGAAACATCTTAAAGTCCCTTAAGAATAGAAAAAGTCCTGTACCAGACGAGATCACTAATGAGATGCTTAAATACGGAGGATAAGCTATGGAATGAAATATTAACCCTCTTCAAGCATATCATAGAAGAACAAAAAATACTGAATGAATGGAAGAATAGTGTAACAATACCCGTTTTTAAAAAAGGACAGGAAAAGCACACAGAAAACTATCGAAGAATAACACTGCTTGATAGCATTCTCAAAGCATTCACAAAAACAATACTGAAAGAAATCACCAAAATCATAAGTATCCGAGAAGAACAAGGTTTCAGAAAGAACAGATCCACTATTGACGAAATATTCATCGTCAAACAAATAACTAAAAAATTCCTAGAATTCAATAAACCTGCGTACATGTGCGTCTTCAATATGACCAATGCTTTTGAACGAGTACGCTTAAAGGAGGTCTTAGAAAGAATAAGAATAAAAGGTCTAAACGATAGGCTAATTAACCTAATATACGATATTAACATCCAGTGCAGAACAAAAATCAGAGTAGGACATACAACAACGGAAGTATATGTAAACACAGGAATTATATAGGGCGATTTGCTCAGCCCCTTCATATTTAATCTAATAATAAATAAAATAATAGAAAATCTCCCCAGAACAGCTGGATACAAAATGGGAAACACATTCTTCCATACCGTCTGCTATGCGGACGATGCTGTTCTTATTGTAGACTCTGAAGATAATCTCCAAAGACTACTGTACTCTTTTAACACTAAAGCGAAATAATTAAATATGCTCATCAACACCGAGAAGACCAAATGCTTAGTAACATCCACATAACCAATACTGTGCAAGTTGGAAATCGACTCCAAAATTGTCGAACAGGTAAATCACTTCAAATATCTGAAAGCAGAAATAACGAGCCATGGAAACCATTTTAACGAAGAGAGCAAACAACGAAAGCGGCTAGAATTTTGGAATGCCTAAAAGAAATTGTCTGGAAGAACAAATACCTTAATACCGAAAGCAAAACTAAGATATATAAAATGGTTCTAAGACCCATCATAACATACGCGGCAGAAACAAGACCGGATACAGGCAGAACTCTACAAATGATAAGAACAGTCGAAATTAAAACATTAAGAAGTATACAAGGTAAAACTTTACACGACAGACTACGTAATGAAGATATCAGACAACAAAGCGGGACACAGGACATAGGAAGATGGGTTAGACAAAGGGGAAGATTCTGGAACAAACATGTAGGGAGAATGGAGGATGGTAGACTCGTTAGAAGCGCAAAAATGAATAACCCAGTAGGATCACGGGAAAACCACCAAAACGATGACGAGAATGCTGGACCTCATCTTCCGGGGAAGACGTGATGGCAATGAACAGGCAATAGCCTACTAGCATGGTTAACTGTGTTATAAAGAAAAAGAAGAAGAAGTATTTTTAAGGTTTAAAACTTGCTTGACATATTGTTACACTTGCCAATTTAATTAAAACCCTCTACTGTACTTAGATTGGATTTAAAAAGTCGGATCATGTTAGTGAATAAGGACCATGTTTTATTTTATTTAAATATATAAAATCTCTTTCAAAAAAATACGCGTCATTCGTTCGTGGTTTTAAAATTCGCTTAATAATGTAGTCTTTTAAAATTTTTTCATCATTCTATTCGTATTCAATTTGCATCACTTCAAGTGAAGATACGAGTAAATTTAATAAACCTTGAACAAAGCAAAAAAAAATCCGTCTTTTGTAACGAAGTTGTTTTGTTTGTGTTGCAAATTTTTAAAGCTTTATCAAAAGCGTGATTTATTTTGAAAAGGTTTTACTTAAAATTTGCACTTTACGGAATCTTAAACAATTTTATTGTATTTACCCATCACGCAAATATAGGCTGAAATTTTAAAAAGAAAATTTGGTAACACAAAAAAGTAATAAAATTGGAAAATATTTTTTTTATTAAAAATAAATTATCTCCAACATTATCATTAGTAAATTTTTGTGGTTAATAAATTCCTAAATTTATGATAGCATTCCAATTTCTTTGCTTTTCTTATACGTAGGTTCTTCAACCTTCCAGTGCTCATATTATTTTATGGGCAGTTCGTTTACGGCATTCCATGTAAGACTAGAATACATATTGCCGCAAATTTCCTGGAAGAATATAAAGGATATAAAAAAATAATGGCATCGTTTTTCCTAAATGTCATTCGTTTAATAATTTTTTTAGGTCTCAACCTAACTCTAAATGATTGATGATGTATATTACTTAAATACAGAGACTTTTTGGCTGGTAAAAATTTATTTTTAACATATTAATAGCAAATAAGATTGAATATGTCTCAAGGGGACAAACTAAAAATTTACACTAGATTGATTATGTCTCATGAAAATAAATTCGAAATTTAGAGCTATGACGAATTTTATTTTTAATTTACTAAATAACATTCATAGGACAACGGAGTTAGCCTCAAAATGAGGTGATTTTGAAGTTTAATGTTAGTAATAGTGGCAGATCCAGCCTCTCTCTTTGGGGGAGGTGGTGACATCTCAAAAGTACAGTATAGCAACCGAAAGCAAGTTGATGACTGGGGAGGGAGACGCCAGCAACATTCCCATTTCTAGTGTCGGGTCTATTTTCCTGAATTTGAAGCTCTTAAGGGAGGGGGGGGGGTGCGATCGCTCCCACCGCCCCCTTGTATCCGCGCCAGGTTAGTAGACTTCTACGTAGAAACCTTCAGAATGATAATAGCAATTATGCAGTATCTTATGTCTCATTTTCTTTTTTGGGGAAAATTTTTTATTTAACAATCAAGATGTGAAAAACAGTTTTTTCGAGTTCTGGAAAAAGATATTCATTTTCAGTAAAAAAGTTTCAAACAAAAGTTGTGCGCATTGAAAATACGTATAAAATAAGCTAAGGCCTATTCGAATTGGATAATTTGTTCGTTAGTTATGGCAAAAAACGTGCTAAAATGGCTGTTTCATTAAATGTTAATAATCAATAGAAAAATGCATTGTATTAACTTTATACTGTACCGAAAGAAGTCTCTTGTTGCATACAACTGTGCAAAATTTCAAGTAAAAATATTCAATAGTTTTTACACAGTGAATTTGTTTATAACTTTTTATGTTTTTGTTTTATTGTTTATTCTTAGCCATCTAGGGGTGCACAAATGAAAGTTCAAGACATACTAACAATAACAAAAATAATTATTGATTTTAAATTGTTGAAACAGATAAACAAAGTGGAGGTTCATTTTTTCGTTATAAACAAATTGAATAACTCCTCGACAATTATTGATATTGAAATACCCATAAGTGGACGTGATAGCTGAGATTTTGGCGCACATTTTGAAAAAATAATTCTGTACGACCACTAGAAGCTGAGATAAAGTTTTTTTTTCAAAAAATCGCTGTGGCGTTGTTTATTAACATTGAGAGATTATTTAGGCAGGAACTCATATGGAGATGACTAAACTATTGTATGCAGTAGTTTTCAACTCAATTATTTCAAAATTGTTGATGTTGCAATAGTTTAAAGTTGCACTAATTCGAAGAGTCAGAAAGTGAGCAATGGAAAAAAACGTTACTCGGACGCTTCAAATTTGTTTTATTGGAAAAAATTGGATTATCTCGGCCAATACTTTATTTTTGTTTAATCTATGGTTTCTCGACGAGATATAAACAATGGATGATATGTTCTTGTAGTCAAATTATTATTAAACATAGCAATAAAAAAATTGTTGCACTTTTATACATTTTATGCATAATTACATTTTTACCCTACTTACGTGCTTTTCAAATTGCGAAAAAATTATTACAGTGGTTAACAGTATACTACTAATTAGGAATATTAAAAATCAGATTGATTTTTAATGTACTATTAATATTTATAGGTCAGTAATAATGCCGGAATATTATCTGCAGTGCAGCTGAAAAATATTCGAAGAATAAGAAAATGTATTTAAGTACCTGGAGCCCATACTGAATATGTGCCAAAATAATATTTAAACGTTTTCATTATTTTTATATTTTAAGAACATTTCAAATTAATTGAGCTTTGATCAACCCTTTGAAAGGTTTCTGGACTTGACAATATCTGAGCTGGAAATCTTTCAGCATAATATTTTTCTGCCTTCGAACAGTGAGACAGCGCTTCCCCATAAATTAAAGCGCATCAGTACACCCTGCGTATTTTATTTTTACCTGTTTGTGTTTAGCATTAGTAACTTTTGAATTTTTCGCATAAAAACCGATTTATCTCGAAAATCGCCAGTTTTATCGAAATAAATTAAGAGTTTCTTTTTTGAAGAGGAATGGCCAAAGTACTTAAAAAAATCAGTTTTCAGCTCTGTAAAACGATACCTGTCAACAATTAGGCCCAACGAGTGTGGCGGCAAGTCCGTTCCTGATTTGTCTGATGATCTAAAGCATCTACTGTAGTATTGTTTAATAAGTCTTTATGCCCCTTATGAAATATTAAAATGTCATTAAATTATACTCGTCGGTTCAAAACTTAGGACCGATAAGGTAAATCGCTGGGTACCCCTTTAGGGCTCTGTATCTCCGTTAAGGGAAACTAGGAATGTTTCTTCTATGGAAAAGTAGGGTTATTTTGACATTCCCTATATGCTCCCGAGAAATTAAGATGTGCTTACTGGATACCCTGTTTATACATAAAAAATTCTAGATAGTTTAAAAGTTAAAAATGAAGATCTTAAGAGAGAAAATAGGGATCTAAGTCAAGGTAATATTAAGCAATGTAAAAAAAGTTAACCCTAGTCAAGAATCAATAGCAACCCAATTATCAACGAGGCGATATAATAATTATGTGATAGATACTAACAAATGTATTATTTGCGAGAAACATCGTATAAAGGAAATTCTCAACTACAAGAAAAGGAATGATGGGCACGTTCTGAAAAATCATAGACAATTTCCTGATTATTTAATGATCACTTTTATAGCAAACTGTGTAAACATTTTTTACCAGAAATTTTATTAACTATTTTTACTGAATATATGGAAAGTATTGAAATTAAAAAAAAAACAGAAGCAGTGCACCAATAAGAAAAATTGTCATAATATCTGAAGTTCCTTTTGCTTTCGGATTTTTTGATGTCTGATTAGATTCTTATTATTATTAAATAAATAAATAAATGTATATATATATATATATATATATATATATATATATATATATAATTTATTTTTGTATCTTAAATTTTTTGTTAATATTTTTCTGTAATATTTTCTTCCTTCTTTTTTTATTATTTGTTTTTCTTTATCCACCAAAAATCTAAAACAATTTGACGTTTCGCCCTCTATTTGAGGCATTTTCAAAAATTTTTAGTTTTTTATTCGTGTTCCATCCTAAAAAATATTTTTTATATAAATCAAAAAAAAATCATATACGAACATGTCTACAATTTAAAGAACAAACATACATGGAATGCGAATTTATTTTATTTCATTTTTTATATTTTACAATGCACCAAAAAAACCGAAAAAACGCATATATTTGATTTTATATTTAAGAGGATATTCAGTTTTTGATGTTTCATAACAGGATCGAATACTTAATATTTTTGTATAAATTATTTTGGTGTAGATGTGGCTGAAATTTCCTATGTCCGTTCTGTCGTCAACAGTGTTTTTATCTTTTTTATTTTTTATCATTTCTTTTATGTGTAATTTTTGGTAATTCATATCTTTGTTCTTAATTATGGTACTGTTGTAATCAAAAGTATGATTTTCGTCCTGCGTGTGTTTGTTTAACGTTGTTGAGTCATTTTTCGTATATTTATGGCCATTGAATCTGTTTTTTAGTAATTGACTCATCATGCCTATATATTTTTAGGGACAATTGGTCCAAGAGATCGAATATACTACATTTGATTTATTAGTAAGAGGAGTTTTACTCTTTAAGTTAGTGAATAGTGTATTGTATTTATTATGAGACCTGTGGCATACGGTAATATCGTACTTTTTTAAAATGTATTCGGTCTAGTTAATAAACATCAAGAATTGAATATCCTCTTAAATATAAAATTAAATGTATGCATTTTTTTGTTTTTTTTTGGTGCATTGTAAAAAATAAAAAATAAAATATATTCGCATTCCATGCATTTTCAGTACCTAAATAGGCGACGTAAGAGTCGCACTCCATGATTAATTAATAAACAAAATATTCAAGGTGCGTACTGGTAAAATTAAGTATATTTTAAAAATTTTAAAAATTTGAATAGTGTTAAAAGTGTTGTTTGTTTTTTAAATTGTAGACATATTCGTATATGAATTTTTTTTAAATATAAAAAAAAAATTTGGGATGGAAAATGAATAAAAAACAAAAAATTTTTGAAAATGTCTTAAATAGAGGGCGAAACGTCAAATTGTTTTCGATTTTTTGTTAGATAAAGAACCTAAACCCAAGAAAAAAAAACAATAAAAAAAGGAAACAGTTTTGCTTAAAATAATCCAAGGAACACGAAAATATTTTTTATTTTATTAAAAAACAATTTTTTTAAATTACTGACGAGTTTTTTGTTAAAAGCAAATTATCTGAACATTATTCAGGTATCCACTCTCGATATTCATATTTAGGGGATCAAAGTACGTATAAAGAACTTTTTGGAGCCATGTCGCGTCATCGGCTACAAAAACCCGCTGGGCTCCCAGACTATATTATAGATGTGCAATTATTGTTAAAAGTGTAAACTAAAATTAAAATTTAAGAAATATTAGCAAATTTTCAGCACAATACTTACTTAAAATGAGAGGAAAATACTTGTTTCGAATTTGAAGTAATTTTTTCTAAAATAAGGACGTCTTTGCCATGTTCCTTTAATCGGACAGTATTTGCTTCAACGTCCCTCAGGATTCGGTTAAAATTCTCTTTGTCGACGCGAAGAAAATGGCAATTGTTCTCCCTTAGTACTATTGTTGCAGCCCTGCAAAAAAGAAAATCAAAGTAAATTATTAAAGTCGTAAATTAAGTGATGAAATCACGAATGGATTTTTTGTAAATAATTTTTCCATCTACAATGAGAAATGGTTGTTTAAAATAAATTTTCCTTACAATGTCGGAACAAAAACCAAAATCTGTTAAAAACAGATTTGTACCTTAAATTATGTGGTTTTGACATCAATTTTTTGATTGAAAAGGATAAAGCTTGTTAGTTAAAAATATTTAACACAATGTCCGTTATTTATTTATTACCTGACGACAGTGTTTCGGCATTGAGGTAATCAAATTACAATATTTTCGGAAAGATTTCTAGACCATCTCTAAATTTCACACTCAAAATCAGTTTTTTCTATATATTCTAAGTCCTAAATAATACATATTTACAAAACATAATTGAATTTATTTCTAATAGAAAAAATAATGCAACCATGTTTGTTACACTCCCGAAGGATCTATCCCGTATTTTTCACAGGATTTTTGATAGTGACATTTAAAAGTGATTTTCACCCCTTAAAACGTTTCTTCTCAGGTAAAGAAAGATGTTTCCTTGTCTTTTATTATCTACCATCTTGGAATGTTTTAGAGAAATCAGTGTCGGAGATCAAACTTAGTTTCCGTGTAAGTTATAAAAATACAAAACAGAAATATCCGATACATATTTCAAGAGCCGTCGTTAGTATGTGTTTAACAAATTGAATACATTGTATGTAATATTATTAACAGTTTCTATTATATATTTTTTTCCAATTTAAATTAAACGGTATTAAATACACTTGAAAAATCACCCATTCCAGTGTAAATTGCCTAAAAATTTTTCTGCATTCCATGACTTCAAAATGATATATAAAACACAGAGTTTGGATTTTAATTCAGTCTCTGTAGATTTGGTTATATTCATTACCTAAATTTATATGTTTTTTTTTAGGGTTTTCATAAATGAGTTAAGTAGACAATTTGATTTAGTGTATTTACTTCCTTCTTTCGATCTTCAATTCAAGGATTAGTTGAATCAGCTCTTCTTTTTTTTGTGTATCCCGTGCTCAATTTCTATTATTCTTATTCTACTTCTCTCCGTCACTGTTTCTTGCCTCTTGCCTTCTTACCCCCTGTTGTTTCTGCCTCGATCAACTGTATTTATGTAGAGTTAACTACCTTATTTCTTCTTTTTCTCAGATTATTAAATATGGTTGCATTTTTTCAACTCGATTAAGAACTTCTTCATGTGAGATTCTCGCTACATAACTAATTTTAACATTATTTGACAATCCCACCTTCCCCAGTTTCCACCATTTATTCCTATATAGAGCGACGCTCCGATCTTTCCAAAACCTATATTTAGGTTTTTTGTGATTTTTGTTATTCTTCTTCATCTTATTTGTCTTTTTATATAAGATGTTTGTCCTAAAAGTATCGAGCTTACCTTCATATCTTCGCATTGGTGCTATTCATTATCATCCGGTGAGTGACATCCTTCAAAGCAGTCCCCATTTAATTGAATAACACGTTCCCAGTGGTGTTTCCACTTGCTGAAGCAGTCCTGGAAGTCAGTTTTCGGAATTGCTTTCAGTGCATTCATTGCATTAGTTTCAACCGTCTCTTCGTCATCGAACCGGTGTCCTTTGAGCGGCATTTTTAATCTGGGAAAGAGCCAAAAGTCGCATGGAGTTACATCGGGACTGTACGAAGACTGGTGAAACTGTAAAACTTGGTGCTTTGTTAAATATTGCTGCGCAAGGTTCGATGACTGCGCTCGCGCATTGTCGTGGTGAAGCAGCCAATCACCGCTTGTCGAAAGCTGTGGCCGTTTTCTTCTGACTGCGTCACGCAATCTTTTCAATACTTCAACGTAGTATTCTTTAGTGATCGTGTGACCTCTCGGAGCATATTCATTGTGCACAACACCTTCATAATCAAAGAAAACAGTCAACATTATCTTCACTTTGCTCCGACTTTGACGGGCTTTTTTTGGTCTTGGAGATTCAGAATGCTTCCACTGTGAAGACTGTCGCTTTCTTTCTGTATCATAGCCGTAAACCCATGATTCGTCACCAGTAATAATCTTCTTAAGTACATTTTCATCATTAGAAACCATTTTCAAGTGGTCCTGAGCGATTTCAAAGCGAAGATTCTTCTGCTCTGTCGTTAGCAATTTTGGGATGAATTCCGCACACACGCGAGTCATTGATAAATTCTCGGTTAAAATTCTCCAAACAGTAGTTTTTGGTATTCCAAGATCACTTTTTAGTTCACGGACAGTCAATCGACGATCTCCTTCAAATGCAAGTCGCACACGCTCTACATTTATTGGTGTTATTACGCTCGAAGGTCGGCCAGAGTGAGAATCACTGTCAACTGACGTGCGGCCATCTTTAATCCGCTTGTACCACTCTTTTATTCTTGCTTTACTCATACATTCCTCTCTAAATGCCTTATTCATCATATTAATTGTTTCCGAGCAAGTTTTTCCAAGATTAAAGCAAAACTTGATGCAAGATCGTTGATCTAGTAAGTAAAAAGACACTGTAAACAAACGCACACCGTTCACGGACTGACACGTCCAGTCGGTAACTGCGCATACCAACGAGTTCGTGAAGACTTACTGGTGACGCCCATGCCCCACAGAGGTCGCTCGGAAGTTTTGACGCGGAGATATGAATGCAGGCTCAATACTTTTGAGACAAACCTTGTATATTCCGTATCTCTTTTACTTATAAAGTTCGTCACATCTGTATTATTTTGGATGTGCCGGGTCTTGCTTCCATTGTAAATGTTAGAATCGGTCATATGGCTCTCTATTTTGCTTTTAATTTTTAGATATTTATACCTCCAGATGACATCTTGTGAGAAACCCAGGATGAGCGAACCTTCATCATTTGCAGTTTAATCTTTCGTTGTAGATTACTATTGTGTTTGTCTGTTCCGAGATATTTACTTATCTTATGATTGATTCCATTTTCTTATATGATTTTAATTATTTTTATCAAGCTTTGGTCATAGCGATGAAGTACATATATGTAAGCAGGTTTGTTGAATTCTAGTATATATTGAACAAGCACTAAAAAATTTTCCCACTCCTCTACTGCTTTTTGCCAGCGTTAATACCTTTTATTTTTACTTTAATATATTCTTAGTCTTTCGATAGTCATTATTTATTAATATATATTGCACAACCCACAAAGTATCTATTGCTCTTAATTTTTAAATTATTTTAGTGATTTAATCTTGCTCTAACTTTTACAAAGATGAAAAGAGTTTCGTTAATTTAATGATAACATCATATCTAAAGATTAAGTCAGACGTCAAGAATGATATCAAAACTTTAATGTAATCTGAAAAAAATTTAAAATTCTTTAAAATTTAAATATTTAATGTTTTTTTTTTGGAAGAAAATAAACTAATGCGTTGCTAAAGTGCGACCTCATTTTGACTTAAGTGACAGATAGCCAGGTTTATCAACACTAATCGATTAATTCAATTCTATAGCATTTTTTCCAAAAATTAGATATCAGTAGCAAAGTTTTGTTAATAGATTTTTAAAAATGGTGGCAACAGTCTTTTAGTAGATTTGTAAACCAGAAGGCAGATGTATGCTGTTAAACTAATTATTTTTTATTCTTTTTCTAATCGATTATACAGGGTGTCTCAAAAGAAAGTTCACATTTAAAAAATCGATTTAAAAAAAGTCAGGACTTTATTGAAAAAATGTTTATTACATATTAAAATACATTGTTTGGGAATTTATTTTATAAAAATGATATAGTCCAAATGTAATCCGTTGCGCTCACGGCATTCATTTAATCGAGCACTAAAATTGCCCATGACGGCTCGGCAAGTATTCTCCGTGATGTCTGCCATTTCGTTGCGGATATTTTCTTTTAATTGTGCCAGGGAAGTCGGTTTGTTGGAGTAAACTTTTGATTTGACATAACCCCATAGGAAAAAGTCCATAGGTGATAAATCAGGACTGCGTGGAGGCCAACTTATGTCACCTTTCTTTGAGATCAATTTGTCAGGAAAAATTTCACGCACTCGTGGCAGAGACATGTTGGACGTGTGTGAAGTTGCTTCGTCTTGCTAGAACCATGTTCTTTGGTTATAGCCAGGAAAATTTTGCAGTTCAGGCACGAAGAAGTCGTCTAACATCTCCACATACCGCTCTGAAGTCACTGTTACTGTGCGTTCCCTTTCATCTTCAAAAAAGTACGGGCCGATAATTCCTCGCGCCGACATCTCAGCCCATACAGTCACTTTCGGCGAATGTAGAGGTTTCTGATTTTTGTGTTTTGGATTGTTTGCACTCCAATAGCGGCAATTTTGCTTGTTTACATGACCATTAAGATGAAAATGGGCTTCATCCGAAAAGAAGATGTTGGTAAACGTTGAAAAGTGTTCAGTCATCTGATTTACGATGTCAAGACTCTGACCAGCATCCTGAGGCTTCAATTCTTGCACCAACTGAATTTTATAGGGGTTCAGCTTTAAATCTTTATGTAAAATGTGGAATAATGATGACTTATGCACATTTAAAGCAACAGCACGCTTACGAATCGAAACTGGACCCATTTTCCAATAAGCCGAGCGCTTGGCGCATCATTTAAGTGATGAATATGTCGAAAATTGCAAAATTTTCTACGCGCTATAGTCGCCGAATTACCGTTTTTGTAAAACTCACGTACGCACAAATCACGGTCCGCTCCCGAGAAACGCTCCATAGCGACTAAATTCCCAAGAGCCAGGCTACCGATTGACATACCCCCCCGCGCCGCTCGGAATAGTTGCGTTCACGCAATAAGCAAAACAAATGTGTACTTTCTTTTGAGACACCCTGTATATGGTTTATCTAAAAGTGCCTTTTAAACTATTTTGACTGAAAATCTAATAAAAATAAAACAGATTTGACGAAAAAAATACACTTTAAACCACTTCCAGCTAAGGCACTCTTTTCTAAACATTTTTCTTTTATTATGATAAATAACGACGCAATATTGGTAAATGTATTTTCAGTTTTCCCCTTTTACACGTTTTCTTTCGAAAATGTGTCAAATATTGTGTTAAAAATGTTCACGCAAAACAAGCCACCCCTAACCTAGAAGTTTGAAATCATTGAAAAGGTGGTGTAAGTAAACAGTTTCTTTCTAAATAATCTGTATTGAAGTATGTTTGAAACGCTTCCGTTTCTGGAATGGATAGACAAATATTCTTTATTTGTCTGTCAAAGACAGCCTTATATTAAAGTGTAATAATAATGTGTTTGTATGTTTTATGCGTAATGACTGACTGGAAAGCCAAATCTGGTCAATCACTAAAATAGCTTGTTCAAATCTAACTAAGATACAGGGGCCAGAATACACGGCACCACCCACAGACCCAATATAACTGAGATACTGCGGTAATACACTATTGTATTCCAGGTAGGAATACATGCAATTAATTCGTGTTTTATAATGTATCTCAAACAATGAGGGAGCGTTAAAAGCACTTTAATATCTTTAAATAAAACTTCAACAAGTCTGAGACTGTCCTCAAAATTTCATTGCTCTGGCAAAATACGAAAAGTTCACTTGTGCGTGGCTACTAGGATACAAGGCAATTAAAAAGCGACCCAACTTGCAAAAGAGGCAGTATTTGGAGCACTAAGACTATTCGTAAGTGGATATCCTGGTGGATTAATCATCAGTACCATACTCACTGTTAAGTTGCGATCTCGTGCATTGAAGCAGACAACACATTAGGTTAGTTACACGACGCAGCTTAAGAAAATATCTACAGACAATGGGTATATATAATGACGAACCAACATGTAAACTATGTGACGAAGAGAATGAAACAGCGTCACATATCATTTTTGAAAACACCATCAAGGATTAATCAATCCTGCAAGCATATATTCAAAGGACAAGCTGGTAAATATACCCCTAAACCTGAACCAATCTGTTCACATAGAATATTTATAACAGGAGACATAATAAATTATTAAGCTGCAATGTAACGGCTGTTATATTATTTAATCAGTCAATCAATCAATGTGGGTTGTGATGTAACATATCTGTGATTCAGTGAGCCTTAGAGTTTTTTTTGATTAAATTCATTTATAGTACTACGTTATGCGTATAAATTGCCTGGACAGAACCACCTACAGCTCGCTAACTATTGCTTAGCATCCAGATATATTTTTTGTTTCAGACGTTATTTGAAAATCAGTTCATTGCCTGCCGTCTTGATGTTATATCTCGATTATATTTATATGTATACAATATGTTCTGACATTAACAAATCAATTTTATCAGTTCCTGAAATTTAAATATTATTTTTTTGTACTCTCGGCCCTCTAAGTATACACTTTCATAACTCTACTTTATGAAATATAACAATATCCAAATAACCCTAAAATATTGAACACTATCTGAGGAGTACTTTGAACAATGAGAAATATACCGGACAAAGAAAATATAAATTTTTTATGTACCTACACTCCAATAACTTTCATAAACCTTCTTTCCAAACAGGATTTTGTCGTTTCAGATTTAGAGCTTTAGCACGGTGGATAAATATTGACAAACTTTCTCCGGTTTTTGCCCCTTTGACCTTAAACTAAGTTTCGCATGTTTACGACACATTTTTCATGGATGAAAAATTAAGTGTGTATTAAAAATATTATACCTTGTGAAGCAAGAGCGACTTATTATAAAAAATAATTTCTTTATCAATCACTAAAATCAATGGTCATCAACATTAAAATTTATTATTGGATCAACGAAAGTTGATAAAGCGCAGTAAAAATGTTTATAAAGTGCTCGTAAAAAAAAACGATAAAAGAACATTTTAGCGTTATTTTTAAACCCTTGTCCTTCAAAACTCTTTAAATTTTGATAAAATTTCTAGATTTCGACAAATTGTAAAGGAATTTCCCCTTACAAGGATTTTTTTTTGTTATGAAGCGTGTTATAAGAATTAAGGTAAAAATTGAATATTTATAAATCTTGTGCATTTCGTTAAAACAAGTTTTGTTTATTCGCAATGGCAGATGCATCAGAATTAAAGTATTCTAAAGTGGATACCTGGCTCCTTCTGGGTAGTTATTCTCATTCTCGAGAGAACGATCATCTTGATGGAAAGTGGGCGTGGTTCTCACGAAAAAGTAAGAAACCGTATTCTATTAATTTTAAGCGATGGTCACATCTATCAAATCTTGAGAGAACTTCTTCTACTAGTTCGAACCAAGAAAACGGCGAGATTTTGAGAGAACGATACTGTCATTCCCGTCATTATGCGTTGTTTTTAGGTTATAAAAGTTCAAGATCGTTCTGAAAATAAAATATTGTAATTTTTATAAAATATACATTTATAAAATGGTTATTGAGGAAGTAATTCTGAACCATGGTGGACCAAAGGATGTCAGATTAGCGGAAAAACAAGTGGCAAATTGTAATCGTCGATTTCTACCACGGTTGCGTCGATTTGGAGATTTAAATGATTCGGGATTCACAAGGTTGTTTAGGTAAGTACCTATTATATAAATATTTGTGAAACTTGGCGGATTCTACTTCGTTTAATTTATCTACCGGCTTGGTAAAGATCTGTGAAGATGTCTTGTACTAGAAATTTTTAGAATTCTCAGGGCTTGAAAGAAGGCAACATTATCTTTGCCAGAAGTCATGGTAATATTTTCTAACTATAAAGTTAGCATATACAAGCTCAGTAAGTCATTAATGATTTTTTACTTGGTTGGATTATACATATTTGTAATATATTACCTGCTTTAGTTACTGTTAAAAAATTGAGAGGTTGTTAAGCTAATATTAATTTTCCTTTTTCATTTAGGTCCCATATTAATATAATTTTATTAAAATATTAACATTTGTAGGTTCGTAGATTTTTTGCGACTGGCAGGAAATTACTGGGTTGAATGTATTTCTGGAACTAGTCAGGCAGCAAATACCAGTTGGAGTAAGTGTCAGGAAGAAAAACCCAGATGCTTTAAATAGAGAAGGTGCTATTTCAGAGTGGATCTAGTTGCTACAAAATTTAAATGAATTATGAGCTTGTCCATCTGGGTAATTTTCTGTTAAATCCTAAATTTTATACAGTTAGCAGTAATATGTATTTTACAAACTTAAAAATGATATACAATTTGTTTTTTTTTTGAAAAAGAATGCTACATTTCCTTGTAGTACCAATGATTCCTATATTTGGAATGAATCTAACATTTGCAATATAATGGAAATGATCTATAGAAGAAACCCAGAAGATTTATTCTTCCTCGTTGGAGATTCAGGTAAATTAATTGTACAATAAACTGATAAGTTGTCATTAATTTAGAATATGTTTAAATATATACAGGAAAGTGAACTAAGTTTAATTTTTTCAGGGTTTCTTTTAAGGCCATGGCCTTTGGGACACGTTTCACAACTGGGAACACCAAGGGAACGATATAGTAGATATCTGTTCATTGCGGAGTACCGTTGAAAGATGTTGTGAGGTCTAGAAGAATAGATTTAGATGTTTTCCAAAAGATAGATTGATAATAACTTTTTATTATCGGAAATGTTCATCAATAACAAGAGATACACCCTGATCTACAAGAAGCAAGACAGATCCAATAACACATTATCAGTAACTACTTTAGGGAAAATTAATAATGTTACTATTAGCGTATTATTATGTACGTATATCAAGTATGCAAAATGTATTTTATTGATGGAATAAATTTTTACGGATTTCATTTTGTTTACTTACTTTGTATATTCATTCCCTGATATTTGTAAGAAGTATAAAAAATAACATTTTTACAAAATAAGGAAAATTTTTCTTTTCTTAACCCGGTAGAAAAACTAAATTTGTATTTTATGAAATGAAAATGTTAATTTTATTTCGCGTATCCTTTACATCTTTGACGGTGATACTAATTTCATGCATAACGGATATTTTTCCAGTAAAATATTTCGATTTGTGTTTTTACATATTTATTTTTTTCTCTATAAAACTCCATTTCTAATTCTTTTCTCTCATCAAGAATATTAAATAGATTAAAAATTTTAATTATATTTATTTTAAATTGGAAAATTTGCTATCCATATTCAGATTCTTTTTTAGGGTTAAATGCACTATTTATATGGTTACATACACTATAGACGTTTGGCAACATAGCTTATTAGATTTTGTTTCCGATCTCCCATCATATCGTACGAGAATACAGTAATACATGACCGAAAGAATAACCGTGGGAGAGAATGATCACTTTCTATGAAGAACCAGAATAGCTACCCTGGTATCAGAACTGGTATTGGGAGTTGCATATAGTACAGCCCAACACGTTATATTGAATAAAATAAGGCAAGATACAATTAACTTTCTCTACCACCAATGTCACATGATAAAACATTTACCAAATAGCCTACTGATCTGAAAATCGCAAACACCTTATTGAAATTAAACACAAAAGCTTAAAATGACAATACTCTTCCCCAGAACAAGCAGAGTAAGCCATACGTGGCCTGTGCTTTAGAGTATAGACGATAAGGAAATCATAAAACACTTTCTATGCCACTCCCTTGCAACTGTAAAACATAGATATAAAATGTTCAAAAAATGAACGCCGACACCAGGGGATCTGAAGAAATCTTCTAAAAAAAACCTAACTTCGACAGGAGGAGAAGTATACTGGAGAAATATAAACTAAGCATGAAATATGAGTCGCAGCGTAGGGTCACGGGGCCTACTCGCCATAAACCTAACGGAAATATCTTGAGACTTTTCTGTTTTATCGGAAAATATGTGTTTTCTGAATATGTTAATAGTTTAACTCAATTTTAGTTCTCATTAGGCCGTATTTCCAATTTATTTTCAAAAATAAGCAATATTTATTTTAACTTTGTGTTATTTGTTGAACATATTGTATAATAAAAAGAAAAACCATTACCACGAATAATGAAATCTAGAGAAAGTCAGGTTTCAAAATTGGCTATGCCACTTTGAGATTACAGGAGTTCAAAAACGATGCTAAAAGTTCCTTTAATCGCTTGTTTAAAGAGCAAGTTCCCAAATAATAAAAAGGTATAGCTTAATACGCAATAAAGAAGTCGCTCTTTACATCCCCTTATATGGTGACGCTCAGGGAGGCTTACAAGTTTTTCGGGTTTAAGATTGCTCATGAAAATTTTGAATATCAGACATGTACCACCAAAAAACCCAATTGTTGCAAAAAAAAATGTAATGTTTTCAAAAATTTCCAACCGGATGTCTGAGGTTGCGGAATTTCCCCCTCTTTCTTTCAGCCTCACCGCCTTACTACGCCATTCTCGCAAAAAACGTGACCTTGCTTGCAAAGGAAACTTTCTTTACAAAAGAAGAATGCAACATGAGCCAATTTAGGGACGTATATCTGCCGTTATATGAACGCCATCGATATTAGAAATATTTGAAGGCAGAAAAAGTATAAAATGGAGTATTTTAATTATTCAAAATATTTTTGGACAAATTTATTAAAAAGCTCATTTTCATTTTTTTTTTGCATATCGTGAAAGTGAAAATTTTTCTTGGTTAAATTTGAAAACGACATATCTTTGACATATACTACTTTTATTAGACGTTAGAATTATACTTCGCAATGACTTCCGAAATAAGACGATTTATTCAATTCAGTCATTTTTATGATGGACATACATAGTTCCCTATAAAAACAAATCGCCATCATTTATTATTACAGCAATCGTAGTAATGGAAAAAACTTCCATTAAAACTATCTTCTTTTAACATTACTTGCATTAAAAATACAATTAACTAATGTCGCATCTAGTCTATTCTTTCACCATAAGTACATTTTTATATACGTGCCAACCGATACGAAGTGGTTTGGTTGTCAATAAAAACATCACCTTCTCCACGATAAAATTAATTTAGAAGCCAATAAAATATAAAGGTACTAAATATTTTAATCAACTAAATCTTACCCTTTCGAGTATAATTTTAACTTTCGATATATTGCGATCATTCATTTATATGAGCATAATATTACTACTTTATTGACATTTGTTTAATTCAGTATTAGTTCGTCTCTAATATTGAATTAATGATCCCAAATAACATAAAATATTTATGGTCCTACATAAACAATTTACGTAAGACAACGGCATTTCAGAGATAATGAAATATGCAGCTGAACATTCCATGTGATACTGTCTCAGCTTTTGCTTCATATTATGATCATAATAATATTAACTCAGAAGTTCAGAATAGGACTGACTCGTTAGACTTCAAAAAGAGCGCAGGGTCCGATAGAGTATTATTATACTTTATCAAATAGTGCATGGTTCCTCTTGCACCTCAGCTGGGATACATTTACCTAAAAACCTTTAGTAAAGGAGTCTTCGAGATGGAAAGAGTCTACCTTTTTCCCTATTTTCAAGTTTGGTGACCGTGATCATGTCGAAATTTATCAGGTATACCATTGATGTGTCTTATAGAAAAGATATTTGCATCAATAACACTTAACGAGTTGCTTAATGTTTTTAAAACCTACATCGGCTCAGAATAACATATTTTTTTCCAAGGAAGATCAACGATTACTAATTTACCTGTTTATCAAGATTTTTTGGTCCGAGATGTAGAAGCAGGATATCAAGTAAACTCTATATCGATAGTGGCTACGAAAAATATTACGATTACAGAGGTACATGTTTCGTCTTTCACTAGATTCATCAGGGTACATGTACCTCTGCCGTATCACTGTAGCGAAGGGGGTAAGTTTTATAACTTTCTTCTCGGTGTGGTGGTACAGGTAGGCCACAATCTCGGTGGTGGTGGAACAGGATGAATTGGGTTTTTTAGCAATTTATTAAAACTGTGCAACCTCTAACATGGAAAGGATATGATGGAGCGAAATTTGCATTCACTATTCGCATTTTACTTCATATATATATATATATATATATATATATATATATATATATATATATATATATATATATATATATATATATATATACACATTTACATATTGATAATATTATAATCAAGAGTTTTCAGTTGTTTGATTTTAAAAGGAGAGACTGCCGACATATACCAAAGCTATCCAAACATTTTACCAAAGCTTAGTGCGTATAATATAATACCGGAATATTAAATGGAAAAAGTTTCGGCTTTGCAGACACAAATTGTTAGTGAATATTATTCTCGTTTTAAAAAGGCGAAAACTCAAAAATAATAAAGAAGGTCCTGTCCGGAAAATGACAACAGCGCTCTTTGATCCTCATTGGGACTCTAATTAAACCATTCCATCGGGTATAATTCACCACCTCGTAGTTGTAGCCCTGTCTAATATTGAACACAAACAGCATACACGAACATGAAAGCGACATCTCGATGGACCACCCAATAACATAAGAGCAATATCCAGTAACGCTGTTGTATAAAACTGTCATATGATGGGCCGACGGTAAAATAAAAATGCCTCCTCAAAGGATACAGGTTTCACTATTCGACACCAGCAGTCCCAATAGTTGCAAAATGTTTCGCAGTAAAAGCAGGGATCGCATCAGAATCTCCTTTTCAGAGCACTGTGTGTTTTTATAGTCAACAAAAATATAAAATAAGATAAACTGAATAGAATAAGAAAACTTTCGGCTGTGCGGACCCCGATTGTCAGCGAAGATCACTCTCGTAAAAAAGTGCTGAGAATTCCAAAACGATAGAGAAACTCCGGATCCGGAAAATGACGATGGTGCTGTTTCATTCTCATTGCGACTCATCGGGCCATTCGTCTTCTTGTCTGCTGTTTTATCAGTTTAAAAATATGGTATGGATACGACTGTAAGGTGATGGATTTTACCGGATGGAATGGCCTGATGAGTCTCAATGGGCACAAAGCAGCGCTGTTGGCATTTTTCGGATCCGGAGCTTCTCCATTGTTTTGAAATTCTCTGCACTTTTTAATGCAAGAGTTATATAATTAACCTAATCTTCTCCAACCCTAAACTAAAATGTTTTTCTTATATTCAATCAAAACGATGGCGGGAATGCTGGACCTCATCTTCCGAAGAAGACGTGATGGCAATGAACAGGCAATAGCCTACTAGCATAGTTAACTGTGTTAGAAGAAGAAGAAGACTCCAATGGTCAAAAAGAGAATTTAGAGCATATTAAAAATGTCACATTTCATACAAAATAATTAATTATGTTGGGTAATGGAAATAACTTTATTAAACATATGTTCATCATCTTTTTTAAAATAGGATATATGGAAATATATAAATTGTATGGTTATATTAATTTTAATGCCATTATAGTCGACAATTTTAATTACTAAACTGGATATATAAATAATTTTAAATATATGTGTATATAACCATTTCGACGAAATGAAAATCCACAATAATTTATAAATAATAAATTGTGTCTAAACAAAAGTTTCCCAAATGTATAATTTGAACAAATACTCGAAATGGATTTTTTATAGGTGCACACGTTCAAATGAATACAAATTTAAATTATTAATTAAAATTATTATTATGTAAATAACAATTATTTAAATTTAGTAACCATTGCGTAAAATAAATGTTTAGTAATACAGACACAACTCAAATTAAAATTATAGTGAGGATATTCATTATATGTATTACACCAAAAATTTGTCATTGCAACACAAAAAATTGACAAAATGAAATTTTCACGTCTGTTGTTACTAAATTACTAGTTAAAAACGTAGTCAAAATAAGCAGGCTATACTAAATTTTTAAAACTGATTGAAGTCGGTTTCCAAACAAAGTATTACAAATTTCTTTCAAAAAATATGTGTGATTTTTCCGTGAAACAATGAGAACATTTTGTGTAACATTGATAAAAGTGAAAAATAAATGAAATATAAAGATTTTTTACCATGACTTTAAAACATCCTTAAGATTATTAAAGGAAAAGTAGAGAGATCCTCTCTCCATCCACGTCCGGACTACCTCATAGTCTCATCGGTGAAACTATCGAATCAAAAGCGAAATTTATATAAAGCTGCCGTTTTATATTTTTAATTTTTCGATGTGTAAGCAGGATATTACACTTGCAGCGATTTTGCTGCCAGACTATAAAATATCAAAAGTGTAAATATATCTATATAAAATTCTTTATATTGTATTTACTTTTTAAGTTATTCATTTTTGCTATGGATATCCATATATCTTTTGACTGTTTATGTATTGCAGCTATTCTGATATCAAAATATCTGTAAGCTGTGACATCCTGCCGACGCAATCCCGCAGTGGAGATTTTTTTCTGGAAATTTTGGTCTTGATTCAATACAGCTCTACTCATGTCTGAGAATCTTCTGAACCAAATTGAGCAAGCTGAGGATGAGAACGATGATTTGGTTAACCCAAGGAAATCTAAATGACTTGCTTTTCGACTTGCCAAAAAAAAAACAAGATTCTCCGCTAAAATGTAAAAATGCTTTGTAGTGATTTGTGAAATCGTTCTAAGGATATAAAAAATTCTCAGAAAGGTAATTTGGTCTTTTATTGAAATTCTTACTCTGCACCTATTAGATCTTGGGTATGATTATAATGAATGGCCATAGTTTACTGACTTCTCCGGAAAAAGTTGGAAAGAAAGGCAGATGGAGCCCCAGTATATTAGCAAACTACCGCTCGATCCTGAACTAACCAGAAGTCAAATACACAAAGAATTCGTAAATTGTAAATTATTTTTTTTTACAAAAAAGTTTTAACTTCTTTGAACTTATAATTTTTTTACAAAACACACACCACAAAAAATCTTTGAGTATCCTGTTTCTTTTATATTTGTGACAAGGTAATTATACAATATATGAAAAAAAACCAAGAGCCTTTTTTGTAACCTGAAGCAATCTTGTTTATTCTTTAAAAATATTAATAAAATAATTCCTCTTGCTTTCATTTGAGTTTGTTAATTAGGACTTTTACAGATCAGAGAAATAAATAAACTGGGAAAAGCTAACCAAATTAGGGATAATGTGCCTGGATTTTTACCACAAGATCCATTCCCTTGTTCCAGGTGAATTTCGTTACCTTAACATGAAGTCGTCATTTTATCTAATAATAAGAATAATACTCCCTAGAAAAAGTATAACAGGATGACATTGTCCGAACTACGGCTTCGTTGCATCACCTCCCGGAGTTCGGGCAGCAGCTAGTGACTGAGTGGCGGAGCTTTGGAACAACACATCTCTTCTTCCAACTGATCCTAATGTAGCTAAAATTACTCTTTCTCTAAACTATCACGACTGTCGTTGTACATAATTAACCCCGCTTCGAACTTGTCTCGTCCATTACCATTTTAATTCTACAATCCTTGTAATGATTTTCTGATCACCTCTCCATCGTTTTCTGTTTTACTCTTAATTTGTTGGCGTTTATTTGTGTTAAAACAACTGTTTCGAGGTTATATGGTAACAATGACAATATGCAGGCATCGAAAACGTTTTACTTGTTGTTCATGGGAATCGTCTTATTTCTCACGATATAAGACAGTTTTCTAAAAGCTGCCCCAAATAGTTGCACCCTCTAGTAATTTCCCTAGAATCGTTTTCCTTCCTGAGTCATGTCATGTGGTTCAAGTAGTTATACTCGCTATATTTTCTATTTCGATATTGGTAGTTTATTTTGAGTCCCATCTTCTCCAACTCTTGATGTAGTTGTTGAAGCATCAATTCGATAGTCTTTATGTCTTCTGCTATTAATATAACATCATTCGCGAATCGAAGGCGATTCAAGTATGTTCTATCCACCTTTATCCCTGTATTTTACCATGTAAGCCTGGTAAAAATGTCCTCATATATAAGTGTGAACAACTTCGACGAGATGGTATCTCCTTGCTCTCGTCATCGAGTTTTATGTAAAAGGAGGCATCTCCGATCATACCCTATGGATTTAAACAACAAAATATTTGTTTGAAGGCTATTTATGGTCGGTGGGGGAGAGGCTTTTTTGATGTTTGACAGACTAAACATGTTTACTTATCTTTTCTTTCAGTTTAATTGTTTGTTGTGACTCTTTTCAATGTTTTTAAGTGTTAGAAATTGCTATAAATGCGAAGTTTGCAATTAATATTAACAAAAAGAGAATTTAAAAAGTTATTTTTATTTGTAAATATTGTTAGATATTTTTTACATAATGAAAATAACAATAATAATTATTTAGGCAACCATACATTCAAACCTTTATGTATTCTAGAATTGACGTACCGATTATCATATGATACTCTTTTAAATAATGCAATTAGAAAAAGATAGCATATCAATACTTTTTTAAATATAAATAAAAGTATTATTACGTTATTCCTCGTTCAAACAACCGGGCCCTAGTTCTAACGTTATGCTAATTCTATAAAGGTATGTTTGGGAGGCATATTGTTTAATCTAATTCATTTCACTACAGACAACACTAAAAATATCAAGAAAAATAGTTCCAGACACGGAATAGCACTGCTGAAATATTTTCAGTAATTACTCGACAATATTAGACAGCAGAAGATTTTATTAGTTAATCACATATGGCAATCGTTAAATTCTAGTAGGATAATTTTGCTCCATTGCCGAACTAAACACATTATCCTTTTGTTAGGGAATGTTAAAATATTTTTTTTTGAAGATTGGAACAAGTTTAACGATAATGATAATGATAGTCTTCCCTGACTATATCTACCGATATACAGAATACCTAAGCAATTCATTAAAAAAATTGCTAATAATTTATAGGTTGCTTAAAACAAAAATTAGCAACATAGATTGCACTCTAATGCATTGTTGTAAATTGTCGAAATGTAAACGAACTTTGTCCATCTACAAAATGTCATTGGGCATTTTTTTCTAGGAAAAATAAGATGACTATAACAACCATTTTATATCTTGTTTAAAGAATATAATTTTTATTTTACTTATCAACAGTAGCTTTTTAGATTGTGGTAATAACACATATTTTCTGTTAAAATAAGTGAGTATATTGTTTCAATTTTCTCTCCTCACTGGGTTCGAATAACATCATTTTTCACTAATTACTTCCAATTATTCAAAAAATACTAATAGAACATACCAGAATAAAAGTCTAGAATCTTTCTAGAAAACTGATTAATAAATGCTTCTAGATGATATATTTCTATTAAGAATGGTGTCGTATTCAGGTAGCCCTCGTTATAAGTTTCGAAACTTCATTGGTATGGCTTCAATCTGTGGAGATGTACAAGTGTGATTTTGGTCTTGAGCCTTCATTGGATTCTATAGATAACGCCATTGATTCTCTTTAGAAAAGTAAATGGTCCTTTCTATGTTGCTATCAACGTAGGAGATTTGTCTTTCTTTCTCTGTCGATTCCATTACCAGATTCTGTCACCTTACTGGAACCCTTCCGATTTTGGCCTAATTTCATATCGTGTTTTCATTCTTTCTATATGGCCGGAACCATGCGTTCTTTAACTGGTTCGCAACTTCTCTTGCAATGTATCTACCTCGTCTTCAATCACCATACTTTCAGTATGTTGCAAGTCTCAGTCTTTCTGATGTGTCTCCACAAACTTTGGCCATTTGCTGAAGTAGTTAATATCAACTAAGATGTATTTGTTGCCATTATTTATTTCTGAAAATGGGTCCGGTATATCAATAGCTCTTCGTTCAAAAGATATTCTAACATTATTCTTCTTGTTCCTTAGATTTTGTGCTTGGGCCTTGGCTGACTGCACATTTAGAGTAATGTCTGCACCATGATTTTACGTATTAACAGTAGGTAACTCAGCAAAATCTTTCTCGAGGTTTGCCTAGAATTTTGTTAACTTCTAAATGAGCATCAGACTTTCCATTGTAAATTTCTTCTAAAACCACAAGGTTAGGTTATAGTGGTTTTTATACATTAATAATATTATTTGCCGGTTCTTGATTTTTCCTTTATTTGTCCCAATAATGTTTTTCCTATCAGCTAAGCATTATTCCATTCAGTTTAATAGACACGCTGTAAATCAGCTCTTTGAAAAATGGTGATACTTTATCATAAGCCATATATTAATCAGCAACTTTGTTATCATATTATATTAGACATATTAAAACAGATATATACTAAACTATTATTAACAATTTATTTTCCTTAAGCGCTGTAACTAAATAGTATTTATGCTTACCTTGGAGCATCATTAATCAAAGCGAGTTTTCCAAAGTCGTCGCCTTCATGCAGCGTATTTACAGTCCCTTTTCCATGAATAACAACATCTACGGATCCTCTGACTATTATATACCAAGATCTGCCTTCATCACCTTGGTGAAATACTGGAACAAGAGAAATCCGTAATTATTTTCATCAAGCTAAATAATCCGTGATAAAGTAATATAATTTGTTATTTTCAGGTTGAAAATATGTTTACTAATTTTGTTAAGTAGCTTAGTACCTGTTGTTTTGTGTTTTATTCTCTGATGTTTTATTTCATAAAGAAAAAAATATTTGAAATTTTCAGGTCAATCGCAAACATGAGAGCGATCTGAAGCAAAAGTTAAGTAAGTGAAATATTGATAGTTATTATTCAATAATGAAGTGAAATCTATACACTACAAAAGGTCCTAAAGACATCTGATTTGAATTCATGTCATGTCCGACGGCTTAAAAAGGTCTGATTCAGCTATAAAACATGCCTAAGTTGACAATAAAAGCTTTAAGTTGATAAGAAAAAAAATATTTTCGAGATGAAAGACTATACTGGGTGTCAGAAAATGGTGATGACAGCATTGCAATCTCGACAGCTATGAGAGATAAAAATGCAGTTGAATGGAAAAAATTTTAGAGAATTATGTCAGAATGGCTTTGGCTTCTTGCGTTTTTGAGGTATTAAAAAAAAATAAAATTTTGCATTTTATAAAATCAGCTATAACTTTTTATTTCCCAATATTTTTTAAATCTGTAAATATTTTTGCTTGGCCATTTTTTATGCAGAAAATGTCTATTTAGTCAAATTTTAGTTATAGTGTTTCTGTTTTCTGAAATCATCACCAACTTTGTTTTTCCTTATGACCATCATATTGAGGTTTTCTTTCATCGAAAAGTAATTAATTTTTTTTATGAACTATGTGAAAAAATAGTGCAAGAAACAACGTTATGACCTAAAAATAACTAAAAACCATTTTTTAAGGAAAAATTAAAATATTTGATAGCATCGAAATTTTATATACTTCTTTTACTTGAGAATAGAGTCAAATTATACCCCAGTCTTCCTATGAAAGAAGATGAAAAAATTTATTGCAAATATCTGAAAGTTTTAAGTCATCGGGGGCACCCAGTAGATGAAAAATACGTAAAAAAGTACAGCTAGATCAGCCCTGTTTTTTTTATAAACATCCAAAGTCGGAAAATTCGACTTTTTGTCCTAAGAATTTTCCAGTTACATTTTAGAGAAAACTTGTCCAAATGAAAGCTGTGGGTATTGAAAAGATCTTTAACTTCATTTTTTTATACGTCAAAATCGATAAATAATTTATCGAGATTGCACTATTTTATAAATGTTAATAACTTTTGCAAGAAAGGCCGAAAGTAATGTATAACTCCTTGATGATAAGGACATTATGTGTCTTTATAACTGTGCGAAAGCTGGACCAAATCGATTTGGTAGTTTACGAATAATCTTAATTGTTTATCCCAGACACTGAATGTTCAAACAATTGTTCTTGCCCTGAGGATGATTCTACAGATATTTGTAAAAGCGGAATGGATTCTTTGAAGTTCAAATTACAAGCAAGCATGAAAAAACGATGGATTTAAAAAAAAATTGTTGTTAATAAAACCGTTTAAAAAGGGGTACCTTTTTTTACGTACAAACAATTGGAATAACTTAGCAAATTTTAATGATACAAGTTTGTGAATAAGTGGACTTGAAAGCTGGTGAAAAAACACGAATTTGAAAAAAGTGTCCTGCGACCAATAGGAGCTAAGATAGCTTTTTTTTAAAGTAATATCTCTTTTGTTTATAAACATTATAAGAGTCGAAATTTTCACAGATTTTAAACAAAGACCTATATTTTATGATGCAATTGATAAGTATGAAATTTATGCATCGTTAGTAAAGTCATAGCCCTTCGAAGTGAAGGTACTTTTGCCAGTGAGTTGTAGCGAGTGGTGGGGGAAGCTCGGCTTTCTCACGGTGTGCTTCTGAAATTCAAACTTCAAATTGGAGCGCGCAACAAAATTGTACGATATCTCGGGTTCCAAATAACGTGGAGCCTTCATTTTTTTTTTTTTAAACTGGGGTAGCTCGACGAAATGTTACGAACTGACTTATATTCATTATCATAGGGAATCGGGAAATACCGGAAAATCGACATTTCATCAGAAAACACATATAATATATATATATATATATATATATATATATATATATATATATATATATATATATTTGGTTTTTCTTATATACAAATATAATTTCTTCGTTTTTATTTTTTATTCTATTTAAAAATTGAATGTTGGATTTATGTGTTGGATATTATGTCACGCCACATGTGAGGGAGGTAGGATGGGTAAGCGGTGATACAGAAGGAGGGGTCTTGAAACAACAAAATTTGGATAACGCAATCTATATACGTTTTCTTACAATACTTGATAAATTCTATTACTTTTATATTTTTATCTCGTTACGAGCTACTGAAAAAGCAAAAGTTATTGTGTATGATAATGTAATATGATAAAAATACTGTAATTTTTATTTATATGCGCTAAGTTGCTAAAGCCGATCAAAGTGCAAAATATGGGAGATTTTTGATAATTTTATAATAGTAAACTTAAAATGTCCAGTGGTTTCACTCGACTTGGCTACAAGTCAAAGTTACCGGTGATCTTGAACAGGTCTAACTTTAATTCTAGCCAGTTTTATAGTGAAAATTGCGAATATCAGTTTGAGTTTCAAGTAGTGATTATATTGTAAATTTTATACATTTAATCCCTTTGTGTTTTGAATTAAAAAATGAGTCAACCAGAATTTTTACATATTCCCATTATTTCAATAATGGGAATATCTAAAAACTATAATCTAATCTATATTAAACTATGGTAGTTGTTCTATTATCCAAAAAATGATGAATTTTTTTCTCAATGTATTCACTTCATCAAGAAGACTGAGGAAGTAATGTTTAGTGTTTGATAAATTCCGTCTTAAAATGTATCTATTTGAAGCTTAGATTGTCGACGCTCTATTTACCAGTTTATCTTTCTACGTTTTCATTTTTTTGCTAAAATCATAAAAACAACCTTTCTTTCGCTTTGAACATTTTTAACAGCCAGATTCACTAAGAAGGTTTAAGATTTAAACCTGATCTAGTTGCTATGGAAGTAAAATCTTTTAGTTGGCCAGGTTTGTTTTGCTTATGATATTGTCATAATTTATATTACATACACTGTAAAAAAACCTTAAATTGCAGGCACATTAATTAATTTAATTTAATGGATTTCTACCTTAAATCATGAATATGTTACATGAGCTTTGAAATTAAAGCTTTGTATATTAAATTTAATTGAATATTACCTTAAATTTCAATAAAGTTACTGAAATGATTGGTATAATTACTTCAGATTTAATGCAAAAATTGCTAAATTTAGTGCATTAACATAAAATGAATTTAAGAAAGGGTTTATGAAATTTTCTTTTAGCACTTTACCTTAAAATTAATGTGAAGGTTTTTTACAGTGTATGACAATAAATAAACGCTTATTTGGGGATATTAACAATAAAAACCTAGTGATAAAGCCTTGAAATATTTAAGAGAAATAGTTTTATACCAAAAATAAATAAAATTTTCCATTTTTGTAGGTTTAAAAATAAAAGAAAGAATGATGATTATTTATGTTTGTATTTTTAGGGTTACAAGTTTGCTTGACTTTTTGTTGCTATTGTCAATTTAAACTCTCTGCTGTCAATTTACAATGTTTTTAAAGCTAAACCATATTAGTGTATTCGGGGATAAAATTTTAATGAAAAAATTTTGTTTTTTATGTATTTCAAGGCAGCACATTAGACCTTCGTTATCACATAAACACTTTGAGTTTTTTTGTTTGATGGTTTTACTTTTAGAGTTGTTTTATTCAAATCTGATCTTAATTTCAATTTCAATTTGTGAAGTTTAAACACAACTAAATTCAAGTATGGATAAAATAGTACTAAAAATGATGCCAACAAACAAGAAACCCTATATTTTTTATATATGATAAATATTGACAACCTGGAATATCTAACCTCACGAATATATGCGATGGTCTTTTTAAGCTTATTAGGCTTATAAATTTAATGAAAATTTAATATTTTAATTTAATTACGTTTTATAAGAAAAAATTATTTAGCAGGAAAATTCTAAAAGACGTACATAAAAAATTCAGCAATCTGTAATTTTACATCGGATAGCAGGTAAAACAACCAAAGCTCTTACATGTAATTTAATCCTCAATAATAAAAAATAAAAGCAGGGACTTAAGGGTAATTTGATGCAGATTTTCCATTAGGGTTTTTTCGATTTTTTAATTTTAATTAAAAAATTTTTTGTGATGTATTTAGTAATATTTATTGTTACCGAGGAAATTATGGATTAAATATTACTTACGTCCATTTAAAAACCATTAGTAAGTTTCTGGAATTTTTTTTACTATACTGAATTTATCAAATATATATTCTTTGGAAAACTGTACTTTCTATAAGATTTTTTGAGTCACATTTTCTCTTTCTACTTACTAAGTAAAACAATTGCTTTAAACGTTTATTTGATAAGAACAGTAAGATGAGAATAATACAATAAAAGCATCCTCATATAAATGCTACATACACTCCATTTGTTTTTATTTTTTTTCTTATTTAATTTTATTGTTTCATCCAAAATTAACATCAAAGATGAAGTTTAAAGCACTTTTTCTATGTAAATTAGAAACTTAAGAGGGGCACGAGGAAAGTTTTCTTCTTAATAGTCAAACCAAAGATTTGATAATTTAATTTTTTAACACAATTTCCTATAACTTTAACACTCTTACATTATGAGTCAAGCGACTTTATTTCTCATTGTAAATGGGCCTTTTTTGAAGATGGAGAATTACTAAAGATTTAGAGAGTGGATTCTAATTAGTCTAATTTGATTCTAGATCCCAGGAATGGACACAACTTAATTAACAATCTTGGAACTTACCTGTTTGGTTTATGAGATGTAATTTTTGAAATGCTTGGTTCGGGTATATTTAAAACTATAGCAATAATAAATACATTCGAGAACTATTGTTTCCACTTTCATGAAAACATGAGAATTGGTCGTATCTGAACTGACTTTGTTGATTCATGACCTCATCAAAAATTCTGACCAATATTGTATTTTAAACTATCATCATCGTAGCAACTTCACTTAAACTACCTCTGTATCTGCACTCTGTTTCATAACCTAACAAGGTAATATTTTTGAAGAACTTGTGCTGGCGAAAATTTTTGACCAATATTTTAGGTTAACAGGAGGCATGAAGAACGCGGCTGACGGTTGTTTTTGTATGGAGCTTTATCCTCTATACCTAAAGTCCATAATTTCTGTAAACATCTCATGCAACTATAAATGATTTAAAATTTTGCCGATCTATTAACAGGGCTGGTACTAAAAGCTTAAAACGCATTGTTGTCATATTTCGCGAGCCTCACATAACAATCAGTTGAGCGCATTTTAAATAGCACAATGATACCGACCAACATGTACTTGGTTTTTTATTGCGAAGATAATGATGTGACAAAACACATACACGTAATGTCCAGTTCTATTTTCCTCAGGAACCTTAGGACGTTGGGTAGGTCCCCTTTTTCGATTCGGTGTGTTCCCAAGAACCGTATCCTAGGGTTTTATAGAGCACTGTACTCTGAAAGAATGTGAATAAAGGTTTCGTTCTCCTCTTCGTAGAATCTGCACTCTTCTCCTTCTACCAGCCCGAGTTTCTTGAGGTGTCCCTTCAGGTGGCAATGTCCCGTCAGGACCCCTGTTAGAACCCTGAGTTGGTTTTTACTTAAGCTGACGCATTCTTTGAATCTCTTCTGGTCGTAATTCTCAAGAAGTATATTCGTTTGTCTCAATCCTTGCAGCTCCATCCAATAATTGGATCTCCTGCTTTCTTCTTCTATGTTTAGTCCTTTCAGCATTACATTGTTTGTGATTCCACAGAAAGGCCCTGGTCCCAGAAATGGTGTCTTAGCCCCTTTGGTCGCGAACCTGTTTATTACTTTATTCCCCTCTATCTCGGAGTGTTCCGGTATCCACATGAGGGTATCCACACTTTATTATTTTTACTAAAATCATGTAATTCCTCCAGACATTCCCAGACCATCTTGGAGCTGATAACTTGAGAGCTCCGCGCACTAATGTTGCTGACTATATGACATGATAATAATCTCTTGGCCGTGATAGTTTTTTCCTTTGTTGAATTGAATACATTTCCTTATGGCATATATTTCTGCCTGGAAAATGCTTGGTGATTTACCCAAGCTTTCGTAGTGTCTGGTGCCAGGTCCATACATTCCCATTCCAGTTCTTTCCATTGTTTTGAAGCTATCTGTATACCATATAATGGATTTCTTGTCGAGTTTTTAATGGTGTTTCTGTCCTATTCGCTTTTGCGACTGAACTGAATTTCTTTTTCATTTCATGGTTGAACCATTAATGATCACTCCTGATTCTGATAGTTCCTCAGGTTGAGATATGTTTCTTGACAGCAATGCCGATAAATTAATGTGAGCCAAGTGACCTATATTACCTATGTCACACTCCTGAGGATAACACCTATCCTGGTTGGTCCGAAACGAACAAATCAAAAGAAAAATGCACTGACCGCCACTCAGAGGAGTAGATAAGCAACAAACTTTCGATTCATATGCATAAAATACCTTAAGGGCACCTTAAGTGCATATAAAATATCTTAAAATGACAACCCTACATTTTAAGCAAAATGTAGGAAGAGTGAGAAGCAATGGGTGCAATCAGAACTTGAAGCAGCTACACAGAGTGAAGATCAAAAGTTTTTTAAGGCTTAATTGCCTGGAAACCGGAGGCCTCACTGAGTAATCTTGGACTGCCAGCAGACACCGCTAACAGCCAAGGAAAATCGGTAGGACCTTCAGTCCGGGGGGTTTCAGTCGGTAAGAGACTGACACTATCTTTTTTACATTGTGAAAGTGTATATACAAGGTTTCCTCTCCAGGAAAAAATGCAAGGGTTGATAAAAATGTTGGGATATCAATTTAACTTAAAAAAATATTTTAATATTTCAGCGAAATTTCATCATTTATTATTTTCTGAAATGCACACGCCACTGGAATATGTATATATATATATATATATATATATATATATATATGCATGCGCAATTTATGAATTTACTTAGTCGGTAACCGTGAATCTTTATAATGATAAAAAATGTCTTGCCGTCTTTCTGGATCTTGCCAGAGCATTTGACACGGTGCCCCCATGACTCACTTTTGGAGGTTTTAAACGTCTACGGTGTTAGGGGTTCTGTGCTGAGTGTCTTTGAGAGTTACTTAAGAAAAAAAACAAATTTTAAAAACTGATAAGATCTATAGTGACCTTTTAGACATCAGAATCGGGGTTCCTCAAGGGACAGTATTGGGACCGATTTTGTTTATAGTTTATATAAACTCACTAACAAGCATGTGCTTGGAGCATGGTTCTCTAATTTCATACGCGGAGGATACACTGGACGTTTTTTCTGGAGAAACCTGGGATCAAGTAAAAAATCAACAAAAACTGGTCTGCTTAAAATAAGAAACTGGTTGGATTCCTCTAAGGTCACTTTGAACGTTGACAAGACTCATTATATTGCATTTTCGATAACAACATCAAATCGTTCAGACTTTAACCATGAAGCTGGAAATATCTTAATAAAAGATGTACCATTCATAAAATATTTGGGTATAATAATTGCTAAAAATCTAAAATGCAAACAGCACATTCTAAAGTTAACAAACAACATCAGAAAGTTAATTCATAAATTTTATATATTGAGAAACATTTTCACTAGGCAACTTTTAATAAATAGTTATAAAACATTAATAGAATTCTTAATTAGATATGGAATAATTGTTTGGGGTGGCCTGTATCAAAACTCGTTAGAACAACTCGACGTAGTACAAAATTACATTTTAAAGGTATTTTTTTGAAAAAAAAAAGATATTCTACTAGGTTTCTTTATTCAGAACAAATTTTTTATGTTCGTTCATTGTATATTTTTTTCTTGTATTTATGTATATAAGACTGCGAAATTTAAAAATTACATGTCACTCTTATGAAACGAGATGTAGAATGAATAAGGATACCAAATAGTAATAATAACTTTAATAGATTTGTTAACTGTCTGGCTCCCAGGTTCTATAATATTATCCCGATTAGTATAAGAACAATCTTGAATGTGCAAAAATTTGGTAAGCTTTGTAGAACATATATTTTTCATAACATTGATCAACTTATTCTTTTTCTTTGACAAAATCTTCATAGGTTACTTAGTGTGTAGGTTTGTTTAGTATGTAGGTATTTGTATTGATTAGTATTATTATTAATTCATTTTGTTTTTCTTTTCATGGTTGTTTTTTGAAATTACTATGACATTATTGATTTTGTGCACATACAGGTATTACGTTACCTAGGTGCATAATTATTTAATATTGAGATCTTAAATATGTTTAAATTAGATCATCATCTATTTGAAGACTTGTACTGAAACTGTTCGTAATATATTTTTATTTTTATTATTACTATATATATATATATATATATATATATATATATATATATATATATATATATATATATATATATATATATATATATACAGGGTGATTCAAAAATCGATCACGAAACTTAAGGGGGTGATTCTACTTGACAAAATAAGGGTAGAGCTTCATATAATTTTTTTTCAAAATGTCATTCGTTTTCGAGTTACAAGCCGTCCAAGTTCAAGTTTTTATTTTTTGTTTTTTGAATTACTCGCTTACAGGAAATCTGATTTGACTAATATTTGAAAGATAGGCTAAGTCTTCTGCGCTTCATCATTTCAGTAACAATTCACATTGATTGTTTGCCGCTAGAGGGCACTTTACCTACATTGAAAATTGTTTTTTTGTCATAATTTTTTAGTGTTGACAGCTACAGTAGTTTTTCGCATAATTTCTGAAAGACTGATGCCAGGCCTTTAAAAAAGGTGCTTTTTATTTACATCGCTAAACACAGCGGTTTAGACGTAAATCACCCTTAAAAATTAAGTGGTAAATTTACTTTTCTCATTTCATTACCACCAGCTACCAGGTAAATAGCTATAAAAGTATACTAGAGCTGTCAGTTTAACATCAAATAAATTCGCTTTTTAAACTATTTAATTTATAATCTTAAAATAACTAATAATGGCTAATCACCAATATTCAAATATCGAATATTGTGATATCCATTTTTGTTATGGAAAAGCAAATGGTAATGCAGAGTTGGCAAGAAGATATTATATGGAGAGTTATCCGGAAAGAAATATCCCTCATGCTCAAACATTTTCCAGTGTGCACAGGAGGCTTGCGGAATGAGGTTCCTTTAAAAGTTATAATGGAAATAGGGGAAGACCTAGAACTGCCAGAAACGTGCAACAAGAAGAAAGAGTGCTTGAAATTATTGAAGATAATCCAGGTATTAGTACTAGAAAAATTGGGAATGAAGTGCGGCTCTGTCAGGCTAGTTCATGGAGGATACTAAGAGAAGAACAACTATACCCGTTTCATTCAAAAAAGGTGCAGGCTCTTTATGACGATGATCGGCCGAGACGGTTGGAAATGTGCAATCAGATCCTAGCTAAGTATGAACACGATAATGGATTAATTGGCGTCATATTATTCACTGACGAAGCTGGTTTCACTCGTGATGGCATAACAAATCTACACAACATCCACACATATGCTTACGAGAACCCAAACAATGTGGTAGAAACGAAACATCAGCGTAGATTTTCACTAAATGTGTGGGCAGGGATAATAGGAGATTACCTTATTGGTCATCATTTCTTTGATGGCCCATTAACTGGTGACGTATACTTAGATTTTATCCAAAATCGTCTCCCATTGTATCTGGAAGATGTGCCATTGGAAGTAAGGGCCAACATGTGGATCCTCCAAGACGGAGCTCCGCCCCACTTTAGTATACGTGTCCGACAGTATTTGAATGCAACGTATCCTGAGCAATGGATAGGACGAAGTGGACCATTGGCATGGGCAGCGAGGTCACCAGACCTTAATCCTATGGATTTTTTCTTTTGGGGTCATTTGAAACAATTGGTGTACGATATTCCAGTAATCAACGTCGAGGATCTTCGCTTCAGGATAATCGAAAAGTGCCAAATTATTAAAGAAACACCAGAAATTTTTCATCGAGTTAGGCGACATTTTTTGAAGAGTGTTAGGAAATGTATGGAAGAAAATGGGGGACATTTTGAGAATCTTTTTTAGTTTGTTTAGTATTGTTTCATTAATTTTTATCAATTAAATGTATATCGCAATAATCCATAATATGAATATTTACTGATTAGCCATTATTAGTTATTTTAAGATTATAAATTAAATAGTTTAAAAAGCGAATTTATTTGATGTTAAACTGGCAGCTCTAGTATACTTTGATAGCTATTTACCTGGTAGCTGGTGGTAATGAAATGAGAAAAGTAAATTTACCACTTAATTTTTAAGGGTGATTTACGTCTAAACCGTTGGGTTTAGCGATGTAAATAAAGAGCACCTTTTTTAAAGGCCTGGCATCAGTCTTTCAGAAATTATGCCAAAAACTACTGTAGCTGTCAACACTAAAAAATTATGACAAAAAAACAATTTTCAATGTAGGTAAAGTGCCCTCTAGCGGCAAACAATCAATGTGAATTGTTACTAAAATGATGAAGCGCAGAAGACTTAGCCTATCTTTCAAATATTAGTCAAATCGGTTTTCCTGTAAGCGAGTAATTCAAAAAACAAAAAATAAAAACTTGAACTTTGACGGCTTGTAACTCGAAAACGAATGACATTTTGAAAAAAAAATATATGAAGCTCTACCCTTATTTTGTCAAGTAGAATCACCTCCTTAAGTTTCGTGATCGATTTTTGAATCACCCTGTATATATATATATATATATATATATATATATATATATATATATATATATATATATATATATATATATATATATATATGTATAGGAACCTAATTATATAACGGGACGTACAAACTTATTAATTCTATACAATAACATATTACAAATAACAATGGCGGCAAATTACTAAATAAAAATTATGTCATATTTAATTGCATTTTTGATGACCTATTTAACGATGTCCCACTCGATGGGAATTTCGTCTCACATCTGTATTCAAGTTAATTGAAATAATATGCTTGCAAAATTGCAAAAGAAGGTATAATGACCCTTCTAACGCTGTGAAATATACACGGGCGGTAGCAGAATTTTTAAAATGTATAGGGAAATGTTTCTGGTAGGCGACGCGAATTTCTTCAAATATAGCACAGATTCGAAATATAACTGTACCTAGAATTTCTCACATCATTTACGTCGATGAAGAAAAAATTCATATGCTCCAAATACACCCCAAAATTAAATTCTCCTCTTTGACGGAACATAGCATGCAATATTATATCTAATAAAATACCAATAAGAAAGTAAAATAAAAGAATAATTTGAAAATATTTTCCTTACACACAGTTCCTGCCTTCGGGTGAGCCTCGAAAATAATGACACTTGCAATTTCTCTTTTCACCGAATTTGACAGGTGGGATAACGCTCGTATATGAAGCAGCTCTTCGTAAATGGTTTCCAAGTCGTCTGCAGTTCTTTCATGACTTCTGAAAATAAGACAAAACAGGAAAATGAAATACGGTATTTTTTTTTATAAAACATGAATTCTCTGGTTTACTTAGATTTAAAACATAAATTTTACATAATCCTGAAAGTGTAATTCAGATTTGACGGGCTACTGTCTGGCGTGTTTGTACGAAAATAAATGGATTATTTCCTTAAATTATTTTTTCATACTTATAGTAAGATAAAAATATGGAAGAAAAAAGGATTTATATATTTTTCTTTTATTAGAAAGCCTGTATTTGAAAAACTCTATCCTTTAAAATAGCATTTGGTTAACCTTTTGACTGACTTCTAAAAGAAGGAGCTTTTATATTTGGCCGTTTTTTTTTGTTATGTATGTTCATCGATTACTCCGAAATGGCGCACTATGTGCCAATCTTCACTTTTTCGTTTCAAAATTGTAAATCTCCGAGAGAGATATCGAGAAAATTTTTTTAAGTTGAAGCCTGATGAATGTAGATTACAGGAAAAATAAGGAGCTTGCTAGCCCCCTTTAATAGAATTATTGTGAAACCCCTAAAACTGTTTCTTTTTCAAAAAATATCTTTTTCATATAATACCGCAACATGAACGTTTACCCTTATCTAAAATCATAATATTTATTTTCAAAATCTACAGATAAAAATCTTTGAGAGTTTAAATGATAACTCTGGTCAATTTTTGGCTGAATTATAGTAATTTGAAGTTGTGCATCCAAAATTACAATATTCTATTTTGTATGTAAAGTATTTTAAGGTAAGTAACGGAGTTTTTTTGCAACTAAGGTTGTATAAAATTAAAATAAATTCTGTTCTAAAAATAATATTGTCTTAAACATAACCCTAAAAATAATTTCTCAAGGGTAAAACGTCATTTTGTCAGAAATACCGCACCATCATACCAACACAATATAAAACTTCACAGCTTCAAGTTTAGAACAACTAAAACTCTGAAGCCCATACCAAACTACGCTTTTGAAAAACGTTAGATATTTGTGGAAAAAAATTGTAATCTCAATACCTTCTAGAACGTGGCAAAAAAGAAATTACGCTTCTTGAAACAACACTTATTTTTTTTTAGTATAAATAAAAATGGTCATGGTAAATGGGATGTTGAGTCTATTCAAATAAAAATATAATTTAGCCGCGAAACGGTAGTTTTTATAATAGAAATCCTAAAAAACACAACATTTTTCTTTATTTTTAAGGAATTTTATTTTGATTTAATAATAAAAATGCAATAAATTTTCTCATGAACGAAAGTGGATTTATTAAGGTAAATAGTTCGAATTTGCCGAGAATTGATTGTTTTATAGTGGCCAATTTCGTCGCAACAAACAGTAACTTCTGTTGCTACCATGTAAGTAATTTATCAAGAATTGTTATTTCCGCAACCGATAATCAATACATAATAGTAATAATCGATATTTATAAGCTCAAAACTAGCCGAGCTAGCGTAAGCCTCATTCTCCTATTATTTTCCGGACGTGGAACGTGCATAAATAGCTTTTCAGGTGTTTTAATTGTAGTACTTGTACACTGAGGCACCGCACAACACTTAAAATAATTTAGAACTCATCTTATGTCACAAAAATTACGAAAAATAGTTATATATCCTTGTCAGCGACGTCACAAGTATTGGCGTTTTGCTGGAAAATGTTAAAAGGAATTTAATATTAATAATTTTTACGTACTAGTTATATTAATTTTTTTTTAAATATTTTGGGCTACATTAGGTACTTACGTATGGTTTTAAACACTTTACCAAAAATAGTCAACATCTCAGTTATATTAATATTACCAAACAAGTCTTAAAAATGAACACATGCCTCTGTTGTAATGTAACGTTTTATATTTTCTGTATCTTTGAATTTCATAGTTCTACAGATTTTAAAAATCGAAAAAAGTCGTGATTTTTGCAAGTTTCAAGTGACCAAGATCATAGAGGGACGAGCTTCAATCCCCAAGTTTTGTTACGATAACTGGGGGCGGCGAGTTCCACAAGACAAAGGCCGTACAGTTTTAATCTTCTCAGCCAATGGAACTGGGGCGTAATGAGTTATACGAAGTCTAAAGATAGGTAAACTTTAAACCCTAAGCTCTTCAGCTCACATAACCGGATGACAGTGAGTTCCACTTGACCTAGACTGTCGACAAGTGGAAGCAGCGATTATTAAGCCTCACAATTCCTAAAGTCCGGTCACAACAGCGCAATGCACTGAGCACTATAGCTCGATACGCCTAGCCCATAACACCTACCTAGCTTTGCAGTTTCATTACGTATACATAACTGGCCTTAGTAGGTGTCCGCAATGGCGCACTGCACTTAGCCTAGCACCTACATTTTGATCATAGTAGGACATCTTCACTCTCGAATTGAATAAATACAGCGTACCGCCCTTCGTTTCGCGCATAACCTGGTAACCTGGTCTTGCACAGAATATTTGACCTTAGCATTATTTCGATCCTCGCATATCGCTTTCCGGTTTCATTATTAATAAATTTTTCATTTTTAGGATTTCGTAGGAACCTTTAAAATTTCGACGTGTCCGACTGCCTGTCCGTTGGCCTGTCTATGCCACTTATGTATGTCAAAGCTAGGTGTGTTGCTATGTGTGGTGCGCAGTTACGGCCAGGGTTTTATTAGCACTCTGCGCGCTTCTCTAATCGGCTCCATCATGTTATATTTTTCCTATTTATCAGAAGAAGGTAAAATTTTAGGTATATGCGGAAGAAAATTGAAGACAAAATATTCTGTGCAGAGCTATGAAACAAGGTTATATTTGAAGCGAGATTTAAAGTTGAAGCTCCGTTATCTAAAAAATGGACAATGTCACCAAGACTACATACAGGTGAGGTTTGAATTTTAACCGTATATAGTCGGGGCACACCAACATTTACATGCCCAAGATTGCGGGAAGGCATGCGACTATATCTTTTTTCCTTTTGAATATTTCCTGGCTCTTCTCTATTCTTTTAAGAGTTCAAGAATTTATATTTGTTTTGATTTCGATTTAACATATTGATCCGGAGCTTGTGAAAAGATTTTCTATTGGGTATTATATCAGATATTTTCAGTTAAATTTAGGTATAATCAGAAGTGTATTTAAATATTTAACTCTGAAGTACCTTTATTTGTTATTTTATAAAATAGGCATCTGAAAATTTTATTCTCTAAATTTTTATGAATTAAATCTCAAAATAAATTAATTTAAAAGTATCTCTAAAACAAATTCAAGAATAAATAGTACAGATGTATACATAAACTCAACATAAGACGATTTACCAACAAATCTATTTTTGAAATTAATCACTTTTCTCATTTACTTGTATTACCAGACAATTCTAAAACAGGCTGAAAACATCAAACATAGTGAAATACGTATTGACTGCTTAACCAAATGTGCATGTATATGTAATAATTAATCAAATACTTCATATCAAAAAAGAACAAAGTTTCCAAAAAGAATATTCCATGTCAAATGCACGATATAGATTTATTATTTTACAATTTAAATGTCATTCTTTATCTTATAGTGTTTAAATTTTATGAAAACTGTATGACGATTTCTTTTATAAGATGTGTTTTAATTTCTGATGATAAATCTTTTAATTTTATAGATAACTTAATAACGTTAACCGCTAAGAGTAATTGGCAAGGAACTCGATCTGTTAAGATAAATCACTATCCTTTATCTGTATTAGATTAAAACGTTTAATTTTCTTTAGTGCAAACATTTATCTCTAGTGACTAACTGCAAAAATGTTTCATTTTTCAATTCCATTTTTAATTATAATTGTAAAATAATAGTTTTTATTTTTCTAGCTTTTTTACTAATAATAAATTGCCCTCAATGGTTGAATATACAAAATGTGTTAATTAATCAAGAAAATTAAATTATATAGTTGAAAAAGGAATTGGAATATTTTAACTTTTATTCATAATTTTGTTTTTAGCGTCATTTCAGAAAAACAACAAAACACTTTTTAGCAACTATTGGTGAGTAAATGTTTGAATATTTAAGGGGAAAATGCCCATTTATAAAAAACAAAATTTTAAATTTTTGTAATTTTCCATTTTCTTCATTTACATAATTTTCAAAAAATATTTGTAAAATTTGATGTTCATATATCTAAAAAGGACGAGGTTAAAATAGTTTTAAACTAAATGCAAATAGTAAAAAGCATGTGAGAGTTGCTTTAGGCAGTTAGGACCACACAAAGAACAAATTTTTATAGGTCTTCATTAAGGTGGAAAAGCAAGATAAAGGATCTAAAATCGACAACTCTATATAAGTTGCGAACAGTTCCTAATACTTTAAACACGTATTTTACAAAATTATTTTTAATTTTATTCGCAATTGGCGGCTAAGATATCCTATCTCCATTGTAAGAGCTTGATTTTGGATGAAGCATTTTTTTTTTCACGAAAGCCCTTATTGTAGCTGAGAATAGACTAAAATCTATTTTTCCGTGAACAAAATCAGATTTTTTTTCTTCTTCTGCTTCATCCAGCCCTTTGCGTCCCCTGCTGGATATAGGCCTCCCTCATTCTTATCCATTGTGCTCTATCTTGTCTAATCTCGGCCTCCACTCGAGTAATCTCTTCGTCCACCTTCTATTACTGATTCGGGCGACATGTCGGGCCCAGTTCCATTTGAGTGTGGCAATTCGGAAAATTACGTTGGTAACTCTTGTCTTTCGTCTCAGGTCTTCATTTCTAACTCGGTCACGCAGCGATATACCTGGCATTGACCTTTCTATCTTTCTCTGATCTATTTGTAGTGTTTTAGAAGTTGCTGTTGTCAATGTCAAAGTTTCGGCACCGTTGGTCATAACCGGTAACACACATTGGTCAAATATTTTACGTTTTAAAGAAATTGATATATCGCTTTTATAGATGTCTTTAAGTTTTCTATAGGCTGCCCATGCGAGATTTACTCTTCTCCATAGCTCGCATGTTTGATTATCTCTTGTGATCTTTATTTCGTGTCCAAGGTATATGTATTATTCCACAAGCTCCACTTCGTTGTCTCCAATATTGATATTTTCACTAGGTACCAGATTGGTCATAAATTTTGTTTTTGATATATTTATTTTTAGACTCACATTGGCGCACACAAGCTGAAGTTCATGTAACATTGTACATATCTCCTTGAGATTATCGGAGAACAAAACTATGTCGTCCGCGAACCTCAAGTTTGTTAATCTTTGGCCGTCTACATTCAAACCTCTTTTTTCCCAGTTAAGTTTTATACAAGCGTATTCTAGTACTGCAGTAAACAGTTAAGGCGATAAAGTATCACCCTGTCGGACTCCTCTGTCAATTGGGATATGATCCGTGTTTCTGTGTAGTTTTACCAACATAGTTGCATTCCTGTATATATTGTAGATTAACTTTATGTATCGATAGGCAATGCGGCATGCTTTTAATGCTTCCATAATTTTGTCGAGCTCTACCGTATCAAAGCCCTTATGGAAATTCACAAAAGCTAGAACGAGTGGTCGATTGTATTCGATATTTTTTTCTATTACCGTTTTGATGCTCTGTAGGTGATTGTTTGTTCCAAACCCAGTATGAAACCCCATTTGCGTTTTTTGTTGGTAGAAATCAAGTTTTATCTCAAGTCGATTCGTTACTATTCTTGTTAGGAGTTTATATAGGTGGCTAAGAAGGCTTATTGGTCTGTAGTTTTCCAAATCATGGGGATCTCCTTTTTTGTAAATTAAAATTACCTCAACATTGTGCCACTTGTCGGATATTGTACTGTCCAAAAGGCACATATTAAAAAGGTCTTTTATTTTCTTAAGTAGACAAACACCTCCGATTTTTTTTAAACAACTGTAATTTCTGCAAAAAAATTTCGAAAAATTTTTCCTCTGCTACATTTTAGCTATTACCTTTCTAAATATGAGTTTTGTTTTATTTTTCAGACGATACCTGATAATTTTTTAATATATATTTAACAACTGCGTCAAAAAAATTGTTATATTTATACCTATTTTTTCGAGCGCCCAGGTGGTGTAACCCATTGAGTCTCTTGCTCAAAACTACATAATAAAAATTTCAGCACGGTAATGGGAATATTAATATATCTCAAAACTATGACATGACTAGAATTTTTTAAAAAGCAAAAAAGTTAAGGAAATAATCAAAATGAGTCAAGTTATAAGGAGCGTTAGAAGAATAGGAGAATAGAAGTCACACTACCCCACTCTTCTTCAGATGATTAATTGTTTTTAATAAAATTTTCACGAAATATATGCTTTATTAAAAAAACGCTTTTCTAATTTCATTTCAATATCTTAAGCAAGGCCTGAGTTATAAGAAAAAAATATTTATTATTTTAATTAATTTTGGTCCCCTTGTATTTTAATCAAGCAACGTCAAAATGAAAAATGATCTAATAAAAGTTCTATTTTTTGACCTAGATATATTTTTAATAAATTGGCCTCCTTTTCCCAGATAAAATTTGGATTTGAAAATTGGATCTTTTTGTTAAGTTAAAGTCCATATTTAACCATCTCAAATCCATTTTTGATATTAAATTAATACATTTTTGGTTAATACTAATATATTTGAGAAAACTTACTGTTTTCTAAGGATCATTCGCAAATGTGCATCCGGTCCTCTATTTATTAAAGTTCCCAAATGCTCCAGTAGTTGGTCTTCGGCGGTTACCACGTCTTCCGGAGGCGGTAGTGCTGTCGCACCCTCCTCATCCTGCCAAAACCGATATAGGAAGCATTTGTCTTTAAAAGGCTGTTCTTTGCTAACTGAAATAAAAACGAAATTTATGATATACATATTTTAACATTTAAAAAACAACTTTAAAATAGCTGATTTAATATTGGTGGAGTGTCTAAGACACAATTCTTTACCCACTTAATTTAAAGGTATAATAAATTAGAAGCAAAAATAATAAAAAGAGTTTAACGTTAATTTAAATTATATGCAGGTAGAAAAATTAAGGGACTAATAAGGCTTGCTTTGTACACAACTGGTTTAAGATTAATTTATTAAATCTGCTGCCCTATTTATTATCTATTCTTATGTTTTACATACAATTTGCCAAGTATGTTTAAGAAAAGAGGATGTCCGATGCTGCGGTGGATGTTAAACTGATGGCTAGTTTTAATTTGAGCGGATTGGCCCGGGATAGAACAAGATAGAAGAAAAAGGTAAAAGCCTCTGTTTAAAAGTGGACGACAAGAGGCTAAAATAGAAGAAGAAGAATAATAAAACAGTTCCTAATTTATTTTTACATTGTAGCTGAATTTTTTGAAGACGATTTTTTTCGTACTCTAACACAACCATTCAGTTACCATCAGCTGTTTGTAACAATGAAATGTTTGTTTTTTTTTTTCGTTATAGTTGATCTATATTAAAATATGTACAATGTTTTATATAACAATTTCAAAATAACCAGTGATAAAACTTTTTCTTCGACTTGCCATTTTCAGTTAAGTCTCCTAAATTACATTTACATACACGTTTATTTTTAATTTATTTTTTAAATTAAAATACACCACATTATATTAAAAACATATACAGAGCTATCCAGTCAAATTAAACATTATAAAATACGTGTGCAATTGGAGAAAAATTAACCAAAGTTTTATTGTTACCGACAACTGATGAAGACCATAAGATGGTTGCAACATCTTGAACTAAATTTTGAAAACGTTATATGTTTTAAACATTTGTATGAGCCTGACTTTTTTCTGAGAAACAAAGTATATATATATATATATATATATATATATATATATATATATATATATAAATATATATATAAATATATATAAATATATATAAATATATATATATATATATATATATATATATATATATATATATATATATACTTCTTCTTTTTTGTTAGGTTCATACGTGGATGTTAAAGAAAACAACTTGTTTGACGTTTTGCCTTTTGTTCAACACATTTTCAAAAAAAATTTCATTGTATTATTTTTCTTAATTTAATAAAAACGGCATTTTCTTTTGTCAAACAACCTAAAAGTTAAAATCGCATAAAACATGGTTAAAATCTTACATGGTAACAGAAAAAGTCGTATTACAATTAAAAATTATTAAAAATTCAAAAGTATGCAATTTTCATAAAAATATGTAGGAACGCACCTTGAAATTGAAAAATGGGGGGTTTGGAAAAATTTATTTTTTTTATTAAAGTATTATTTAAAAATGCCTTGACAAAAAAAGGCGGAACGTCAAAACAGGTTGTTTTCTTTAACATCCACTTATGAGCCTAACCACATACACAATACAAAAAAAAATATTGATACGTATATTAAATGGTTCAAGAAAAACAGGAATTTTTTTTCTTGGGAACATATACCTGGATACCTATTCTCGTTCTTGAGAGAACAATCATCTTGATGGAATGTGGGCGTGGTTCTCACGAAAAAGTACGAAAACGTATTCAGAATACGGTTTCTTACATTTTCGTGAGAACCACGGCCACATTCCATCAAGATGATCATTCTCTCAAGAACGAGAAAAGCTACCCAGAATACGGTTTCATACTTTTTCGTGAGAACCACGCCCGCTTTCCATCAAGTGATCGTTCTCTCAAGAACGAGAATAGGTACCCTGGAGTGGACAGCGGAGAAAGTTCCGCATCTAATGGTATAAATTATGCTGTGATTTAGGTATCATCTAGAAGGCATTTGGAGACAAAATTTTCATTGATCCACCCTAATAGCTCGCAAAGAACGCATTTTTGGACAAATGTTTCATGCCAATGCATGGTTCGAAGAGAACCATTGGGCAGTGAATTTGGATTTGACCTTAAGGGGGACCTTAAAAGCTATTTCAAAGTTAAATCAGGAATAGAAAGCGGAGGCAGTTGTGTAGCCAACCATATGAATAAAATGGGAGTTTAGGTGTTATCTGGAGGTTATCTAAAGGACAAACTTATTTTTTCATAGATTTGTGTAAATAACTTGGATAGTTTGGGAACTAAGAGCAACAGAGAAAGACAACCCCCCATATAAATTAAACCGTAGGATTCGAAATTTTTTCCTCTTTTCATTCCCGAAATAAAAAATATGTGTTTTATTTAAAAAAATCGACTTGACTTTTAAATAACCTCCAAGGTCCCCCTTAAGGTCAAGTCAAAGATAACTGTTAAATGGTTCCTTTCAAACTCTACAATTATAGTTGAGTGGATCAATTTAAATGACATAAGTTGAATAGTTTCCTTTAATTATTCTTTTAGAATAAAAATGTCGATATGAGAATATTGTATCCAAATGATGTTCAAAAATTCACGACACAATGCTTCTACCTTGTATAACATCAAATTCATTAGAACCTTTTACAAATTCATTATAAGAAAATAAACAAGATGAAAGCTCCTAAAATTTGATAATAATTTATCAAGACCGAAACAAAACTTAAAAAGATATTAAAGATTGAATGTGAACAAAATTTTTTATAGCTTTTTTTTCTCCTGGAGTGTATTTATTATAAGACTTGTAAATTATATTGTCCCATCTCATAAAGTGTATAATGGGCATTAGTAGAGTAATTACAGATATGGCAGAATAGGCTCAAAAGTGTTTCCCTTGCTAACCCTTCCTGAAGTTCCTAAAATTACAAAAAAGTGTAAACATTGTTCTCAATATTTTTCGCTTCCTGAACAAACTCTCGATTTGATGTTGCAAAGGTCATAAAATAATAAAACACGTTATATAACAGCATCGCTTGCTAACTGTATTCATTTAATGCTAAATTGCCCGCACTGCCTTTAATAAGCAATATATTTTTCAAAAAAGGGTTGGCAAAAAGGGATAAATGTATTTTTTCTACCTCTTTCGATTTGTTTACTTTTTAGGAATAACGCTGGGAAAATAATTAACATTCTCCCTTTGTGTTCGGCAGTTGGTGATGAAATTAAAAATATTGAATAAATTGTCGTTTTTTTCGGAATTTTTGAGGTTGAAAATTTCAATTTGAATATTAATTTACCTTTATTATTATCTCCAGATTGAAGAGTGACTCAAGAATGCGCTGTAGTAATTCTAACTTTAACATCAGTTTTTCAATACAATTCATTTAAATCAACAATACATATTTATTATATTTTATTTTACTGTTATCCTCGTTTTTATTATTACTCTTATTTAGAGGATCTAAAGTATCTGTGGATAATAAGGCCTGGCTAAGAGAGAAATGAAATAAAACAACAAATATTCATTCAAATTAATATATTTTAATGCTAATCGATCAAAAAGATCAATTACTATAGAATATAAACAAAAATTGTCAACTTTTGCCATAAAGAGAAACAAAATTAAAAACTTTTAAAATATTGCCAGTATGCCTTATTTTATTATAGTAGGATAATAAGGACTTAACATACTTAAATAATCAAAATACACGTGGTATATTTGGTAAATCATATGAATGCAGTAATAACACCTAAATCCTTAAAAATATAAACTGACACGTCTTACAGCAATCAGGGCATTTAAAATTATTAGTTTCCTTCACTGATAAACCGACACACACCTCATGATACCACTTGCAAAATTTAGTGCATTGCTTCATTTCTGCTATCTTATCCTCCTCACAGCCATGACAGTACCAACTGGCTTGCTTCTGTGAAGTACTACTTTGCTTGAGTTATTTTTTAGTTTCTTCTTGCTTTCATTATTTTTGTAAAACAGAACTTAGGTGATTGGAGTTTCTGTGTAATTTATATATTATTAATATAAAAATATAAATTAATATAACAATGATTATTTTTTTCTATCCATCTATTATCCTATGTGATGGAACCAAGCTCTGGCAATTTTCTTGTCAAAAATAAACAGCTCAACCGACTATGGCCATTTCAGATGGGTAAGTATTCTTCCTACTTTTTCCAAAGTTCTAGTAAAGACAATGAAAAAACAAATTAGAGTATTTTCAGATTGGAATAATATTTTACCAACAGTCAGATTTTGAAGCAAATTATAATTATGTAAGGTTATTGGCTCTTCTAATTGATGATATTCTTAGAGCAGCTGATGAAAATAAAGTGAGTGCTTGATTTTAGTAATATGATACGATGTGCTGAATCATAAGATTCTCAGTTTTATTCTCCATTATGCAGGCTTCAGCAAAGATGTTCATACGTTTATAACTTATTTTTTAACTAATCAAACTCAACAAATCATTTATAACAAGTAATCTTCGGGGCCTTTGGTCATGAATGCTGGAGTGCCCCAAGGCAGTATTGTAGATTCCCTATTATGTACCATATATACTTCTAACTTTTGCAAGTTTCTTCGGGGTTCTATCTTTCAGTTCTATCCAGAAGACACCCAAGTATATTATTCTTGTAGAAAGCATCAAGCAGCGGAAGCACAGATCTTAATAAACTCGGATTTAAATCTATTTAATACAGTTCCTTCCGATTACTTTTTTTTTGGACTTAATCCTACTAAATCATTTGTTATCATTTTCGGAAACCAGGCTCTAAATTAAAAGAAAAAATAGCAATAAATTTAATAATATGATTTTATCATTTTCGGACTCATGTAGAAGTTGGGGCTTAATAAGTAACATGTTATAGCAAGTTACGTATTTTTTCTGGTAATATAAAGCTTATTTATTGTCAAAGATATTGCTTATCCAGCAAAATTTGAAAGATTCTTTGAGATATATTCGTTTTCTCACAATTTAACCCTTGGAGTTCTGTATACTTTCCTTGCCTTGACGCTATGGACCAGCATCGCATCCAAAAAATCCAAAACGCATGTCAGAGGTTAATACGTTAGGAGGAGAAATTATAATTCTCCTTTTCTTGTTGCATAAAAATCGGCTTAATATGTTTAATAGATACCGATTACTTTTGTCTCGTCTAGGTTTTAAATAGATATATAAAAAAATCCTTTAGGACAAATGTTCATAATATTAATTTGCGTAACATACATTTACTTACAATACCACAGCAAAGAAAGAAAATATTTAAAAGATCATCTCGTAAAATCTTGAGACTACTTTGATTTAATCTTTCTAACATAACTTTTAAAAAATTAGTGAAGAGGCATTTTCTTCTCTTGCTGTAATTGATTTTCTGGTCTGGCCCTTTTTCTCCCTTTAACTTTTTCCCCTGCTTCTACTCTTCCAGATTGCTCTCTTCTATAATTTTTGATACCTAAAGTTGCATTTTAAAAATCAGTTAATAAGCGGCGTGTAGTAAGAAGTAATTTAGTTAATTTTGGGTTTGAACAGTATCCAGTTAATTCAACTGGATCTCTGATTTTTCTTTGAGAACCATGGTTTTGGCAATATTTATTAAACAAATATAATTTTCTATCTATATGTTGGTAGCAGTATTATTATTATAATTAAATGCTATCAAAAACGATAATTTGACGCACCCAGTAGCTAATTTTAGGTTGGAAAGTTCTAAGCAAGAAAACACGACTTATCTTCAGAATTTCGCATTTTCGGTAAGATTATTTTGTAACATATTGCCTGATAGGGATAATGTATATATTTAGAATTTTAGGGTAGAAATAGCTGGGGTAAAAGGGTTAAGAGCTTATTTCCTATTAGAAACACTTTCTATCCACTACAAACTTATTTAATAATTTATAGGATAAATTTTGAAATATAATTAAGATTAGGTGTTATGAGTAAAAAGCATGATATATTTAAGTCAAAACCGGTGAAAAATTGTAAAAAAAGTAATAATTATAAATTTTCTAAAAAAAACAATAATATTGTTTTAAAAGCTAAATGAGAAAAACTATTAAAATAGATTTAGCATAAGCTATTTATTTTTTTCTTTCCCAGCAACTCAGTAAATGACCGAAAAGAACTTTAAGCAGTCATGTACCAAGTATAACTTTAGCAAACTATTTGGGAACTCATTCATATATTCGATAAAACAACTTTTCGAAGCCAGATTTTACTCCTCCATTATTACAACAACCTCAACTATTTTATTTAGATGTCACTTGACACGAAACATTTCGAAAGGTAGATCAATTTTATTGGAGTGTTTTTGCAATGTTGAGAATATTTAATCTTTATTTAAGGATTTTTATACTATTGGACAAAAGTAAAATAACACTTTCTAAAGATGGACCAATCCTCATTTAATTACATTGCGTTTTAAAATACAAAGTGGTCGAATGAAGACATAACGGAGTCTGTAAAGGCTGGATTTTTTTTAACACAAAAATCCAGCGATTTTCTTTGGAAAAAAGGCTTCTTTCGGCGTGTAGTTCTAGCTGCAATCCCCTACGAAGAGAACCCATCCTCTTCAAAAGTTTAAAAAGACATGGTGGTCAAGTTGCATATCATTGTATATACAAGACGCTGAACACATTTTGATAATGAAACTTTACTACAGTAAATACTGAAACTGTTGACCATCTACCCCCATGTAATAATACACATTTTGCTGAAAACTTTGTCGTACATTCTGTAGTATTTGAGGAGTGATTTGGTGGCTTTCAGAAAAAGGCCTCAGATCTGGGGATTGTGGAGGCCATTCAAAGATTTTCTCCTACTTATCAAACCATCCAAATATGTCTGTTTCAAGAATTTACTCAGATGCCGGACAGAATCAGAAGGAGCTCCGTCCTGCTGAAACATTACTTAAACTTCCAAATAGTCATCGCTGTTCTCGGTAATCGTGGTTACAGTTGAATCAATAGCTTCTTGGTGCGATTCCAAGTACATATCACCAGTCAAGTTACCAGGTATAAAAATGGGCTCTACAAGAGAGTCGTCATAAACACCAGCACATACATTTTTCTTTACAGAACGCGACAATTATGGCGGTTAAGCAAGCTATTTAGAAAAAAGAAGCACTCAACGGAAAAACAAATGTTGAAAAGAAAATCTGAATTGTTTGTCGTCCCTTCACTGTGGACTTTACAGAATTGGTGCACTCATTTTCGTGCAGTTCTTGAATAAGTTGAATCTTGTAGAGATGAAATTTGGAATGTTTTAAAATTCGTTCTACATTGCTGCGACTCATATCACTTACATAAGCAAAAGGTGGTGTACTTAACGCAGAATCTACACCAATGTGTACCAGAACCCCTATCTCCACCGCTTCATTTTGCACAAGGCGTTCCGCTATTAACTTGAGATACTGTCTCTAGGAATTCTGATATTTATTTCAATACAACTTTGCGGTGGACATCATGTTCGTTATTTTTATAAAACAACTAAATCATTTTCACTTCTTTTTTAATTGAGCACACCATTTTTAATAATATTGAAAGATGATACACGTATAAATTCGTCGCAAACTCGTCGACTAGTAAATGGTAAATGGTCTCTTATCGAGGCCGTTTTTTATTAGAATGTTTAGAAAAGGCAAGACAAAAGCTACACGTTCAAGTGCATTACAATCTGGATGAACTGAATAAAACAGTTATTATTACATGGAAATTGTTAGTCATCGCCCTCTGTATCATTAGGAGATGCGCTCAGGGGGAGAGTAACCTTCCTATTTACGTGAAGCCAAATTGTAGATCAACTTCTCTGTGATCTGACTGACCTCGGCATACCCTGTCAGGACTATGCTAATGACGAGGTTATCATCGTGAGGCTCAAATTTGAAAATACCTTTTGTGGTATAGTCCAGAGAGTACTTAAATACATTAAAAAATGCTGACACATGATGGGACTCATCAATCCCACCAAAACAACTTTAGTAGCCTTTACAAGAAAAATAATCTTAACTTCATAAGCACCAAAATGGATGGGAACGTTATTAAGTAGAAATCACAGATTAAATATCTGAACCTGACTCTAGATAATTAACTTCTCTGGAATAAATACAAAAAGATGTAATCTACAAGGCTACAAAAGCCTTGATGGTTTGTAGAAGTTTCTAGGCAAAAAATTGGGACACAAACCCAAAAATCCTGCATATACACCGCAATAGTGAGATCAATCATCCCATATGGGATTTGAAGTAAAAACCAGTCTAGTCAATACGAGAGCTAACCTCTCGAAAATTCAAAGAGTGGCCTGTGTATGTATAGCTGGAGTATTGAAAACTTGCTCAACAGCTGCTATGGAAGCAATCCTAAACCCTGCACCTCTACACATATTGGTGGAGATTATGGCGAAGAAGACAATATTTAGGATGTCGAGGGATTAAGTCACAACATGAAGGTTTAATCTCTTATCCAAAAATCAGCAAATCTGGGACATGCTCCAAGATGAAATGAAAATGAAATTCAACTTTGTGAAAAACTTTAACACAAGGTTGAGTCACAAAAGAGAATGGGAAAGGAACACCATTGGAAAATTTAACAGAAACTCCATTAATATGTATACAGATGGATCAAAAACAATGAAGGAAACAGGTGTAGCAGTGTATGGACTCAGCACCAGACATCACAAAAGTTTAGATAAATCACCAAGCATCTTCCAAGCGAAAATACACGCCATCAGAAAATGCATCCAATTTAACAAAGGGAAAAAGTCTCGCGGATAAGAGATTATTATCCTGTAGGATAATCAAGTAGCCATCAAAACGCCGACTTCCTATATAATCAGCTCCAAGATGGTTTGAGAATGCTTAAATGAACTAAACGGATTAAGCAAGAATAATAAGGTCATTCTCCTGTGAAATGAAGTGGCAGACAAGTTCGCAAGAAAAGTGGCTGAGACACTATTTCTGACGCTCAAACCTTTTTGTGGAGCTCCATAGGGCGCCCGCAATCTTCAGTCTGTCGGGATCCAAGTCACGCGAGAATATCTAGTGAGCGGGTGGCCGCGTTCCAGGCGCGCGCGCTCACCGTTCTGCGCTGGTTCCGAATTTTGGAGGAAGTTATACATTATATCAATATAATAAACACTCATGTTTTGTTTTAATATTTATTAATTATTTTTTTACAAACAAAGTTCTTACAAAAATAATACATGTGCGACACAAAATATAATATTACATAAAGCGTTCATTACTCAGTCTTCTCTTTTTGCCAATTATTATATTATTGTCGCCATTTCTTATTACATCCTCATTCTCATTACTTATTATATTAACAAATTTATGATTGACTTTATTTTCGTCCTCATTCTCATACTCATTATTTTTTTCATCACTGTTTTTATCATCAGTCTCTAGGTCAATATCCTCAAGAGTAATATTTTCTGAACAGTTCTCATATTGACCACCACAGTGCTTACCTTTCTTAAACATTGTGAAGAATTGTATATTTATAACTTTTGACAGCAGAAAAATGTTGCAAGAGTCCTTAAAATGAACTAAAAAATAATTTATTTTTTTCTGCAGTTGCAAAAAAAGTATTATCATAAATACTTCACTGTGACGTTATATAAAATATCGAGGCTTCCTCCAAGTTTTTTTGCCGTGCGGTTTAAACAGCGTCGGATAAATTGTGGTCGCTTTTTGGAGCTCCATATATTTTACAGGGATGTTTTTTGCGAAACCGAAATATTTCCAGATGAAGTACGAGTATTCCAAAATATCTTCCCTTAGTTTCAGCCTTCAATATTCGTAATGTTTCCAATTAAAAAAAGTGTTTTTCATCGTAGGAATATATTTTTTTCCAAATTTGTCAGCTTAAAACATGTTACATGTACAGAATTAGAGGAAATGCTTGTATACAGTAAAAATAGTTAAAGGATAACAATTTTTTCAGAGTTGGTTTATTTTTTAATGATTGTAGTAGCATATTGAAACAGTAAGAACCTGAATATATAGGTGATTTCTTGAAGTAGACATGACAAAATGGTTCAAGATGAGGCCGATCTCTATTTCGAATATTGTACTCATGATATTCACCATTAGTCAACAAACTATTTTTTTTTCGCACAAACATAACACAATACTTTCAAGAAGTACATCTCCACTAGGGTGAGCAATTTATGCTCTTTAAACAAAGGTCTACATGACTGAAGATGCTGTAGCTTAAACATGATTCTGATAATGCGCTTTTGATACATTAAGACTTAATTGATTTCATTACTAATGCATAATAAACTGAGATCACTCCTACTTGGGACAATATTTTCTTAAGTTATTCATTATATACGCACATTTATTAGATTTTGTAAAAATTGAATCCATATTTACGACCCAATTTTGCTGAGCGTCTATAAAGCTTCTTCAGAATTCTGGCGACGGCACCCACCGCAGCGACACACTATTGAAATTGAAATTTAAACTAATGGACTCATTTACTGTATTATTTCTAAAATATTATTTTTGCTTCATCATAGTTAATTATTAAGTTGTTTTGTTTGTAGTAATTAGAAAACTGAAAGAAAAGAAGATTTATTTTATGTATGAGATCATCAAAACTAGAGGTAGAAACGATGCAAGATGTGTCGTGTGCAAAAAGAAAAACGAGATCTTCTTTTAAGTAAGTTGGCAGGTCATGAATATACAACAAAAACAGTAATGGACCCAGCACACTACTTTGAGGTGATTCTTGCTCTTCAGAAATTTGATTTGATATTTTGACAACAAACTTTCGGTTTGATAAATATAACTTTATCAAGTCACTCAAAAGACGCCTCATTCTGAGAGCTCTAATTTTATTAACAAGAAAGTCCACATTCGATGCGTCAAAGGCACGCGTTAGGTCGAAGAATACCCTCTCCGTGAATTTACCCTTGCCTAGATTCCGGTACACTTGCTGAACAAAATCAGCAGTGGCAGTTTCTGTAGTGTGTTGTGACATTAAATTTATTAAAAAAAGAAGAAGATTTGTCATATACTACAGATTCAATTATATTTGAGAAAATGCTTAAAAGCGCAATTGGGTGGTAATTTTGTACATCATGTGTGATAAAGACCACTGAGGCTACCTTAAATCTACATAAAAACTGTCTTTTTTGCATGCTCATATTTATAAAATTGGTGAGGAATTTTATTACATTTTTATTGCATAATTTTAATAAAAATGTCGGTATTTCGTCTATATCTGTGCTTTTTTTTTTACTTTCAGCTTTAATTATGACTAACTCAACGTGATCTTCTGCTCCAGGTGAAAAATGCATAGAATAAGAAACTTATTTGGGAATTGTGCATTCAGAAGACAATTCATTATGAAAAGGTCTAATTTTTTTGTACTATGGTATTTGGCAAACAAATTTGAGATATATTTTTTATCAGAAACAATGGTATTATTATAAAGTATAGAAAGACAGTTATCATTTTTCTTAGCTATATTGCTAGTCTCAATAATTATTTTCCAAAGCATTTTAGGATTATTTGCAGAAGATTCTTTGATATTGGCGAAGTGGTCTTTCTCTCCTTGTACGATCATGTTATTAAGAATTATTTTTCTTTATTTGTAACATTGGTTTAACTGTACATCATTAATTTGTTTTTTAATTAAGTTTAATTCACGCAATTTGGTCAGACTCGTTTATCAAAGTGTAGCTAAATTGACATTTCCTATTTTGCTTCTTTTGAAATTTAACTAACCTTTTAGGAAATGCCGCCTTAAAAGCGTAAGAAAAATGTTCCCAGAAAACCACAAATATTTTATTAGTCTCGTGGTTTAAGAAGTTTACATTATCTAGAGCATAATGTTCACGTTTTTTATTAAATTTATTTATAACAGTTCTGTTAAAAATCCTGTGATAGTGACGAGCTGATCGAACCTCTTCGGAAGAGGTGAATCATTCCAATTTAAATTCTGCACTTATTGCATTGTAATATGAAAAAACGGGGTCTATGTTTTCACAATAAACCACATCAGGGATATTTAATAACATATAGTCAAGTTCACTGTAACTAGTGCTTCCAATTGTGGCAGCACCTTCAGCCACCGAAGTCAAGTTGTATGATTCCAAAACATCACGAAGCACACTTCGCTCTAAAGAAATCATCAAGCCGTCAATACTAAAAGCACCACACACGATAAAAGCCCTCTCAAACACTGTGCTCAAAAGATATATTAACTTGCAGAAAAATACTTCGACATCTCCCTTTCGAGAAGGATAGATTTATACTAAACATATATTTTTGTCATACTCCAATGCGCAACATTCAAATGAAATTTTCATGGCAATAATATTTAAATGTAATATGGGTTGACATTTAAAAAAAGTGGAATCTTTAACAAAAATGGCGGCACCACCATGAGCCAATCTCGACCGACAAAAGCCTGTCACTTTAGAATATCCCAATATGTGCACTGCATTTAATCATTGTCTTTTAGCCAATGCTCGTTGATACATAAAAAAAAACGTGCTTTCTTCTGATCCGGAAACACATCAATGTGGTCTAATTTATTAACCATGGATTGCAGATTAATATGGGAGAGAGTAATACTCGCTTGTTAAAAACTAACACTGCTGACTAAGCTGTATTCAATAATATCTTTTTTAACTCAGTTTTATACAAAAATAGATTTAAGTAATCTAAAACTTGCGTTAAGAAAGCCAATACTTTATTTTTTTGAAAAGCTTCAAAGAAAGGTATAAAAAACAAAAATACAATATTCAGGAAACTTTGTGAAGAGGAAGTTTAATAACTCTGTCAAATAACCCTTAAATCTCGTCTACGTAATATCATAAAAGGTAACTTGTAAGGTTGTTTTAGCAAAAACTACCTTTTACTTTTTCCCCGAGTAATAAAAAATGTTACCAACTTTGAGTAATTTCAGGAATCTTTGGCTACGATATTTGGTGTGCCCTTATTTCTAAGCTTTGTTCGGAATAACAACTTGGGGAAAAGAAATATAAGAAAAAATCCCAACAAATAATGTTAATAATAATTCTATTGGACCGAGATTTGAAGTAATCATTAATAGGGAAAAATGAATTTGAGTGAAATACATTTTTGGGCGTGTGGTAAAAATTAAGAATTGGTTCTGAACACTTCTTTCAAATCCATATTTTTTTCTTTCTATAATATAAAACTAAGTATAAAAGGAAAATAATATATATATATATATATATATATATATATATATATATATATATATATATATATATATAGTGAAAGAACAAAAGGTGGTGGATATTTAATCATCAATGCTGGGGCCTCGCTGGGCACTTTACATTCTACCATATCTGCGGGACATACGAGGCCGATTGTCTCTGTTAATCCAATCAGCATCGTTGATTGAACTTGCCTGCCTCAGTCCGTTTAGTAATGGGCACTCTCTGAGGAGTAGTAAACAGTTTTATCCATCTTCAGACACCATCTGCACGTTGAGTTATCTACAACACCAATCTTACAAAGATGGCTCCTCAGGCCCTTCAAGAGAGTATAACTCTCTGACTCCCGTGCCGAATACTCCTGCTTCAGCCATTTCATTTGGTCGAGATTCATCTGTAAATCACCAGATCCATTATTCGGAAGGTTTTGTTCTCCCTCGCAATGCTCTCTACTTGGCCAAAATATCTCAATCGCTTTTATGGGAAGACTTTTAGAAAACAAATCGAAAATGGATTTAAAAAACAATAAAAAGGAAGAACAGGGTGCTTTTAGAGCAGGTAAAATAATATCTTCTCTTACAACAGCTAATAGAGGAGAAAACAAGTATAAATCAGGAAGTGAACACTTATTATTTATCAAACAATACCTGTAAGAAAAAATAGAGAGGGTATTACAAAAAGTCAACATTAACCATACCTGATAGAAGTCCTTAACAATCTTGAGATTGCATATAAAAATTGAGACATTGAAAAAATTTTTTGTCAAAGCTATATGTTTACAATATTTTTAACATATTTATCACAAAAGCACTATCGAACTGGAAAAGAAAATTTAAAGAAATGGAATTGAATTTGAGAGATATATGCTTATTCACTCTTCAATTTGTTAATGACCAAGTTACCACAACCAACGACCAAGATAACCTAGAATGTACGATACAGAAGCCGCAAGAGGAATATAGTAAATGATATTTGAAAATCCATAATCAAAAATCAAAATATCTACCAATTGGAATAGAACTACACAAAATTAAAAAACAATGGGGATCTTCTGTGAGGAGTATACCTATCTAGGCGTTATGCTGGATCTGAAAACAAGGAAATTCAAGCAGAAATAACGCTAGCTAAGAAAACATCGAATATATAAATGGAATCCTCCAGTAGAGAAATTATTTCTTCTTCTTCATGTGTCGCGTCAGGTCCCCCTGACGTTGTCAATTACAATAGCGAGTTTCACAGTTCTCCGCTATTCTAAATAGATGATCAGCACTATGTATTTCTGCCTTCTTTCTGATGTTCCTCAGCCAAGAGATCTACTTCCTTCCAACATCTCTACGACCCTCAATTTTACCCTTTATAATCAGTGAAGAATTCTGTACCGATCCCCTCTGAAAACATGACCAAGATATGCTAGTTTTCTGCATTTTACATTTGTCAGCAATTCACGAGTGACATCTGAACGATCTAAAACCGCTATATTAGTCTGCATAGCTACCCATGTTATTCGAAGCATTCGCCCATGCAACTACATCTCAAATGCCTTCAAACAATTGATTGTGGCAGCCTTCAGTGTCCACACCTCCGCTCCATACAATAACACTGACCAGAAGTTTTAAATTTAGATTTTTTCTGGAGGCAAACGATCTTATTTTCAGAACAGTTGTTCGGGCTGATTCAATTCTGTATTTAACTTCTTTATCTGGGCCAAGCTGTTAAGAAATATAGCATCCAAGGTACCTGAAATGGGAGAATATTTCAACGGTATTTTCATTTATTTGCAGCGAAGCGTCTGGATAAGATAGATGACTGAAAATCATAAATTTAGTTTTAGCGACATTTATGTTGAGTCCCATTTCTTTCCCCACTCTATTGACAAAATCTAGTTGTTGTAGACCCTGAAGGCTATAACTTGACGGCAGTATCATCGGCATAACGAATCATGTTTATTAGCTCGTCGTTGATTTTAATTCCAAATACTTTGTTGTGTAAGACCACTTTAAAAACTTTGTCCTAATATAAATTAAACAGAAGTGGAGAGAAATTATATCCCTGTCTGACGCCTCGTTGAATTTGGCATTTTTTTTTAAGCTTACTAGTAACCCGGACCACTGCCCTCTGGCCCCAGTATAGATTCTTTATTTACCAAAATTACTAAACAAGAAAAATATAATATCAATAATACTCTTTTAAAAAACAATCTACTATATGTAGCTGAAATTTGGCTTCTTTCTTCTTCTTCTTCTATCTAACACAGTTAACCATGCTAGTAGGCTATTGCCTGTTCATTGCCATCACGTCTTCCCCGGAAGATGAGGTCGAGCATTCTTGCCCTCGCTTTGATAGTCTTCCCTGTGATCTTTTTCCTACCGGGTTATTCATTTTTGCGCTTTTAACGAGTCTACCGTCCTCCATTCTCCCTATATGTTTGTTCCAGAATCTTCGCCTTTGTCTAACTTATCTTCCTATGTCCTGTATCTCGCATTGTTATCTGATATCTTCATTCCGTCTTCTGTCGTGTAGAGTTTTGCCTTGTATACTTCTTAATCTTTTCATTTCGACTGTTCTTATCATTTGTAGAGTTCTGCCTGTATCTGGTCTTGTTTCCGCTGCGTATGTTATGATGGGTCTTAGAGCCGTTTTATATATCTTAGTTTTGCTTTCGGTATTAAGGTATTTGTTCTTCCACACAATTTCTTTTAGGCATCCCGAAATTCTAGCCGCTTTCATCGTTTGCTCTCTTACTTAGTTAAAAAGGTTTCCATGGCTCGTTATTTCTGCTCCCAGATATTTGAAGTGATTTGAAACTAGGCACATTACTGAAAAAACAGAAGAAAACTAGAAACAGTAGAAATGGGTATTGAAGAAACATTGCCTGACGATATTGAAAGCAAGCAGTCGATCTTGTAGGGCCATGTTAAAAGGCTAGGAAAAGAAAGACTTTCAAAAAAAGTAACAACATCCTAAACGTGAACTACAAAAGAAAAACTGATAAGAGGAATAGCGAAGGCCAAGAGTACAAGAAATCTTAGACACGGCTAATGGAAGAATAGTATAGGAATGGACCCCAAACGACTCTAAGGTCTCTTTGACTCAACCGCAAAGTATGTCAAAAAATTAATCACAGGGTAATATCTGATTTTGTGACATCATATCAATGTATTATAATATTCCATCGTGTGTAACTCTAATCGGACTTGTACGAAGCCGGAACGGATTGTTGGTTTACAAAAAATTTAATTAGAATAAACATTACACAGTACGACGTGAAATTTGTACACTGAATAAAAATAGTTATATCTTGTCGATTTTTGGTTGCTCAATTCGAATCCAGTCTCCATCACATCAGTTTTTTTTAAAGATCCTAGTCTAAAAGTGTAATAAAGGCAAATTTTGGCATATATTTGAGGTTATGTATCATGGTGATACTTTCTGTTCTCAAAAAAACTATATATAACATGCTAAAGTATTAGTCTTACTCATTCAAATGCCGCTGAGTTTTCTCAATTCTCTCTCTTTTTCTAGGAGATATTTAATTTTGAAAATTTCAAATTGCATGAAATATTCAAGTTTTGAAAACAGTTAAGTTTCGTGACTGGTAAGCTTTTAGGCGACAATTTTGATAAACTATGGAAGTTTTATTGCTCTCAAAGCGCCGTTCAATTCAAATTTATCCTTAGTTTTGCAAAATAAATTTGATTAAATAATGTATTTAAACAAATTATTGCAAAAATCATTATTTTTTTTTTAAAATAAATGCTTCCATTGCATTTTACAAAAATAAATTTTGCAATTTAAATATAAACTCTTTAACGATATGGATTTGTAAACTTTATATTTGTACAATATGATTTTGTGAATTCTGGATATACATTCCTAATTATTTTCTAATGATTGCTTGAGGGTTTTTAAATTGCAAAATTCATTGTTTATCATTTTGTTTACAACAAAATACATTTTAATGCATATAACGAATCCTTTAAACGTATTTATTTTTGTAAAATGCAACGGAAGCATTTATTTAAAAAAAAAATTAATTTTGCAAAATTTATTTTAAAAAACTAATATTAAATTTGGATTGAGCGACGCTTGGAGAGTCTTAAAACATCCATGGTTTATCAAAATTGTCGCTTAAAAGCTTATTGCGTTGTACTCACGATTTTAATAACACTGACGTCATCAAATTACTGTATTTCTCATATGTGCGGTCTAAACTAGAATACGCATCAGTTGTGTGGTCCCAAGGCTACAATACCCACGTCAATACTTTGGAGAGGATCCAATGAAGGTTTTTGAAATACCTCAATCTTAAGAGTTTTGAGGTTTATCCTACGCAAGATTTTTTACATGAACTATTGCTTCAGAAATTCAACTTTTCATCTTTAAAGGTACGGCGGGAATTTATCTTACTAACAATTCTTTATAAGGTACTTAACAATTTTATTGACTGTCCTAATATTTTAGCTAGAATAAACTTAAGTATCCCTCGTATAAATTGCCGAAATTTTAACGTATTTTATCTCAGAACTCCTAGAACTAACGTGCTCAAATTTTCGCCTCTATATTCCATGTGCGACATTTATAACAAGAGTAATAGCTTTGACATATTCAGCTCATCTCTAGGAACTGCCTGCCAGATTTTGGCACATTTACCTTGGCATTTCTGTCTTTTTTCTCTTTCTCATCCTTAATTGAATTGTATGTTCACCTTTGTATATGAAAGTAGATAGCATAGCATTGTATTATACATTTAGTGTTAGAATTAATTATTTTAGTTAAATTTTTATTTGTATTTAAATTGATATATATTTTTGTCGTTTGATGCTAATTTAAAATTGTTCGTTTACGTATTATTTGTGTAATCACTGCCTTGTAGTTGGGTCTCAAGACCTGTAGGGCAGTTATTGTAAATAAATAAATAAATAAATAAATAAATATACAAATTTCACATCGTGCTGTATTATTTACATGCTAGTTAGTTTTTAAAATGGCTATTTCTAAAATTAATAAATTTTAATTAATTAATGTCGATTAATATAACTTTTAGCCCTGCAGTTACAGAATTATTTTTGATGAGATTTAAATTTTATTTTCTATTATTTTCACGGTATTTTGTTTGAAGAAAATCTTTCTGGCTTCGGTGGCAAAGAAAATATGTATTTTTATGTTTATAAAGAAAAGATTTTTGTATTCCTGACATCGAAAAAGCTTTATTTGTTTTCACACACACGTAGGTGCGAAATTTATGATAGAGCGCTACGCGTTTTCTGTTTTTGTATGTTTGACATATATCAAAGGTATGTTTTTTATAACAGTCTTTTAAGAATAGAGGGTTGTTGAACGGCGGTATTAGCAAATATTTTTAAGAGTCGGAGTTGTAAAAAGGGACTCTTTTTGATCGTGTTGTAATAATAATAGTACCAAATTCATTTTCAGTATGACGACTGTTGTCGGTTGAAAGTTATTACAGAAACATATATATATATATATATATATATATATATATATATATATATATATATATATATATGTTGTTGCGTAGTGTTTCACGGATGGGAACATGTGATTCAGTATTAATCCGGGAATACATCCGTTCGTTGGTTTGGTTTCCTGTAGAAATTTGCAGACGTTTCGCCAAAATCCCATTTGGCATCTTCTGTGCTTGGTGGTTGTAGATCAACTAGTTGATCTACAACCACCAAGCACAGAAGATGCCAAATGGGATTTTGGCGAAACGTCTGCAAATTTCTACAGGAAACCAAACCAACGAACGGATGTATTCCCGGATTAATACTGAATCATATATATATATATATATATATATATATATATATATATATATATATATATATATATATACATATATATATATATATATATATATACATATATATATATATATATATATATATATATATATATATATATATATATATATATATATATATATATATATATATATATATATGTTTATGTGACTCTCATGGATTCCTCCGTGTGAGATGCAATAGCAGTACATATATCTACATTATGCCTTTGTAGGGCTGAAATCACATTCAACCAACGTACAACTATATGCAACTCCATGTATGAATATATATACCTAGCAAAGGAACCGCGGTCGCTATGACACCCATATATATTTTAAGTATGTAGAGAAAAAATTAAAATATACTAATTAAAAGTTTTAATACATTAAATTGCATGCCTTTTCGGGGGAAAAATATAAATAGAGGGTATTATGGTTCGTTAATATATTAATAAATTTAATTATTGTCAAAGACTTGGAAATATGTATTACGTAATTACAACAAGAAGGGCGATCCTAATTGCCCTGTCAGATTATCGGTATCGGTTTTGTACGTATACAAAATATGTTTTTTTTAGAAATATCAACGCATATTAGATATCATTCTTCTTCTTAAAGTGAAATAGATCGTAGGTACTTCAAACATTTTGAGCCAGTCTGTTAGAACAAAGGACTTTTCATTAAAGTTACAGCAGCAGACATTGCTTTCCTCTCGATCCTGTATATTATACTGAGAGAAAATGTTAAAATTTGAAAGAATTCTCGCGCTAATTATTTCATCTTAACCGAATGCAACAAAACGAGTTCCCATCAAAAGCAAATTTCTACTCATATTTCTATTGGGTTATATCTAACCTTACTGTATATATTTCATCGTAATGTTTTCATTTGTGTTTTATATTATTTATGTGAAATGGTCATATAATATATAAAATAGTTTTGCTTAAAAATAGTATGAAAAGTTTCCTGTACTTGCTGTGATTTCACGTTGGAAACTGGAGAATGATTAAAGTCCAAATTTATAAAATTTAACAATTGGTTAACCTATGTCTAACCGTAACTTAAGTTTAGCTCATAAGAAACTTGTTTCTGTGTTGGATTGCTTGCTTCATGAGGCCGTTGATTCTCAAGGTTCTCTGCTTTATTGGCTTCACACATATATGTTACTAAACTGGGCTTGTGGCTGATTTCATTGCGCGTAAAGTTTGGAAAATAATAATTTTATAAATTAAAAAGAATCATACTGAATTCATTAAACATGGCCTTGAAATAGTCATAATCAACCGCAAAGAAAGCTCCATTCTTTGTCGGAGGCCCTCGTAATTAATGGATTATCTATTGCATTAACCTCGTGCTCAGGCGATAACACTTGATTTTCTTACTGGTTTGAGATCGAACCCGTCAAAGAAACCAGCATCATTTTCTATCAATATGGCAAGGATAGTGGCCATCACAGCTCCCAGTATGCAGTGCAGCTGTGAAACAAGCATCATGTGAGCTACACTTTAGTGTAAAAATATAAAAGTATTTACTGGTAGTGATGGATAAAATAACTTTATTCGTCAAAATTTCTACAATATTATAAATTTGACCCTATAATTTACCAAGGTAGCTTCGCTAGGCTTATGCAACTAAACAATTTGTTTCTATATTTAAATTTTATAGCCTACATGACACACAGATAACAATCTTGCCGGAAACCACCAAGAGCTCTTATTTATACCTGTTAATGAAAGAGATTTAATAAAGGTGACTAGTGTGTTTCTAATTGATCGTTCAAAAGTGTATCAGAGTTTTTTAATTTGTTAATTTCTAGACATTTAATAGATTAATCTGCATTGTCTAGCAAAACGTGACACTACCTTTGTAATTTTTAAGGTTAAAATTATCTTATTGTAGAAATAATAAAACAAATACAATTATTTTTTCTATCACTATTAGTTTGTAATGTATTTCTACCAAGTAAAAGCCTCCATTGTAAAAATTATAAACATATTTGTGTAGATGAGTGACAAAAAATGTAAGAAGTTATCAAATAAAATTGTTCTACACATATCTGTAAAAAATGCTTAATATATATATATATATATATATATATATATATATATATATATATATTAATATATATATATATATATATATATATATATATATATATATATATATATATATATATATTTATATATATATATCAACTGTTTCTAAATATAATATATTTTATACCGGGTGTCACTTTAAGGGTATTGACCAGCTGTATCTCGGGAAATATTGCTCACTGAGCTTTTGGAAAAAGAATATGCTTACGCAATAAACATTTTGCAACTTTTAAATTTAACTTTTTGTTTTAACTTTTAAGATAAAGCGAATGGAATTAATGTTATTTAAAAAATATTGTAACTTTGGCCTGCCTTATCTGACTTTAATGCACCTAATAATATTTAGAACTTAGTAAAATAGAAAAGAACTCAAGGGCAAATGTGATTTTTAAAATCTACTACTTATTTTTTTAAACTTTTGTATTCAACTTTTTTTTTCTAAATTTTAAAATAAATACAGGGGAAAGCAAGGAAGAGCGTTATTCAAAAAATACTCTAGCTCAGAATTGCTTTATCGGATTTTAATGAACTGGGTCTTACTTAAGGTGTAATTTTTATATAATAAAAGAGCTTGAGTTAAGTTTTGATGATATTTTATCAATCAATCGTCAGATGGCGTTATTTACTGAAGTTACTAATTTTTCCAATTTTATCAAATAATGTTAATTAACATAGAGTGTTTTCAAATTAATTGAATAATGAGATATAAAATTAGGAAAAAATGGCAATTATATGAGAAAATAATGATTATATTGAGGATTCAAAATAAAAAGATTATTTTTTGACTAACAATGCGTTAATGGACTGAATAGTAACCAAATTAATGAACTTACAAAGAAAAAAAATAAAAATTAAATTAAACAAAATTTTGGTGTAATAAATGTTTAAAATGGTGTCCATTGTTATTTATGCAACTGCTGAGTCTTTCGCGGGTAGAAAAAACAGCGACTGTATGGCATGTTTCATATGATGAATCATATCTTCCCGGGTATCAATCGAGGGTGATAAACTATGTGTTTTATTTTTTTCGGTAAGTAAAAATCAACAAATGTTAAATCTGCTGATCTGGCTAGCTAATAAATTTTATGTACTACCTCTTCCTATCCAGCTATTCGAAAACAGGTTGTTTAAATACTCCGTAATGTTTCGAACATAACGTAGTGAACCGCCCACCTTAAAAAACAATAGTGATTTCAACTTTGTCGCCTAGCTTATCATTTTAAACGTTATGAAGCAGATTATTTGGAATAACGCCATCTGACAAATGATTGGTAAAATTTAATCAAAACTTAATTGGAGATTTTTTATCAAGTAAGACTTACTACTTGGAATTAGACCAAGTTAAAATCGGATAAGACACTCCAGAGTTACATTATTTTTTGAACAATAATATTTCTTTCTTCCCCTTCCCTGTATTTTAAAAATTAGAGCAAAAAGTTCGACAAAACAGTATTAAAATATAAGCAATCAATATAAAAAAAAATAAAAGGGCAACTGTCATTATATTTGATTTTTTTGAGAAACCCTTGTTTTTCTACACAATATCGAGGAAGTATTTTTACAGGAGACTTCTGATTGTATCTTCTACAATGTACTGAAATCACATCACTTCTATTAAAAATTTTATTGGAATAAAATCAACTAAAAAGTTTGTTGCCTACAAACTTTTAACGTATTGTCACAAATTTCCAAACTAAAGCAATTAATAAATAATGAGTTAAAAAACTTACATTACAAAGTCCTAAATACTAGAAAAACTCTTAAAAAAGTGGTTAATTTTTAAATATCGTAAACAAATCAAGTTTTAATTTATTTTTAAATCTTTTATTTCTAAACTCGTGGGAAACAAAGTATTACAGCCCAAAGTTTGAGATAAATTTTTAATTTTTTTTATAAAAACTTCTCAGAGTAGTTTTTTTATTTCCACCTAGAGCGGTGTACTAAATTTTTGATATAGGTTTATTTTCTTGTCAATCAATAAACTCTATAAAAACTTTTCCATTAATTTTATGAAATAATGAATATTCATTTAGGGATTTGATTAACTCGATTATATTTGTACAAAAGTAATTATTCAATTTTTTTATGTGCTTGCTCGTTTTGGTATAATGGGTGTTGCTGTCTCATTAAGCTATATCTCGCGATTAATTACTAAACAAAAAATGCAAAGAATTTTTAGTTAACCCTACATTGTGCAGGTTGAGAAGAAAACTTCTATTTAAGTAGATTGAAACTTAGAAGTGTTTTAATACTAGATAAGCTGGAACATTTCCTTAATTGTGCAGAAAAATTGCCTTTAGCATGATAAGCAATAAACACTGCAGTATTTTGTAACTCATCCAGAACAATTTCCTCTTCTCTGATTAAGCACCCTACAGAAGTGACTCAGAAAACGAAGACAATAATTTCTTCTTCAATTTTCGCTGTATGGCTTGTTTCTCAATTTTATATATAGTGTAGAATATCTTTTGCTATATCTAATATGAATAGAAATTTGTTAAAATCTTTATGATAACAAATTCTACACTTTTATAATTTATTGAGTCTATATCTTCATAAAAGGAAAATATATTAGATTTTCTCTTTGTTTTATGCAAAGAATATGGAACAGGAAAGAAATTTATTCTAATAAAATGCGTAAAATTTCATTTAAAACGTGCATAAAATACACAAAAAATTATGTCGTCAGCTCACGTTCGCAAAAAAGATTTTTTAGTTAAAGAATGTACCGGAAAAGCCATCTGGATATACAATTTTATTCCGCCAACGTAATTTAATACCGTAATAATATGGAAAGATTCTCATTTTCGAATTTTTTGCAGCAAATTAACAGCATAATGAAAAAAGAAAAAAATATGTTATTTTTAATCACTCTCCTGATAAAATTTTTATACACACATAGAATGTTTAATTTAAGCCCTTCATGGGTCAAAATGTGCGAAGGAAATGTAACTTGGAATCAACAACATACATATATCCAATTTGTTGTTGAAGTAGAACAGAAATTAAATTTTTAAGGAAAAAAATTTTAAATATTACAAGGCAAGAAAAACTCTTGGCTTCTTCTCCCTGGCGACCCAGACTTAACTTCTGTAATTTTTTAAATTGATCTTTTTCTAGCTAAGAAATTAGCAATTTAATTAGTTAAAATAATATACAGTTATGTAGCTATGAATATAATACAAATTAACAAGTAATTGACCACTTATCAAATTTTGTATGAATGTATGTGGATACGAAGATGAAAACATTGAAATCTAATAGATCTATTGTGTTTCCGTTTTACTGACCAATAGTTAATGATACCTTGCTAACTAGAGTAGATCCTTCAGTCCTATTTCTTTTAGTAACTTTAGAATATTGGACGGCTTTAGAGTAGGTATCTCCCCTTCTATTTGGTGTCCTCCTAAGAACCATATTCTAGGTTTTTCTAAAGTGTTGCACTCTGTACTCTTTTCTTCCTACCCAATCCAAGTTCTTTTAGATACCGTTTCAGGTAGCAATGCCCCTTCGGGATTCCTGTCAGAACTCTAAGTTGGTTTTTGCTTAGGTTTATACGTTCTTTGAGTTTCTTCTGGTTTTAACTCCCAAGAAGTAGCTTCACATGTTTCATTCCTTACAAATTCGTCCAGAAATTGGATCTCTTGCTCTCTTCCTCTCTTTTTGTTCTTCCAGCGTTACATTGCTAGGTATCAAATTTTACTATTTCCTAAATGCATTCATGTTATGTTATAAAGGGTGTTTTTTTTATAGAGGTATCGAACTTTAAGTTGGCAACACTTTTTTAACTGGCGGCCATTTTGTCAGCTGTCAAGTGATTTATGTTTAGTTTGGTTTGGCATTTCAACATGAATAGACTGACGCCTGAACAACGCTCCCAAATTGTGCAAATTTATTTTGAAAATCATGGTTCTGTTCGAAATACGTATCGTGCACTACGTCCATTTTACGGTCAACATAATCGTCCATCAGAGCAATTAATTCGATTAACTATGGAATGTTTTCGCACCACGTTTACTCTAAAAGATAATACGCACCCACAGAGACGTCGTACAGTGCGTACAGAAGAAGTTATTGCTGCTGTAGAGCGTAGCGTAGAGGAAGACCCGAATCAGTCTATCTGCCATCGTGCACAGGAATTGGATATGTGTCCATTCACTTTGTGGAAGATTTTGCGGAAAGATCTTGGTTTGCGTGCTTACAAAATCCAACTCGTGCAAGAATTGAAGCCACACGATCACCTAGCAAGGCGTAGATTCGGCGAATGGGCCCAAAACAAGATTGCCGTTGAACCCGATTATCATAAGCGAATTTTGTTTAGCGATGAAACTCACTTTTGTTTGAATGGATACGTCAATAAACAAAACTGCCGTATTTGGAGTGATGATAATCCTCAAGTGTATGTTGAGACACCGTTACATCCAGAAAAACTGACTGTTTGGTGTGCTTTATTGGCTGGTGGAATCATTGGTCCGTACTTCTTTAAAAACGATGCTGGTCAGAACGTTACAGTCAATGGTGACCGCTATAGACCCATGATTACTGACTTTTTCGTTCATCAATTGAACAACCATGATGTACAGGAGCTATGGTTTCAACAAGACGGCGCAACATGTCACACAGCTCGTGCCACAATTGATTTATTGAAGGAAACGTTTGGTAACCGCATAGTTTCACGTTTCGGACCCGTGAATTGGCCTCCAAGATCGTGCGACTTAACGCCGCTAGACTATTTTCTGTGGGGATATGTGAAGTCGCTAGTCTACGCCGATAAGCCCGAAACGATTGATCACTTGGAGGACAACATTCGCCGCGTTATTGCCGATATACGGCCACAAATGTTGGAAAAAGTCATCGAAAATTGGACCTCCAGATTAGACTACGTCCGAGCCAGCCGTGGCGGTCATATGCCAGAAGTCATATTTAAATTATAATGCCAGAAGGTTATCTTTCGAATAAAGTAAATTTCATGTCAATTTAAAAAATTCATCTTTGTTTTATTCCATTTAAAAGTTCTATACCTCTATAAAAACACCCTTTATTTGTAACTTAGTGTTATAAAATTTTGGCCACAAAACTATTTCAAATCTGTTCGCTCAAAATGTAGTATTTTAAATTGATAATAAATGATTTTACAGCTTTTCGTTAAGTAGCATAATTAATATAACAGAATTAGTAGCTGAAAATATCATTCTGCTATGAATCAAATGTGAACAAAATTTAAATTTTTTTGAACGAAAAAGTTTTCTTCTTCAGTACGAAATGCATTAATTGATTAAAAGTTCCTTATGATTGTCTTCATGTGGTTCTGCAACTGCATAAAAATGTTCCGGTTTGCGAATTCCAACTAGAAAAACCTACAATAAGAATCAAGCTGCCTTTATTTCTTTATTTAGTGCTTTACGAAATGCCATTTTTTGTATAATGGGGTCTTCAAAAAAATATTGGACAACCCAAGAAAGCAGAAGGATTTATTTATTTGAAAGACATGGATTTAAATTCAACTTCAAAAATGAGATAATGGCCAATAGCTTTTCAGAAGATTTGCAAAAGTTTCTTGGTATATTGCTCATTTTTCTAAATATAAATTCGGATGATTTTAATAACTCAATTTTAATGCATTAATTTAATTAAGCGATAAATTCTATTGAACTATAAAATAAATGAAAAAGAAAGAGACAAATGATTTTGACACTAAAGATTTTTGCTCTGTAAATATACATCGGTATGCCGTTTTTGTTTATGTAAAATATGTAATAATGTTAGATTTATTCACATAATGAATTATTAAAATATCAAATTTGATAATTTTACATAAGATGCAATTTAGGTTCACTAAATTCATACATTTTTTCTAGAAATATCGATGAAATTAAAAAATTTAAAGAAGAATATTTTTTGGAGAATTATTCATGAAATAAATTCTCTATAAAATGAAACAATACACCTTAATGTTTAAGGGTATAATGTTTTCTTAAAGAGATTATAAACTACATTAAAAACACCACTGCAAGACAAAAAATAACTTTTTAATCTAATGTCTCAAAAGAAAATGAAAAAAGTTTTAGGACACATGTAAATAAAATATTTATAGGATCTGCTTTGGTTCATGAGTCGGACTTGGTCCTTGGACTCTTCTCAAATAAGTTGTTCTATTTGAGGTTTTGAGAATGATATTTATATCCAGCTTTCAAGTAATTTAGAAGATTTAGAATAACTTAATTTAATGGTCTCGTAGTCAGCGAATCTATGGCGCTGTCGAGGTGCGGTGGTGAGGTTGTGTGATGATTTAGTTCGTTTGTTGATAGTTGTGATCTATCAAGGTATTTTGTTAAAGTCTGTCCGATGAAAGTATTAAAGGTGTCAACATCTGAGGTTTCTAGAGATGATGGGGTTCCTAACATAATATCGGGCTCCACAGATCCTACGGAGTACCTTGTCCTGGAAGTTCTCTGGTCGCTTAAATATTGTTCGGCCTGTAGTGACCTACGTAGGAGCACCAAAGGACAGTATAGACCAGATGAAAACCTTTATATTGTTACCTTGTTCTTTAGATTTAATTCACCATTGCTGTGTGGCAACGAACAGAGAGGTAAGGAGAGGTAAGAGGATGAGATGTAAATGGTGTTTACTAGCCAATTTCGTGTCGAAGATTAGACTCAAGTATTTTGCATTGTCCCGCCAGGGAATGTGATTGTTAGAAATGGATAACTTTAAAATTAGAAATCTTTCTTCCAAATATTTAAAAATTAAAATAGTTTAAGAATAGTTTCAAAAAATGATATTAAAAAATTTAAAAATAGATTTTGTACTTTCTTCCGAAATCTGATATTATAAATATGATTGCGTGCATTTTATCAGGACTCTACTTTATTTTCGAGTCCAGTCCATTTCTTCAAATTGCAAATGTGTTGTTGTTCTAATAATGAAACGAAATGACCCTGAGGACGTTGCAAACAGAGTGTCGTCAGCAAATAAATAAAGTTTAGTGTAAATGTCTGACAGAATGTCAGCCTTGTTGTGATTAAAAACAGTGGAAAACAAAGATGAGCCCTGAGGCACCCCAACTCTCATTGGCATGATATTTGAACTAGTGTCATCTGATGACACCACGAATATTCTGCTCTCAAGGAAATTTGAGATCTGTAGCTTGAAATTCTCAGCCTTATGAGCTTTACTACAAGTCCATTGTACCAAACCTTGTCAAAGGACTTGATAATGCACCGAGGTCAGCCTAGTGGTCTGCTGAATGTTACTATGACTGCTTCTGAAGCCGAACTGTTCCGGAGGAAGGATATTTGTCTTAGTTATGAAATCAGGAATGCAGTTCAGCATCACTCGCTCCATTATTTTCCCTAAACTGGAAAGTAGACCAATAGGCCTGTAGCTGTTAATATTAGTGGCCCTTTCGACTTTCTACATTTAATTAACTGCAATTTATCAGGAGTAAAGTGATTATCTTGATATGTAATTTAAAAAAAAATTCTCATTACTCCAGTGATTCATAGATGTCGCTCGACTGGCGATATTTTTCATTCTGACATAGAGATCGGCAGGTGGCAGGTTGCAATATCCTACCGACATACCGTGAAATTTATTGTTCATATATCAGTTGTTTCCTGTAAATGTTGCTTTCGGTCCGATACAGCTCCACTGACGAGATTATCAAGTGATCGAAACGCGTATGGAGAGAGGATCAGAGCGGTATTTGCAGGAAATAAACTGTTTGTATTTATTTTCCCTTTTCTCTGCCTGAAAGGAGAATTACATATACAACAACTATTTAAACAAGGCAGATAGATTTCTCTCTTTCTTACTGAAATTTTGATGTTTTAAAAAAATTTCTCACTACTCCAGTGATTCATAGATGTCGTTCGACTGAAGATATTTTTCAGTCTGACATCGAGGTTGGAAGGTGGCAGGTCGCAATATCCTACCGACATACCTGGAAATTTATATTTCATATATCAGTTGTTTCCTGCGAATGTTGCTCTCGGTTCGATACAGCTCCACTGACGAGATCATAAGGTGATCAAAACGCGTATGAAGAGAGGACCAGAGGGGTATTTTCAGGAAATAAACTGTATATATTTTTCCTTTTCTCTGCCTGAAAGGAGAATTATATATATATATATATATATATATATATATATATATAAATATATATATATATATATATATATATATATATATATATATATAATATATATATATATATATATATATATATATATATATATAAATATATATATATATATATATATATATATATATATATATATATATATATATATATATAAATATATATATATATATAAATATATATATATATATATATATATATATATATATATATATATATATATATATAATAATATATATATATATATATATATATATATATATATATATATATATATATATATATATATATATATATCTATATATATATATATATAATTATATGTATAACAACTATTTAAATAAGGCAGAAATCTTTCTTTCTTACTGAAATTTTGATTTTTTTAAAAAAATTTGTTGTTGTGTGTTTTCTTGAGTGATATGTTATTTTTCTCGCTATAATTAATTTTATTCATGTGGTGGATACTTGAAATTTTGACCTTTTCCTTGCATTTCCTTTTTTACAACTGTTGGAGAGACGTCATATTTTTAAATAAATTTGTAAATAATATTTGATAAAAAATTATAATATATTGTAAAATGATTAGCTGACAAAGAACTAATTATGATTTATTAAAAACTTCAAAGACCACGAGAATATTGTTAAACGCGTCTTCCTCGAAAACAAATAACAGTGTATCATATATTTATAAAGTATGAAGTTTGTTCGATAAACAATATAAATTGGAATTGACGCCGCCAGTTATCTTTAAACTTTGGTGCAGTTAACTGGAAAATATATAATTTACTGAGTTCAAGTTTTGAAGCACGTGCTCAATTACACTTGAAGGCAACATAAAGTTTATCTCCCATCTACAGAAAGAACATGTAACAGTTGAGAATATAAAACAAATGATGTTTTCTACCGTAATCGATTTATTATTATAACTAAATGAAATAATTTTGCAAACAAGGCGTTGGCAAAGTTGAAAGTTAATACTTTTAATTGTATTTTTAACGATTATATTAACATGATTAACTTTTACATGCTCGCTGTAATTGTTCACAAAATTCACCCAATCACTATTTGTGTCAATTTAAATAGCAATTGTTTTTTTGTGTATTTAATTTCAAAGAATGGCCACAAGAAAATTGAACTATTTTATTCAAGTGAAATAAACCAAATAAATAACTAATTTGTCTTACAAAACGTAGAACCAAACAATTTTTAAAAAAATAATTTTCTATTAATGCTATTCAAATTTCTAAAAATATAATTAAATAAAATTTCATGAAAAATATTTTTTGTCAGAACAACAATTCACGCTTTATTAACGGATACGTTTCTGTTTTGCTTATATTACGTCCAGAGATCTACGTGTCAGACAATTGATTAAATGTCGAATTTTTTGAAGCATCAAGTTCCATTCTTGAAATAAAGCATTTGCCAGTTGTAGGTTATATGTCATTTCTTTCTGCTACATGCATCATTCTCATTCATCTTTCGACCTGTCAAATTCCCACTATAAATTATATCAAGTTCTTCTCAAACCATTAACGATCCTTCCTCTAAATCGCAAGTCTCTTGAAACATATTATAATGAAATCTTTCACCCGATCTTCTACAAACTTGAATTGCATCAGGACTATATATGATATATGTGCATATCTGTGTAATTCGTAAAATATTGCCTTGTGAGCTCTGGTACCCTTGCTCACCGAATAAACCTGAGGTCCACCTTTCTTGAACTATTTTTTATATCACCAAGTTGTGTTTCATAAACAACGGATTTAAAATGTCGCCAAAGAAGGAAGTACAAGAGAGTTATATCCGATGATCTTAGAGGTCATTCAATTGCTCCCCTTCTACCAATTCATCTATCTGGGAATCCGGATATTGGACGGAACGAAAATAATGAGGTGGAGCACCGTCTTGCTTCAATGTAACTGGTGCCTTCAGGCGTATTGATACAGATCACCTGTGAAGTTGTCTTCAATAAATAAAGGATTAATAATGGTATTTCCAAGAATACCAGCCCAAGCTTTAAATTTTGTGGCCACTGTGTATGTCCTTCTTGGCAATTATGTGGGTTTTTGTCACTCTAATAGTGACAATTTTGTTTATTTACATTACATTTAAAAAAAATGTACATTTATACCTGAAACAGATATTTGGCAAAAGATTAGAGATAACGATGACCAGACTGGAGATAGTTTCACAAAACTATATTTTATCAAAATCGTCCTCAAGTAGCTCTTGAAATATCTGCATTTTATAGGGATGAAATTTTTGGAATTTCAGTGCTTTTCTTACAGTCTCGTGTGACATTCTCATCTATTCTTCTACTATTCGTAAGGAGCTGGTGAGCTCTGCAATATTCCTAAAACTTCAATTTGAGCTTCTTCATTTAGTACTAACCGGTGATTTCTTTCTCTATTTTCTACCGAACCATTTCCGAAAACTTTGCCACCAAATCAAGAGCAGACTTACCTCACAATTTGAATATCTCTCATTAAAAAGAAATACAGCCGATCGTGTGCACTTTTCTACTCTCTCTTAAATACCAGTGTTGCAATTATATTTGATATTAAATCGGCAGAAAAAAAAATATTATGAAGCATATGTATCTACTTAAAATTAATTTAACATAAAATTTCTTAAACCACCCTTACAGACAGTCTGTAGCTTCTTTATTGTGTTAAATATATTAAACCTTGTGTTATTAAAGCACAAACGTCCTACTTAGTATGTAAATGTGATATATTAAATATAAGCAACGGAGATGTATTAGGTGCCACGGTGCATTATGACGGTAATGAAGTTTACTTAAGTGCATAGCACACAATGGAATTTCTAATCATAGAGAATTAGGATTTCATAACCTCGTTCACAGCTTACGGATTTCATCATTAAGTTAGATACAATTTAGTCTAGAGGCATTTAGAGTAAAACTGATTGATATTATATATTTTATAACATCTTTTAGCTATTTCTCCTTATAATCCACTACTTGAAACTAAGTTCAACTTGTGATGAGAAACTTAGCTTGGGAAATAACTATTGATACAAATACTTGTTAACGAAACACTGATTGCTTTTTAATATTTTAGTAGTTTAATATAGGTAAATTCTATATATGTTTTGCCTTTTGAGGGCTTTTTCAAGCGAACATTCAGTAACTGTTCAAATTCAAAAGATATTTTTTAAAATTTAAATTAGGAGCCCGGAAATTAATATTGTTTCTGCGCATGTTGATATTCGTTGGTCATTTATCCGTTCATTGACTATTTCAAAGTCGTGGAAAAGACATTTTAAGGATACATTGATCTGTCTAGTGATAAATAATTAAATCTTATTTTTTTTGTGTAATTTATGGTGAAATCGCCAGCCAAATACCAGAAGAGCTACGTATCTGGTTTTTTTGAGTTTCGCAAGGGTAGTAACACAACAGTTGCTACCAAAAACATACTTATTCAAATGCAATAAACGTTCGTAAGTGCCAAATCCAGTAATTTTCATTTTTTGATCAGGAAAACCAACAACTTTAGACAATGACATGTTAGGCGCGAAAGTGGAAGCATATCCATGTCAGTCAATCGAAGAACTGTCAAACACTCTTAACTAACCTTGGTCCACTATGCAAGAACATTTGCATCAGATTGGTAAAGTAAGTAGATCAGGAGTTTATATCCCGCATAATTTGTACGAACAAAACAAAGCTAACTGGTCCACCATATGCAATTTATGTCTTTAATGATACAATACAGAAGAGTTTTTTGATTGAATTGATCACTGGAGATGAATAACCTTTTTGGTTTCGGTTTAAAATAAACCGAGGTAGTTTCATTTCAAAACATCATTTTTTGGTGAGTAACAGAATAAATCTTGTTGAGAAAATCATTACAGTAAGCTTTAAACTTTAAAAATAAAAATTATAATTCTAAATTAACTCTGTTTTTCTCTTGGATATCGAAGGCTTATAGTTAGTCGTCATACTTGAAATAAATTTCATTTACTCATATTTATAAGCTTAATCGAATGCAGATAAAATAACAAAGCTAACTTTTTCAAAGATGAAAATGTCATAACAAAGGATATCCAACACATTGATATCATGAAAATACTATAATCTTTCGATTTTTCCAAATCTTTCAGCAGTGTCTTAAATTTATTTGTCCATTACGCTAAACTTTTAAAATCAATCATTTCTAATCCAAATTTGTCAATTTAAAGATATTTAAAATACTGCAAATCTAAAACATTTTCTTTTATTTCGTCGGGCTTTATTATAAAAGTAGACATTTCGTTGTGCTTCTTAAAAATTTGCATTTGACTTTCAAATTTACTTTTTATGTACAAAATCCAACTTTCGAATATATTAAGATTGCTCTTATCGATATTTTCTTTTTCATATTACCTTTTTAAGCAGGGAAAGAAGCGAAATTCTTTCTTTTTTTTATGTCAGTTTGAGGTCTTTCATACCTGGAATATTTTCAAAATTCTGTAGAGGAGTATTATACTGGTTTATTATATTTGATAAGGATAAAAGTCTTCAAAACCATTCTTTATCGTAGATTCCGAGATCATATCACCGATTTTATAAAGAAATTTTTGAATCTTATCAAAACACTCTACTTTGCCTCGACTTAACCATCGTATTTCCGAATGTAACAGCAAATCTCCATATTTTTATTCAATTTTCATCAAAAAAGCTTCTAAGCATCTGTGTACTAATTGATCATGTTTACGATCTTAACAACTTTCAGCTATTGCGTAGATGCCTTGGCAAATATATATTTTTTATTTATGACAAAATAAAACAATAAAACTGAGCGGCCAAGTTAATTTCCCATTGGTTTCGCAAATTCACGAGTTTTTCTTCTAATAGCTGGAGCACCTTTAGTAGTTTTGGAAAACAATTTACTTTTTCAATCCATTACGTCCATTTTTCAAATTAGTAAACTCTAATACTTGACGAAAAATGTCCGTACCTTTGGTCGTGTCATTCAGGGAAGCAAGACCGCAAAGTTATAAACTAACTTTTGAACTCTTTATTGGTGCATAATTAATAACAATACCACCAATACTCTTTTTATAGGTACTTTCATCGAATGCAATGCTCACTAGATAACATATCATTTTTGCCTGTTCATCAATATTTTCATCCATATCTTTAATCCAACTGTGAACTATTCTAGCTGACAATGGAATTTCTGTAATTATTTTAATGATTTGTTATTTATTTGGGAAATCACTAAATAAGAGTTGGAAAAATTTATGAAAGCGTTTTTTAAAAAAATTGCCTGACAGATGTAGTGTGGTTGTAGCTGGTGACAAAAATTTTTGTTTTCTAAAATTTAATGTACGTTTAGCAATGTATTCAGATGCCTCTTCGTTTGAGACTTCACTCTTATTTTTCTATTTTAAAGTAAAGTGTTGCTCAATATATAAGTTCAGGCTGTAATTACATCTGCGCATAAAGTACTTATAAATTTGTAACCATTTTCAATAAATCCATACTTTTCTTTTCACACATATTGAAATAATCTCTTGTTTTACTTTTTGTTTGTCCATGGTAATAAGTTGTTTTAAATAATGACAATAATTTCAGTGCATTATCACATTATTTTTGCTCTGCTCAACAAATGCTACACCTGAGACTGAACTGAGACGACACCAGTGTTACCAAGTGTCTGTTTGAAGGTTGTAGACAATGTTGAAGATTGACTAAAATGGGGTTATCGGACTTGTATTGTCTTTATTTTTATTTATTTTTACGACGTTTCGATTAGGTTGTATCTCTAATCGTTATCAAGTATAAACAATGTCCAGATGTCTGTCCAGGAATTTTCGATCGGCATTGCCAAACTTATCGATTTCTCATGGAAATTATGTTAAAATTTTTATTTTCAATAATAAAGATACACGTTCGTTACTGCAACTTTGTAATTAAATAAAAAAGTTATTTGTTTTCTGTTTACCTTTTTATGTATTCGTCAAGTGTTCGTTTCATATTTATGTTATGTATTTTATTTTTACATACACTTGCAAGCACAAAATTTAGGTCACTTAAGAAGTTGCAAATAATTTTAGGAGTAATAATAAGCGAATTATTGTACTAATAGGCGCTTAATCATTTGTTTTTCGAGAAATGTTATCTGTCATAACTGTTATGTGTCATGTATTGATACTGTATTTATGACGGACGCACGATATAGTAGTGTATTTAACAGGTATAATGTCTTTAGATCTTATTATTGTGGCAAGAGTTGTAGCTTTGATACAAGATAGTCGAGGACAACGTGAAACTGTAAGAATTGTTGTGTGCTGTAGAAAATCTGTACCAGCGTTATGAGGAGACTAGCCTGATAATCAGAAGACCAAGATCCGGGCGAAAAAGCGTAAAGACATGACTGTCTTTTAGTGTCGGCAAGTTTGCAGAATAGAACAGATTCTGAACTTTTGCTGCGATTAATGAGCGACTACTATTTGGCGGTGGGTCGGTAATGGTTTGGGCGGGAATCTCATCACAAACACGCACAGAGTTAGTCTTCTTACAGGATGGCTCCCTGACAGCCCACAAGTATATTACGGAAGTTTCAAAAGACCATGTTATGTCTTTCATGATCGCTATGAGCAAGCATGGTATTTTCATGCAAGATAATGCTGGACCTCATGCAGTCAGAGTTGTTAGAGAATATCTCGATGAAGTCCAGACTTGAAACCCATCGAACATATCTAGGATAATTGAGCCGACGTATCCGAAGGCATACACCAGCTCCAAGAACAGCGCAGAAGCTAAGGAAGTTGTTATAGCAAGATTGGAATATCATCCACCAGAATGTGATCCTTAATTTGATTGATAGTATGCCTCGTCGTCTTCAGGTAGGTATTAAAGCAAGAGGAAGGAATAAACGTGATTAATGATTAATTTTTTTCATTAATGTTTTTTTTCTTCCATTTTTGATGACAGTAAGTTCAACTTCGTTTTAAATGTAAATTTGTTGCTTTTTCAGAATAAATCATAAAAACGAGATAATGTGTTTGGCGATTTAATATTGAATATTAAATTTAGCTTACAAAATACAGCGCAATGATTTACAATATGCAAATATACGCTTAAAACAGAACATTCCAAAAAGACATGAAAATTTCAATCTGACCTATATTTTTTGGTCGCCAGTGTATTATGCCTTATTTTCGGAAATCAAGTAGGTCAGTAGAAATTTTGAAATGTATCCGAAGTAGACTGTGTGACAGCTTCTCACATTTTTTTCGAATCCGAAGTTCTAACTTGTTGGAGACAGCTTCAAGGATCGATTAGTTCTGAAGGTTTATACCCAAAAAACAAGCAAGTGAACGGGCCGTTAAAGTTGACTAAGGCAACCAACTTGTTTATATAGAACAGATAAAACAGGCCACACAATAAGTCACTAAATAATGTAAAATTGCTTTTCAAGCCTAGTCTGCTATATCATTTAATCATTCAATGAACAGTAGATTTAAGCTACTCCGAGAAACTTTTGTTGGTCTGTTAATGTATTAAAAAAACATGTGGATTAGAAATAATTCAAGCTAATAAATATAATTTTAAAAAGTTTTCAGTTACTAAAACTATGTAAAACATATCAAAATAATCTTCTTCTTCATATGTATTCGTATATCTATTGTGGAAAGCTGTAGGTTTATTAGGTGCTGAAATGCTTTATAACAGTAATGAAATTTTCTCAAGACGAGAATTCCTGATACGAATTTTGTAGTCATAAAATGTTTCAAAGCAACTTTATGAATACAAATACGGAAGCTGATTACCCCTAATGATTTTAGCAAGTTTTGCTATTAGTTTAAGGAATTAGAAAATGAACTATTCAACATCGTAGCTTACGCTTTGTTAAAAGAATTTTTTAAATCTGAAAATTCCATCAATATTCGAAATAAAAAGAATGTCAATTAAATTGGAACTTTTCTAAATAAATACCCTAAAAGGTGCTTAAAATACTTTAAAGAAGTTATAGATACATATATGTAAGGTAGTCAAAAATTGATCTAATTAGGCTAACGAAGCAAGAATGCAATAAGCATGGGAATTTTGTAGTTCAGGAGTTACATTACTAAGAAAAAAGCTTACTTTCGGGTCATAAAGTAGCTGACTAAGCGTAAATAATTTTATTTTTCATTTCTTAGAAAATACTTGAAACGAATATACCTTAAAAGTGTTTTCCAAAATATTTCGAATTGTAATAAATTGATTTCAATCGACAGGGGCTTATTATTCATTATTAAATCTTCTGAAAATATTAAAATTAATATAAAAATCTTTTTTGCAAGATCAAAGTAACAAATTCTTTGACAGTAATTTCATCAATATATTTTCTGCCAAAATAGCAGTCCTTTTGAACACAACGATTTCTTTTTAATTTCACATCATTGAAAGTTATCATGGAAGCCATAAGCAAAGAGATATTTCTTATAATTAAAAATATCTTCAGGTAAAAATTTTCAGATACTCTTATAATAATAAGAAATAAAAATAAAAAAATTATTAGATGTTTTAACAGTTAAAATTATGAACAACAATATTTTTTAGTGCACTTATGATTTTGATGATTTTTGAAAACTGACAGTGAAGTTAAATAAAATGAGCGTATTTTTAACAGGACAAAAACCCTTTACCGATTGAAAACCTCGAAAAGTATCACTTCTCAACATAATAAAATGACGTCATGTTAGCACTCTTAAAGCAGATCACAGAACTATAGCAGCCTATATGGATTCCTCTTTCAAGCAGAGAAAAACGAAAGAATATATAAAAAAGGCGATCCGGCGACTCTGGACAATTATAGGCCTATATCTCTTCTCTCCCAGTTATGCAAAACCTTCATGAAAACCATAACTAGCAGATTGACGAACAAATTCGACCTGTTGAACAAGCAGGATTCAGAAGGGGATATGGAACATGCGACCACCTGCATACACTAAAAATATTAATAGAAAAAACCAACGAGTATAATCTGCCTCTGTACATGGCCTTTGTTGACTACGAGAAGGCTTTCGACAGCGTAGAACTATGGGCTGTTGAAGAAGCTTTGGTAAATAGCAGAATAGACTCGAGATACAAAAATCTATTGCATAATGTCTATCTAGACACAATGATGACAGTACAACCTGATGACGAGCTAAAGACGAACCGCATCCCAATCAAAAGAGGAGTAAGAATGGGAGATACAATCTCGCCCAAATTATTTACAATGGCCCTGGAAGACTTGTTCAAATCATTAAATTGGGAAAATAAAGGAATAAACATTAATGGTAGATTCCTAAATCATCTGAGATATACAGATGATATACTCTTGATCGCATACGACTGGGAAGAGCTGCAGTCAATGATAAACGACCTCCATGAAACATCGCTCCAACGAGGATTAAAGATGAATCTCAGAAAAACAAAAGTAATGTCAAACTCCGACGAACAACAAGTTATAACAGTAAATGCAACCGAAATAGAACAGGTGAATGAATATATATACTTAGGCCAGGCCATAAGAGCGAGTAAGGACAACCAGACAGCCGAAATAACACGAAGAACTCGATTGGGATGGACGGCGTTCGAAAAACCCTCCTATTTTTTGAAAAATCAGAAAATTCCCTTATACTTAAGAACCAAAGTATTTGATTGTTGTATATTGCCGGTTTTAACATACGGAGCGCAGGCGTGGACCTTTACCAAATCAAATTTGGACAGAATCTGCAAAGCCCAAAGGGCTATGGAACGACACATGTTAGGAATATCACTCAGAGATAAAAAACGAAATGAGTGGATAAGAAGAAAAACCAACGCAGTTGACGCTATAGAAAGGGCAGCATCATTAAAGTGGAAATAGGCAGGCCATAACGAACGAATAAAAGACAACCGTTGGAATTCAGAATTTGGAAAATGGCGCCCATATGAAGGGAAAAATCCAGAGGCAGGCCACAGATGAGATGGAAGGATGACATAGTCAGACATGCCGGCTTGATGTGGAAAAGAAGAGCCCAGAATAGAGAGATTTGGAAACAAATAGGGGAGGCCTATATCCAGTTTTGGAAGGATGAAAACTAGGCTAAAATGAAAATGAATGTATTCCTCTTTCAAGCAGAGAAAAACGAAAGAATATATAAAAACGGCTTGTTTCCAGGAAATACAACTCTGGTTCTCTCTCCATACGCGTTTCGACCACCTTATGGTTTCATCAGTGGAGCTGTATCGAAACAACTGCTATATAAAATAGAAATTCCGAGACATGTCGGTAGGATATTAAAAACTTGCCGACTTCGGTGTCAGACTGAAAAATATCGCCAGTCAAACGACATCTATACATTTACCAGAGTAATGTGAAATTAAAAAAAAAATTAAAAATTTCGGTGAAAGGGGACCAGAGTTGTATTTGCAGGAAATAAACTGTTTCTATCTATTATTTCCTTTTTTTTTTTTTGCTTGAAAGGAGAATACATATAGGAGACTATTTGAACACAGCATATAGATTTATTTTATTTCTTACTGAAATTTTGATTTTCTAAAATCTCTCACTACTCCGGTAACTGTACCAATGTCGTTTGGCTAGAGACATTTTTGAGTCTAACATCGAAGTTTTTAATATCTTAATGATATGTCTCGGAATTTATATTTTATATAGCAGTTGTTTTCTGCGAATGTTGCTGTCGATTCGATACAGCTCCAAAGACGATACCATAATGTGGTCGAAACGCTTATGGGGAGAGCACCATAGTTTTGTTTGCAGGAAATAAACTGTGTCTATATATTCTTTCTTGTTTCTCTGCTTGAAGGAGAATATATATATATATATATATATATATATATATATATATATATATATATATATATATATATATATATATATATATAATATGAAAAGAAAATTTAGCGTCCGTGTCATTTTAAAACCGATGCCGAAGATGCGACCTCTATCGTTAGAGTAGCGAGTTTGTGTATCGAGTATTGATATATTCCTTTTTTAATTTACCGTCGCGCCACCCCATGATATTGTTGATTTGCATTATTCTTATATTATTGAGTGAGCCATCGAGATCTCGCCACTGTGTATTATTTACTAGTTTTCAACCATGAAAACTGTTTATAGGACACGGATACAAGATGATGGGTCGTACCGAATGCAATGGCTTGACGAGTCCCATATTAGGACGAAACAGCGCTGTCGTCATTTTTCGGACTACTGCAGATAGATTTATTTTATTTCCTACTGATATTTTAATTTTCTAAAAGTTCTCAATACTCCTGTGAATGTATCGATGTTGTTTGAGTGGCGATATTTTTCAGTCTGACATCGAAGTTGGCAAGTTCTTAATATCCTACCGATATGTCCCGGAATTAAGGAAACATCTACACACATTAGGCAATAATGAAGAACCAACATGTAAGCTATGATGAAGAGAACTAAATAATCTCATATATTACCTTTGAATATGAATCTCTAACTTACTGGAATATCTTTTGAAATGAGTCAGTTCTGAAAGTCTCTACCTATAGGATAAATTAATAAACGTGCTGCTAAATCTGATTAAGGCAACTAACATGTTCAGATAAAACATATATAACAACACAATAAGCCTTCACTGCACCAGCTTCTTAATCCTAGCCTTGCAATATAATTTTTTTAAAAATTCCTACACAAATCGAAATTGTATCCTAAAATGTTTAAGGGGCAAAGGCAAACTAAGTAAAAATTAACACCCGGAGTGGGTTTTTTCTCTATTTTAAAATATAGTATGCATTTTATAAACCATTGAGCAATAATGTTATTGCATATAACAATAAATTTTAAATAAATATCGAATATTTGAGAATATATTTATTTATTCTATTAATTAATAAATTTAAATCGAAATGTTAATATACCATTGTTTTAACTAACAGTTTTTTCATTCTAAAAATTTATTTACATAAACTCGTCCGTCAGTCGTATGAATCTTTAAAGTCGTCAAATAAATAATTGATAAGACCGAACCTCAATTACCTATGGCAAGCAATTTTGGTTAACCATTATATGTTTGCAGCTGTGGTTAGCATCCCGACGCAGATTCCAAGTATTTTTATTGTTAAAAGACATCACTTAATACCATTTAATATTCTTTCGAATAAGTAAAATTGAATCTCCGAACACACTATTTAAAGTACTTTTGTAACGATAAAATATATTAGAAATTAAATGCAAAAAACTATAGTATCGAGATCTCCAGCTGCGTTTAGACAGTTAGAACACTATTATACCCCTGTTTATGCTAAATAGGCTGTGAGAGATTTAACAAATATACAATAAGTTAATATAAAGGGAACAAATACAATGTTAACAGATTTGGTTCCATGTTGGGACGCTAGACATTCTCTATGTTTAATTGTCGTCACCAAAACCCGAAACAAGTTTCAATTAAATGCGGCTAAAATGTCGTATTTAATTAAAACATCATAATAGGCAATTAGAAATAGAATCCGGCATAAAATGGTTCTGGACACAAAAGAATAATTCTCAATTTGGTTAAAATCATTTACGAAGTTTATAAATAACATAAAGATTTATTAAACGACAAATGTAATTTCTATTGTTTTACGATATAAAAATAAACATACATAGCCAGAATCACTAAAAAGGGTTAAGATTTAAGCCCGATCTAGTTATCATGAAAAATAGATCGTCTAGTCGGCCAGTTTTGTTTTACTTATGATTTTATCATTATTACATATGTCAACAAAAAACGCTTATATAGGGATATTAAGGGATATTAAAGGTAAGCTAGCGATAAAGTCTTAAAATATTTAAGAGAAATAGTTGTATCCTGAAAATAAATAAAATTGTCCATTTTTGCTATTCAGTAATAAAAGAAAATGATTTTTTATGCTTGTATTTTTAGGAATAATACATATTACTTATTGTTAATGTTAGAAGGACTAATTTAGCTTGAGTGGCAGGAGTCAACGATCGAATTGAGTAATTTTATGGCTTATGGGTAATACTGAAGGGGAAATACTGATGGCAAAAGAAATCTAGTTAGAGCTCTATGTACAAAATACGATGGATTTAATCAATGCTAAAAAAGAGAATCATTGCTGCATCAATCTGCAATGAAGCGGCTACAATTACCACAGTCAAAGGAGGAGTACTATCACCTCTGCTGCAGATTTTGGCCGTGAATAGCTTGCTGAACCAATCAAATGTCTCAGGGTTTACAACGCAGGGTTATGCTGATGGTAGTGGTTACTATCGGAAGCAAAACTGAAGAGGTTATCATAAATCTTATGCCAACTGCCTTAAATTAAATTAGTAACTGGTATATAAAGGAAGGCCTATGTGTTAATCCTAACGAAATGGTAGTGCAATTTACGAGAAGACAAAAACTAAACATAAACGCTCCACTTTTACGCGAGGAGTGGAACAATATTGAGCTTTTCCATCGAGGTAAAATATCTGGCAGTACCAATAGACCAATAATTGACGTGGAATAGTCACATTGAAAAGATTCTCCAAACGGCAATAGTGGCAAGCTGGACATGTCGGAGAATCTTTTGAAAAACCTATGGTTTGAGACTGAAAGTGATCTTATGGTCATATGAGATAATTAAATCTATGATCACATATACCTTCTGAGTATGGTGGCCAAAGCTATAGCTGCAGAAAATATAGATATGAGTCTGTGTAGTAATCATAAATGCCAAACAAACCTAGGTTGTACATAGCTGTGATGATGGCAGCCCTTAAGCTATCCTAGACAGAAATTTGCAAACCTGGAAACTTTATTGGGTATAAGAAAATTCTGGATACATTTCAATAGAATTTATATTAAAACAGACATACTACATGTCTATAAGGTATGACTTTGACGTGAACTTTGAAGTAATAACTAACTGTTACCCAGTATGGTTTACTAATGGATCCAAAATGAAAGAGGAGGTTGGAGTGGGAGTAATAGGCATCGTCTTCCAAGCGGAAATAAATGCAATTTAAATCTGTGCCAACAAGTGCTTATATAAAAACACTAAAATAGCAGCACTAAAAGCTATCAAGCCAAAGATCTATAAATTTAAGTTGATTGAAAACTTTTAGCAAGCCCTAAAACAACTGGTAAAAAACAACAGAATAACTTCGATGTAGGTGCCAGGTGGGAATATAAATAGCTTTGGCCATCCATTTGACACAATGCTTGGCCCCAGGTATTTTAAACGTAGGGTTCTTTATGCAACCTGTGAAAATAACAAATTCAAGCCCCTCGATTTCATCAAATCTACTTTTTTCGCAACTTATGGATCAGTTATTCCGTTTTCAAAATTTAGCTTATCAAGACTTGACTCTAAATCGTTTAAAAATAGAAATTTCTAGACTAAACATAATTAGAATGCGGCTTCTAAAATAAGTTCGAAAACATGGTGTCTATTAACGAGATTCACGAAATCAATAAGTTATCCTTGGTTAATTTTTTATTATATTTTTTAGCCAAACCTCAAATCCAATTATTAAAGTACTAAAAATTTAGCTTATCAAGACTTGACTCTAAATCGTATAAAAATAGAAATTTCTAGAATAGAGGAAGGCCCTAAACATAATTAGAATGAGGCTTCTAAAATAAGTTTGAAAACATGGTGTCTATTAACGAGATTCACGAAATCAATAAGTTATCCTTGGTTAATTTTTTATTATATTTTCTAGCCAAACCTTAAATCCAATTATTAAAGTACTAACACTTCAAAAGAAACCTTCTAGAACAGTGAAAATATAATCAGATATTTTTAAAACAATTTATTGAAAGTGAGTTTATTTTTTCTAGATACTGAAGGTTTTCATCCAATTTTAGATTTACAAAATCTTGGCAAATATTATTTATTAATAAAGCAATATTTGTTAAATAATAATCTTTTATTTATTATTGTAAGCAAATTTATTTTACTTAACTTTATGACCTTGTGGTGTTTACCATATGTGAAATTTAACATTTAACTCAATATTGGTAGGAAATAAACATTTTTTTATGAAGATGTTTTTCACTTGACTAACCTTGAGTAAACATTGATTTTACTTCAATAGTGAGGAATTTTTTTCTGCTTTTAAATTTCGATGCATCGCATTTAAAATTTCAAATTTTTTTTAAATTACCTTAGCGAACACTCACGCAATAATTAACACCTTAAAAAAGGATGAAATACAAATTGAAGCCTACTTTATACTGTTATCCAGTCGTAGCTTTTCCATTAATGGCAAACAATTTCAATCAACTACTTGTGTTTTGTGTTTAATTATCACCAAAACCAGAAACGAATTTCAATTAAACATGGTTACAATTGTGGCTTAATTAAAACAGCATCAAGGAAAAGAGAGTCCGCTTAAAATGCTTCTGGGCACAACAGGATAATTCTCAATTCAGTTAAAATTTTTGATGCGGATTATGGATAACGGAGAAGAGATTAAAAATATTCGTGAAACGATATGCTTTTATTGTTTGGTTATATGATAAGGGGAAGACGTTTATGTATATTTTGCACTAATTAACCTCAAAAGTTCCCACGACCTCGCAAAAATTTTTCTAATGGTAACATTGAGATATTCTTAATTTGCAACAATTTTTCAAGAAACAACGTTTTCCAGTAAAATTTGTGACATGTTTGCAATGTCCGTATTATCACGCAACCTGCCTGCGTTTCTTACTAAACATATTATTCCCTTAGAGGATTCTACAGAGACCTGTTCTGTGCTGCCTACATCAAGTTTGTTCTGACATATTTCGGATCATTGGTACATCGGGTGGATTCATTTTATCCACCAATTCTATTTGATTCTGGCTACATGTCTCGCCCAGTTCCACTTAAATATTGACGTTAATTATTCCAGTTCTTCTACGTATTTCTCTATTAAGTATATTTTCTCCCAGTAAAATTCCCAACATTGACCTCTCTATCTCTAAGTTTCTACATCATAATAGGAATTGGGAGGGTTCATTGATTATACACTTTTCTTTTTGCACACCACACTACAGTAAGCCACCACATCTTTACGGACTTCCAAAAATTCATAAAACGAACATACCATTGAGGCCAATAACCAGCTCCAGAGGATCCCCAACAAATTCACTGGCGAAATTTCTCTTAAAAATTATACAACCTTTAAAAGGTAAGACAAACACATATGTTAAAAATTCTACACATTTCGTAAACATTATTAGTAGCATCAATCTAGAGCCAGACAACAGACTAATAACCTTTGATGTGAAAAGTCTGTATACTAATGTACAATTTGGGGAATCACTAGACATAATGAAAACTAGACTTTCAAATGATACTACTTTATCAGATCGAACCACGTTACCACTGGACGGGGTGATGGACCTTTTGGAGTGTTGCCTGCGTAGCACCTACTTTCAAGTAAAGGACAAGTTCTACGCTCGGGACGACGGGCTTCCGATGGGTTCTTCACTCTCTTCAGTCGTCGCCAATATATATATATATATATATATATATATATATATATATATATATATATATATATATATATATATATATATATATATATATATACTTGGAATGGTTCGAAACTCATGCCATAGAAACGGTAACAGTAAAACCGAAAGTCTGGTTGAGATATGTCGATGATACTTTCATCGTATGGAAGGGCAATGATCAAGAACTTAATGATTTCCTGAAACATCTGAATACCATTCGACCTACAATTAAGTTTACCATGGAAAAAGAAGTAAATGATCAAAAAAAAAAAATTCCTTCTTCACAATTCCGTACATTAAGAGAACATCGGAGAAAATAAGACGAATTGCCAGTAGTTATAATATAAAAACAGCCTTTAAATCAGGAAATACCCTTAGAGCTCATTTAACAAAAACAAAATCTAAAACTACCGATAAGAAAGAATTTGTTTAAAAAGTTCCATGTGAGTGTGGTGAAATGTATATTGCAGAAACTAAACGACCGCTAGAAGTTAGAATTAAGGAATATAAAACTCATACACAAAAAGGGGAGACGTCGAGATCAGGTATTGCAGAACACTCCTGGGATAAACAACACCATATAAAATGGTCTGAGGCTGCGGCAATATATATGGAACCCAATATGAAAAAAAAATTTATAGAAGCAGCATATATTAAAAACAATAATGGAATCTTCAGTAAACCGAGTGTTGAGATACCTAATCTTTGGCAACCATTACTTTGTAACATCAAATCATTGAGGTGTGTACAGTGAAGCGAAACGTTGCCCTTCAGTGGACACAGTCCCTATATAAGCTCGTAGTCTTAAGACAAAACATTCAGTTTATACTTTTTAAAGATTAGAGATACAACCTAATCGAAACATCGTAAAAATAAAAATAAAGACAATGCAAGTCCGACCACATTTTAGTCATAGGGTACTTTGTCATACCATTGCGCCATCCTGTAGTTGTACTTATTGAATAAAGTTGTTGAGATCTAAACTAATACAATTTTTATTGCTTGGCAGTATGTTATAGCTTACAAAAGATGTGTGGGAAAGAATTTTAAATTTAATTCAGGTTAGTTTAGGTTATACATTTTTATTTTAGTTTACTTGTAGAGAAAAAAATATCTAATTCCTAGGTTTCGGGTATTTCGTTAAGCGTTGATGCATCACTTATAGTCACATCATTTTATTTGCTTCTCGATTAAATAAATCAACAAATAAATAAGGGACAAAAGTTATAAAGTTTTGAAATATTATTAGGATTTATTGTCTGCAACCGTACAAATTCTGTAGCATTACGTCGAGAACAAATATAATGGACTGAACAGGATTATCGAGTATTGTTCTTAGATGAGTTCTTATCCGAATATGTGGTCTTAATGGGCGAATATAAAATTATAGGAGACGAAGTGAAAAATTTCATGGAAATGTGAATAAAGAGAATCGCTATAATGGTGTGGAGAGGCATTAATTCCAATGGAAATACTGAGCTCTGGGTGGAAAGTCGTGGATAACTGATGGACATTGGACAACTATGTGCTCAAAATTATGATGAAACGTTTATTTTTTAATAGGATAACTCCTGCCCTCACGGCGAACATTTTTTGAAGAAGACCATGTATTAGTTATCGATTGACCAGCCAACATTCCTGAATTATATCCCCTTAAACACCTTTGGGATGAGTTATAAACATGTTTACTGCCTGTTCGTCACTTCGATATCACGAGGCTATACGAAAAAGAGGGAGACATCGGCGTTCTCATGTCTTGTATGGTAAATTATTCACTTACTTAGATTAATACTAGAATAAGAATGATATGATTTAGTTTAAAATAAAATTATCATCATTGTTATTTAATAGTTGGATTTTTTAAGTGTATATTTACGAATAAAAATTAGTAATCGTATTTTCAAGGAAGAGATAGTCTACCTACCGTGTGAAATAACTCCTTCCTCCAATAATGCCTGCCACATTCCAGCAGCTTGAGCTCGAGCGTGTATACTGGGTGTTAAACTTATCAGCCAGTCTACTAGTTCGGTGCCGGGTGCGCATCTTCTTACCAGTCTTCCAGAAACTTTTCTGTCTTTAAGGCATGTATTTTGTGCTGAAACAAAAAGGTTTATTTTATTTCTACCCTTATCATTTTTCGGATTTAAAAAAAAAACATTAAATTTAGTGTATATCATGTTACTCCCTAAATTTTGGTTGAAAATTCGTTATTTTACATCATGTTCAATATTTTGTACTTTTTTATACCATTGCAACAATTATCTTCTACATTTTCTAGGTCTTTTGTAACTCTGGCGATCGATTTATTAACCAAATTCCAATTTTCGTCTAATTCGGTATTTTTTTTTTAAACCGAGTGAAAAAGCTTCGTTGGTTTTGTCAACAAATTAAAACTTTTTGGTTTTGGAGCGGTAGCGAACAATTCCTGGAACGAAATAAAAAGTTGTTTGGACACCTGAAACAAGATGGGAATGTCACAAAACGGTTTTCCAACTAACCCTTATTAAACATAAACGTGGAAAAGCGGGCTGTTACTACAAAAACAAAAGGGACCAGTTAAAGTAAAAAACTCTAGAAAAATTTTTTGAATGAAATTACATTTGTAAACAGGGCATTCAAAAGGCTGTGTATTGATAAAAAATAAATTTTTTTCAGTTAAAGATGGTATAAAGAGTTTTTGGGAAAGTTTGGTTGCAGAGAAAGGAAGCCAAATTTATAATTTTCTAAACAATTTTTATTTCAATTAATAAAATATACACAGGTATAAGTGAAAAATTCAAAAATATATGTTACAATCAATAATGGTCATATTTTCAGCTATCGTCAAAATTAACAGTTTTGCTAAAGCCTAAAAGGAGGAAAAGAAAGTAGAAGAAAGAAAGCTGAAAAAAAAACAATAGAGAAGAGATCAGATCGATCACTTATTGGCAGATACAACTGACAGTCGTAAAATAATTATTACTGAGAAAATAGTTTTCGCTTTATTTTATATTTAAAAGATTGAATGGATGATCAATAAAGTTCAGATTCGCACTAACGGTAAATTATCAACACCCATACCAGTCAAAAGCGGTATTAGACAGGCAGACTCGCTTAGTCCTTTGTTATTTAACATGATAATGGACGAAAAAATAAAGGAGGTGCGACTTGGTAGAGGATATAAAATGGGTAATACAGAAATAAAAATTCTCTATTACGCTGATGACGCTGTGATATGTGCCGAAAATGAAAACCTCCAGAGATTGTTAAATACCTTTAATGTTACGGGAAGAAAATATAATATGATTATCTCAGTCGAAAAAACTAAATGTATGACAACCTCAAAAGAACCCCTTCGATGCAAACTAGGACTAGACGGTCGAATAATACAACAAGAAATGTGTTTCAAATATCTAGGAATCGACATAACTAGTTATGGCAACATCGAAGATGAAGTAAGAGGACAGGTGGCCAAAGCAAACAAAGTGGCGGGTTGCCTCAATGACGTGATCTGGCGAAACAAACACTTACAACAAGAAACAAAGGTTCGGATCTACAAAACCACAATTAGACCTATTATGACATACACCTCAGAAACACGGCCAGAGACGACAAAAACGAAACAACTATTGGAGACTACAGAAATGAGAATACTTCGACAAATAACAGGAAAAACGCTACTAGACTGAGAAAGAAGCGATAACATTAGGCAATCATGCAACACAGACTGCATTAATGAGTGGGTCCTACAACGTAAGACACAATGGAACAAACACATAAGCCGAATGACAGAGGATAGACTGTTAAGGATCGCACGAGATAAATCGCCTAGTGGTACACGCAGTAGAGGTCGACCACGGAAAAGGTGGAGCGATAATTTAAGTCCAGAATGAGGAAAATCGAAGAAGGAACAGGTCAGGGACCTATTATAGAAGGTAAAAGAAGAAGAAGAATGGATGATGTGAAGTCCTTTATTTATTAATTCCTGGTGCCATATTGTAGGACAATGTTTCTTTTTCGAAATTTTTTAAGAAGGGAAAGTAAACTTGACATTAGTACCAAATTTTATTCCACTGTGCAAATATGGTGGAACTATGAATCTTGTCGTAAAAGCAGAGGGAGTGCAAAATTCTACGATCTAGATTTAGAAGTTTATGCGAAATTCGATGTTATATTACTATATGAATCTAAAAATGAACGGTAAACAGTATCAGCAAAGCTCTTCTTAAAAAAATTTGTAACATGTTTTGTAACTTTAAGTTTGGTATCTATGAGGAGATCTAAATCCTGAATTTTGAAATATAATATCATTGTTTCATTTTAATTTTAAGTTAACGTTATTCAGAATATTTTTTTAATGCCTCGTTACAAAATAAGGCAGATTTCTTGTTTGAATTGAATTTTAGTAGATGTTTTTTCTGAAATATCATGTACTGCTTGAAGATCTGTATTTAATTGCAGAGTTAAATTTTAGATAAAGTTTAGTGTTGTTGGCGTACATATAATACCAACATTATTGTAGTAGCTGTCATATTGAAATTTTAAAAATAATTTAAATTCGATATTTAAAATCTTGTTCCAGTAGTAATAAAAGAAAATCAAGAGTTCTAAAATTTATAGTCAGCGACTTTGGATCCTCTATATTGATTTTTTTTAAAATTATTTTACATTCGTATTTAGTAATCACGAATCTCCCTATATCAATTTCGAACAAAATCAAGACATGAAAATCTTTAGGATAATGAATTTTTCAAAAATAATTTTAAATTCGTATTTTTTACCCCCCAAAGACCCTCAATATCAATTTTGGACATAATCGAGAGATATAAAATTTTTAATCCACAATATTAGATCACCTTACAAATTTTGGAGAAAATTGGCCAAATTATTGGACGAATATCTCGAGAAGTAATGCGATTTCAATCCTGTTAATTTGTATAATGGGAAGTTTTTTTGCTCTACTCTGATCCTGTTAAAGTTAAAGTTAGAAGCAAAAAAATCAACTTAAAGGGTGCTTCGACCACTACAATTTTGCTTCTTATGACTTTGGCCATAACGGAAATGGTTATCGATTGGGGGTAGAACAAACCTTTTTGAAACATTTTTTTTTTAAATTGAAATAACTTATTTGCAACATGTCTTTGAATATTTTATTCATGTATGTATTATTTTCATTATATGGCAAAGGGTTATGGTACTTTAAAATTTCAAAAGAACAATCACTACGGATATTGCAAGTTTGAAAAAACTTGCATCTGTTAAGAGTAGATGAAAACAAATATTCCATAACTCCTTGCAATTTTTCTTTAATTCAGCTTTTGTTTTGTTGTTTTACATTTGAGTATACATCTATATTACAAGTACATTAAAATTCAAGTTCAAGGCTCAATTTTTTTACGTGGTGCCTCTCAAAAGATTTTTCCGTTTCTTCTACTCTATGATTTTTTATTGTGATTTTCAAGTATGCTTTGGTTTTGGTTTGGTTTTGTTAATGTCTGTTTCAATTCCTCCACACTTACCTTAGTTTTCCTCGAATTTTCTCTTGTTATTATCAATGGTGTCATTGAAACTGAACACGTAATTGTATTTATCTTCGTTTAGCTCTGCACATGAAATTATTGACATATTTTCCCATACTGCTCAAGCACAATACTTACAGAGCATTTTTCTGCATCCACAAGATTTGCCTCCATTTTCCAGTACATATGCACGATACTAATTTAAACAATTCTTTAGGCACTGATTCCTACTGTGTCATAACTATTTCCAGCCCCATTCTTCTGGGTTTAATGGTAGCCATTTTTACCTTTATAAAGTGATAAAATATTTATAGAATGTTTAAAATAATAAAAACAGGTTACAAGTTAGGTATTTCGATAAAAAAAATTTGCTCCGAAAAACTTAACTCTACTCCCTAATCGATAACCGCTAATGCAAGAGTAATGGGAAGCAAAACTCTAGTACTCGAAATTCCCTTTATGCTAGTATCATCACTTCTATCGTAACTTTTACAGCAGCCAAGGAAATCGAAAAACAAACTTTGTACCTCCTTCCCCTCGCACCCGAGACTTAAAAAATTAAGAATTCTGTACATTCGGGACAATAAGAGAGGCTTAAAGCGTAAATACACTATCAGCCTGGTAGGAGAGTTTGTGCGAAAAATTGTCGCTTTTTTAATATGAAAAATCATAACACAAGTAGTCGTATGTTAAATGGATTAGACCGTTCCAAATGACTATATCAGATGGCATCTAAAAACGCCACTGTTACCAGTTCCTGAAATACGACTATCTCCGTCTTTTTCTAGTGATTCTGGTTTCAATAATGCATTTGGAAAGATTTAACGTTCATCTTAGGAGTAGTTTAGGACCACAAAACGTATTGACATATGTATTTTTTTGATAATTTGAACGATGTTTGAGGTGTTGCTCGGAATGAGATAATTGATTGTTTTAAAGAGACAGCAGAGTTCTCGTGTCAGCAAGGTGTACAAAAATTACCCCAAATGTTTTTTTTAAAACTTACCCTGCTTACATAAGAGCACTGCTCGAATGTCACTGAAATTAAGCTACTCCAGACGTTTGTTAACCTTTACATGTTATCACAATTAGAACATTTTTCAAAATTCAATTCTCTCAATAAAAGTACAGATTTCCCACCGTTATGTTCATGTCAAACCTTTTCGTCTATTGAAAAGAGTAAAAGATTATTTTTCTATGCAAATGAACGTCAGGTTGACTTTGAAATGTTATTTTTCTTTATTTTTTTCCACTTAGCGTAAAGTTAATTGGAATTTGAAACAGACATTCGAGAAAGAATTTTAGTGTTTCGAGATCTTTTATTTTACACTTTATGAAGGGAATATAGCTTTTTTATGATTTCCTTTTTAACACGAAAGCTTTAATTTATGATTCATTTGAAATTCCCTTTTTAGTGAATTACATACGGATGTTCATTTGTCGTATTTTATTTTAGTCGTATGGGATTGCTAAAATGTGCAATAAACATCTACTATCAAATTCACTAAAAAGTTTCAGCCAAATTTATTATGTAGTTGCCACAGAAACTAGATATTTTAGTTAGCCAGTTTTGTTGTGTCTTATTTATGATATAGTTATAATTCATATTATAAAGAGTGATACGATTTCTTTGTCGGGCCCTGGAAAGCTTCGGTTTGGCACTCCTCAGGGATCGGTGCTTGAATGCCTTCAATTTTATATATTTACTACTGATCTTGGGTTGTCCCACAGTACTGCCAGATCGATATGTTTGCAGATGATATACAATTACCAGTTTTTGCCTAGTGAGAAAGATGAATGAATATATCACTAAATTTATTAGCTGGTTCGTCTGACAATTTGCAGTGTTGTAGTTATCTTCTCGTTCATCTGGAAGGAACTTTGATAGGCACTGTGGAATATGCTAGAAATCTTATTATAAACCATAACCTTAGGTTTGTCAAATATGATAACAGTGTTTGCCCGAAAATATATCTTAGTCTGGAACAGCTCCTACCACTTAAGCAATTGTTGGATGTTGAAACGAAAAATTGCTTAGAAACTTCTTGGTACTTTCTCATTTGAACTACTGCGATCGTTTAAGCTCTTGCTGTGCTGTTTGTTTTGCTACACCTGTGCTTAGATAACCAAAATAAATTTAATGAAACTCGGATTATTTATTATCCGTGTTTTGTGGTGAAATTTTAAACATTAGTGTTCCCCCAAATACATTTTTTAAGTTACCTAAACGTCGTCTCTATACATGGAAGTCACCAGCTGATAAGGACAACAACATAGTTAGAAACCAGATTAATTACGTCTTGATAAAAAACAGATATCGAAACGCAGTACATTCAGTAAAGGCGTACCCAGGTGCGGATGTATTTTCGGACCACAATCCCCTTATCGCTAAATTCCAACTTAAAATAAAAAGGATACAAACAAATCATAACATCAAAAAACTAAATATACAAAAATTAAAATCAGAAGAAACGAAAGAAAAGCTGAGACAAGACATCAACACAAACTTAGAAAGAAAACAGGGCAAGCCTGGGTTAAACGATGATAACGTTGAACAACAGTGGCAGTTTTTCAAAACGTCAATTATGGAACCAAGCAAGAAAGTACTTACAACATCAAGATACAAGAAGGAAGATTGGATGACAGATGATATTTTGGAGTTGATGGATGAAAGAAGGAAACACAAGACCAACAAGACCCGATATCAACAGTTGCAAATTCAAATAAGAAGAAAAATAAGAGCAGCAAAAGAAAAGTACCTTTCTGGAAAATGCAAGGAAATAGAGGAGTTGCAAAACAAGTACGACAACTTTAACTTGCATGAAAAAGTCAAAGAACTAACTGGAATTGAAAAGAGAAAAACCTCAAACGTATTGCTAGACAAAGAGAGAAACATTATTATGGAAACGCAACAAAAATTAGGCAGGTGGAAGGAATACATAGAAAAACTATTTGAAGATCAAAGACACGAAAATTCTTCTATAAACACTCTGGGCGGTGACATAGGGCCTGAAATTACTAAAGCAGAGGTCATTTATGCGTTAAGGTCGATAAAAACTAATAATTGGTCCAGATGAAATGCCAGATGAGTTGTTGAAGCTGATCAATGACAAAAATTTGGATTTATTGGTGAGATTATTTAATACAATTTACACGACAGGAACTTTTCCCCGAGAAATGTTAACATCAACATTCATATGTTTACCAAAGAAAGCAAATTCAAAAGAATGCAGTGACTATCGAACAATCAGTCTCATGTCACATACTTTGAAAACCCTTTTAAAAATTGTACACGCTAGAATACATGCCAAGTTGGAGCTGGATATTAGTGACACACAGTTTGTCTTCCGGAACGGGGTGGGTACAAGAGAAGCATTATTTGCTTTTAATGTGCTTACTCAAAGATGCTTAGATATCAATCAGGACCTCTATGTCTGCTTCATAGATTACAACAAAGCTTTTGATAGGGTCAAGCATGACAAACTAATAGAGATTCTCAGAAGCAAAAATTTGGATGAAAGGGATTTAAGGTTGAGATCAAGTCTGTATTACAATCAGCGAGCGGCAGTAAGCTTTGGACAGGAAATATACGGAGATGTGGAATTACAAAGGGGAGTCAGACAAGGTTGTATATTGTCACCTTTACTATTTAACGCTTATTCTGAAGAGGTCATATTGGAAAGTCTTGAATCTGAAACAGCAGGGATAAAAGTAAACGGAGTTTTAATCAACAATATTAGGTATGCAGATGACACCGTAATAATAGCTGATAGTTTGAAAGACCTAGAAAAGATAATGAATAAAATATTGAAAGTCAGTGGATAATAAGGACTCTCTCTTAACACGAAAAAGACCAAGTTCATGATAATTAGTAAAAACAACACCAATAATAATGAAACCCTAATGGTAGGAGGCCAGCACATAGAAAGAGTTAAGAAGTAAACTTACTTGGGAACCCTAATAACAGAAAATAATGACTATACCGTCGAAATAAAAACCAGAATCGAGAAAGCACGTGCCAACTTTATTATAATGAAAAAGGTTATCTGCAGCAAAGATCTAACGTTAGCCCTGAAAATACGACTGACTAAATGTTACGTATATAGTGTTCTATATTATGGAATGGAAGCATGGACACTGAATCGAGAGGCAATGAGAAGACTTAACTCTTTTGAGATGTGGACCTATAGAAGAATTCAGAGGATTTCGTGGGTGGATCGAGTTACGAACGCCGAAGTGTTGAGAAGAATGGGGAAAGAAAAGGAAGTCGAGATAACAGTAAAACAGTGAAAACTGCAATATTTCGGACACATTATGCGAGGAGAAAGGTACAGCATCTTACGGCTCATAATCCAGGGCAAAATAAGTGGCAGAAGAGGCGTGGGACGACGACGAATTTCATGGCTAAAAAACCTAAGGGAATGGTTTGGATGCAGTTCAAAACAACTATTTAGAGCAACTGCCTCAAAAATTAAAATAGCTATTATGATTGCCAACCTCCGCAATGGAGAAGGCACTTGAAGAAGAAGTTCCCCAGTGTCTTGACTCTAAACTTACTCGTTGAATTCTCATTCATGCTAAAGATTATAGAAGAACAGATGGTAGCTTAAATGTTCCAGCACATGGAACTCGTGCCTTTACGACCTGCTTCTCATATTGCGGACCTCTAATTTACAACAATATTTCAAATCTGCCCAAACTTTCCGTTCGGGCTATTAAAGTTAGATTCAAAAGGGAAATTTTCATTGATTTCTTTGATAGAAATATCAATCTCTCGACTTGTTTTGATTTTGGACTGTCATCCTGATTATGTTATTTTACGATGTTATTTTGCTTTACTGACTTAATGTTTATATTTTAACAATTATTTTGTCTATTATTTCTATTATTGATTTATGAACGTTTGTTAGTTATAAGTATTGTATAATATTAGGGAGTAGGGTTGTTAATATTATTTTATGTATCCTGCCCTTCTGTGTATTGTTAAATAGATTTTTTTGATGACATTTCATTTGAATATTTTATGAAAAATGGAGTTAATCCTTCATCAACAAACGAATGCTCGTATTAATTATATTAAAGCGTAAATCAAAAAGTCAAAATGATTAAAATGTTTACTTTCTTAAGCTGGATCCATTTTACAGAATGAAAATCGGCAACTTATTTACAACGAGATGTTGCGACTTTGGCATCACCGATTTTGATGAGACTTATGAATTATACCGACTAAGGCCATCTAAAGAAATTTCCAAAAGCATTCATGCCATCGCTTATTTGATTTTTGTAAAATTTAAATCGAAGCAAGATACTCTTCTAGAAACCCTCTCACCTCTCCTTATTAGAAGGGTCACCTATTCATGCGTCGACGTTTTCTTGATATGTCTGGTAGCTCGAATACTTTCAGTTTGACTTCAGTATGATTTTTTATTAAATTGCAATTAGTAAATATTTGAGAGTGGCTCAATTGGATTAAAATTCAAGGCATTGTCAGCAAGTAGCTTATTTATTTTTATTTAATTTAGACTTATGATAAATACAGTAATTATAATTTGATTAATTATTTTTGCTTTGGAGCATAATTAAAATTATCTTTATTTTTGCCAGATTGAAGCTGATTTGTTTATTAATAATTAGCTTCAATAAAACTAAGCATTTATAGTAACCAGTGGTCTCAAATGCTAACTATTATCTATTTTATCTTATTATTATTTCCAATTACGTCAAGGTTAATCTTTGAGTTATTAATTATTTTGTAAAATAAATCTTTTGTTTTAGTTTGTAATCACCCGAACCAGGCAGAACTTTTATGGTACGTTTATATATTTTTACTATTAGCGGCCTACAAGTTCGATAGTTTTAAGCAGTGTATTACTCTAAATTAATTATGTGTTTAATGAGCAAAAACATTTCCAAATAAAGATAAAAATATAATCATGTTATTCACCGATCACAAATCGGCTCTAGTTCAGTTCAGTCGTCAATTCTGTAGGATAATTCATTAATAACTACCAATAATTTATATAATTACGTTCTGCCTAAAAATTTTTCCACCTAAAATATAATTACTAGGTATTTGTTTTAAAGATGATACCAAAATCAAATTTTTACACAAAACAAAAGTAAGCTGTAAAGTAACTATAAAAACGAAAACAGTATATTTCGTTTCCGTTGAAATTGTAATTTACTGAACTTTTTGATATTTATTGATTTAAAAAAATGAAAATTCCTAGTCTTTTCTCTGAATTTAAAATGAACAAAAAATTTCCCTCCCAGTGACATGTAACATGTCAGCATTCAGTCAATTGATTTTAGCTTTTACATACGTATAGTCGAAAGCAAATTTTAAAACAGGATCAAGTTGTGCATTGCTTGACTAAGCATTATTCGCACTTTTACTGCAATTTATTATCAAATACTGGAATAAATTTGGTATATTATAATAGATTACTGCAGAACCTTGAAGTTAAGAAATGAAATGTAGGTCGTAAACAAAATTAATTTGAAAATTAAAATAATTGTAAATAAAGTAATAAAGAACGGAAGCTTTCACTGTTTTGATCAAGTTGAAAATCATAGTTCTTGGGTTTAGAATGAATTGAAATTTTTACCCGATGTTTCGCCTACGATTGCACGATGCATTTTCAGTTATCTTTACTCGATGAGATTGAAACACTGAATGACTATCAAGGAGCAACAGCTCAGTATTTGTACCCGACTCGTGCTCAGCGAACCATGATTCAACGTTACAATCGATTTCCACGTGTGACGTAGTCTGTAAACTGCATCTTTATTAATATTATTTGGATATTTACAAATTTCGATTGATTCTCTAATTTTACATTTAAAGAAACCAGACCCTGATGCTAGCACCTTAGTTTCTTTTACATTAAAATTGTGACCTGGGCAATGCTGATATCTCAATGCAATGTCATACTATCATCGGTCTCAAAAATACTTCGTCATAAACTCTTTGGTATAAGGAATCCTTTCAATATGTGATGAACAATCACTGAAATCAGAAACAGAAAAGCCGACTAATGCTCTGAGAGGCAACGAATATTACGCTGAAGATACAAGACGTTTTATTAATAAATATAAAAACCCAACTCCTCATTAAAAATTCATAAATATACCTCCTATGGACCGTGTTGTCTTACCTTGCATACACGGAACCACCGACAAGATTGCCAGATTGCTCTGAAAATCAAACATTCGAACAATTTTCAACACATATAAAGAAGTTGAACAATCTTTGAGGTCTTTAAAGGACGTAATACCATTTCAAACAGAAGGCGTTTACAAGATATCTAGCTCTTGTGGTAAACTATATGTAGTTGAAACAGGACGGTCTATATCCACTATTCATTCATTCATATCAGCCCGTTTTCATCCACTCCTGAATGTACGCCTCTTCCATATTTTTCCATTTCTGTCGGTCCGTAGCGATCCCCATCCAGTTTTTTCCGGCAATTTTCTGGATGTCGTCACGCCATCTCTTTTGGGGCCTGCCAACACTTCTCTTGTTCTCTCTTGGCCGCCATGCTGTTATCTTGTATGTCCATCTGTCTATGCCATATCTTGCGATATGTCCAGCCCATCTCCATTTTAGCTGCGCTACTCGTTTGCTCACATCGGTTATTTTCGTTCTTCTTCTGATTTCTTCATTTGGAACTCTATCTTGTAAACTAATTCCCAGTATAGCCCTTTCCATTGCTCGTTGTGTAACCTGAAGCTTATTAATGGATTTACATGTTAGGGAGGTTGTTTCAATACCATAAGTAAGAACTGGCAGGATGCACGACTCGTAGACTTTTCTTTTCAGACTTATGGGGGTGCTACTGGATTTAAGAATGAATCCGAGTTTGCTAAAAGCTGCCCAGCTGAGACTTATTCTTCTAGGAATTTCAGCCGATTGGTTTTCCTTCCCTATTTGTATTTTATGGCCTAGATATATGTATTCTCTTATGTTTTCTATTATTTTATCTTCAACTTTAATTTGTATTTGTTCTAGACTCATTATTTTTGTTTTCGACAAGTTCATTTTGAGTCCTATCCTAGCTGATGCTTGATGAAGTTCTTGTATCATACATTGGAGTTGTTCTGGTGAATCACTGATTATAACAATGTCCACTATTAAGGAACATAAAAGATGTATAAAAAAGAAACAAATTGTACAATCTGCAGTGGCCCAATACCAGCATTGCTCAGGTCATACTTTTAATGTAAAAGAAACTAAGGTGCTAGCATCAGTATCTGGTTTCTTTAAACGTAAAATAGAGAATCAATCGAAATTTGTAAATATTCAAGTAATATTAATAGTAACGCTGGATCACAATTCGTTGAGAACCAGTCGGGTATAAATACCGGGCTGTTGCCCCTCGATAGTCATTTAATGTTCTAATTTCGTGGAGTAAAGATCCCTGAAGATGCCTAGTGCAATCGTAGGAGAAACGTCGGATAATGATTCTAATTTGACACGGTCTAAATCCAAGAACCATGATTTTCTATAAATAAAGTATTTCATAAAGATATTAATATTTATACCGATGAGTTATAAATAATTTGTATTTTAGAATTCTAATTAAAAAAAAATTAAAAATGTTAACTTTAAACAAATTTGAAGAGGGGTTAGCAAAAGGAAAACACAAATTCAGAAGCTATAAACGAGTTTTAAAAGTTATGTTTTACTGATAGCCCACTTAGGTTTTAAATTCCTTTTACACGGCTATTAAATAAAACCTTTACAACTTATCTAGTGTTAGTTTAGTAATAACATTTATTACACACGATATCGTTCTTGATCCAGCCATACCACGAAATGTAATAATAATTTAATATGACAGTGTTGCTTGTTTTGAATGTTAAATCGAAATTTTGTAGTAGTGAAGCTTTAAGTATTAAAAATTATTTCCAATAAATAAAGTCTCCGAAAGAAACTAGTTCTAAACCACTTGATGTAGCAGAGAAGGCGAAGTTAACAATAACAAGGAAACTTGCAATTTTTAATAAAAAAAAACTTAAAGTCGAATATGTAGAAGACTCTGCACACAATAGTTGGAAAGAAGTAAAGCAATCGATGATTTAAGGTATATATGTTAAACTATCCTCTTCGTGAGTAATAAGGATTATTATATTCCCGTTAAATAATATTATTAGTAAAAACCATCATTATATGCCCGTTCAAATATATAGTATTATGCCATATTTAAAGAATGCTCACATAAGATAAGACTTTTTTTCTGTATTGGAACGTTAGATATTTCTTTACCTCATTCCTGATTTTCCAGGAAGGTTTTTTTAGAATTTAAATACTTTCTCGTATAGTACTCGTACAAAATTTAATATTCGTATTTCGTCATAACAAAAGATACGATTATATATAATGGATATGAAAAAAAATTTAATATCCCCGAAGAAAATATTTTTGTATTGTATGTTTATAAATAAGATATGTGAGCAAATTTTCTTCCTTGATAGTTTTTAGCAGTTTAGTTCAAAGAAACAACAGAAACGGATTCAAAGGATATACAAATTTTTCGTCTTCATTGAAATTTTAACTTGTGTTAAACTCTAAAATTTATAAAAAGGGAAATAGGAGCGACTGCAGTAATTATCGGATCTTGCGTGGACAATATATTTAGAATAAAACAACTGGCAGAAAAGAGATTATTAAGACGAATGGAGCTCCATGCTACCTTTATAGATCTTAGTAAGGCATTTAACTCCGCCCTTTTGCAGAAATTATGGATCGCAATGAACGAAGCAGGCATAAATAGTTTATATATAAACGCCGTAAAAACACTGAATAGAGAAAACCAAGAGGGTGTTAAGGTAGGAAATCAAACTTATAAGGCTTTCTCACAAACAAAAGGGGTTAAACAGGGCTTCTGCCTCTTTTCAACCCTGTTTAAAATTTATCTCTGCAGCGCTTTAAAACAGTGGATAAGAAAATGTAGTCTCATGGGGATATGGATAGAGGACACTCACCTGTATACAATTCTTTTTGCAGATGATCAGGTAGTTCATGCAAGACATGACTTATATGATAAATAAACACACAGAAAAATTCAATAAATAGGGTTCAGAGATAAACATACAAAAGACACATACATGAGGCACAGGATAAGACATCCAAACAGAAAGCGGAATTACAAAAAACGTTAGACAATACGAATACAATAGATGAAGACGGAAAACATAATAAAGATATACTAAAGAAAGTAGGAAAAGGAAAAAATATGATTAAAGCACTACATCTAATCTTCTGGAGTCAAAACTTAACAAAGAAAACAAAAAGAAGGACATGTCAGGCTATGATTCAGCCAGTACTGACGTATGGGTCAGAAGTGCGGGTCACAGATAAAAATATGTCACAAAAACTACTTTCAACCGAAATGATATACTAGAGAAGATGTTCCGGTTTAACTTTAATTGATCATGTAAGAAATGAGACCATCAGAAAAAGAATGGAAGTAAAAAATACGATATTGGACGATATAACTAAAAAGTAGTTTAAATGGTATGGATACCTGAAATGAATGAGTTTGGAACTGGACACCAGTACAAAGAAATAAACGAGGAAGGCCACGACAAAAATGGATTTCAAATATCCACACCGAAATGGAAAGTACAAGACTCCACGAAGGAGACTGGAACGATCGGATATGATGGCGTCTGGGATGCGAGAAGCGACATTAAGTTGCAACAATTCGCCTTACATATATATATATATATATATATATATATATATATATATATATATATATATATATATATATGTATATATGTATGTATATACTCGTTTATTTGAGCTTCGTAAATTGTGGAGGTCCTAATTGAAACATACTAGCTCGCACAGGTGTCCTATATGAGTATAATTCTAACTGGATATTCCAGAATTGTGATTTCATATTGAAACTACCCGTAACAAAGAAACAATTAATTCAAAACACGACATCAAATAAAGATACCTATTAGGAAGTCCCGAATAGCAAAATGCCACATATAACGTATAATTCAGAGACACTTTGGACAGCAGTGCGTGTTTGAATTACAGATGCAGCACCTGAGTGCAAAACAAAATGATATTCCAGACGAAGATATTGGATGTCAATGAATCGGTCCAGAGTTTAAATTGGTTTTGAAATCGGATATAATGAAGTTATAAACCAATTGAAGCAAGTCAAATCGTAAAGAATAAATTATAGCTAAGACTTTTAGAGCGAAAATAACATTATCCATAAATTATGTATAACACGCATTAGCTAAATTCTACTTAGTATAATCAATGATAGATAAAACACGTTCCTGCTACCTTAGATATCTGAAGAACAAACAGTATTCATTACAGGCAAAAGGAAACGTCAACAGATTTTCAATATCAGACAAATAATAAAGAAATCAAGATAATTTAACAAAATCAGTTATATGTGTTTGGCAAACTACACCAAGGCATTTGACAACATTCAGGCTAGGTCAGGTTAGATAAACTGCGGCTGATTTTGAGAGTTTTCTGTACATTTTACTCTCGTTTTATTACAGCCCCTCTGAAGAGACGAGGTACTCTTTGAATCGATAAACCACATTGTTTATGTGAAATTCATTACCAGTGAAATCAGTTTTTTTAATGGAAGCAAAAAGTCAAATTACCATGCTTTAAATTTAGGTAAATCTCACAAATAATTTTTATTTGATAAAGAATAGTTTATAAATGAAATCCTCTTTAAATTTTAGTAGACATGAAATTGGTAAAAACCTTAAAATTAACACGGTATTTAATTACTTAAAAAATGGAATATTGGGGATAGAGGGCGATAGTGGATGCGGCTAAGACTCACCCAGAGTTGTAAGACCAGGAAAGAAGAAGAAGATGAATATTTCAATTGAAATCGTGATATGCAGAGTAAATGTAATTGCCAAAGAAACAAGGTCGTTGTATCTGAAACCAAATCTAGAAAGAAATATTCTATATTAGTTTAATTTTCCTTACATAAAAGCAACGTTCTAAGCGCCCACCCTATCCGTCCAATAACTTGACTAGGTTGGTCTGTTATTGGTTCAGCTGGACTAACATGATCGGGTGATAATGATCGTCTAGGTGGTGGGGACGATGTTGAGTTCATTCCTTTTCCCGATACTGCGGCCCCAAATCCTGAAAAAAAAAATAATATTCAGTTAACACCAGAAATATTGAAAAATAATGAATCCCATGTGTTTACATTTCGAAAACGTTGAAAATATATCATAGTCAGGAGATATGTCCATCTGTTTCAGCAAAAGATAAGGTGAAAATGTAAATCAGATTTATATAATTTACACCCAACTTACAAGATATAAATTTAATATTAAAATGAAATATTTCATAATATATTTGTAAACAACTTACGAGTAATCTTACCGAGTTAAACTAATATATTTAAGATATTAAGCTTTAGAATTAAGTATACTAATTAACAACGTAGGGAAAATATATGTTGTCTGACGATTTTGTGAGGGCTGTCACATATAAAAGAAAGAAGCTAGAAACGTCTGAAAACGAAACTAAAATCGGTAATTATAACAAATGCTAGAAAATGTGACTTTTTTTTATCAAACTCCTTGATCTGAGAAACTATGAAGTTTAGGTGAATCATATGTAAAATGAAAAGGTTTAGGATTAAATGTAGAATCAGAAAATTGTTTTATATACAGGGTATCCTATTTTAAGAAATATAATTTCATGTTATGCTTTTTGGACCCATTCTCCCAAATATATTTTAAATGTGTACATTTAGTAAGTATATATTGTCGTGGATATAGTTTATTGATATATTTTAACTATAAACTTACTTCGTTCAATGGTTGACTAAACCTAAATTATTCTATTACTTCGTCTCAACTAATCTGAATTACTCAAAATAATAATTTATACAAGGTTTTTATTGGAAAGCATACTGAAACATTAATATTTTTGTATTTCTTACATTAGTAAATCTAGCTTAACAGTACTTAATAGTTTTCGTTCAATTAATCTTATAATTAAACTATGAATTGAATAATGTTGAATTTTTCAGATCTTTAAAACCTACATTTGGAAAATTAAAGGAAGAACAACTTCAGCAGAGATTATGTTACGCAAATGAGCAGAGTCAATCCAGATATAAAAGTTAAAAATCATTCATTTTTTTTATAAACTATAAACCTAATTGTTGAAGGCAATTTAAACAAAACATTTGTATGTATATTTACCAGATTTGAAGAAATTATGATAACATTGCAATTAAGCACGCTCTCATTTCCGATTTCCGAATCCGCTAAAATGCACAACGATCGCGTTATTGTGTCATCTTGTATTTTTCGGAAGCAAACTGAGAATAATATATTGAGTTACAGGTACACGCTGCTATTTTTTGAGTATATTCTATTATAATTGCAAGATTGTGTTGTGTATTCAGTGTTAACTAAATTATTTGTTTTATAAGGACACGGTAGAAATATTTATCCTTTTCCTCTACCTATTTTTATTTATGGCAGTGGTTCTCTAGCTTTCTTGAGAAACGTGACATTATTTTCAACTAACACTTTTATTTTTATTTTTAGATACCATTTTTTCACCTACTAATTTCCTTAATTTTTTAAACCGTCTTCTATATTTCTCTGTTAGCGACTTGACCCTCAACTTTAAATGTTTTTTAATATATCTCCATCCTCTTACTTTGTGAATGTTTCAGTTCATCACCCTCTTCTTAAGTGATAACTCTTAAAAAGTGCAAAATGTGCTTATCAAATTACAAAAAAAAATTAAATTTTTCTCAAGATTTTAAAAATTCCATTCACAAAACTAAAACAATAAGCAATTCTGGATTTTCAAGAACAAACAGATCATTTTTTGAAAAAAAATGTGGTATAATATATATACGAAAGCCAAATAGTTAAGGAACAACATATTTTGGTCTGTGTTCTGTTAAATTTTAATAAATCCTAAATAAACCAAAAAAAAATTGAATTAAGAAATATTAAATTTTATAAATATTTTCGATAAATTAATGAAATTGGTTTGGGCCAGCAACAGTTACGTAGGTAAAATATTACTATGATTTAAAATCATTAATATTTTAAATTAGTCTAACCCGATAGATGTTTTAATAGTAAATATGTGATTTATTTATTCTTTTTTTTATATTTATCTGGAGGTGAGCATTAAATCGGTATCATTTCCGAGGATTATTCTTATACACAATACAGTACGTTTACAATATACAGTACGTTTTACAAATATAGTACGTTTTACAAAATTAGATCTAAGATTTATTTATAGAAGTTTCCTAAAATGTTGGCGATATTTGGTTTCTAGTGCATAATGATATTTTAGTGCCCATATATAAATATTTCATGTTATAATAATTTCTGATTTGTAAGGCCGGATTAGAGAAGAGGCATATTTTTTTTAATCAAACACCATATAAAACTTTTTAAAAAATTTAAAGACATCTTTTAAGACTTGAGTAAATGACTAAAAGATCGGTGAAATTTATTTAGTTGTCGCACCTATTCCTTCTCAGAAGTAAGTAATAAATATTTTAGAAAAATAATTTTTTCAGATATGAATTTGGTTTACAGTAATTTTGACATTTGTAGAGTTATTAAAAAAATCAATTTGGTATTCATAAAATAAATTTTTAATCAAATTAGGTCAATGAAGAACATAATTTTTTAAATAATGTAATTTTTATTTATTTTCACTCCATAGTAACTTACCCTCAAACAGTGAACTATTTATTGGAGGGCAACAAAATTACAAAAATGTCATTGTCAGATAGCTGATTCAGTTTCCAAGGCGGTAAAAAAAGATTATTTGTAGACATTTAATGTACGTTTAAATTGCCCCATTAATTTTATTTATAGTTTTTAACCCTTTTTGTTCAAAATAATACATACAAATAGGTAAATGTTACCGAAAGTTTTATTACTTTTTATTTATAAAATTAAAATTACTGTAAAAATTTTATTCCAATATATAATAAATTTTACCAATCTAGTAGGCATTTATTAAAGTTTTAAAACGTGCAGTGAAATTCTTTAAAAAGTTATACAGGACATTTTGTTATTTAAAAAATAATAATCCATTTTCTAGTACAGCCCTGCAAATTAGAAATTATTATAATATTAAATATTCCTATATAGGTCATAAAATATCGCTACCAGCTAGCAAGGTATTGTCACAAATACATACAGAGTGGCGCAATAGTGTGACAAAATACCCTTTCTCTCTTATTGTCCAAAAATTTAAAAAATCTTTTAATTGTATTTGTATAATATAAAAATTTCAACAATCTAAAAATATTTTCAATTTAACATGGTGTTTTATGACACCGTGGCATTGGAAAAATTCTTTTTCTTAATAAAGTACTCCGTACATCTTGGCATATTTGGATTCTATACTATATGTATGATAGCACATTTGGTTTCAAAATTTGCCAACTTTTTCAAAAAATTCACCAAATTTTGAAAAAAAAAACATGATCAACTATAACCTACAGCAACTATAGTACACAAAGGAAGAACTAGTAGACCAAATTTGCATTATTATGCAATGGAAACTCCACATTTTGTAAAATACAATCCCTTAACTAGGTGATCGTCAAATGTTTGGGGAGGTATTGTCGGTAACCACGTAATTGGACCATACTTTTTTGAACAAAGAGTAGGAGGGGAAGTATTCTTTGATCATTTGAAAATACCAAATGAAACTAGAAAAGAAATATCGCTTCTTCATGATGGGGCCGAAATCCATCATATAGGGCCGATCATAACTTTTTTAAATGCCACATACCCGAATCGTTGGATTGGAAGGGGAGGAGCTGTTTTGTGGCCCGCTAGATCTACAGATTTAACTAAAATTGACTTTAGCATATAGATGTTTGTTATTTTATTATATTTTTGGTTGTTCAAAATTACTTGTAATTAAAAAAAAGCAAAATATTGACGACCCGTTTCTTCAAAACATTTTATTTTTTGAAAAAACAGTTGAAATGTTAAGTTCGTAGTACACCGTTATTTTCAGTATTTTTAATTAAAATATTCATAGATAGTTTAATGTCTTTCGTAAATTTCAAGTAAATTTAAAATTATAGACATACAAAATTATTACACGAAATTCTGTTTATATCTCAATAATATGAGCGTGCTATTTAAAAATGTTTTTCTACGGCAAGTTCTGATTATAGATTGAACATAAATCCTTGTGTCCATATATCCATAACAGCCGAGTATCTTACTTTTAAACAGCTAAGTCTAACATAATTATTTTTATCAACACAACTTATAAAAAATTTAAGAAATAACAATTTGTAAGATTTTAACTTTTATATTCAAATAATAATAGATGCAACATTTTACCTATTTACCCTGTGTTAAACACTACACTACACTACAATTAAATAAATATGTTACAATACAGTTTATTAGGGCCTATAAATATGAACCCTACAGGCCAACAAACGAGATCCTTCAGCATAAAAACCTTATTTATAGCATATTTGATTTTCAAGCCTCTACAAATCTCGACAAAATAAAAAAAAATATATTAAAGGTTGAATGTGAGATCTGCCAGTATCATTAATGGATATCTTCTGGCTGGCCTTTGGTTTCAGTCCCTGGTATTACACAGTTTCTTTATCATTGGTCAAGTTTCAGGTTTTCTTACAAACTTAGTAGTCAAGACAGGAAGTCTTGCAGTAAAAGGCTAGATGTCTAGTGAATTCATACAATAATTGATTGGATGGTTTTTGTAGTGGATTGCTGGGATGATGGATTTTAGTCATACTACGTAGAGCTGCACTTTCCCTCTTTGCAAGGTTCATTGAAGATGGCTTTCTGAAATAATTGTATATAGGAGGCACATATTCCACTTGACGTCGGCATATTTCTTTGTATATAAGTCGTTGTTTTTCTTGATATCGCTTTTCTTTATTACTTATATTATCACAGTGTTGGCTCTTCCTATGCATTTTTGTTTAATAATTCTGGAGTTCCAATTTAACTTAATTTTTTGGTCTATATTTACATCTAAATATTTGACTGGTGGCTCGGTGTATATTACATGGTTGTTAAGTAATGATAATAAAATAAGTTTAATACAGGAAAGGGACAAAGATTTTAATGGCAATCAATAACTTCACAACAAAAACAACAACAATGATACTATTTTTTTTTTTACTTTTGATGGTTAATATGAAGTGACAAAATTTACTCAAAATGGCGACAAGCATATGCCAGACATTTTTAATCTGACAGCTCGATTCAATCTGTCATCTATTTTATTTTTGAAATCCGTGGTTAGAAAATATCTGTCAAAAAATATTTAGATCAATTTTGTAAACCATAGCAGATAAACATTTAGTTAATTAAATAGGATACACCACTACACTATGTATAATTAGATCTAAGTCACCCTGCATATCAAATTGTAATCCTACAGTAATAATAATTATATTATGTTAAACATTGCCTAATTTTAATTAAATACTCACAAACGTTACTGTACGTCTTATATTAACTTATTAAATATTTCATTAATCAAACACACAACACATCAATAAACTCTAAAAACTAAACTGAACTCCCAACACAAACAGGGTTGAATGGGCGACCACATGTCGTAACCCGCCGGAATTAATTTTACTGATTTAATTTGCCGGATTGAATCTACTAGTCATGGGTCAGCCCTATTCGCTGCGTGTTTTTATGTAAAGTATATGTAGCAGGAAACTAAATATGGATTTATTTTGGACCCTTTATGTTACAAGGGATTCCTAAGAAGTTTTTGTTTCCTAACGAAATTATAGTTATTAATCTTTTTGTAATTCCTAAACTCTAAGAAATGAACTTTTAAAGAATATATATGAATCTAATAAAATTTAATGTATAGTGACATACTTCCGGCATGTCTGGCATATTTACTGTTACAGTTTTTTGCGATCTCCTTATTAATAATAATATTAATTTTAAACGTTTTTATATATCAAAAATATATCACTCAACAATGGAAAAACATAATCTAAAATAACGCCTCAAATAGCACTGAAACCAAGGCGCTGTTTAGCCAAAACGGCTACTCTTTCACTTAATCTTAGCAAGGTGCTCATCTGTCTTAATAAAATCAAATTACTCCACAGAATAATTAAAGAAGTACTTAACTATAAAATATAATATTTTTGAGCTGATGAAAATCCGCACTCTATAATTCAAAACAAACACCAACAAAGGTTTATTGTATATGTGGGCAGCCATCATTGAAAATAACCATATAGGTCCATTTGTTCGGGAAAAAAGACTCAATGGTGAGATTTATTTTAAATTTTTTCAGCAAAATTCATATAATTTATTGGAAGACGTGCCTCTGGACAGGAGAATGCAAATGTGGTACATGTATGATGGTGCTTCACCTCATTTTAACTGTATTGCACGTCAGCACTTAACTAACGTTTTTGGTCCTCGATGGATAGATCGAGGTGGGCCTCTTTTATGGCTACCAAGGTCTCCTGACCTAAATTTCTTAGACTTTTACTTCTGGGGACATCTGAAAGAACTAATTTATTCAACATCAGTAAATACTAGAGAAAAACTACTAGGGAGAATAGGCCAGCATTCTAACGAAGTCCGTAATAATGCCAGAATATCATTTGCAGTGCAGCGGAAAAATATTCGAGGAAAAAGAAAATGTACTGAAGTACGTGGAGCCCATATGGAACATTTGTCAAAATTACATTTAAACAATTTCATTATTTTTGCATTTTAATAACATTGTAAAATAATTGAGCCCCGATCAACCCTCTGAAAGGTTTCTGGACTTGACAATGTCTGAGCTGGAAATCTTTCAGCATAACATCTTTTTGCCTTCGGAGAGTGAGATAGCGCTTCCCCATCAGTTAAAGCACTTTAGCATACCTTGCGTATTTTGTTTTTACCTGTTTGTGTTTAGTATTAGTAACTTTTGAGTATTTTGCATAAAAATCCGTTTATCTCGAAAACTTTCAGTTTTATCGAAGTAAATTAAGTGTACCTTTTTTGAAGAGGAATGATCAAAGTATTTAAAAAATCAGTTTTCAGGTCTGTAAAATGATATCTGTTAAAAAGCAGGCCTAACGAGTATGACTGTAAGTCCGTTTCTGGCTACCCTGATGATCTAAAACATCTACTATGGAATAGATTATTGAGTTTTTATGGAATTTTTTTTCCCTTCCGATAAATTAGGAGGTACTTACCCGACACCCTGTATTTTTAGAAATAAATAAGAGAAAATTCAAGTTTAAAACGAAAAGGTCACCAAGTTATATTAGAACGCACAAAGTACGGTCATGTGTGTTTCACGTGATAAGCAGTTCTTATATCTACGAGTACTAAATGTAAGAACGCTATACAATCATATATTTGATATTGAGTACCGATAACAAGGACAACGATGGTGAAGATTTTTTTCGATTAAGCAGGAAACATAACTCTACATAAAATTGTTCGATTGCAATCTCTAAACACGAAAATTTTTTATGCCAGTAGCTAAGGTTGTACTTAGCTGTTTTTTTTTTATTTTCAAAATTAGAATTTTTTGAACCACCAAATATAAGTATAGGATAGAAAAAAAATCTTACAAAAATGAAATTTTTTCTTTGAACACTTACTGTGTTGTTAAAACTACTTTTTTCGGAAAAAGACTACATAAAACAAAACCTACATTTATACAGATTTAAAGAAAAATGTTCTTCTCACACCAACTATTGCCGAATAAGCGATGCAGCTGTTGGATCACTTTTATTATAAAGACATACCTCAAAACTTTCTTAACTTTTGATTTTTTGAATAAAACTTTATATAAGAAAACTTTAACGTATGCTTAATAACATATATTTTTCATAAATTCTATTTCAATAGTTTAGTTACCAAAAAGCATTGAGAAAAGACACATTTTTCATTCGTTTACTGTGGCGTTCGGCCTTAAACTCATATTGATCCAAATAATGTTTTTAACTTTATATAACATGCTAGTCTTGAATTTGTTCTCTCTATCTAATATATCAAACAATTTTCATTACATGGTCTGAAAAATTTTCAATTTTTTATTTACGTGTCATTGCATGTTAGCCCTGGATTTCTGATAAATGTGCTCAGAAAAGCGCATCGATTTTACAAAACGTGTTGATCTGAAAGTGAATAAATTTGTAATAAAGTATCAAAATTGAAAATGATAAAATTTTATATTTCTAAAAGTTATAAAAGTTTATAGAAGACAAAGCATTTTCTATTAAATTAAGAGACTCTTCGAGTATTTTAAAATAGGTTAAAAATGTCAAGAGAAGGTGTTAGTGTTTCATATTTAAATTTATATAGACAAAACGTAGGTAGTAGCGGAGTTTAAAAGGCGTCTGAAATAAAATTTGTATTGGTTAAACATTTGTAATTTTACCATATTTTTTTTCCAATTTAGAAAATAAAAGTTACGTGTAAGCGTAACTATCTAAAAGAATAGAACGTTTGCACACCTGTTCGATGATTCACTTTAAAAACACATTAAATTAGTTATTATTTATAGTCGACATCGATGATTATTCTGGGTGGATATAAAATTACCAATTAAAGTTTGTAACAGTGATACTGATACACTCGTCACTAAAGGCTTTTCTAACAACACGAACTACTTGTCTTAAGTTTTAAGCAACTTTTATATAGATCTTCATATTCAAATGCGAATTAAACTTTATCAAAAACAATTAATTTTTTAGATGCACATATTCAAGAACTATTAAATTTAAACACATAAATCTTATTAATAACGATTTTTAAGTTTAATAGATATATTAAAAATGGTATACCAGTCGTTTCAAATGAAGAATATTGTATTGCCTCTAAAGAAAATGGAACAAACAACCGACATATAAACGTTAAATACAAAAAAATCTAAAAACTTTTATATTTAAATTGCTCCTTCAACTTCTTTTTTTTTCTAATCCTGAGGTAGTAAACATAATTTGTGGTACTCCATATTTTCTGGCATATAATAGTATAATAATAAATGCACATCAACTGGATTACTTTAGATGTTAATTTAACTATCGAATTTTGATTGATCTTTAAATAAATACCTTAAATTAAATCTTTAAACCCTGTTCTTAAAATTATTAGAAAAAACAAACAAACACTTTAAAACCCTATTTAAATTTTGAAAAAAATATTTAATCTTACAAGTACACACCTTGACATTTTATTTATTAATTAATAATAAATGCAACCTTTACATCTTCTATTTAGGTACTGACGATACATGAAATGCAAGTGTGTTTTATTTTTACTTATTTTTTATATTTTACAAAAACCGAAAAAATGCAAACATTTATGTTTAAGAGGATATTCAATTTTTGATGTTTATTAACAGGATTGAATACCTGATATTTTTGTTCAAATTAGGCTGGAGTAAATGTGGCTCAAATTTCCTATATCCGTTCTGTAGTTAGCAGTGTTTTTATCTTTTTTTAATTTCTATCATTTTCTTTAGCTGCAATTTTTGGTAATTCATATCTTTGTTCTTAATTATGGTACTGTTATAATCAAATTATGTTTTTCATTCTGTGTGTGTTTTTTTAGCGTTCTTGAGGCGTTTTTCGAATATTTATGGCCATTCAGTCTGTTCTTTCGTAATTGGCTCGTCATGCCTATATATTTTTTTGGGAAAATTTGTGCAAGGGATCGAATATACTATATTTGATTTATTCATGAAAAGAATTTTACTTTTTAAATTAGTGAACAATGTATTTAATTTATTATGAGACCCGTGGCATACGATAATATCATGTTTTTTAAAATGTGTTTTATTTTTTCTGCCAGCTTACTAGTGTAAGGTAATGCTACATATTTTTGCTGCTTATGTTCAATGTTTCTTGTTATTAGGTTATTATAAAATTGATATGTTCGTTTAGTAATTATTTTGGCGATAGTCTTTTCATTGAACTTATTATTTATTAGTGTTTTTTCACTTTTTGTAGTATTCTTGGTTGGAATTCTGGAGACGGTAGAGAGATAGCACGATCAGACAGACCGATAATAACACTATATTTTTAGTTTTTGAATGATTAGAGAAACAGTTAGATATCTACCTGACCAAGTTGGTTTGGTGTACCATTCAGTTAAAATTTTGTTTTTTTTTTGCGTATAAGTGTCATATCTAGACAATTTATTTTATTATTATTTTCTGTTTCGGACGTGAATTATAATTTTTCGTTGATACTGTTAAACTTTTGGAGAATTTTATTTTTGTCTTGTGGCAAGGCTGCTAAAACTTTTCCCCCTAAATATTCCATTACTAACTGAGCAATGGTAGATGAAATTGGTGATGTTTTCGTACTGAAAGTCATTTGTATTTAGAACAAAGTCAACAGCATCCATAAAATTATTTTTTGATAGTGTTGCTAAAATAGTGTGGACAAGTTGATTTGGTATGTTATGCCTTAAATAAAGGGCGAAACATTAATCGTTTGGATTTTTCATTAAATGAAGAACCTAAACTCAAGAGAAGACAAAATGAAAAAACAAGGGTATAATGTATGGTTCAAGAATCATATATATATATATATATATATATATATATATATATATATATATATATATATATGACACACTACATTTCCGTCGATTTATATATGAGTAACGATAAGGTATGTCGAAAATATTTATAATAAGATATGTCTGTTGGAACTACGTTATGTTTTAAAATTATTTTGAAATCAAAAAAAAGTTTTTCACCAAAGTTGTCAAAATTGAAATGTAATTCACTGAATATTATTGCACATTTTCATAACGTGGGCCAAATAAGGCTGTTATTGTTATGTTTCATATACCTAACACAAATCGTCTTCAGATATGTAATTGTTCTTAAAATTGTAGACCAAAATTTGGGAGGCATGATTGTCAGGCCTGTCATGCAAGATATTTTAAATTGTATTAGTTAATTGTAAAATCACTACAATTTATTGTAGAATAAAAATGATCTAAAAAATTTGTACAGGTTGATAAACTATATTTCAATTTTAATCATGTTTAAAATTGTGTTAAGTTTTTTTTACCTATGTGTCATATTTCTTTGGTAATTTAGCATTTTCTATATTAGACATAAATTTTTGCAATTTATTTTTGAAAAATTGCCATTGACTAAACTGATACCATAATTCATCATATAAAACAAATTTTGACAAATAATTTAGAGACACTTCTTGTTAGCTAAATCATCGCCATTATTCGACCTTTGTCAGAAATCAATTAACGGAAATGCAGAAAATAAATCTTAAAGTTGTGGGATCTCTGATTTAAAACAGGAATAAGTAGATAAGTAGTTGTAGCGTTGAAAGAATAATAAAAGAACACAATTTTTATCAACCCTGAATAAAATGAAACCTAACAGTAACGTCTTTTTGGCCAGCGCTCTAAAAATGCGTAGTAATATTAAGGGCATTTCATTTTAATTTTGACACATTTGGCGGAAAACTTTTTTTGAGCGACTGTGTATATTTATTTTTAGTAAATCAAAGTTGATTATAGCACAGCTTCTTTGGAGTCACCCTGTAAGATTTTAACAAATCGTACCCTAAAACAAAGTTGACGAGTGCGAATGATTTTTCAAAAAAAAACAGCATTTTTTAAATACTATATGGTCTTATTTTATGGAAATGGCGAAGCTTCAAAGCGTTGCTAACAAAACATTGAAAAACTTGTATTTACTCAACTTAACAAAAGATTATTTTTTCATAACAGTAGATTGCCACCTCTAACTTAATGAAAACTCTAAGTCTTTTACAGTACCAATTTAATTAATACTTAAAGTTTTAGAACTTAAGGGAAATTTTCAAATTTAATACTTCAGACAAGACCTGCTTTTCCAATCTCTTAGATGCTTCTTTTTGAATAAAACAAACTTAAGTTTTATCAACTGGGGTTTAAAGTTTGCGTTGAAGTTTTTGTAATTTTGTGTAAATTTTATTCTATTCTTCTAATGGCTTATTGCGGCTTTTATTGGTTTTTACTTTTTAAATAAAGGACTTTTAAAGATAAAATGGGATTGTGGAATGTCGAAGAAAAATAAATATATTCAGGCAAAAATTAGGTCAAGTTAAAATAGTTTTAGATAGAATAAATAACTGGAATAGAAAAGTTTAAATTTCAAACAGGATCAATTTTACTCTTGATATTTCTATAAAGCTCAATATTATTGAAACTATTTATTTTAATTTCTGATTTGAGAAGATGAACGTTCTTGTTACGATTATGAAGCTCCGTGATACTTGACAAACCAAATTATATATTTTTCTGGTAAATTTAGACTACCTATTTATTAGATGATCTAAAGAACTTAGCTCTGTGTAGTCCGATCGTAACTGTGTGAAACGCGACTCACTATGCACGATATTCCTAGATCAAACAAAATGTTTGTCAACTGCCTCCCCCCCTGCCTGAGTTCCTTGACTAAAGCTTCATTTGGTTTAAAGATCCTTATAACAATTGCCATTGGGCTTTACTCGGTAAACTAAGGGTTAAAGGGTTGATATATCTTCAGACTATGCGCTTCATTCAATTACGGTCAAAGTTCGTTTGATCGTTTAATTGTGTTTCAGCTTACAGTCCGAAGATATATCCATTATTCTCTATGTAGTTCTTTAAAGACAAAATAAGATGTTAGAATAAAGCTGATGTAGTTTGCTAATTCTTTATGCTTGGCGTCTGGCAGAGATTATTCTGTTTGTTTGGCCGATGTATTATTTTCCACAATCTCTACATGGGGTGTTGTACACTCCCTGATTTTCCCGTTGTATTTTGTTTTTGGGATTGTCCAATAATGTGTGTATTATTATTTGGAGTTATTATTATGCATAGGTCGTGCTTCTTCAGAATTTTTCGAATTACGTCTGTTACACCCTTTACGTATGGCACTGTGGTTTTTAGTTTGGATTTGTCATCTTCTTCCCTTTCCTCTGTTATTGCATTTGTCTTCTATTTTACGACCTTTTTGATATTGTGTTATTTGTAGTTGTTTTATTTTAGAGCTGTTGTGATGTTGTTGAGCTCTTGAGTTTGGTTAGTTGCAAGGATCTGGAGATCAATGCGTTGGCGGCTGATTGTAAGTCTGATGGATGGTGGTGAGATTCGTAGCGGTTAGGTATGTATTTGTGGGTGTGGGTTTTCTGTAGATCGTATAATCGATACTTAGATCGTCTTTTCTGGTGACTAGAAGGTCAAGGAAAGGTAGCTGCTTGTTGACTGCGACCTCCAATCTGAATTGTATGGGGTGATGAATGCTGTTTAGTTCCTCTAAAAATATGTTTAGGCTGTATCTTCCGTGTGGCTATATGATGAAATCATCTAAGTAACGTTTCCAGAGAGATGATTTGTTTTGGTTTTTCTTAGGATTTCTTTTTCGAAATATTTCATAAAAAGGTTTGAGATGACTGGTGATAGCGAAGATATTATAGGAGCATCACCTGTCTATCGGTAGACGTTATTCTCATAGGAAAAATACGTATTTTTGAGCCAGTGTTCGGAGAAGTCGATGAAGTAATGTGGGAACTCCTCGTTCATAACAATCTTGTCCAGAGCGTCGTCAATTGGTATGCTCGGATACAGAGATTTGATATCCAGGCTTAATTAATTAATATATATATATATATATATATATATATATATATATATATATATATATATATATATATATATATATATATATACGTGTATTAGTCTAGAGCGTCGTCAACTGGTATGCTTGGATACCAATATGCCCCATATACACGTATATTAGTACCCTCCCATCGCTCAGTGCGAGTTTCAACGCCTTCCGTTAACGGCGTGATTTTTTCAACTGCTATTAGTGAAATTGTGTTTTGTTTGTGCGTTACGCAAAATGGAAAAGCGGAATTTGGAGCAGCGTTATGCCATTAAATTTTGTGTTAAGCTTGGAGAATCGGAAAGTGTGACGTTTAAAAAGTTAAAACAGGCCTATAGGGAACATTCTTTATCCCGAGCTCAAGTTTTTCGCTGATACAAATCATTTTTGGAAGGCAGAGAAAACGTTGAAGATGAATAACGCTCAGGGAGGCCTTTAACCTCGAAAACCGACGAAAACATCGAACGTGTAGAGACTCTTGTGAGATCAGACCGTCGTTTAACATTAAGAATGTTGAGTGAATAATTAAATTTGAACAGATTTATCGTTTATCAAATTTTGACTGAACATCTGCACTTGCGAAAGGCATCATGACAACGCCCCATGTCACACTGCCCTCTCCGTCATAGAATTTTTGACCTCAAAAGGCATTCCTATGGTTTCCCATTCCCCCTATTCACCTGGCATCAGTCCCTGGGACTTTTTTCTTTTTCCTAAACTGAAAAATGTCCTCAAAGGACGTCACTTCGAGACTTTAGAAAACACCCAAAAGAGTGTAACCGACATGCTGAAGACCATACCGGTTGAAGACTTCCAGCGCTACTACCAACAGTGGAAAAAACGCCTCCATCGGTGTGCCGAAAGGGTAATATTGATGCTTGAAAAAAAAAATAAAAACTTTGATAAATAAAAAATCAGTCTCATTACTTTGCTGCCACACCTCGCACTGGTATTTTTCCGGTTTTTAATCCGTTCGTCAATAGAAAAATCTTCACGACGTTTCGCCAACATCTCAGCTGGCATTTTCAAGTGATGCTTCCTCGACGGCTGCTCGACCTGGAATGAGCGTGCTGACCTTTTTATAGGTTGGCCCTTGGTTCTGCCTGGTTGGTTTCCTCGCTTCTCTGGGTCTGTGCCTCTTCTCGGCTCGCTATCCTGTTTCTCTGGTGTTCTATTTCCAGAGCTTCTCTGATGATGCGCGTTCTATAGTGTTTTATGTGCAAGATCGGTTTGGTTTCCTGGAAATATGTAGTGTGTCCTGTCTCCTGATGATGTTGGAATAGAGCTGATGTCATATGCCTATTCTTTATGCTATTTTTATGTACTTGGACCCTTGTAGAGATTCTTCTGTTTGTTTGATCATATATATATATATATATATATATATATATATATATATATATATATATATATATATATATATATTAAAAGACCGGAAACGCCATCTATTCCAAGTTAGAAATAAGATCATAACTAAAGTATTCAATTTGAAATTCTCTTATTTTAGTAGGTTTTGTGATTTTTTAGTTAGAGACTGAACAATCGCTTTCACATACTAATGATCTTTTGTTATTGGTCTATGGTAAAACTTAGCGAATGTAGATGATCTCTCTGACTAGCCTTCTGTCTGAAAAATAATAATGATACGCCACTCTATAAGCCAAAAAAGATGACACATGCCGAGTATAGTGAGGTTTAAATAGGTTAGGATCAATTACCACAAATTCAAATGCATTTTTAACCCACCTACTTAGAGTTTGTTTAGAAGCGGCATGAAAAGTTTTTTAAATGTAATGAATAACTTTTCCTCCCTTTTTTATAGATTTTTTGTTACTTGAAAATAATTTTCCAAGAAACAAATAACCTGGAATTTTCTGGAAATTGATGGGGATTCTACAATATTGCTAAGCTTTACCATAGATAAGGTTTGTATTCTTTGTATGTCAAAAATAATCAGAGTGCTTTTAGAGTGGCCTTCACTAATCATAATTATTTTATCCGATCTGACAATAACTTACTTGTTCAATAACATTTTGAAAGATCAGCTTAATATGAATGTGTAAAAATTTTAGCCACATTTTAAGGAAATTAGAAGTAAGTTACAAATGTGTAGAGATTCAAGAATGCTCTCAAACGTTATCTAATATCTAAATGTTCTGACTCAGTAAATGAGTTTTTCAAGAAAGTCTGAACCTGATAACTTCGACTCTGTATGAGGAGACTTGTTATGTAGTGTTGTAGTGTTAACTTAGTAGTTTTAATTTAAGATGATGTGTCCAAACACCATTACAATTTTAATCTTATGGAAAAATTAATGTTATTTATGTATTTTTTTAGTTAACGGCTTTGGTATTATTTTTATAGTCAGCTGTGGGCTAAGGATGTTTTATCTAAAACGATTGAAAGTCTGCAACGAATTTTACTGTAATTATTCAGGATAATTTAATAATAATTTGCTTCATTATTTTTCCTCATTTTAAAAAAAAGTAGAAGAGTTGCAGTATTCGCCAGGTTAAAACCATTATTTAATAGCTTTTTCTCTCTAAATAGATAATTATTTGAATCAAAAATATTTAAGTTTATTTAATAGGCCAATGAAGATTAAAATTATTAAGATAAACTAAAGAAACATTAGTTTAACTTCTATGAATATGCAACGGTAACGATGGAATGAATATTATCAGAAATCGAAGGATTTGAATATTAATATCCTCGAAGCACAAGGACGGTCAGTTTTATTATCAGTACGTTACTGTAAACGAGAGGAAAAAACAAATTATCTCTGCAATAGCGATATTAGGCACATCTTTTAATAAGTAATATTCGAATAATTTTGTAACGTAATCTGCAGAAAAACGATTTTTTTTCCGGGTTTGTTTATTATAAAAAAATCGTCAAGAAAAAATTGAAAGATAGACAATGGACTTAAATTGTCACAGTAGGAAACCAATAAGAACATTGAAGAGCGGATCTCAATAATAGGGAATTTTAATATTTATTTAAATCTTCCCACGCTGGCCCAATATTGACCCAATAAGTTGACTGCTGGAACTTAATTGAAAATTTAATTAGAATTATATTGAATATCACAAAAAACGGTTCTTTGACTTATAATTAAAAGAAGTTTCTCTCGTATCTAATTTTAAAAAATATCAATCTATGTTTTTATAAGGGGTGGTTTAAGGGTATCATTTATTCTCCCGGGGAGTAAATGTTCAGTTCTTTTTAAACTATTTACTTACATACTGGGGTGTACAGAATGTTGATCTGTGTTATAATTAGGTACACCGATATTATATGTTCTGTTTTCAACTAGACATAGTGCAAAGAATGGCTTGTGTGGGAATAATGAATAAAATATTGTCCCTTTAAGATTCCCTCCACGAAATCATAGGGAAGAAAGCCTTGAAGACTATTTACCGTTTCACATCTGAACTGGCTGCTACCTTTGTGGCTAAAGAAACATGGTGGAGAGATGCCTATCTCTCATCATGCTGGTAGGCAATATGGCTCCGGTTTTGAAACCTAGAGATATTTTTGACAAGCATAAAGAATTGGGAGAGGGAGCAAACTCTTCCGAGAAATGGATCGTGATGGTTTACAGGCGAACTTCGACGGAAAAAAAGCTGGAGCTGCGATATTCGCTAGAAGAAGGAAAGTCAGAAAGTTCTACGCCCTGAAACAACATTGTACGGTCTTTGAAGCATAAATTTTTATTATTCTGCAATGTGGCAATTTCTGTAGGAATCACATAAACAGGATTAAGATAATAAACATATGCTAAGACAGTAGGGCTGCAATATTGACACTGATGTCTAATATTTTTAGCTTCTAAGTGCCTCGGTGTAAGAATTTACCAGCCAGCGTAGCTGCATAATCAGACTTATCAGACTTATGTGTATCCTGGGTCACTCGGGTATACAAGGGAACGAGAAAGCAGATAGCATTGGGTCAGCAGCTAAACCATATAGACTCCAACCAATTCTATTTATTACAATTATCATAGACAGAGGGAATTAAAATACTGTTGGAAAGCAAATTGCTTCTTTCCCATAGGGAGGCCCCTAAAATAAGGTTAAATAAGGAATATATAATTAGACTTGATGGGCCACTTACTATGGAACTTCTTTACATGGAGAGACAAAACTTCGAATCGTGGTAAGATTACTGACAGGCTATTGCGACCAGCGAGTTCATCTTTATAAGATTGTCTAGAGGACAGACACAGATATTTCGGAGAGATTAGTATTACCTGAAGCCATGAGGTAAACTTGGTTAATGGCGCTGCTTGTAGTCGCAAATGAGATCGACCTCGAATAATTTGTAGTCAAGGTGGGTTGTAAAGATCCAAACAAGGCATAATAGATGTACGTGCAGTGTTTCTTGAAATTTCTCTCTAAAAATTAAAATTAATAAGTGGTTATTTACCTCTTAAAAAGGAATAAATAGTGCCCTCGTGTGTGGTTTTATTAGTGCAATGGGTAAAGCAACACCTAGCAACCCAAAAGGAGGACTTTCTCCAACAAAAACAACAATTGACTTTGATCAAGAGGTTCAAAGGTTAGAAGAGAATATGAGGCGTAATGTGAGTGAACTGAAAAATCTAATATTATCAAATAGTACTAGGGGATCACCTACACAAGACAATGAGGTTGAATCTATGCATAATATTCTAGAAAAAATTCAATTATTTGAAACAAATACACAAAAATCTATCGACAACTTGAAGACTGAAATTACTAAATTAAGGCAACAATCAGAAATGTGTGAGAAAAAGATGGAAGACCAACGGCAGTTGGGGCTACTGAATGGTTTAGTTATCAGCGGTATTGATGAGGAATTCGATATAGATAATCTGTGTGACGTAGTAGTAAACATTATAAATTCCAAAATGCAAAATATTTCTTTAACTTTTTTTAACAAACCGGAACAAAAATTTAAAACTGTTCGTAACTTTAAAAACATGGATTATATTCAATTTGAATATGAGTTACGCTCCATTCCTTGGAACAATATTTTTGATTTTGATACAGTTGACGATAAGGTGGACTTTTTAAGTCAAAATATTATTACTCTTTTGGACATACATGCTCCTTTAGTAACCTATCGAATTACTAGGCCGTATGCTCCATGGTTTACTGGGGCATTACGCGCGTTGAAGACAGATAGAGACAGAACTCTGAGTAGGTATAAAAAAAAATCGCAGAACGATTGGAATGATTACAAATTATTACGAAACCTTTTTACAACTTCTGTGAGGCGGGAAAAGAGAACATTCTTTAATCAAACATATGCCGAAAAAAGCAAAAAACATCTGTGGGCTAATCTAAATTTAGTTAATATAAAAGTAAGTAAAAAAATGTATTCCGATTTACCTGATCACTTATCAAATGTAGAACAAATCAACTCTCATTTCATAAATTTTATACCAAATCTACCCCCCCTCCATCATGATCAACTGTTATATTATCAAAATAGTCGCCTAGTGTCATCAGACTTTGGTTTCAAGACCATTTCAGAAATAGAAATATTAAAAATAATTTCAAATATTAAGAGTAACGCAACAGGCCTGGATGGTATTAATATTTTTACAATTAATCTTTGTATGCCTTTCTTATTACCATATATTACGCATATCATTAATTACTGCATATTACATTCGGTCGTGCCACAAAAATGGAAGGAGGCGCGTGTGTTTCCCCTCCCTAAAATATCAAATCATGAAAATTTCGGCGATATTAGACCAATTAGTATATTACCAACGCTCCAAAAAATATTGGAAAAAGTTATTGAAAATCAACTTCGGGAACATGTCGAAACAAATAAAATATTACCAATTTATCAATCTGGGTTTAGACAGGGTCATGGTTGCAGTACAGCTCTGTTAGATATTACTGACGACATTTTTCAGGCTACTGACCGGGGCAAGTTGACGTTGCTTATGCTGTTCGATTACTCTAGAGCCTTTGATTCCCTGCAACATGAGGTATTAAGGTCCATTTTTCATATACTGGCTTATCCGAATCAGCAATAGGAATGTTATCAAACTTCCTAACGGGGAGGACCCAGGCTGTTGTTTATAAGGAAAAGAAGCCAGTTTTTTTGGGTATTGCGATTGGTGTCCCGTAGGGATCCATTGTATCACCTCTACTTTTTAGTATATATATTTCTATGTTTCCAAACGTCTTTAAATCCTGTAAACAACACTACTATGCTGATGATGTACAACTGTATTTATCCTTTTACCCTGATGAATGTCCACAGGCAGTGTCCGCTATAAATTTAGATTTGTATAATTTGGTTCAGTTTTCTTATGGTCATTTTTTAAAACTGAATCTACAAAAAACCACAGCTATTTTATTTGATAAGAAGAATGATAGGGATAATTTTATGCGTAACTACAGCGAGCTAGTAAAGGTGAATAATGTTAACATAACTTTTAAAAATACAATTAAAGACCTCGGTCTTCACCTAGACTAAGATGTAAGATTTTCTTACCACATTACACAGTCATTAAAAAAAGGTTTATATAAACCTGAAACTCATTTTTCAAAATCGTCATTTTCTAAATAGTGAACTTAAGACTTTGCTTTGCGACAACTTAGTGCTCTCGCATATGAATTATTGTGATACGGTTTATGGGCCATGCCTGTCTGCCTTGGACACTAAACGAATACAAAAACTACAAAACTCTTGTTTAAGACTTATTTATGGGATACGGAAATTCGAACATGTTACTTATAAATTAAAAGAGATCGGTTGGTTGGACATGCAACAGAGGCGACAATTGCACTCTACATGTCAATTTTTCTCGATACTTAAACAAGAAACACACCACATAATAAAATCAGATTTCGATGCGATGTACATAATATTAATGTTCGGTTTAAGGGAAAGCTTACTATTCCCTCCCACTCGCTGGAGTTGTTCAAGAGGTCGTTTTCGTATAATGTTGCCAAATACTTAAATAATTATGCCATTGATTTATTGGGTAGATCGGTGTCATCACGGAGATTTAGGACCATGGTTTTGGGGAGCATCCTGGGTGTCTGAGTGAATTTTGTGCGTTTTCTCGGGGTATGTCTTTGAACTGTAGCATTTAAATTTACCAGTTAGCATCAATGCTACATGTTTTTAGTAATATGATATAATTTGTATATTTTTACCTGAGTAAATTTAATTATTTATCCTGTAATTTAAAATAGTAAACATGGAATTTACTTTTTTTTGGTTCACAACTCTTTTGGTCTTGTAACTTATCAATTTTTTTTTAACACAGTTCATAAATTGCTGTAGTTTATATATCACATTATTTGGTTTGAATTTAAAAGTCGTAAATATTTTATTTTTAATAAACTCTCATTTGTTTACATTCAATTTCAGTATTAAAAGTATAAGGTTATAGTCGGTGACATAGTTCAGTTAGCATTTGCTGTGAATGTATACCCATTCGTTGACACGAACACGGCATGTCGAGATCGACCATTTAAGGTTGAGTATGCAGTATGGATTTGTGGCAATTTTTTTGAACTTTGTTTTAATCGTGATTAGTGACTTTGAACTGTTTGATCATAATTTTCTTTTTGATAATTTTCCATGGCCTGCCCATACTTGACGTATTAACTGGTGGTCAGTGTAAGTTCGGAACTAGGTTAAAGTGCTCCAGGTTGAGAATAAGGTTGGCAAGACTAAGTATAAATATCACTAAGATTTGTCACGTCTGGTTGCAAGAGAGATTTGTATTTTCGTTCCCTTTACTGTTGAACCGCAGAAGGCAGCAGACCAATCCTGCCACCAGCTCTGAAAGGGCGGACGGTCAAGTTTTTTTTGTTAAAGTCCACTAATTAATGAGGGCTCTTTGGCTATTCGGCTATTCGACTACTTGGCTATTTGACTATTTGGCTATGTGAATATTTGAAGCCAGTTCTTTTTTATCTTTGGGCTTTTCATCTTGATATTGCTGTCATGACTTCTTGATGGTTCGGGTCCTAGTTTTCCTGTCCAGGTGACCACGACTGTTTCAACCTTGCCCTGCGTTTGATTGATGAGTTGGAAGTGGCCCTGTGAAGCCACAATCCATCCACAACACAACAGGAATCTTAGCAACAGCGATAAAGTGAGAGGTACCATAGAATATACCAGGTAGGAGAAAAACCTTAAGTTAGGGATTCAAGTTGTGATTCAATTTTTTTATAACACAAACAAAACTACATAATTATAATTTGGTGTAAAGTAATAACATGTGAGAACTTTTGATAACTCAATAAAACGTACGTTATTGGCGACTAAGGTTCTAGAACGTTTGCGGCCAAATCTTATATAACCTTTTAAAACCGAGGTGATAGTTATCAAGAGAGTAAAAATAAAACATTGTAAGCACAATTCAAATTTATGTAAATAATAATTTTTTTTATGGGGAATAAAATGGAATTGCTATTTTGTTTTAATTAAGTCGTTTTATTGTGGAGCTATACACCTACCGTCAATAATTTAAAATCATTCCTCATACCTAAGTGTTTTCCTGTTTAATCACTAGGTAAGTAACACAGATAATGTAAAACAGGTGGCGCCTATTGGGTAATCAAAGCAGAGCACAACTATCTCTAAAAGAGATACGAACCTAGCCTCCGACATATTGAGCTGCCGTACGCATCCGTTGCCGTACCCTGTAAAAAGGGGACGCCGCAAAAAATGACGCCCTGAACGTGGAGCTTGTGCTTTGTTTTGAATTTTTATATTTCACTGGTGTTTAGCAAAATAATTTAACGTTGAGTATCCTGAATTAAATTGAAATTTCTATGCGGTTAAATTCATGTGTCAGATTTAAATTAATTTTCATTAGTAACATATTTTTATTGTAATTCCATTTTGTTTCATCTGAGTAATGACAATTTTATAAAACCTAGGAAACATTCACAGGTTACTCGAGTAAACTTTCTCCGAGGTACAATAAGGTTATATTTTACATATTTTTTTTTAAGAGCCCTCATTGATTTTAATATCATAGTAACTTCACAGATTTTAGGTATTTTACAGCTTATAGTAGTGAATTTTGTACTTTTTATGTACAGGGTGTTCAGGTGGACACAGTTTTTTATATGTTTGTGTAAGGTCTATTATTTTAGCTAAATTGCTGAAGATTTTCTAATTAGTTTGTGAGTTAATTTAGTTTAAAAGGCATTTCATATCGTACATATTTTTGATTTGTTTAAGTCTCGTAAAGATTTGCATAATTTTTTTGAGCTATTTAAAAGTTGTAGAATGATTTTACATTTTATCTCAGGTAGTAAAATTTATACCCGGTTAGAAATACTTTTTTGCTATTAAACCATTTTGAACCGATAACAGTTTAAAATATTTTGTGATAAGAAAAATATTTAATTTTTTTTCGGTATTTACAGATATTTTCCTAAAACTTGATTTAAATGTGTTAAAAGTCCAGCAAAAAGTAATCTAGAGAATTTGATTTTTTTTATAAAAAAAAAAAAATTGTTTTTGACCAAGCCAAAGAAACTTGAGATTTTATTTTTTGGATACTTTTTATAGATAACAGGATATGAATAGAAATAAATACCAATTTTAAAATTTAGCTTTGCTTAAAAATTTATGCATGATTAGTTGGGACTTATTATTCTGAAGTTTGATAAGATAAATTATTTTTTTATTGATACAGGGTGTACGATTACTTTTTTTAGTTTCCTCATTTTAATGTTGGATCAATGCAATCATTTGATTTAGATTTTAGTGAAGCTATATAATTGCTTTTGAAATAAAATAATTTTTTCTATTTGATTTGCTATACAGGGTAGGACAAACTGTTTGTTTTATAGAATTGATTTAACTTTAGAGATACGGTTATTGTTTTCAACTAAGTAAAGAATACTTTGTCATTTAAAAATAATAACTTGATTTAGTGTATTTATTTTCAAATTTTATATCATCATGGATATTTATAATTTTCAACCCAATCATTTACTTGAATATGAGTTGGACTACGAGTTAAAAATTCGTTTGTTAACTTCTTTACGTACTGTCGCAGACAAACGCAAGATACTTGCTAGAATTCTAAAGAGAGAACAATCGAGTCCGGGTAAAGATATTAACTTAAATATTTGTACTTTGACTTTTGAGGAAGAAAAAATCAGTATACAACGCAGTTTAGACTCTATACAAGGGGTGATAGAAGAATTTGACGGCAATGCTAATGATTCTCTTATTAATAGAGTGAAGTCGCGTTTAGCTCACGTGGTAGGAAGAGCAAAAAGAATTCCAATGCCCAAGGATGAAAATAGAGCTTCTGTAATATTTTCTTATATTCAGGAAGTGACCGCGAGTTGTCTTTTATTGGAATCGAACTTGTTAGATAAAATTCCGGATGGTCAACATGTTGAACTTACAACATCTCAATTGCCGGTGATCAATGTAGCAGCACCTGTAGTGCATTGCGCGACGCGTATTTTACCTATTAGTGAGTGGCAAGTTAATTTTAATGGGGAATAAAATGGAATTGCTATTTTGTTTTAATTAGGTCGTTTTATTGTGGAGCTATACACCTACCGTCAATAATTTAAAATCATTCCTCATACCTAAGTGTTTTCCTGTTTAATCACTAGGTAAGTAACACAGATAATGTAAAACAGGTGGCGCCTATTGGGTAATCAAAGCAGAGCACAACTATCTCTAAAAGAGATACGAACCTAGCCTCCGACATATTGAGCTGCCGTACGCATCCGTTGCCGTACCCTGTAAAAAGGGGACGCCGCAAAAAATGGCGCCCAACGTGGGGCTCGAACCCACGACCCTGAGATTAAGAGTCTCATGCTCTACCGACTGAGCTAGCCGGGCTCTGGTCGTTTTGTGTGTTGGGCTGGTTGCAGTGGCACTTTACGGAACACCCTAATTCTCAATTTTTGTTTTCAAGCTTACAGTAATGCGTTAGGCATTTTTTTTAGTCTGGTAGAAACTATATTTTACTCCCTTTTGTAGGTGGACATCTGGGTCACCAATTCTGTCGTTCTTCCACCTTTCGGGACACCATAATGTGGTGGGTGCTCCTGGTCTTTTCGGGCGTGGGTGAGTATGTTCATCAGATTTTCTGGAGTGAGGCCAGTATACGAGGGTTTTTCATGCCGCTTGAAAAGGCGCAATGCTGGCTTAGTAATTTTCTCGTTTTTCGCTTCGAAATTTGGTGGATATGACTCGTTCTCGTTTGGAATTATTGGTGGGCATTTCAGTTTGGGATGGTTTCCCGGAAATTTGTTTGAATGCTTAGAGCATTCGATTCTACAGTGAATTGTATATAAGTAAATCTGAAGTTGTATAGTGTTGATATAATGGTCTCATAACTGGATTTGTTACGGCCGTGTGTCTAAGTATACTGCTGATAAGTTTGTCCTAATTTATATCTATAGTCATGACAGTCTGTTTACTTGTATTAACAATTCTGGGTGTATAATGTTAGAGATTTTTTTGTACATTTTAGTTTATGATTTTTTATCTTTTAAGTGATTTCTTTGGTATTTGTAAAATTTATTCAGGAGTTGTAATTCTGAACTTGTACGTAATTTGGCAGACCTTTACCGATTTTGACTCTTCACGACTTTGTAGTTTTCCAGATTTGACTTACCGATGTTGTCTTCCGCAAGGACGTGTGATACGCGTAGATATCAATCCAAATATTTTTCCAAGGACAGGGTTATGTTTTTCTTTGTTTTCAAAATAGCCTATCAAGATAGTCTATTTTTTTTCGGAGAGGGGTAAATGTAGCATTTAAATTTACCAGTTAGCATCAATGCTACATGTTTTTAGTAATATGATATAATTTGTATATTTTTACCTGAGTAAATTTAATTATTTATCCTGTAATTTAAAATAGTAAACATGGAATTTACTTTTTTTTGGTTCACAACTCTTTTGGTCTTGTAACTTATCAATTTTTTTTTAACACAGTTCATAAATTGCTGTAGTTTATATATCACATTATTTGGTTTGAATTTAAAAGTCGTAAATATTTTATTTTTAATAAACTCTCATTTGTTTACATTCAATTTCAGTATTAAAAGTATAAGGTTATAGTCGGTGACATAGTTCAGTTAGCATTTGCTGTGAATGTATACCCATTCGTTGACACGAACACGGCATGTCGAGATCGACCATTTAAGGTTGAGTATGCAGTATGGATTTGTGGCAATTTTTTTGAACTTTGTTTTAATCGTGATTAGTGACTTTAAACTGTTTGATCATAATTTTCTTTTTGATAATTTTCCATGGCCTGCCCATACTTGACGTATTAACTGGTGGTCAGTGTAAGTTCGGAACTAGGTTAAAGTGCTCCAGGTTGAGAATAAGGTTGGCAAGACTAAGTATAAATATCACTAAGATTTGTCACGTCTGGTTGCAAGAGAGATTTGTATTTTCGTTCCCTTTACTGTTGAACCGCAGAAGGCAGCAGACCAATCCTGCCACCAGCTCTGAAAGGGCGGACGGTCAAGTTTTTTTTGTTAAAGTCCACTAATTAATGAGGGCTCTTTGGCTATTCGGCTATTCGACTACTTGGCTATTTGACTATTTGGCTATGTGAATATTTGAAGCCAGTTCTTTTTTATCTTTGGGCTTTTCATCTTGATATTGCTGTCATGACTTCTTGATGGTTCGGGTCCTAGTTTTCCTGTCCAGGTGACCACGACTGTTTCAACCTTGCCCTGCGTTTGACTGATGAGTTGGAAGTGGCCCTGTGAAGCCACAATCCATCCACAACACAACAGGAATCCTAGCAACAGCGATAAAGTGAGAGGTACCATAGAATATACCAGGTAGGAGAAAAACCTTAAGTTAGGGATTCAAGTTGTGATTCAATTTTTTTATAACACAAACAAAACTACATAATTATAATTTGGTGTAAAGTAATAACATGTGAGAACTTTTGATAACTCAATAAAACGTACGTTATTGGCGACTAAGGTTCTAGAACGTTTGCGGCCAAATCTTATATAACCTTTTAAAACCGAGGTGATAGTTATCAAGAGAGTAAAAATAAAACATTGTAAGCACAATTCAAATTTATGTAAATAATAATTTTTTTTATGGGGAATAAAATGGAATTGCTATTTTGTTTTAATTAAGTCGTTTTATTGTGGAGCTATACACCTACCGTCAATAATTTAAAATCATTCCTCATACCTAAGTGTTTTCCTGTTTAATCACTAGGTAAGTAACACAGATAATGTAAAACAGGTGGCGCCTATTGGGTAATCAAAGCAGAGCACAACTATCTCTAAAAGAGATACGAACCTAGCCTCCGACATATTGAGCTGCCGTACGCATCCGTTGCCGTACCCTGTAAAATTTTTCTTTCTTTCATTTAAGATTTATTAATATTGTTTTTTTTTAATTTAATTAATTATATTCAGGTTAATATTTATGTTGTTAACTAATTCTTCTTTAAGTTGAATATTGTTTTTCTTTTGATATATTTCGTGACATTTTTAATTTTATTTTTTTTAAATTGTTTTTCATTACATTTAGTTTTGTGGGTTAGCTGAACAGACGTCAAAGATATTTTATATCTAGGACGAACTGAAACTCGCCCACTATTTCTGAAAATATAAATGTAGAGTAATTTATTAAATAAAGACCTTTATTATTATTATAAATATTAAAGATCAACTATCGTCACTTTATATTCGTTTATTCATTCAACTTATCGGGTATGTTTAGACACATTCAGAATGATGAAAAAATGTGAATGCAAGGAAGATATAGAAAACATATATATTTTTTAAATTTTAACGCAACTTTAAAATTTTATATTGGAATAGAGCGACTGTAAATGTTCGATATATCAGTAATGAAGAAAAACGTGTGATTTTAAATTATTTCAAATAATACAAATGTAGAGGCTAACTTTGTTCAGAAGTGTTCAGTTAAATTTAAAAAAAAAAATAAATTTTATAACTTATAATTTATGTTAATAAGCTGAATTTAAGAAATTAAGTATTTTTCGATGAGGTAAAATCCAATATGGCGATCAAAAGGAAAACCAAAATGTTGTAACTAAAATTTTACTAAACAGACTTATTCTGTGTAACAAGTGATAATACAAACGTGTCTACAGATTTAGAAAATATTGGGAAATAAAAGAGTTTTTTTTTAATATCTCAAAAACGCTAAAAACCAGAACCGATGCACAAGTACCAATAACCTACTGACGTAATTGCCTAAAACTTTCCCCATTTAACTGCCTTTATATTTCTCATAGTTTTCAAGATTGCGATGTTATCATCATCAATTTCGGACTCCTTGTATATGAAAAACGCATTAACTGATAAAAATAATTGTAAAAATCCAATTGGACTGGCACGTTTTTAATCAATATGCAATCACGCTACAGGGATCTGATTGTCATGATTCAAGATACAATATTTTCGTCAATTTGCTCTTTGAAAGAGTCATGCTGTAATGGATTACTTTATTTTTATTGCATTATTGATAAATTGCATGAGATAATTAATTATATATGATATATTTGCGCTGAGCTTCATAAAGTAAGGGTATTTCGCTAGAACGGATGCAAGTAAAACATGTACGAATGGAGTTCAATAAAATTTTATAAGCCATCTTTCCTAAAATCTCCGGGGATATTGAGTGGGGGTACAATCTCGACGGGTAACTGCTAGTAATTTATAAATGTGGAAAATAGAAAATAAAGAAGTGTGAATTTTATTCAGAAACATAATGGGCTTTCTTTTTCCGTTAAAGTTTCTATCTTGTGTACCTAAATGCGTCGAAAATGGATAATTGAATTATTATTGTTACTTTATTGGAATTGTAAAATAGAGATAAAATTCTGGATGCTTGCCCGTTTTAACCCATTAACGCCCAGCCTCTTCGATTGAGGACAGTAAATTTAGAAGGGGATAGCAGGGTCTAGGGAGCCTAATAGACGTCGTACATCAGCAGTTTTGCTCAGACCTGTTCAGGCGAATCTCTAGGCAAGATATTTCGCATGTTTTAGATTTTTAATGGATTACCCTATACTTTTGGTTGCAGCTATTTTGTCCGATTGTTGTTAAGTTGAGATATAGTGAAATACATTTGATTATCTTGTATAATATTTTTTCTACATTTAAAAGTAAGAAAAGTATTTCAAACCTGTTTTCAGCTACACATATGCATGTTTGAAAAAATAAATTAGTTTCTAGTCATCAGTGATTGTACTTGGCCTATAAGAATCTGTCAAATTTGACTGTCCTCAATCGAGTACGCTAGAGTATATATTTTTGTTTTAAAAAGTCAGTGTTTTCCAACTATGTGTAGAAAATATTTTAGGAATCTTGAAGAAGTCGTAGAGTACCTATACTCTAATGACATAGATTCTGATATTTTGGCATTACCTCCAGAAATCGACGAGTTAACTGACGAGGATGATATAAATGATGATGATATAGGCGTTACCGTGGTGAAAGATATTCCAGGAGTAACAGAAATTTTTATAGAGACTGAAGTGCAAAATTATTTAGAAGTCACTGAAAATAGAATTCAATCTGATAAAGAAGAGAATCGCCCACTTCTTCTTTTGCCAAAAGAAACAAGTAAGAAGAAAATAAAGTTTTGACCTCCAAATGGAGTGAACGACCTCCTCTTGATGACGATTATTCAGGAGATGAAAATTGTGAAGACAAATCGGAGGATTTAAAAAAATCCGTTAGAAATATTTGAGCAGGACGAGTTATTTGACATTCTTGTAAGTGAAATGCTAAAATACGCAACCTAACAAAAACACAAACATAAATTTTTACTTACTCCCGAGGACCTGAAAATTTTTGTTAGTTTTTTGATATTCACGGGATGTCATACACTGGCTAGCGAACGAGATTATTGGTCCGAAAGAGAGGAGTAAGAACGCCGTTTGTAGAAATACCTACACTGAAATAAAATCTTTGATACATTTTGTAAACAGATTGGAAGTCCAAAATAATAAGGATAATAGAACATTTAAGATAAGACCTTTGATGGAAGCATTAAATATTCGTTTTAAAAAATGGGGCATTTTTTATAAGTACTTATGGGTAGGTAAAAGGGCTAAAACAATTTATAAAAGAAAAGCTAATCCGATTTGGTTTCAAATTGTGGGTCTTTTGTGGTAATGGATTCTGCTATAATTGTTCATTATATTAAGGAAGGGAAGCAAAAAATACTCAAAAGGCGCAAGCGCCTCTGGGAACAAGTGGAAAATTCTAAAAGCCATGTTGTATATTCTGACAAACCAGCTATAACCTACTGTGCTTGCTGAAAGAACAAGATTTTCGCGCATCAGGAATTATCCGAGAAAATGGACCCCTAAATACCCTATCAAAGTTTCCAAACACATGGAAAAAGAAGCTCGAGATTCATATTACTGGCAGTTTGACGAAATCAATAGGATTCTTCTATGTAACTGGAATGCCTGGGAACAAATTACGATATTGTGTTTCCAACTAAACTTGTCCATAGATGGCATAACACAAAGCGTGAAAAAGTTTCTGTAGCACAATCATCTTTGATTGCAAATTACTACAGGCATATGGGTGGTGTTGATAATAATAATTGCTGTACAAAGAAAAAAGTGGTACTGGTGTCTTCTTACACGTATAATTAATATGGCAATTGTAAATGGTTTTGTAGTTTACTATATGATAAACCAGGAAGTAAAAAAAATCTCCACAAAAGAGTTCCGAATGGATGTGACTTACCGTTATCTAAAGATAGGTCATAGTATGCGTATAGGTCGAGCATAACCATTTGGTTTACCATCCATATCACGTAGTAATGTCTCAAATGGATGGTGTAAGATATGATGACATGAATCATAGAATTGAAAAGACAACGAAGCAACGTAACTGTACAAGTAAACCTTGTACCTCGTACCAAGTTACATTTATGTATCCTCATGTTTTAATCTACACATATGAGGACGGCAATTTAGGGCTTATTGCGGCAAAATGAACATACGTACCAAAAATTAAGTACAGATTTCAAAAAAACTTATTTGGGCGTTAATGGGCTAAGTATAATATATAGTGTGACTGATTTCTGGCTAAACAGTCCAAAACCACTACTTTTTATAGAATTTTATTTTCCTACGTCATGACAAGCGACAAGAACGCGGAAATCAAGTATTGTTCTAACAATATGTTTAACATCTTTGATAGATCGTTGTGTTAGAACAAATATCAAGGACATAATAAGTATTGTGTTTCAATCAACAAGCCTCTTTAGTTAATCATAAATTAAATACTTTAATATTTTAAGCAATATATTGGGAATCTCATGTAATTATCGACTTTGTTTGGTTAATAAACAACATTAGCTAACTATATAGATATCTTAATTACGGCAAAATGAAAAGGGATATTTGTAGTCAGAGTGCGCCAAGTAGACTTGAACACTAAACATACCTTAGAGTGTTATTCCGATTAAATGCATCCTCTCGTGAAATGTGGTAATGTTTTAGAAAACAGGGCGAATCCAATTTTAACAAGAACGGTGTTGGTTTTAGTGATCAGGACTATATAAACTTAATTAGTTCTATTTCAACATTACCTTTACCTTAGGGCCACCAATTGTTAAATCTTAGTACTGTGAAATGTAAAATAATCAGTAGCGGCTCGTGGATATTAGAACTGAGAAGGCTCAATGTCATGTGAATTGGGGTAATCTCTACTCGGACAAAAAACTAAAATTTTTGTAAGTGGTATATGAAAATAGTGACTACGAATGTAATTAATTTAGTTAAGGTTTGATAACAAAAAAGAGACTATATAATCAAAACAAAACTTGTGCTTTCAAAATTTGCTGCCACACTTGCTCAAGAAACATGATTGCTTCTGGGTACTCACAAGTCTATGAAGTTTTGAATGCCAATAATTTGGCGAAAACCTCGGAACAATGTTAATAATTTTTACTTCTGCTTACTTAACTAGATGGTTTTGAAACAAAAGCTTGACAAGAGAAAGAAGGTTACGAATGTGACTACTGCCACTGCCGTGAACAGCCCCATTTTATATCCCAGAAAGAACTCAACGATCTTATTCGTGAAGTGAATTCACAAAACAAAGTCACAGCTGCTTGGATCTCGTTTACATCACTGGAATCTCTTACAAAAAGGAATGGAAATTTTCATGTTTCAGAAAGGGCAGAATATGCTTGTAGTATTTTTCTTCATAGCAAATGACTGAATTTACTGTCATAATATTTTGAGTTTAATCAATTTCGCCCATCCAGTAAACCTACCGAGTGCCAACTGTTTATTAGCTCTTCGAAGACAAGTCTAAATGCATTTTTGTTAAAGATAACGTGGTAAAACTTGATTTTTGGAAATTTTCGCTTTAATTGATATTTGAAAAAAAAAAGATATTTAACATGTTTCGCTATACGGTAGCTTTAGCTAGAAATATATAAATTCTTGATAAAGTTACCGTGTAGCGAAATATATTAAATATCTTTTTATTCAAGTTTAAATTAAAGTGGAATTTTTAAGTCAAAATCCAGTTTTACTATGTTATCTTTAATGATATAGAGTTTCACCTATCGGTAAACTTAACAGAATTGCATTGAGTCATGCTGTAAATATGAAAGAAACGTACGGGAATACGTGTATATTACTTCAAAGTATAAAAACAAAGATCATAAATAGAATATATGTGCCGATATAAAATTTATTGCACTGCTTACGGGACTGTAGCGTGGCTACACCAAATATTGTTGTTTTTTATGCGAATGGAACAGTAGAGCCAGAAAACCACATTATGTCGTTAATGAACCCTTAGTAGAGGAACAGAAAATTTATTTACCTCCTCTGTGCATAAATCTAGACATTAAAAAAAAATGTTTGTTAAAGCTTTAAATAGAGAAGAAAGTGCTTTTCTTTATTTGATATGGAAATTCGCGCATATACGGGCGAAGAAGCTTAAAGAAGGAGTGTTCGTTGGACCCCAAATACGAGATCTTTTTAAAGATGAAAGTTTTGAAACTGCACTTTCGAGAAAAGAAAATAGGACATAGACTGCCTTCAAAAATATATGTGACAACTTCCTAGCTAAGAAGAAATCGGAAAAGTATAGAAGTTGAAGAATTTATCCAATCTTACAAGACATTAGGTTGCAACATGTCACTTAAGCTGAATTTTTTTAACTCCATTTGGAATTAAGAAACAATTAAGGTGCAGTTTCATATGAACAAGGCGAAAGATTTTACCAGCAACTACTGGTTGATTTCAGGACAGATGTTTCCGGAAACGGAAGGCTTCTTGTTAGCTATCCAAGACCAGGTTATTCCGATGAAGAACTATCGGAAGTTCATCATCAGATATCCCTCAATAGAAAATGACCAATGCAGATATGGCTGTCGAACATCGGAGACAATTCAGCCCATAACTGGAGGATGCCAAGCGTTTGCCGCAACCGAGTATAAGGAAAGACACGACTCAGCCGCTAAGATACTCCACCAAAAGTTAGCAGGAGAGTTAAACCTATTACAGGTAGGAAAAGTGCCTTATTACAAGTACAATCCGAAAACTATTCTTGAGAAAAACCAGCTGAAGTTATATTGAGACCGAACGGTTGTGACGGACCAAACGGTAGCTCATAATAGACCAGACATTATACTAATAGATAAAATTTCTAGGCGAACTACACTAATCGACATTGCTGTACCTAACAACAACCTAAGGCCAAAATATACCGAGAAGATCGCCAAATACAGAAATCTGTAGGTGCAAATCCGAAGACAATGGGCAATGAATAGCGTCCAGACGATTCCCATAATACTGTTAACAACTGGAGTAATACCAAAGAACCTCCTGTAGAACATCAATGGACTGGGCCTTAGTAAGCATCTGTATAAACCTCTGCAGAAAGCAGTTCTCCTTGCAACCGCGAGAACCGTCCGAAAATTCGAAGAAAATACAGCAGACAACGTCACCTAGGACCCGATAACATGGAAAGGGTTCCCACAGAGCTTGATACTTTTGGTGTATTTGTATGCCTGGTATGAGTGAATAATGCCTGGAGGGAGTGCGAAGCCGTTTGGCTTATAATTCATAATAATAATAAAGGTCTGTATTTAATAAGTTATTCTACAGTTATGTTTCCAGAAATAGTGGGCGAGTTTCAGTTCGTCCTAGATGTAAAATATCTTTGACGTCTGTTCAGCTAATCCACAAAACTAAATGTAATGAAAAACAATTAAAAAAATTTAAATTAAAAATGTTACGAAATATATGAAAAGAAAAAGAATATTCAACTTATGGAAAAATTAGTTAACAATATAAATATTAATCTGAATACAGCTCAATATTAATTTTCAAAAAAACAATATTGATAAGTCTTAAATGAAAGAAAGAAAAAAAGTTCAAAGACATACCCAGAGAAAATGCACAAAATTCACTCAGACACCCAGAATGCTCCCCAAAACCATAGTCTTAAATCTCCCTGCTGACACCGATCTACCCAATAAATCAATGGCATAATTATTTAAGTATTTGGCAACATTATACGAAAACGATCTCTTGAACAACTCCAGCGAGTGGGAGGGAATAGTAAGCTATCCCTTAAACCGAACATTAATATTATGTATATCGCATCGAAATCTGATTTTATTATACAAATATGGGGGTGTTTCTTGATTAAGTATAGAGAAAAATTGACAATAATATTATTAAATAAAAAATTATTATTTCATATCCATAAGCTATCGTTCAGGGTGGTCAGGGAGAAGAAGCTGAGTTTTTCTTGCCTTGTAACATTTGAACGTATTTTCCTATAAAATTTTTAATGATTTTTGGTGAGAAACCCCAACATCCATTTCAATAGTTCTTCTCGACGTTGAAGGATCTGCCGTAATACATACAATTGCGTTTATAATTTAATTTTCTTTACCTTCTTTTTCACAGGATCCAAAATTGAATAAGTTTTCCTCTAGTCTCTTAAAAATTGCCGTGTTGGGTTATTCGCTCTCCGGATATCGTTCAAAATATAAATCAGAGGCTGTTTGCTTGTGTGTATTACAGTCATAGCCTAGTATTTTAAAACATAATATACAATGTGTTATTTTCATCGAACTTAAAAAGTGTTCTTAGCAGTGACCTATAGAAATGATTTAATTATTTAGATATTTTTTTTTAATCGAGATCAGTTAGAATATTTATTATATTATCTACTATAATTTAAAAAACTGTGATTAAAAAAATGAACTAAATGATTTTATATTATTTTAATATAACTTCGGTAATAGACGTTTCCTATTTTAAAAAAATTTACATAATTAATAAAAACTGTTTTTATCCTATTTGTCGTCAATTTATATTGAGAATATAAAACATTCTTAAAGAAAATGCGAAATAAAAAAAATTTTATTAAAAATTACAGGGTGTTCCATGTAAAAAATTAAAACTTAGTATTATATCTCCGTAATTAAAACGAAAATTAAAAATATCGTTACGTCACTGGATTCAACAGAAAAAGTACCTTAAGAATGCCTTATTAGTTTTGTCGCGGTTGCTTTGATAAATAAAATATAGGATATTTTAGAACAGCAAGGTTTCCGCAAAAACAGATCTACAGTAGATGCCATATTCATTGTAAGACAGATAGCAGAGAAATCTATTGAATTTACTAAGCCGGCTTTTATGTGCTTTATAGATCTCACTCAAGCCTTTGATAGGGTGAGACTGGATGATATTCTGCAAATAATGCGAATTAAAGACATCTCAAACAATTTAATTAACATAGTTGAACAGCTAATCTCCAACACCACAACACAAATCTCAGTAAGCGGCAACCTAACTAAGGATGTACCGATAGCGTTGGGCATACGACAGGGGGACTCTCTGAGTCTATTACTGTTTAACATAGTAATGGACCAAATAATTGAGAACGTCAAAAGAGCGGCATCAGGGTACAGAATGAATACCGGGGAAATAACAATAATATGTTACGCTGATGACGCCGTCATAGTCTCGGAAAATGAAAACGATCTCCAAAGACTTCTATTTGCATTCCACACCATAAGCAAGCAATTCAACATGAAAATATCCATCGATAAAACTAAGTCAATTGTAATAAGCAAAGTGCCCTTAAGATGCAAACTAGTAGTGGATGACAAACCAATAGAACAACTCATGACCTTTAATTACTTAGGAGTTGAGATATCCGCAAACCAAGACAGAACAGGAGAAGTAAGAAACCAAGTAAACAAGGCAAATAGAATCTCAGGAAGCCTGGCGGATATAATATGGCACAACACATACATGAGCAAGGACGCAAAAACAAAAATCTACAAGACCTGTATTCGACCGATAATGACGTACGCAATAGAGACGAGAGCTGACAACACAAAAACAAAATCAATTCTAAGAACTGCCGAAATGAAAGTACTAAGAAGAATATCGGGATACACATTAAGAGATCACATACGCAATTCAACAATACGCGAGGAACATGGAATGCAGGATATAGTAAGATGGGGACGGAAGCGTAGAAGAGCCTGGAATGACCACATAGGAAGAATGGCGCAAAATAGGATAGCGAGAATCGCCCGAGATGGAACACCGGAAACCAGAAGACCAATAGGTAGACCACCTAAAAGATGGAGAGAGTCCTGGATTTCAACATCAAATGAGACGAATGATTGAGTTGGAAAAAACATGCTGTAAGCCTATAACAAGAGGAAGAAGAAGAAGAAGATATTTTAGACTAATTTATCAGATTTCTAAAAAATTTTACGGTTTCCCAGATAGTCTATAAAACATCCACAACGATCCACTCTGTAAAGTATTTGTTTTAAAAAGAATGCTTTAAAAAAATTAAATAGACGGGTCCGTATAAAGGGATGATCCGTTTCTTGATCACAAACCTGATGATTTACTAATCAAGTATTTCAGAGTAAATCAAGGTGAAAATCATCAGAAATGCCGAGTTCCTATCGCTACAAGAATTAGAAATATAATTTAACGTATAGACGCAACGAACTCTAAATTATTCACCCTAAATTATTTAATTACCATAAAATGAAATCAGTTGACCTGTAAAGCAAAAGCAAATTTTTAATTTATCGCATATCATAGCTTTTTCTTGACAGTTTAAGAACCTATCCAGATAATTTATTTAATTTATCACAGATTTGTTCATTTCTTTAGCTGGCGTGAATGATGATGTTCAATTATATTTTAAATTAGCTGAAAATTTTTAATCAAATGAAATCCATTATTAATAGGTATAATACAGAAAAATGACATAAATTTTTAATTTAAACATAATTGTACTTTGAAATATCAAGCTTACCATTTTTTAGTTTGCAGTTGGACACCAGATCATTCATAAGCTCCTTATTTTTCTGAAACCGACCAAAACAACAAGTTAGTATTGAATGCATGACTAAAAACACATTTTTTTTTAAAAACTAGTAGCACTTAGAATGTTTATAAACACAAAGACATATGTAGGTTACGATTTTAGAAACACCAAACTAAACTTGATAATGTGTTGTTTTTTTTTCATTTCATTTTCTTGGCAAGTATTTTTAATATTGTTTTAGTATAATACAAGTGAACTTTGACTCGTGTTTAGTAAATGCCAAAACGTAAAAATCAATAATAACTTCTCGTCACAAACAAATTAAAAATAGAAACATTTACATTTAAGTGGTGGTACATTGAACTTCTAACTCGCTTTAACTGAATCATATAATTACTTTTTTATTTTAATTTTACATTGTTTTGTTGGTATTAATTTAATATTTACTAATTCTTGTTAATATCTGACCTAAAAATATGCATACTTTTCGTTCTATAACAAATACGGTTTTAATAAAAAGTTCATAAAATGGTAAAGAAGGAATGAATAAAATAATAAACTTACGATGGAAATTATTTTATAAGGTGAATTAACAATTAGATAAAGTGAGAATATAGCCTTTTGGTATAAATATATTTACAAACTTTATTCACTACAATAGGTAGTTACCAAATATAAACAAACAAAAAATATTTAGGACTATATAGTAAGGTAACAAGAGGTTAAACCATTTTTTAGAAAATATTTAGCAGTGATAATTTATAAAATAAATAAATAAACAAATAAATTAATTTACTTTACCAATAGAAAATAAATATAATTTACAATTTATATCTGCAGTATCCATTAGGTGATATAATGGGCCTTAGACTGTTGCTCGATCTTAAATAAAATCGAATTATGTTTATAGTAGCCCAGTGGGTTGTTGTAGTTGATGAAGAGACATAGCTCCAAAAATAAAGAAATACACCGATATGTCCTTAGATGACTTTCTTGAAGCTGTATAAATCTTCCTAATTTCCTCATACTTCAAATACAAAAATTTATTTTTCAAACAGATTGAGAGTTGTTCGATGGGTGCTTCCATATCGAGTGTTATTGTTTAATTAGTGTTACAAGCAAGATCTAGAATCTGAACTTATCAATAGCCTAAAATTCAAATTACCATTTTTCTACAGATATGTAAATGATTGCATAACAGTAATCCCAAAAAATCAAGATTCATACATTTTAAACAAATTTAACAGCTATAATGAAAAATTACAATTTACCATAGAATTTGAAAATAATAACCATATAAACTTCCTAGACATGATACTGCATTGCAAAACACTACAATTCTCAACACCATATGGCCCAAAAAAAAATCAGCAATAATTGGAATAGCCGATAGAGCCATCATCCTTAGTAGCCCCAAATTTCGAAACAACAGTATGAAAAAAGCAAAAGCGGTCCTTATATCAAACTCTCGCCCACATAAACTGATTCGTAAAATATTTAGAGAAAGGCTAGAAAAATACAAACCAGGAAATACTAAAATAGAAAATTTAGAAGATTAGAGATATGCGTCATTTCAAAAAGTTGGGCTACATTGTTTTTATTATTAAAAATATAAAATTAACGAAAAAAAAACGTTTTTTTTTTCAACTTTTCTCTCGTGTAACTTTAAAGGTGTTCATTTTAGAGGAAAGTTGGAAAGGAAAAAAAGTTTTGTAATTAAATTTGCCATAAGATAGGTTTAGTCGGAAATCACAAAACATATTTTCCTTATTGCAAGATAGCAATAATTAAAAAAAAGCAGTTGTTTAATCAATTTTTCTCGACCATTTAAATTTCTCTGAGGACCATCCTATTAGAACAAAGAAAACTTTATGCCATGATAAAATAACATCGATAGTTCTTGCACAATAATTTTGCAATCCGATTTCGTTTACAAAAATTGACCATTTTTCAAGTTTGTCTGAGCCCAAATTTTACGTTAAGGTAGTTAAATTTATTTTCGACATATAGTAGGGAACTCAAGTTTTGCAACGCTTTTTTCAGAATCAAAATTGGATGATTTGGACGCCCTCAGGAATAGTTTAAAGACATTGTTGATATTTTTGTCTGTAAACAAATAGATTATCTTGGCGGATTTTCATTGGATTTTTTTGCAATACATGGTTTGAAAATACTTGGAAAGACGCTTCTTTTCGTCAAAAAAAATTTCAAACCCGTCAATTGGTTTCCGAGATCCAAACTGTCAAAGTTGACAGCCTATTACGGTAAATCTATAAACAATACAGACCTGATTCTTGAACCAAGAACTTTGTCTTGCCGAGTCCTTCTTTAATACAAATATTTAAATCTTTATGTTATTGAACCAAGAACTTTGTCTTGCCGAGTTCTTTTTTGATACAAATATTTAAATCTTTATGTTATCGGAAACTCTAACAAAAAATGAAAAGATTGTCGCCCACGCGCATGAAAAATGAAAAAAACAGTGGTGGGGAGCTCTGATTTTAAAATTGAATTGGAAGATTTAAAATACATATCTGAAAAAAAATTTCATTTTCTCGGCTTCCAATGGAGCGATTTTGATATATATTTTTTAAATCGATGTACCGCGAATAATGGAGCTCAGATATCATAATGTCATGTGCCCATCATGCATTCATTTTGTTATAAACAGATGATAAGAATAAAATAGTTATTTTTTATAAATTATGCTCAAAAAGTTCAATAAAGCACTCTTAACACTAAATATTATATGACAAACTTTACAGAGTGCAGAAAAACGTTTTTTTTTACACTGTAATTTTTTTTTTTCATTCGAATCGGGCTCCCTTAGGCTGTGGAATGTCCGGATTTAAGATCTTCGTCATTTAATCGTGTATCGATATCGTCCTTTTCTATTTCTCTGTCAACTTCTTTAAAATCAATTGCATTATCAGAAATTTCTTCTACGTCAACATATTGGTTTTGTGCATTTTTGTAAGTATGTCCGTTGCAGTTATTAGTACATTTTAATCCATGCTTAATACATCCACATAATTTGGAACACTCTTTTATACATTTACAGCTTATTTTTACAATAGATTATCTGGCAACAGTATATCTGTGGTTTCAACTGGTTCCAAACATGATTTCTGCAGTTCCGAACCCCAGTCTCTTTTGTCGACCAGATCAGTGGAGTAAATGTTTTTAGAACAGATCGAATAGTTCAGGTCCATTTCATGAATTTTTCTCTGTGAGAAATATACAGGTTGAAAAATCAGTTCCCTAAACGATTATATTAAATTTCTCGAAAAAATCATTACTTATTAAAAATAAAAAATTACGTAAAACGTTAATATAACTTAAAATAATTGACATATTCATTAGTAATTTTCTCAGTCGAAAGAGTAATTTCGAGGGATTTACTTTAATATTTATAAATGAGGACTTCATTACCAACCCTACAAAATGTAATTTTTCATAAAATATTAAGAAGGGTGGTTTACTGATTTACGATCCCCAGTATTTCGGAAATAGCTTCAATTATTTGCTCAAATTTTATTAATGGATATTTTAATATCGAAATTCTTGGGACAGAAGTTTCGATTACCAATTTTTAAAATTAACCGTTTTGAAATGGCAATGTAAAAATTACTAAAGATAATGTTCAACGTCATGGGAATTTTAGGAAATGATATTAATGATTCATTTTATTTTTAAAATTATTTATTTATATTATATGAAAAACTCTCGGCAGTGAAGAGAAGGCGTCAAAGTAACCTTACTGTTTGATATAGTTTTTATCCTGCGGTACTTTACAATGGAGATATGTGCCTCCAAAAGGGTAACCAGTAATTTAGCTTGTGGCTGTAGATAGTGAGCGGTATTTTTTTATGAAATTTTGACATGTTATACAACCGATTTCGACTCCCGAAACTAGGCCATAACCAATCTTAAACATAACTAAGGAATTCAGGACCGTATTCGCCACTAAATAAACTCGAAGGACTAAAATTTTGACAACTGTCAGTTTTTAAAGTGAAAACTCAGTTTTTGGATAATTTAAACAATTATCTAAAAGTTACTCTTTATGTATTTCAAGAAAATATATTTTTCTAATCATGCATACCATGGTAATATAATACGAAATTAATAAAGCTCCTTGTTATCAACTTTATAAAGGGTAGGTCCACAGCGTCCAATCTTTTCTGATTTACTCAGTTTGTGGCTGATGTCTTGGACAAGGGAGGTCAAGTAGATACAATATACACAGACTTTTCAAAGGCGTTTGATAGGCTTGATCATGGCATTCTGTTTGATAAACTGCATTGTTTTGGACTTTCGCAAAAATTAATTCTATTTTTTAAATCATATCTCTGCGATAGGCAGCAAATAGTAGAGTGTTGTGGTCAGTCCTCGGAACCCCTGTGTGTGACTTCGGGAGTTCCTCAAGGGTCAATACTCGGTCATTTATTGTTTAATATATTTATTAATGGAATTGTGGATGACTGTACAATGCTACTGTATGCGGATGATGCTAAAATTTTTACATCTGTAAAAACGATGCTGATTGTCAAAGACTACAAATAGCAATAAATACCGTCACCGATTGGTGTAGCGAAAACAGACTGCCTCTAAACGTTGGTAAATGCAAAGTCATGACTTTCACATTAAAGAAAAATGTGCTGGTGTATGATTATAAAATTGACGGAACATGTGTTCCACGAGTAACATGCTTTAGAGATCTGGGTGTGACATTTAATAGCAGACTTTCATTTGTTCCTCATATAAATGATCTTATACAGGTGTGTTTTAAATCATTATTAGAAACTCAAAAACATTTTCGAATCAAAGTACGCTCATTTTACTTTATTACGCTTTTGTAAGATCTAAATTGGAATATGGTCTCCTTATTATCAAAGCCATATTAATGACCTTGAGAGAGTTCAGCGGCGTTTCTTGAAATACCTAAGCTTTCGGATTGATGGGCATTATCCTGAAACAGGGTTTCCGCATGAAATCTTACTTCAGCGGCATTCTTTTTGTTCTCTAGAACATAGACGTATCGTCACAGACCTCAAATTTCTTTATAAGGTTCTGCATAACAGAGTGGAATGTAGTGATATACTGGAAAAAATAAGTTTTCTTGTACCTAGGACTTCAGCTCGCCAATCTGCCACATCCTATTGTCCTACACCTCGTACAAATGTGTGTAACTACTCTCCTTTATATAGGATGTGTAGAAACTACAACGAGAATCAAAATAAATTTGACATATTTAGCTGCAGAATGGCACAAATAAAAAAAAATTAAGTATGTAATATTTTGTAGTTTTGTTTCTAGTAATTTGTGTATGCTTGCTTTGTCATTGTAAATATTTAAGTTTTTTTTTCTGTTGTACCCATTTGTTAATTGGTTTTTTGAACTGTGAAATGGGTTTAAATAAATAAATAAATGAATAAATAAATAAATAAATAAATAAATAAATAAATAAATAAATAAATAAATAAATAAATAAATAAATAAATAAATAAATAAATAAATAAATAATTAAATGTTTAGTAACTAAAAGATATCTAATATTAATCCTTTTTTCTCAAAAATGATTGACTATCTCAAAGCAAATATAGTTTTTTTTTATTTTTCCAAAATATTTAATAGATTAGGCCTTAGTTCAAAAAACTGATACCTGTCAAATTTGTGAGCATACGAGTTGAATGACAATTGCGTTCCTGACTTCCTTGGTAATGTCAAAGGTTGTTTAAGACCTGGATTGGTACATATGGGTTATGCAACATGCCAATATGTCATTAAAATATACAAGTCTGCTTAAAAGCTGCAGTCAATAGGGTAAATCACTGGGTATATCTTTTGGGCCCTACATCCGGCACAGGAAAAAAATTATATAAAATACTAGGATTATTTTGACATCTCCTGTACACTCCTGAATATTTGTTATATACTTATCGGATAACCTGTATATTATAAAAATAAGTACATCACCAAATTAATATTAAACTACTCGAAAATAATGCTCAAATATTTATAAACATTCGATCTTATTTTTTTTTAGGTCCGCATTAGAGAATTCAGTCAGTCAAAAGGCAACTCCTACATCAATTTCTATTTTATTTATTCTATTCTCCATGGAATAAATCACAACAAAAGTTTTCTGCTGCTCACAAAACAGTATTTATTATTTATTTAAATATAAAAAAATTTGATGGCCCGAAAAATATATTGATAAGCACATACAACGAAGAATTATATAGTGCCAGTACAAATTTGGTGGCTTGCAAAACTTTTTTTAACTTTGAGGCACCTACGATAAGTTTTTTATACTATGGGTCTTGAGCTTGGACTAACGAACATCGTTGAAAGAGACCTCCTAATTTACCACTTAAAGAAGGGAAATACTAGTCGTGAAATAAGCAAAATAATCACTAGAAACCACTCAACTGTTCAGAGTTTCATTTAGTCAGGGAATTTATGAATTTATATATTTATATATATATATATATATATATATATATATATATATATATATATAAATATAACAATTACCTGTAATTAAGTTTAAAGAATTTTATTTTATTGTATTGTAGATGTGTTGGAAGCACATTTTATAAACATTTATTAAATGCCTTTAATGTAATGCATTAAATTTAATAATTTTTACATTAATCTAAATTAATTTATTCCATTAAATCTAATGGAATCATTCATTAAATTTAAAGTTTTGATCATTACTTTTTAAGATGACTATGTTATCACATATTAATATGAGGTCAAAAAATTCTGCTACCAGGAAAAGGTAGAAATTTTTCCCATGGGTACTATACCGTCATCGGTAGGCCGGTTTCTCACCATAAGAAAATTGAGACCTTTAGACAACTTATATCATACTGTAATGGAACAAATATTAATTATTTTACACTGAATTATATTCTGTTAAAGTGAATAATTAAATAAACACTCTGTGAATAGATTTCCCGTGAGAATAGGGTAGTATATGTTTTTTTTTTGTTTCTACCCAAGGAAGTCTAGAGGCAAAATAAATCAGTTATCGAGCTTAACTTTTATTATCTTTGTTGTTTAAATGTTTCCTTAAAAATATATAATCTCAGTCAATTTATGAAGTCGTAAAAGACCCTCTCTAAGATTTGACTATAAATCTGTCGAAATAATCCTACTCTGGTTATGTAAATAAAACCAGACATGATAAGGGTATTTTTTTTTAACATATGGTATATGCAAATACGTTAAAATGTATTAAAATATTGAACGATTATCCCATTATTAGGAAACAAAAGAATAATCAAATAAACTCATTATATTGTAAGATAACGTTTGACCTGTGAAAGGAATTAATATAGCGACTGTTTTTCCTGATTGCAAGAAAGAATGATTTAAATACCAGCAATAGGAATAAAAGGGCACTCACGTTTTTTTACAGAGGTTATATTATCTTATTCTTTTAGTTATAGAAAGAAATAGAATAGTTTTATTAATTGTGTTTATATAAAAATTAAGATTAAGACGCTCAGAGGCCAATTCGAGAATCAAGCATCCGGTATAGTATAGCTAACGCCTTCAATAAGAAAAGACCCAAACCTTCGAACTATTAGGGAATGAAATTTACAGAAATTTACAGTTACAGGGATACATGAGGGTGAAATGCGTACCCGCGGGGTGTAGGGCGGACAAGCCTGGCCTTTCAAGAAGTACTAAAGTTGAGTTATAATATGAAATTCGTTAGAAGCGGGACCGCCGTCCAGTGCCGTGGAAAAATTACGTAACGTATATAATCGTCGGGAAAAAAGGTTTTCTTTGTTTTGTTTTTCAGTTAATTTGGGAAATTAAGGGAATATCATATGCCATTTTAGACGAGCGAGATCTTAATAGTGTTTGATTAAGAAATACAAATAGCTGTTTTTTCGGGTTGTATTTCTTTTTCTGTTTAATATTTTAATATGCTATTTATACGTGTTTTTTCAAAATTGGATTTTACGTTTTTGTTAAAAGAAGGACCAAGAAGAGCAATTATGTTAGTTTTTTCGTAACTGTTATTAGTTTTAAGTTTCTCATTGTAAATAGTTCGTTTTTCTATTTATTTTTGTTAATAGACTAACTGTTTTGAAAAACTTGTTTTATTTAATTTAATTAAAAATCTTCACGCGAATTAACTTGCGGGCGCGCTGTTGCGAGACCTACAAAACAATAAATGTCATCTGTCCAGCTAATTAGCAGCCTTGTCTGGGTTCTGAAGTTCTGAGTTATGGTTTTGGTAAGCTTAAATAACCGTAGTTGTTTGATACTAAAGCTGCAAGAGAGAACATAAACGTACAGACTTCCAGAGTGTCTTTATTACTGTGAAATTATAGGTTATTAAAATAGATACAAATTAATGTGTGGCAGCAAATAGGTTATAGATAGAATGGCTGGCGCTACCGACATACGTCAGGAGTCTATGATCAGATTCTGTCACAATACTATATAAAAAGTTCAATACAAGTTGCGTCATCTCCTGGAAAATCATGCAATATACCATGAATATTAATGTAAATTCTTTTAATGTTAAGATATATGTGAATTAGTTTTAATGTATAGAAAGCTGAAATATATTTTTACTTAGTTTGTTGAAATTTAAGATACTATTTAATCAAATTTAATGTACAACGAACTGATATTTGAATGAATTGCTTTAAATTTAAAGTAAATGTAAATTATTCACGATTTTAAATTTGCGTTAAATTTAAGGTTATTTTTAACAGTGTAAGTAAAGACACATACATGCACCCCCGGGTGGCCTAAGGTCGAATTATTTCAATTGATCAAGTGTAGTTCATTATTGGTCCAAAATATAGTAATATATAATGAAGTGAATATTTGGAAAAAGAATTAATAAAGTCTATAATGAATTTCGAATGATACTAATCGGATTATTTTTGCATAATTTCTTATTAATTTATGTTTTTTTTGATACACAAAAAAAAACATGCTGAACGAGGTCCAAAGGCTTCAGCACAAATATACAACATGAAGTTAATTACCATGGGATAAATCGATAACGATAATTAACTTGAATAATTCATCATAATGCGTATATTTGAAAAGCACATTAATTGCCAAAAATAATCATAAAATTCAGACAATATTAGCATGATTTTAATCAATTCGCAATGACGGTCGAATGTTCTGTTTTTCATGATTCAAGATTAATTATTTTCGTCAATTAATGCTCTTAAAATATTCATACTGCATTTTATTATTTTGATCTGATTGTACTACTGATAAATTCTACCAGGTAATTAACTTTATCTGATCTATTTGCGCTGAGACTATTAAAGTAAGAATATTTCACTGGAACGAATGCACGAAAAGCCACGTAAGAATGAAGTTCCATAAAATTTCATTGGTTTCCTATCTTAAAATCCTCTGAAGTCTTGAGTGCTGGCGAAGTTGCGAAGAGCAACTGTTAGTATTAAAAGAAAACTGCTTCCTCTCAGCCTTCAACTCATTCGCAATATTTAACAATTAGATTGCCGAGTTACTAGAATAAAACCTTGAATCAGTAAAGTAAATAAACTAAAAGGTTTATCTTTGACTGAAAAGTCTTTAGAAAACGATTTTGCAATAACATATCCATTTTTAGTTAACACCAACTTTCAAATGATATGTGTCAAAATTTGATGATATTTTGACCTTTAGTAATCGAAATATTGAAGTTTAAGTGAGACACCTTCTGATATTTTCAAAATAGTGTAAAAAAAAACGTTTCGTTCGTTAATAAAATACTTTTATTTGCTGGGAAAAATATTATTAAAACTCAAAAATGTTATTAGGAATCTGCTCCGTCGGAAACAGCCATTGACCTCTAATTTGCTGAATTCAAATACGGTTGTACAGATACAAATAATGCTGAATGCTCTGGACGCTCAAATGTCGTTGTTACATGGGGAAACATCGAAGTCACAAAATTGTTTTGAAAAACCGTAAAGTGAGATTGCTAACATCATAAAGATATTAAAAGACCATGTATATAATATTTTGTACGAGTATTTGTTAAGTGCAAGTTCTCTCCGAAGTGGATACCGCATTTGATGACTCAGCGCAACTCTTGGCGTTATTTATGCGAAATAAAAAGGATTTTTTTATACGATATTTGGCAATGTATGAAACATGGATTCACCACTTTACTCCAGAGACAAATCGGCAGTTAGCTGGATAGACAGCACAGGATTTTGGAATACGCATGGTAGAATATTCATGGACTATCTTGAAAAGGGAAAAACCATCAATAGTAAATATTATAAGGCAATACTGGTGTGTTTGAAGGTAGATATCGTGAGAAAACTATATATTCTCCAGATTTGACTGTTACCTGTTTGCAAGCCTAAAAAAATGTTTCCCGGAAAGAGATATGGGTCGATTTAAGAGTTGATCGCCGAAATTTAAGCGTATTTTGAAGGGTTACGCAAATCCTTCTATAAGAAAAGCATAGAAATATTAGCGCGGCGCTGGAAGGATTGTATCACTATTAAAGACAAATTTTACCAATTATTTTAGCCAAAACTAGGAAATTTACGTTTTATAGATGACACTGTGCAACATAATATATATTTTAATGTTCTTAACCAAAATCTAAAACACAGCGCTGAAATTTTGAGTTAAGAAAACATTCACATTTAACCTGAATAATGATGCCAAGCATGAAGCCAAGGAAATTAAATACAGTATACTTTATAATTTCTTAAAAGTTATCAAAACACTACCGCAGGGCCCTGATCTAAATTTAATACAAAATTTATGGCATTAATTGAAGGAAGCTGTAAGGCAACACGATATTTCAGTAAAAACAAACACAAGGTATTTTTAAAAAAAGAATGGGGAAAATAATGCGAAAAATAATTTTGATCTGTGTCAAACAGACTAAAAAATTTAATTTGTGATTGTTGTCATTGTGTTGAAACAGTTAATCTTTCAGTTTGTTCTTTTAAATATTATATTTAATCCATAATCAAGAAAAATTTTGTTTTTGTAGAAGAGGAAGAATATCTTCTTCTTCTTCCTCTTGTTATAGGCTTACAGCCTCTATTCAATTATCTAAATATAACTTTGAAAAGGACAAACATCCAGTAAAAAGGCTTCGAAAATTATAATAATAAAAAAAGCAAAATTAACTTTATATATTGTTTTGAATTGTTATTAAAATAAATTATATATTTTTGAATTGTTGATTGATAATAAAAATATTTATAAATATATATAATTTTCTTCTCTAAATTTTGAACAATAATTTTTTTCTTTTATTTTAACTCTCAAATGATGATTAGGTGAATAGGTGATATTCAAATAAAAAGAATAGAGTCACATATAATTAAAAATAGTTTAGAAATAAATAATATAAATTATTTCATAACAATAGTAGTTTGAAAAAACATTTAGAAGAAACCACTGATGAGATCATTAGGTGGTCGAAACTAGTATGGAGAGAGAACCTGCGTGAAATTCGCAGAGAATATATGCGGGTAATATCTTGCCGATATTTTACGATATGGGGATTTTAAGTAGTTGTTTTCTGCTCATTTTGCTCTCGGTTCGTTACAGCTCCACTGATGAGACCATTAGGTGGTCGAAACTAGGATGGAGAGAGAACCAGAGTGAAATTCGCAGAGAATCTATTGTCTGTCCTCCTTTCTTAACGGTCGTAAGGAGAATAAACTAACTTTTCCAAATATATAGACCGTGAAACTGTTTATTTTTAATATGAATATGACATGGTAAATTTAATCAAAATTTCGCCATAATATAGATTACGACTTATATTTTTAATTTAACATGATCAGCGATTGAACCTCCTTAAAGATATTTTTCTTCAAAAATAAAATACTTAGTTGAAGAAATTACCCAGGAATTGGTTAATTTCATGAAAAAACTTCTTACTGATATTATAAAAAGAATGGGGACTTCTTACAAAGAATTATTATTTTTTTAGTATCATCCTTTTAGTTAGCTCAACCAATACTCTCGAGCACCTAAGTTGGGAGAGCAGTTTTATTTTTATGAAAACTTATTTTCAGCAATAAGGCCTTTTTTGTAACGGAAATTGGCGTTTTAGTTAAGGTTTAAATAAAATTAATATATTTTTTTCTTTTTATTCCATAGATATGTCATCGTGATTAAAAAAAAATTTACTGTAACCATAGTTTTTGTACGGCACTGTATATTCCATTTTTAGTATTATACGTAATTTCCTTTTTTTATAATTGTCTCTTAACTTTAACAAATTTTTCATATTATTCATGTCCTAATTAAAAAAAAGTTATTGCCTAAAATTTAATGTGATATTCCTTAGAGTCCCATAAATTTTCTTTAAAGTATGACATTCCTTCTCGTTTTTAACACTCCAATAAATTAAGGTGATCCTCTTTCTTTTCTTTGTATTAGAGTTGTAACAAATACTTTTAAACACATCCTATTATAATTAATATTATATAATCCGTGGTATAAAATATCATCAAGTATTTGTTACCTATCATATACATATTAAATTCTGCAATTATGACGTCATAAGTAAAAACAATTTCCATGTGATATCGTAAATTATTAGACTTACTTAGAATAATAGGTGAACGTTTAGTTTGATAATTCATAAAATGACTAATAGATTTGAAGGCTAAACGTCGGCCCTGACTGACAATAAACAAATTTTTTTGTTATTCAATTACAAATTTAAAAGTTTCTAGATATTTTATGGACTTATTTTACTTCGAAAATCTGGTCAAGCGTCATATGAGGATTGTGTAGCAGTTATGGGCGTTATTATTTTCTTTGCAAATTCGTTCTGTCTTCAAGTTAATTGAAAGTATGTACCTGAAAACTTTTATTGCATTTACTGGTCGTTTTCTAGGAAAGCATATTGAAACATCGACAATAAAGTTTTAAACCTAAAGTTCCATAGAGACTCCTTTAGTTTCAATATGTCAGTACGTCCGTACAGCTTTATAACTTTGTCAGTTTTTAATCTCCTACCTAGTTTGAATCTACCTCTCTTTCTTCTTCCCTGTAGTGCCCAATTAAAAACTTTTTTTGGAAGTCTAGTATCGCCCCTTCGTTGAACATGTCCGTACCATCTAAGTTGGTTGATTTTAATATCTTCTGTTATCTTGTGCTTAACGCCCATAATTTCTTGGATTCTTTCATTTCTAACTCTGTCTATTCTGGATTTTCCAGCCGCTCTTCTCCAATAATCCATTTATGTAGCTTCCAGTGTTCTTAGAGTTCTTTCTTTCAATGGCCATACTTAACTTCCATAGGTGACAATGCTTTTAACAATACTATTAAAGATTTTGGGTTTGTTTTCTTTGCATATTGTTTTATCCCACAATATACTGTTCAACTGTCTAATAGCTTGTCGTCTCTGGTTGTTTCTATGCTTGATTTCTTCGTCAAGTTTGCCGAAAAATAATTGGATGTAAAAAATAGGACGAAAAAAACTTGTTCAACCCATGTATTCAGTGGATAGGTTTTTAAAATACAAAATCAATTCCTTATATAGTCACTTCATCCGCGAAATACAAGCCCCAAAAAAGACTATTTAAATGTCAACCCTCACCCCTCTAACAAAAGTTTTAAAAGTCTGAAAAAATTTAGTATAAAGGTCTCACCAAATATTTATGAAATCAAAATGACTGTTAAGTAAAGTCAACTAATTTACATTATTATATAAATTGCTAAAAATCATCTTTTTTAACCCATCAAGTGGTGTGCCGATGAATGCAACTAAATATGCATATAATAAATTTAATTTAGTCGTCTCATTCACAAAATATAAGCCTCTAAAGTTGCTTACAACTGTCGCTTCACTTTAGAAGTGTGAATCTTTGGGGTTTGTTCCCGTACTTCTATAAGCATCTATAAAATTGTTTGCTACTATCATAAATATATAAACAATGTATCACAGTTTCGAGTGTATCGACTTGTGCTTGGTGTGAGAGGGATGAAAATATATAAGGATATAGTATTTTGCTCTCTAATGGAGCAGTGCTAATCGTCGCGCATATGTGCCTCGCGCGATCCATCAAATTCCAAAATGCCAGGCGAAATTCAAATATAATATCAACTTCTATATTCTCAAGGTCAGCGACAGCCCGGTGAATCTTTTTACGGAGAGTTATGGCAATATTTGATCACGCGATCCCATTTCGTTTTTAAGCTACGACGTATGTGAATTTATATCTGTCGTCACGACGATACGTTGACCATATCAACGGTGATTGGATGGTTGCCTATAGCAAAGAAAATTTAATTTATTTATACCTATAGGTTAGTTGATATGTTTTTATCTTTTTAATAATCATTACAAAGAAAAATAAAATTATAATTACAGTAGCATTGACAATTTATTAATTATATACTCCAATGATTTGTTCATTTCTTGAATAAGATTGTTTTTTTGTGGTAAGTGGTAGTTTTATATTATGATTTTACCCCCAGGTTATACTAATTTTATATCCAATACATGTTTTTTTTTCTGGTACAGGTAAATTTTGTTAATAAATCGCCGTAATTTAAAAAAATGTCTAATAGTTGCTTGGCGTTATCTAAATTCTTACCGTCAAAATAACCACCACATTAAAGAAGTATGCAGGTGGTAAAATTGTTATAAATAAACAGTAAATTAAATTAAAATCATGAAATTCCAGGGTTCTATTGAAGTTGTGCATGAAGTAAGTAAAGAACAACAGATGTTTTCATTCTTAGTTAAGAGACGAAATAAATATCTGTTTTTATTATTTATTTATTCAAGGTGCTTTAATAATTTTTGGAAAATTTTTTTTATACTTTTTAACTGTTAAACAACATATATATTAAAAACAAGAATTACTTAAAACTGGTCAGAGACCTTTTACTGAGGTATATTCGCTCATATTTAAGAGCTTGTGGAAGTCTCTTTGAAGGAACTTTATATATTTTTTTATAAAGTAGATTTGTAATAAATAGATGCAACTGATTTGTGATAATGTGTTATATTAACCAAAGAGATTATGTTCTTTATTTGCGATAAAAACCTAATCTGTGATGATATACCTGATTTGTGATAATGTAACTGATTAACGAAAATAATCTTTATATGCAAGTGTACTAACCTATTTTTTCTTTTTTCATGTTTTAAAATTGAGAATAAGTAGCTATTTAGGAAGAGATAAAAGTAAAATCAACAACTATAGACCAAGTTGCTTACCAGAAGCTGGTAAGCAATAAGTTTTAGAATATTTGTTTTGTTTGAATTTTTTCAATAACAACAATATAAAAAAATATACAACTGGTTCATTGTAAATTTTCTGCTGTGCCAAATATGTTCATATGAAATTCCAAATATATATAGATACTTAATTAAAAATATAACTATTGAGATATCTATCGTACATTTGTTTACCTCGCACTAAGTTCACTGAGACTCGCGGTTTAGTCTTGGTATGCCTATAGCTTTCCAACGAAAAAATTTAAGGATTTTAAAATATATCAGCACATTGCTTTTAATTAACTCAACCAAATTTCAGAAAAAAACAGCAACGCCAATAGATGATACGAAACCCGCCCGACATACACTTGATTAGTTTTTTTTATTCCATAAATTAGCAAAACGTTACTTAATAATGCCAATTTTAATTAAAAATATTTACTAAGTTGAAAACATAAAGGAAAACACAGCAACGTTTCAGATTTATTAAGATCAGATGTATCAAGACAGAATTTGGGCAAAATAATCTAAAGTTGAAAGATAAGCCAATATAAAAGTGGTAGTAGATACTAAACTGATAAATCACATACAAAATATGGGAAAAACCTGAGCTAAAAAAACAAATAATTAAAGCGGAATCAAATGAGTAGCAACGAAAAAATAACTAGCAATAAAACGAAATCTTAAGAAAAACAAATTTCAACTTAAAATTACTTCATTACTTTTCAGCTACCTTTTAGAACTACGAAACTAAAACGATTTAAATCCCGCGATTTCATATCAGGGTGACCCACAATCGGCACCCTTACTGAAGTAACGAACTGTAGATACGACTGTCCACTATCTTACCCTACGCATTCACCAAACAGTTACATCCCTCAAGTACGTTAGGCCTATTTGAATATGTATATCTGCTTTTTTAAAATGTAGCCAACGGTAACATATAAAAGTATTGAAATTTGACTTAAGTGAAATAAACACTTGAAGACGAGATCTAAAAGAAATTATTTTAATACTAAAATTTAAAAAAGATACCTACTGAATAACAACTTATATTATCCATAATACTGGTATAAAAATATTTTTGAAGCTCTTTTGAAAGGAACACACCCAAATTTTGAGCACAGAAAAAACAACTTGCTTGTATTTAAAAAACTTATATAAACTGAGACAAGTTGTATTAAATGTTTACGCTATAAAAACGAAATGTTGATTTTATGTTTAGGTAATAATTGCCATTTGGTGAAAGATTATTTACAGTGAATATTAGGGAATTAGTCAATTTATACACAATACGGTAGACTTGTTACCGTTATTTTTGTTAATTAATGTTTTTTTAAGAAAGATCCTTTAACGCAATTATACTGTTATTGTTGTTCTCTGTGCAACGAACTAAGCGTAAATGTTTTGCATTTTTCAATTACGTGCTGAAGAGAAAACTAATGAATTACAACAATTGATAACATTTTTGAGTTAAATAAATAAAATATATTAGTTCTTTAATTCACTACACTTAACAACCAGTCTGGGATTTTTTTAAAAGCAAAATTTCAGTAAGAAATAAAGAAATCTATCTGCCGTATTTAAATAGTTGTTTATATGTATTATCCTTTCAGGCAGAGAAAAGGAAAGAATATACACAAACATTACAAATACCACTCTGGTCCTCTCTTCATACGCGTTTCGATCATCTTATGGTCTCGTTGGTGGAGCTGTATCGAACCAAGAGCAACATTCGCAGGCAACAACTGCTATATAGAGAGGACCAGAGTAATATTTGCAGGAAAAAAAACTGTTTGTATCAATTCTTTCCTCTACTCTGCCTGAATGGATAATACACATAAACAATCAACTAGTTTGGGAGCCCAGTGAGTTCTCGTAGTAGATAAAGAGATATAGCTACACCAAAGATTTTTATGTATATTTTGACCCCCTGATTACGAACATACTCAGGTTATTTTTCAAAAAAAATTGTTAGTAATTATAAATATTGTTTTTTTTTTTTGTAAAATAAAAATGTATTAGTATTCCTCGCTCAATTTTAAGCAAAAAAGCGTCTGACGCAGAGTTTTTGAGTTAAAAATCGTTAAATAATTGGAAAATGCCTTTTTTTACCACTTCTCAAAATGAATAACTTTTGATGAAATAACTATTTTCAAATTCTGCAGTCAGCAATTAATAGGTCACCTCAAGAACTACAAGATGGTATTATTCACAATGGGAAAATTAAATTTTCTTTTTTCCGTTTAACTTTATAAACAAATAAAGTTGTATTAATTATAATGTACTCACCGTCGTGTATGAAGAAAAGTAGAAATATACTTACAGACTCTCACCTAGTGCAAATAATCCATTATAACTTTCACTGATCGTTGCATTAATACTTTAAATACATTTTAATGTTGTATCTATTAATTATAGGCATCTAATAGTAACATGAACAAAATAATAGCATCAGGAACTTCAGTTATTATAACTCTGTGTGCTGATGCGCTTGTTCAGTTTTTTAATTTTATTACTTTCCATATGTTTTCTTTTATATATATATATATATATATATATATATATATATTATATATATATATATATATATATATATATATATATATATATATATATATATATATATATATATATATATAGGCGGATCCAGCCTATCTTTTTTTTTGGGGGGGGGGAGGGAGCGGTGATATCAGAAAAGTATTATATGGCAAGCGAAAGCAAGTTGTCGACGGAGGGGGGGGGGACACCAGCAACATTTCCATTTCTAGTGTAAAAAGCAGGGTCGGGTCTATTTTTCTGAATTTAAAGCTCTTGGAGAGGGGGAAGGGGCGATCACAAGAAAAAACAAGTTGCGACAAGGGGGGAAGATACCAGCAGCATACAGATCCTAATATAAAAGGCAGAATCGGTTCTATTTTCCTGAACTCAAAGCACTTAGGAAGGGGAGAGACGATCGCAAGCACACACATTCCTATACTCTATTCAAGAACTAAAGAGAGTAATAAAAGTATTACCGAAACCTCCAACGTACCTGCTCCAGTGCTGCAGGTAATTGAGGACTGCCGTACATCTAATTATATTTAAATATTATAAGCTCTTATAAATTTACTGCAACAATAAAATTTCTGATAATTCAATTTAATTTCTGTCAGTGAGCAAAGTATACTTTACAGGGTGTCCTTGGTGATTTATCTTGTTTGTGCTTGTTTTTATATATTATTTGAGATTAGTGAAATACCCAAAAGATATGGCTTCCATTTCTATATTTATTCCAAAATCGTTAAACCAGGGTATTTTTTCCTCAACGAAAAACTTATTACGATGAATGTTTATGGTGCCTTAAGATATCAATATCAAGAAAATAATGTTTAAAGCTCTGTTAAGATGTGTTTCAACATGACAGGAGTTGGAAAATCTACTATGTAGCGAATACTGAAGGAGAAAAAAACGATTGGAATTGTTAGTACTTCCAAGCCACATTCCATCACAGGCAGACGAAAAACCTTGTTGGAAGAAGAGATGTAAACTGCAATAAAAGGAGTTGTATATACATTTTATTATGAGAAGCAGATCCCAACCGTCGACAAAATTCTAACTAAAATCAGTGAATATTGTAATTTAACCGAAATTAAAAGAACTGAGCTCTGGAAATTGCTCAGAGAACGTAATTTTTGCTGAGAAAAACCAGACAGGAAATCTATTCTTAAAGATCGTCCGGAAAATGTCCGTTGGAGAAAGAAATATCTCTCTCCAGTAAAAGGTAGAGTTGCTAGAAATAACACAACTTATACAATTAGTAATTTAAATGAATATATGTGTCTACAGATTCTGCCAAAGACACCGGACTAAAGAACACAGGTAGTTTGCGAAGAAAAAAAAAAGGGTAAAAGAAGTCGGTTAAAAATAATTTATTACTCTATAGTATAAAACGCAAAATCGGGTCTATTTTCCTGACCTCAAAGTTCCCCCCTTGGGTCCGCGCGTGTGTATGTGTATATATATATATATATATATATATATATATATATATATATATATATATATATATATATATATATATATATATATATATAGAGCATTGAGTGCGATGCTTGATTTTCAAAAAACTTGTTTGTTAAAAAATTAACAGAGTTTTGTTGTAAATATAATCTTTTAATAATCAGGAAGCTGTATACAACGTTTTTGATTATAACAAATTACCTGATCGTTTTACGGGAATCCACCTTATTCATAATCAGGGAGTCCAAATATATATAAAAAACTTAGGTGTAGTCATGTCTCTTCACCAGCTGCGAAAACCCACTAGAGTTCCCGACTAAACGACCAAAATTTCAAGTGAACATTGGTGACGTATTGTCTTTACGTAGTTAAGAAAATACTTGTGGCAGCCTAGTATTGAAATCCATTTTTGAGGTCAGAGATTTCATGTGAAGAGAAATGAATATTTTATTGATGTATATTAAATATATTTTTGGAAATAATATTTACATTATAAATAATGACTGCAATAACTACTTATTAAATCGATTAACAACCATTCCCATTTTTCTAAGTTAATAGATATAACTGTGAAAAATACAATTCTTGAGGCATATAACTTCTTCTACAAAGATAGTATTGTTTTAATACACGAGCATTCCTGGTAGAAAGAATTCCTGTAAAAAGTAAATTGAGAGGATAGAAAAGAATTCTTAACAAGATCAGCAATTAAAAATTCAAATACTTTTTCATTCCGCTGGCATTTATTATTTTTCTGATATTTCCAAGTTTTACCTCTAAATAACTACAACAATTAAAAGCCGCACTTCTTACTGTTACTGTGCTGCTTTATTCGTATTTTTTTTTGTTTGTCTTTAATTTTTCCAAGAATTACGTTAGATTATTGAAAATTGAAGCATTTTTCCGTAGTTTAGATAACGTTTATTAATTAGCCAGTTGTAGAGTTTTAACCTTTAACCTAAATCTTGAAACTTTAAGTTAGAGTGTTTTTTAAGTAATGGAATAAATTCAATTATATAACTTGTTAACATTAATTCAGTTTGTTTGATTAATAAATACGAAACAGCACATTTTCTTTTATTTGAACATTATTAATACATAAGAGTCTAAGGGAGAACTTAAGTAAACTTTATATTTTCTTTGAGTTGTGTGGGGACATTGATTACAAAAATGTTAAAGTCTCATAATCAATTGGATTCTTGTGATTTCAAAATCCTAAAATATCGGGATTTTGCATTATATTCTAGTCATGATAGAGTAATATCGCATAGACAGCCCTTTCCGAAAGTAAAAAGATTGCATATGCAGGAGTTGCCTTTATCAAATTTTTAAAGAAAAATTCAGATTGTAATTTCGGGGAACCAAAGGGACAAATACATATATTAGATTTAAAATTCATTTAATAAATCCCCCGGAATACAACAATATATATAATTTAATTAACAGACTAGTGATTTTTCCTGGCGACTGCATTCCAAACAGTTTGTTTTAGTAACAATTTCAGAAAGTGATGAATAATATGAATCCACTAATCTAATATGTATATATATATATATATATATATATATATATATATATATATATATATATATAATTTAATTAACAGACTAGTGATTTTTCCTGGCGACTGCATTCCAAACAGTTTGTTTTAGTAACAATTTCAGAAAATGATGAATAATATGAATCCACTAATCTAATATATATATATATATATATATATATATATATATATATATATATATATATATATATATATATATATATATATATATATATATATATATATATATATGGAGGGCGATATTTTAAGAAACGCACCCAAATATATGCCAAAATACGCGAGTTGGAGAAAAATGTTCCATACAAAAGTTGTATGGTTCGTGGGAGGATCCTGGAAGGTCAAATTGATGTTTTTAAACGGAAATCTCCATTTTTTATTGCAGAAATGGAAAGCAGAGGAAATTTTCTATCTAATACTGTAAATTACGTAGGGTATACAAACCATATCCAGAGGTTATTCGAAGGCCAAGTGTCTTTGAAGGGCAAGCTCAAGGTGAAGTTTAAGATTACCATTGAATGTGCTGTTCGATCTCCTATAATTTTTGTGAGAAAAGTTTTTGTCGGGCACCCTTGGTTGTAAAGTTATTGGATAATTTGCGCCAATCCATGGTGTAATTTCATATAATCTTGGTATATGGTCATTTAACTTTGATTCATATAAATTATCCAATAACTCCACAACTAAGTGTACCGGAAAACAATTTTTCTCACAAAAGCTTTAGGAAATAAAATAAAGTATCCAATGGTGACCTTAAATTTGACCTTGGACTCGCCCTTCATGGACATTTCATCTTCGAATGACCTCTGGATGATGATTTTAATAAACTATCTATTTTGGTTCCTACTGGTCGCAGGGCAGTTTTTTCCTAATTTAAAATCAGGGGTTTTCAACCACCGTTACAATCCACCTAATAACAAATGTGTACAATGAAAAATAACAAAGTTATTCTAATTGTTTATAAGCAAAAAAACTCCTCTTCTTTAACTTACTTTTTTAACAATAATTTTGGCATAAATATCGTATTTTTTAACTTTCCTTGTAGTTTTACCTTCCAAAAATCCATCTTTCAACGCCTACAACTTTTACCAATGGAACTTTTCTCTAAAATATCATCGGAAAATTTTACGGGCAGAAAATCGAATAGTCCAACTTTGGCCGTTGTTTATAAAAAACAGAGCCGCTCTGACAGTAACTCGTAGTATTTATTATTTGCTAGCACCCCCCCCCCCCCCCTTATGATTAAGAACCTTCAGATATCTGTAATAAATTTTTTCGCCGTTTATTACACAAATTGGAGTAATTATCATAAAAGGCTGTGGTTTAGGCGAGATTTTTCAATTGCTGACAAGTATCTTTTTTGCCTTTATTTGATTGCTATGTTTTATGAAACATAAATAAACCCTATCCTCTTTTTCTTTTAATTGTGTGTAAACTTGCTCACACAATATAAAAATCCAATAATTCGATGTTATCGTATGCATTACTGACCACATAGATAATCCGAAAATGATATATGCATAAAAGGTTTAACAGAAGTGTAATAAGTTATCTCGTCGGTTACAACCAGAAACTGCAATACCATTATATCAGGATTTTGAAATTCCGGAAATTCGCACTATATTCAAGACTCGATTGCATGAAAAGCCCGACACGAAATTTGCTCTACTTCTCTCATATTAATTAAAATTAATTAGTTATATAATATAAACAGGGTGGCTCCGTCTAATAACTCCATTATTATAAAAGTAAAAAAGTATTAAAATTATTTTACATAAAAGATGTAAAAGATTAATATGTCTATTTTTCAAAATAATTTTAACTTATACAGGGTGAATAGACAGACCCCTATATATTTTTACATATTTCGATTTCTCAGAAAATTTTGTAGACAATCAATGAGAAAAAGCTATAAATTTTGAAATAAACATAATAAATATGCCAACTTTTTTTATCTTTTTTATTGTCATGGTTATTTATAAAACTGAAAATATTACGTTTTTTTAAAAAGTCTTCTATAAAATGCAAAAAAGAGCCAACACGTCAAAATAAATATGCAACCTTAAAATAAATTTAAGGGAATCTAAATATAAAGGAAAGGCATACAAAATGTCATGCTCTCCACTAAATTATTCATAAATCTTAATTTATTAACTATTTTAACACAATAATTAGACATCAATAAACACAAATATTAGTACAATAAAGTTATTAAACTTTTTTTAAAACATGAACAAAAACCATTTTGTTCGTCATAGCCGGGTAATATGACATACATAGTGTGGACAAAACGGCATACAAAAATAGTAGAATTGAAAAACTTTAAAATTTCTTGCAAAGTTCCTATATAAAAAATTTTGTCTTCTTCGGAACGTCTTCAAAAGATGCATCAGTCCATTTTTACAGCTCAAGCACTCTCAAAACTTCTCTTGGCTTGGACCTGAAGAACAGGTCATCGCAATAGATGCAAGGGTATTCTTAATCATCGATGTCAACAGTACAAGTTTGCAAGGAAGTGAAATCTTCATCGCTGCTAGAGCTACAATTCAAAGTTTCAGTTATATTTTTCGTTTTTTTCTCCGAGGCCGATAAGGTAGCTGATTTCATTTTGAGCCTCTTCCATATTTGCATTTCTTTCGTGGCTTTCTTTTACCTTCTCCAGCCACATAAACTCCCTTTTGAACAGGCAAAATCACATTTACTGGGTCTACAAGAGTTCGATCTGTGGAACCTCGATGGAGGATCTTCAGTTAACGACGGTCTTGCAGCAGCTGTGTTTTCGGCCAGGGATGTTGAAGGGAAATCTGGATTTACAATGTCTGATGTGCCATATTTAAACTCAGTTGCCAAAGTTATGCATGGTGTTTCGTCTGCAACTGGATTTTCATTCGTCTTATCTTGTTGCATCGGTATATTTATTGTTTCAGCAGACCCAAACAAATAATGCGGAAATATATTTGGATCAACAAACCAGAGTCCAGTTTTCTAAAACCCGGTGACTGCATTTTGTACTGTTACCATTCCGTCATAGGCTTTGTTTAGTATCAATCCTATTTGGGAATCAGTAACGATTCTGCCTGGATGATTCACAAGTCATGTGCTTAGCTATTTATTAAAGTAGGTTTTCAATGCTTGCATACAATACGTACAATGTGGTGGTAAGCATATCAAAATGATGCTAATTTTAAGCTGTCGACTGAAATAACTGAATATCGGGATATAAGCATTTCCAACCCCCTCCTGAAAATTTATATAAACCTAATTGATAACTTGTGAAAATCAATTTGATAAAAGGTTATTTCATTAGAGAAATAGTTGATGGGGGCGAAATAATTTGGCTAATAGGCAATTTAGTGAAGAGACTATTTAGAGGAATACAATTTGGCAAAAGACGATTGAACAGAGTTAATAATGTGCTTACGTTATATAAACAATGACACGAAAAAAACCAAAAGAATATTTCCTATATCCGAAATAATTCTATAGTATGATCAAATCCGACATATTCTTATTATAGTAAAAAAAGACAGTCGCGCCAGTTTAAATTTTAATTACCGATTTGAAGCTTCCCCGCTAAGTCTCGTTAGCCAAAACGCCATGATTTACCAACTCAATTATAGTCTTGTATTTTCATTTCCATTTAGCCTCCGGTAATGTAATTTTGTGGTTTAATTTCTGTAGTTTAAAAATGAAACATTTTTTTCTCGGTACTGTTTCAATTAGGATTCTGTTTTTTTTTTATAAATTCCTTTGAAGTTGATTTTAAAGAGGTTATATATTTTAAATAAATATAGTTTCTTTATATAATTTTATGGAAATATAAATATATATATATATATATATATATATATATATATATATATATATATACATATACATATATATTATTCCTGGTTTTAATATAATAATACATGTTAAACTGTTATACTTTGAGTATTTTTATTTGTAAATAATTTTTAAAAATGTGACGATTTTTTATTAAAAAACATTTAATATTTTATGTATTTATGTTGTGAAAATTGCTATTATTATAGAAAACACTGATGAAGATCAATAGTAAGATCGAAACGTTTGTAAAAAAGCAAAAGACATCTATGACGAAATAAATTAATTTTTATTCCACTGTCGGTACCCTGATGAGTCTAGTAGAGACGAAACATGTACCTTTGCCGTATCACTATGGCGGGGAGGGTGAGTTTTGACTTTCTTCTCGGTATGGTTGTACTGGTAGGCCATCATCTCGATAGTGGTGGAATAGGATAAATTGCGTTTTATAACAATCTATTCTAACTGTGCAACCTCTAACACAGAAAAGATATGATGGAGAGAAGTTTGCATTTACTGTTCGCATTTTACTTCATTCATACGCGGAACTGCATATAGTTGTCCGTTTGCTGAATGTGATTTCAGCACTACAACGGCATAATGTGGATATATCCACTGCTATTGCTTCTCACATGGAGGAATCCATGAAAGCCGCATAAACATATATATATATATATATATATATATATATATATATATATATATATATTAATCATTCTATTAGAAATATGGTCTTTTTGAAGGATTACCACTCAATAATCCTTTTAGTTCAAATTACTTAGTATAAATCTCGTATAAGATTATCTGTTGCTTTCTAAGTATCGACAGCTTTATTTTACGAGAATCGTATGGAACGTTTTCGTCCTTATAAAAGAAATACAAAAACTAACACATAATTTTTTTTATATGATGATCAATTTTTAAAGATATATAGTTGTGCCATCGGTGCTTCAGTGCTTGGAACTCTTGGACGCTTCCGTCTAGGTTTGTTCATCGCTGCAGTGACTTCGAAACCCAACTCATATTTTTTCCATCAAGGAACAGCTAAAGGACATGTATGTAGTTTATTTCCTGCGAAGTCCATTCTATGTTGGTCTACATACGTATTTCGCAATTCGCCTGCAGAATGTTACACCTCTAACTATGTTTGATGCCAGATTGTAGAAAATAAACAGTTCAAAAGACATCTCTACATATACCGGAGAAATGAGGAGCTCGAAAATAATATAAAATATAAATGATTGTTGAGTGAGTTAAATAAGTTGCCTTTTCTGTTTCAGACCGTTAAAAGAAAGATAGTTTATTTCCTGCGAATTTTACTCTGATTCTCTCTTTATCGCATTTTTGCTTATCTAATAATGAAATTTACAGAAAACCTCTGCCTATTAAAAATCCCCATTCTTTAATATGCCGGTGAAATCTTACAGTTGTAGAAGTGGTGGCAATAATCACAGATGATCTGCAGACTTTTCCCAACGATAGAAATGACAGTTTAAATAGAATCGAGTCTAAAATTATATGCACATGTCAGCTTTTCATACCTCGCAGTAAATGGCCGGCACCTAGACTCCTGATTTCTTTTGTAAATAGTAATTTAAAAGTTAAAAAAAGAATACTTCTGCTAAATGATTTAATTCAGATCTCAAACCTAATTACACTACAACAAGATATATAACAAAATATTGCGACTGACGTTATCATGGCTGTCGTGGGAGCTTAAAGCATCCTCACTATGAATTCAGCAACGAAAATTTTCCACCGGAATAATAAAAACAACAAGATATTTTAAGGATAACAGGGTTTACTTACAGAAATACACATGAAAATACATTTATAGTCTTTTGCATATAACTTTTTTGCAAATGTAGACTTTCGTTCATATTCTTGATCGCTGTCTCTCATAAGAAACCAACAAGAATCTCCCCATCATTTCTGGATCCCATCTGCCTTGGCAGCGTTGCTTCATTTGTAATATGTCTTGCTGGAACCTTTTTCCTTGCTCGTCACTAAACCCACCGAAATTTTCTGGAAAAATTTTTTAAATGGGAGGGCAAGAAGTGTATTTTAAGAGACATGCGACAGCCTATTTTGCAGTAGCTTTCAAGTACTTTGTCTATAAGTTTTCGTAGTTTTCCACTTATTAGTTTCCTAAAAACTCCGAAACAATTGTGTTAAAAGAACTCATGCAGCTAATTCAACATCAATTAATTTTTGATCAAACTGTTGATCCCTCAGTATTCTTTCCTTAAGTTTAGCATCACTTTATTTAGGAAAAATTTGTTTTAGATATTTAAACGCATCTCCTCCCTTATCTAATGCTTTAACAAAATTTTTAATTAATCCCAGCTTAACGTGTAATGGTAATGGTGTAACAGTACTTTTCTGGGATCAACAAGAGGTATATTCTTTATGTCAGTTTGACCTGGAATATATTGATCTCTCTGACGCCATTCTTTTAGTTGGTAATGGCTGTGTTTTGCTCTACTGTCCCCAAGACAAAGCAAACAGCAATACTTTCCAGCCTGAAGCCTTAGTAATAGTCCTATGACTTTTAGATCATCAAATATTTGCCACTTATACGTATCATGGCTTATTGTATTTAAAATAAGTGACACACTTTCGTATGTTTTCTTCATGTTAACTGCATGTGCAACAGGAATAGAGAGTCTCTTGTTGCCATTATGGAACAGAACTGCTTTTAAACTTATTTTAGAAGAATCTATAAATAAGCGCCCTTCGTCCGAGTTATGTGCAAATCCAAATTTTTCCATAACACTATTTGGATTAACACAAATACACATTTTAGTCTACAGAGTAAAAAACGAGGATAGTTTCTGGTTAAAGTTCCTAAATATACTTTGGTTCCAGTGGCTAGTAAATTCCATTGATGTAATCTAAACTATAATACTTTAGCATGTTCTTTGGGCAAGTGGAGGTCTCGAACTAGATCATTTAATACAGGTTATTCGATTCAATAATGATTTTCCTTCATTTTCGGGAAAATAAGAATCGTCCTTTTCAGATACATTATCGGGGTCTACCTTATCATTATACATTTCTAAATCTTCCCCTCCCCATTTCGCCGGGGGTGCTGAACTGGTAAATATTCTCCATGAAAAACCGGTTTTATTGCTGAGGGAATATTTGGATATTCAATATTATGTTTGCTCTTTCTTGAAAAAACACACACTTTTGTCAGGCAATAGTATCAGTCATCATAGAAGAGCGTTTGCCATTTAACCAGTTATTTGGATTTGCTGTACAAGATTCGCAATATATGTGAGGAGCCCAGTCCCAATCTTGATCGTCATCAAGACATCCAAATTGTAAGCTACTTTGGTCCTTTTGTTAATTGTCCTTTTCTGCAATTTATGGGTAAACTGACCACATATGTAGCAAAAACTATCCGCGGGGTTAACACAGTCACATTTCTGTACTTTAGACATTTTTATTCTGTCACGTACATCGGTTCAGAAATATAATACTACGTTACAGACGCCAACTAACTTTATTTAACACAGAAATAACGCTAAGACAAGGCTTTTACTATTGGCTTGCTCGCGCAGTTCGCTTTTCTATCTAATACTGACCACTATTCGTGCTAAACCAATATTGATGATACGACCTGCTTTTATAGCCGTTCCGCACTTATGATATTTTCTAGAACCATCGAGTATCGGAGGTTCTAAAAGCGACGGCGTACTTCTTGTATACAGGGGTCATCTACAAGTAGATTCGGGTACGGGCCAGAGTGAAATTTGGGATTATATGAGTTTAAATGGGCACTTCCGTTATTTTATACTCGAGGAGGTTAAAGGTTCGTGGTTGACCTGTCATCTCTAAACATCCCCACGTGGTGTTGCTAGATTGTGCACAATGTCCGTAAATTATGAAAAACCTAAATTTGGCAACGTAGCGCTCCGGTATATTACAAATTACTTTTTAAAATAATACTCATTCATTTTTACTGAAAAAATCATAAATCAAAAGTCTTACGTGCTAGGAAGTTTTTACCATCATTCTCGTATTTAGAGACCAAAAATTAATCAAAAACTGGCTCTCACATTTAAATCGCAAATCGGCTGTAAAGTAGTGTTATTAGTTCAATGAAAAAATTTTTTTATAAAAAGTTCTTCTTTACACAAAAGGCATTATCATATTCAAACCTGGCATAAAATATACAGGGTGAATTCGAAATTAAAACGGGATCCCAGAAATAACACATACTAATTTATATTATACAGTAAGATTTTATGACAAAATGTTAAATAAAATAGTGCTCAAACGCGTCTTGATATTTCTAAAGAAAATTTTTAAATTTGCAAAATTTATTATTATTTTATAATTGTTATCATCGCAAATTACAATTGCCTATGTTAGTCTAGGGGAAATTAGAAAAAAATATCAAAACTGGATTTATCGAGGTGGATGGATATATTGCACATTTGAACGTAGTTCCTAATTAATATTTTCGGTATTGGCAAAAACCCATAGCACCATATTCACATTTCGTAACATATCCCGTATATGACTAATACATTTGCATATCTCATGACTAAATTTGACGTTCTAGATTATGCGGAATTTTTTATAAAAAATATCTTTTTTTTGTAGAACAAATATTTAAAAAGCTTTTCATATGTTCTTAATTTGAGGAGACATACTGTATAAAAGAAAAATAACTTTTTATGTGTTATTATTATATTATACTTCGACTAAAAACCTTGACTGTCGAAATTTTATTCACCCTCTTTTTTAAAAAGAATTTAATTTTCGTATTTTGCATAAAAACCTAAACCACTACCATTTGAGCAAATAATATTGAATTTTCATTCCAATACTGTAGAGATCAATTTCATTTAACGAACGCGTTTTAACAAAACATCTTTTTTATTTTTTCTGTGCTTTTAGTATAATAACTCTATAGTTTTATTGTTATATCCCAGAAATAAAACCGTTTTAGCGCTCGTGTTGTAGAGTTTTGTTTGTAAAAACCGAAACTCTTTGATCTTTTGCTTTTAATAGGGTAATTTAAAACCCCAATAGAGAGTAAGCACTTTGTATTTTTTAACAAAAAGCTCGACTTATAAATGTTATTTTAAAACTAAAAAATAACGAAAAACTGTTAAAAATACAATTACGAATAATATTTCATTTTTAGGAAATGTTTTTATGTTAATATTCTGTATATATGTTTAAATATTCTTAAACGAAGTGGCAGAAATTTCCTTGTCCCAGAATTGGATGAAGACCAGATCTCGTCGAGCACATTTCTTAATGTATATAATTATGCTAATGACGTGACGATGGATGATCAGAAGATCCTATCAGTAATTTATATAAAGAAAAAATTCAAGGAAGAATCGTTCAACTAGTAAATTCGCGAAACGCGCCATCGCATAAAGAAATAAAAAACCTGCTCAACCAACATTTTGGTTATTTCAGTGATCTATCTTCGCTCATTCAAGATATCAGCATCTAATCAACTTCCAAATGAATCACCGTTGACATTCTGCAACTGGTTGTAAGTGCTTAACTCCAAAATGCAATTATCGCGTATCCTAAACTCCGTTGAAAAGAAAGCTCAAATCAGCCTAATCGAAACCATGACCCTTACACTCTTTTAACAGGCTTAGAACCACGCCAAATTATATGTGCCGTAAACCCTATAGATCTTCTGGATGCCCAAGGTCGAATCAGGTGAGAGCTTCAAGTTTTATATTCTGAAAACCAAAATTTTGGCAAACCACCAGTGGTTTCTAGACCCCCTATATGAACCCCCGAAATGTCATAACAGTAGCCATTTTGGTCACTTAGCAAATGAGTGCCGAACTCCCACGGCACAGAGATCCAACTATTTTCAAAACAATAAAAATTTTTAAAGGCCACTGTTCTCAACCCAAATCAAGACTCCCCATGTCTCCCTATATTTTCATAACAAAACAAACCTCAGTCACAGTTTGTCCTTCATCCGTCCAAGGAAATCCAAACGTCCAATATCAATCCAGAACCTATTATATGAATTGGTATGCGTAACCATACGAGGAGCATTCCCCACAATATGAAGGTTACTATGAATACGACCAGGATTGAAATTTATTATCATGACAACCGTCAGTATTCTGGTAATCTCACTTTGCCACCAAGTGATGAATGTCAAAACTCAAATCTTTGCTTTCTTCTGAACCAGAATCACCCCTCGAACGAAATAACACCCAATGATGAACTCCTAAGAAACCATTCAACACCAAATCAGCAATCTAAATCTGGACAATATGAATCCAAATTTAAATTATCCATTATAACAGAAATTCCTCTAAGCCTACTTTTTGCAGTTAATCCAATAAACCTTTGCTACATCCATGACGAATCTCACAAATTTAAACTATTAATCTATACCGGCATCGATTAGTGACCAGTTGAGAACTAAATATCTAAACGCAGAAGAGAAGGGAGCGGTAATACAACTCTGTCTAAAATATGCTGAGATATTTTACATGGAGGGTGACAGATTAACTTTCATCCATGAAATTAAATGTACATTTGAAACTAATAATTCCAGGCCCGTATTTATCAAGTCTTATAGGTACCCACAGGTACACAAGCTGGAAGTAAAAACACAGACTGGCAAAAATGTTTAAGTAAAATATTATCGACTATCTCTGTCACCTTGATCCTCCCCTGTATGATTTTCGTCGAAGGAACTGAATGTATCTGAAAAACAGAAATGGCGTGTGGTCACTGATTATCGCAAGCTAAGCGAATTAACAGAGAACGATAAGGTCCACTCCCCAATATTTCCAACCTTTTAGATCAAATTCGAAAGTGTCAGTACTTTTCTACCCTTGATTTCGAGTTTGGATTTCACCAGATCAAGAAAGAATTCGACTACCATAGATACTAAGGCCGGTGTAAAACCACATACCTTCAAAGTAAAATGTAAACAAGAGTTTTCCGAACCTAAAACACCTAAGGAAACAAAGTCTTTTCTACAATTGGCAAGCTACTACTGCCGTTTTATATTCAGTTTTGCCTAAATCTCCAAATCTCTCACTAGACTTTAAAAAAAAATGCTGAATTCAATTTCCGTTCAGATTGTAAAACGTCATTTGACGATCTTAAACAGGCTTTATCTTCGATCATATTTTAATCTACCCGATTTTACATAGCCATTTCTTCTTACAACAGACGCAAGTGGGTGTGTAATTGATACCGTTCTTTTCCAGGAATCTACAGGAAAAATCTTATTATAGCCTTCCCATCTAGGACTTTTTGCAGCGCAGAAACCAACTACTCTACAATTGAAAGATAACTCCTTGCCATTCTCTAGGTCTTTAAACACTTTCGCCTTTACTACTTTGATAGGAAGTTTAACCTTATAACATACCACAGACCCTTGACGTGGCTATTATCCATAAAAGACTTAAAAAGTAGATTAGCGAGGTGTTGCCTTAAACTAGAAGAATACAACTTCAAAAACAAACACAAATCTGGTAAGATAAACAAAAATGCCTACATATTTTTCAGAATAAAAATAAATCATGTTCAAGAATGCATCTATCGATCAAGCTGACCAGCCGAAAAACGAAGCAACAAGCACTTTCGAAGAAGATGATGATCCTAATGATAACCAGATAAGGAAAGAATTTAATAATTTTGTGGACCTCTAAAATCTTTAACAGACTACTCTAAAATATAATCGTCAAACTTACAGCTTCTGGATAAAGCTCATAAAAATGGAGTCACCTCCTTTTGGCAAGATAAATTACAAGATTTAAACTACAAAATAAAGGACGACATATTTAAGGAAAATATCAAATATAAAACAACAGCCATGAATAAGTTCGTCAAAAATAGGAAATATTACATTGTGCACTTCCATTTGATCCAGAAATCATAGTTCAATACTTCTTTTATGTTATTTACAAGGCCCAAAATGGGTTTATTGTATCGAAAATATATTGTATCGAAAGAAACCTCGAACTCGCAATTTTAGAAACTCTGTCCTATATATTCTCGGACAAAGATATAAAATTTCCCACGGCAGATAGTGACTAACCGATCCACTTATTGTTAAGAATCTGCCGATAAAGTTTGTTGTTAGCAAAAGTATACTATTTCCAACAGATCGTCCAATACTTTTTTTGGTTTACTTCAGTAGCTGTTCAACTACCCATCAGTATGAAATGCGACGGAACTTATAAAGGTTGTCTAAGTCAATACCCTTCTACACCTTCTCCCGGATTGCAGGGCATTCATTGGAACCGCCAATGTGCATAGAAATCATCTGATTGATGTGTACTTAAACGTCACCTACAAAACTATACCAATCGAGATTCCATACAAATGTTGCGAACACCTTCCAAAGAAATCATCTATTCCGAATGTCAATATTGCTCAACATAAGTTAGACCAATACTCGGAAGAGTTGGACAAAACCATCACGCACTTACCCTGGTTTACCGTGTTGACAATTGTCGTAATGGTTCCTCTGATTATTACCAACACCATATTCAAATGTCGACACAGATGATGACCTCAGGCCCCTCTGAGGACGATTTCTCTACAGAACTAGCATCTGCCTTGAACAGTCACTCATATGTAGAAGAAATGGAACTATACCAAGAAGTTTAAAAAGTTATTGCAAAGCACCAACTTTTATTTAAAAGAGGAAGTTGTTATATGCGAATCTACGCCTATGTTTTATAATGTATAATCTGTTCATTGACCACATAGCACATTTCGCAATAGCAACTCGACTAGTTTTCCAACTCAGCAAAATCAGTAATGTTGCAATATATGACTTTTGATCGTGTAAACTGACAGCTGACGCTGTTATAAGAAAAAAATTTATATATACAGTTGCGATTAGACCAGTACCGAAAGAGAAAATCATACAAATTGTTGTCGAGTTGAATATGTTAATAAAACCAAAATATACACTATTTTACGGGGTCAGCAATTGTACCTATTTAACTTGTAAACCTATTTTATTTACTGATGAAACAACATTTACTAGAAACGGGATGTGAAATAAGCATTATACACACATGTGGGCTGAAGAAAACCCTAGAGTTATAATAAAGACGCATCATCAAGTTAAATTTAAACAAGCTGTAAAAATAAATAAGGCCTTATTATTAAATTAGACTCTAACTTTTTTATACTGTCTTATATCATTCAAAGAAATAATTTGTATTTAAGATAATATGCAAATTACCTATATAGTATAACTTCATTCGTGGCGGCGAAAATCTGATGACTGTACGTGAAAATAAAGAGTGTTAAAATAAGAAGCTTTAGAATTATTTTAGTATCTTCTTAACGCTGAAAATTAAATTAGATTTTTTACATTTCAAGAAAAATTTAATAATAAAATGATTCTTGCATATAAAAAAATAGTCTTTAAAAAAAGTCATGTCATTAGGTTGGTTTGCTTGATTTAAGTTATAAAAAATTTCCAGTTGACATAATAAGTTATAAAATTTAAGACGTCAAGTATTCTTCCTAAGCACTAGTGCTTTTGAGGTGGATTAGTAGTTTTTAGAACTTTTTGAATAGCTGTATCCTATTTTAATGGCAAAATTGATAAAAAGTTTTCTCAAGTTCTGTTGCTTACTTAAAAATAGTCTTATGTATGTATGCAATGGACTTTTTAACAAAAAATTTGGTAATTTCAATTTTAAATATATTCTACTTAAATACGACTGAAGATATTTGATATTCTATGCCATGTTACTTAAAATTTTTTTGTTTGTAACACTTCAGATATTACTTTTAATATCTAATTCATAATACAAAATAGTTCTCGTTAAAAACTGTACAATTTAGCTAAAAATTCAATCATTGTTCAGTCAATAGTATGGATTTTCTGTAAATTTTAGTGATTTTTTAGCATTACAGGTGCCATATTGGATTCGCCACCTTGACATTTGAAGATTTGACTTTAGAAATTTGACCAGCGGTCTGGAAAACCAGGTAGTAAGCCCTGATAATTTCAAATCAATGATTGTGGGAGCAACAGTTTGGATTTCCTGTCGGTTTTAGATCCGTATTGGATATGGCATCTTGAATTAAACTTAGATAATTTTATTAGTAAGTTCAGTGAAAATATTTAAAGCCTATATCCGATTAAATCGATCTCAAATTTACTATTTTACAACTATTTTTTTTCAATGTATGCTTTTTCGAACATTTCTGCCGCCATATTTCAATTTTCCGAAGGAGCCACTAGACAGAGATTTTTTACGAATCTTCTGAGCTCTCAGTCGTTTGAAACAGTTTACGTATATTTTGGACAGAGTTTTATTTTATTAGACGTGGATCGTTCCATTTGAAAAAAGTTGTTTCATATCTGATCTAAAACCCTTAGTTTCAAGACAGATAAAGACTGCCTTTCTTAATTATTTAACAGGAATTAGAGCCATCACAAAATACACCCATGTAAGGGAACAAAAGTTCATTGTGATTTTTAATTATTTTAATATTTATTAATTCTAAATAAAATTCTACTAAATGGAAGAATTTACTTGAGTCCCTCTATATAAGGATTTGGACCATTGAAATGTTATATCTCATGTCTAGCCAAAAACAGTCACGTATCAGGGAATATAAATCCATTAACATACTTAAACTTAGGCGCAGTTTTATTACTTTTGGGGTAGTTATTTTTTTCTAAAAAACAATATAAACTCAGTCAATTTTATGTGACACAAAATCTAAACGGTTCTAGACTCTCGAAGATTTTAGTATAAATCTGTTAAAATAACTTAATAGTCTTAAAATCCACATCGTTACGAGTCTAAGGTTAAGTGCTAAATTGATAACCACATGTGGCCGACCGTGAGAGAGCTTTCTTTTACCTAAACTGAGCAAATTTTCCCAACATAAGAAAACAAAAGAATATTTAAATAAAATTACTAAAATGCAATATTAGTATTTGTTATTATGTACAAAGTTCGCGTCTGTTACCCATTTTTCCCCAATCGACGAAAATAAGAATAAGATAATGTGAAAATAGTTAAAACCTAGGGTTTTTTTTTCCATGGGTTCTTACACGATCTTTTAGTATAAGTGTAGAATAGTTACCGATTACATTTGTGTAAAATAATTATTAGTTTTGAGCTCTGGTCAGTTATAACATTAAATTAAATTAAATTCGACGCATGGATGACTTATGCCATCTATGCATCAGGGGACCGAAAACTTACAGACGCTCGGAAACGAAAACTACCCTTCTCGGGCGGAGATGCATCCCGAAAGTACGTTCTATTGGTGGAAAAGCACTAAGTCTAAAACAAGGGAGGTTCTAAGGGATGAAAGTTGAATTTGATTCTTAAAAATTAATTAAAGTCAGTTATAATTTGAAATTCGTTAGAATCGGTACCGCCGTCCAGTGCTGTGGAGAAATTATGTAACGGATATAATCGTCAAGAAGGTTGTCTTTGCTTTGTTTTTCAGTTAATTTGGGAAATTAAGGGAATATCGTGTGTTATTTTAGACGAGCGTTTCGCGATTTTAAAAGTGTTTGATCAAGAAATATAAATAGCTGTCTTTTCGCCTACTATTTCTTTTTTCTGTTTAATGTTTATTAAGCTTTTTATACGCGTTTTTTTTCAAAATTGGGTTTTACGTTTTTGGTTAAAAGAACGGCCAAGAAGAGCAATTATGTTAGTTTTTTCGTAATTGTTATTAGTTTTAAGTTTTTCATTGTAAATAGTTCGTTTTTTTATTTATTTTTGTTAATAGACTAAGTGTTTTGAGAAACTTCTTTTGTTTAATTTTAATCAAAAACCTTCACGCTACTAAACTCGCGGACGTACTGCTGTGTGAACTGTAAACAATAAATGTCATCTGTCCAGCTAATTAACAGCCTTGCCTGAGTCCTGAAGTTCTGAGTTATGATTGTGGTAAGCTTAAATAACCGTAGTTGTTTGGTACTAAAGCTGCAAAAGAGAAGATGATCGTCCAGACTTCCAGAGTGTCTTTATTACTGAAAAATTTAATTATAGGTTATCAAAATATAATGATTATGAGGCAGAAAAAATGATTATAGATGAAATGGTTAACGCTACCATAATATATCATTTGCAAGAGTCTATGATCAAATTCTGTCACATCCAACTGCCGTATAAAATTGACACTACTATATGCAAGTTGGTTATAAATCACACTACGTATTGCAAAATCTAAACAATTTTTTATATAAAGATGGACAGATCCAATTAAAAAGCGTAAAACATATTTTTCATATTTACGGCATGTTTACAAAATTTAATTGAATCTTTCCAAGGAACATCCACCTCGGAAAAAAATACGTCTTTATTCAAAAAGAAGAAAGTAATTTTTATATACAAATTAAATCTTATAATTATATTACCAGGAGCAAAGTGGAAACGAAAATACAGGATTTTAATTGCATCATTTAAACTTGGCGGTTTAAGTAATGAGACAAGTGTATAACCGTGGGTCGGTAATTAAAATACTTCTTGTCGTTGCGGAAGTTTTCGGTATTATAATTTTCTGAAGAAAGTAGATATAGATTAAAAACAAGCAAAGAAACAATAAATAATACCTCACGCGATATATGAGAGTTTGTTCAAATAACAAAGCAAACAATCAGATCAGATTGTGATCTTATATAGAATAGAACTAGAACTTTGAAATTAATTACATAAACCGATAAATTCGAGGGTTCCGAATCATTTTTAACCCACTTCAAAAAAAGAAGGTTATCAATTCGAGATATAAATATTTTTTAAATGTTTGTTCAGGCATAATTTTTGATAAGAGTCAAATATATTGACAAAATTTTCAACATACTTTAAGGAGTTGTCCGGGGTGATTCCATAAAAATATATAGGTTTTTTGCAAAGGGGTTGAAAATTTAAAAAATACTCAAAAAAATTGTTGGTAAATTTTTATGGAGGTGGGATATTGTAACTTAGAGTTCTGCAAAATGCCAAAGAAGCCACAAAGTGGATCTGGGCACTTCAGCTTTTGTTGCGGCTATAGAGTGAGGTACATTGGTGCTATACCGAACTTTTACCAATCACCGCACCATTTCAAAGCTACAACTCTGTGTCCTATTAGTAGGCACACTTCCATTATTGTGTGGATATCTGAGGTTACCCACATAAAATAAGAAAAGTACCATTTCAACCAGAACTGCAAGTGGTTTTGCAGAAAACTTGTGCCTGTAATAGAACTGTCTTCAAATAAAAATTTTATGGCTTGTTTATAATTTATTAATATAATTTATTCAATTTTGACTGAAAATGTATGCTTCGATGGCAATAACTTATAGATATACAGTAGTTTAACGGGTGGAGCACCCACAAAGTCATATATAACTACTAAGCACAGGTCTGCGCAGATTTTTCAGGCTGCACAACATATACAGTAAATCATATATAATTTATGCTAAGTAGATCGCAGTCACAAGCTGCAATCAGTATCAGCAATCATAAGTCTATTCTTTTATAGATCTATTCACTTAGAGTTTTAGACAGCATTCTGACAACGTTCAAATGGTATGGTTCAAATAGTTTTATTAGTTTTCAGACAAAACTTTTACATTTCTTAGATAATCCAGAATGACACTGATCTATTTTGTTTTTTTAGACACCAAACATTTCGTGAGATCAAGTTCAAGGCTCAATTATTCGCTACGGCTCATATATCCCTAAAAGTATTTAAATAGTCTGCATAAAGTAAGCAAATATTATTCAAGCCTATAAGTCCTTATAAAAACTTTAAAACAGGGCCCTAAAAATGGACCCTTGAGGAACACCCGACATTACTACAAAATTATTCGATCGATGACCATGGGACTGATCCTATTGAGCGCGGTTTAATAGGTAGCTTCCAAAAATTCTAATAAGATTGTCAATAGAACCAAAATCCGGTTATTTAGAAAGTAATCAGTGATCAAGTTGATGAAATGCTTTAGAAAAATCTGAGTGCTAAAATCAATGTGCTCCGAGACATCTGTGTAACAGTGCAAAGATTGGTCACAGTTGATTTTCCAGAAGTAAAATCAAGCTTTTGGTTCAACATAAGAGGCGCTATATAAAAGGATATTTATTTCTGGAGAATTCTCTCAAACAACCTTGAAAAAATGAACATTATAGCTATAGGGCGATAGTTTTCCACCCAGGTTCTATTATTCGGATGGATTTTTATTTCCTTCCACAGGTCCAAATATATTTTTGAATGTATTAATTAAAAATTACAGACAAAATAAATCCCTATCAAGGACCAGTGGTGACAACCGGGTCTCAGAAAATGAGATCATGATTGTAACAATAGGATGCATAAAATAGTTTATGAGTTTTAGTATTAGCTCCTCGGACGTTTTGATAATAGATTGTGAAATTATTCAGAGATATATTGGATTTGGAACTCTGTTCGGATAATCTATGCAGATCGACTGAAACAGTAGTACTAATATTACTAATGCTACAGTGAAAGATACCAATCGTGAGAGTATGTTCAATATTGCCACGGCACGATAGTTTCTACTGCCTACCTGAATCCAGACAATTTACGATTGTAGGTTGGACAGTTCCTACGCCATGAAACATAATCAGCAACAACAGTACTACCGAAAGATTTAGACAAGTGATTCATGCAGTTGCTGCATTAAAAAAAAAACAGAGTTTCTGCACTCAGATAGATCATGTGCCTGAGAACATCATGGATAGGCCTTTTCCGAGGTTCATTTTGAATTTTTATACACACGAATAGAAGATGGCTAAGTCTCTTCGATTAATTTTGGAATACATCTCAGATCGGGGCTAGTGCCGGCTCTCAGTGGTTCTTTAGGCGTGATAATAATTGCTTATTTATTATTATTAAGCTTATTAAGAGACTGGGAAGCGCCAGTAGAATCGTGTGATAAGTCCAGTTTGTTTAAGATCCAAAGGTTTAGACTGCGCTGTTTGTTCAACAGCCACTCTAAGATCAGCCTCTTTTTATTTAATCACCAGGTAAATATCATAAAATAATCGTAGCCGCCCCAGAAGCCAAGCTGCAATAAATTAAGTGGTATTGATCTTTGCAACCACAGAACAACTCATTTTCAGAAAATTTTGGATATTTTCCCTCACCTGTGTATATCTCTTGTTGACCAATTGTGTGCTATCCAATGCATCCATTGTTATGAAACCAACTATTTTATTTGTAAATATATGTTACGACTGATTTCCGTAGTTTATTTCGTGTAGAATTCAAATTTACTTAGTACTTGCTCTATCGCCTATAGTTTTTAAGATATCCAAGCCGAAATGTACACAAAAATTGTTATTATGTCATTTTTACGTTATCTATCTACTTACTATCTTAATATCCTAATATAATGACCAATAAGATATGAATTCAATGTCCTAAGTTGAAACGGAAAAATGAATACTCCTGTAGGTATGTGTTATTTAATTTGTCAATAGATACATACAGTGACTTTTCGTCTATTTTGTTAACGGTTCATTCACGATGACTTCCATTTGTTAAAATTTTAACCTAAGATTACTCTTTTATCGAAAACCTAGTTCTAGTTTTTTTGCAATGTAATTCTAAAAATATTATGCCACCAGCTTTTTACGTAAAACGCTTGAATATAAAATCCTTTTTATCTACCGAAAACCGTTTACGAAAATGGAGAATTCAGGCTTAATATTCAATGTAAAAATTTATACTCCTTGCACGTGCATTTTAAGTACTCTTTTCTATTGAAGAACTTCGAAAATATCAGTTTACAAATTTTAGATTTATCAGCAATTTCAAGATTATTTGAAATGTACCTATATTTTAATTGTTAATAGTATTTATAATATATATTTGTTATGACAGATATGCCGAAAAAAATTTTAGTATCTGTTATGGATTTTTATATCTAAAGTTTTTTTTTATATTTCGTGCGTATTTTGAAGTAGAAAATACTTATGTCTTAGTTAAAGTAGGTGATAAAAACTTAAAGTTACAGAAAATAAAAATATTTTTTAGGTAATTATTTAGTAATGATGTTGTGGGCCGGGATCTAGCGATATTTTCGTATCTTCTTGTGACGCCAAGACAAGAAATAAATTATTGCTCATTTCTGGCTATTTTGCCTATATGACATGACATCTAAGAATTCAGGAATGTGTGCCTATTGTTATCCATCGTTTGGTGGAATCCCTTCATATTCTAGTTTACGATTCCATTCTAATTTAGAAGAGAAACAAAGATTGCATTTGCACAGTGAATCAGTTTTTTTTATCAATTTCATGATTCATCCAAGATTTTATTTTAATCAAATTGACCCATCAAAATAATTATACGGTCCTAGGATTAAAAGAGATATTTTCTACCTTATACTGCTTACTCGATGATCTAAAATACAAATTTTCACAATTTTTTGTCAGTTTTACAATATGCTATTGTTATAAAGAGGGACATGGGGAGGAAGGGGGTCATCGTAGTGTCAAGGAAGAAACGTCCTTTCTAGTATTCTTCACATTTATGAAAAAGTTTTTAGTCTGTTCCTTTGTAGAATTTAAAATGAGATATACTTATAAGTATGCATTGAAAAATTTTTTTTGGCGACGAAATTAACTTTGAATGGGTAAAGTTAATTTCTGAATATTCAATTTTATTGAATAATACTAATCTGAACTAATAGAAAAGAGTCTTGACACAAAAGTTGCTTATCAGTCAGATCTATCAAGCGGAAACAAATCTTTTCAGTTGTTTATCACATTTGATAATGATCTAAAAATTGATAAATATTTTGAATTAATTTCACCCAGTAAGAATGAATTTTCCATTAAAAAAATCACAGTGGTTAGATAACCATATGTATTCTGCATATTTCTAAAGTTCCATCATATTTTGAATTCTCAGTCAAACTCAGTTATAAATCCTTGTCAAAAAAGGATTCATTTTTGGGTATTTATGTGCTAAGCAATTTTGTAAAAAAAAACCATTATTGTAAAAATTTACTTATCATCTTCATAAATGGAAACTTTTTATAAATATTCAGTTTTTCGCTAATTACATTATACGTTCAAGGTCTGCCTTATACATTGAAACATAAAGGTCATAATAAATGATAAAATCTTCAAAAAAATATGGTAGTATGTGCCAGCCAACTTATTTCCTTTTGAATTGGAAAATGCCCATAAATCTTGCGATTAGTTGATTAGAGGGATCACAATGCTGTAACCTTTCGCAAATGGGGATCGAAAAAAAGTTTTCTTTTTCTTCTTGTCAGTACTAGATATAAACTTCTTCTAAGTCCATATATTTTTGTTTCACGTAATTTTCACAATATTGCTTGTTCAGTTGATCGTTGCGTTATTATTTTAGTTTTCCTGACTCTAACAGTCTTTTTATTTAATATGTTATGCTATTTCAACGTTGGTGAATCGACACATCAAGGGAGGAGTAATGGCGAAATGTCCTCTCTACTACATCCTTTACAATTTACCTATTAGGAAGGAAAATCTACAGATACGACGCTACATCGACTCGTCATGAGAGTCGAAAACGCGCTGTCGGATGTTCGATCCATCCTAGGTACTTTTAACCATATCGAAGGTGCGTTTGACAACACATCTCACTATTCGATAAGTAAGGCTCTGAACCGCCAGTAGTCACATGGATTAGAGCAATGTTGACTCAGAGACGCATATATGCTGAGCTTAACGATATTACTGTAAAAACATTGTCAAAAAGGGGCTATCCACGGAGAGAAGTTCTATCACCTTTGTTGTGGAGCCTTGTGTTGGAGCCCATGCCGACGATCTGGTCATTTTGTGTCCTGGTCGCGGTATCCAGGATCTATTGGGAGCAATGATGCGGGCCCTCCTGATTGCAGAGCGATGGTGCCAGAGAGAAGAACTCAGAATAACCCCTAACAAGGCCGAGAAAAAACGGGGAGATTTCCCATAATTACGTTGATGGAAAGGAGTCTTCAATACAAGGGACAGTTATGTATCTGGACTCACGATTGAGCTGGAATGATCATATTGAGATTCGAACAAAGAAGGCCATATGCGCTTTCTAGGCTTGTAAACGAGCCTCTAGGTGCACACGGGGGCTTTTGAATATACACTACTCCATGATCATGCAGGCCACTATCATATTGTGGCCTAGTACAACAAAGCGCAAATACCATCAAAAATAAAATTCAGAAAATTGTTTGTGTGAGTTGCAATGAGGACGCCCCTACCAGGACTCTAATTATCCTGGTGAGCCTACTTCCTCATTATACATAGAGAACAAGGCTATGAAGGCTACATAACATATGTCTAGGGCATCTGAAATTGGTGGCAACTCAGGTGTCTGGGGAAGCGTGGTTGAAAGATGTCTATCACTCCCCATTCAAACAAATTACATGGTGCCGCTCTTGAAACCCAACCATCCTCTTGAGATACTTTTTCTCAGTAGAAATGATTGTGAGGAGAAGCAATATCTTTCGAGAAATGGATCTATACAGCTGTCAGTGAGTTCTATTCTCTCGGATAATGCACGACAATCTTTACAGTGAAAATTTATGCTGTTCTGCAATGTGGTTATTTCTGTGAGAGGGACATAAACTGAAATAGGATAATAAATATATGCTCAGACATTAGGGCTACGATAATTCCAGTATTGTAAATTCGCAATCTGAATGCAAGAATATACTGAATAGTCTGAGAAAGACTGGCTGCAGACCCGGATCTCTCGGGTATACACGGGAATGAGGAAGCGGACCATCTGGCAAAGATGGAGTCCACAATTGAACTATATGAACCTCAACCAATTTTCGCAGTTGCAATTGCCATTGGTAAGAGAGAATTAAAATTTCTAATGCAAAGCAAATTTATTAAATCGTGGAGAAAAGCTCCTGGAATGAGGTGTGCCAAGGAACATATAAGTGGACTAGCGAGCGGCTTACTAGAGAGCTTCCCTTCCAACGAAGAAAAAACTCCGAATTGCGGTTAAACTGTTGATAGAGCATTGTCACCAGAGGAGCAATCTCAACAACGTTGGTATCGCAGATGATCCGATATGCAGATGGTGTCTCAAAAACGATGAAATTGTTGATAATGTCCTCAGACAGTGTTCAGCGCTTAACGGACTGATACAGGGATATTTCAACAATACACTTTTATTGCTGTAAGTAGTTAGGCAAGTTTAATTATTGAAGCTGCTTGGATCCGCAAAGGAGATTAACGTCGAATGACCTACAGCATTAGTGGGATATAAAGGGACCGATAAGGTCTGGGCATAGATCAAGTATTACCACCCTTTTGTTAATTCATTCATTTATGCTACTTCAACTAAATAATCCGATTGCACAGAAATAATCAAAAATTTGAAAAAGATTTATTTCAAGGAAACTGCTATAAGTCGAAATAAAATATAACTTTGTTTACAAGTTAAATTACGTATCAAAAAAGTTCAGATACCTTTTAAAAGTAGAATAAAAACCCACAAGCGATAACAGCCTAAAAGCTTATGAAAAATATAAACTAATTTTGAAGAACCAAAAGTTTGCTTCTATAATGCATAAAAAGTACTTTTTTTTACGTAAAAGTTAAAATTCAACTTTAAAATATTGCGTGCTATTTTTTATGGGAGATATTATCATGAAATTTTTGGTATTCAGAAATATGAAATAAAAAACGAGAGCTCGTAAGTTTAAACTTACCATTTTTAGAGCCGATATATAAGATAAATTATATATATATATATATATATATATATATATATATATATATATATATATATATATATATATATTGTTGGAAACATACGAAATTTAAAACGCGTTAATTAAACAGAAATTACTAGTTAAAAAGTGTAATTGATTTTGGTGCGGAGTCATCCGAAAACTATAAAAGGGCCACACGCAACCCAATCTCTCTCTCTCTCTCTTGTTAGTTCACTGTTCTGACAGCACCCAGAGATAATATAATCTCATGGTAGCAACTTTGTTTTACAGCGTTTTTTACTCTGAAGAAACCGGCAGTTTTTACTGAAGCAATCGCAGCAAAGAAGCTCATGGTAGCAACTAGGCTAGCTAAGAAACATACTTACTATAGCATACACAACAGTACAGAAGTCAAAATACCAAGAGCCTAATTAAAAGCTAAAGACTTTTAACCTTATTTATTATTATTATAAAATTTCAAGATGCAAATTTTTCGTAGAAAGTGTATCATATTCGCTTTACTTCAGCTTTCGAATGCTTATTCATCTTCAGAAGTGTAATGCGAAATTTTACCAAAATAAATAACATTAATTCAGATATAATCTTGTCGGAAATAGTGATACCGAAAAGTTTTTAAATTCCGGTTTCGACGGTATATTTCTCTCTGACAATTATGTGCGAAATTGTACCGACATCCGAGAACTTAATTCAGAACGGAACTGACTCTTTCGGAATAATTATAAATAAGCATTAGATAGTAAATAATAACTGTTGCTGCGATAATAGTATATATCGTTAATTATTGTTAAACTAAAAATAATTCGCTCAATTATTTATACTAAGATCAACAATTTAAAATTAATTTGCAACCAATCATTTCAGTTTAAAGCATTACTGATATTTTACGGCATTAAAATAATCATTTTAGTAAAAGGAAAATGTTAAATATATGAGATTAGAGTTAGGAGCTTAAATTATAGTCTGCTAATTACTATAGTAATTGACGTCATCCATCGCCTTTAAAAACATGCATACGAAACGCATAAGAAAAGATGCTTTTTTCGTTTGCTTTTATATAAAATAAATACAAAATTTCATTATCAAATTTCACTCTCTAAACCCGTTATAAAGATTTGAATATTTATAAGCCCAGCTCATTCCTCGAACCCGTATAAAATATTACTTATTAAAATTTTTATATCAGTAACTAAACCCAGGCAACACAACTTCAGGAGCCAGGCTCATTCTCTAAACCAGTTAAAGATTTTAACTTCATTTCTTCGAAATTATATGGTCAAACACTTAGGAACCATGTCTCTTAATCCAGGTGAAACCAATCAGGTAAGGAGGCCAGGGGACCCTGCCTGGTCTGTTGGTTTTAAATGCACCTCACCACTGTTGATTTTTTAACAAATCGAAATTTCAGTAAGAAATAAAGAAATCTATCTGCCGTATTTAAATGGTTTTTATATATGTAATTTTCCTTTCAGGCAGCGAAAAGGGAACTTATATACAAACAATTTATTTCCTGCAAATATCGCTCTGGTTATCTCTCCATACGCGTTTCGACCACTTATGATCTTGTCACTGGAGCTGTATCGGACCGAGACCAACATTCGCAGGAAATAACTGATATATGAAATATAAATTTCAAGGTATGTCGGTAGGATATTGCAACCTGCCACCTACCGACCTCGATGTCAGACTGAAAAATATCGCCAGTCTAACGACATCTATGAATTCCTAGAGCAGTGAGAATTAAAAAAAAATAAAATTTCGGCAAGAAATAAAGAAATCTATCTGCAGTATTTAAATAGTTGTTATATATGTAATTCTCCCTTCAGGCAGAGAAAAGGAAAAATATATACAAACAGTTCATTTCCTGCAAATACCGCTCTGGTCTTCTCTCCATACGCGTTCCGACCACCTTATGATCTCGTCAGTGAAACTGTATCGAACCGAGAGCAAAAATTCGCATGAAATAAATGATATAGGAAATATAAATTTCAAGGTAATGTCGGTAGAATATTGCAATTTGCCACCTACCAGTTATTTCCTGCGAATGTGGCTTTCGATCCGATACAGTTCCACTGACGAGATCAGAAGGTGGTCGAAACGCGTATGGAGAGAGGACCAGAGCTGAATTTGCAGGAAATAAACTGTTTGTATATATTTTTCCGTTTTTCTGCCTGAAAGGAGAATTACATATATAACAATCCCTGTTGATGTTGATCTTATTAATATTAATCATGAAAATTTATTAAAGATTACATTGAAATCTCTGCAATCACAAATAAGGTAAATACTAGTAGAAGATTTACTTAGTTTCGAACAATTAGGAAATAATCCTGGTGGGAAAAATCAAACGCGTTACCTTAAGGAAAATAATTAATAATTATAAACAAGACAAAATTGAAACAAATTCAATTTACACTCTCCAAATCCGAATTTTGTATAGAATATTCTTTTACAGATTGTTGAGAACGGTGGGCGGTCTCATAAACAATACCATCGTGTTCAAAAATCTTCAATTTGATAGTTTTTAACAGTGGCGGTGTATCTCCTTAGAATATGTAGATTATGCATTGTATATATGCATGAATTTTTAAATGTTAATCCAATAGGCTTAATCAAATCATATTCACACTGCTTGAAAGGACGTACGTCAATTTCCACCAAAAAGGACCAAGAGAAAACAAAATATTTCATTGTGATTACTACAACTATCAACAAGGCTACAAAGCCTTGATGGTCTGTAGAAATTTTGCGGGAAAAAGCTGGGGCACAAACCCAAAAATTATGCAGTGGATGTAAACTGCAATAGTGAGATCAATCATAACAGATGGGGCAGTGATTTGGAGTAAAAAAACCAGTCAGGCGAATATGAAGACCAGCCTTTTGAAAGTTCAAAGACTGACCTGTGCATGTATAACTGGAATAGTGAAACCGCCATGGAAGTAATCATAAACCTCGACATATACTTGATTTGGCGGTCGATATATTGTCGTAACTGCCAAAGAGACGCCGCCTAATCTTATCTGGACACAAAGTTGTTCAATAACTGTTTAGGGGTGTGAAAACTCCTTCAGTAACCTTGGTTGTAAAGAAATTCTGATATAAAGACCAACACCCCCCTCTCTGCGATTATTAAATCAATCAGCTAAAAAAAATAATAATCAAGAATGTTTATAATTCGACTATCAATTTCACCATTCAACCATGTTTCGGTCAGTCAGAATATCTATTTTATTTTTTAATTAATAAGTTAATTTTATCATAGGACGGAAGCAAAGAGCGAATATTTATATGTCCGATGACAATATCTTTTGTAGAACCCATCTTACAATACTATTATTTAACTATGACATATGTAAAGGGTGTTTTTTATAGAGGTATCGAACTTTAAGTTGGCAACACTTTTTTGACTGGCGGCCATTTTGTCAGCTGTCAAGTGATTTATGTTTAGTTTGGTTTAGCATTTCAACATGAATAGACTGACGCCTGAACAACGCTTCCAAATTGTGCAAATTTATTTTGAAAATCATGGTTCTGTTCGAAATACGTATCGCGCACTACGTCCATTTTACGGTCAACATAATCGTCCATCAGAGCAATTAATTCAATTAACTATGGAACGTTTTCGCACCACGTTTACTCTAAATGATAATACGCATCCACAGAGACGTCGTACAGTGCGTACAGAAGAAGTCATTGCTGCTGTAGAGCGTAGCGTATAGGAAGACCCGAATCTGTCTATCCGCCATCGTGCACAGGAATTGGATATGTGTCCATTCACTTTATGGAAGATTTTGCGGAAAGATCTTGGCTTGCGTGCTTACAAAATCCAACTCGTGCAAGAATTAAAGCCACACGATCAACTAGCAAGGCGTAGATTCGGTGAATGGGCCCAAAACAAGATTGCCGTTGATCCCGATTTTCATAAGCGAATTTTGTTTAGCGATGAAGCTCACTTTTGTTTGAATGGATACGTCAATAAACAAAACTGCCGTATTTGGAGTGATGATAATCCTCAAGTGTATGTTGAGACACCGTTACATCCAGAAAAACTGACTGTTTGGTGTGCTTTATGGGCTGGTGGAATCATTGGTCCGTACTTCTTTAAAAACGATGCTGGTCAGAACGTTACAGTCAATGGTGACCGCTATGGAGCCATGTTTACTGACTTTTTCGTTCATCAATTGAACAACCATGATGTGCAGAAGCTGTGGTTTCAACAAGACGGCGCAACATGTCACACAGCTCGTGCCACAATTGATTTATTGAAGGAAACGTTTGGTAACCGCATAGTTTCACGTTTCGGACCCGTGAATTGGCCTCCAAGATCGTGCGACTTAACGCCGCTAGACTATTTTCTGTGGGGATATGTGAAGTCGCTAGTCTACGCCGATAAGCCTGAAACGATTGATCACTTGGAGGACAACATTCGCCGCGTTATTGCCGATATACGGCCACAAATGTTGGAAAAAGTCATCGAAAATTGGACCTCCAGATTAGACTACGTCCGAGCCAGCCGTGGCGGTCATATGCCAGAAGTCATATTTAAATTATAATGCCAGAAGGCTATCTTTCGAATAAAGTAAATTTCATGTCAATTTAAAAAATTCATATTTGTTTTATTCCATTTAAAAGTTCTATACCTCTATAAAAAACATCTTTTATAAGTGAACACAAAAACATTTATAAACGATCATAAATATATCATACTTTGTAAGTAAAACATATTTTTGGAAGATCTTACATTCCAATGAAAATATTTCAAATCTTATGGGATAAAAATTTTAATTTCCCTTCTATAAAGTAATAACATCCAATGTGATTTTAAAAATCAATCTTTTCCAGAAAACATTTATACCTTTTGTACTATATCGGCATGATATGAATTTATTAGCACAAAGGACAAAGTTGACAAGATTTTCCATTAAAAGTTTTGTATAGCATAACGTAGAGCGTAGTTAACATTCAAATTGGCTGCTAGCAGATGTTTTACGTAATTATTTTTTTTTATTTACTGTAAAGGAAAGGTAAATTAAGGCATTGTAGGCCGTGCGTAAAATGTGTAAATAGTATAAAAATGATTCAGTAAATGCATGTTAATTTTTAGTTTTGAAAAGATGAATGAACAGGAGATCTAATCCAATATTTTATAGAGTCACTTGTATGAAAGTTATGTTACACTGAGTTCTAGGACACGAAATCATACAGAACAACAAAAAAGCCGATTAGTTTACAAGAAATGGCATAACTCAATATATTGGTTCAGAACGGTCTCTTGGGATGCTAAGATTCACGGTACGAGAATCTGTTAAACAATGGATCAGAAGAGTATAAAAATCACTAGACAATCAGATAGGGATTGAATTTTATCATGCTTTTTATAGAGAATCATAACCCAAAATGAGCCTAAAAGCTACTCTAAGCGAGTTGGAATCAACTAAGGGTAATCACAGGTACAATGACGGAGCATTGAACCCCTTATCTACACAATATGAGTTTTTACAACGATAAACAGAATTTCAGACCGCGTGGTCGAGTGAGGGTGAAACACATTATATGTTATTGCGAGTCAATAGATCGGAAAGGATAGGAAAACTTTCTGGTCAATAAACTTGGAACCGAACGAGATTCATACCTATACCTTGGCTGACTTGTACAAATTGATGCAGGAGACCAAGCTAACACAGTCGGTTTAAGTAAGTATCTACTCTGATATCAGGGCATTCAGGTTAGGACCGGTACATAAGAGAAAAGAAGGTATTTTTCATCCAGGAACAATTTTACTCCGGATGTGTAAACAGAATGTAAAAAGTAATTGAATGAAGGAAACTAATAAAAGGTAATCCTCGGGAGCGGGTTTTTGAAAATATCTTTCCATACAGCTTTCGGATCATTTCCAAATATAAAAGAGGTCCTTCAGTTCATGCCATAAAGAAGTGGGTACATGAATTTGAACAAATAAGTCCAGCCATCAATGATAAACATAAGGAATATAATTTAAATCCTCATTCAAGCAAAATTCAGATAGTCCCGGCATCAAAACCAACAGACTTTCCAAATCGTCCCTACATTTTGCTAAAACTCTACTTGATAATGAGATCTACATATACAATTTGCAGATGTTCGATAAAACTGCCTTTATTAGAGTTCAAAAAATCTACAAGAGCTGCACGAAAAACGATTATATCATGTGAGAGTGACAGCATACTGTGGGATGTGAAATTAAATGAAATAAACTACTTTTATATATGTGGTTCAGTGCATCTAAGTAAAAGGTTAGAAATAATTCTCCTTGTTATATTCCTAAATATATTACTAATATTATAATATAAGACACTTTCTCTATCACAATATGTAAAGGAACTATCGATACCCTTCTAACTACCTAAATACTCTTGTATGCTGTAAAATTTGAGAAACAAAGCATACAAAACTTATTTTATCTACATTTAAATACAACTTCTGTGCATTAAGCCAGTGGCGAAATTTCTGAGCAATCAGAGTAGCTTCTTTTATATTGTTATTTGCCACTAGGTAGCTGCTATCATCAGCAAAAAAAAATTTTTAAGATTACAAACTTCAGGCAGATCATTAATAAACATCAGAAACAAAAGAAGACCTAGGACAAATCTCTGAAGTACTTCACAGGAAATTTAACAAATTTGATTTTATCAATTTTGATAATTTGATAATGATTATGCAAATACGACTGGACTACATATGACTTTTGCCCCTCAGACCGAACCTAAAATTTTTTTTTTAGGAAGAAGAGAATGGTTAATAAGGTCAAAAGCTTTACTAAAATCTACAGAAATGCAAATGTATATACTTTTATTGTTTAAGTTTCCACGTACACGATTTAAAAATTCAGAAATAACACAGTATGATGAGCGATCACTACAAAAGCCATGTTGACATAGCTTAAGAATGTTGAATCGTCCACGAAAAGTTTCAACTGGTCAAAGGTAATACATTTCAGTAGTTTTGAAAACATCAGCGAAATGGCCATAAGAAGTTTGGCATTTTTTTATAGCATTACGTTATTTAGTTGCTGAAGATAATATGCTGCTAGTCAGCGTTTTAGCAATCAATTTATAGAAAACATGTTTTAATGAATAGTGAAAAATTTATCCTAAATTTGTACTTGAAGAGTTTTTAAATACGCTAGAGTATTCAAGCTCAGAAGTTTTAATTATTAAATGGACTAACGAAAACATTGTCTTCAATGGAAAATTATCGGTCTATACTTATTTGAAGATGGGAATGAGAATGCGATAACGACGAATTCTGTGCGCTCTATTGGTATGAATAACCACCATCTAAATCAACCGTTGATCATGTTTCCTTAGAATAATCAAACATGATTCTAGTAAGATAGTTGCACTTCAAAGAGTACAAAAATCTCATAAAATTGCCTAGAAAAATTTTTTCCAGGGCATACTATTTCCAAACGAAGTAACATCGTTTGGCCGCGAAGATCATCAGACTTAACGATTTGTGATTACCTCAAGAAGTTTCTATTGATAAACTAAGAAATATTCAGAAGCTAAAAACTGAAATAATTGAAGAAATCTCTAATATTCTCCTGGATATATTGCGAGGTGTTATGAAGAATTATAATTGCATATTACTAGCTTATCGATGTTGAACTTAAAATTTACCTTTCGAATCGTGAAGTTTTTACAAGATCCAGTATTCGATGACCACTTTGTATATTTTTCAATGAATTTCTGTTTTAGGTACATTAAATGATCATCTCGAGTAATATGTTGTTTTAAACTATGTCGATTTTTGATTAAAATAAAAATTTTAAAAGGGCTTTGATATGGAAGGAAATGTTATAAACGCTGCTTCGATGTTAAATGAAATATGTTGTTTCTTTCATTCGATATTTTCAATTTCACACTAATTTAACGTCAAGGTATTTAAAAAAGGTGAATAATATGCTGTACATTCCATATCTTTTAAAAACAATATAATCTTCTTGCGGCAAATATTAGCAAAATTAAAACAAATAATGAAAATATTGTTGAACTTCCTACACATATGGTATTAACAAAAATGTTTTTCGAATTTCTTATTAACTGAAAAACCGACTTACTCGATGTTTTCTTTCATAATGTAATGGAGTTATTAACTTGTTTTAAGGTTGCGACTTAGCCACTTACCTCCCAAATAAGTTTAAAATCTTGTTGTTCAACTCTGAGCAGTTCACAAGTCGTTTGAGTAACAACGGTCGTGTCCCTAGGCAAATCTTGGAGAATGGATTCTCCAAAGGTCGCTCCAACTCCCAATGTGCATACCGTTACAGTGTTCTGGAAAAGGAAATTCTTGTGAGCAATAATATTCAGGTCAAATGAAGTTTACGAGGTGCTAAATAAAGATAAGCACTATGGTTGTGTTTATTTAGGTAATAAACTTTAACAAAGTTTAGTTTTAGTAAAGTACATATATATAACAGTGGTATTAATAAAACGAAACAAAGCGAAACGATCGTTTGTTAAACTAAATTTGGTTTTCGCATTTCCTTATGTAATAAATGGGAACATAAAAAAGTTGTAAAACCTAAAATTAACTCAAACCTATTTTTAAAAGATGTTTTTAAATTATTGTTATGGATGAAGATGACACTTGGTAACAGTTTTTTTAGGACAATTTTTGGGAAGTGTATTAAAATCAGATTGGATGATTTCTTGAAAGATAACAAAATTTTGTCTGGTTTTCAATGTGAATTTCGGTCGGACTAAGCAGGAATGATGTATTAGTGCATGTTAAAGATTATAAAATTCGTGGGTTTAATAGCAAGTTTAAAACACTGTAGTACACCAAATTTTACTGGATAAACTTGAAAATACTGAAATTTGAGGTCCCGTGTATGAACTGTCTGAGTCATATATAACCAATCGAACACAAAAAGTAAGAATAAATCAAACATTAAACGAAACATTAAGTATGGAATTTGTGATGCCGCAGGGTATGACACTAGGAGCCCTATCCTCGAACTGGGGAACGTGAGGTGAATGGAGGAAAGGTGGCGAATGGGTATTCTTGAAATGTTCATCACTCCTCGTTCGCCCGGTGGAAGGCAAGCGAACGGTGAAACATGCGCAAATGAAATGTCAGCCACTAAATGACATATTTAACGCACGGATTTCAAAAAATAAAATGGAATTAAAAAATTTATTTTATTTTTGGTTCTTCAAAATAACTCGTCATTAAAAAAATAATATGTTGGCGAACCATTTCTGTAAGATGTTTTATTTTTTGAGTAAACAGTTGAAACGTTAATTAGGTGGTACCCCGATATTTTTAATATTTTCAAATTTTTTTATAAAATATCCTTAGAAAGTTGAATATGTCTCGCAAATATTAAGTGAATTTGAGATTACGGACATATACAATTATTACAGGAGATTCTGTTCATAACTCAATTGTATGAGCATATTATTTAAAAATGTTTTTCTAGGGCTAGTTCTGCTTATGGATTTAACATAAATACTTGTGTCCATAACAGCCGAGTATCTTAGTTTTAAACAGTTAAATCTAAGATAATTCTTTTCAGGAAGCAACTTATAATAAATTTGATAAATCACATTTTATAAGTTATCTGAAACTTTTATTTAAATAAGTAACAAATTTTATATTTAAATTATGTTAACTACATCACTTAACTTAACTAGACTGTGCTAAACACTATACGACACTACAATTAAATAAATATTATGATTATAATTTATCGAGACATATAAATTTGAACCCTACAAACCAACGAATGAGGTCCTTCAGCATAAAAACCTTATTTAAGGTACATTTGATCTTCAAGCCTCTACAAATCTTTATAAAATAAAAAAAATATATATTAAAAGTTGAATGTGAGATCCGCCAGTATCTTGAATGGATGTCTTCTGTCTGGTCTTTCGTTTTGATCCCTGGTCATAAACAGTTTCTCTATCATTGTTCAAGTTTCAGGTTTTCTTTCAAATTTAGTTGTCAGGACAGAACATCTTGCAGTAAGAGGCTGGATATTTTGTGAATTGATACAATAAATAACTCATAGTTTCCGTAGTGGAATGGGATGATGGCTGATGACTATGTAGAATTGTAATTTCCATCGTTTCAAGGTTTATCAGTGCTGGTTTTCTGCAATTACTGTCAATATATTACTTTGTATATAGACTGCTGTTTTTCGTGATATCCCTTTTTCTTTATATATTAGAATCTCAAAGTACTGGCTCTTTGTATGCATTTTTGTTTAACAGTTCTAGAGTGTCAATTTAAGATAAATTTAATCCAGACAAAGTACAAATATTGTAATGGCAATTAATAACTTCACAAAAATAACAACAGCAATATTTTTTTTTGTACTTTTAACGAATAATTTAACGTATCCAAACTAATTTTTGCCTAAAATGGCAACCAAATATACTACGGACATTTTCGGTCTGACAGCTCAATTCAATTCTCGGGTTTTAGCATGTTCATATCTGTGGCAACATTGGCTTTTCAAGAATACGGCTTTTACTGTCAAAAAGTTCACATCGCCATTCCCATCGCTATTCACATCACCTGTCACATCACACTTTCGAGGATAGGAGCCTAGGTCTTACCCCTTTCTTAATATATATAAATGATCTCTTTAGTGTTCTCCCAAGTGAAAGAAGTGAATGTTTGTCATGCTGATGATACAGAGAAGAGACATTTCAGAAAGTAAAGGATTATTTTCGAGGACGGATTATGGAGAGATCAGAATCTTGTGACTATTAATATCAAGAAAACTGTCAACATAGTCTTTTCTATAACTAATAGGGTTGATCCTCAATTTCCTAAAATGAAAGTGCATGATTAGGAATGAATTATGGGTGAGAAATAGTGTGGATGTGTTGAGTCCGTGACAGTGACAGGAATCTCAAATGTGATGCTCATTTAAGCAATGTAACTATATAACTTCGCCCACTGAGAGAATCTGAAACTGTTAAGAATGGCATAACAGGCTTTAATTAAATCGGTTCTCGCATATGGTTTAAATGTCTGGGGCAATGCATGAGGTAGCATTCTTTATCCTTTAACTATTATTTAAAACGATACAATAGAAATATTCCTAAATAAAACCAAAAAGAATATTCTAAAATTTATGGAGAAGTATGATAAATAGAAAAGTTTTATTATGTACAATGTCCATACCGGGTCTGTTCACAGTAAAGGTTTTACCTTTCTTTTGTCGTTATATACTACCTCGTCGAGGTATATTATGTATATCGGTCCAAAGTCATTTAATTTGTTACCTTTAGAATTAAGATCCAGGGTAAATGTGTATTATTTTTTGTGTGGGAATCTCTGAGTGGATAAAAGCAAACCAATATCAGATACGGTGCCATTATTCAATTAGTATTGGAAGTGGAGATGATTTTGGATATTGCTTTTGTGTTAATATTTTTGAATGCGAGTTAATATATACGTATGTAACATTCCTATATAAATAAGGATAAATTTAATTTGTTTAGTTTGTGATAGTATTTTGGAAAGTAACATTTTGTCATCTGATATCCAGACAAGCTGCTTGTAGCTTATAGATTCAACAAATACATGGATATGGAAAATTATTGTAAATTTCCCCATTGGTTGTAATAGATTTGTTATTTATTATTATTATTATCATCTGCATCAATATTGGGGTGCATTCTAGGCTATTAGAATGCACTTAACATAAAAGTCACTGTTGCTAACGGATACCCAGTCTAACGACGAACAGTGATACCTGGAATTTGTGTAAAAAATATGCCGAAATATTTATCTGTATTTTGCTCAAAATTTAAAGACTGTATATTCGAAATATGTATAACAAAAAATGCAGTATTGCACGGTGTGGTTCGAATAGAGATATCATTCTCATTTATAATGAGCAAAAGATTATAATTCAGTAGGTAGCAAAAACTCGTACTGTTATCAAAATAGCAGGTGAAAAGCCTTGACAGCAATTATCGAAGTCACGGGTTTCGAATATATGTTTAGGTTTTCGGTACACGCCGTGTATGCAAAAGTATTTTGGCTTCAATTTTATTTGATGTAGAGGGTGTCCAGTTTTCAAGTGATTTTCTATATGCTAAATTCCCTATTACAAAAGATAAAAAAATGGGCTTCACAGCTTCCTATCCTATTTTTTTTCTAAAATATTTTTTGTCCCATACTAAATTTTATAGCAGTTTTGGTTTCTGATATACAGAGCAAAATTTAAAGTGGAGTACTAATTTATTACCAAGAATTGAGGATCTTTAAATGTTCACTACACTAAAAATAAGTATTTTTTAATGAAACACCCTTCATATTATCTTTCTCTTATTCATCTCTATAAGAGCTCTTAAAAATAAGAAATACTCCAGAATTATGTTAAGGTAAAAATTAAAATTTAGACTATTTTTTTTCAAATATGTTTTTCCACGCAATAGGCTGGAGCCGTACGTATAAAACAAAATTTACACTCTTATTTTTATCACTGATCAGAACGGACATATTTGGCTATAAGTAATATAATAATTCCATTTTCAAGTTATTAACTGTATATCAAATAAAATTGAGGTTCGACTACCGAAACCTCCATGTTCTATTTGGCAACCGCTGCCAAGATTTTTGGTCGGCTATTATGATGGTCGTACAAGTTTTTATTAATTATCAAACTATTATTTTTCGCCCAGTATAAATTGTGTAAAGATGCAGAAACCACAGATAGTGTTACGTGAAAACTTTATATCTCCATTCAAGAGAACCGCACGGCTACAGAAAGCTCAGCGTGTGACTTTGGCAACTACTCCCTCGGCTTTAAATTGCTATTTTGGTGGCAGTGCATATTCTGTGATTTATTAAATCATTTCCTTTGATCTTGTATAAATTTTAATTATTATGCAAATAAGTCAATTGGTAAACTTTTTTTTTGTATATATAAGTGCATGGCAGCAATGCATTTTTTTGGTTATAAATGTTCCAAATAAACAGTCTTCAAAGTCTCAGGATGATGCAAATAACTATTTGCCATTTTTTTGTGAATACTCCAGGACCTGTTGTTTGTCGTTGGACTGATGGCAGCAATGAATTTTCATGTTAATTAATTAATTTTTTCATTAACTAAAAATTTAATTACTCCATCTCAACATAGCTTCTTTAAGGGTAGGTCGACGACAACTAATCTCATGATTATGACTTAGGATATAGCTGAGGCTATTGATCATGGTTGTCAGATGGATGTTGTTTATTTGGACTTCACAAAGGCATTTGATCGTTTGGACCACTCCATCTTACTTAAGAAATTGTCGTCATTTGGATTTTCAGATTCACTAATAAAGTTATTTTAATCATATCTCCATAATCGTATTCAGTATGTTGAAATTCGCGATTCTCGCTCAGTGAAATATATTTCAAGTTCTGGTGTGGCGCAGGGATCAGTACTGGGACTTTTATTTTTTAATATTTTTATTAATGACATTGTTTCTGTTGTTGACACAGATATTTTATTATATGCCGATGATGTTAAGCTCTATAAGAGAATAAATTGCTTACAGGATTGTATAGAGCTTCAATCGAACCTGGAACATGTGGTGTTCTGAAAATTATCTGCAGCTCAACGTGAAGAAGTGTAATGTTATGACTTTCACTTCGAAATTTTATTCATTTCGATATGAATATTCGCTGAATACCGTGCTACTCTCGCGGGCAGATCTTTTTAAAGATCTCGGAGTCACTTACGATCCCAAGCTTTCATTTTCTTTTCATATGAATAATAACGTTTCTGAGGCCTCAAGGGTTTTTGGGTTTATCTTGCGTTGTACTCAAGATTTTAATAACACTGACGTCATCAAATTACTGTATTTCTCATATGTGCGGTCTAAACTCGAATACGCATCAGTTCTGTGGTCCCCAGGCTACAATACCCACGTCAATACTTTGGAGAGGGTCCAAAGAAGGTTTTTGAAATACCTCAATCTTAAGAGCTTTGGGGTTTATCCTACCCAAGGTTTTTCACATGAACTATTGCTTCAGAAATTCAATTTTTCATCTTTAAAGGTACGGCTGGAATTTTTCTTACTAACAATTCTTTATAAGGTACTTAACAATTTGATTGACTGTCCTAATATTTTAGCTAGAATAAACTTAAGTATCCCTCGTATAAATTGCCGAAATTTTAACGTATTTTATCTCAGAACTCCTAGAACTAACGTGCTCAAATTTTCGCCTCTATATTCCATGTGCGACATTTATAACAAGAGTAATAGCTTTGACATATTCAGCTCATCTCTAGGAACTGTCTGCCGGATTTTGGCACATTGACCTTGGCATTTCTGTCTTTTTTTCTCTTTCTCATCCTTAATTGAATTGTATGTTCACCTTTGTATATATGAAAGTAGATATCATAGCATTGTATTGTACATTAAGTGTTAGAATTAATTATTTTAGTTAAATTTTTATTTGTATTTAAATTGATATATATTTTAGTCGTTTGATGCTAATTTAAAATTGTTCGTTTACGTATTATTTGTGTAATCACTGCCTTGTAGTTGGGTCTCAAGACCTGTAGGGCAGTTATTGTAAATAAATAAATAAATAAATAATTCCAACAGCGCAAAAACACACTGTAACATTGATCCTAATGACACATTAAATACAGTAGCGAGCTCCCAAGTTACTCTGAAATCTAATTTCTACAAACGTGTTTAAAACCCGTTATATTCGCGTAATAAGTGTTTCGTATAATAAATTTAATAGATGCCTAGCGTAATATGTAAACAATTTGCTGCGACCTAGTTCGCGTCAAGCCAGGTTATGCAATGTGGTGTTGCAAATATTTTCTCTAAAATGGAAACAATGCATATAATCTTTAGGTATTATGTTGCAAGATATTGAGATAGAGAAAGGATTTGTATGACTTAAATAAAGTATTCAGCCTTGTTACTACAAAAATATATTTTATGATTTTTCAATCAGTTAGTTTTCATTTGATATTTTGGATAATTGGCCTAGAATCAAAAAATGTTGTCTCTCATGAGCTGAACTTCCAAATTCAATTGTTCTCTACCTTAGAGCTAGGTATTAATTGTTTTTAATATATATTTCGCATATACAAATTTTATCCACTCTTGTCCGTTTCTTGCTATTCTTCCTACCTCTGCCCATGTTTTTCCTCCTCTTCAGTATGTCTCCCAGAATTCCATCCGTTTGCCTTTCAACTTTTTCTTGTTGTTTTTGATTCCCAAACTTGTTTGACCGGTCTTGCATTCTTCATCTTTTGTAATTTTCACCAAATCAGCTGTCTTCTTTCTATGAAGTTTAATGTAGCTTTCTAGGTCCTCTCTTAATTTTCTATTTCTTATTCTGCTCAGTATATATGGCGACACTTCTAACTCTTTTAGGATACTTCAATTCGACTGCCTGAGTATTACTTTTCTGACTTCTGGTTAATACTCAAGATCCACACCCAATTATCAGGATCGGTTTAAAAAATGCTCTCAATACATTCATTTTTGTTTTCTGGAGATTTCTTTCGTACTTATAATTTTTCACTTGATCCATTTTAATCTCTTAAATTTATATATTTATTCTTTCTTGTTCACCTCGTATTACCATTATTTTGGTTTAATTTTTTTTTGTTACTATTTTATCAATATAATATTTTCAAATTTGTTTGTAAACCCTTTTCCAGGAAAGCTCCCTATGAATTATCTATTATTTCTACATATTTATACCCTATATAAATTTCTTTGCATTTTTATTTTGTTATTACTTCGTCATTAAAAATTGTAAACAAACCCTCCCCTTATCTCAATTTTTCTTTTGTTGAGGAGTTTCTGCTCTCCCTAACGGTGTGGTTACTATTATTTCTGTATATTAAGAATTTCTATTTTTTTTTAATTTCCCTCTTGCTCAATTTTTCCCATAGTTTTTCTCTTCGCATTCCATCAAATGCGTTTTCCAAGTCAATGAATTCCAACTATACCTTTTTGTCCATAGAATTTTCTCGAGTTAGGCCTTACAGTTAAGGTTTGAGAGTGATTTTAATTCGATCTTTAAGCTAGTTAATTTGGAAAATTTCTAACAAACTGGTAGCGCTGTTCTGGTGCGGCGGTGTGGATGTGGGATGTTGTTGTAAGTGCTCAGCTCTGTCTAAATGTCTAGCTACAGTGTGTTTGGTAAAGTTGGTGAAAGTTTTTCATCCAAGATAACTGCATATTATAATATTTCTGAGATAATATGGAGCTCCACAGATGAGGCGGAGGACTTTGTTTTGAAAGTTATTTAATCTGCTGAATATTGATCTGCCCATGATGATCTACGTTGAGGCACCAAAGGACAGATCGATCTTTAGATGATTAGTTTGAGCTTTAAACTGAATTTGCTCTTTCGATTCAGCAGAGAACAGAGAGGTCTCAAAGCACCTTTGGTTTTAATGAGTAGATAACGGATATTTAGGAGCCAATGAAGCTTTTCGCCGAAGTTCTAAGTATTTATTTCGCTTGAACTTTCTAGGCAATTTAAGTTCTAGAAATGGATAGCCGATCTTCAGGGATCGCAAATCTGCATCTCGTGAACATAACAGACTGCATTTTTGTAGGGTTAAATTTAATTTTCCAATTTGCCACTCATATCTCTAGCTTATTTATATGTCACTAATTAATTGAAATGATCCTGAGGACATGTAATCGTCGTATAGTGAGTAAATAAGTAGAGTGTGGTATATCTGTCGTATGTAGGTTGAATAGAGTGGGGGACGGAGGGGAATTTTGAGGAATTCCTGCTCTAATTGACCTCACTGTATATACTGCGTCATCCGACGATACTAAGAATGTTCTTCCCTCCAGGAAACCAGTCTTACCAGATATTTGAGGACCTTATAGAAGTAGTAGTAGTCTAATAAGTCTAATTATAAGCCCATTAAGCCACATCTTATCAAAGGCCTTGTTAATATCGAAAACAGTAGCCCCAGTATGAAATTTTCTATTGAAACCCTGGACGTTGCTATGGCTCCCTCGGAACCCCAGTTGCTCCGAAGGCGAGATGTATCTTTCAGCTATAAAGTCGATCAATTCACTTAAAATAATTCTTTCCACAGATAGAAAAGTAGAATAATAGGCCTGCAACCGTTGATATCTGTTTCTAATCAGAATCATCTTAGCTACTTTCCCATCTAAGGAAAGTGACATGTTTGCAATACTGTATTACCTATGCCAGTGATAGCCTTGTCCGAAGCTCTCTTTATAGTTGCGTAATGCAGACCATACAAACTTGGCATTTTCCTGATGATGAGACTAGAGAAAATCCCTTTGATTAAGTCAAGACCGACTATCGGTATACCAGGATCGATAAGGCGTATAGATTTATAAATAGTAACTGTTCTAGTATTTTTTTGTAAGATTGACTATTCGGTTGAACTGCGATTATAAAATTTGTCTGTTAATCCATTGAATTTGTCTTGCAGGTCCGTCAAGTTGATGTTGTCGTTAATTATATGCGGCAAAGGCTCCTTTTATCTGACATCTATTCTTTTTGTGTATAGGCTATCTTCATGGATTTGTCAGCATTGACAATACAAGCCGAGCAGCTCTCGACGTATCTCCTTTGAAGCTCTAGACACTTGATAGCAGGATCACCAGTCCTATAAGCCTTGTTCTTGAGACGTTTTTTTTCCTGATCCTAATTTTCAAATTAGCCAGAATTTCCCTTAATTTTGGACATGTAAACACTGACAATTTGGCGAGGAGCTCTTTAAATTTTGGGTCTTCATGTTTAGATCCTCGCCATCGGATCGCCATATTCAATGCATATCAGCAGATGGTCAGAGGTAAGCTCATGCAGGACCAGCTTTTTATTGCATTGCATTGATTTTTCAATTATTTGTTTCTTTTTCAATATGTGACCTTGCATACTCCTACCTTCTCGAAAACCAGTTTACGTTTCTTCCGATGTGTTCACAATAATTGGTTGCCATGCCCTGGATGATTTTCTTATATATCTCCATTGCCCTGCTCAATAGTGTTATCGCTCTGTAGTTATTGCAGTCTTACCAGAATCAATTTTTGGGTATCGGTGTTATTAACGCTATTTACCAATCTTTAGTTATCTACTCTTATGTATTTCTAAAAGTATTTCCATACTGCGTTTTTTAATAATTCTAAGATTTCTACTGTGCTTATCATATCCTGTTGCCTTACTGTTCTTAAGTTCTGTTGTTTTTTGTAGTTTTTTAAAAGTTATTTGCTTGTTATAACCTTCCTTATACAGGAACCTGCATGCTAGATCTGGTCTTTGGTTATTCATAATTTTTTTAGAGCTTTTAAATAGTATCTCAACATAAACGTAGCTAAACCTAAGTTCATGGTATTTAGTCGAACAACATACAACATCACGTTAAAAGTAAATGGAGCGCAGATAGAAAACATCGAAAGATTTAAATACTTGGGAAGCATTATTACGCGAGATCTGGACGCTGACTGTGAGATTAAGAGTAGAATAGAGATGGCGCTCGCAACATTCAACAAAATGCGATCATTTTTATGCGATACACTTAAAACTAAGACAACAAATGATACAATGCTACGCGTGGTCAGTATTATTATAGGGTGTCGAAACGTGGACATTAAAAATAAACACAATCAATTGTCCTAAGGCTTTTGAGATGGGGTTACATAGAAGAATTCTTCGCATCTCATGGGTAGAACATACATATAACATATATGTTCTGCGAAGGGCGAATATTAAGAGAACATTACTGACCACAATAAAGTGTAGAAAAATATCATATTTGGGGCAAGTACTTAGAAGAGAAAAATACCGCTTATTAAAACTAATACTCAAAAGTAAAATTGAAGGTCGACGAGAAATTGGAAGAAAACAACAATCATGGCTTCGAAACATTCGAGAATGGACTGGCATACGGAGTGCTGAACAGCTTTTCCATATGGCGGAAGACAGAACGACTCTTGCTATTGTGATCGCCAACGTCCCGGAGACCGGACAGGGCACTTAAAAGAAGAAGATACATCCCAAAAATTTCTACCATCAAATATAATTTTTATGAAAGCCAGTCCATTGATTTTGTGACCATTGCGTGACTTCTAGACATATTTTATGCTATAAACCTTTAGAGTAAGTAAAATAGTTTTCGACATAGTGGCATCTAGAAAATAGTTGGACATGCTGCATGGATAAAAGAATGAAATTTGGAGTAAAATGAGATTGCAAGTTTTTAATTAGTCTCGTCTGATCATAAATTGCCAGAAATTAAAAAAATTTTACTTTTGTTAATATCTTCTTAGTAAAAAAGTTTGAAGTTTGATTTTAAACTCAATATTTAAACTATTATGGATTTAGCTGCATAAAATATGAACTCTTTTTAGGTTTCCCATTAAAACTTTAGGGGCATAGAGAATCGAGTTAGTTAGCATACAAATTGACTCTTAGCAATTAATTCTTTATAAAGAAAGTTCAAATTAAAGCCGTAAAGAAGTTGGCTTCCCGTGAATTGGATTAAAGACATAGGTATTATGTTGGTAGTTGAAAAAGGCATTAAAACGCTTAACATTTAATCTTTGAATTGTTAGGTACAAAGTACTCTGTTAACGTATTAACTTCTCCCTTTGCATGAATAGCTTTAGTATTTGATTAGCTTAATTACAATTTGTTTAGATATGAAGTGGGTTATTAAAAATAATGATTCACAATGTTACTAAAAAGATAAACAACTAAAAAATGTTTTTTCAGTAAAACAATTATTATAGCAACTGATAAAAAAACGTAGCTAATTGCCTCATTAAATTATAAAAAAATAGATAATATTATATAAAATTGAAAAAATGTTATGATGAGGTTTCCATAAGGTTGCCGTACATAGTGTGTAAAATGTCTTTCATAACGAGTCGACAGATATTTCTTGAAATTTGTGTTGTTTTAATAATCCTTCAGGTAATATACAATAAAGATAACATTCTAAGCCATAGGTAAATATAGTGATGTAAATTCCGAGATGGATGAGATGTAAACAGAGGTGTTAGGGGCAATGTAAGAACAAACCCTACATAAAATGTAACAACAAAAATGGTTTGTGGCCAAGAGGGGTGGGGGATCAAATTTGGCTAGAACAGGTTTTTTTGAATCTACAAGCCAAGAAATACATTTTGGAAAAAAAGTTTCAAATAAAAGTTGTAGAGATTTTAAAAATCTACAGTTTCAGCTTTTGTGCGATCATTTTTGTTAATTTATTTTTTGCAAAAAGACGAAAAAACTCTCAAAATAGGCCATGTTTTTCATTTATTGCAAAATTAATTTTCTTACTCTTTTTTGCCTTTAAAGAGAAGCCCTCGTCTTTCTAAACAAAATGATATTTTATAATAGTAAATCGGATAATTTTTTGCTGAGATAGTGTTAATTGTTTATCCTAAGAAGCAAAATGTTGATCACTATAACTTTGTTTTGAATGAACATTTTTACCTCCACAGAGGTTTGATCTCTTCGTGAAGGCCTAAACTTTCATATCTTGTTAGAGGTAAATAAAAGAATTATTTTCAACCCCTTAAATATCGCTTTAAGAAAGGGCGTGTTTTTTTTATAAAGAAATCAAATCATGTATTTCAACAACGAATGTACCAATTTGGGTTTTTTTTTTAATCTGGGGTGTCTCGAAAAATTATGAATCTGGCACACTCCCTTTTTTAGAGCGATATTTAAAAGGTTGAAAATTAATTTTTTTATTTGCTCCTAACAAGATATGAAAATTTAGACCTTAACGAAAAGGTTGAGCCTTTGGTCAAAATGTTCACACCAAAAAAAAATTAGAGCTGTCAGTATTTTACGCTATGGAATAAACAAATAACAATATATCAGCAACAAATTATCTGATTTACTATTATAAGATATCATTTCGTTCAAAATGACAATAGCTTTCCTTTAAAATCAAAAAAGTGCAAAAAAAATTTGAAGTAAATAATTATTATGCAAAAAATGGCCGATTTTTTATTTTTTTTTTGGCAATTTTGCAATAATAAATTGACGAAAATGATGATATAACAGCTAAAATTGAAGGTTTTTAAAATTTCTACAACTTACATTTGAAACTTTTTTTCAAAATGCGTTCCTTGTTAGGTTCAAAAAACCTGTTTGACCCCCCCCCCCTGGCCCCAACCTATTTTTTGCTGCTACATTATATATATATATATATATATATATATATATATATATATATATATATATATATATATATATATGAGTTTGTTCTTACATTGACTTCAACACCCTTGGATAGGTCTCATCCGTCACGGAATTTACGTCAAAAACAACCTTTTTACCTATGGCTTGGACTATAAGGAGACTGTGAAGATTCTCTATTACTAGGCAAAATATTTTAATTATTTTCTACAAAAAGTATATATAATTAAATAAATTTTTCTACATAAAGTTCTCCATTATTAAATTTTGCAGTAAAGTACAATTAAATACTTATTAATTGTTTCTCTTTTTCTTTAGTAATGATGTCTACAGGTGTAGTGAGAGCAATCGAAATAGTACAAATTTGTAATGTATTGCTGTCAAGTTCCTTACAGGAATTTAAGACTTTTGTTGCTTTAATAACGTTACGACTTATTTTATTTAAACCATCTTAAGACTTATTTGGTTAACTGAAAAAAAAACGAAAACATGATTTTTTTATGAAAAATTTTATAAGTTAGGTTATAATTTGTTTGCCTTAAGAACTATTTACTGTAAATAACTTCTTTCACTAAACTAACTATTTAAACTAAATTTATTTGTTATATTTTTCTTAGGTGTAGTAATTATATAAGCTATTGCCTGTTGTATTGTCCTAAGCAAATTAAATTTGAGAAGTTTAACTGGGGCTTTACTTTTTAAATAAGAGCTAAAAATATCTGAAATTCATGGTACTGGGTGTGTTTCTTTAAATGGATCATTTCTATTTTGAACTTTTTCTTGTAATAACATTCTTTGAGTTGTATTGTTTCAACATTATTAGGGTCAGAGTCATGTAAATTATCAATTGAATATTTGTTAGTGCGGTGTTGTTTGTGTTATACCATTGAATACTATAGAGGATGTCCGGTAAATAACTCATAATTTCCCGGAAGCATACAAGGGAGGTCAAAATAACTCTACTTTGCCATAGAAAAAAAAATCCTAAAGTGTCCGTTAACGGAGATACAGAGCCCTAAGTTTTGGACCGATGTGTATAATTTAATGAAATTTTAATATTTTATAAAGACCATAAAGACTCGTTAAACCATACTATAGTAGATATTTTCGATCATCAGGGAAGTCAGGAACGGACTTGCAGCCACACTTGTAGGGCCTAAATTTTGATAGATGTAATTTTACAGAGCTAAAAATTGATTTTTTACATAATTTGGTCATTGCTATTCAAAAAAAGTATTCTTAATTTATTTCGATAAAACAAGATAAATCGTTTTTATGCGAAATACTCAAAAGTTACTAATGCTGAACACAAACAGGTAAAAATCAGGTTGTTATTGTTAATAACAACATAACGAATTACTATTAGCGGAACTTATGAAAATCGCCTTCAAGTAAAATAATTTAAAAAATGGAAGAATATTCTTACACGGAGAATGCTGATGTGCATTTTATTTGTGGTGAAGCGCTGTCAAATTCTTGGAAGACGAGAATACTTCATGCTGAAAGATTTCCAATTGGAACACTGCCAAGTCCAAAAATCTTTCAAAGGGTTGATCGAAGCCCAAGTGAAACAGATCAAAGATAATTAGAATAATTAAAAAATAATTATTGGAGTTAACGAATTAATTTTTTTACATGTTTTATTCAGAGTCATTTTTGCTGCGACGTGGCGATGGGGGCCTTCATAGGAGAGCACGAGACCTTCACGTAGAGGAACAAATTTTGCAAGATATTGCTGACAACTCTTCAAACAGCATAAAGAAGATTGCTATGCAAAACAGTGTTACAAAATGAAACTCAAACAGAACAGTTACTTCACCCGTACCCCGTTGAAAAAGTACCCGCTATGTCTCCGGATCCGGATCGCGCAAAACTTCAATACCCCAATTAGTTTATACAGCAATATAACCTAAATATAAAGTTTTCCAACCTTATTTTGTTTACCGGGGCCAGTTTGACAAGAAATGGCATCATAAACTCACACAATTTAAATTTTTGGGCTGATGAAAACCCGCACGCTATAATTCAAAACAAACACCAACAACGGTTTATTGTAAATGTGTGGACTGGCATCATAGGAAATAACCTTAAAGGTCCACTTGTTATGGAAGGAATACTCAATGGCGAGATTTGTTTACAATTTTTGCAGCAAAATTTAAACTATTTATTTGAAGACGCACCTCTTGATAGAAGAAGGCAAATGTGGTACATGCATGATAGTGCTCCACCTCTTTTTAACCATAGCAACTGACACGTAACTAAGGTTTTTGGCCCTCGATAGATAGATAGGTGAAAGTGGGGTTATTTTATGACCACCAAGGTCTTCAGAGCAAAATCCCTTAAACTTTTGCTTCTGGGGACATCTAAAAGAACTAATTTATTTCACACCAGTGAATACTAGAGAAGAACTACTAGCGAGAATAGCACAACATTCTAACGAAATCGGTAATAATGCCGGATTATTATTTGCAGTACAGCGGGAAAATTTTCGAAGAATAAGAAAATCGAACATTTGCCAAAATAACATTTGGAAGTTTTTACTATTTTTGTATTTTAATAACATTGCAAATTAATTGAGTCCCTATCAACCCTTTCAAAAGTTTCTGGACTTGACAATGTCTGAGCTGGAATCTTTCAACAGAACATTTTCTTGCCTTCGAAGTGCGAGACAGCGCTTTCCCATAAATTAAAGCACATCAGCACATCCTGCGTATTTCAAATGTTTGTGTTTAGCATTAGTAACTTTTGAGTTTTTCGCATAAAAACCGATTTATCTCGAAAACCGCCAGTTTTATCGAAATAAATTAAGAATACCTTTTGTGAAGAGGAGTGACCAAAGTATTTAAAAAATCAGTTTTCAGCTCTGTAGAATGACACCTATCCAAAAATTAGGCAAAACGAGTGTGGCTGCAAGTCCATTCCTGACTTCTCTGATGATGTAAAACATCTAGTAGTATGGTTTAATGAGTTTTTATGGCCTCAATAAAATATTAAAACTTCATCAAATTATACAAGTCGGTTCAAAACTTAGAGCTGATAAGATAAATCGCTGGGTACTCCTTTAGGGCTCTGTATTTCCGTTAAGAGGTTATTTTAACCTCGCCTATATGCTTCAAGAAATTAGGAGGTACTTACCGGACACCCTGTATTTATGATTTTGGGTCCAATTTGCTAATTAATCTTTTGTAAATAACATTTGTTTGTTATTCCTTGGGAATATCTGATTTTAATTTAGTGTAAAAGCCTTTTGAACTGTGAGATGATTGTTCGGTAATCATAATATTGTGTGGTTTCAAAATTGTTTTGATTGGATATCTAATTTCAGATAAATACAGGAGGGCGACATTTTTATTACTATAATGTTCTTGTGTTCTTTTTTTATTATCGGCTCGAAAAATTTTCTAGATTAGTTGTCATATGATAACGTGGTTTTTACGTATTTTAGATTCTGGGGTCGGATTTGTGAGTGGGAAAACTTAATTGCTCTATCTGGTAATTCTGCGATTAGTTAATTTTATTTCCTCGCATTTTTATTAATACTTAAAATCTTTTTTCCTGGAGAGGAAACACTACCTTCATACAGTGTGAAAAGTACTGTCGGATTATTAGGACTGACTCACCCCCCCTCCCCCGCTGACTGAAGGAACTACTGATTTCCCTTAGTCTGCCGTTAGCCGTAGCTACTAGCAGCACAAGGCTATTCAGGGAGCCTCCGGTTTCCAGGCAATTAAACCTTAACAAACCTAACAAACCTCTGGTTTTCATTTACTGTAACTGCTCCAAGTACCAGTTGCACCCATGGCTTCATAATCTTCATATTTTGTGTACACCTTAGGTGCATGTTTAAGGTATTTTATGCATATTAATTGAAAGTTTGTTGCTTACCTGCTCCTCTGAGCTGCGTCCAATGAATTTTCATTTTGATTTGTTCGTTTCGAACCATACGTCTAGTGTCATTCTAAAGAATGTGACATAGGTAAAGTAGATTACTTAGCACACATTGATTCATCGGCAGAATTGCTGTCAAGAGACGTATCTGAATCTGAGGAACTATCGGCGTCAGGGATGATTACTAATGGTTCAACCACTGCCTCAACGTCAATGTTCAAGTCCCACATTCTTTGTTTTTCTTTTTTAACATGAACAGTGCATTTTTTTTTAATCACTGCCTGTCATGTTAGTAATACTTTAACATCTGCTAATTCGAATGTTCTGTTTTTCCATGCCATTTCGCTCTTTATTTGCATCTATACTAATTCTATTGGGTTAAGTTCACAATGGTACGGCGGCAGTCTCAACACTGTTATATTTTTATCTCGAGCTATTTTATCAATATATTTGACTTATTTTTTGTTTATTTATCCTCACTAAATCTAGCAACTGCACTTTAAGCATTGTTTCGTCAAATTCAATGTTTTTTGAGAGGAGCCATTGGCATATCTCCGCCTTGTTAGACGTAGAAGTCGGAATTTTTTCTTGGTGCCGACTATGCTGTGGGGCATTGTCCATTACAATTACCGAATCGGGTTTTACAAGGTTTGAAATCGAAAAAAAATCACTCGAAAACATCGGCTTTCATGTTTTTACAGTAGTCCCCTGTGTTTCGACATTAGAAAACGATAAGGCAGCCATCTAAGTTACCAGACACACTTCCAATATGAGTTATTTTAATACAACAACCTTTTCCACTAGAATTGCGTAGTCCTTGCGAAATCCTTCCATAAATACCTGCTTCAAGATTTTAATGTTCAGATCTTGCTTTACCTTCCCAATCGTGTACCCTTCATTGAGTCATGTTAAATCATTGTCATACAATTTCTACTCTTTTTCCCGAAATTCCTCTCTCAATTAGTAATATCATATTTTGTGTCATCGTCCAGGAATATTTTATTCCGTCCTCTTGTCTGCATTTCTTTTTTTGGTCATTTTCTTTATAATTACCATTTAAAACCATGAACAACGTGTGCGTATAATTTTATATAAAACAATCTCAATTCACTTAAATAATCAAAATCTCTCAAAAACACAATATAAATAAAATTTTTAACGATCACTGACAATAAAATAATGTTTTGATTGACGTTAAAAAAGTTTGTATTCATAAATCGAAATGACTCGTTTGTCTCGGTTGTCTCTTTCTATCTTGCTGTATCCAAAAATGTTAGATTTTTTGTAACGTATGGCTTGGATTGAAAGAATATTTTGTTTTCCGTTCTATTATTATTTCTATGCAAATTAAGATGAACACGTTTCAAAACTGTCTTTGATATGTTGGTAGATTGATGACGCCTGGGTATTTTCTCACTGGATCAACTGTATGTAACTTTGTATAATATTCTGTTTTGTTCGGTTTTGCTAAATATCCTATTGTGTGAAAAGATAGTAGCCAGTTTGTATATAGTATAAGAAGTTATATATTTTATTTAGTATTGTATTAGTTTCGTGTCACTTTCAAAAATTTCTATCTTAGATAAAAACCTGTGGAATCATTTGTCGCTATTTAATTTATAATTAGACTTATCTCGATTGCAATTACTTTAATAACGCAGTATTAGACCTGCATAAGTTTTTGGACAGTCTCCATAAGTTAGTTTATGTCTGATTTCTCATTTAGTCTGAATTTATTTTGTTATTTTTTATTAATTTTATTATGGAATTTCGTGTTCTGAAAGCTGTGTTAATATTAAGCTTTCTTAAAAGTTTAATTATTTTTATACTAACTAGTGCATATTTCTAATAATTTCTTATCCTCAAATGAAACTATATTTTTTTATGTTTGCAGAATTATTATGTACACTCAGCAGATCCCAAAATAGAACAATGCAGACAAAAATTTGTGGAGCAACTAAAGACAATTGAATTTGGTAAAATTCCTCCGTGTTTCGACCCTAATAAATTGGATGAAGTTAGAAACCACACACAAGTATTCGGAAATTTTTTCGGCACGATTCCTCCTGAATGCAGACAACCTAGTACACAAAATGTCAGAATATGTTTTCAATTTGCATTTAAATATTTTCAAGATCATACCGATGAGGTGAGTATATTTGTTTAGGAAACTTTTGTGTTTATATTAAATAGGAGTTATATGGAACCAAATTTTACATTTAACTTTTTACAAAATCTAATTTGGCAAGTCTTGTTGACCTATTACTAATTTTGAATTTTTAAAAGTCAGCGAAACAAGATCACCTTTTGCATTTTGCTTACTTTCATTCTTTTTAATTTGAAAATCCTTTTAAAATTGCAAGATTGTAATTGTGGGTGGTGGTGACACCAGAATAATTGTAGAGGTCCATATATGTCAGCATATATGAAAAAAATTCATTTTACAGGAATGAAAAAAATTCTTGGTACACTTAAGATATTTTAAGCTGTCTTAGCACAACTTGTAAATACAAATATGTATTGAAAATATCTGAGGCATTTTAAATTAAAGTCAATGTTGGTAATAAAAATGTATTTTCTTTGTTTGACAAGTGTTGTTTTTGCAAGAAAGTTCTAATTAGCTTTACAAGATGAAAGTAATGAAATGATACCTTTCCTGCTACAGGTCGATGTTTAGGCAACCGCTGATTGTCATTTCTGCTATTTAAGTTGTTGAGCCGCTTTGCAATTTCAAGGGTTTCTTTAATAACCCTTGTGGACAAGGTTTCACATTTGTTTTTGTTCCTGAAAAGTTGATCTTATATCCTGTGTTTAATTAGTGTTGGGCTAGTACAAAAGAAATTGTTTTTTGCTTGACAGCTTTTATATGTTTGCCTCTTCTGGGGCTTATTTTGACCTACGTAAGATGAGTTGCGTTTTCCGCATGGAATATATATATATATATATATATATATATATATATATATATATATATATATATATATATATATATATATATTAAATCTGCAATATTTCTGATTGCTTAGTACGTTACTGAGCGTCTGGAAATCTTTAATTGTCAATGGATTCTTAAGTTAAACTCTGACCAGCAAGTTTTATTTCTAATGATGGATTGCTCTTTTCGTTGCTACATTCTGCAGTGTCCATTTTAACATACATAGATATTCTAATTTCCTTCAGAAACAATCCAAGTTAATCAGAAGTGCTGTTTTTGCAGGATTCTCAATATCTTAATCACATGAATGAAGCCGACGCATCGAGATTTGCTCGAAATATTTAGCTATAAGGGAAAAATAATATTTTTGTAAAGCGATGTTGCCAATAACTGAATGAAATGAAATGAAATTTATTGACATTTTATTTTTGCTAGAAACCTTTTTTTCCGAACACTGTTGTAAGAATAGTTTTTCAATTTTCCATCTTTCGAGCTTATTTTGCAAAATACAGTCTCTATTTTAATGTTTGTTTTTATTGGTCAGGAGCTTTACTGATCTAATTATGAGGGACACCAGAAAGTTTTTCCCTAACAACAGAAATGATATATTCTCTATCAGTTTCAACATATTTGCGCTATCTCTTCTACAAAAACTTTATTCCATCCCAATTATTCTAATTAACTTTTAAATTAGGTCTTAATATCTCCTTTTAGCTGGTAATCATCTGAAAAATGACGTATTTTTCATATTTTTAAAAGTCAAATCTCATCAAATCTGAGTGGCAATTGACATTTGTGGGGGATGGTTTAAACTACTGCATTGTCGTGAAGCAGGTAGACATTAGTTACTATTCGCATATAATGTTATTAATATTTTAGAGTAGATAATTGCGAATATTGTAGTACCATTTAACAGGAATAACTTCAGCTTAGATATAAAAGACGATGGCCATTGACTTTGTGATTTTGGGACCTTTTACATAGATCCTTTTGTTTCTGGACTCGATTAATGTACCTAGGGCTCATTGTCTCTACCTATCTTAAGAAAATTCAATGTCTGCATTTCAAGATCTGAAATGATTTTAAAAAATTAGCTGTCCAAGCGGTTTATATTCGGAAGTCAACAATCTTAGAACCCAATGTGCGGCAACTTTACTTGTGCCTAGTTCATCATCCAGAATTATTAAAACAAATGATTCAAATAAATTTAAAGCTTTAGAAATAGCAGACGACTTTCGAAACCATTTCTTTCAGTTTCCTACAAACAACCAAATCATCTATCATTTATTGAAATACTTTCAATCCCATTGAAACTATTTTAACTAGTATTTTACTTTATAATATGAGGGATCTTCATCGTTATATGTGGCAACCATTCATTCATCCGTGAATAATTTTGTTATTATTATCATTTTACAACGTATTATGCGATCATCTAATTCATAATCGTAATTCGTCTCTATCATACCACAGTCTTTAGTCCAAGCCTTTCCTTCTGATTTCCCTATCCATATCCGCTCTCCAACTTCGCCTACGTCTTCTTTGGAACTGTTATGTGCCTTAGTTAAAAATGTTTTAGTAAAACTCATCTTTTGTTATAAAACACTTCATGAAATACAGGAACGAACTGAAATCCAATTTGAGACCCAAGTGTGAAGAGTATGAAGGTAACTAAGCAACACACAGTTAATTATTTCAATTATAGCTAGAAAAATAATTTTTCTAGTTTCGCTCGTATATAGGCAGTATCACTTCAGAACTATAATGATGCAATTTTACATATTAAATTCATGATAAAATTTTTGACGCTCAGGGATGGTTGAAACCTAAAGATGGTTTGCACATCGCATCCCGGGTATTGTATGCATTTTTATGTAATTTTTCCTTTTTTTATTTAATTCAGTTTCGTCAATCGTTTTACTAGGCCTCTATTTTCCTATATAATTTGTTTATATTCACTTTCATGAAAGTGTTTTAGGACTTTTAGAGTTCTTGATGTTCTTCGTTTGCATATACCATAGGATATAAAGTACGTGAGTAAAATGTTATGTTATGAATTGAAGTAAATACGCCATCTTAAACATGAAAGTTTGGAAAATTTTATTTGATTTCCTTATTCAGTGACCTCAAAAACCCCTGAGTACAATGTTTCAGACACACATTGAAACCACCATCTCGGAAATGACCGTTTTACGATAGTTTCTATGATTTCTTAGAGATATCGGTATAAATCCAAGTAGATTTTGAAGGGGAAGACTAGTACTTAATTTATTCAATAGAACCTTTAATAAGAAGACTATAGCTAAACATTTTTTTTTGTAAATAGAGTGGATACGTGATTTCTTTTATTACATCGAATTTTGACATTGATATATTTAAAAATAACGATGTATCATAAAGGCGATATTTTTGTTAACAGCTCCATTTACAGATAAATTATGAAAGTTGTTCCAAGAATGTTTTATCGGAGCTACTACAAGATCAAAAGATGTTGGGAGATAATATTACCGAGAAATTTCGCTTTAGCATTTTGTCATTATTAGAGAAGTTGTTGGTTAAATACGTTAGAAAGTTGATTCAAAAATAAACATTTTCGAGCATTTCTGGAAAGCCGGAATTATTTGTAAAAATATTTAGAATATTTCATTTAATTTCTCAATACTTTATACATAGGGAGCCAGAATTACCTTTGTAATATTTATTTTTAAGAATTAAATAGAAATAGTTAATATATATATTGAGTATGAAATATTATACTTCGTACTCAAGACTTTGATGATCTATAACCTCACAACAGTCTAGATTGTAGAATTATACCTCCCATATTTATCGTGTTCCAGATTCTTGTTTTCTATTGCAAAATGGTAAGTTCCTATATATTTGAACTTTGAATTGGGAGTAAATGAAAATTGAAAATTGGCTTTTAGATACAGCGAAAACTAAAGAATGCTTATTACAACCCATTACAGAGTTTAAAAAGACATTTTTAGATGTTAGTTTCAAGTGAAATTTTACCAAAAAAATATAAAATTTAAAGATAAATTATAAATGATTTTAATAATGGTAATTAAACATTATTTTAGAATACGATTAACTGAGATGTTGTATACTATGTATAATTTTAAATTATTTTTCTTTTAGGTACGAACTAGTCTTGTTGGAAGTGTCAGGGCAATCTTTGAAGGAGCAAGAGGATGTGTTGCCACAGTCGTTAAACAATTTAGTGGTTTAGATGATTATATAGCAAATGGATGTCCTTAATTAATAATTGGTTTTTGTACTTAAATACCATAAAAAATATAAAATAAATTAAAGGAAAAGTACATTTTTGTTACTTGTATAATAACAACATATCATTGCATTTGCTAATACGAGTAAATAAATACATATGTTATTGACATGAAATCTCATTTATTTATGTTTTTAGAATCACATCTTAGGCAATTACCTAAGTTGATGGGTTTATCAAAAAATTTCAATACCAAACTCAAATAAACTGGAGAAGACAGTTAAATTCCTATCCGAAAATCAAAAGAAAGTTCACATTTAAAAAATCGATTTAAAAAAAAGTCAGGACTTTTTTGAAAAAATGTTTATTGCATATTAAAATACATTGTTTGGGAATTTATTTTTTAAAAATGATATCGTCCAAATGTAATCCGTTGCGCTCACGGAATTAATTTAATCGAGCACTAAAATTGCCGATGACGGCTCGGCAGGTATTCTCCGTGATGTCTGCCATTTCGTTGCGGATATTTTCTTTTAATTGTGCCAGGGAAGTCGGTTTGCTGGCGTAAACTTTTGATTTGACATAACCCCATAGGAAAAAGTCCATAGGTGATAAATCAGGACTGCGTGGAGGACAACTTATGTCACCTTTCTTTGAGATCAATTTGCCAGGAAAAATTTCACGCACTCGTGGCAGAGACATGTTGGACGTGTGTGAAATTGCTCCGTCTTGCTGGAACCATGTTCTTTGGTTTTAGCCAGGAAAATTTTGCAGTTCAGGCACGAAGAAGTCGTCCAACATCTCCACATACTTCTCTGAAGTCACTGTTACTGTGCGTTCCCTTTCATCTTCAAAAAAATACGGGCCGATAATTCCTCGCGCCGACATCGCAGCCCATACAGTCACTTTCGGCGAATGTAGAGGTTTCTGATGTTTGTGTTTTGGATTGTTTGCACTCCAATAGCGGCAATTTTGCTTGTTTACATGATCATTAAGATGAAAATGGGCTTCATCCGAAAAGAAGATGTTGGTAAACGTTGAAAAGCGTTCAGTCATCTGGTTTACGAAGTCAAGCCTCTGACCAGCATCCTGAGGCATCAATTTTTGCACCAACTGAATTTTATAGGGGTTCAGCTTTAAATCTTTGTGTAAAATGCGGAATAATGATGACCTATGCACATTTAAAGCAACAGCATGCTTACGAATCGAAACGTTTGGGTTGTCACGAACAGACCGAGTAACACTCTCTACGTTTTCGACCGTTCTCGAAGACCTCGGACGCCCGGATTTTGGTTTATCTAGTGTTGAATCGGTCTCTTCAAACTTCTGGACCCATCTTTCAATAAGCCGAGCGCTTGGCGCATCATTTAAGTGACGAATATGTCGAAAATTGCAGAATTTTCTACGCGCTACAGTCGCCGAATTACTGTTTTTGTAAAACTCACGTACGCACAAAGCACGGTCCGCTCTCGAGAAACGCTCCATAGCGACTAAATTTCCAAGAGCCAGGCTACCGATTGACATACCCCCCGCGCCGCTCAGAATAGTTGCGTTCACGCAATAAGCAAAACAAATGTGTACTTTCTTTTGAGACACCCTGTATATATGGGGCATCATTTACCAACGTTACACCCCTTTTGTCCATTTTTTATTTGATTAAAAAATTAAAAAAAAAAATATCAAAACTATCAGAAAAATGAAGCTTTCAAACGGTGGATGGCAAAATTACTTTATGAAAACAGATCATCCTAAAAATTTCGAAAAACTTAAAATAAATGGTAAAAAAGTTATTATTAGTTCAATTCCTTTACAGCTCCAATTTTTTTATTTGGTATTTTTGCTTATATTTAATGACTCTGGGGTTTTTGAGGTCGTAGAGTGCGAATATGTAATAAGAATTTTAATTTCTTAATATTCAGCATAGCGGTTCAAAAGGGTGGACCATAATTTTTTTAAAGATAATACTTTGCATTGAAAAAATACTTACTCGGTGGGTTTTGGGGGCGCTGGGCATAAATCTGTAATGAGAATTTCAATTTTTCAATATCCAGGATGGTGGATTCAAAATGGCCGACCTTAATTTTTTTAAAAGCTAATATTTTGCTCTGAAAACACTTATTCGGGGGGTTTTGGGGTCATATCTGTAAAGCTTATTTTAATTTTTCAATATTAAGGATGGGTGATTCAAAATGAAGAACCTAAATTTTTTTAAAAACTGTTTGCTCTGAAAATACTTATATGGAAGTTTTTGTGGTGGTCAAAAGAATTTAGCATCTCGTTTCTTGTTTCTTTTTTACCTTTTTTTATTTTTGTTGCGTTTTTTCGGTGTATTTTGTGATCTTTTATTTTTTCGTCTTTTTTGTATTCACTCAATTTTAGCTCCTAGACGTGTTTTTGTTAATCCATTGACATTTATGGTAAATGTTTAAAGGTGTTCTGAGAATGACTACAAAAAAAAATTTAAAAACACAATGAAGACAAAAAAAGACAACCGAAAACACAACGAAAACAAAAAGAATTAAAAAAAGAACAATAAATGAGATGCTAAATTCTTTTGACAACTTCCTGAGAACTCCAAAAACCCCCAAACAGATATTTTCAGAGCAAAAAGTTTTAAAAAAAATTGAGGTCCGCCATTTTGATTTCGCCATCTTGGATATTGAAAAAATGAAACTCTCATTACAAATTCGTGCTCAGTGACTCCAGAATACCCCGAAAAAGTATTTTTAGAGCAAAGTATTAGCCCTAAAAAAATTATGGCCCACCATTTGGAATGGCCATTTTAGATACTGGGAAATTAAAATTCTCATTATATATTCGCAGTCTGCGACCTCAAAAACCTCCGAGTGAGTAATTTTATACAAAAATAGCGAATAGAAAAATGGGAGCTGCAAAGGGATTTAACTAATAATAAGTTTTTCAATATTTATTTTCGGTTTTTCGAAATTTTCAGGATGATCTGATTTAATGAAGTAATTTTTCCATACATTATTCGAAAGCTTGTACTTTTCTGATAATTTTGATATTAATTTTGATATTTTTTTGAAAATTTTTTAATTAAATAGAAATTGGGCAGCAGGAGGTAACGCTGAGAAATCATGCCTCATATATATGTATATATATATATATATATATATATATATATATATATATATATATATATATATATATATATATATATATATATATATATGGGGCATGACTTCCCAACGTTACCCCCTGTTACCCAATTTCTATTTGATTAAAAAATTTTCAAAAAAATATCAAAATTATCAGAAAAGTACACTGCTTTCGTAGACTAACAGATAAATTCAATATAAAGTAAATAAGTAGTTGGAAAGGCGCTCGGGTCCGTCGAATTTTATTTTTAGTATAGAGTTTCAGAAAGGGTATATTTTTTTACATACAAGGTAAATATCAATGCTGTTTACATAAGAAAATTGTCAAAAAAAAATTCCTTTAATTCACAAAATCTTCCACCTGCCCACCTGTAATAACATTAACGATATTAAATTTATTTATAAAGTTTTTTATGTCACAAAATTCTATTTTTCTATCTTAAATAAGTGTTTAATGTTCTCGGTGGACGAAATAAGTGTGTTCGAATGTTTATTTAAATTTATTGGTATTTTATGGGAAAATTATAAAATCAGAGGAACGTGAAAGAATTGAAATATTATATATGATTGCTTTTGGAAACAGAACGCGTACACAAACAGAGGTGATCGAGTTATTCAATGAAATTCACCATGATCGACAGCCTATAAGCCAAAGCATGGTAAGTCGAGTTAAGAAAAGTTTAGAGAATATAGGCATGTTCGAGATATCAAGAAACCAAGTTGACCCTCAATAACAGAAGGAGATAAGCTTAATATTCTATTGACAGTTTAAGATAATCTTCGATCCACACTCATCAAAATAGCTTGAACTTTTAATGTAGCACATTGCAGTGTGCATAATATACTGAAAAAAGCCAAGTATCACCTCTTTAAGATATGGAAAGGTCATTTTGATCAACGATATGAATTTTGCGAGCAAATGCAATACTAAGAAACAATAATTCTGAAAAAATAATTATTTTTTCTGACGAGGCAACATTCACTGTAAATGGCCATGTCAATAGACAAAATTGTCGCTATTGGGCCATTGAAAATCCTCATTCATTCACAACAGCTAACAACCAAACCCTCATAAAGTGAACGTGTGGTGCGGTGTGGTGGATGGAAAAGTCCTAGATCCTTATTTCTCTAACGAGCCCATCGCTGGTGCGAGATATTCGGAGTTTCTTGAAAATTACCTCATAGCTGCACTAATAATTTTATATCTTGACCCACAAGAGCACAATATCCAGCCTGACCTTTTTTCCAACAGGATAGAGCTTCGTCTCACTACGCTGCCCCTGTACGTGCTTATTTGGATGAGGTTTTTCCATATCGTTAGACAGTAGAGGAACAATTGAGTATCCAGCCACATTACGAGATTTGATCTCTTGATTATTTCTTGTGGAAATACTTTAAAAGCAAGGTATATATACATTTATAGTCATACAAATAATAATCCTTAAAAAATCCACAAAAAATATTTTATAAAACATAATTTCAACTATTATCATCACTTTCTGAGCCTGCATTATTGTCTGCCTAACTTCTTATTACTGGTTCAAATTCCATATTTATTAAACATTGTTTTCTGGTGTAACTTTGAAAACTGTTAAGGGTCTTCTACATACTTCCTCCAGACTTTGAGACTGCACTATTCTAAAGCTTCAGTCTATCTCTACCGATATATTTGTTATATGATTTCGTATTTGCAAAATCATATAACAAACACCAGGAGAAATCTACTGAAAAAGGTTTTGTATCGATTAGAAATCAAAAGTACTAATTTAGATCAGGTGAAAAGTTCTCCTATTGGTCGAGTACCGCCACCTGCATACACGTTTCGAACTTACTGGTTCTCGTCAGTACAGAGTAGGATACACCCCTCACCATAAGAAAAATGAATCCTTTATGTAACTTATATTAAACTAAATAAAAGGTTCAATATGAACTGCGCCGTCTCTCGTGATATACTTGCAGATGGTATATATAATTGAATATATATATATATATATATATATATATATATATATATATATATATATATATATATATATATAATAAAATAGAATAAAATATTTGGCGAAGCGGACGTGAAAATTTGTCAATCTACATGATTCTCGTATTAAAAAGTGTAGATTGACAAATTTTCAATCAACTTATCTACATATTTATTTACTTGTTTGGCTTTAAAACACGCTAAACGATGCTCTCATGGTGGGATCGTTTGGTGCGGCACGTGGCTTTGGCTGCTTAAATAGCGGTATGCTTGCTTGCCAGTACCGAAAAATGCGACCCCTATCTTTTGGGCAGCGCGTTTCGTGTACTCGATTTTACATATTTCTGTTTTAATTCACCGTCGCGCCACCATATGACGGTTCTCTCACAAACTTTGTTAATCTGTATAGTTCTTGTATTATCGAGTGGACCATCGAGATGTCGCCTTTGTCGTCTTATTTGCCGTATTTTGATTATAAGTATGGCTTATACGATGCAAAGGCGAGATGATGGTTTGTACCGACTGCGGTGGCCTGACGAGTCCCATATTAGGACGAAACAGCGCTGTCGCCATCTGTCGGACCCGGAGTTAGTCCATACTTTGGAGTACTCCGCACTTTTTAATACGAGAATCATGTAGATTGACAAATTTTCACGTCCGCTTCGCCAAATATTTTATTCTATTTTATTTTAAATTACACGGACAAAAACTTATCTACATATTTATTTACTTGTTTGGCTTTAAAACACGCTAAACGATGCTCTCATGGTGGGATCGTTTGGTGCGGCACGTGGCTTTGGCTGCTTAAATAGCGGTATGCTTGCTTGCCAGTACCGAAAAATGCGACCCCTATCTTTTGGGCAGCGCGTTTCGTGTACTCGATTTTACATATTTCTGTTTTAATTCACCGTCGCGCCACCATATGACGGTTCTCTCACAAACTTTGTTAATCTGTATGGTTCTTGTATTATCGAGTGGACCATCGAGATGTCGCCTTTGTCGTCTTATTTGCCGTATTTTGATTATAAGTATGGCTTATACGATGCAAAGACGAGATGATGGTTTGTACCGACTGCGGTGGCCTGACGAGTCCCATATTAGGACGAAACAGCGCTGTCGCCATCTGTCGGACCCGGAGTTAGTCCATACTTTGGAGTACTCCGCACTTTTTAATACGAGAATCATGTAGATTGACAAATTTTCACGTCCGCTTCGCCAAATATTTTATTCTATTTTATTTTAAATTACACGGACAAAAACTTATCTACATATTTATTTACTTGTTTGGCTTTAAAACACGCTAAACGATGCTCTCATGGTGGGATCGTTTGGTGCGGCACGTGGCTTTGGCTGCTTAAATAGCGGTATGCTTGCTTGCCAGTACCGAAAAATGCGACCTCTATCTTTTGGGCAGCGCGTTTCGTGTACTCGATTTTACATATTTCTGTTTTAATTCACCGTCGCGCCACCATATGACGGTTCTCTCACAAACTTTGTTAATCTGTATGGTTCTTGTATTATCGAGTGGACCATCGAGATGTCGCCTTTGTCGTCTTATTTGCCGTATTTTGATTATAAGTATGGCTTATACGATGCAAAGGCGAGATGATGGTTTGTACCGACTGCGGTGGCCTGACGAGTCCCATATTAGGACGAAACAGCGCTGTCGCCATCTGTCGGACCCGGAGTTAGTCCATACTTTGGAGTACTCCGCACTTTTTAATACGAGAATCATGTAGATTGACAAATTTTCACGTCCGCTTCGCTAAATATTTTATTCTATTTTATTTTAAATTACACGGACAAAAACTTATCTACATATTTATATATATATATATATATATATATATATATATATATATATATATATCACCATATCTCACCTCAATAATCAGTGTAATTTTAAAATTTTTAGAAAACCAACGTTTACAGGTAATACTATATCTAATGACTTTTTTCACCCCTTACAACACAAAATGGCTGCATACAATTCAATGATACATAGAGCATTCTCTTTGCCTCTTTCTGAAGAAGATCTTCAAGAGGAACTAAATATTATTGAAAGGATTGCAATATCAAACAATTTCTTCCAACAAACCATTAAGAAATTAATAACTAAAAAACAAAAACAACTAGCTTTTAATTCAATATATCCCAAAATAAAAAATGATAAAGATAGTTCATCTTACATATCTTTGTCGTACTGTGGTACCTTATCAGAAAACATAGCTAATACTCTTTCCAAACATAACATAAAAGTAGCCAATAAAACTCAACACAATCTGTTCACTATCCTTTACAATGCCAAAGACTAAAAATTTAATTAATAAATTTGATAAATCAGGAGTTTATAAGTTAAAATGTTCAGAGTGTGATAGCTTGTATATTGGACAAAGTGGTAGAAGCTTTAAAACTCGCTTTTCAGAACACCACCAATCATATAGATTACAAAAAACAGACTCGAGCTTTGCCAACCATTGCTTAGAACACAGCCACAGTTTTTCTAATTTAAGCAACACTGATATATTACATTATTCAACAAAGGGCCAAAAGTTAAATATTTTTGAATCTTAGAAATATATAAACATAGTAAAAATAAAAATGTAAATTTGCTTAATGACCAGACAGAACTTGGGTTTTCTCCGTTATTTGTTGTCACCAAATTATAATTAATTCCCAAAATTTAGTACCTCTCCTTTGTAATAATGTAATTTCTCAGGTAGTTTTTATTTATTGTTAAATTTTCTCATGTTTCTGTATTGAATACTTGTCTACCTTTGTAATTCAGTTTGAAAATGACTCTGTGAGTTGAAACTGCAGTCACTGTTTTCTTAATAAATTTAGTGGTATAAAACATAGTAGTTCCTTTTTAAACATTCCCGAAGATGATTAACTACCACATAGTAACGGCTACCAGCATTAAATTTCATGCTGCTGACAGATTAAAAAAATAAAGTGAAAATTACATATTATTAAGGCTACTTTACTTTCAGTATTGTCTCGAAAAATTAAATTGATTAATATGGAAAACTGTAAAGGTCAGTACATACAGATGTTTTTAATGACTTATTACTCGGTGAGTAAATGTAAATTACTGACTGTTTAGAGTTCATATTAACGTATGTCCGTAAATTTTAAGGTTATTTTACATGCAAAGGAGATGTCCTCCCCAAATAATTTGATGCTATTTTATGCGAAGTGTAATTTTATTAATCTCGCTTGCACGAGCTCTGTGGGAAACCACACTAATGACAAAACCCTGTTTAAATTTTACATAAAATTCACCGAAGAGTTTTCTTTGTGAAGAGGAAAAAGCTCGTATATTATACACTTAATTATGTGAAGGATAATTAATGCAAATGGATATATGTTTCTGCATAATTAATTTTAAGAGATATTTAATTAAGCTCTGTAATTAAAACGAGGTTTCCTACGGTTCTGTAATTAAGCTTTCATTACATTTTTAACAAATAACCCTGAAAATCTAATGCCACAAAACATCAAATATTATTTATACTTTTTTTTTTCTTGGGATTAGGTTCATATTTGAATGTCAAAAAATGTGTTTTGATATTTTGCCTTTCGTTTAAAGCATTATCAAAAAAAATCCCTTAATTTACTAATAGATTTTATTCTGTCAGCAACATAAAAGCCAGAATTAAATGAAATATGGTTAAAATCTTACATCTTAAGAGAAAGAGTTGAAAAAATATTTAAAAAACACGTTACAATTAAAAATTACCCCAATATTAAAATTATTCAGTTTTCATAAAAAACGTAGGTACATACATACTTTGAACTAGACATTTTTAGTTTTACAATGAATGGTGAAATATAAATATATAGGTTTAGAAATAACTACTCTTTTTTGTTATTTTTTAAATTAATTTTTTATAATTACTTATGAATTCTTTAACTCTTTTTAATTGAAAAAATGAAATATTTTAAGAGGGCATTCCCTTTTATGTTATTTTAAGAAGATGTATTACTTTTTAGTGAAATATGTGTCAATGTGACTAAAAATATCGATTATCAATATCTTTTCTGACATTAACTGGATTTTTACTCTTTTTTTTATTATTTCCTCTACACTCAATTAATTATATTTTGATCACGTGCTATTATTGATATTTCATAATAACTTTTTTACCATTTATTTTAAGTTTTTCAAAATTTTCAGGATGATCTGTTTTCATGAAGTACTTTTGCCATGCACCATTTGAACGCTTCATTTTTCTGATAGTTTTGATATTTTTTTGAAAATTTTTTAATCAAATAGAAAATGGGCAAAGGGGGTGTAAAGTTGGGAAATGATGCCCCATATATATAATAAAATTTGATTTTCGGATAGGATTTTAACTGTAACCAAAAAATAGGTTTGTTTTCTGTATATTTTTTGACAAGGTAAACATTCCACAGAATAAAAATACACGACGTTAAAATCATTTCGTGGAAGCTGTGGACTTCACGTTAAATACCTACTACTTTAATTTAATAACATATTTTAAAAATAAATCAATGGTTCTGCTATGGGCTCAACAGTTAATTATGAACTGCTAAGTAAACAGTTTTAGTAAAAGAGGTCTTATTAAGAAATAGCTTTATATAATACAAGAGCAAATATACAAATTTTACAATTCGAGTATTCCTAAAAAAAATGGTACATCGAAGTTTATGATTTTGCCATATACAAACGGACTTTCAGAAAAAATTGTATGTATTCTAAACCAACAAAACATCACTGTCTCCCACAAAGTCAAATTAAGTTAAGCTTTATTTACATGATTAAAGAATAAAACTCCCAAAATGAATAACTCTAATGTCGTAAATTTTGTTTTTTTCAACAAATATTCAGAAAACTATATGGGAATGACTACTCAATTATTCAAAAATAGAATGAATGGACACAAATTTATGAAAAAAGCAACGAACCTATCAAATTAACATATACAGGAGAGATGGTATTCTTTCAACTACAATAAAATAACAAAAATAAAACGTGCTCAGAATTGTAATCTTTTATTTTTCGGTCTGTGATGAAAATGGTTTCAATGTTGTGTCTCCTGAGAATTCTTGCGATCTTGTCTGTGGTGCCTCTTATATAAGGAACAAAATAAAATAAGCGCCAGAAGAGACGAACATATGAACGCTGTCAAGCAAAAAAACAACTTCTTCTGCTCTGGCTCAACACTGGTTAAACACAGGACATAAGATAAATTTCTCGGGAACAAAAATGCTATCGAGATGTGAAAACCTGTCCACAAGAATTATAAGGGAAGCCATTGAAATTGCACAGAGGCCCAACAACTTAAATAGCAGAGATGATAGGCAACGTGTGTCTAATACTTGGAAAAATCTGCTTACAAAACATCAACCAGTACCACTTAGTAACGAAAGAGATTACAACTCGGCAACGCAACCACAAACACTGGCAACAGGGCCGATGACGCGCAGCAGGTCACGCCACCTGGTTCGGAACCATTCGAAAAACGAACACGTCCGACGCGCACACGGTACCGACAACACCGGAGTCGCACGTGTCAGTTCGCTCGTAGACGCCATACAGTGAGCTTTGAAAATGGTGAATGAGATTTCACCAAAACGTCAGCTGCCTTACAGTCCTGACAGGAACTCAGCACATACACGGGATGCCCGAAAATCTTCCATTACACATCATACCCGTGAGAATATCCGACATAACATATATATATATATATATATATATATATATATATATATATATATATATATATATATATATATATATATTGCTTAGTTTGTTAGTATCTAACTTTGAATCAATAGAATGTTTGTTCTTATATATGTGACATATTTTTAAAAACAAGCGGTTTTTATAATTGTCCACTGTTATCTGATAATGTTCTACAGTGGCGAATGTATTTTTCCCCAAATGGCAATCGCTTTTATGCCACTGCGAGGTTTGTCCAATATAACATTCCTGACAATCCATACAGGATAATTCATAAATCAGGTTGCTTTTAAATACTAAGGGACTTTTTTGTTGAACAGTGGAAAACAATTGTTGATTTCTGAAGTAATTATATTTGCTTGCCTTTATATCGGGAATCTCTTTTAAAAGGGATATTACGGAACATATTAATTTATCAATATACGGTAATTTTTTTGTACTGAAAATTTAATTCGTCGGAAGGACCATCAAAGCTATTTGAGTTGTATATAAGTTTATTTAAAATATGTTTCAGGTAATCATTGTTCAGAAAAATATTGAAAAGTTTTTAATAAATTTTGTCGTAAAAGATTTTCATGACTAATATGGATTACTCTATCCTTCACTGCGATTACAGTGTTAAATTTTTGATTTTTCAGATGATTGGAGTGGCAATTGAGAAATCTGCTTGATGCAGATTCCTTTTCGTACCAGTCCGGATTAACTGTTCCGTCATTGAATCGAACCATCCTAGTATCCAAGAAAGGTATACTGTTGTTTATTTCTTGTTCGATAGTAACCTGTCTCCCCCGAAATCCGTGGACAGACAGTACAAGATTCTGGAGATGATCTCCTACTTGCCTGAGGTACTTGTGTGTTTTCAACTGACATTTTCATAAGGGGTATTTAGGCTTTAAAATACGGCGCTGGCTAGACGTGTTGGTGAGTGTTAGTTTCAGGCGCCCATTTTGGGTCCGACGCTGTTTGCAACCGCCCACTCTGGGTCAGACGTTGCTATGCTAGTTTCGGTCCGCCTCAGGTATTTAATTTTCCTGGAACCACCCATATCTGTGAGGCATTCCCCTATCCGCCACCCAGGGAGGCTCCCGATGGGGGACCAGCAACCCCTCACGGGGAGATTCGTAATAAGCGACTCAAAATCGATAAAACATTATGGATCTCGTTTCTAGCTCAACACACCTTTTTTTTTGGAGGGGAGGACGTGTTATAATTCACCTAAATTGTGTTAATAGAGATAAAAGGTTAAATATATAGAGGTACATAAAGTTGTAAAAACTTGCTGATTTTTTTTTATTTTATTTTTAGTTTTATCACTCTCTTACACTAAATGTTCTTATTGTACCTTTAAAAATAAATCCTTTAGTAGTAACTGCAAGCATAATAAAATAACCTGTATATTCCTTTTAAAAATGTCTGCAGCTGTTTTTAATTTTCATATCTATCGACGTAAAATGCAAACAAATGTTTCAAAGAGATTATTTTAATAACAATATCCGTTTATGTACAAATCAAATTATCCGTTTTTCAGGTCGTTTATTTTCCCTTAATGCTAAATTTGGCAAGGTTATTTGTGTGGTTTTTGCAACTTTCGTGCTTGAAAAACTTAATCCAAATATATTTTAACTGAGAGCAATATTTTACCGACAAAGCTGAATATCCAAAATATTTATTTTTGCTAAGAACATATTTACACATCGTTCATACTCGACAATTTTACCCGACGATTAAAAATGTTACAAAACGGAAGTGTATGAGCAAAAACCAACATTTTTGCTCGACACGCTGAAATTTTAGGTCAGGTTGGAATCCCGACCGGTTCCGTTCCAATTCGTCGGAAAAATACGAGGTTTGCAAATTCTGAAAGGTAAGACCGTTTTTCAGTAGCGTAGAGCATGAGAGTACCTAGACCCTATTCTATAGATGTCAGCGCGAAATCAAAATATTGCATAGCTATACTATGACACAAAAATCCCCGACTTTTGTCAGTTCAACACGGAATTTGTGTTAGAATTCATTGAGCTATACGGAAGTTTTCTCTTTGTATAACTAGCAAAATCTGTTGAATATAAAGACAGAATAAAGAGAGCTGCTTACAAAACTTAAAGAAGTTGGTCCTCCCTCCAATATTGACTCAGGAAATAAGAAAATTAATTTATTACACGATAATTTGCGAAAAGAATAGGACAAATTAAAAACATCAGATAGATCTTCAGTAGCATCTCATATATATATATATATATATATATATATATATATATATATATATATATATATATATATAGAAAAAGCCAACAAAATCGAAAGATTTAAGGTAATTTGTGGGGGCTGCAGTGAAATGGTTGGCCAGAAAAGAAAACTCTTTTTTGTTAGTCTAGCTTTCGGGAAATTTTATAACCTTCCTTAAGTCTATTTATCGTGAAGTAACAGTAAAGAAAAAACCTACCAAAGTGAGTATGTATAAAAAGCCAAGTTTTGTTCAACAGACACAGACATGATGCACTTTATACTAGGATTACTTATTAAAACAAAATTAAATGTTCTAAAATGCAAAAATTTTTTAATTTATTTAAAAGATTAATTTTTAGGGCGTGGACGCTGCCGAAACGCCATTTCAAAATGAATAAATGAAATTGATAAATGACAGTTGGCGTCAAAAGCCTGTTTTAATAGGGGGGGGGCCGGAGGTAAGGGTAACAAAAATTTTTATGTTATTGTATCAAAAGTAGATAAAAAGTAAAATTGACTTAAGCTTGTTGTAACTCTCAAGGTGTAATGCAATTGAGAAATCAAAAAAAGCACACTCCGCATCCGGTTGGACAAACGTGATAATAACAATCAGAACAGTGAGTAAACGGTATCAGACTGAAAAGATTGAATGGTGGGAGACCGACTGCCATTACTTTCTAGTTGTAGCAAGTAGTTATATATTATACTGAGGTTTTCTATGTCTCCTCTTTTGTTCATGGAAAGTGGCTCGTTGTTTATGTGAACCATTTCCAGGAAGACTCTTTTATGAAATTTGTTTCCTTTTGCTAAAATTTTTGATTTCTCACAGTCATATGACCCTTACCCTTACTTCATGTTCAGCGAGAACACAAGAAAGCACTCCTCTAATACAATCGCTCTTATGGAAACTTATTCTACCTGAAAAGTTTCTGGAAGTTTGACCTATATATACCTGGTCAAAATTAAGGCATGAAATCATTAACAATGTTCCAGTTTTCTTTCAGTGAGACAAGTGTTTTGATTCTTGAGTAAAGTAGTGCGATAGTTTTAATTTGTTTAGTAACAATTTTAACGGAAGCAATCTTGTGCAATTTCTGATTATATCGGAAGTTGTCCGAAGCTTACTTATTTCAAATAGATAACACTGTATGTTATTTTCTTTTTTTGTATTTCTTTCTTCATTTTCGATAATTTTTACTGAAAGTTTTTTGTCCTACTCTAGTCCTTTTGGAGGAAAAACTTTTTTCCAAATTTTGACTTTCAACAGGATGTCGCCTAAAATTGAATATCGTGCCAAAAATAAAATAGTGAAACTCTAAATTCCGATTGTGGCTTTAGATATTATTGGACTTGATACTGAATTGCCTGAAAATTACATTTTAGATACAATGAGGTGGAAAAGTAACAAATTTTGAGCTGTATCAAAAAATTTAAAAAATATTAATATTTTTGTATACGATGCTACGTTGTTGATTGTGTTAGATCAGCAAGAGTATTCTCTATCTGTTCAAATAGGGTATTCCCATTACTAGCTAGAACAGTTTTCATCTTATTTACGATTTTTCGCAAAATCCTTCAAATATTAAGCAATTTTAGTGATTTTTGGCAAAAAAGCCTTGATAAAAACCTAATACTGTTTCTATTGTGATGCGTATCACTGTCAGTTGCAATTAATTATACTCGTACAGGCCAACGAAATTTGACCGACTTTTAGTAACAGAAACTATAACTGGCTCCACCACGTCAAATTTTTGAGATATCCTAACCTAAAAGTGCAAAAAACATTGTTTTTCGACATATTTGAAATTATGTAAAATCACTGAACTAGTAGAAGCACCTGAAAATATGATCGTCTCTCTTTAAAATGAGTTTTTAAATGTCCAGATACCTTTTTTCACCGAGATATGCTAAGTTGAATTTTACATCTCGCCAATTTACTGGAATGCAAGCCAGAAACATAGTACAAGCTACCTATTTGAGTGTACTTTTCTAAATTCTGGTATTTTGATGAAAACAAATGCATAAGCATTCTAACGGTCGCTGATCCACTGTCGATTTTTAGAAATTCAAAATTTTGGATTCAATATGGTGGTCGAAAATTTCAAAAAATTTGTGTAAATAGGTATTTCCGAGATTTTTGATTGTGAATCCACAGTCAGATTTTGAAAATATAAACAGCTGAGAAATTTATTAGCCCTATTGAATCTGTTGTTTTAGTCTTTCTAGATCTGACAATGTATTTAAAATCGATGGCTTTATAAACGTATTTACAGGGTGCCCAAAATTTCCGGGATAACTGAATATTTCCTCAGATAAAATAGTTTTCAAAAATATCAAGGTAACTCTTAAAGAAACTTTAAACACGAGGTACAATGGTAACCTTAGTATTGAACTTTTAAGTTATTTCAAGGTCATCGTTTTTTTTAAAATGAAAACCCTCTGATTAAGGTAATCGAAAGAGCAGAATACCTCCTATATTTAAATTGTCCTTAAAGTTTAAAACTTTTTGAAACTTTTGTTCACCATATTGGATCCGCATCTTGAATTTTCAAAATCTAACGGTGGATTTGCAATTAAAGACCCCTATAATACTTATATAGTAATTTTTTTTATTAAAATAACAGAATTTAGAAAAATACACTCAAAGAGGTAGCTTGTATTCTGTTTTTGGCTTGCATTCGAGTACATCGGTGAGACACAAATTTTAAATTAGCATATCTCAGTAAAAAAAGAAGACATTTCAAAAGTGGTCCTATCTATGTCATTCCACCATAGTATTGCTACATAGTATTACTCTTCGGTAAAATCGTCGAGAAAGAGCGAAGTTTATGGAGCCCTTTAGAGTTACTTTTGCCGTTACAGATTGAGGTTTATAAGAGAGATTAATGGATAATTGGCGACTGTTCATTAATTAAATTCTGGAATTAACATAGGCCAGAAGTTTGAATTATATAGAAATATAATCGAGGAAATTAGCTCACTAGTATAAAAAACTATTCGTATATTTTTTCGTGATCGTTTTTCGAATATTATATTATTTGAAAACGTCCAAGTTTTCAGTTCAAAAGTTAGTCAGATTTTCTATTAGAAGTTTTAACGTCACTTGTGAATTATTTGTCTAACTAAAGTGAGATATTGTCAGTATTTTCCACAATAAAATATTGCTGAATGGAAGGAACAAAAAAAACCGAAGGAAAGTTAAGATAAGATGTACTGTTTCACCAAGATAGCGGGTCCAATCATTCATATTGTTATAGGTATACCGAAACAGAATTTGAATTGTGTCAACACCTTCTTTGTTCGCTCCACCGAGTCCCCTGTGACCATAGCCTTTCCAAAACCAATAGAAAATATTCATAATAAAAAGTTTTCATGCCATTAAAAAGTTATGGCCATGGTGAATGGTGAAAAATGAGGTACAGATCTTGTTCATTTCTTATTTTAAATAGGTCTGCGGTGAAAGGTAGAATCAACCCCCAAATAAGAGAACTTGAAGCAAAGTTGAGTCTGAAGGGAAAGTGGAAAATTGCAACAATTTCACCAACACCAGGGATTACATACATCAAATATACATAGTGTAACTAATATGTAAGCAGATAATTTAATTTTGATCATGGGAGCAGGATGTGCATTTTATCGCACTGTAAGGTTTACCAACATCTCATCTAATTAAGATGTACAGGGTGAGTCAACGATTGGATGAAGTAAGTTTGTGCGGTGAAATTTACAAAGAAACTATATTTATTGTTTGATACAGTTTATTTTTACGCAGATTTTAAAAATATTTAGGACTCTACAGGGTGAGCCAAAAAACTAGGACAGCATAAAGTTGTATTTTTTTAAATAGAACACCCTATATACGAATCGTATTTTCGATTTAGCTTATAATTTTAAATCTTTTTTATTAAGGGTTTACTATAACAAAACTTTATAGTTTCTGAAATAATTAAGTTTAAAGAAAAAAAGTCACATTTTCAAGCATCAATTCAATCCTAAATAACGTTTTCAATTTTGTGACAAATATATTCAAATTTGGAATTTAGCAAGGCCAAGGACAAGTTAACATAATTTTTACCTAATATTTGCAATAAAAGCTACAAAGTGTTGAACACATCGGCTCAAATTTGAACAAGTTTAAATGAATAAATATTTTTTTTTAAATGGTACACTCTGTATATTTTCATGTTATTTAATAGAGTAATAAAAACCCTAAAAGTTTTGTTCAATATATCCTATACCTATTTATAATAGTTTTTGAGATATTTCAGTTTTTCTTATTTTCCATACTTTTTTACAGAAATAGTCTTCATTATCATAGTAGCCATGGCAAAAACAATGTAAAAGAACATTTTTCTGTATGTCAAATTTATAACCGCAATCGCTTCTTTTGGTTTTTATGTAGTGTAGTTTGGTTTTTTTTTCATTCATCTTATATTGTAAAATGAATTTTCCAAAGAATGAGTTAATAGATATGATTTATACAATAGGAGAGGCTCAAAAAAATTGCCTTCTTGCTCAAAGAATCTACAAAATGAAGTATCCTGATCGACGCCAGCCTAATACCCATACTTTTCAAAACTTAATGCAAAGATTTGATTCTTCTGGTACTGTTGATTATCCAAAACGTAAAGTGGTCAACAAACCAGTAACAAATGAAGAAAAAGAACTACAAGTATTGTTAAATGTTCAGGAAAATCCTTATATTGGTAGCCGTCAGTTAGCAGCATTATGTGAAACATCACAATCCACCGCTAATCGTACTACCAAGAAATATAGGTATCATCTATATCACATGGAATTACACCAAGAATTGCATGGACAGAATTTTGAAAGTCGTATAAAATACTTTTAGAAGTAACGGTGCCGTAAATAGACGCAACATGCATTATTATGCCACAGAAAACCCATTTTGGATTAGAGAGGTGCAACATCAAAACCACTGGTCATTAAATGTTTGGTGTGGTATTCATCATAATCGAATTATTGGACCCCACTTTTTTAATGAACCACTAAATGGCCATAGTTACCTGAACTTTCTACAAGAAGAACTACCCCAACTGCTTCAAGGTCTCGATAGGGATGAGCTCGACAGTATGTGGTTCCAGCACGATGGTGCGCCTCCGCATTACCATCGTGAAGTTCGTGCGTTTTTGGACCAACGATATCCGCAAAAATGGATTGCACGTGGGGGTTTCATTGAATGGCCACCAAGGTCTTGCGACATCACCCCATTAGATTTCTTCCTATGGGGTTATATTAAAAATAAGGTGTATGTTAATCCACCAACAACAGTGGAAGATATGCGAAACAGGATTAGGGATACCTGTAGAACAATAACGCCACTAATTTTGTCCAGGGTCCGAGAAAATCTGTAAAAAAGACTAAATTTGTGCATTGCACAAGAGGGTCGTTTATTCGAACACTTATTAAAAAGAAATAATTAATCTCAGTATTTAATAGGTAATTTTTTTTGTTTCAATTTAGTATAAAAGTAAATATGTATTTGCCTTGTCGTTATTGTTGTGTTAATTTTTTCACATTATGTTTAATTAAACTATTGCCGTTGTAATATAACGAACAATGTATTTCATCATATTTAACCACATTCTCTTTGTTTCTGTAGTTTTTTTTTATTATTTTACATGGCTACTATGATAATGAAAACTATTTCTGTAAAAAAGTATGGAAAATAAGAAAAACTGAAATATCTCAAAAACTATTATAAATAGGTATAGGATATATTGAACAAAACTTTTAGGGTTTTTATTACTCTATTAAATAACATGAAAATATACAGGGTGTACCATTTAAAAAAAAAGATATTTATTCATTTAAACTGGTTCAAATTTGAGCCGATGTGTTCAACACCCTGTAGCTTTTATTGCAAATATTAGGTAAAAATTATGTTAACTTGTCCTTGGCCTTGCTAAATTCCAAATTTGAATATATTTGTCCCAAAATTGAAAACGTTATTTAGGATTGAATTGATGCTTGAAAATGTGACTTTTTTTCTTTAAACTTAATTATCTCAGAAACTATAAAGTTTTGTTATAGTAAACCCTTAATAAAAAAGATTTAAAATTATAAGCTAAACCGAAAATACGATTCGTATATAGGGTGTTCTATTTAAAACAATACAACTTTATGCTGTCCTAGTTTTTTGGCTCACCCTGTAGAGTCCTAAATATTTTTAGAATCTGCGTAAAAATAAACTGTATCAAACAATAAATATAGTTTCTTTGTAAATTTCACCGAAAAGGCACAAACTTACTTCATCCAATCGTTGACTCACGCTGTATGTAGAAAAATATCGTATACTCCTCGTGATATGAATAATTATGTAATTGGCCATCATTACTAATGTTAAAGTCTTATGTAAATATATATTTCTAATTTACTTTGGGATCAAGTTTGTATTTGGGACCTTGTTTAGTTTCCCTTGCCTAATTTTCCGGATCCATCAGTAAATTTGTCCTGGACTTATAATAAATTTAGAAGAGATAATTCTGTAAGGAATCCAAATATTATTTTGTTAAAAATATATTTTCGGATAAAAATGTTTGTTAAATATTCATGTCATAATGTAAATATTTGGAAAAAAGAAAAGAATATATTTTAGTCAAGTAATTGCCAATATGTATTCTCCTTTCAAGCAGAGAAAAAGGAAATAATATATAGAAACTGTTTGTTTTCTGCCAATACAATTGTGGTCCTCTCTTCATACGCGTCTCGACCACCTCATCAGAAGAGCTTTATCGAACCGAGAGCAACATTCGCAGGAAACAACTGCTATATAAAAGATAAATTACGATACATGTGGAAGGATATGACGTTGTATTTGCAAGAGATAAATTGTTTCTATATACAGGAGGTCTGGGAGATGTGAAAAATCTTCCGGAAATAAAAAAACCACGTAAAAGGAAAGAGAGAGAGAGAGAGAGAATGTTAATTGATGACGCATCGACAAGGAGATAATTTAGCGTCACATACGTTAAAAGAATACTACAAGTTCGTATGGGCCTCCTCTTCGAAGATATGGGCTCCCAAAGAGCTGCAATGGAATCAAGTTTTTTACACAAAATTATTGTACATGTAATATTCTTTTCAAGTGTTTTTTTCGTATCTGAGAGATTACCCACATTTTTCCGGAAAACCTGTATTTTCCCCTTTTTCTCTGTTTGAAATGAGAATACATGTAGAAAACTCTTTAACCACTGTATATATATTTACGTATCTCTTACACAAATTTTGATCTATTAACATTTTAATCAAGTTCCAGCATTTTATTTCTGGTAAAAGACCTAAAACTTTTGAGGCTAATAATAATTTGTTAAACTAGATAGTGATCATCAAAATTACAAACTTCGAGTTTAATTCGATTAAAAATTTCATAAATACGTATAGAACTTACAAATGAAACTTAAAACTATACTAAAACTCATATTAAAATACTCGAGGATGGAGGTATACAGGCTGGAACAAAACAAGGACTGATGAACTGGACTCTCCCTCGGAAACATCATCATTCAAGACACAATAATCAACTCATGATTGAAAATGAGCAAAGATACTATTCCAAAAACTAACAACTTCAACAAATTCTACACTATGCAACCTGCCTGGGTCTGCTCGAACAAGAAGTCAAGGCGGGATAGTCCTTATCTTCTCCGAGAATCAGATAGAGCACATAAAATATATCAGAGTACAAGAGCATCATGGGCACTGAAATAGTAGACCAATTTGGAAAACGCGTTTCTTCTACCAGATTTATTGGACCAAACTTTGGACTATTCATGGGTGAATATTCTGGTGAATAAATCAATAACGCCATAATAACTTGAACTACATTGCGAAATACAGGCACAGCAAGCTATCGCCGAATAAATCATCTAGCTAAGTCGCCAACGCCTAAGCCGATAGCAAATTAAGCTGATGATAGAACTTATACCCAGTTATGGAACCTTAAGAAAACACCTACACACATAGGTATTTACAATGATGAACTAACTTTGAAACTATATGACGAAGATGAAAAAATAGCTTCATTCCTTAGAATAAAATGTGAATCTACTGAAGATATCTTTAAGGATCTTTCAATCTATAAGACAAACCAGTCAAAAGGGTTCTTGACCTGATTAAGACAACTAATCTATTCACATTTCGCATTTATAACAAGCTACACAAAGTCCTTACACTAGAGGTGGCAGTATAAGGCTTCTTAACTCGCTATATCATTCAGTCAATCAATCAATCATATTAAAATATTCCTTCAATTTACAAAATTATGTAATATGGAAATTATTCATGCAAGATTAACCAGTAAATATTATATCAACTTTCACGTGGCACTTTTTTAACAAATCGAATGTTGTATCAGACGTTGCTATATTCAGGGCACAGATTACGAATATTAGTAAAACTTCTGACCTTGGTTTTCGTTTTACGTCTTCTTTAAGTTAGCAAGGAAAAGGTAAAATTAAACGCTGACTAATATCGTCGAAAAAAATGGGATATACTAAAAATAGTAAGAGAAGGATAAATAGTTAGAATGACTAGATATTTCAACACAAACAACTACAAAAAAAAGTCACTGTAATATCATAGAGAGACATTTTATCAAATATTAAATTGAATTCAACTTAACAGCCTAATTTGTTTAGCTAAGGGAGTAATTAGTGAATGCCCCTTATCAGTTGTAATGGTATCAGCAAATTACCTTTTCCAGATACTTTTTTATTTGAGCAGGATAACATTTTTTATTAGACACAGGATAAAATACGTCTAGAGAATTTGTGGAATATAAATTTTCCGATCAGTTCGTGTAACAGTTTTTAGGTAGAGAATGAAAAACTAAGATGGGATCTTGCAAATCACTTTACATTTATAGGGGATTAAAAAGGGATCTTTATTTTATCTTATAGCATCCAAAGGGAATAGATTTTAATAATTAACATAAAAAAATTATCAAATTCATTTTAATCAAAAGTGCATGATTTCATTTTACGATGTAGAATTAAAAGCCAACAAAGAATTGTGTAAATTTTTTTAATTCAACACTCATAATGAAATATATTCGAGACAAAATCTAAAAAAAGTTTTGTTAGTTAATGAATTTAAAATTTTTAAGTTGAAATTATTTCCATCAGAAAATACCATTTATTTCAAAATTTAGGTAGCTACAAAATATCGTTATTTTAATAATTGAAGTAAATTTTTTTGCCATTTTTCTCCTTCAACCCCTAAAGACAAAATGTAGATATTTGATTTCCTGTGAGTTCCACTCTGGTGCCCTCTCCATAAATATTTTGACTACCAGAAAGAAATCTTACTTTGCTTTTCATTTAATTTTCATTTTTCTCCAAATTCCGGAGACTGTGAAGTGTTTGACTATTGATATTTGGCAACATGTCATCAAAAATATCTGCAAGTATAATATCCTGTCGACATATCATGGAATGGAGATGTTAAATAGACAATTATTTTCTGTGAATTTGATTTTTGGTTTGTCTGTGGTGCCTCTTATATAAGGAACAAAATAAAATAAGCGCCAGAAGAGACTAACATATGAACGCTGTCAAGCAAAAAACAACTTCTTCTGCTCTGGCTCAATACTGGTTAAACACAGGACATAAGATAAATTTCTCGGGAACAAAAATGCTATCGAGATGTGAAAACCTGTCCACAAGAATTATAAGGGAAGCCATTGAAATTGCACAGAGGCCCAACAACTTAAATAGCAGAGATGATAGCCAACGTGTGTCTAATACTTGGAAAAATCTGCTTACAAAACATCAACCAGTACCACTTAGTAACGAAACAGATTACAACTCGGCAACGCAACCCCAAACACTGGCAACAGGGCCGCTGACGCGCAGCAGGTCTCGCAACCTGATTGGCCGGAGCCATTCGGAAAACGAACGTGTTCGACGCGCACATGAGACCGACAGCACCGGAGTCGTAGGCGTCAGTTCGCTCGTAGATGCCATACAGTGAGCTTTGAAAATGGTGAATGAGATTTCGCGGAAACGTCAGCTGCCTTACAGTCCTGACAGGGACTCAGCACATACACGGGATGCCCGAAAATCTCCGATTACATATCACACCCGTGAGAATATCCGACATAACATAAATATATATATATATATATATATATATATATATATATATATATATATATATTGCTTAGTTTGTTAGTATCTAACTTTGAATCAATAGAATGTTTCTTCTTATATATGTGACATATTTTTAAAAAGAAGCGGTTTTTATAATTGTCCACTGTTATTTGATAATGTTCTGCAATGGCGAATGTATTTTTCCCCAAATGGCAATCGCTTTTATGTCACTGCGAGGTTTGTTCAATATAACATTCCTGACAGTCCATACAGGATAATTCATAAATCACGTTGCTTTTAAATACTAAGGGACTTTTTTGTTGCACAGTGGAAAACAATTGTTGATTTCTGAAGTAATTATATTTGTCTACCTTTATATCGGGAACCTCTTTTAAAAGGGATATTATGGAACATATTAATTTATCAATATACGGTAATTTTTTTGTACTGAATATTTAATTCGTCGGAAGGACCATCAAAGCTATTTGAGTTGTATATAAGTTTATTTAAAATATGTTTCAGGTAACCATTGTTCAGAAAAATATTGAAAAGTTTTAATTAAATTTTGTCGTAAAATACTTTCATGACTAATATCTCTCACTGCGATTACAGTGTTAAATTTTTGATTTTTCAGATGATTGGAGTGGCAATTGAGAAATCTGCTTGATGCAGATTCCTTTTCGTACCAGTCCGGATTAACTGTTCCGTCATTGAATCGAATCATCCTAGTATCCAAGAAAGGTATACTGTTGTTTATTTCTTGTTCGATAGTAACCTGTATCCCCCGAAATCCGTGGGACAGACTGATAGGTTATCAGTACAAAATTCTGGAGATGATCTCCTACTTGCCTGAGGTACTTGTGTGTTTTCAACTGACATTTTCATAAGGGGTATTTAGCCTTTGAAACACCGGCTAGACGTGTTGGTTAGTGTTAGTTTCAGCCGCCCATTCTGGGCCCGACGCTGTTTGCAACCGCCCACTCTGGGTCAGACGTTGCTATGCTAGTTTTGGTCCGCGCTAGGTATTTAATTTCCCTGGTACCACCCATATCTGGGAGGCATTATCCTATTCGTCACCCGGGGAGGCGCCCGATGGATACCAGCAACCCCTCACGGGGAGATTCGTAATAAGCGGCTCAAAATCCATAAAACATTATGGATCTCGTTTATAGCTCAACACACCTCTTTTTTTGGGGAGAGGAAGTGTTATAATTCACCTAAATTGTGTTAATAGAGATAATAAAAGGTTAAATATATAGAGGTACATAAAGTTGTAAAAGCTTGCTGATTTTTTTTTTTATTTTATTTTTAGTTTTATCACTCTCTTACACTAAATGTTCTTATTGTGCCTTTAAAAATAAATCCTTTAGTAGCAACTACAAGCATAATAAAATAACCTGTATATTCCTTTTAAAAATGTCTGCAGGTGTTTTTAATTTTCATACCTATCGACGTAAAATGCAAACAAATGTTTCAAAGGGATTATTTTAATAACAATATCCGTTTATGTACAAATCAAATTATCCGTTTTTCAGGTCGTTTATTTTTCGCTAATGCTAAATTTGGCAAGGTTATTTGTGTGGTTTTTGCAACTTTCGTGCATGAAAAAGTTAATCCAAATATATTTTGACAGAGCAATATTTTGCCGACAAAGTTGAATATCCAAAACATTTATTTTTGCTAAGAACATATTTACACATCGTTCATACTCGACAATTTTACCCGACGATTAAAAATGTTACAAAACGGAAGTGTATGAGCAAAAACCAACATTTTTGCTCGACACGCTGAAATTTTAGGTCAGGTTGGAATCCCGACCGGTTCCATTTCAATTCGTCAGAAAAATACGAGGTTTGCAAATTCTGAAAGGTAAGACCGTTTTTTCAGTAGCGCAGAGCATGAGAGTACCTAGACCCTATTCTATAGGTGTCAGCGCGAAATCAAAATATTACATAGCTATACTATGACATAAAAATCCCCGACTTTTGTCAGTTCAACAGGGAATTTGTGTTAGAATTGATTGAGGTATACGGAAGTTTTCTCTTTGTATAACTAGCAAAATCTGTTGAATATAAAGACAGGATAAAGAGACCTATAAATAGCTGCTTACAAAACTTAAAGAAGTTGGTGCTCCCTCCAATACTGACTCAGGAAATAAGAAAATTGATTTATTACACGATAGTTTGCGAAAAGAATAGGAGAAATTAAAAACATCAGATAGATCTTCAGTAGCATCTCATATTATATATACAGGGTGTCCAAGATAAGGATCCTAAGCATGGGGATCTCGGAAACAGTTGGAGATACGAGGTCGGTTAAATTAGAGAAAAGTTGCGCAATTTAGTGCTAAATTAAACGCAGTTAAAAAAATTTAAAAATTTCAAACACTTCCGGAGATTTCCGGAAAAAAACGAAATTTGGCAAAATCGTTTTTAATTTTTGCAGGCTTTATTTAAAGAGATATCCGAAAATAAAAGGTAGATTCTCATTGCCACTTTTTATTTTTTATAATTTGGTCTAAACAAAATTTAAATCCGACGTTTCATTTCTGAGATACCATCATGAACTTTCATTTTTTATATGGAACAAAAAAAAGTATTCCATGTATTTGATAGCATTTTTTATTAAAAATTCAACGGTGTATCACCCTTGCATATCGAATACGTAGTTCAAGTACTTTCCATAAGAGCTCTGTGAGAGCGAGAGAGAAAGGTATATCAGTTTTATAAAAGCCAATGAACTACACACTTGATATGCAAGTGTGATACACCGTTGAATTTGCAATAAAAAATGCTATCAAATACATGGGATACTTTTTTTTGTTCCATATAAAAAATGAAAGTTCATGATGGTATCTCAGAAACGAAACGTCGGATTTAAATTTTGTTTAGACCAAATTATAAAAAATAAAAAGTGGCAATGAGAATCTACCTTTTATTTTCGGATATCTCTTTAAATAAAGCCTGCAAAAATTAAAAACGATTTTGCCAAATTTCGTTTTTTTCCGGAAATCTCCGGAAGTGTTTGAAATTTTTAAATTTTTTTAAATGCGTTTAATTTAGCACTAAATTGCGCAACTTTTCTCTAATTTAACCGACCTCATATCTCCAACTGTTTCCGAGATCCCCATGCTTAGGATCCTTATCTTGGACACCCTGTATACCTGGTCAAAATTAAGGCATGAAATCATTAACAATGTTCCAGTTTTCTTTCAGTGAGACAAGTGTTTTGATTTTTGAGTAAAGTAGTGCGATAGTTTTAATTTGTTTAGTAGAAATTTTAACGGAAGCAATCGTGTGCAGTTTCCGATTATATCGGAAGTTGTCCGAAGCTTACATATTTCAAATGGATAACCCTGTGTGTTACATTCTTTTTTGTATTTCTTTCTTCATTCTAGCCGTTTTGGAGGAAAAAACTTTTTTCCAAATTTTGACTTTCAACAGGATGTCGCCTAAAATTGAATATCGTGCCAAAAATAAAATAGGGAAACTCTTAATTCCGATTGTGGCTTTAGATAATATTGCCGGAAAATTACATTTTAGATACAGGGAGGTGGAAAAGTAACAAATTTTGAGCTGTATCAAAAAATTTAAAAAATAATATTTTTGAATACGATGCTACGTTGTTAATTGTTGTAGATCAGCAAGAGTATTCCCATCTGCTCATATAGGGTGTCCATAACTAGCTAGAACAGTGTTTAACTTATTTACGATTGTTCGCAAAATCCTTTAAATATTAAGCAGTTTTAGTGATTTTTGGCAAGAAAGCTTTGATAAAAATCTAATATTGTTTCTATTGTGATGCGTACAGGCCAACGATATTTGACTGATTTTTAGTAACAGAAACTATAACTGGTTGCTTTAAATTTTTGAGATATCCTAATCTAGAAGTGCAAAATAACATTGTTTTTCGACATATTCGAGGTTATGTGAAATCACTGAACTAGTAGAAGCACCTAAAAATATGATCCTCTCTCTTTAAAATGAATTTTGCAATGTCCAGATACTTTTTTTTCACCGAGATATGCTAATTTGAATTTTACGTCTCGCCAATTTGCTGGAATGCAAGCCAGAAACATAGTACAAAGTACCTATCTGAGTGAACTTTTCTAAATTCTGTTACTTTGATGAAAATAAATGCATAAGCATCCTAACGGTCGCTGATCTACTGTCTAATTTTAGAAAATCAAAATTTTAGATTCAGTATGGTGGTTGAAAATTTCAAAAAATTTTAGCGAAAATTTGTGTAAATAGGTATTCTCGAGATTTTTGATTGTGCATCCACGGTCAGATTTTGAAAATATAAACAGCTGAGAAATTTATTAGCCCTATTGAATCTGTTGTTTTAGTTTTTCTAGATCTGACAATGTATTTAAAATCGATGACTTTATAAACGTATTTACCCAAAATTTCCGGGATAGCTGAATATTTCCTCAGATAAAATAGTTTCCAAAAATATCAAGGTAACTTTTGAAGAAACTTTAAACACGAGATATAATGATAACCTTAGTATTGACCTTTTAAGTTATTTCAAGGTCATTGTTTTTTTAAAAATGAAAACCCTCTGATGAAGCTAATCGAAAGAGCAGAATACCTCCTATATTTAAATTGTCTTTAAAGTTTAAAACTTTTTGAAACTTTTGTTCACCATATTGGATCCGCATCTTGAATTTTCAAAATCTGACGGTGGGTTTGCAATTAGAGACCCCTATAATACTTATATAGTATTTTTTTATTAAAATAACAGAATTTAGAAAAATACACTCAAAGAGGTAGCCTGTATTCTGTTTTTGGCTTGCATTCGAGTAGATCGGTGAGACACAAATTTTAAATTAGCATATCTCAGTAAAAAAAGAAGATATTTCAAAAGTGATCCTATCTATGTCCTATCATTCCACCATAGTATTGCTACGTAGTATTATTCTTCGGTAAAATCGTCTTGAAAGAGCGAAGTTTATGGAGCCCTTTAGAGTTACTTTTGCCGTTAGAGATTGAGGTTTATAAGAGAGATTAATGGATAATTGAAGACTGTTCATTAATTAAATTCTGGAATTAACGTAGGCCAGGAGTTTAAATTATACGTAGAAATATAATCGGGGAAATTAGCTCACTAGTATAAAAAACTATTCGTATATTTTTTCGTGATCGTTTTTCGAATATTATATTATTTGAAAATGTCCAAGTTTTCAATTCAAAACTTAGTCAGATTTTCTATTAGAAGTTTTAACGTCACTTGTGAATTATTTGTCTAACTAAAATGAGATATTGTCAGTATTTTCCACAATAAAATATTGCTGAATAGAAGGAACAAAAAAAAACGAAGGAAAGTTAAGATAAGATGTACTGTTTCACCAAAAGAGCGGGTCCAATCATTCATATTGTTATAGGTATACCGAAACAGAATTTGAATTGTGTCAACACCTTCTTGTTCGCTCCACGGAGTCCCCTGTGACCACAGCCTTTCCAAAACGAATAGAAAATATTCATAATAAAAAGTTTTCATGCCATTAAAAAGTTATGGTCGCGGTGAATGGTGAAAAATGAGGTACAGATCTTGTTCATTTCTTATTTTAAATAGGTCTGCGGTGAAAGGTGGGATCAACCCCCAAATAAGAGAACTTGAACCAAAGTTGACTCTGGAGGGAAAGTGGAAAATTGCAACATTTTCACCAACACCAGGGATTACATTCATCAATTATACATAGTGCAACTAATATGTAAGCAGGTAATTTAATTTTGATCATGGGAGCAGGATGTGCATTTTATCGCACTGTTAGGTTTAGAAACATCTCATCTAATTAAGATGTATGTAGAAAAATATCGTATACTCCTCGTGATATGAATAATTATGTAATTAGCCATCATTACTAATGTTAAAGTCTTATGTAAATATATATTTCCAATTTACTTTGGGATCAAGTTTGTATTTGGGACCTTGTTTAGTTTCCCTTGCCTAATTTTCCGGATCCACCAGTAAATTTGTCCTGGACTTATAATAAATTTAGAAGAGATAATTCTGTAAGGGATCCAAATAATATTTTGTTAAAAATATATTTTCGTATAAAAATGTTTGTTAAATATTCATGTCATAATGTAAATATTTGGAAAAAAGAAAAGAATATATTTTAGTCAAGTAGTTGCCAATATATAAAAGCAAAGAAAAAGGAAATAATATATAGAAACAATTTATTTCTTGCCAATATAACTGTGGTCCTCTCTCCATACGCATCTCGATCACCTCATCAAAGGAGCTGTATCGAATCGAGAGTTACATTCGCAGGAAACAACTGCTATATAAAAGGTAAATTTCGATATGTGTGGAAGGATATGACGTTGTATTTGCAAGAGATAAAGTGTTTTTATGTATAGGATGTCTGGAAAAATGTGAGAAATCTCCCGGAAATAAAAAAAAACACGTAAAAGGAGAGAGAGAGAGAGAGAGAGAGAATTTTAATTGATGACGCATCGATAACGAGGTAATTTAGCGTCACACACGTTAAAAGAATACTACAAGTTCGTATGGGCCTCCTTTTCGAAGATATGGGCTCCCAAAGAGCTGCAATGGAATCAAGTTTTTTACACAAAATTATTGTACTTGTAATATTCTTTTCAAGTGTTTTTCTCATATCTGAGAGATTTCCCATATTTTCCGGACAACCTGCATTCTTTCCTTTTTCTCTGCTTGAAACGAGAATGCATGTAGAAAACTATTTAACGACAGCATATATATTTATGTATCTCTTACGCAAATTTTGATTTATTAACATTTTAATCAAGTTCCAGCATGTTATTTCTGGTAAAAGACCTACAATTTTTGAGGTTAATAATAATTTGTTAAACTAGATAGTGATCATTAAAATTACAAACTTCGAGTTTAATTCGATTAAAAATTTCATAAATACGTATAGAATTTACAAATAAAACTTTATATTAAAACTCATATTAAAATACTCGAGGATGGAAGTATACAGGCTGTAATAAAATAAGGACCGATGAACTGGACTCTCCCTTGGAGACATCAGCATTCAAGACACAATCACCAACTCATGATTGAAAATGAGCAAATATACTATTCCAAAAACTAACAACCTCAACAAATTCTACACGATGCAGCCTGACTGGGCCTGCTCTAACAAGAAGTCAGGGCAGGACAGTCTTTATCTTCTCCGAGAATCAGATAGAGCACATAAAATATATCAGAATACAAGAGCATCCTAGGCACTGAAATAGTAGACCAATTTGGAAAACGCGTTTCTTCTACCAGATTTATTGGACCAAACTTTGGAATATTCTGGTGAATAAATCAATAACGCCATAATAACTTGAACTACATTGCGAAATACAGGCACAGCAAGCTATCGCCGAACAAATCATCTAGCTAAGTCGCCAACGCCTAAGCCGATAACAAATTAAGCTGATGATAGAACTTATACCCAGTTGTGGAACCTTAAGAAAACACCTACACACATAGGTATTTACAATGATGAACTAACTTTGAAACTATATGACGAAGATGAAAAAATAGCTTCATTCCTTAGAATAAAATGTGAATCTACTGGAGATATCTTTAAGGATCTTTCAATCTATAAGACAAACCAGTCAAAAGGGTTCTAAACCTGATTAAGACAACTAATCTATTCACATTTCGCATTTATAACAAGCTACACAAAGTCCTTACACTAGAGGTGGCAGTATAAGGCTCCTTAACTCGCTATATCATTCAGTCAATCAATCAATCATATTAAAATATTCCTTCAATTTACAAAATTATGTAATATGGAAATTATTCATGCAAGATTAACCAGTAAATATTATATCAACTTTCACGTGGCACTTTTTTAACAAATCGAATGTTGTATCAGACGTTGCTATATTCAGGGCTCAGATTAAGAATATAAGTAAAACTTCTGACCTTGGTTTTCGTTTTATGTCTTCTTTAAGTTAGCAAGGAAAAGGTAAAATTAAACGATGACTAATATCGTCGAAAAAAATGGGATATACTAAAAATAGTAAGAGAAGGATAAATAGTTAGAATGACTAGATATTTCAACACAAACAACTACAAAAAAAAGTCACTGTAATATCATAGAGAGACATTTTATCAAATATTAAATTGAATTCAACTTAACAGCCTAATTTGTTTAGCTAAGGGAGTAATTAGTGAATGCCCCTTATCAGTTGTAATGGTATCAGCAAATTACCTTTTCCAGATACTTTTTTATTTGAGCAGGATAACATTTTTTATTAGACACAGGATAAAATACGTCTAGAGAATTTGTGGAATATAAATTTTCCGATCAGTTCGTGTAACAGTTTTTAGGTAGAGAATGAAAAACTAAGATGGGATCTTGCAAATCACTTTACATTTATAGGGGATTAAAAAGGGATCTTTATTTTATCTTATAGCATCCAAAGGGAATAGATTTTAATAATTAACATAAAAAAATTATCAAATTCATTTTAATCAAAAGTGCATGATTTCATTTTACGATGTAGAATTAAAAGCCAACAAAGAATTGTGTAAATTTTTTTAATTCAACACTCATAATGAAATATATTCGAGACAAAATCTAAAAAAAGTTTTGTTAGTTAATGAATTTAAAATTTTTAAGTTGAAATTATTTCCATCAGAAAATACCATTTATTTCAAAATTTAGGTAGCTACAAAATATCGTTATTTTAATAATTGAAGTAAATTTTTTTGCCATTTTTCTCCTTCAACCCCTAAAGACAAAATGTAGATATTTGATTTCCTGTGAGTTCCACTCTGGTGCCCTCTCCATAAATATTTTGACTACCAGAAAGAAATCTTACTTTGCTTTTCATTTAATTTTCATTTTTCTCCAAATTCCGGAGACTGTGAAGTGTTTGACTATTGATATTTGGCAACATGTCATCAAAAATATCTGCAAGTATAATATCCTGTCGACATATCATGGAATGGAGATGTTAAATAGACAATTATTTTCTGTGAATTTGATTTTTGGTTTGTGACAACTCTACTGATGATATCATTAGGTCATTAGTTAAAACCAGAGTGGAATTCGCAAGAAATAACCTTTGATTCTCTGAAGGAGAAAAATGGTAACTTGTTAAACTCAGTTTTCGACTGTAAAGATCTCTTTATATTTTATTCAATTAAATTTGTTTGATTACAAGTTTTTTGAGTTAGATTTGAAGGAAACTAATCTCCATAATATAATTTTATCTTCTTGTATTTAGTTCTCATGAAAAATTAATTTTAAACGTGAGATCCATTTAATTGGTTATTAAACAACAAGCTTAGAAACATGTTATGTGAATTATGCTGTAAAGTATAAGGGTTTAGAAAAGTAAGGAGAATGAAAGAAATAGCAAGAGTAGTAAGGGGAGAAGTGAATAAAGGATACATAAGCTATTTCTTTTTTCTTTTGGCTTATTTTTTAATTTAAATTATTGTTTTTCGTTTAACATTTGGTATAGTAAATCTTTTATTTATTTATTTTTATGTGGATATTTTATATATATATACAGGGTGTCCAAGATAAGGATCCTAAGCATGGGGATCTCGGAAACAGTTGGAGATACGAGGTCGGTTAAATTAGAGAAAAGTTGCGCAATTTAGTGCTAAATTAAACGCAGTTGAAAAAATTTAAAAATTTCAAACAGTTCCGGAGATTTCCGGAAAAAAACGAAATTTGGCAAAATCATTTTTAATTTTTGCAGGCTTTATTTAAAGAGATATCAGAAAATAAAAGGTAGATTCTCATTGCCACTTTCTATTTTTTATAATTTGGTCTAAACAAAATTTAAATCCGACGTTTCATTTCTGAGATACCATCATGAACTTTCATTTTTTATATGGGACAAAAAAAAGTATTCCATGTATTTGATAGCATTTTTTATTACAAATTCAACGGTGTATCACCCTTGCATATCGAATACGTAGTTCAAGTACTTTCCATAAGAGCTCCGTGAGAGCGAGAGAGAAAGGTATATCAGTTTTATAAAAGCCAATGAACTACACACTTGATATGCAAGTGTGATACACCGTTGAATTTGTAATAAAAAATGCTATCAAATACATGGGATACTTTTTTTTGTTCCATATAAAAAATGAAAGTTCATGATGGTATCTCAGAAACGAAACGTCGGATTTAAATTTTGTTTAGACCAAATTATAAAAAATAAAAAGTGGCAATGAGAATCTACCTTTTATTTTCGGATATCTCTTTAAATAAAGCCTGCAAAAATTAAAAACGATTTTGCCAAATTTCGTTTTTTTCCGGAAATCTCCGGAAGTGTTTGAAATTTTTAAATTTTTTTAACTGCGTTTAATTTAGCACTAAATTGCGCAACTTTTCTCTAATTTAACCGACCTCGTGTCTCTAACTGTTTCCGAGATCCCCATGCTTAGGATCCTTATCTTGGACACCCTGTATATATATATATATATATATATATATATATATATATATATATATATATATATATATATATATATATGTTTATGCGGCTTTCACGGATTCCTCCGTGTGAGATGCAATAGCAGTGGATATATTCACATTAAGCCGTTGTAGTGCTGAAATCACATGCAGCAAACATATAGCTATATGCAACTCCGTATATAGATGAAGTAAAATGCGAACAGTAAATGCAAACTTCGTTCCATCATATCCTTTCCGTGTTAGAGGTTGCAACCTCTAACATGGACACTTATTTAAATTTTTCATGTACGAGGGTAGATGTTTATATTTCATGAACTGGTAATAATGGCGTTGTTGGGTACCATTTGAGAAAATCACTGTAAAGTTTGACATCTTAGACGACATAAGTACTTGGAACATTTTGATATACGAACATTATTTGCGTCGTTTACAGTAAGTTCAAAATTTCACCTCAGCCACGGTGCGACGTGCTTTATCTCAACAAGAGTGCATTGATAAATCTAATTGGCGATAAAGTACTTACAAAAACCTCTGTATATTGCTGATTTAGTGAACTCAATCATAGCCGTTATTTGCTTACTGTCAAATGTCGTTGAAAATCAGTTAAACTGCAAGAAACGATGCATGTGAAGTTCTATAAAAAAATTTTTAAAAAAAGTGGATTGTTGAGTTTCTGGAGAAGTATGAGGTCTGGTCTGCATGTCAGTTTGGTTTTAAAACAGTTCAGTTTAGTTTGTTTGCCAAGACCCAGAACGCTCCCAATAAAAGTCAATCATCAATGTGTCTGTTTGTTGATCTCTTCAAAGCTTTCGACATTGTCTGTCACAAAATATTTCTCGAAAAGCTCGAAAGCTACGGTTTAAGAGGTAAAATTTACAATGTGTTAAAAAGTTATTTGTTAAAAAGAAAGCAAAGAGTGTAGATTAACAGTGTTGCAAGTGAAGAGAGAGATGTAACATATGGCGTCCATCGGGGAACTGTTTTATGCCCATTGCTATTTATAATTTATGTGAACCATCTGTTTCAATTGGAGCTAAATGGAAAACTTGTTGGTTTCGCTGATGACGCCGGTTATTTTTGCAGGGCAAGGACTTGGCAGAATCTTAAATCAAGAATGGAAGAGGACATTGCTTTATTGGAAGATTGGTTTAGTTTTAATAGGTTAATCTTAAGTATTGAAAAAACACACTATGTTCCCTTTTCCACTTATGAAAATAAATTACCACAGCTAGAAAACTTGAAGATTGAGGAAGGTGAGATTCTAGAGACAGCAAATATAAATACCTCGGAATTATAATTGATAACCAATTAAGCTGGAGTATATATGTTATAAGCCTAGTTAAAAAAATTAGAGGTTTTCTGCCAAAATTTCTGTACATTAAGGACTTTCTCATCCCTAAGCATATGACAATTATATATTCTTCTTTAATACAAAGTCTTCTAACCTATGGAATACTAGCACGAAGAGGATGGAGTTTCAGAGAGCCATATAAAATACTTAAATAATGTACAAAAAGTTTCATTAATATCACATGTGGTAGGAACAGGCTTTTTCCGACTGAAAACCTTTTCCAGGAGTGCAAGTTGTTGGATATGCGACAGTTATGTTGTTTTGAGATTTACAAATACATACTTAAAAACAAAATTTCTCTTGAAATGACAACACATCAAATAAATACAAGAAAGAAATTAGCAAATCCGACAGCTACGCAAAAAACTCATGGACAAAGAACAACGAAATATTTTGCCCCACAGCTGTACAATATGCTACCCGAAAAAATAAGATCAATAAAAATAATAAATAAACTTAAAACAAAGACCCAAAACTATATCCAGTTTTTTGAGGGTAGCAGAAAAGTATTTAATGATCTGATAGATATAAGATAAATGAAATTAGGTGCTGTTTTGAACTGCACCTTTTGGCTTCGTGTTTCTTGAAAATGTTTTTATTAACTTAAATGATTTAGATTTCATTCCCTGATCATGACGTTAACTCTTAGTTGTGACATATTCTGAAATTGTGACATTTTTACCTCACTAAGCACTTTTCACTAGACGATGACACTGTAGTAATACTTGTCTATTGTAATAAACTTTATTTAATCTTAAATCATACAGAAGAATAAAAATGCTTCAGTAATTTTTTATTTCTAAACGTTGTTTACAGTTTCGTTGATTATTGTGTAAATTAAAATTTCATTATAATTAATACACGTTTTTTTTGAATTTGAATTTAAATTTGGATTTGAAATTTGATAACTCAGAATCTTCATGTGGTATAACGTGAGACTGAGGCAGTCCTGGGCATAAGTAACACTAGCGTATGTAATCTACTCCATGGACATTTCGTCATGAAGGAACTATGTTTTCGTTGGATTTCATTTAAAAAGACTCTTATCGATTGGTGCGAAGAAATGCTCAAACAATACAATTGCGTTGCTTCAAAAAACCTTTGTAAGATAGGTGAAAGTTCTTGGATCTCTGCTTATGAGCCCGACAGTATACAACATTCGACCGTATAGATCTTCCATTATGAGCGAAAATCAATAATTAAAGTTGTTCTTGCACGAAACCCTTTGAAACAAATGATCTCCTGTTTTTTCGAAAAAACTAGCCACGTTACAATCGTGCCTCGAGAGAATCGTTGAACGGTCAATTTTGAATGGAGCACTATCATCTGTTTTGTAACCTAATAGCTAATCTAACATATGACGAAGTAGCAGCGACACGATACATGTCTTGTTTTTTTGAAATATAAATTCACATAAAAAAAGATTTGAAATAGTCTTTTCTTCGTCACATATTATTTAGCTCTTATAGATCTCCATCAAGTAAAATGTTATTTAACCTCAAAACTCTCCAGAAGCTGTTAGACAGGCATATTAGGTATGATTCAATGGCAAACAGTTCATTTCATCAGAACTAGCATGCGTACAGGACCGGAAGGTCTACAGAGACAGCGCTCCACAAACTGATCAGCAAAGTGGACAATACGCTTGAAAACGAGGATGTGCTTCTAGGAGAATTTTCAGACATAGAAGGGACATTCGATAATACGTCTTTTCAATCAATTATCACTGCAATAAAAAACGCAATTTAGAAGAAACCTGTTGCAGGTGGTCAAAAACATATTAAAATACAGTGTTGTCTATACAGACTGATGGCTCGGGTGACTGAAGGGTATCCACAGGGGGCAGTTCTATCCTCACTACTTTGGAACCTAGTGATGGAGGGGCATTTGTGAATCCTGAGCAGGGAGTGTCGCTCTATACAAGGATATGCAGATGACTTGGTAATTTTAACTCAAGGTAAATTTAATACAACTGTAAGAGAACGAATGCAGCGGGGTCTCAGGGTTGTAGAAAGGTAGGCAGGAAGGACTTAATATAAGTTCCCAAACGACTATCCTTATCCCCTTTACGGAGAAAGCTAGAGAACCTCCATCACATATCCTACAAACACGATACCACTTTCCAGGGAAGCAAAATATCTGGAGATAATTTTGGGTTCCAAGCTGACCTGGAACAAGCACGTGACAAACAGCAAAAAAATCGGAAATAACCCTTATGATTGTTAGAAGATTATGCGGGAAAACATGGGTTTTCTCGTCGAAGATGGTGTATGGTTATACACAGCCCTCACATATGCTATTTTGGTCTGGTGGCCCAAGGTAATGCAAAGGACAACCATGACAAAGCTAAATGACATGCAGAGAGTAGTCTGTTTAAGTATTAAAGGGGCCATGAAATCGACCCCCACTTCGGCAATGGAGTACATTCTGGATCTACCTCTGCTATACTTAGTAATTCAGGAAGAGGCGAGAATGGGGCTCCATCGGCTATATCACTCAACGCCAACAACACAAATGCCGTTGATTGGACGCAAGCTATATAGAACAAGGTCAGGAGCCCAGAGTTGGAAATGGACACGGACCATTTGACCTCGGACTACCACTACAGTATAACTTTTCAACTCAACTCAATGTCAATGTTGAAATATTGTGGACGTGGCAAGTTTTGAAATATTTTCCGATAAGCATCTTAATTGTTACGCCAAATAATACAAGTAGTCATGAGTTACATAATAAAGTTTTTTGAAAATTTGTAAATAAATTAGAATTGTTGTTAAACTGTAGAGGGACAGCGAAGGCTTTTCTAGGATCTTATTTTAGTTGCAATAAGGAACATATTGTGAAATTTTATAACGATTTCCACACTTTAATTTTTTATTTTCCACTCAATTCTCCAGTTCTTCGGAAAAATCAGACATTTCTTTTGCAAAATTACATTAAGTACAATAAAGAGTAAGAAAATTTTTTTATCCAAAATTTACTTTCTGAGATATTTAGCTTTTTGGTAGAAGACCTTGATTTTTCACACAAATTACTTAATAAAAACTTTTGCATAACCTTCCCATAAATTTGAAAGAGATATTCATATTCTTCGTGACGCTTATAACATATTCGAACAAAAATCCAAACCAACCTTCACCTTATTCATCCATAAAAATTATTATCTCGCCTACAAGAATAAGCTTTACCTCTTTATTATATTAGTTTAAATGAGAATTTAAATTCTTTACATTAACTCTTCTTTCATTTTTCGTACTGATTTTTTGCGAAGTGCGTAAATTTGCAATCTTCAGTCAATGCTATGAAAATTTATATTAAAATCTTGTTGAAATTTGTCGATTTTAAATTTCCATAAAAATCTTGCGTTATCTTATCCTTTTCAATAAAATCGATCACCTATAAAAACCTTTTCGCGTAAATAAAAGTCCCTTTAGCTTTAAAAAATAAATCTGTATTTCGAGCAGTTTTATGAAAAAGCTTTAAAAAGAAAACTTCGGTTACGCTTTCTTAATGAGGGGGTATCAAATATTTTTTCAAATTTAAAGTTCGTATTTGATTACAAAGCTTAAATTAACAGAAACTTTTCGACAAAATTATTAAAAAGAAGCAAAATATAAAAAGGAACGATGAAACTTAAAAAAAGTTACGTAAAGGGTAAACTTTTTTATTGGATTAATAAAATCTTTAAATTTAGAAAGAGGCAAAGCTATGACGAAAGTTTTGATTAGAAGAAATATAAATAACGTTGACGGAAATACAAGAAATTTATTTTAGTACGAAATTGGTAGAATTCATTTACATATCATCTCAAGTACCCACGGAACATGAATTTGACATATAAAACGGGATTCCTAATATATAATACTTCCTTGTACCAAAAATGTCCCCATCGTGATCGGTGCTATATTCTTGACATGGACTGAATGCTTTTTATTTTGACAGGAATTTCTATTTGATTTTCTGAATTTCAAACAGGAACGTGAATTTTTTCCAGTACAAGAAAAATGCGGTGCTTCATCGTAAGGCGTGCAAAAACCTCATTTGGTAAATTGTAATTTATTTCCTTATCATTGGAAAGTTTAAAAGCATTTAGTAATAGTTATTTAAACTTTTACCCAGTATTAAAATTGTTAACCAAAGGAGAACAAGTTGAATCTTACGGATGTAATATATGAAAAATCTTAAATGTTACCAAGATCTCAGTTTTCAAAAAAAAAACAACAAACTTTCAAACGCCTGAAGCAAATTGTACATAATTATAATTATTTCATACCAAATGAGTAAATCTGTACAGAATATTTTTCTGGAAATAGTCCAAGCCATAGGTAAATATAGTGACGTAAATTCCGGGATGGATGAGGCCTACCCAGGGGTGTTGGGGCAATACAAGAACAAACCATATTTAAAATGTATCAGCAAAAAATGGGTTGGGGCTAAAAAGGGGGTCAAAGTTGGCTAAAACAAGTTTTTTGAATCTACAAGTCAAAGAACACATTTTGGAAAAAAAAAGTTTCATATAAAAGTTGTATAGATTTTTGAGCCATATTTCACATTATAGCTATTTGAATAAATGACAGTTTTATTACAAAAATAAAATATATAAACGATCATTAGCATAGAAAAATATTCTTATTTATTCGTAAGAACTAACATTCCGTATTTGCTATAAAATAATAGACATGATATCTGTTGGTTTCGAAAGGGATTCTGTTGGAGCTGTATCCAAAATTTTCATTTATTCAATAAAATTTTCAGGTTTGCGGCTTTAAGTTTGAAACAACTTGAAGGCACTTGTTGCTGCTGTACTCATTACAGCCATATACAGTGGAGGTAGGTTCAGCATTGCTTCTATTGCTGTAGTAGGGCATGATGATAATGCCTCTGTAGAATGAGTTATCAATAACTACTTAGAGGGTCTCTTAAAACTAATATAGATTAAGAAACACTAGCGAAAATCCTAAGCAATTCTTGTAATGAATATAAATCGAAGAAAAAAATTTTAAAATTTATAAAATAGTAAAAAAGCATTTAAATAAAACTGCTACTCCTCAAAACTTTCCGAAATATTTTACAGAAATCCAAATTGTTGTTGAGGAGGTAGAAGAAAACCATGGATCTGAAAGATTATTAAGCTAAAATATTTGAAGTTTCCTGAGGAGTACTGATAGGCTAGGAATGAATATAAAACGCCAATGGGAATTTTCTTTTTGTAAATCCCTTTTCCATGGGAAACAAAAAAACTCTCATCTTTCGCGACTTGAATTTTGTTTATCAAATATTCTTTTATTAACAAAACCATTGTTTCTATCTTAAAAAGCAACATCAGTTAAATATAATAAAAGTACTTTTGGAAAGCATTTTGGCTTATCAAAATTTATTTAAACATTTATCGATATATTTGAAAAAATCATTAAAAAAATGCATTTTTTGTCATTGTTAATAACACTGCAAAAAAAAATCATTGAAATCGTTAACGAAACTATGGAAAATTAATTTTTCCACACATCTGAAACTGTCATCCCGCTAAGATAAAAAGTTATTATTTTTCATTCAGTGAGAAAAATCATTGTTGGCACTCTGAATAAGTTCTCCCAAGACACAAACACATTAAACGCTTTTTCTGGCGTACAAAATCGTTAACCAAGCAGTTTATTCTTCTTTCACAGTAGCAAAAATAAATAAATCATCGGCTTCCAAGTCTTAAAAGAACTTCGCAAGGATGAATCTATAAAGATTTTACCAGTGGACAAGGGAAAGGCAACGGTGATTAAGGACATCGTAACGTACGACCAAAAAATCGGAGATATCCTGGAAAAAGGAAAATATAGACAATTACCTCGTGTCCCCACTAAATCTATAGAGTCAAAAATCTACAGAACACTAAGGAAATACCAAGACCATATACCTGACAACCTACGATCGGCGCTCACACCACACTGCAGTAAGCCACCACATCTTTACCGACTGCCAAAAATTCATAAAGCGAACATACCGTTGAGGTAAGTAACCAACTCCAGAGGATCCCTAACAAATGCATTGGCGAAGTTTTTTTTTAAATCATGCAACCTTTAAAAGGTAAGACGAACACATATGTTAAAAATTCCACACATTTCGTGAACACATACTAGACAATATCTTAATCATAGTTCCAATCATTCTGTTGTAACAAAACGAGGAATTATAAGCAACCTCTATAATCGCGCTATATCTATATGCCATAATGCCGATTCATTGGAAAAAGAGGTGGCAAATATTAAATCCGATTTACAACAGAATGTTTATCCTTTGAAACTAATTGACGATGTTATAATAAATTTAGAACAACGAACACTGGGCAGCAAGAAACACAATTCCGTGCATTAAGGGAACTTCGGAGAAAATAAGATGAATTGCCAGTAGTTATAATATAAAAATAGCCTTTAAATCAGGAAGTACACTTAGAGCTCATTTAACAAAAACAAAACCTAAAACTACCGATGAGAAAGAATATGTTTAGAAAGTTCCCTGTGAGTGTGGTGAAATGTATATTGGAGAAACCAAACGACCACTAGAAATTAGAATTAAGGAACACAAAAAAGGGAAAACGTCGAGATCAGCATTGCAGAACATGCCTGGGATAAACAACATCATATAAAATGATCGGAGGCTGCGGCAATATATATGGAACCCAACATAAAAAAAAGAATTTTTTTATAGAAGCAGCTTACATTAAAAACAATAACGGAATCTTCAGTAAACCGAGTGTTGAGATACCTACTCTTTAGCAACCACTATTTTGTAACATCAAATCATTAAAGTGTGTACAATGAAGCGAAACTTTGCGCTCCAATGGACACAGTCCCTATATAAGCTCGTAGTCTTAAGTCAAAACATTCAGTTTATACTTGATAAAGATTAGAGATACAACCTAATCGAATCGACGTAAAAATAAATAAAAATAAAGACAATGCAAGTCCGACAACCACATTTTAGTCAATTCCAAGTCTGGGCTGTACGGCGAGTGATTTATTAATTCCACATTTTGAGTGCTTTGTCATGACGAAGAATGGTTCGTCATATCCGAATATGTTCTTCAACTCAACCAATAGTTCCGAAAAACAAATGGTTGTGTATGATCCAGAATTGATGATTCTATGGTTCTCTAAAGATTAACTTTTGTTGGTTTTGGCTCATCATGGATGACTCATATAGTTCACTGCTGTTTTCTCTCATGATCTAATAAATGTTTTTTGAAGCATCGCGATCATATTTTTTAAACATTCCTTTGCACTAATCGATATGAGCCTTTCTTTTTGAGCCATTGTCATATTATGGATCCAATGCAAACACCTCTTCTTTGTGGCCAAATGTCCATGCAATGTATTACACTGGCTGGTGTTATTAATGCATAGGAATGCTTCAATTTCACGTTGTGAAACATGACAATCTTGCATTAACAGTTCACGCACAGCATCGATGTTTTCTTGCACTACAACCAATTTTGCACGACCATCACGCGACTCGTCCGTTAGCCAGCGATGGTCTCAATTGAATTCACTAAAATAACGACATACAGTGGTTGTTTTAGGTAGTTCATCGTCATATAAAAATTTAGATTGTGTGTTCTCTTGTAGAGATAAACCATGTCAAAATTAATACGCTGTTTATAAAATTTTGGAGACGCTTGCTTTTTTTGGAGCTTCATGTGTGTTCCTCAATAATGTTTATCAGTTTTTATTAACAATCTAATAATAATTTTATTGAAAAGATCTAATTAAAGTAGAAATTTCGTAATAATTGTCTTCCTTATTGAACGGTGGCTATTAAACAGAGAGTACGCAAAATATTTGTTATTAATTTCTCATAAAAATTATTATTGATGAAAGTCGCCCCATTATTCCAAACTTATTTTGTCTAATTTTTAAGTGTTATAAAACATTTTCATTTTAACCAAAGTAACCAAAACTGTCACAGTAAATAAGGCTATTTAAATAAACTTCTACAGATTTCAACGCCACGCACTCACCCTTAATAATACACTAAAACATATATTGACGTATATTTAACAATGCCATTATTCCGATCAAATATTTAAATTGCTACACTATGTAGCATTTCGCTGAATTAAAATGCATTTTATTAGCTCCACCCGATATATAATTATACCAAATTTACATCAATAAAAGCATAACAAGTTTGTTGCTTAAAAAATGAGCGTAAAACTTGCACGTAATGTACATTTATCACGCAAAGATATAAAAACTTTCTCTATAAATCAGCTAATATATTTCCAAGTACAAAACAGATTACTGTCCATAATTCATACAGTCTTGCAGCAGTTTCATAAGTTTTGAACGTGTCATGGAAATGTGACTTTACATTTAAAATTGCTTTCCATATTTCACGTTTGTATCTATGCTTGTATCAAAGGAACGACATATGAAAATTTTAAAACGGACTTGTTATAAATATGGATGGCATGGTAAACTAGTAGCAAGCCTAAGTGATATTTTAATTTAAAATAAAATTTTTAATAAAAAAAGTTGAACCGACTTCTAAAAGTGAGCTAAAAAGTAAAAATTAACTATAAATTTCTATATGAAATTGAAACTTTTGAAGTCGGCGGCAAACTAATACCTGACAAAATGGTATATATATATATATATATATATATATATATATATATATTAGTGTTTATTTGTTTCATTTAGAAATAATTTAGCGCCGACTTCAAAAATTTCAATTTCATATAGAAATTTATAGTTATTTTTCACTTTTTAGCGCACTTTTAGAAGTCGGTTCAATTTTTATTATAAAAATTTTATTTTTCTATTTTTAGTTTTGAATTTATACTATGATATTCATAAATTATTTGAACTAAGTACTAATCGAGGTTAGTGAACCTCGCAATGACTCCAAGGTGGCAAAAAAGTACCCATTTTACCCAAAGTTGTAATCACCCTAAAATGAACCACTAAAAATTCTTTGATTCTTAGAGTGAAATTGTATCAAACAAATATTTAGTCTGTCATAGTAAATCCACTATCTTAAATTTTAAATTAATTTTAGATTGGTAATGTAGGCCCCAAAACCTTCCAATATCGATATTTACAGAACTTGAGATGTAGTTTTCTTAGTTCGATATATTTTATACTGCATATTGAGTTTGTATACGCTCCAAGAACCCCGCAATATCAATTTTAGGCAAAATCGGAAAATGTAAAATTTTCATTCCTTCATATGGTATCTTCTCAACCTAATAGTTGTAAAAAATTAACTTCATATTTGTAATACACGACCCCGAAAACACCATAATACCAAATCTAATAAAATGCGAATAACGTAAAATTTTCAACTCACTATATTGGATCAGCCATATTGAATTTCAAAAAAATAACGTTAATGCCTTAATCTAATGTAAATCTGAACCCTTCAAAGCCCCCTAGTACCAATTTTAGATGAGATCCAGAAATTCAGTATTTCTAGACCATCATATTGCCTCTGACATGTTAGATTTTCTTAAAATAATTCTATGTTCGTTATTTACATCCTCAAAAACGTGCCCATTTGAACAAAATCGAAAAATGTAAAATTTTTTGTCCGCCATATTGAATCCTGAAAAAATACTAGTAAATTCGTAATTTGCACCCTCAAGAACCCCCTATATCAGTTTTGGAGAAAATCGAAAATGCCATATTGAATCCGCCAGATCGAGTTCTTTAAAAAATATTTTAAATTCGTAATAAACACTAACAAAAAATCTCCAATACTGATTTTAGACAAAATCGAGAAATGTAGAATCTTTAATTCGCCATCTTGGACCTGCCATATTTATATATTTTTTTAAAAATAATATCAGGTTCGTAATGTGGGACACCAAAAAATCCCCAATATCAATTTTTAAAAAAATTGGGCAAAATTTATTTTTTACCCGCCATATTGGATCTGCCATATTGAATTTGTTAAAAATGATTTTAGATTCGTGATGTGTGACCCCAAAAACTCTCCCGTACCAATTTTGGAGAAAATCGGACAAAATTGATTTTTTTGTCCGCCATATTGGATCCGCCACATTGAATTTTTTAAAAATAATATCAGATTCGTTATGTGCGACCCCCAAAAACTCCCCCACACCAATTTAGGAGAAAATCGCACAAAATAAAATTTTCTTGTCCTCCATATTGGATCCGCCATATTGAATTTGTTGAAAATAATTTTAAATTCGTTGGGTACAACCCCAAAAATTTCCCCTTACCAATTTTGGAGAAAATCGGACAAAATTAATATTTTTGGTCGCCATATTGTCAGTGTCATCTTAGATTTTACTGCACCAATTTTGTCTAAATATATACACATATATATATATATATATATATATATATATATATATATATATATATATATATATATATATATATATATATATATGTGGCGGCTCTAGGCCCCTCATACTCTTTTGTCAAAGATATTTTCTATACCTTTTCATTTTACTATTTGTTATATTTTGTTATCCTGTTGTATAGATTCAATATTCTTTATAGTTCATTTTACTACGCTGCACTGAAAACGTGATATTTCTTACTTTGCTAAAATAACCTATACTTTTTCTCACAATGTAAGAATTGTACCAATAAACCAATCGGGCCCTTTTACGGTCATTGATGGCTCGGGATTTCCAACTACTTGCAAACAGATGTGTACTCGGGATTTCCAACTGTTTGCAACAAAATGTGTACGGTGTTGCCATTTAGGCGGAATTATTTACAAATTTCTGAATCACAACTAATAGACCGCTGAAAAGTTGGATAACGTGACAACATCGTACATTATAGGCAGATCCGTTTAAATACCCTCAACTTCCAAGTTAGAGGTCTATTCAATTATATTCTCTATTCTCTATTCAACTCTCTTCTCTATTCAATACTATTCTGCTCTATACTATTCTGCTCTGTTCCATTCCTGTTCTCTCTAGTCATACTCCGTTTACAGTGATTTCCGTTTTCAGTGCAAGCAACAACATAATAAACATTGTTAAACCATTTAAAACGCGTTGTTATTTCACACTTACACGTATACTAAAAACTATAAGTTTAGCGCACACATTCGGACTATCTCTGGAAATTCACCGTTCCACACCCTTCTCCAGAAGTATCCAGAAATCACCCGCCCATCCGGAGTTTTCAAAGGAGTAAAACATCAAACCAAGCATCATATCATTACCACGCCTGGACCACCGGTAGCACAAAAACCAAGGCGACTTGCACCTGACAAACTAAGGATCGCGAAGCAAGAATTTGAAGCCATGCTTCATTTAGGACTTGCTCGTCCATCTAAAAGTCCTTGGGCTTCTCCTCTACATTTAGTCCCGAAAGATGGCGATGGATGGAGACCGTGTGGTGATTACCGCGCCCTGAATAGCCGCACATGTCCAGACCAATATGGAGTACGTCACATACAAGATTTCTCGCAGATGCTGTACGGAAAAACCATTTTTTCTACCATTGACCTTGTACGTGCTTTCAACCAGATTCCTGTTGCCGAAGAGGATATTCAAAAAACCGTCATTTCCACACCCTTTGGACTTTTCGAGTTTCCTTTTATGACTTTTGGCCTCCGAAACGCAGCCCAGACATTCCAGCGTTTTATTGATGAGGTTACCCGAGGGTTGGATTTCTGTTTCGCTTACATCGATGACATCCTCATAGCTTCTACATCACTGGAAGAACATTTGAGGCACTTAGAAATACTCTTCACACGTCTAAAAGACTATGGAGTTGTAGTCAATCCAAGTAAGTGCAAATTTGGTTTGCCTGAAGTTAAGTTTTTAGGTTACCTGGTATCCAGCGCCGGTTCACGTCCCCTCGCAGAGAAAATTGAAACCATTAGAGCCTATCCTAAGCCAAGTACAGCCAAACAGTTGAGAAGATTCTTGGGTATGCTTAATTTTTACAGGAGGTTTATGTCCAGTTCTGCAATCATTCAGGCCCCACTTAACAGTCTTCTCCAGGGAAATATTAAAGGAAAGACGCCAATTAATTGGACACAGGAAGCTGAGACAGCTTTCGAAGCCTCCAAGGAAGCCCTGTCACAGGCAACGCTTCTTGCCCATCCCAAAATCGACGCACCACTTGCCATTTTCTGCGACGCTTCAGATTTTGCTGTTGGAGCAGCTCTTCAGCAATGGATCGATGGACAATGGCAGCCACTGGAGTTCTTTTCCAAAAAGCTCAACTCAACCGAACGCAAATATGGCGCTTACGACAGGGAACTTCTAGCTATATTTTTGTCCATTAAACATTTTAGGCACATGCTTGAGGCAAGGCATTTTACCATTTTTACTGACCATAAACCTTTAATTTATGCTTTCCGTCAGAAAACTTCGCAGATCTCACCTCGACAGTTCCGCTATTTGGATTTCATTGGTCAATTTTCCACCGATATCCGTCATGTAGCTGGCAGTGACAACGTAGTCGCTGACGCATTATCACGCATTGAGGAACTTCAAGTCACGATTAACTACGAGGAACTAGCAGCATCACAAACCAACGATGAAGAGCTGGCAAAGCTGCAACGCGAAGGGACATCAATGCAACTCAGACAAGTTCACCACCCTGGGACCAACTGTATGGTATGGTGTGACCTTTCTACCTCTAGTGCCCGCCCATTCCTAACCAAGCCATTCCGGAAAACAGCCTTTGACAGCACCCATCGACTAAGCCATCCTGGAATCAAGGCAACAGTTAAGCTCATGACACAACGCTATGTTTGGCCATCCATCAAGGCCGATTGTAGGAGATGGACTCAATCCTGCATCGACTGTCAGCGATCCAAGGTCACGCGTCATGTGTCAGCACCAATTGGCTCATTCGCCCCGCCTTCCGCCAGGTTCGAACACGTCCACATGGACCTAATCATAATGCCTTTGTCTGATGGTTACAGATACTGCCTTACAATGGTGGACAGATTCTCCCGTTGGCCTGAAGCCGTTCCCCTCAAAGATCAGGAAGCAACCACCGTCGCCAAAGCTTTTTATGACAACTGGATTTCCCGATTTGGCGTACCATTACGAATAACCACTGATCAAGGCCGACAATTTGAGTCTCACCTTTTCAAGCAATTAAGCCGCTTGATTGGTATGACTCATATACGCACAACTCCATATCATCCAGCAGCTAACGGCATGGTGGAACGCTTACATCGGCAGCTAAAGGCAGCACTGAGTTGCCACCAGTCCAGCTGGACATCGAGTCTCTCTACAGTTCTTGGCATCCGACTCGCATGGAAGGAAGATTTAAAAGCCACAGCAGCAGAAATGGTTTATGGGCAAACGCTAAGACTCCCAGGAGAATTCATGGCACACCCATCCCCAGATCAACGTGATGATGGATCCTCAACTTTTCTCAAGGAGCTACGCCAGCAGTTTAATAAACTTCGTCCAGTTCATGGCACCCACCACACTGATAGGAAGCCTTTCATTTTCAAAGACCTATCCTCTGCCACGCATGTCTTCGTCCGCCACGATGCCGTCAAGAAACCCCTTCAGCAACATTACGATGGCCCTTATCCCGTGGTTAGCCGAAGGGACAGAACTTTCCTAGTTAACATCCGAGGCCGTGAAGTCAACATATCCATTGATCGTCTGAAGCCTGCATACATCCTCGCCGAAGACTTGGACATGCCACTGACACAAAATATGCAGCCGGATTACGTAATATACCATCCTCTTCCACTCGACCAGCCAACAACACATCCCGCACGACCAAGTGTACAAGCTGGAGAGTCTACAATTAAAGGCAACACATCACCAGCAGGAAGTCCATTGCCTGCTAACGGCGATCCGCCGTTCAGGGAACCACATGTTAAGGGTACACCACCAGCTGCGGAACAGCCTTGTCAAAGTCAACCAAGCACAGAGCGACGAACCAGATCCGGCCGACGAGTCCATTTCCCGGAACGTTTTCAAGCACGATTCTCGTGAGCTAACTCACTGGCAGGGGGGTGATGTGGCGGCTCTAGGCCCCTCATACTCTTTTGTCAAAGATATTTTCTATACCTTTTCATTTTACTATTTGTTATATTTTGTTATCCTGTTGTATAGATTCAATATTCTTTATAGTTCATTTTACTACGCTGCACTGAAAACGTGATATTTCTTACTTTGCTAAAATAACCTATACTTTTTCTCACAATGTAAGAAATGTACCAATAAACCAATCGGGCCCTTTTACGGTCATTGATGGCTCGGGATTTCCAACTACTTGCAAACAGATGTGTACTCGGGATTTCCAACTGTTTGCAACAAAATGTGTACGGTGTTGCCATTTAGGCGGAATTATTTACAAATTTCTGAATCACAACTAATAGACCGCTGAAAAGTTGGATAACGTGACAACATCGTACATTATAGGCAGATCCGTTTAAATACCCTCAACTTCCAAGTTAGAGGTCTATTCAATTATATTCTCTATTCTCTATTCAACTCTCTTCTCTATTCAATACTATTCTGCTCTATACTATTCTGCTCTGTTCCATTCCTGTTCTCTCTAGTCATACTCCGTTTACAGTGATTTCCGTTTTCAGTGCAAGCAACAACATAATAAACATTGTTAAACCATTTAAAACGCGTTGTTATTTCACACTTACACGTATACTAAAAACTATAAGTTTAGCGCCCAACAAACCCGCTAAATATATATATATATATATATATATATATATATATATATATATATATATATATATATATATATATGTGACCAGTGAAGTCCCAATCATATCGTATTTTTTTATTAATACCTTTATTCGAAATTTGACTTTGGCATCAATTTTTGCTTAAATCGAGACTAAAATTAACCAAAAAAATATTAGTCGCGTGATTAGCATTATCTGTCAAATTAGAATTTATAATTCCAAAAAAACCAAAAGTGGGGTTAGCCTATATGCAATGCAATTTCAGCTGTATAAGATAATTTAGATCTTTTGCCAATTTTTTGTAAATTGCACCACTATTGCAAAATAAGACTCAACTCAACCTACGTAAAATTTCTTAGTTTCGATAATGCTTCATTTCAGACATTTTTTATTTAAAGTAGCGCCATATTAAATGTTTGTGTTTCTAAAAAATCTAAATAAAGCTATTAAAATTTGGTCACATGTCATGTAAAGTTTATTTGGTTATGACCCTGTATAAGCTAACTTCATTAAATTACTAATTTTGAGAACGTAGTTTGTGTCTAAAAGTAATACACATTATAATTAAGACAAACAAGTACACAGTGTCACAGTAAAATCTGCATTAGGTGGAAAATACATTTTTATTTAAATTTACGTAAAGTTTATCTACTTTCAACGATTTCATTTAAAACTCCGTTATTAAAATTTGTTATGAAGCTATGTTATTAAAAGTTAAAATAGTCTTTTGTTATTTTAGTGCAGTTTCCAAAAAATTAATTATTATTGTACCTTATGAAATTAAAAATGTAAAACTTTAAATTCGTTTAAATATTTTAATTAAACTACTTTTTTAATATTAATGTGTATTACTTTTAGACACAAACTAAGTTTTCAAGAATAGTTATTTTATGAAGTTACCTTATATACGATCCAAAAAAAAACTATGCATCGCATGTCACCAGATTTTAACTGGGGTGAAGTACCAGTTATTATGGTGCCACTTATATAATACAAAGCACATACCTTCAACAAATATGCAATGTCTGCTTTATAATTCAAATATGTAGTTTTACCATATCTCACAAAGGGTCACTAATTAAAAACATATGTAGAACAGGTTTCAAACAATATCACTCAATTTGTAACACTTATTTCTCACGTACTCGATTTAAAAAACGTTGCTTATGAATCAGCATTTACCGAGATACTATTTTGTTTGATATTGGATCGAGTTTTTTTCTTCCCTCCCTTTTTTGTTCTTTCAGGTTTACAACTTTATTATATTATGATAGATTTTACTTAAGTATTTAGTTTTTGAATATATTTTAATTTAAAAAAATTATTTAAAATAATTATCTTTTCTATTTTTTTGTATGGTTTTTCCTTTTTATATATTTAGTGCTACTCTAACTTCAAGATGACACAAGTGGTCATCTTTATCTTGTAATTATATTTCTCAATAAAATATTATATTAGATTAATATGTATACGGTGTGTAGTGTTGTTAGTGAATTGTTATTGAAGGTAAATATACAATATGTTCTAAATAATTTAACAGTTATCTCAAAAAAATACTTCATTATTTTTAACTGCACTTTGTTAATTCTGAAGAAGTTAAAATAAATTACCAAAACGTGAATCATATAAAAAAATGTTAAGTATATAAAGTACAATACTACTATTATGTTTTGATTTAATCTTTTAACAGACCGTAAACTCAAGAAATAAAAATAAATCATTGAAGCTATATATATATATATATATATATATATATATATATATATATATATATATATATATATATATATATATAATAAGGGGAAGAGTATTTCTTGACCGACTAGTTAGAAAGGAAAACTCTAATTCTTGGGATAGCGGTCCTAGGGCTGAATGAAACACTGTTTTTTACAAACGCCAAGCTTTCGGAAGTTTGTTATTTCCTTCTTCAGGGCTACAATACAGAACAGTTCTGTTGATTATAATTTTAAATTTTACAATGTATGATATTTAATAATAAAAAGAAAATGATTCTAAATTCAAAGACTTACGTGCAAATTGAGTCCATTTATGGCTTTTAGAAAATGAAACGGAAATATCATGTAGAAACTGTTGATTTTTGCATAATTATCACATTTTATTATTAAAATGGTTTTTAAACACTAATATATAATTTTATTTTGTGGGTCATTTTGCTGCTTGCTTGCTTGCTTGTTTTGGCTTTGCTGCAGGGCAATTGCCAGCTCGATTTGTTGGTGGCCCTGGTGTTGTCTGGCTCTAGACCATAACCGGACCACTGATTAGTGCTCGATTTGGTGATATACGGAAAGTGCTGTGAATGTATATTTTTGTTTTGTAGCAATTTCTTGATTATAGAGGTTATATGTTAGTAGCGGGTAAATACATATATAGGAATTCAGATGTCAGGCTTCTGGAAAGGAAAAATACTGAAATAGATATATTATGTGAGGATGTAAATTAGGGAGAAAAAACGTAACACATAAAGCTGAGCAATTGTTTTACAAATTAATCTTATTAATCTTCATAAATTGCATCAATATATCTATAATATTTTCATTAAGGTTTGCTAACACTATATAAATTGAAATTGGAGTCTTACAATTCAAATTGATTAGTTTTTTATAAGGATCAAAATTTCGTGTAACGTTGATGGGACATTCAAAAAAGATATGATTTAGGTCCTCTATTGTACCACATTCGCAGTATGGATCATTTCGCATTTTCATTTTAAAAAGATGTTCCCTAGTTAAGCAATGCCCTGTGCGCATTCTTATAATTGTTGTGACATGTCTTCTGTTTTTAAATGGAAATGATGAAAACCATTTTTTACCAGGAAATACTGACTGTACTCTCGTGTACCGAAGTCGTTTTTCGTTTACTAGAACCTTCCAATTATCTCTAAATTGATTGCGTAGCTGCTCATTGATTACATTATAAATTTCCCGGGAGTCTATATCCATAGTTTTTGGGACATTTAACATTGTGCCAATATTGGCTAGCAAATCCGCTTCCATATTACCGCTGATATTAGCATGGCCAGGGATCCATGCAAGATTTATATCAAAACCGTTTTCTTTCGCTAGACATAGTAATCTTTTTGTTCTGAGTGTCCAGTAATCCGCCGTGGCGTCTAAAAGATATTTATTAATCTTAGTTATAGCGCTTTTTGAATCACTAAATATAATAGTCTTAAAAAGTTGTTTATTGATTGCTACTTTAATAGCTTCATGAATACCCACAATCTCGGCTTTACATATGGATAGTTCTTTAGGTAGTTTAGATGAGAATTTATAATTTAAATTTGGAATATACACACCAAAACCGACTTTGTCCTCTTTTCTCGAGGCATCAGTGTAAATAAAGGTGTGAGAATTTTGGTATTTTTCTATTGTTAGCATGAACCTTTCTTTGATCAATAAATCTTGTTTTTTGATTTTACAGTCTATAATTCTTACCGTGGTATTTAAAATATCAAAATTAACTTCGTAACAGGGGAAATTAGTACTTTTGTATATCTTGTTCTTATATGGAACAAAAAGGTGTAAGGCTGAAATCAGATATGGTATATTACCTTGTCTTTCAAAATCAGTGTTTTCTGCTATATTACTATGTATTCTCATTAGGCTTTGTATAAGGGGGTGCTTTTGTAAACCTATTATTTTCGAAATGTATTTACAGGCTAACGTTCTCCTCCTGTGTTCCAAATCCATAATCCCTGCTTCCGCTAGGAGTGCTGCCCTCGGGGTGGATTTCATACACCCTAAACATACTCGAAGTCCTTCAAAAAATATCGTTTCCAATTTATTAAATGCTTTTTTACTTGCCGGTTTTAAAAATAAGGCCCCGAAATCTAAATGCGACCTAACTAGGGCGAAAAACATAGTTAAGAGAGTACTAGGATCCGCTCCCCACCACACTCTGCACACTGCTCTAAGGGTGTTAATAGCTTTTTTAGCCTTGTTGGTTACCACTTCTATATGTTTATCCCACTTAAGGTTCTTTTGCAGAGTGATACCTAAATATCTTACCTGATTTTTGTAGGGAATATTCTGGTTACCAATTTTGATTGGTGGAGGTTTATTCTTACGTTTTCCCTTAGTAAACCAAACCGCTTCGCATTTCTCCGCTGATATGGGGAGCTCTCTTTCTGTAAGGAATTCGAGTATTGTTTCCAAAGCTGTGTTGATTTTATTACCCATGTAATCAATATTATTTCCCTGAATAAAAACTACCAGATCGTCAGCATATCCAATTATCCCTACTTTGTCTATATTCAGTTTAAACAAATTAGTTATGTATATGTTAAAGAGAATCGTACTCAATGGTGAACCCTGTGGTAAACCCTTAGTTCCAAGGACCGGGCCTATCCAGGACCCATCATTGCTTCTACTATATAGCAGTCTGTTTTTTAAAATGCTATGTGTGATATTACATAGTTCTATTGGTATATCTAAATTTATGAGGGTATGGTACATCTTATATATGTTAACGTTATCATAAGCCGCTTTAATATCGAGGAAAATTGCCAACACCGATTCCGCCGAGTTAAAGGCTTCCAGAATGTATGTAGTTAGCAAGGCTACATTATCATTTATCCCTCTGCCTTTGCGAAAGCCTGATTGTTCCATGGGGAAAGTCAGCTTTCTTTCCAGTTGCCATTCTAATCTGTTTTTAATCATTATTTCTAACGTTTTGCAACAGCATGATGATAATACAATGGGCCTGTAGTTTTCTGGTTTGAGAGGATCCTTATTGGGTTTTAGGAAGCTTATTATGTTATATTTTTTCCATGAGCTGGGAATCGGCATTCCGTTAAGGCAATTATTATAAGTATTCAACAATATTTGTTTTGCTCTGATAGGAAGATTTAAAATCATTGCGTATGAGATATCATCTATACCCGGTTCTGAAAAGCCTTTGTTCTTCAAGGCATTATTCAGCTCGTACATCTTAAAAGCCATAATCTCATGGTCTTGACTTGTTTGCAGTAGTGTAAAAGATGGGTCAATATTTATCACTGCCATTTTTTTCAAGATGCTTTGTTTGATGCTATCTGGGGTTATATACATGTTATTTTTAGAATTTTTAGTCGAGAAACTTTTTATTTTATTCCATACATATTTCATATTAGATTCTCTATTTAAGGTCTCACAAAATTTTTTGAACTTAACTCGTTTCTTTTCTCTAATGCTTTTTCTAACTTTTGCTGTGACCTTTTTAGCGTTGATAAAATTTGATAAGTTGGGGCATTCATTAAAAGATTTCAAAGCTTTCTTTCTTTCTTCGATCCATTTCGTACAGTCATCATCCCACCATGGATTACCCCTTCTTTGCCCGGGTCCACACATTTTTGTAGGTATAGTTACTTCGGCTGCGATATTCATGTATTCTTCCAGCTTATCATATGTCTCTATACCATCCCCATCCATCAGTCGAAGTAACACTTTACTTTGAAAGGCCTCCCAATCTGCTTTACCAAAATTTCTCTTTACATACTTTCCCACTAGACTCTGGCCAAAGTTAGGGTCATTCTTAACGTTAATTTCCACGCACGTTGGAAAGTGGTTACTATTACCGCAGTCCTGCAACACATACCAGCTGGCCTTGACAGCCATCTGGCTGCTAACAATTGCAATATCAACCGCACTTGCATTGTGTTCGTAGTTTTGAAAAAGTGTCCTCGAGCCATCATTAAGTACTACCATGTCTTTCTATATGATAAAATCACTAATTATTTTACCCCCTCTGTTAATTGGGGAACTGTCCCATATTGAATGATGTGAGTTTAAATCACCCATTATTATAGTTTTATTTACATCTATGCCCTCTATCATGTTCTCGAATAGTGCCAAAGTGATGTGCATGTGTGAGTTACTGTATATGTTAATTAAATAAATGTTGTCGATTTTAATACTTATAAACTGCACCGAGTCTGAGTTATATTCCTTTACTTTTGAGAAGATTCTATTATTTTTTATGCAAGTGGCTATACCCCCATATCCATCTTCTCTATCTAGCCTAATTATATTATAACCTGCTAAGGAGAATCTAAAATGTGATTTCAGCCAAGTTTCATTCAGATGTATAACATCTGGGCCCTCATTGACCACTAAGTTTACTAAGTTTTCCCTGTTTGCGTTGACACTTCTTATGTTCCATTGGATTATTTTTAGAAAGTTTTTGGTGCCTTCTTTGCTGTGTTTATTTTATTTTAATCTGCAAATAGCTGACTAAACATTTAGGGATTATCTTATTACTGCATTGTTTGATCACTGAACACTCAGATAAAATCTCAATGAACGCTCGCTTAAATTTTACCTTAACTACTCTTAAATTTCGTCTTTTCAATCCGAGTCTGTGTCTTGGACCACATGGTGTTCCGCAACTGGCTCAGACATGAGAATTTCTTTAATTATTTCTTTGTTATACTTTGATGTGTTCTTAATAAAGTCGATGCATCCCCTTAGCTCCTCACTATGAGCAGCCTGTATTGGGGAGCTGGAAAAGCTATGGTATGCACTATCAGGCAAACTGTACTCTAGATCTACTTTAGGTTTGGACGAATTCGCGACTTGTGTGCAAGATACCATTTTAATAGGTCTAGAATTGGGGTAATATAAGCTTTCTTCATGAGCTTTCTTGTCATATCCTTTTTGTATGATTCTCCTCTTGTTGGTATTCACTGACAGGGCTTGTTGATATGAACGTTTGATCGTTCCATTTTTGAATGATTGGGACCTTCTTTGTGATACCTCTACTACGTCTTCCGATGACCTGCGGCTACCAGTATAACTATTTCCGCTTTTGACCATATTGGGAAAGTCAGCGGGGTTGTAGATAAATTCCCCCTTAATTTCATAATTTTTTCTACAGGTCTCGTTTGCTTCGTAGAAAGTCAAATTTTCCAATGCCATTACTTCTTTTATATTCTTTTGCCTGAGGTATTCTGGGCAATTTTTAAATGAGGATCTGTGGTGATCTTTACAATAGAAACATTTGGTTTCACATGTAAATGGGGCCCCTTCTTCTGTATGTGCCTTCTCTGCACAGTTGAAACATCTTTCGGTGGTGCTCTTACAGTTGTTTCTAGTATGCCCGTATCGTAAACACCGGAAACATTGCGTCACTGGTGATATATAGATCATAACTGGCCTATCCAGCCAATAGCAAGATATCATTTTTGGAATGTGCACGCCTGAAAAAGTGAATAACACCGTTCCGGTCGGTTCATAAATTGTATTATCGTTTCTGATAACTTTGCGATTTAGTCTCTTTACATTCAGAATTTGAATATTACCCTCTACTTTGCTGCATTTTAGCAATTCTTCTTCGGATATATCTACATCAATTTGTCTGACTATACCCTTGCAGGTGACGAAGTTGAAAGGTATAAATATTTTGTACCCCTTATCTAGAAGTGTTTTATTTTTTACAAAGTCATTAGCAGCCTTAGCTGTGAGAAATTCTATAGAAATACGATTTAATCCTTTATTATTAATTTTTTTAACATCTTTCAAGTTAAGATTAAAGATATCTCTTGCTATCTTGATGTTATTAAATTTACCTATATTAAAACCTACCGTGCTCGTTGATTCTAAGTAAACAAAAAAAGGACCTTTATCTGATTCCTTGTAAAAAATGGTTTCTTGTTTTTTATGTTCATTAGTCACAATGGCATGTGTATTATTCTGGAAACGCGTATTTATTGAATTTTCATCAACTTTTATGTTCTCTCCCTGTAGGGACTTTTTCTCGTTAATTAAATCATTGCTGGGGGGCTTTGCCCCCCCTGGTTCAAACATTTTAAAAGCCGTAGTTATCGAAGCCTATAGTTAAAGGCTGCAATGCGCAATATATAAACTATATAGATGCAAAAAGAAGGCAAAAAAAAGATAAGAACAATCGAAAGCCAAATTAATCAAGTCTATAGCCAATACAATTGCCCAACTTACCCTTAAAATTTCACAACACTACACAGTTTTAGTATCTGGATAAAGAAAAAACCTCTCCTCGGATCGCTATTAGCTCTGCCACAGGAAAGCAAAAATCGCTGCTTCTTCGACTAAGGAATTCACAGCACTGGTGGGTCATTTTAGTTGTATTGAATGTAGGTTTATCTGATAAGAAAATCCTTGAAACACTCTTTTTTTGGTAGATGGGATATGTCAGAAATGTCTAATATTATTTTAGCGGTAATTTTGAATGTGGAATCATTATGTTTTACAAGAAATGTTAATTTTAATTTTAATTTATAAGTTAGGTATTTAATAATATTATTTTTCTTTGTATTTCTGTTGATGAGATTTATGTTTATTTAATGAGTAATTAAGTTCTTTTGAGTATTGTTGCGTTTAAAAATTGTAATAATTGTAAGAAGGTAATAGGAAATGATTAATTAACATTATTTATATAGAACCAAGAAGGTTAGAAAACAGTCTTCCAACCTCTCGCCTTCTCAATATTCAAAATTGCAAAATATCTATTAACAATGTAGTTGTTATAGGTAAGTGACAAAAATGCACTTACGTAATTTGTAGAAAACTATGGAGAAACTGTGAAGTCAAGAGACTGGGAGGCTTGTTGTCTAGTATTTTTATTATTTAAGGTGGAGAAGAGATGAGAGTAGATTACACTGAGATTATCAATATATTTTCTTTTGTTGATACAGTTATCATCTAAATAAATTTCTACCATCTCCAGAAAATGCCTTTTATTATTATTTTGTTCTTTGTTGATCACCTCAACACTGACAAAATCAAACCTGTGATCCTCATCGATTACATGTTCCGACAAGGTGCATGTCCTCTTTTGCAATCTACAATCACTCCTGTGTCTGGTGATTTTATCTTTCAAAACAGTTGATGTTTGACCTATGTAATGTTTGTCACAGTCTATACATTTTAAACGGTATACTACCCCTGATTTGTTAGGGTTGCTATCCGTGTCTTTCAGTCTGGAGAAGGTTTGGCTAACTGTTAACATGTGTTTACCACATATTTTTATATTATTATGCATAGAAAGAATTTTATTCAATTTTTGTGTGACTTGGTTGATATAAGGTAATGAAAAATAATATGTGGGTTGGTTTTCTTCTAAGGAAGCTGAAATTTCAGGGGAAAATCAGTGGTGTTTTGATTGGTATTACTCTCCATGTGTGAATGTGTTGGTGTTATGAAGGCAGATATCTCTGGTGAGACATTAAAATTTAGTGGAATAGATCTGCGTTGTGTGGGGTATGGAGAGCTGTGTTCCTGTTGTGTGATGGGGGTGTTGTGTAAAAATTTATTTAAGATCTACCGAGGATAGCTATTTTCTTTTAGTATTTTATATAATCTGTTTATATTTTTTTGAAGATTCCTTACGAATCTTCAATGCATATAGTTCACACATTCAATTTACAGTAGAATGTGAAACTAATAATAGTGTACCTTTTCTTGACACTAAATTAATAAGGACTACTAACAACGAAATAATGGTGGACTGGTATACTAAGCCGACGTATTCAGGACGTTACATGAATTTCCATTCCTACCATAATACTAAAACTAAAATAAATCTAGTAATTAATTTAAAAAAAAAAAAAGAATTACATCAATTTGTCATCCTACTCTCATTCAACAAAATATAAACAGATTATATAAAATACTAAAATAAAATAGCTATCCTCGGTGGTTCTTATATAAGTTTTTACACAACACCCACATCACACACCAGGAACACAGCTCTCCACACCCCACACAACGCAGATCTATTCCACTAAATTTTAATGTCTCACCAGAGATATCTGCCTTCATAACACCAACACATTCACACATAGAGAGTAATACCAATCAAAACATCACTGATTTTCCCCTGAAATTTCAGCTTTCTTAGAAGAAAACCAACCCAGATATAATTTTTCATTACCTTATATCAACCAAGTCACACGAAAATTGAATAAAATTCTTTCTATGCATAATAATATAAAAATATGTGGTAAACATATATTAACAGTTGGCCAAACCTTCTCCAGACTGAAAGACACGGATAGCAACCCTAACAAATCAGGGGTAGTATGCCGTTTAAAAATGTATAGACTGTGACAAACATTACACAGGTCAAACATCAACTGTTTTGAAAGATAGAATCACTAGACACAGGAGTGATTGTAGATTGCAAAAGAGGACATGCACCTTGTTGGAACATGTAATCGATGGGGATCACAGGTTTGATTTTGTCAGTGTTGAGGTGATCAACAAAGAACAAAATAATAATAAAAGGCATTTTCTGGAGATGGTAGAAATTTATTTAGATGATAACTGTATCAACAAAAGAAAATATATTGAAAATCTCAGTGTAATCTACTCTCATCTCTTGTCCACCTTAAATAATAAAAATACTAGACAACAAGCCTCCCAGCCTCTTGACTTCACAGTTTCTCTATAGTTTTCTACAAATTATGTAAGTGCATTTTTGTCACTTACCTATAACAACTACATTGCTAATAGATATTTTTCAATTTTGAATATTGAAAAGGCGAGAGGTTGGAAGACTGTTTTCTAACCTTCTTTGTTCTATATAAATAATGTTCATTAATCATTTCCTATTACCTTCTTACAATTATTACAATTTTTAAACGCAACAATACTCATAAGAACTTAATTACTCATTAAATAAACATAAATCTCATCAATAGAAATACAAAGAAAAATAATATTATTAAATACCTAACTTATAAATTAAAATTAAAATTAACATTTCTTGTAAAACATAATGATTCCACATTCAAAATTACCGCTAAAATAATATTAGACATTTCTGACATATCCCATCTACCAAAAAAAGAATGTTTCAAGGATTTTCTTATCAGATAAACCTACATTCAGTACAACTAAAATGGCCCACAAAATAAAATTATATATTAGTGTTTAAAAAACCATTTTAATAATAAAATGTGATAATTATACAAAAATCAACTGTTTCTACATGAATTTTCCGTTTCATTTTCTAAAAGCCATAAATGGATTCAATTTGCACGTAAGTCTTTGAATTTAGAATCATATATATATATATATATATATATATATATATATATATATATATATATATATATATATATATATATATATATATATATATGTACTGGTGTTTTCCAGTTTTCAATCGCCAACATCTCAGCTGGCATTTTCAAGTGATGCTTCCTCGACGGTTGCTCGACTTAGAATATATATATATATATATATATATATATATATATATATATATATATATATATATATATATCAAACACATACTTATAAAAAGCTAATCTACAATTAATGTCGTAACGTTGATGATGTGTATTATCTTCTTTACAACCATTTTTATGAACTAAATATATACCACTAAATTTAATGCATATTACATCGAAAATACTTTCAGACCCAAAAATTTCCTTTTTAACGAAATGCCTTAAATATATTGATAAATCACAATTTTTATACTAGAAATCACCATCGGCAAAACATTTTCACCCAGATTCATTAAGAAAATTAAGATTTAAACCTGATTGTGTTGCCATGCAATTTAAATCTTATAGTGAACCAGTTTTGTTTTGCTTATGATATTGTCATAATTTATATTAGATATGTCAACAAATAAACGCTTATATAGGAATATTAAGGATAAGAGCCTTGCGATATAGCCTTGAAATATTTAGAGAAGTAGATGTATCCCGAAAACCCCCATTTTTGCTGGTTCAGTAATAAAACAAAATGATTTTTTATGCTTTTATTTTTAGGGTTTAAAATTTGCTTGACTTACTGTTGCATTTGTCAATTTACGACCTCAGCTGTTAATTTAAGGCGGTTTTAAATTTAAAACATGTTAATGAATCCGGCTGTTTATTTCTATAATTCGGTTCTTAGTATGAACATATATTAGCTTTGTTCGCGGGTCACTTCCCGAACCGATCTAGAACTAGTACGGAATTAGTTCAGGATTGTCGTACAGCGCATGCTCAATTATTAACCGGTTCAGGATTTTTTTTACCACGAACGATTTTGGAACTTTTAATCGTCTACTATGGTATTTAACATACGATGTTAAATGCTGATTAAATTAGTTGTTTTTGTGGTTTTAAATAATTTAGAACTGTCTTTTACTAGGTTTTATTATTTGTATTATTTTACAGGAATATTGAATTATAATTGTTGTTCTTATATAATAAAAAGTCATACTGTCAATTCCTTTTAGAATAAAACGTCTTGTTTTTTGCTGAATAGAATCTTTGATAAAAAATATATATTTTAACTGAGATCTATTGTTTGCTCTTTATTTTGTGTTATGTTCATATTTCGGGAGCCTAAAAATAAATCTAATTCTAAACATACGTCTAATAAAAAGATGTGGGTTTTTCTAAAAAAATAAAACACAATAGTTTTAGGTCCATTTCCTTTTGTTTCAAAAAACATTTTTTAACAAAACTATAAACCGGTCTGATACGTCCCTATACGATGCAACTTCAATTATCGCAAACCATAATACACTTTATAATGCAACTTTTTCAGAATTTCCTTCCTGCGAATATAAAACTCAAGTCGGTGAAGCGATGTGCCAGTTCTTGTAATATTTCTCGGCTTAACTGAAAATGGGAGGCTCAAAATAATTAGCACTTTTAGGAATTTTGAATAAAAAAAATAAAATCGATAAATGATTTGAAATAATGGGAGTATTCACTAAAAATATATTTGTTTTAGGTTTAAACTAAAAGGAATAAAACACTTTTTTAATCTATCAATTAAAATGCTAAGTAGATTAACACTAATTAAAATAAAACCAATATAATATAATAAAATGTATACTGGAACATCAAATGCAACAAATGACATAAACAAACGAAAACCCCAAAATAAAATAAAAACAATTGTCAAATAGTTGCATATTGCGGCCGCAGCATGAAAGCTGGCTCTGCATAAAATTCCGAACTTACAGTTCTTGTTCACTCCTTAGAACCGGTAGAACTGGTTCAGAATCGATTTCTAACCGAATTATTTTCTCCGCGAACATGGCACTGTAACTAAAAATTCAGAACTTTGTTATCCGCGAACGTTACCATTTGAACTGCGCAAGCGTATTAGTGCAGAATCGGTTCTAAATCCTTTTCGCGAAAAAAGCTATTATCTTGTGAAGTGAAATTTTCTTCTAATATACGTTTTTTACTCGATTGAATTCATAAATATTTTTCTATTTTATTTTGTAGAAAGTTTTTTTTATTTTTATGGATTTCCGATTTACAAATGGATCAATAGTACCTTGAGGTAACAAGATTTTAAGATAGTCAAAAATTTGTGCAGCAAAGAATGTATATTTTCTACATCTTCAGTTAATAATAATGTCAAGTCCCTTTGTCAGAAATTTTTAGAACGAATCCATCAATCTCTGTTTCAAGCTCTTAAAATAGGCTATAGCACTCTCTAAAAATATGTTACAAATAGTTGTCATTCTAATATATTTCAGCATTAAAATGCGAATTTTATTTATTTTTCAAATAAAATATGTTTATCATTCCGTAAAAAACATAAGTTAAATAATTTTTTCTATGTTTGATTACATGATGTAAAATTAGCTACGATTGGTTGCAAGTCTGGTGACGTTACATATAAGTAAATAAACAAAACGTCGGTTGACTGACATGCAATTTTAATAATTTCTGGAGTTATTGAGTTATCTATTGATATATTCCTTACGAATGTATTGTAGTTTACATATTTTTTTAGTTACTTTAATATAAATATTAAAATGGAGAAAATGTTGTGCAAGTAACAGTAACCTTCCCGTGGTTAATGTATTCATGACTGAACTTTTTTTAACAAATCCTGATTTTTATGCTGCGTAACTCAAAAACGCAAAAACGTTAATGTGTTACTTATAATTTACTAAATTAAAAAAAATTACTTTAGAGCCATAACAAAAATTTCAGTATAAAATCACTTATAGGTTGTATCAAGACTAAGTTTGCACGTGACTTCTTAGCCTTTATAGGTCTGCAAGCCATAAATTCAAGGTTTTTGAATCCGTTAGAGAAAAATACTGCTTTTGTCTGTCTCTGACGAGTTCACTAGGTGGTCGAAATATGTATATATGGAGAAAAAATCAGAATGAAATTTGCAGTGTCTCAAATTGAGCCTAGACCCTAAAAATGATTTTGTTATGGAATGTATCATAAACTTGAACTTGTTCCAAGAAATGATTGGTAAAATTTGTTCCGTGTCTACGGTCAGTAGGCTGTAGCTCTTGAATCAGTGAATTTTGTAAACATGAAGTTGCCCATTTTTTTATCAAGATTCGTAGGAGAATGTTGCTGAGGAGATTCAATTTTCTGGAGCAATACGGTGAATGTATTTGGTTTTTCTGCGATCTAACTTTCACGGCCCTGATATTTTATAAGTAAGGTTTCCATTTTAATAATAACTTCCGCTGATATTTCTTGATTATATTTTTAACAGAGAACTGCGCTGGTCGATTATATATACAACAAAATGATCACGCAATTTGCAAATTATTATTCTAATGTGTTTCAGTAGTAATAAACGTTCTTTTACAGAGTAACGAGGCATTTTCGTAAATATCTATGCATCAATTAAAAGAAAAGCCAATAAAACTGCCTCGTCATTCAAAATTCAAAATCTTGTTGCGACATTTTTAATATTTCTAGAACTTAGTTGGCTTATCACTTGTTACTGAATTAGTTGACAAAACTTTTTGTATAACCAAACATCTTTACCTGGCTAATTTGGAGTCGCCATTACAAGCTCTCCTATATATTGCATTGAAATAAGTAGTACATCGTTCTAAGCTTAGGAAAGGCGTTATGCTGTGTTGGTTTGAATTATTTAATTTTCGTAGACTGCTTCGTTATTACCCCAATATGTCATGTCTCTTGACATTTTAAAAAGGTATATTATACTTCTTTTTCTCGTTAGTCCCTTTTCTTGAAATTTAAGTGATAATATATCAAGCATTTTATTAAAAAGTTAATTTTACAAACACAAGGCAGCTGAGTTGCCGTCAACTTGATTTATGGTGTTTCTCCCTTGACTTCATTTTTTATTTATTTAAGGAAGATAAAATATAGATGTAAAATTAGTATTAGCCCAATTTATTTTAGATTATATTATATGAGTTCATTACAAAGAAATTTTAGATTAAAATAGCTACCGTTCGAAACCACAAAGTCAAAATTGTTTTGATTATTTGAAGATAAAACTATCCCATTTTTATGCGTCACAATAAAGTCTGTACTCTACCACGCACCTCTTCTTTTTTTAGAAGATCGGTGTTTTCCACATAACTATTTATTTATTCTTGTAGATTACACGGTATTTTACCATTGTTTACAAGTTAGTTCGCGTTAACTGACCAATATTTTTAAAATAGCACTAAAGATCACGAGTGAATAACAAGAAACGTCAATTGTTACAATTTACAGCACAACATTGCCGGAATGTGCAGTTAATCTGAAGAATTTATAATATGACGAATTCTAGAAATTTGTTGAACACATATTTGTAGTAGAAAAATTCAATGTATTTTAGAAGTTACCTTATTTAATACCTTACAATAATTCTAAAATAATTAAAAAATATTAATGAAAAATAAAATTGCTCTCAATCTAAGAATCGTCATATTTTCTTACATAGTGAGGACTTAACGAGAGGGCAGATTATTGCCTGGCGGTTACCTTGGGTACATGATAACTCGTGAAATACTAAATATTTACATAGGTCGGAAATTTTGGACAAGGTTTGTTTTGTCTGGGCCTGTCTCGGTGGTAACCAAAAATGTCTTTGTTTTATTACTATAAAACACTATTTAGAGAAAGTCCGATAAATATGGGATAAATAGCCTGGGTAATATGAGATTAGATTTGTATTTATAACTTACAAAGAACGACATTAATGAAATAGAAACCATATCAATAATTAGCCTTTTTTTGTTATCTTAACGAAAGTTCAAAAGTCTACCGGTAAAAACCGTAACACCAGTAAAGATATACACACAAAATTTCAGCAACATGATAAATATTATCAAGTTTTTGGCTTATTAGTACTTATTCCTATTTGCTATAAAAATAGAACCAAAAAAATTTTGCTAATATTGGTCCATTAGAGTTAGACTCTGATTTTGAAAAAATTCCGACAAATCTTTATTTTGGTGTCCAAAGCATATCCTGAAAAGTTCATTAAATTTAAGACGTGAGTCGTTTTTAGAGGATGAAAGGGAATGAACTTCAGTTATTATAAATCAATTCTTCGAGGAAATTAGTAATATTGTAATTGATAAAATTTCCCAAAGAAAAGTTTTTTCTCGTAGAATCAATAGTTTCAAAGAAATAAATTGAATTATATCTAAACATAAATTGCACACACCACTAGTAACTAAAGGATGTTTTTTATAGAGGTATAGAACTTTAAGTTGGCAACACTTTTTAACTGGCGGTTATTTTGTCAGCTGTCAAGTGATTTATGTTTAGTTTGGTTTGGCATTTCAACATGAATAGACTGACGCCTGAACAACGCTTCCAAATTGTGCAAATTTATTTTGAAAATCATGGTTCTGTTCGAAATACCTATCGCGCACTACGTCCATTTTACGGTCACCATAATCGTCCATCAGAGCAATTAATTCGATTAACTATGGAACGTTTTCGCACCACGTTTAATCTAAATGATAATACGAATTCATTGCTGCTGTAGAGCCTAGCATAGAGGAAGACCCGAATCAGTCTATCCGCCATCGTGCACAAGAATTGGATATGTGTCCATTCACTTTATGGAAGATTTTGTGGAAAGATCTTGGTTTGGGTGCTTACAAAATCCAACTCGTGCAAGAACTGAAGCCACACGATCACCTAGCAAGGCGTAGATTCGGTGAATGGGCCCAAAACAAGATTGCCGTTGATCCCGATTTTCATAAGCGAATTTTGTTTAGCGATGAAGCTCACTTTTGTTTGAATGGATACGTCAATAAACAAAACTGCCGTATTTGGAGTGATGATAATCCTCAAGTGTATGTTGAGACACTGTTACATCCAGAAAAACTGACTGTTTGGTGTGCTTTATGGGCTGGTGGAATCATTGGTCCGTACTTCTTTAAAAACGATGCTGGTCAGAATGTTACAGTCAATGGTGACCTCTATAGAGCCATGATTACTGACTTTTTCGTTCATCAATTGAACAACCATGATGTGCAGAAGCTGTGATTTCAACAAGACGGCGCAACATGTCACACAGCTCGTGCCACAATTGATTTATTGAAGGAAACGTTTGGTAACCGCATAGTTTCACGTTTCGGACCCGTGAATTGGCCTCCAAGATCGTGCGACTTAACGCCGCTAGACTATTTTCTGTGAGGATATGTGAAGTCGCTAGTCTACGCCGATAAGCTCGAAACGATTGATCACTTGGAGGACAACATTCGCCGCGTTATTGCCGATATAGGGCCACAAATGTTGGAAAAAGTCATCAAAAATTGGACCTCCAGATTAGACTACGTCCGAGCCAGCCGTGGTGGTAATATGCCAGAAGTGTGTATATATATATATATATATATATATATATATATATATATATATATATATATATATATATATATATATATATATATATATATAAACAGTCTACAAATATTACTCTGCTGCTCTTTTCATATGCGTTTCGATCACCTTATGGTCTCGTCAGTGGAGCTGTATCGAACCAAGAGCAAGATTCGCATGAAACAAATGCTAGGTGAAATATAAATTCCAAGATGTGACAGCAGGATGTTAAAAACCTGCCACCTGCCGACTTCGATGTAAGACTTAAAAATATCACCAGAGTAGTGCGAAATTTTCAAAAAATCAAAATTTCATTAAGAAATAAAGAAAGCTATCTACCGTAATTAAGTGGTTGTTTATATGTCATATATCAATGACGTACCATCTAATTGACTATTGTTCATATGTCATATAAACAACCATCATTTAATTGCGGCAGATAGATTTCTTTATTTCATACCGAAATTTTGATTTTTTGAAAATTTCGCGCCACTCCGATGATTCATAGATGTCGTTCGACAAGCGATATTTTTCAGTCCGACATCAAAGTCGGCAAGTGGCAGGTTTTTAAAATCTTGCTGACATACCTTTGAATTTATATTTTATATAGCATTTGTTTCCTGTGAATGTTGCTCTCGGTTCGATACAGCTCCACTGACGAGACCATAAGGTGGTCGAAACTCGTAATATTATAGTATTAGACAACAGACTAAAAATCATTAAATTCAGTTACTACGTTCTTAAGAAATTTGGGAAAAATCAATATTTTCTTAAAATTTTGACGTCTTCTATCGCTTAAATGGAGCAGTATGGGATATAACTAAGTTGGCTACCTATTTTTATGTCAAGAGTCTGTCATCCAATGGTATACACGTATTTTCCGGACACCCGTATACCCGAGTTATGGGCATAATATGCTACATATTTTGGAAATAATTCAAACAGTTACTTTATCTAAAATTATCGTAATAAATTTAGAAACAGACCAACAACCATCAAGAAACAACAGTCTCCATGCTTCAAGAAACTGATTTGTTATGGCTAATTGGAAAGTGTGATAGTTACTCTGAGGTGATCGGTTAGAATGGCATATAACCTAAAACTATATTAACTGCTTTATAACATGCTCTTGAAAATTGTTAAAAGTGTGGTCACAACGCACTCAGTATTCTACACCCGCTGTGGTATTTAACAGAGTACTTATAAAAAAAAAACAGGTATTATTATGCCGCATCTTTCATTAATAGATAATTGATTGTAAGAAAAAAAGGGGTCTTTTGAATAGAATAATCCAATCTTTTCTCACAACTACCTCCAAAAATTGATAACTAAGACAAACTAGAATTCATCTCCTAAAGAAACTATGGTTCAAATTGAAGAAAATTTTTAGGATATACTTAGGACATCAAAATAAAGGTCTCCTCAAAAATCTAGCTTAGTCAGAATTTTTTCAAAGTTTACCCCGCTTGATGTACAATTCTACTGCGATACATTAGGTACTTTTCAGTAAACTGAAACATAACAACTCGTTTTATTGGTTAGAATGTCGTATGTTTATTCAGATACAGAATGCATTTTTTATAAGAAAGAGTTTCCCAAAAGTAAAAAAAGGAAAAAATATGGCTCCCAGTGCGTCATGTCGTCGCCAACATAACGACGAGAAAACTAAAATAAGACATTAATAAGTAAGAAGGATTTCTATACGATACCATCATGTGATGTAAATTCTAGTCTCAAGTAGTTTCTAAATAATTAAATATGTTGTAACCGATAAATCTCATTTTTAACCGACTTCTAAAAGAAGGAGGTTCTCAATTCGTCGACTATGTATTTTTTTTTTATGTATGTACACCGATTACTCCGGAACGGCTACACCGATTTGAATGAAATTTTTTACGTTATGTAAAGGAAGTTGCTGCGGTGGTCTCATATTTTTTTAGATAAAATTGGTGCAGTAAAATCCAAGATGGCGCTTACAAATCGTTTTTGTCCGATTTTCTCCAAAATTGGTAAGGGGGAGTTTTCGGGGTCACACATGACGAATCTAAAATAATTTTTAAAAAATTCAATTTGGCGGATCCAATATGGCCGACAAAAAATCAATTTTGTCCGATTTTCCCCAAAATTGGTACGGGGGAGTTTCCGGGGTCGCATATGACGAATCTAAAATAATTTTTAAAAAATTCAATTTGGCGGATCCAATATGGCCGACAAAAAATCAATTTTGTCCGATTTTCTCCAAAATTGGTACGGGGGAGTCTTCGGGGTCGCATATGACGAATCAATAATTTTTAAAAAATTCAATTTGGCGGATCCAATATGGCCGACAAAAAAATCGTTTTTGTCTGATTTTCTCCAAAATTGGTACGGGGGAGTTTTCGGGGTCGCATATGACGAATCTAAAATAATTTTAAAAAAATTTAATATGGCGGATCGAATATGGCGGACGAAAAAATCAATTTTGTCCGATTTTCTCCAAAATTGATATGGGGAAGTTTTCGGGGCCTCACATAAAGAATCTGAAATTATTTTTAAAAAATTCAATATGGCAGATTCAATATGGCGGACAAGAAAATCAATTTTGCCCGATTTTCACCCAAATTGTTACGGGAGAGTTTTTGGGGTCACACATGACGAATCTAAAATTATTTTTGAAAAATTCATTATGGCGTATCCAATATGGTGGATAAAAAATTAATTTATTTTCTTTAAATATCGATATTGAGGCCTATATTACCAATCTAAAATTAATTTGAAATTTAAGATAGTGGATGTTCTGACAGACTAAATATTCGTTTGACTCAATTTGATTGGAATTGGAAAACTCTAAGAACTAAAGAATTTTTAGTGGTTCATTTTAGGGTGATTTACAACTTTGGATAGAATGGGTACTTTTTTGCCACTTTGGAGTCATTGAGAGGTACACTAATCTCGATTAGTACTTAGTTCAAATAATTTATGAATATTATAATGAATTCTAAAACTAAAAATAGAAAAATAACATTTTTATAAAAAAATTGAACCGACTTCTAAAAGTGCGCTAAAAAGTGAAAAATAACTATAAATTTTTATATGAAATTGAACTTTTTGAAGTCGGCGCCAAATTATTTGTAAATGAAATAAATAACTACTAATATATACAAATTATGATAAGAAAGCAATTACAAATAAAGTATTTTTAATCTGTTTATGCAAATCACATTTTGTCAGGTATTAAATTGGCGCCGACTTCAAAAAGTTCAATTTCATATAAAAATTTATAGTTATTTTTCACTTTTTAGCGCACTTTTAGAAGTCGGTTCAATTTTTTTATAAAAATGTTATTAATAAGAGGCATTGTCTGGGCTGTGAAGGTAACTCGGATTATTCTTTTAAATCATTCTATGGGTAAAATGAAAACTTTATAAAAAAAATGTTTTAGATCTAATAGTTTAGGCAAAAAATAACAAAACTTAGCCAATGGACAATACTCATTTGTCATGAAACCTTGGCGGGTCCTCTATGAAGAAGTGGTACTTCATTTTAATGAAATATTAAATTTTAGGCCCATTTATTTTCTTACAAATCTCATCCAGAAACATAGTGTTATATGTCATTTCACGGAAATTGTACTATTTAATCCTGACAAAGGTGCAAATCTCACACCGAAACCTGGCTATAAATAAGGAGGATTTCAGACAATTTCATTCTTTGCGCTATCTTAAGATAAAATCGTATTTCTCAACGAGTATTATGTGTTTACCTAAAAATAAATTTGGTTCAAAATGACAGATAAAACAAGCCGAGATTAAAATAAAAGGATGTTTTTCAGTTCAGCTATGTTGTTTTTAAAAATGAATTTGTTACTGCTGGATTCAATTGATTTTATTATTACCTCGACGAAAAATAAAATCAATAGGTAAAAAAAGTTTGGTTATTTTTATTACAAAAAAACTAGAGCATAATGAAACCAAACGTTTATTTTGAGTGGATATATAGGTTTTTATAAGCTTTCGTAGAGATTAACAATAGATGAATGTCTAGTTTGTAAATACGATTCGGATAAAACAGTTTGATATATTGATATAAAGGGAGAGCATATTATTAATTTTTCATGTGTTCCTATTAAATTGCATCCACCAAACTAAATTAGCAGTTAATCTGATCTTCTAGAAAGCATTTTAAGTAGTTCGTTCTATCGTAATAGAAAATCTTTATTTTAATCCTCCGCTTGATAAGGTTTTTATTACGATTATACAGGATGTTGATTTAGAATTCCGGAATTCGGTTGCAGCTCTATGCGAAATTTTATAAAGTTAAAGTAGTCCGGAGGTCAGCGGTTTCTATATGTATTTTGACTCACTGACTGTGAATATCGTGGCTGGATTCCCATAAAATGATCAGGTAATTTGGTTTTACAAAAAATTGTTAATAACTAAAAAAATAATTTTGGAAAATAAAAAACATTTTCGTATTCGGTCGATTGTAAGCAAAAAGTATGTCTTGTCCGTCCGACGCATAGATTCTGAGTTTAAAATCGCTAAACATTTTCAAAATCGCATTTTTTGCCACTTTTCAACATAGTTTTCTATTCTGCCCCGAGAAATTGATAGTTTAAGTCAAGAACTACAAAGTAAAATTAATCACAACAATAAAATGTAAGGTTGCTTTTTAACGCTATAAATAAATAAAATTTCATCAATTATAACAAACGCGTCGCCATGTATGAAAGAAAGTGGAAATATACTTAAAGGCCCTCATCCAGTGCACATAATCTATTATAGCTTTTGCTGATCGTTGCATTAATACTTTTTTTCGGGCATCCCGTGTATGTGCTGAGTCCCTCTCAGGACTGCAAGGAAGCTGACGTTTCGGTGAAATTTCATTCATCATTTTTAAAGCTCACTCTATGGCATCTACAAGCGAACTGACGCCTGGGACTCGGGTGCTGTCGGTCCCGTGTGCGCGTCGGACGCGTTCGTTTTCCGAATGGTTCCAGCCAATTAGGTGGCGAGACCTGCTACGCGTCACGGCCCTGTTGCCAGTATTTTGGGTTGCGTTGCCGAGTTATAATCTGTTTCGTTACTAAGTGGTACTGATTTATGTTTTGTAAGCAGATTTTTCCAAGTATTAGGCACTCGCTGGCTATCATCTCTGCTATTTAAGTTGTTGGGTCTCTTTGCAATTTCAATGGCTTCCCTTATAACTCTTGTGGACAGATTTTCACATCTCGATAGCATTTTTGTTCCTGAGAAATTTATCTTATGTCCTGTGTTTAACCAGTGTTGGGCAAGAGCAGAAGTACTTGTTTTTTGCTTGACAAGGTTCATATGTTCGTCTCTTCTGGCGCTTATTTTACAGTTGGTTTGGCCTACGTAAGATGAACTGCATTCTCCGCATGGAATTGCGTACACTCCCTGGTTTTCTAGAGGGATTTTTTTCTTTAGGTGTTGGCAAGAGATCTTTTACTTCACGGTCTGTGGTGAAAATGGTTTCAATGTTGTGTCTCCTGAAAATTTTTGCGATCTTTTCTGTGGTGCCTCTTTCATAAGGAACAAAAACTTTGGAGCTATTCTCTTGGTTTTCGCGTTTTTTTGCGGTCAAGTGTTTGTTTTTTAGAGCCATGTCTATACGTTCTTTTTTATTATCGTTTTTTGTTAGGGCGTCTTGCAGTATGTTCATCTCTTTGTAGTAATTTTCTTGATCTGTGAGGGACTGCGATCGAAACGCAAGTGATTTCACTTCTGCAAATAATTGGGCTGGGTGGTGATGTAAATCGGCATTGAGGTATTTGTTGGTGTGAGTGGGGTTTCTGTAGACAGTGTGCGAAAGCAAGCCATCCTCTCTTCTTTTCAGTAGGATATCTAGAAACGGTAGTTTTCTTTCCTGTTCTGTCTCCATGGTGAATTTGATCTTGAGATATATACTGTTTATGTGATCCAGGAAACTTTTGAGATTTTCTTCTCAGCTGCCTTACAGTCCTGAGAGGGACTCAGCACATACACGGGATGCCCGAAAACCTTCGATTATACATCACACCCGTGAGAATATCCGACATAATATATATATATATATATATATATATATATATATATATATATATATATATATATATATATATATATAATAGTTATAAACATCTAATGTGCCATAGTGAATAAAATACAATATCGTACTCTAGTAAGTATATTGTACATATTTTATTGACAGCACATGAATTAGACAGTATTTTTAAGCTGATATTCAGCGATTAGAACAGCTATGGTGCATCAGTGTCTTAGAGAGTTAATACCTAACTAAAATTGTTGCTGGAAAGCAAATTTTTTGAGTCGTGAAGAGGAGCTTCCGGAATGAGGTGTGCCAAGGAACACATAACTGGACTTAGCGTGCTGTTTTCTAGGGAGCTTATCTCCTTAGGAAAGAAAGAGATATGTATCGGGATGGAATTGTTGACAAGACATTGTCACCTGAGAAACCATCTTCAAAAGGTTGATGTCGTAGATAACCGATGTGCAGATGGTGTCTGTAGGAGGAGGAAACTATTTGCCGTGCCCTTAGAGAGTGTCCAGCACTCAACGAATTGAGGCAAAGACATTTCGGAGATACAATTTTGTCACTGGAAGCCGGTAGATAAGTTGAATTAATGAGGTTTCTTGGATTCGCAAAGCACATCGTTCTCGAATGACCTGTAGCAATGGTGGAATGTAAAGCACCTAACGAGGCCTAGACATCTATAATCAAGTATCACCATCTTCTGTTCATTAAATTAATAATGATTCAGTATAGGGTATACCTCTTGGAAAAATGAAAATAAATAGATATCAATATTTAATAGGAATTTTTCACAAATTTTTGCAAAAATTTAAAGAATCGTGGTGTGTGTGTTAAAAGGGCCAAATTAAAATAAATATTTGTGTGGAATTGGCTAAAATATTAAAACTAGGTAGTAAATGTGATGAAAATCGAAAGTCTTCAAAGGCATGAAGCGTAAAAATGATTAGTTTTTGAGATATGAAGGATAAAGATGGGAAAAATATTACCAAAGTAGGGTTATTAGGGATCGTCCCCTGGAAATCTTGTACCTTGAAATTAAGTAGAAAATTTGATGTAGAATTAAAGGCTCTATGGAATCAAGGTTTAAAATTAAATAGTTTTCGAGATATGTAGGTTAAATTAATGGAAAAATACATTAGAATAGGACTACTGTTCGTGTCTTAGAATGTTTTTTAACTGTTACATGCCGAATATCGATGGCGGGGAGAGGAGAGTGGTGTCAAACGCTTATCATTGGGCATTGGGTGCGCAAGCTTGAAGAGACTGGAAACATAATGCCGGATAAATCATCTGAACGAAAAGGACGTCAAGAACCAAAAGGAATGTTGGCCGCGTTCGTGAGTCTGATCCACGACAGCCTTTACGGCTCCGTGTAGCATCTCATAATGTGCACAGATCTACGCTCCAATGCATTATTCGCAAAGGTTTACATTTCCACCCCTACAAAAGTGTTCTTGTGCAGGAAATGAAGCCCGATGATCTAGCTAAACGGCTTGAATTTGACAGGACAATAAAAAACCGTTTTAGGGGTTTCAGTGATATATGGTTCTATGATGAATCGAATTTCCAGATCAACGGCCAAGTGAAGAAACAAAATTGCAGATATTGAGCTCCTGCCAATCCCCTGAAAATGCATCAGAAACCCCTATACTAGCCTAACGTTATCGTGTGGGCTGCCATATGAAGCCAAGGAATAGTCGGACTTTTTTGGCTCGAAAAATGCAAAACCAGATTGCCTATCACCGGAATAAATTCTTTCAATAAGATGGAGCAACTTATCACATCACAAATAATTCTTAGGTAGCTTTTGATGATTTTTTTCCAGCAAGCGTGATAAATCGCCTAGTGAACATCAAATGTCCACCGCAGAGTCTAGATTTACCATCTGCTGATTTTTTTCTATGGGGCTACTTAAACAGTAAAGTTCCCAACCTTTTACCACCCAACTTAAATGTTCTAAAGCAAAGAATCATAGACGAAATCCACGCGATTTTAAGAGCGATACTCTAGGGAGTCACTGAAATTTTCAGTTGGAGACTAAATGATTGTGATGAAGGGCATGGTGCATATTTAAGGATGGTTATTTTTCATCAATAAAAATTCAAAAACTACTCTATAATTTAACAGCAATTAAAGAAGAGTGGATTAATTCTGATGTTTTATTTTTTAAGAACCAAAAACGAAAAATATTCTGGGACACCGTTTATTATAATTTGTAGATTTATAGTATTCATTTCATACACTGTATAATACAATACCATCAACATTTCTGCAGCACATTTTTACTCATTATATTTATCGCTATCAGTGAGTACGTACCTTATTAGCGGATTTCACGTCATATTTTTTACTTTTACAACATCTCCGACAACACTTCATTGATACATAATGTCACAGATTTCACTATTTTTTTTGTTTTATGTTACTTTTGAGTAATATGTAAGTATTGGTTGAGTTTCTGTCGATAACAAAATCATCTATTTTTTCAACATCTGAAAAATCTACTGCTTTATTGTAATAAACCAAGGCTTGTCGGTTTTCGAGAGCTGTTAGTGTTTTTAAGGATTTTAAGTTTTTTCAGGTTAGTTCACTCCTTATATGAAATTTTGAAACTCTCTTGTGGTTAATTCAAGTTAATTCAGATTTTCTATAAAATACTGAAGTTTTTGAACGCAATATTACTTAAAAATATTGCAGCAAACACCTTTCTGGCAAAGTAACGACTTGACGCCAAAAAGCACAGAAAAAAAATTTGGTCTAAAAGTAAACCGAACACACACGATGCTATTTTTTCCGCAATTTATCACTAATTGTACAAATTTCACGAAATTATCGAGACAAGTTAATACACGTCATTTTCACGACCACGAATCAACGACATCTGATGCTATAGTAATCAAGCATACGTTTCTAAATAGTTATCAGGATGTTGTTATTTTATCAATGGATTTTATTATCTGCTGATTTGACTTATTTTTTTATATCAGGATAAGTATAAACATAATGCATAATTAACGTTATCGCAGGTTATTCAGAATTAGCTGGAAAATCTTAAACTTTTAAAATATAACAGGGATAAAATTAGGATCTAAGATAGGTTAAAAAATACATATGTTAGGGAATGTATTAAGTTCAGTGTACAGATACAAGACTCTCTTATATCTTTTTTCTTGTATAAAAGAGATATTTATGTTACTATTTTTTTATTTACAAACTTTTCTTTCAGAAAATTAAATTTCTTTTGTAATCAAATTTTGCCACAGGCTGTCATCGTCCAAAATAATAATTTTAAGATAAAAAAATATACATAATTTTTTAAAGCTTTTATTCTTAATGTTATTTTTCAATCAGAAAGGGCCAAACATCAAATTTTAAGCTGCTATGTAGCCACAGTCTTAAAAACGACTTGGTATAGTTGATTTTTTTAGTTCGTATAGTACACAAATTAAAGATTTTTTGTTAGGAGAGCTAGAACCTAATTTTCTTTAGCAGTCCTTGTATTAGAATATTGTTTAGGAGGCTAAATAAAAATGTTTTAGTTACAAAAAATAAAATATTACGTTCGTTTTCAAATATAGCATATTTAAAAGTTTAAGCAAGTTTTATACAAACTTGTAACAACTAGGAAACAATAACCCTATTTACAATTACAACTTCAAAATAGTTTAATAAAAGTTATTTTATAGTTATAGCAACAACCTATTTAGTATTCCCAACTAATTTTCTCTTTTGGCAGTATTTCGAGCGGTAATATGCCATACCTAGCCCTTCATTGATCGGATTAACGTCGATCTCTTGTTCAAGCATGAATCGTGCCCCAAATGCCTAGTTCTGTTTTATTTTCTTTCTCTTAAATGAGATGAAAAAAAATAAACAATTTTTTAAGCCTGTTAAGAATGTCGAGCTACAACTTCACTGTTTTCCTAATATTGAATTTTTACAATTTTGTCAATATAAATGTGTTTTTGACAGCTGAAGCTTGTCTGGTGATCGAACACACAAAGCGATGAGTCGGGTATAGTATGAAAAATTTAAATGTACCAACAGATTCCGTTGACGTCATTCATAATGTCTCCGACTCGGGGCCGCTTGAAATACACCGCCGCGTTGATCGTTTTTTCATCAGGCCAAGGCTACTCAGTTTGATAGTGTGGAAAATATGAAAATAAAAAATAAATGGTTGGGGCACATCTATACATATTAATAAAACATAGATCGTATAAACTAAAACGACCCAAAATTAATATTCCTTAAAATTTTTACTTAAATACACAATACATATTTTACTTTTCACATTTTATGCAGATAGGGACTATGCACAGAAGTTAAAATCGCTGCAGCTTCCATTTTTTCTTTCGGTCTTTAGTTCCCCACCTGCAATAAACTTTATCGATATTCAAATTAGTCAAATTCGTCTTAAATCTCCTCGGCCAGTGATTTACAATCTGGTTTTTGTTGGTCATTACTTGGTGGAAATCTATACTAGTTTATGATTGTGATAAGTAAACACATTCTTACAATAATTTCCACTGTATTTTTTGACGCTATGACGTTTCTCTGCACGACAGCTTTTTCAGGTTCTGTATAAAATATTATGATACTTTGCTATTTAAACCGTCAATTACAAAAGTAAGAATGTGATATTTATGTCTAACCATTGGATCCTTAAATTATATGACTTTATAATTTGAGAATTTTCAGTAAATTATGTTTTGAAAAAGGCATTTTACTGAAAATGAGTTTAATAAAGGTAAGCGTTTTAAGTCCATTTGGTTGAGTAAAAATACATTTTTATTTTTATGTTGGTTTATTTCCAGCGATTCAAAAATATGTAATTTGGATCCTTTAGCTCCGATGTGAAAAACTTTAAAATTGCAATTAAAAATAAAAAAAACTGCTATCTGATTGACCTATATAGGATTTTGGACAGTCCCCATAAATTAGCTTATAAATGCCTGATTAGTCATTTGGTTTAAATATAATTTTGTTATTTTTTAATAATTTTCTCATGGCATTTTGTGTTTTGAAAGCTGCGTTAATATTAAGATTTCTTGAAAATTTACTTATTTTTATACTAATATTTCCTATATGTATATGTAATTATTTTATAACCCAAGAACTACAAACTGGGATCTCTTTCGCGAGGAACTGGGAAGCAGAGTCGTAGGGTTTTTATCGATATACCGTGATGAAGCTGATTTAGGGATCACTACCAAACAAATCAGTGATGCACTTCCCGGTTCATTTGAGGCTAGCTGTTGAATAACACGAAAGACCAAAAATTCTAAAATATCCTGGTGGAACTCTCAAATTGAGGATCATCAAAAAAATGTTCCGAAGCTTTTTAAAAAAACTATGAGTTGGTTAAAACGATAGTGATATATAAAAGGGTGAAATGGTCGATTGAAACCTTTGCTCTTACAAGTCACCGGGCAAGGATGGTGTATTTCCAGCTTTACTACAAAATTCCTCCGATATTGTAATAAACCATATGGTAAAATAATTCCAGTCATGTTTGAGCTCGGGGTATACACCGATGGCGTGGAGTCAAACAATAGTAGTATTTATTCCGAAGGTTGGAAGGACAGACTATCCAAACTCTATGTCTTTTCGCTCTATCGGCCTAACCAGTTTCTTATTAAAGGTACTGGAAAGGTTGATAGATTATTTCATCAAGGAAGGAATAATGGTGTCTCTTACATCCTTTACAAATTGCCTATCAGGCAGGAAAATCCACTCGTTACATCGAGTCGTCACAAGAGTCGGAAACGTGCTGTCGAATTATTGATTGGTCGATCTGCTGTAGGTTCCTTTATCGATATCGAGGGGGCGTTTGACAACAGATCTCACGATTCGATATGTAATGCTCTACAACGACGAGGCACTGAATCGACAGTAGTCGCACTAATACATGTTGAGCTTAACAATGTAACTGTTAAAGCATTGTCAAGTTGGGGCTGTCAACAGGGAGGAGTTCTATTGTCTTTGTTGTGGGGCCTTGTGGCTAGCTTGCTGAGTGAACCAAATGATGCTAGTGGAAATTTATGCTCTTGTGCAGTGTGGCCATCTTTTTGAGAAGGACATAAACAAGAAAAGGTAATAAATACATGCGCATACAGTAAGGCTGCGATAATGACACTAAAGTCCAGTGTCGTCACTTCGCGACGTGTCTGGAGTACAAGGAAGTACTAAACAGTCTCAGAAAGAACGGCTGCACAATCAGGGAATGAGGAAGCGGACCGTCTGGCAAAGATGGGGTTCACAACTGAACCATACAGACCCCAAACCAATTTTACATGCTTCACTTGCTGTTGGTAAAGGGAATTAAAATCGTTGCTGGAAAGCAAATTTATTGAATTGTAGAGAGGGGCTCCTGGAATGAGGTGTGCTAAGGAATATATAACTGTACCTAGTGCACAGCCTACTAGGGAGCTCGAAGACTCTTTTAAATCCATAACTAATGATAATGCCTCATTACCAGATAAAATGGACTCCTCCAGTTGTAAAGAGAACTGGATCGTTTGTAGATAATTATACAAACAGCATTCAAGATCATGACCTATTTCATTAATACGTCTTGGGACTGTGTTGCTGCTAAGCATGATATGCATATCAAGTAGTGAACTCAAGAGAGTATCAGGTTCTTTAATTTCTTTTGTATGATTTTTACAGTAGATGCGATATTTTGCTGATGATCAGTTCTTGAGCCAACGTAATCCTCTATACACGTAGATCAAGATCCTTCGGCAAAATCCGCAACACTCATTTCAAAGAGCCTAAATTGCTAAGCTCCATGAGGAATAGGATAAATTTCAATCTTCAGGGACACTCTTTCATACAGCAGCAATATGGGCTTCACTCTTTGCAATTCCTTATCTTCAAAGGACGGAAACGTTGTTCGGTAGAAAAGAATGAATTAAATTTTTCACTAATCATTCAATTGTTCTTTCAGTTGGGCATATGTAAGTGCACGTAAAATTGCCTTCACTGACTAACCATTTGAATAAAAATACAATTGGTAAGTACTTGCAATGTCGTACACGAATAGCAAAGGGACCATCACAAATTGCAATTCATAAATAAAAAACCTCAACTTAAAATGTTCTTGTATGAAAATTTGTAAATGTGTTCCGAAATCTACATTTCCAAGAACTTTTGCTTATAATCATAAACTTAGCTTATAAGGTTTTTTACATCACTTCTATACCCTGCTGCTTTTTAGAGTTTTTTTTAATGGAAAAAGCGACTTATTATAATGATATACCACAATAGAAAATAAGCCAAAAAGGGATCGCAAACTAAGTCAAAGATTATTAATCTTGACGTTTTAAAAGCGTCACTTTATACCATATAAGCTGTGGCTCTATAAAGGGAATAGAAGGAAAAGCTTTTACTCGATTTACCAAAATTACGCTCTAAAAATATGAATAAATTTATAATACCAAAATTGCAGTTAGCGCAAGAAAATTACCTAGTGAAAAAGATATTGTGTAAAATTTGTTATTAGAAAATAAATTTAATTGATGAATTATTTTTATTTTTGCCAAATGCATTAATAATATGATATAGAGAGTTCTATATTTCTCTTGGTTACCTGATTATTATTTTAACTGAGTGCTTTGTGCTCGTTAATAAGTTTGCATGCTGGTTTTTACTACACTACAATCTTTTACGCTATGGATTGAATATCTTAACAGGGAATAATTATATATATACATATATATATATATATATATATATATATATATATATATATATATATATATATATATATATATATACAATTAAGAAATTAATTGAAAGTTCAGTCCTGAATTTTATACCAACCGATAAGGAATATATAGGACTGTCACTAATAGCATATGTCATTTCCAAGGTTATTTAATACTTTTACTATATATATATATAATGAGGAAGAATCAATTCATTATTTAAAAATGCTTGGTTTTTTGAAAAATCCGCACCACCACCGGCACAACTTTCGCGGTAGCCAAAACCCTAGCCCATCAGTCCCTGACGCTAATAGATGAAGAATATAAAGATAGTGAAATCAAAGCGATCAAGGAAGCCCTAAAAGATAACGGGTATACAAACAAGATAATCCAAACGGACATAAAAAAGAAGCCTGCAGAAAAAAGAACCGAACAAAATTCAGATACAAAAAAATCAGTCTAACTTTATGTCAAAGGTACCACAGATAGAATTAGCAAAAATTCTAAAACGACACAATATCTACACTGTTTTCAACACAGACAGGAAAATAAAAGACATTTTACCATCAGCCAATGACAAAATTCCACTTGAAAATCAAGGAGTCTGTGAAATCCCATGCTGTGACTATAACTTATCATACATCAGACAGACCTATAGAAAAATCAGAGCTCAAAGGGATGAACACATCAGCGCGGTCAGACAAAAACAAACCATTTCCTCACTAGCCCAACATGTCACCAACCCAGGACATTAAATAGATTTTAACAACTCCAAAATGCAAGCACACAGTAACCAGCTATCCACAAGAATTATAAAAGAAGCTCTAGAAATAGAGAAGACACCAAAAAACTTAAACAACTGAGATAATAGCCAAAGATTACCAAGCACCTGGCAAAACGTATTAGTAAAAATTCGAGTAAAACCAAAAATTACGTGTTAATAGTGGTCCCATTAAGAAATAATTTAGCGCCGACTTCAAAAATTTCAATTTTATATAAAAATTCATATTTTCTAATTTTTTGCTTCGTTTTTTAGCGCTTTTTTAGAGGCCGCATGAATTTTTTTGGTAAAAATTTTATTTTTCAATTTTTAGTTTTTAATTTGATATGATATCCATAAATTATTTGAACTAAGTACTAAGTGAGATTAATATATCTCGCAAGGACTTCAAGGACAGTTGAATTTTCAATTTATTCTCATTACTGCGTGAAAAAGGAAGCCCTGATGAATAGAATTCACTTTTGATATAAATTTTCTTAACTAATAGAACGTTTCATTTTGCTTGGAAGCAAAAAAGTAATATATCTCAGCAACTAATAATATTTCGAAATCGTGGGAAAAAGGATATGAAAAAAAGGACCATTTTAGAGTTTTTTATTGCTTTTTTATAATAAATAATATATGAAATTTAATCTACCAGCGCTTAAATTAAAGGTGTTTGAAAGATCCACGTAGAAAATATTTGTATCTAGAATTAATATCTTGGCTTTTAGACTTATAAAAATGCATTTTGGTAAATTTGGATGCACGTAGTTCAGCCTTTTCATTCAAATTACCGCAGTAAATATGTGGGGGATCTTCTTTCATCTACCTTAACGTTGATCTCATCCATTTCCGAATTAACTCGTATTCTTCTTCATGTTAATTGACCTTTTACGTTAATATAAATTTATATAATTTAATTGTTGAAAAATAGTTGTTGTTGCCGCTTTCATAATTTAAAAAAATTGTATTTTAATGTCTTGCATTTGATACATGCATATAATATCGGAATTTATACATCTTTGTGTTGCTCCACTTTTGTTCGATAGTGTATATTAAATAGTAATGCTATTTAAAGTAATTTCTACAACTAGTAGTAATCTAAAATTTTATCGGAATATTTTTTTTCTTGTTTAATTGAAACAATTTAGTACTTAACGGAATGAATTATTCAAACAAAAATGTTTAGTAAACACTGGATCATTTAATACAAATAATTTTAATATCACTATCTAATAAGCTCCTTAGAATAAATGGTTTGTAGTTTGAATCATTTACTGCAGTTAACTGACCAATTTTTTTTTAAATAGTTAATAAACATATTATTATTAGCCCTTTACATATGTTTGTATTTAAATATTATGTCTCTATTAGTTTAGCTTTAACACTCTTTTTTCAACATACAAATAATTTTAGGTCATTAGAGTGAATATTTTGTATTAAGAAAAATCATTTCCGCTTAGTCATTCCGTACCATAAATATTTAAAGACATAATAATAAGCATAATTTTTAATTCTCGCTCTCCCGTTTTCTCTCTTTCAATATCTTTCTCTCTTTCTGTGTTTCTCTCTTTCTCTATTTCTCTCTTTGCTATATCCTGACTATTAAGTTTAATATGTAGGAAATAACAACATCATTTCATATACACTATCGAACACGATTTTTGGAAGTCCACACCTGGAATAACTGTAAAAATTCCAGAAATTATGGTTAGTCCAGGGACAATTGAAAGAAGGTTGGTAGACACAAAGCTGTTTAGTAGGCGACCGCCTATAGAGCTTCTTATTTCGGGAAAAAATAGCTAGGCGTACAAACGTATAAAATTTTTAATTCTGGAATGAAAAAGGTAACAGGATATAGAATGGAATGGATTCTTTAAACTTCAGTAATAACCCTATGGATGGATTTTTCTATAGAGATATTAATGCAAAATATAATGCTCTTTATGCAGAGCAGAAAATGCTATTGTGGTTTGTTTTCCACAAGGATAACGATCCTAACATTTCTCTTGAGTTGTTCAAGAGAGGTTTTATAAATACAACATTCAAGTTTTGCAATAAATTGAAAATCTATAAGAAGATCATCAGATTCATATACAAGTGTTTCGAAATAAACAATAGTTGAGAAATAAGGAAGTATGAACAAATCACCGCGAAAATATTGTTTATAATTTGGGTGCCTCATTGCCGCGACACTGTCTCTAAGTAATTAATAATAATGAATAATTTATAAACTATTAACATATTACTTCTAGCTACGAGATGAGTTTAACGTTTTTTGTTTTAGTTCTTAAATAAATATAGTATCGTTGGTGATTTCACTAACAATATGAATGTAATGTAAAGAATTTCTACAACTCCCATTTGGTGAAAATATTCATCCATATACATTTTTATATCATCGTATTGTACACTGCATTAAGGATATATTATAACAAAATACCAATCTCTCAAGGTTTATTTTAAAGAGAATATTTCCGAATAAATAAGATTCCGTAATATACGAAAAATCTTCTTTAACATTTAATATTTAAAATTCTGTTTCTCTTTGGAATATTTAATAAGCATAACAAAACTTTAGATACGACGAAGAATAATAAATAATCTTTATATATTTTTTAAAACGCTGTTAGCAACGCCAATTCTTGCCTTTATATTTCAACAAGTCTGAAGTTTTTAACATAGCGAAAAAGGAGAAAAAAATCGAAAATTTATCATAAAATATACTTCTGTAAATAGGTCTCCAGTGTAAATTATCTAATTTATAGTTTTTATAAAGCAGCATTATTCTCCAATGCATTCAGTTGATTGAAAAGCAATACACCATTTGTTTTTAACTCTAAATCCACAACGAACAAACTTAAACCTTGACCTACAATGGCTGCGATTTGAAAAAAATTAATTTGTTTTTTTCTGATGGTAGTGAATCATTTTTCAAATGATCTATGATATGGGTTCTGTTTCCATTTAGCATCATTTGGAACATGCTCTTGTTTTAATATTCAGTATAACTCAGCTATCATCTTTATGTCTTAATACTTTTGCCTCTAAGCTAAAATTTCCTTGATATTTTAGTGAAAACATTTGCGGTGAAAACGTTCTTCATCTCGAATATGCATTCAGTGTTACTCTGACAGGCATAATTTGAGTTGTCACAATTTGGTTTGGATAATTTGAAAGGATCTCAGAAAAACTCAAACCTGATGGGCCTATTTGAATTCTGGATTTGGATTGAGCACATCAAATTTCATCTGGAAAAAGGGTTTAGTCTACTGGACAAAATATTTTTTGTGTGCTTGAGTTATTATTATACAACCATATTTACTGAAAATTTTGGACAATAAACATAAATTATTTTAAACTAAAACGGTATTTCAGTTATTTAACTGATTGTAGTCTACAAATGAATCATTCATACCTCACCATTGTGTTTTCTCTACACCAGCGATTTCCAACCTTTTTCTTCTTTTGAACTCCTTCTAAAAACTGGAATAAATTGGCGATCCACCTGTGTAATCATTAGAAACAGTAAGTGAAACAGCAAAATTGAGTTATTAAAACTTATTTTTCATACTGAATAACAGTTCATAACGACAAAATAAAACATAAATATAAAACATTTACAGGCATATATTATTAAAACTAACGTGATAGTTTAACTTATAAAAAAGAATTGATACTAAATGAATACAATAATACAGAACATGAAAAAACACGCAATGGAACATGTTTGTTTCATGGAACAAAAAAGTTCAAAATTTAGTTCGATGTCTGGAAGTTTCTGCATTTAACCTGCTTCTGTACTTATTTTTCAGGTAATTATATGTTCGAAATCCTTTCTCACATACATATGTTGTAGAAAAGGGCAATAAAACTTTAATGGCTTTACTCGCCAAAACAGAATACTTATTTCTTACACTGAGCCAAAAATCAATTAGAGTGATCTTTAAAAGCAGCTTTTAGGAAACTGTTACTGGATAAATCAATGAGCTTTTTTTCCAACAAAGTTAGAGAAGTATCCGAAGTGATATTTCCTTGAAAAAGATTATGTATCCAGTTGTTCGATCATGATATTAAAGGGTTAATTAGGAAAATAGTCCTTAAATTTGTTTTGGATGTTCAGTAATATCACGTTTGTTATTCTCATTAAGTTGAATTTCATTTTCCTATACAATGATGCTGAGAGAACCAGAACATTCGTACTCATTCACGTGCAGACATTGAATCCAAAAATTGAACTTTTTTAGTATGGCTGATATTCTATCATAGACATTGGGTTTTGTAAAGACAGATTTATCATTTAATTTATAAAAATGTAAGTTTTTGCAGCCAAAATATAACAAATTCACTAAAGGACAAATGAAATGGCATGTTAAGAAAAATACTTGAACTTCAGACTTCAATTCAAACAATCGGGTTAAAACCTTGCTACCAGAAAGCCATGAAGTATAAAGTAGTAAAGAAACGTGGATGCTTCGAAAATTCTCACAAAGCCCACGGAATAGATGAGGGTTTCTTGCACAATTGTTGTACAATATTTTTAGAGTCGCTGAAAGTACTCGATAACTGGAATGTCCTTACATGCCAGTGCTGATCTATGAATACGGCAATAAAAGCATTCAATAATTTCATTTATCTTGTTGACCAGCACAACAAGACCAGAAAATTTCCAGTCATTGCTTTTGAACCATCAGTGCACACAGCAAAACAAAAAGGCATATTTATTATATTTATTAAAAATAGTCATCGATCATAACAAAAATTGCTGCACCTGTCGTATAAGTTTTCAGTGGTGTTGCAAATAATATATCTTCTTGAATGGAATTTTTAATAATATATCTAACATAGACAAGCAATTCTGCAGCGTTTGCTACACCGGTCGACTCGACAAACAAAATGGCGAAATAACTCAATTTTATTCTTTTTAAAAGTTAACTTCCCACATCATTTGCCAAATTATTAATTCTTCGCGACACTGTGTTCTTTGATAAGAGAGCAAGGTCAATTTATTTTGCTCTTTTTTCTCCAAGCATACATTTCGTGATGTTTCTAGTACACGATCCAACTGTATGTGCTTGTCCAGATCCTACAATTCTGTAACTGGCTCGAAATGAGACCTCGATAGCCATTTTACCATCTTCGTTTAAATCTGTTAGAAAAGTAGAAACACAAGACTTTTTATTACCTGTTAAGTTTCTTTCATAATACTTGTGGTCCAAATGTCTTATTTCAAGGTGTCTACGAAGAAGATATAGTTTTAAATTGCTGCTGGCCCGAATTTCATTACAGATTCTACAAACCGGTTTAGTCTCTGACTCCTCCCGGTAGAATAAAAACCTATTTGTAAATAGTCACTGCCATATTTTCGTTCTTTTTTCCTTATTTCTCACTCTATGCGCCTATTTTTTCTTTGCAATCTGGCGAAACGATAGCTAACTACAACTGCCACCCTGTGTTTCAAATCAGGAACTGGAGCAAAAAAAAACAATTTATTCCAGATTCTTACTACAGGGCTGCTGTCGATACGATCTCGATACGCTCTCGGTCCGGTAAAATATTCTTACATTGGAAACAACCAACCTATTCACATAATCAACGTTGCTGAGATTTCGATATCGTAAACCCTTTTTCATTAAAAAAAAATTATCAAACCGAGAGCGAAACGAGGTCGTATCGAGAGTGACACTATAGTGAGAATCAAGCCTTATTGTTCAACTAGGTTTTTGCCAGACTTGTCAAACCTACCCGTTTTTAACCAACGATCCATTTTACATTTATAGAGCAATAATTATTTATTTTTACATTCTATTTGCGCACTTTCGATTTGTAAAGCTAGGGTATGTATTGTTATTTATTTACACAGGAAGAAATCACTAAACTGGTTTACACTACTAATATTTATATACACCCAATGCATTAAGTACTAACTCATTTATCTCTGAAGTCACTTGAGGTTCTTAAGCTCACCGTTCCATTCACTTCGACTCTTATCTTCCTTATATGTGACTGCGACGTTTTTATATCGGTAGATATTATTTTCGTTGTTTCGTGTGCATTTGCAAAAGTAAAAGTTGCCGGCGAGTTCGAGAATGTGGTTGCACATGTGCTTGTTACGGTTCAATTTTACGCTTAAGCTCACTATGGCTAATTTATTTAATTTAACCTAATTTTGCAAATATTGTCGTTATCGGCAACACAGTATCATTTTCCTTAAGAATTCTTTGAAGACAAGCATTTCATTAAGAAGTCCTCCAAATGCTGTGGTAAAGTGGACCTTTAGTCGCTTTACTTCTTGGTTATTTGGTCACCGTATCTGTTTTTTTTTTCTCTTTTCTTATTCTTTTCAGTCAATTGTCTCGGCGGTGACCTCTATTTTCTCTCTCATTTCTTTATATCTTTGTTTTTCTTGTAACTTACCTTATTGTTCACATTATATGAGCTTATATTATCTTATTTTCTTGTCGCGTAACTTTTCCTGCTCTGCAGGATGGACATGTGATTGAGTATGGGTCGCCGACTTGGTGCGAAACTTGTTTGGCGGTTCCTGTTTTCTTCTCCCTTTTTTAATATATTCAGTCAATTGTCTTTATCGTTTCCTTAAGCCCTCGGTTCTTTTGTATCTTACCTTTTGATTCCGTGCTGTACGTTTATCTTTATCTTCGTGTTCGGCTAGTAGTGTGGGTTTCTGATTTGGCGTGAAACGGGTTGGAGGCACGCTCTCCGGTCGGAGACTATGTATGTCTTTTGTTGTCGTTCTTTTGTGCATCCCAGTAGTTATTTTAAATTCAAGAAATATATTAATACAGCAATAGAAATTTCCTGATTTCTGCAACCCAATATACATATATTCCCATCGAATGTAAATATAAATGGTAGGGAAAAAACAAGATCTATCTGAATACAAAAAAAAAAGGTAGTTGATAAGAAAATACCTAAGCACAGTATAGTGAAATACCAAAGTAGGACAAAATAATGGCCAATAGAATTAATCGAAATTGTACTTAATGAAATGCTCGTCTTCAAAGAATCCCAGGGAAATATTGAAGGAAAATGATACTGTGGTACCCATAACGACAGTATTTGAAAAATAAGGTTAAATTAAATAAATTAGCCATAGTGAGCTTAAGCGCAAAATTGAACCGTAACATGCTGTTCTGATGTTTAATTTAAAATTTCGCCAATTCAATGTATATTTCGCGAACTCCTTTTATAATACTCGCGAACCCCTGGGGGTTTGCGAATTACCGCTTAGGAAACACTGCTCTATTCTATCCTCCCTTACTTTAGATTCCCTATTGAACTTTTTACATATATTTGTTGACCACCTTTACAAGTTTTCCTTCCTATTATACACTCTTAGATAAAAATAGAGCAACAAGGTTCCTATTCCTTCTTTAATTCGAACAAAATAGAAACATGTGATCTCTAGCTATTTTTCGTAAAATATTACCCTCATATTTTTAAGAATATTTGCCATCAGTCTGGGAATCTTTCAGCAAAATTTAGCTTTACAAAGATTTTATTTATAAAAATTGATTGAAACAAAAACGATAAAAGTGAAGCAACAAAAATAGTATTCAGTTGCACTTAATATTTTACATTCTTTCAGTATGCACGAAAAACGTTTTGAAAAATTTTAATTTGACAATGCTGATACCATATTTTACCTAAATAAATAATAACTCGCATTCGAAATGTTAAAAATAAAACCTGAACTTATAATCTTTTAAAATGAAAACAAAGAATGAAAGCGCCATTTCAAATATAGTTGTGAATTGGGGACAGATAAGGTTGTAATAATTCAAAGCACGTAGAAAGCAAAATACAGTTTATTCCTGTTTTTGTATTATGAAATTTTATGCATTGTGTTGTTCTTTCAAAGCAGTATGTTCCAAAAAATTCAGTTTGCTACGGTTATGAATACTTTTGTTATGTGGCGAAGTTCTTTACAATCGTAAGCTGGATTAACGCGAGACAAATTTTAAAAGTATGTTTCAATATACAAAGTAGATACTGGTAAATAAAGACTATAGAAAAGTTGAACTTCATTTAAATATTCTGACTAGATTTTGTTGGAATTGTTTTTAAAATAATTTTTTAAAAGGGTTTCATTTTATTTAAAAAATAATACGATTATACTATCTATGGAAGCTAACAGAATTATGCTTTCTTCTATTTATATCGAAAGAGTAAATTCCATATATAATTTTAATCGGTTAGCCTCTCTGCAGTCCCATCGGTATCGTTATCCCAAATCTAGGATAGGGAGTTATATTAATTTAACGTCTGAGTATTGGTATTTTAATGTACACAGTTCCATTTTGTTTGAATATTTTATAAAATCTCTTTATTCATTTTCTTCTTAAAAACTGCCTGGAGTTTATGTCGGCAATTGGCGCTAAATTACAGAAACATTCATAACATCATCTATTAAAGATTAAAATTATTATTATGAAACATTATTTCAAAAATAATACATCAATTATTAAGTCAAATTAAAATATGCAAAATTGCAGACATTATTAAAAAATATTTATGCGCAATAATGTAGCCATATATGTAGTTACCTAGAATATAGAGCGAACAATGCAGATTCTGCAAAGGGAAGGAACTTTCTAACCACATTCTTTCAGAAGGCATCGTCTAGCAAAATCCTAGAATGTTGGGAGCATAGTGAATAGAAGTAGGAGATCTACTCAATCTGATGCCATCCTAAATTATGAGTTTTCTTAAAGAAATATAATTAAGAATCTGCTATAGTCGGCAAAGTGTCGCTAATGATTTAGCAGCAAAATGTGAGAATAATACATCTTTCAGGTCGCAGTGCATACTTCCCTACCTCCACACACATACATATCTAGATATTGTTTAAGTCAGGAAATAAAGCTAAAAATACTCCAACTTAGCTAAATAGAAATAGACAAACGTAAAATTAGAACTACAACTTCATATCGATTATATTTACAAGTGTACTAGGGCCAGGAAGTTAGAACTGATATTATCAGAAAACTTTTAAATATACTTATAGAAAAGAAATAGCTTGTACTGATCAAAAAAAGTAAGTCTCTCTTTAGTACAACTTTTTTTTTTATGTTTGTTATTTTTTAGTATCCCTTTTTGATCATTCGATTAGTTCAGTCACAATACACTTTTAGTACAACCCAATACAATCAAATTTCTCAATAAATTGGCAATTGTCTTCTATGCTCTTTTATCTTGTTCCTGCAGTTGAAAGTTTTAAAATATATTCAAAGCATGAATTGCTCTTGGCAACTATTTGGCTTGATTTATTGCAGTAAGAACACAAAAATTCCCTCTTCTTTTTCTTTTATCCAAATATTTTGTCATTAGTTTAAAAAAATTTTTCTTCCTTAGATATTTTGCAGTAAGATTGAAGAGCGATTAGAATAGACTATTACAATTGAAAAAATGAGAAATCCTTATGCATATTCATATTTTATTAAATAACTATAATATTTTATTAGAAAAATTTTCTAAATGTTTTACACAAATTTAAATCGTATTTATTGCATGCCGTCACAATATTTCCCCATATAATTAATATTTAAATATTTTTAAAATTATAATTTTCAATCGCACGATACCCATAATACAAAAAATTCATAACTTAAAACCCAAATAATATATAAGATTCTTTTAAAATAAAATATCCTAAAAAGTTATTTAATAAAGTTTTCAGCTTCACCTGTTAAGTGCACAGATATAGTTTTTCTGGTTATCACTGCTTATTGCTCAAATATATTGTAACTTCTTGAGGCAAGAATCAGGAAATTACCTAGACAATTTTACTTCAGTTACTTATTAAACATTTAATGTACTGTCCTTTAAAAATTGACGCCATTTATTACACAGTGTCGACGATTCCGGCATAAATAACCTAAATTTTATGAAGAGACTCCAAAGCAGTCCAGGTAATGTCGAGAACCAACACAGTTTTCTAAATTACATTTACAGGTAATGATCCTTAGTTAGTCAAATATTGATAAATTAATAATTTTTGGCTGTGTATATTATAATAATATCCAATTATGAATTCCATTTCTAACTAGTAAGTGAGCATTTTTCTTAAAAATGTCTAATTCTTTGAAATGCAAATGAAACAACAGTTCTAGAAAAGGAATTGCTAATTTAAATAGTAAATATTACAACACTGTGAATAATTTTTCAATCAAATGTATACAATTTTCAAAAAGTGAAATAGAATACTTTGATCTTTTTGATTAGATATTCTTTCTAGTATAATTTATATCGCTTTATAGTATTTTTCATTAGAAAGTGCTACAGAACTTTGGTTTTTATCTGGTAATTCTACTTAGTCTGGCTCAATACTTATCAAGAGAAAAAAAAACAATTAACGTCTGTTGTTTATTAATATAACTTATTCCTCTCTTTTCTCCATAACTAATAAAACTTTTTGAACAGAACTAGGTTTATATTAAGTAGCAATGACAATTAATTCAAATATTAATTCACTACAAAACCCCAATTCGTATTTCTTTTAAATTTTGATAGTTGATTATGGAACTATAAAAAAATATTTATAATCCGATTACTATTATCGAAATTAAATAACCACTGAAAAAATCTTCATACAGTCCCAGGAGTATGCATTATTAAATTTCAATAATAACAGAAGTTTTTGAAGCGCTAACTCTTTAGTCTTCATTTATGGCGAAAAAATGAAAATAAGTTCATAAAAATTCGTCGATAAAAATAAAATTTTTTACCTATTTACTTGCAATATATTACTCTGGAGCTTATCTTACAATTTATCAGATAAGAATAGAATATTTCATTTCCAAACACCCTATATTTATGCCGAAGTCTGATTTTGTTACTGAAAACATTTTTTTACTGAATATTCACTTCAGAAAATTTAATCTTTTCTTGGGACCGGTTGAAGTGTCATTTGACGTAATATATAAATGATTTCCCCTGTGACAAGTTAAGGAGTTTTCGTTTTTTGATTTGCAAACTCCCCATTTTATTATTCTATTAGATGTATGTTTCTTATTAATTTTAACGTCAATATTTTGCATTAACTTTTTGTAACTTTTAAAACTTCTTCATTGTAAGCACTGTTCTTTTATAACGTATTATATACCTTTTGGACAAAAATAAATGAATCTTTTAGCTTAAACAGTGGACATATGAAGGATTACATGTGCATTTTTTTACGTAGTAAAACTAAACTGCAATTATATGAAGCTATATATCTTAGTAAGGAAGTTAATAATTTAGGTTGGATGTTGTGTATGCCTCGTTGCGATATTTACTATGCAAAATAAGCAAACGTTGAAAATATTATATAGGGTTTCCGGGAAAATGTGGGAAATCTACCGGATATGAAAAAAAAACCTGAAAGGAATACCACAAGTTCATATAAACTTTTTTCATATTGGCCTCCTCTTCGGAGAGATGGCCTTTCAAATAGATGTAATGGATTCGAGTTTTTTACACATAATTTTTGAAGCACCAGGGGCATTTTAATTTTTTTTAAGATGGTGTATAACTGGTAAGATTCCTCAAATTACTATCAAAAAAGTGTTGTGAATCACTCACAGATGATTCAACATGGGCTCCCTGAAGTCTGGTACAATTACGGGCACGACGAATTGAGGACTGCTGTACCCGCCACATTAACTCAGTAATGTTCCTCCCCACTGTCGACTGAGGTGTTCTCATAGGTAACAATTCAACGGCGTTAGGCCAGGAGATCGAGGTGGCCAGGCAATTGGTCCTCATTTACCTATCCAACAGTTTGGATAGACGTTATTCAGGTGCTCCCACATAGCAACATTGAAATGAGGTGGTGTTCCATAGTGCATGTAGTACATATGTCGGTTGGTTTCGAGTGGTTAGTACTCTACTAAATCGTGAAAAGCATACCCAGACATTAATTGATTGGAACTGATGTTGATGATGCGAAACAATAATTGCATAAGAATTTTCATCAGCCCATACACGTGAGATGTGTGCTAATGAATTTTACATTATTTCGTTGCTGATCCATTAGCTAGTTTGCAAACTGTATCCTAGGGGAATAATTTTAAATTTATAATTTACACCCTCAAGACTCCCCTATATCAGTTTAGGACGACATATTGGATATACCAGATTGAGTTTTTCATAAACAATTTTAAATTCGTAATTAACATTAACAAAAATATCCCAATACTGATTTTGAACAAAATCGAGAGATGTAAAATTTTTCATCCACCATCTTGGATCCACCATATTATTTTTTTTTTAAATAATTTAAGATTCGTAATATGCGGTTTCAAGAACCCCCATATCAATTTTTAAGAAAATGGGACCAAATAATTCTTTTGTCCGCCATATTGAATCCGCCATAACGAATTTTTTAAAAATAATTTCAGATTCGTTGTGTGTGACCCCGAAAATTCTCCAATCCCAATTTTGGAGAAAATTGGACAAAATTAGTTTTTGACCCGCTATATTATCAACGCCATATTGGATTCTACTGCACCAATTTCGTTCACAATAATATGGGACCACTGCAGCAACTTCCTGATCATAACGTAAAAAATTTCTTTCAAATAGGTGCCGACGTTCCAGAATAATCGGTGTACTTACATAAAAAAATACATAGAGGTCGGTGAGAACCTACTTCTTCTAGAAGTCGGTTAAAAAAGAAAAGTGTATGAAATATGAATCCCAGAAAATCTTAGAAATAAATATACCAAAGTTTCAATGTTATAACGGATAAGAAATTAAGAAAATTTTTTCAAAACTATTACAAATTATAAGAAAAAAGAAAAAATTATGTATTCTTTTACACGCAAAATCTAAGCACAAAATAAAAATTTGCATTTTAAATGCCTAGTAAGCATTTTAAATGAAATAGTATATCAAGTTATATCAATTAATAATACTTGGCAGGATAACCTCTTAAATCTAGTATGTCCTGAAAATGCTTTGACATAGGCTGCAACTACTTTTGTGTTACTTCTATGTTTTGCTCTTCATCAACTAAATATTCTAGTTATTTATTATTACTCGTTATTTTATGACATGGAATTATTCTGTCGAATACATCCGAAAAATGCTTAATAGGATTAAGCCCGAGACTCTAAGGAGGTATTTGAAGCCTCTGAGAAAGGTTATAGAATAGCTTTTAATGCCCATGAAAGCGACATGATTTGATTCGTTATCTGGCTTAAGAAAGTAGTCACTTGTCTACACTCTGTTTTAGCATTTCTCTTCAATATTTAAACCAATATTTTTATCCATGGTTTCTTAAATTATTACCAAATTCTAACCCCTGAGACCACCGTACAATCCCATACTATTATATCTCCATCTTCATCCTGCACAGCATCAAGAAAGTATAGAAAAAATGTTGAGAAGCATTTAAATCTAACAACACTTGCAAAAGTATTTAGCATAGAGGTGGAGGTATAACACTATATGGAGCTATATGGCAGCATTAGATACTAAAAATCTGGTAATAATTTAAGGAATCATAGACAAAAAATGCCAGCCTTAATATTTTAAATGGAAAACTAGAACAGAGCGCAGAAAATCTAGAATAGATTGCAGACCGCGCGTATGAAATACCTTATTAGAGTTCAGATCTCAATCCATTTGAGCACATTATATTGGGCAGAAGGTATAGTTATTTTCTTGATTTTATCTGGTATTTATATTATGCATAGTTTTCTTTTTTATTAGTTGTAATGTGTTTGGTCTTTTACTGGCTACGGTGTATTAATTTATAATTTTATCACGAAATTAGTCAAAGACTGTCTTAAATAAATAAATATCTTGTTGCTTTTTGTTGTTTATAATTATTGAAAATTTTATTTCAATATCAAAAACAAATCATCATATAAACGATAAAAATACATATTTTTTATAAAAAGTTTTTTTTTGCTGTTCTATTGATTCCCTTAATAAAGGCTGATTCAGGACATTATTAAAAATTAAAGTTATTTCACTTTTCTTGAGATTTAAAACCTATTATTTTATCTCTTTCAGAGCATAAGAAGAAGAAAAAGTTTATTTTACATCTACAGGTACAAAGAATAAAGATATTAAAAATACTTTAATATTATAAAAAATGATCACTGAAGCGGAAAGTCTAATGGGATTACATTTCTTAGGGGTTTCTTTCAAAGATTCCATTTAAATATTGAATTTTTTTTATTAAAAACTTGTATATTGAACTGAATTGAATATGCATAATTTGACGAATATTTATTGGAGATACTAACAGAGTTTAAGTTACTGACATTGATAAATTGGAAGTCATCTTATTGGAATAAGTACAAACACAGAACTTAAAGTGCAATAAACATACTTGCTACTTATTTTGCATTATAGACTATTATAAGAAAATTCTTGATAGCTTTTCTAACTCCTTAAATAGTGGAAAGTGATTTTAGCGCGATTGCCAATCTTACAAAAAATTAAATAGATTGGAAATCACTACCTGATGAGATTTAAACTTAAACCTTATTAATATAAAGCGAAATATTAAAAAATTGCTATCAAAGCATCAGGCACATCCCTCCCTTTAAATTTTGATAGGTAGAATAAAAGGATTCTTTTTTTTATTTAATTTACATACGAATTTTTTTTACTTTAAAAAATTTTATGATTTTAATATTTTCTACACTACAGTAAACCCAGTTAAATTGAGTAGCTCTGGGTCAAGTTTGGTGATAAAAGGCACAACGCGGTGGTATGTGTTGCGAGGTAGTATGATATTATCTCTGTCTGTTATTACGTTGACAATGTTCCCGATACGCCGCGTTGTGCGGTCGAGCAGCAGACTATAGCTTCAACTATAAAAAAACATATTTAAGTTCATTAATTATGAAAAATTCAATATTAAGAAGATAGGTGGAAAACGGAAAACAGAAGAAAGTTTGGGAACCAGTGTTGTAAATGAATCTCTGTTTGAAGTAATAAGCACATGCGACATATGAATGGGATAATTATAGTATGACTTTTGGGTAGACGTTGCCAGCCTTCAAGAGCTTCAAAAGAGCTCTTTTTACCTACTTAAACTTTTTCTTCAGGACAAATAATTAATCTTATTTTTCATACAATTTCTGCTTTGTTTTGGGTTAATTTTTTCTTCTTTCTTTTTAGTTTTCCTTCATATATATATATATATATATATATATATATATATATATATATATATATATATATGTCACATTCTTTTATTTTTATTTGGCTAATTGTCAATAAATCTAAGCCTTCAGTCTAGGGAAGATAGTTTTATTTTCATTCATTAAAAGTAAAAATCAGAGCTAAAACTCATGCTTATATTTCAATATAATTCTTTCAGGTGGGATTAAAAATAATATTATTAAGGACAATTTAGTAGATCTCTCAGAAATATATTAAACAATGTTGATCTATGTGTGCTCCTTGACACATTTGATAATATTGTTTATGAGATAAATAAAAAATTCAGAAATCTAGTCCTGTCCCCTGATCTGCTGCAAAAATACAGTATTTCTTGTTTTATGAGAGTACAGCTTTACATGCGACCAAATATATTTTAAAATATTTTGTTTCCATTTACGTCCAACTTCATTCATTGAAACTACTGTATTCAGAGGACCATTTGTATAACAACAAAAATGTCTTCTTCGTAGACTAAAAAAGATGAAATACTTTTAGTTAAAGTAAAGGAATGCCTTAAATGATGAACCCTATTTATAAATTACTGGTGCGAAGACAGAATTCGAGAAAATATATTCATTTAAAGACAAAGTTAACTCTTAAAATTGCACAATTTAATTAAAATACAGAAACTAAAGTTAAGTAAAGGAAAATAAATTATTCCATTGTTAATGGAATACGGAATGTAATAATGAAAATTTCGAAGTTTATTTAGGTCAATTGAAGGTAAATTAATAAATGCTAACACTTAGGCCATTTGACATTTGAAATATATAACAATAAATTATTTTTAGAAATCCTCTAAATTTCTTTTCTTACATTCTAAAAAAAAAATCCCATAATCAAAAATAATTTTTTTTTATACTCTGCAGTTAATGCAATTGACTGCGTCATTTGAACTGATTATTTAATCATAATAAATAACATACAAAATTCTTTTGAATTAGGTGATTTAAAATCTTACCCACTAACATGACCTTAGTTTAAAAGTGGTCGAAGTTGATCGTAGAGGATTTAAACTGGCAAGTGCAACAATAGGTCAATCAGGTTTGAGCCTTAAAAAATTCGAGAATAAAAAGAACGTTTTCTTTTTTAACCAACTCGGCGAAACTAGAAGATTTGGTCTATTTTCGATACACATAGTTGTTTACATTAATTTATTATTTTAAGGTTAAATGTAATTTTTCAATAATTATTTTGAAATAAAATTTTCAAAATCATTCAGAAATTTTTAAAAATGATGTCACGATTCAATTTAAGTTTACTGTGGCTAATTGATTATTTTACTTTTTTTTGTAAATACGTTATGGTTACACAATATCCTTTTATTTAAATGTCAAGTTCCCGTAGTTTAACTTCCTTATCGATTTCTTTCCCAGTTCGGTTATTTTATCTTTCGGAATTTTGGCTATATTATTATAATACCAAGTTACAGTTTTATGTTATATTTGATTTGTTTGACTCTTATTTAAAATTTTAGATGCGCTTGAAGAAGAAGCGCTGAGAGCGCACATGGATTTTTAAAATAATTAAAGTAACTGTGATTTTTTAATCTCAGTTTGTTAGGCCCACCTTTTAGGATTTTGTGGTAAAAAATAGTTCAAATTATTTACGTAATTGAGTTTAGATGTTTAGTTACCTTATATTTTACCTGAGAACGAAAATTTTAGCAGGTTAAGATCCAGTAATTGCAGTTTTTTAAAGCAGTCTCTTTTATAGATTTTTTTTTTGATTTATTAAAGCTTGCGATTAAAAATTAATCTTCAATGAATGAATTTAATGCTTGAAGAATAACTAAAATTGCGCTTGTTTTGCCACATTGATGGAGAATTGTTTAATAGTCATTAGAGTCAAATTAAGCGTTTATAGTAACCTGTGGTCTCAAATGCTAATTATTATATACTATATTCTTATTATTATTTCCAATTATGGGATGATTAATTTAGTAATTGATTATATTGTACAGTAAATTTTTGTTTCATTTTATATTAAACAAAATACTGGTGCTCACCTGTAGTCACACTGAACTTTATTGCACCTACAATACTTTTTCTCTTAGCTGCCTGTTAGTTCAACAATTTAAGCAGTGTATTACTTTAAATTAATTATTTGTTTAATTTTTACTAATGAGTTATTGACTAAAATTTCATATTCATATTTCAAAATTATTTCGGTTTTTGAGTTTTTCCGCAAACTTTATTATCACTTTCGATATATATTTTTTCTAAATATGCAGAAAGTTTAAGATTCTAAATTTAAAAGAAAGCTAGATCATAATTGATAATTATTTTTTATCCACGTAACGAAAGTTTATTATTAATTTCATTTGTTTTTAATTCTGTTAGTCTTAGACGTTCTCTTTTTTTTTTCGTTTTTTATTTATCTTTTAGGTTTCCATCGTTTTCGTGTCTTTTCATTAATCTTCAGTTTTCAATTTATGAGCACGGATGTTTAACTATTACCTATACACCATTATACGGTTTAGCAGCATTGCGGCCAAATTTCTACGAGACGACACATCTAGTAATATCACCACTGAAAAAAATAGGCAAACATAGTATTTTTTCCCTGTTTTAAATAATGGTAATCGAAAAAATTTTGTAAATTAAAGTTTATTCCTTTTTTCTTGTAAAGCGTTGCGCAATTTTCCGGTGTTCTAACCCATAATCAAGGAATATACAGGGTTTGCGTTATGTTTGGCATCATAAGATACTACAGTTTGTAACATATTAAATTTTGTTTATGGCATATCTAACTTTATGCTAGAGCAACACGACTAGACATTCGAATATTCAACTAATGATTTTTTTTATTGGCGAATTTTATTTGACTCACATGTTTATTTGCGTATCTATAGGAAAAATGTTGAAAGCAAGTTTAGGTTAGTTGAAAGTTAGTTCCTAACGATATCGTGGAAAGTTTCTTTATTCAACCTAGCGACAGATGCAGTGGTGTCCTGAATAACACAACCCTAATCTCCAGGATATGGGTTAGCTTGGCATATTTGCTCGCTGGTGCAGCTACTAACTTTCAACTGGACCCTGGTGATTTTGATTTAGTCTTTATTTTGTTTATACTCTAATATTTAATTTCTTCATACTAAACTGTGAGGTTTTGGCGTAAAATACCAGCCTAGAAATTACACTGCTATAAACATAATTAAAAAATATGGTGATCCCGGTGTTTTGCCAGAAGATATATTTAAAAGGGTAGAATCTTTAAGAGCAATGTATTGTTTGTTGATAAATCATGCATTTCATTTCTACATAAGGCTATATAAGAGTTATAGTTTAAGAACCATTGAGCTCCGATATTTTCTGAGAGCCTAATTTGCCCATCGAAGAGATAAACGCGGCCCTGGAAGTTTACTCCCAATAACGTCTTTTTTGTATTTTTAAAACTAATGATCCTTTTTTATAGATACAAAGGCCACTTTTTCATCGCGGAAAGACGTTATCAGGAGCAAAATTTTCACCTTCCGTCAAGGATGTCATCTGTTAAATTTTAGCTATCTGTGTACTCATAGAATCCGTTTCTGTACATATACACACCCACACATTTATTCTGTAAAAAAAATGAAAAAAGAAAAAGAGAAAAATTACATAAAAAAGAAAAGAAAGAGAGGAAACCAGGAAAGGAAAAATTTCTTTAGGTATTTCCAAGAATAGTGCTAATGAAACATCAAAAAAAAGGTAATAATTTTAAAAATGTCAAATATGAAAAAAGTAGTTATTTTCAGAATACTTGTGTTTTAAAAGAGATGTGAATAGTGGTTTGTCATTCACAAAGTTTTTAGTCATTCTTGATCACATTTCATTAACGGTAAGCAGTGCAAGAACTGATGTAATTGGCACATAATTACTTTCTTGTAAAAGTTTATTGTTAATAATTATTTAATATTAAAGAATTATAATCGACAATCCCTTTGTCAGTAATCCCGAAAGCGAACAGCCTCCTAGTCCACGATGAGTTAAAATAATACTTGAGACAGTGGCGCCAATATTTCATATTGATGATGAACCATTGAATAAATCAAAATTTAGAAGTAGGAAGTAGAAATATGATATGTTTAAGACCTGAGAGTTTCAGAAATATGTGTATAAAACAAATAATTAAGCATTTAAATTAAAGATAAAAATATGAATCTAAGAACGACGTCCCTTTGTTTTAAAAAATATTAATTTCAACTGAACTCTAAATGTAGTAAACGAGAACTTAATACTCATATTCTATATACCCAATTGATTAATCTTGAATTGAATTTTATATTATTACATTTAGCCGTAGTTGATTTTTTTTTATTATGAAAGGAACTAAAATACCGAATTATTTCTTATAAATAATATATATTACCCTCATAATACTTATCGGAGTAAAATGGTATGAGTTGCTGTAGTGAAGTATAAAATGGGGAATATTAGTAATACGGAGATTAGTAAATAATTGTTTGAATATCTTATAAGACTACGTCAATCTCAAAATTTTTAAAATTTCTTAAGTGACTTAAGGGTTATTTTTGTGACATTACCAAAAAAAAATAGATAAACATAACACCAAAGATGAGAAAGTTACAAATAAAAGATTAACAATCTACTTTTCAAAATAGTTACGTTTTAATTGTTATCATTTTCCCAATCTGGGCACCAAAATGCTTATATCACGAAATTATCGATATCCACATGTAGTCTAACTGTGTGTATCTTCTCAAAGTGAAATGCAATAAAATTAAAAGGACAAAATTCTTAATATTATTATCATATAAAGTTCAAACCATTGCTGTGGGCTTCGTTACAATTTTGAACTCTTTTTGAGCTAGAATAAAAGTTAGACCTTTTAGAGATCACCGAAAGATTCGATTGGAGCTAACGCGAACCAAAGTAATGGTTATATTAATTTTACTGTTCTATTACTGCAAAATAATCCTTTTATTTTATACTAAAAGAGGATGTTACCTTGCCTGTCTTTCTTTGATAATGGGGTTAACAGAAAATTACTATTTGAGATCCTTCAGATATTTAGCAGCTAGGGGCGCATTTGGAAATTATATATAAAAAACTTTTAGATACAATTATGGTAGTTGTTTAAGAGTTATATTTAATAATAAATAACATCTTTTTAATATATGGAATTAAATGCTTCCAAATTAATATGTGCAATTTTATGTTTTGTGCATATTAATTTGATCATTATTGTTAAAATCTTCGCATAGAATTAAATTTCGTAAAGTTGAATTAAAGCTGAAATTGAATCTTTAGAAATCTTAACCAGTGGGGTCAAAATACTATTTTATTTTCAATGTAAAATTTGGATTTTTACCCATGTTGCCCTTTCACCGAATTAAGTACAAGATAATTGACTTAAATGACTTTATTCAGTTATCAGAATGAGTTACAAGTTAGTGGTCAACAGAAAAAAAACTCTTATTTTGTCGATTAACAGCGAATTTCGATGAAAAAATTAAATTTTATCATTATTTAATTATGCTATCTAAAATAGAAATACCCTTCCTAAATAAAATAATCCAACTAAATTACAGTACAAATAGATAAAATAGGATAGTTAAATGACAAAGCAAAACCGAATTACACCACGAGATATTCATTAGACCTTCTCTAAATTTACCTAATCATGGAGCTTACCTGATACTAGTTTGTGATTCCAAATTACTTGTTGGTAATATCGTAACATCAGGGAACTACAAAACGTGTGCAAGCTATATTTAATTAGGAAATCTCCAGGCTCCGCTATTTACATTTTAAATACTGCCAAGGTCGGCTACTAAATTCTTTAAATAGAGTATTTGACTACTGTCAGAAAATAATTTCAAATTATTTTTTATTACATTAAATGTATGCTACATTAATATTTTCTGGAAATCTGTTGCATTTTCGATAAAAATCAATTAAAAAGTATTAAGAGTAAAAAAGCACGCTGAAATTCAATGTGAGTAATGATACTGGTCACGTGAGAGTTATGACGTCACATCATAGTGAAGAGCTAAACGATTATTAGTTTAATTTTTTGATGATTCGTAGTGCTACAGTACACATTGGCATCCATAAGCACTCAAGAAAAAGGTGTTTGTTTCTGTTTTAATGAATTCTAAAAGGTGAGAACAGTGGTTGGAACCAAGTCGTAGAGACCCAGAAGCATAGGAGCTAATTCTATGATTTTTATGTCTGAAGATCACTTTAATGTGAGAATATTAGAGCGTTTATAATACTGCATTATCTTGCGGCTGAGTTGTTACCCATTTTGATCAATATTTCTTGTCCAAGGTTTTATCATGGGTGCATGACACGGAGTTAAAATTATTTCTTCTGGGACAAAGGCAATATTATTTTATTATACATGAGAATGAAAAGCTAAACTCTTGGAGACCTATAAAACCAAAGAAGGCATCATGTACAACCTTATTTTTGACATAATCTATACTGTAATTTTGTACTCAAGTTTTGAGCGATTTTTCACCTATTTGAGGTACGCAAAAATCATAATTATTTTTAAAGAAGAGCCCAATAATAAGTGAACTATAGAAAGGTTAGTGTTGTCGGCTTACACAAAATTTATCTCCATTTTGATACATATAACATAGTAACTTAAAACATAACTAAACCATAAATGATTCCTAGAAATATATCGGTAGTTAACTTGAAAATTACTCAAAAATACCATGAATTGTAAAAATCGCGCATCAGTAAATAAACGTCTTGTTTGTTTGCTTGCATGTGACGTCACCAAAGATGCAACCAACCGAGGAACGTTTTCTATCACATGATTAAATATAAAATGCAATGCGTTTTTTAAGAAATATATACATATATACTCTTTTTTACTCTGAAGTCTGTTAGGATGACATATTTTTAATAAACTCAAATAGAAAACAACAAAATGGCTTTAAATATAAGGAAAGACCATGTTTATTTAGTAAGCGGAGAAGTTCATGTTTTAAATATTCGTAAAATAAATGAACTCAAAAAGTACAACAAACAGAAAAATTAATTGAAAAATGGCACATGTATTCAGTAGGAAGGCATGTGTCATCTTGTTTTAAGTTGGTACAGCTGTAAGGGACAATCATATGAAATTTAATTACGTTACATCAGCAAACAAGTAGAACTGGTGTTATTTGTGCTTTTTAACAAATAAATTGAGCAGAGGAATTTCAGTTAATTTCGTGCTTTCACATATTGAAAATTTTAAATAAGATCTGCTCTAGATGTTGTCTAGAAGAGTTTAATGTAGCTAAAGGCCGTAAGGACATCGAAGATAATACGCACCCTAGATAGCCACCAACATAAACTGACAATTATCAATACTATGTGATTTTGGTAGAAAAAATGTAACTGAAGAGCATCGATTCTTTTATGGAGTGAAAAACATTAACTTTTCTCCAAAAACAGTATGGAATGTGATGCTGTTTTTGTGTGATAAATTTCTTAGAGCATATTATTACTGGCAGTAAACGTAGGTATAGAAATTTAACATAGAAACATCGTAATAACCTTAGTTAGCTACTGCATAGCTGATGCATACACTCATATTTTACTTATTGTTCGTGAGGTTTTGACCAAAAACCTAAAAATTATCATTCCACAATCATCAGATTTGCATTTATAGGGTCCCGCGTCACCTCTTTTTGTTACTGATGATGAAATTGTCACTACGAGGGCAACGTTTTGAGATCAATAATGACCTAAAAAGAAATTAGTTGCATGATCTTAAGGCTATGCAAAAAAAGAAGGTACGTGAGGGTGTTTAAGACTGAAAAAACTTTGGCTTATGTGTGTCACATCGAATGGGAGATACTCTAAAGCGATAAAATAAATAACACAGGTTTACAAAAAAAAAGTTGATGCATATTTGACCAGACCATTTTATTTTTATGTATTTTAATGCCCTGAATCCAAATCTGAGGTCTGCAAAGTTCTATTAATGCAGTTTTAAGGTCGTTTCTAGGTCAAATGAAGTAAAATTCGCTTAATAAATCTGAAGAAGTAGATATGTAGGTTTTAAGGTCGCTGAATCCAAACTCGTAGTTTGCTTAATCCCCCAAGGTCAGCTAGAGATTACTTATGGACTATTTCAAGGTCAAATTAAAGATATGTATACTTTGGAGGGCGCTGAATTTGTGGTTTGTTTAATAACTCAAGTTTATCCAGAGATAATTTCAAGGTCAAATTGAAAAAAAATCTACTAAGTAAACCTGTAAAAGAAGAGAACCCACTCTCAGCTAAATCGATATCCATTACACTGCAGACCACACTCAGAGCTAGATCGATGTCCGTTAAACAGCAGGCATGCAAGCGGAGTCCGATTCTATAAAATGATAACCCTCAATTGAAACTTACATAACCCATGAGCAGCTAGATCGATATCCATTACACAGCAGACAGGCGAGCGAATCGAGTTTAAGGCGAAACCCAAGCTCCCAAAACCACATACTTCACATGCAACGATATTGATGGCCACTACACAGCAGATAGGTGAGCAAAAAGTAGGAAAAAACATAAGATTTAATAATCACATATCTCACGCGCAGCGAGATCGATGCCCGTTACGCAACAGACAGAAGTAAAAAACAAAATATGAAACAAAACTCAAGGTCTCTGAAAACCACAAACCCTTGGCACAGTATTTATGAGAAATTGGGGTTTGTGTTATACACTTATATATACTCGCTTTGCTAGCCCATCTTTTATGTAAGGGACATCGATCTAGCTGGACATAGCGTGTGTTGTTTAGAAGCTTGGCTTTCGCTACGCTCACCTGCCTACTTGTGGCGAACATCGATGTAGCTGCGCATAGGTTACATGGTTTTTGGAGCTTGAGTTTTGGCCCAAAAACTCGATCCGCTTACTTGTCTGCTGTGTAACAAATATCGATCTAGCTGCACGTAAGTTCTATTCACATATAGATTTATTTAGTGATTTTTTTGACCTTGAACTGACCTCAGACCGACCCCTATCTAACCTTGAAGTATTAAACAAACCAAGAATTCGGATTCAGCTACCCCAAAAACCTCCTTTTTTAGGTTCATTTAACCTTGAAGTGACCCCGAAATGACCTCTGGCTAACCATGGTGGATTAAACAGACCACGAATCGGATTCAGCAACCCCAAAAACCTACATATCTTCTTTTTAAGATTTATTTAGTGGATTTCTCTCAATTTAACCTTGAAGTGGCCCTGAAATGACCTCTGATTGACCATGAAGAATTAAACAGACCACAAATTTAAATTCAGCCACCCCAAAAGCCTACATATCTTTTTTTTTCAAATTTACTTAGTGAAGTTTACTTCATTTAACCTTGAACCTGTTATGATAGAGGTTAGCGGAACTCAGATTTGGATTCAGGGCGTCTAATTACATAGGAATAAAATGGTCTGTCAAATATGCGTCAACTTTTTTTTTGTAAACCGGTATAATTATTAGTTAATAACATTTAGTCTGTTTTTTTTTCAAAAAGTTGCTTTTATTTTCAGAAAGAAGATATATCCTAATCGATTATGGCAGCCTAGGCATTTTCTAGAATATTCCGTTACATTAGTACACTAATTGAGTCATTGCACTGTTATTCCTATCTCTGTTGTTATTTTGTTGAAAAGACCGTGATGTCAATACAAGAATTTTTTACGTGGATGATGAGATGCGAAAAAATTGTGTATCTAAAGATATTAAATTTTTATACTTACGATTTTTATTTTAATCTTACAAGGTATACATTTTTTGAAATCTTGTGCAATCAGAAAGTAATCCTAAAATAATGGCATCCTGAACAAAGAATTATAATTTAATTTTAGCATTTTTTTTTACGAAAACAGCTTTTCCGCTTTAATATTCATATAATGAAAAGAACTTTAAGAATAGGACTTCAATGCCATTAAATTTAATTAATAACTTTTGGTAAATACTTTCTTCTTTTCAAAATATGTCCTCTTAAGGCATGCACACCGCAACTAGAATTTAAATTACATCGCAAAAGGGAAAATTACAAGAGAGTAGCTCTCCGTTGAAATCTAAGGGTTAAATTTCCGAATAGGCTATTAAAATTAATTAGCAGTAATTGATTTATGGCCAAAGAGCCAAAGCTGGGATTTTAGTTGACACAGTTTAATGAATACTAAATACCTTTCATGACTAGATATTTGTCGCCAAAAATATCAGATTTGATGTTAACGATGACAATGTTTCAAAAGATCAAATATTATGATTTATGGGAAATTTGTTCTTTGGAATATGAATTAAGTGGTGTAGAACAGAAAACTAAATAGTCGCTAAGCTAAGTATACAAGATGATTAATTTAAAATAATCCCATATCCTGTCTTAAAATTCACAAAATATATGAAAAAAGAACCAATATAATAATTTAATATTTCTATGTATAAGTTTGTTCCTTATATTTTGACAAACTCTGGTGAGTTTATTAAAGGAGTTAGAAACACGCTTTAAATACAAAAATTCTTGACTTTTTTTATTACAAGAATATGCCACTAGAAAAACTAAATGCTTGTGAAAAATTGATTTTTTTTTTAATAAATTCACTTTTTAACCGACTTCCAAAAGAAGGCGGTTCTCAATTCGTCGACTATGTATTTTTTTTATGTACGTACACCGATTACTCCGGAACGGCGGCACCGATTTGAATGAAATTTTTTACGTTACGTTCAGGAAGTTACTGCGGTGGTCCCATATTTTTTTGGACAAAATTGGTGCAGTAAAATCCAAGATGGCGCTGATAATATGGCGGCCAAAAAAATTAATTTTGTCCGATTTTCTCTAATATTGGTACGAGGGAATTTTCGGGGTCGTACACAACGAACCTGAAATTACTTTTAAAAAATTCAATATAACGGGTCCAATATGGTGGACAAAAACATTTCGTTTTGTCCGATTTTCTCCAAAATATTTTTAAAAAATTCAATATGGTGGATCCAATACGGTGGACGACAAAATCAATTTTGTCAATTTTTTTCCAAAACTGGTATGGGGGAGTTTTCGGGGACGCACATAACGCACAATATGGCTTATAAAAATTAAATTTTGTCCAATTTTTTTCAAAACTGATATGAGGGAGTTCTTGGGATCGCAAATTACGAATCTGAAATTATTTAAAAAAAAATTAAATATGATAAGATACAATATGAGAAACTGCAAATTTTACATTTTCCGATTTTGTCTAAAATGATATTACAGGGTTCTTGAGGCGTATACAAATTCAATATGCAGTATAAAATATATCGGACTAAGAAATTTACGTCTCAAGTTCTTAAATATCTATATTGGAAGGTTTTGGGGCCTATATTACCAATCTAAAATTAATTTAAAATTTTAGATAGTGGATTTACTATGACAGACTAAATATTTGTTTGACACAATTTCACTGGTATTTAGAGAACTTTAAGAATCAAAAAAATTTTTGGTGGTTAATTTTAGGGTGATTTACAACTTTGAATAAAATGGGTACTTTTTGCTACCTTGGAGTCATTGAGAGGTACACTAATTTTAATTCAAAACTAAAAATCAAAAAATAAAATTTTTATAAAAAAAAATGAATCGACTTCTAAAAGTGCGCTAAAAAGTGAAAAATAACTGCAAATTTTTATATAAAATTGAAATTTTTGAAGTCAGTGCCAAATTATTTCTAAATGAAATAAATAACTACTAATATATATAAATTATAGTAAGAAAGCAATTACACCTAAAGTATTTTTAATCTGTTTATGCGAATCACATTTTGTCAGGTATTAGTTTGGCGCTGACTTCAAAAATTTCAATTCCATATAAAAATTTATAGTTATGTTTCACTTTTTAGCGCACTTTTAGAAGTCGGTACAATTTTTTTAATAAAAATTTTGTTTAAATAAATTTACTTTTTTAAATAAAACACACTTTATGTTTACTCCAACCGTTTTTTAAATATTTACTTCAAAATAATAAATATTTCAAAAAGTTGCCATATTCATGTAAGTTATGAAATAATTGAACATAATGTTGTTCAATGAAGAATATAATATCTTATAGTCGTATTGTAACATAGAATCAAGTAAGTTACACTGTTAAAAATAATCTTAAATTTAATGCAATTTAATGTCCTTTCTACATTAAATTTAATGATTTTTTACCAAAATGTCTGAATAATTTACATTTACTTTGAATTTAAAGCAATTCATTGAAATATCAGTTCGTTGTACATGAAATGGTATCTTAAACTTCAATAAAGAAACTGAAAAGATATTTCAACTTCTGTGCATTAAAATTAATTCAAATATACCCCAATACTAAAGGAATTCACATTATTATTTAATATATATTGCATGAGATTCCGGGAGATAGGGCAACTTGTATTGAACTTTTAGTTTAATGTTTGAACTCATATCCATGTTGATGCATTAAATGTGTGATAACATATCTCAAATTCAATGAACACTGGCTGTATATTTAATGTACATAGTCACCTTAAAAAGTAATGATCATACTTTAAATTTAATATATTATTACATTAAATTTAATGGAATAAATTAATTTAGATTAATGCAAATTATTAAATTTAATGCACTAAATTAAGTACATTTAATAAGAGATTGGGAAATTTGCTTCCAGCATGTTTACATTAAATTTAATGCATTTTTTTTTGACAGTATATGAAAAAATAATTATATGCTCTAATGGCGGTAAACTTATTTTGTTAAAAATAACTGGTTAGAAATTAAATGATTTATTTGCACAAATTTTTCAAAATCTTCGAATAAAAGAATATAATTATAAGTGCTCAATATTAGCACAAACAAAATAGAAAAGAATATTTATAACAATGAGAAAAATAACCCATATAAATATACTTAAATCGACACTTTGCAATTAGGTGTGATTGCGAAAACAAAAATCATGCATCAGTCATGTACAAAGGCTAAGGAATCAAAAAAAAATCTAAAGGTTTTGGTGGTAAAGGCAAGCTTAGTGGAAGCTAATTAATGAATTGTCTATATATTATAGGCTTACACTTCGACGAAATTGTAACTACCCTGAAAATATGAGAAACTAAATTTGGGCTACCTTGTACCACAAAATATCGACGTAACAAAAAATTAGAGCATCGTTTATGACCTGTAGGCGAGAATTCATGATGAACATACCAAAAGGTCGTCGCGCAATGAACTATGGTGAATTATAAGTTTATGAAGACTTGAGCAACGATGAATTGCTCAAACGCTATCTCGGAGATACACGCAAAACAGCAATGTGAGCTTCAATGAAGTTATGTGATCGATGGCTCTAAAATCTATGAAAGTCAGCAAAATCATGATCGATATAACCCCAAATATAGCTATTTGCACTCTCAATAATGGAATACAAGCTATCGTGATAATAATGGAAGTATTAATATCAAACTGAGGCTCAACTATTTCAATTTTTGCGAAGTAACTCTGTGGTCGTCAAGTAAAGGTAAACTGAAAATTTTTTATTTTATACACGAAAAACAGATACGTAAAAGCCGGTTTGCAAAATTCAAATAATAAATTAGTTTCAAGTACCATTTTTACCTGAACAAGGACGAATTTGTCTAAATAAGGATCAGTTTCTTTTCAGATCAATATTTCGCTAAAATCCTGCGTACTTCAAAAGTTAAAGTGCTCTAATTTAGTATGATTTTTCATTTTTTGCTCCTGGTGCAGCTGTTTTGTTGAAATTCTGGACACAACTTTTCGTCCAAAAAAAAGTGTTTCACAAAAACACCTGATGAAATAAAATGATCAATTTTTTTTTGTTTACGTCAAAATAGATATAAGCCCTCAAAGTAGATTTTTAAGAGATATTTTTTTATTCGTTAAAAATTGCCAAAATATCGTTTCAAAATAGGCCCTTAGAACTTCCCTCTCCATATTTTAATTTTTTGGCCAAAATAAAATTTTAAAATAACTGTAAACAACACAAATAGCATCCATATCTCAAAAAGTTCTGAGTACGTACCGTCAAAAATGTCGAACTTTACAATGTAAATGTTAGATGGTGCCTAACAACGGCAGTGTACCAGCCCCCAAAATATAAACGGCTACCCTCGTGTTCTATAAAATCTAATCTCTTGTCTATTACACAACCAACGAATACGAAATAATTTTTCCTTTATATTTTCAGTTCTCAAATAGGAAAAGTAAAAACTTTAATGCGTTTCAGTTAAACATGACTCATATTAACATAAACGTAATTAATTTTAATTAATTATTGCAACATCTGCTATAACGCTTACAACGGAAAAATTAAACAAACATTATCTAAATAGAAAATTACATAGCTGGTTGCTAGTAATTAGTAATTACTGTTATCATTTATAAAATAAATTCCTGAAATGCTAGCTCAAAACAAATGATAGAAACATATTAATTTCATGTGTATGAAAATTTACTTTAGTCACGTAATTTTGCAAAATAGTGAAAAAGATAAGTCTGGTGCCATCAATTATTTCAAAAATATTAGCTTACATATAAGATATCTATTGAGAATTTATAAAGAAAAACTATAGGTTTCTTTTAGAACCAAATATTTTGAAACGTGTTAATTAAATTTGATTTTGTGAACGAATACCCATGCATCATCAATCTATGAACACTGCTTTAAGAGTGGCTCCACATGATAAGAAAAATTTGGGTGTAAGCGTAGCGTAATAAGACATGTGTCAAATTTCAAGCATTGTGAATCATTAAATTTTAAAAAAGACAATGACAGAAGATTTCCCGCCTAAATCCGTCTTTTCCAAGATTATTACGCAAAATAATGTTTAACTTTTCAGCGGAATGCTTTAAATATGGCGGAAACTGTTTATTTTTAATATTTTGTATGTACATAACCTATTTTTTTTTCAAAAGTTTGTTGTTTTATTTATATTTTTTTATTTTGTGAGTTTTAAGATAATAGATATTTATGAACTATGTTAAATTGTTTTAATTTATTTAAAATGCTTGTTGCCGAAGATCATTACTGCTTGGTCCTCAAAAAAAACAATTAATGTTAATTTTTAATTAATTTTATAAGAATTGCAATAATACAGTTGTTCGTTATATAAATTAAAGCTTATGAAATAAAGGCCGTTATATAATACAATTTCTATTCAACTAACGCTAATCCACAGACATGCCTTTAGTTATGTTTACCAGACCAAATAATGAGACTTCCTGACAATATTCCTGACTTTTCAGTAAATATCCAGACATTTGATCTGAAAGTTGTATGTGGTATGTTAAGGCAGTAAGATTTTCAAAATATTTGCAATCGAAGCACCAAATGCGAATATCGAGCGAGTGTTCTCATTAATGGGAGCGTAGTGGACTAAAGAGAGAAATAAGGCGTCTATATTGTTATAAGCTTTGCTTTTTGCTGCCACCAATGTTATAACTTTGCTGGTTCTGCTTTTGGTTTATCACTGGTTTCGATGAATTCAAATAAATCTTCTAATATTACTTTTAATATTTTATCAAATTTTCACTAAATCATGAGGTAATGAGGTTATTCTTCTTACTTACTAATTTAATGCCACTATTGTAATTTTTTAATTTTAGTTCGCCTCGTCTCTATGTTTATATCCTAGATATATTCTATTTGTGTATCTAAATTATTATTTTACAGTCATAGGCGTACTAACAAATATAACATAACTATTTATTTACATGATTATTGAAATGAAAAAGTATGTATTTATGGGACGATGATAATATGAACAAAGCTAATGATCTCTGTAAAAAGTAAAGTTTTAGAAATTCGGAGATTAAGGCATGCTTATGTTTGAGCCCATTAGAATATAAATTTACTTAAGATATAACTTCTTCTTAAGAGAGTATTAAATATTAGACTATAATTATCTATTAATCCATAAGAGTAACTTAAAAATATTTATATATAGTAATTTAACAATTAATAATTTGTTGTAATAGTTGATTTACAACAATATATTCTGTTAAGTACTAAACTAAATTTATTAATATACTAAATTAACAATTCACTCATTTTGTTAACGTTTCATTAATTTATTTTTATTTCAACAGAATAATTAATAAATATTTTTTTATTACTTATATTTTCCTCTTTTAATTTCAAAAAAATACTGACAATTGCAGTTTTTTCCTGTTTCTCTAACAAGTCATGTCAGGAAAATTCCTGTCATCTGGTAACCCTACCCTTCGCAAACTTTATATAAACCTATTATAAACAATTATGAAATATAAACATTGATGGAATTTTAATAACATAAATCCAGTTAGTATCATATGTAATGTATTCTGTTATATTGAAATTCTCGTCTTTGAACTCCTTGGCAATTCTTTATTAGGTAGAAGTGGTAAAGTTTGGAAAATAAAACTTCTTTTAAAGAGTCCCATATTACGGCTCAAGTAACCTGAATAATTTCAGAAGCACTGTTTTTTTACCGACTGGGAATTCGCACTGCTGCTTTCACATGCAGATTTTATCAGCTAAATATCAATGTTATTTCCAACCTAGTCATAAGGGTATAGCTGTACAGATTTCCATATCGTGTTTAATAGTTATTGGCCCAACAACACAAGAGCTCTTCAAATTCACCAATAGGAACAGGAAAATATTTTTAAAAAATCAGGATCATTTTCTGACATTTCTTGAATTAAATTACTAGTATGTCCAAGCCTTTCTCCAATGTTTTCCTTAAATACAGACCGGACCCAGTAGCGACGACTTTCCTGTTTTTTTTTTTTAAATAAAGAATATATCAATATTCTTCTTACTCCTTACATTTTGTAACTTTTTTTTCTAGATTAAAATACTGCCGAAATTAATGTTTTATTTTGATTCGTTTCTATTTTTAGATAAAATATAAACAAAAATCCTGATAAAAGTTATGTTAAGAAAAAAAACACCACACCCTTGATGACCGTGTAACGAAATGTCCCGTGTGAGCAATACATTTTTAACACAAAAGCCCGTAATACGCCTACGCTCAAATTTTTCTTGTCGTGTGGACTCACCCTAAGACATGTTTATCTGAATTTGTCTATAAATTACAAAAAGACCGAAAACAAAATATAATTCTTTAATCTAAGCCAGGCGTTGAAAAAATCTGACATTATGGGTAAAGCAAGAGAGAAAGAGACAACCGTGACAAACAAGTCATTTAGTTGTATGATTATAAAGGTTCTCTTGACTCTGCAGTCAGAACATTACAGCTGACAGCTATCGTTTAAGTTTTATTTTGTTCTCTTTTTGAGATATTTTGAGCATTAGATGAATTTTGAAACAGAAGGTTATTTCATATTAAATTAATTTGTTTTAATAAATTATTACCGGTATTGTTTTTATTTAAAACCTATATCTAAATGTGTAAACATTTCTAATCTTCAATCATGTAGCCGGTATTTAAATGCCTGATACATGTAAAAATTTTAAACTGTTTTTCGCACTATTTTAATTAATTTTAATATTCAGGATTTAAAAGTTAGAATAAAATATTTAAATTCGATTTGTCCCTCTAGACAATGCATGGTGAAACTCTTAGGAGGGAAGCATAACAGTTTGTGCTTAATTTAAAAAAAAAGTTAAAGAAGAGAAACGGAGGTTCTGTGGAATCTGTTCCATCTACCCGAGAGTCAGAAAAAATAATTTTATTTTTGGAAATGAATATTTTTGATTAGGTATCATTATTCCTGTTGCTCTTAAAATTTCAAGGAAATACCCGTTTGTTATTGGAAAAAGGAAAGAAGACAATTCCATTATTTCTTCTCCTGGAAAAAATACACCTCGTGAAAAATACAACAGATCTTAATGAAAAAACCTAAATGTAAATTCGAAATACATTCTATAATATGTACCAAGAAAGTAAGTGTATAGTCTCTATTATAATATAAGCTAACCTTGACTATCATTGATCTCTATTTAACAAGCTTAATGCTTTTTTTATTTTTAGAAAAGCATGTAATTCTAAAAAGCATAAACACTGAACTCACCGACAAAGAGATTATGTCTATGGATAAATCATCTTTAAGTATTCTGCTTAAGGAGCTATGATTCAAATATTTCAATTACAAGAACAAGCATTTCTTCTGCACGAGATAGTTTTCTTCACATTTCATTTTTAAGTCTGATATTAGTCGTTTGAATCAATCGTGCCATGCAAATTGTATTGGTTTAAATATAATAAAATATAATGCCATCTCTTTTACCAGAAGAAAGGAGCCTGTACTACACATCTATTATATTGGAGAGTCGGAGATAGTCCGTGTCACAACAGTAAATGATCTCAGGATTCTATTTCACAGTAAATTATGGTTTGTTTACCACTTCGACTTGATAGTTGCTAAGGCTTCCAGGATATTGACGTTTCTAATGAGACAATGTTCTAAGTTTAGAGATATTGTGATACCCAAGACATTATATTTTTCCTTAATACTGTTGCACTGTTTAGTTCCTTATCGAATGACAAAACTGAACAAAACATTTTCACTTAGTTTAAGCTAGTTAGATTCGGGACAAAATGATGAATAGACTTATGGCTTTTCATAACAAACTTATTTTCTAGGCTGTAACTATAAATACCGACCACTGGCATATAATTTTTACTTCTAAATGTACCAGATAATCTTTTAAGATTTTAACAATAATAATGCATTTTTAAGCCATTAAATGTGTATTTTTTATTGTTTACTCTTGATATCTTACTGCTTAATTTCTGACTCTGATTTAATTAGCGTAATGCTTTAAAATTTTTATTACATCTATTTGTTTATCGTCATTTGATGTTCTTTTGGATTTTAAGATGTACTGCTTGTTCACTGTACTATTTGGACATTCACTTACTATGTACTTGGATAATAAATAAATAAATTTATGGTATTTTTTCTGCCTTTCTTTGATAATTTATATTTTATTCGCACTTTTTTGAATTTTTTATGATTATTATTGTTATTTTCAACCATAAAAATATTTTTTATAAAAAATATTTCCTTGAAAAGAGCTATGAGAAAAATTATAAATAACTTTTCATAGTTTGTACCATTGTAAGAAAATGTTTAATTTAGGTGTTTTTAGGTACGCCCTCATTATGTTATACTTAATATTCTTTTTCAGCCCCTTTAGGTTTTGTAATAATATATATATATATATATATATATATATATATATATATATATATATATATATGTATATGTATATGTATATATGCCAGTGCTACGTCAGTAAATTATAGATATAGTATAATCATCCTTGTTATGTTTTTGCGTTATTATATAATTCCTAATTTTAAATTTAGAACATTGGTATATGATGAGTCTAGTAGAGACGAAACGTATACCTCTGCCATATCACTGTGGCGGGGAGAGTAAGTTTTGACTTTTTTCTAGGTATGGTGGTGCAGGTAGACCATCATCTCGATGGTGGTGGAGTAGGATAAATTGTTTTCCTTAGCAATTTGTTCAAACTGTGCAACCTCTAATACGGAAGAAATATGGTTGGAACGAAGTTTGCATTTACTGTTCGCATTTTATATATATATATATATATATATATATATATATATATATATATATATATATATATATATATATTGTATCTTAAACCCTTTGTTAATTTCTGTAATATTTCCTTGGTTATGGGTTTTTCTATTTCAAACACGACAATTTTGCAGACGTTTCGCTCTACATAGTGAGCTTCTTCAAAGTTATGGTATATTTATTCTTTATCTACATAATTACAAATTTTTTTTAATAAACATGTATCACAGTAATTGTCCTACATACCTATTACATTTATATTTTTAAGTTAATTAAAATTAATAAAAATAAACAGATTTTATAACAGTTTTTAAATTAGAATAAAACGATACACAGGTTAAAATAGTGAAAACAATAAAATAGTATATACCCTCAAAATTAGCTTTGTGCGTATATGAAACAAACAAATGCTATAGATGCGATAGAGACGTTGCCTATAAACGTTTGACTGACTTAATTATTTTGATTTAATTCAAAAGAATATTATTGATGAGGCAAAATGTATCCCAATGTTCTAAATTTAAAATTAGGAATTATATAATAACCCAGAAACATAACAAGGATGATAATACTTTATCTATAATTTACTGACGTAGCACGGGGAGGGCTGGTTGAAAAAAGGAGTCCATAATTGGTAGATGAGTATAATCACCTGCTTGTTTCAAAACCTTGGTACGTCCTGTTGCCATATATACAAATATATCTGAATTTTCAGATCCAATAATTATAATGAACTAATACGGATGTTCATAATCATTGCCAGATTTATAATAGACACTCCAATTTTTAAAGATTTTCGTTGTTGGTTTAATTTTAATCTACCATTATCAATTTTTATAAAATGCGATAAATTTTTAATAAAATTTTGAGATCTTTAGATATAATCGATGCATTACTAAGGATGTTTTCATTTTATATGTCAAATTTCATTTCAGCTTGTTCATTATTTATGTATTTGATGAAGTGCTTAAAAACCAAATATGAGTTTTATGAAATTTCAATATGCATGAACGAATAATTGCCGTATGTTAGGCAAATCAAAAGAGACTTACTGACTATACCGTCACACTAAAAACAATCCCTAGAAATATTTTGTTGTTTTTTTCCACCATCTACTGTAAATAATTAAAACAAAAAAATTGCATGTTTTCTTGCTTTTTGCTTCTAAAATGGAAACTAACGAATCGAGAGCAAAATTCACAGAAAACAACCACTTCTTTAAAGTCACCTCTCCGAGATACATTAGCAGGATGTCAGACTGTAAAATATTAACAGGCAAATGACATCTATACATATACCGGGGTAGTGAGAAGTTTAAAAATTTAATAAAATATAAATAATTCTCACTAGTCTGGTATATGCAAAGATGTCGATTGACTGTTGATATTTTACAGTCTGGCATCAAAGGTTGGCAGATATAATATCCTGCCGACTACTACGATACGAGAATTTTAAATAGGTATTTGTTTTCTGTGAATTTTGCTTTTGCTTCTTTACAGCGCCACTGAGATGGTCGAAATTAACAAGAGAAGAAACCCCATGTGAAATTTTCAATGGAAGAACAATAATTTGTTAAAAATTATTTATACTGTCGTAAAAGATTTCTTTATATTATGTTTGATTTTTCATAATTGTATGATTTTATATTCTTTTGGATATTCCTTCAACGAAACATGAAAGGGATATACAATAACAAGGGACATGGTTGCCTTAATCATTCTTTTCTTATTTTAGTGCTTAAACGAAAGGACTGAAGTTAGAAAAATAATTATATCGACGTTAAAAGACTTTTCTTAGAGGCCCTTTACGAAATACTTAAGAAAGAGGCATGATAAAGTCAAATAAAGCGACATCTAATGAGAACTATCAGACTTTTGTCTCGTAAGATTTTGTTACGTACTCTGAGGGTCACAATTGGCCACTGGGGATCCTTATTTTCTTTTAGCTTTTCTCGCGAAAGAACAAAATCGAAAAAGAACAGGAAATCAGTAAATAAATCCGGAAAGTTACCTCCTAGGCAATTACGTACTTTACTTTTTATAGTTTCCGACTTTTCGTCCTCGAGATCAGTCTATTCTTACAGGAACATTAGAGCGTAAGGCAAACACATACAGTGAGTCTACCAAGTTAGAATAATGAACAAAATTAAATAATAATGCCTATTATCTAATTTTATACTCGAGTTCAGGTCCTAAAGCGAATTTCGGTGACATAGAATAAAACCACAAAATGAAGTAATCAAGTTTCAACTAAAAGTGGTCGAACTTACTGGTTCCCAGTGTCTTGGCTTAATTCAAGTGTAATTTTTCCTGCTATTGTCTTTTAAAACGTTGCAATAAAATTATATATTTACATTCTAAATAATGAACGAATTTTTTTGTTTTCCTTTTGAAAATCTAATGAAACTAAGACTTGAGTGAAAGGGATTTATAATAAAAAAATTAATTGCCAGATATCCTGGTTAGTTTCATGTAACGCTAAATCATGGTAAAGTTGCATTTAAAATGAAGTACACAATATATTTAGGATACTGTAAAAATAATAAATATTGCAATCCAGACATAGTCCCAACGTGATAAAAGGATTCGAAAAATGAAATATCTAAGAGTTTATTTATAAGTTATATACCGGGTGTCAACGAATCTATTTGACAAGTCATAATTTCTAGAGCATTATGTGTATCAAAATGAGAATTGGTACAGGTAAATGGTATGTGAAGAGGAGAGTTTTCGCATATTTTCCACTTTCAGGCCACTTCCGATTTCACCGGAAATGGCCCCGGTTTTGAATTTTTAAATGGAATACCCTGTATATTTTAACATTTTTGGATTTCTGAGACAATTCTAGATCAGAATATGACATTTTAAAAACTTTTTACGTCTACATCATTTTTTTAGAGCCACTTTTAAAATTGCATCTAGGTGGCCATGATCGGACGCAAACTAATCTAAGGGCCTTAGGTGATGTCAAAAAAATATAATCGCAAAGTTTTAGTTACTAGTATGAAAGACAGGAATAAGACAAGTTGACAAAATCACGTTTTCATTTCTAACTATTAATTTTCAAATAGCGACCCCTTTTTGACAACTACTTTTCGAAAAAAGCATTCTTTGACGAATCTAACGGTACTAATTTATTTGCGATTGGATTAGACATAAGAACAGAAATTAAATATTATTAAGCAAAATACTGGATAATTTATTTACTTTGACAAGTGCGCCATGGACAGCCATGATGCATAATAATTTGCAACTGTTTTTATTAAGTCTTTTTTGGAAAACAAAGCACTCACTTAAGTAGATAATGACAGTGACATACGCTCTAAGAACAGACGTTAAAGTTTCTTAATTTTCGTTAAGTTTAGTTTAAATTTTCGTTAAAATAATGTATACTCAAAGTGAAAAAGTGGATATATTATTAATATTTGGAGAGTGTCATAGAAATTGAAGGAATGCTGCCGAGTTGTATGCTCATAGATATCCGAATCGTCAACATCCAGCCCATCAGTATTTTCCGTATGTCGAGACTCGTTTTAGGCAAATAGTAAATCAAGAGGCGGAACAGAGGTTTATCATAAATGAAGAGACTGAGATTAACGTACTTGCTATGGTTGAGGTTGATAAAACAGTTTCGTTAAGAAAAATTAGTCAAGAACTGCAGATAAGTTATAAATCAGCAAGAAAAATACTGAAAAAGCATGGATATCGAGCATCTAAATATCAGTTACATCAACATTTGTATACTGAGGATGGCGATAGACGGGTAGTGTTTTGTGATTGGCTGCTTCGAAATCATAGAGTTAACCCAAATTTTATCGATTTTATTCTATTTTCCGACGAATCTCGATTTACAAATAATGGTATGTTCAATAAGCAAATTACTCAGTACTGGGCCCAACAAAATCAACATGAAATGAGAGAGGGCAATTTTCAAGAAAGATTTGGCGTCAATCTCTGGGCTCGTATCGTTGGAAACAGAATAATTGGGCCAATATTGTTTCAAGGTCAGTTAACAGGGGTTAGATACTTAGGTTTTCTTCAAAATGAAATCGAAAATCATCTCAATGATATACCTTTAGCAGTTTTACGGCGAATTTACTTTCAACAAGATGGAGCACCGCCTCACAATACTAGAGAAGTTCTTAATTATTTAAGCGAGCATTTTAATAGTCGAATTATTGCAACCAATGGTCCGATACGGTGGCCAGCCCGCTCACCTGATCTGACTGTGCTCGATTTCTTTGTCTGAAGATATATTAAAGAAAGGGTTTACTATGGAGCAGCCCCAGCTACTCATGAAATATTAGAAGAAAGAATTTTACGGGCATTTAGAAGTATAACGCCCCAAATGCTATAAAACGTGTTGAGAGAAACAATTGAACGAGCTGAAATGTGTCGTGAAAAAGAAGGAATGCACTTTGAACATTTACTGCACTAAACTTTTTAACAAATTCAGCTACTGTACTTTCAAATATTTTAAATGCGTCGTCTAAGTTATTAGTTCATTTTGTTAGTTTTTTGTTAATTTTGTTAAATTTTTAATCCAATTCCTGTCTTTCATACTAGTTACTAAAACTTTGCGATTGTATTTTTCTGACATCACCTAAGGCCGTTAGATTAGTTTGCGTCCGATCATGGCCACCTAGATGCAATTTTATAAGTGGCTCTAAAAAAATGAAGTAGACGTAAAAAGTTTTTAAAATGTCACATTCTGATCTAGAATTGTCTCAGAAATCCAAAGATGTTAAAATATACAGGGTGTTCTATTTAAGAATTCAAAACCGGGGCCATTTCCGATGAAACCGGAAGTGACCGGAAAGTGGAAAATATGCGAAAACTCTCCCCTTCACATACCATTTACCTGTACCAATTTTCATTTTGATACACATAATACTCTAGAAATTATGACTTGTCTAATAGATTCGTTGACACCCGGTATTAGCAAAAATAAATTGATGTGTTGAAGCACAGCAACCCTTCAAAGTTTCTGATGCGCTGTCTCTACTTGGACAAATCTTTAATTCTATGAGTCGGAACCTAACGCCATTTCTGTTAGATCGGTTAAATATTCGAACTTCTCTGGCTCTTGCATTGGTTTATGAGTTAAAACTAATTTTTTTGGAATATATAGGATATCCTGTGAGTAATCGTTCAAATGGTAATAGTAGATATCTGACAAAATATTGTGATTTATTCAAACTTATCTTAAAATTTCAAAGTTTAAATTTTGCTTTACATTTTTTTAAATACATCTGTGTTTCTGGAGGCAAGAAATCCAAATCTATGTATAGTTTTGTAGTTAGTATTTTGTGTAATATCCTGAAAACTAATAATTTTCTTTCAATGAATTAAACACCATATCATTGTCATGAAAAGACCAAGTCACCAGTGGTACGTCTTTTTTTTGAAAAAAGTTTTTTATAGTATAAATATAAAAAAAATTGACGTTAACAACCTACAATTAACATTTATTTTTTCTCAGCGAATAGTTCATTAAATTTCAGCATAAAGCGACCCAAAAGTAATAGCTTAAGATGCAATGAATTTTTTATTTTTGAAATCCTAATTGGTCCATTGCAGGGTTGAATCTACCCTCAAACTTTATCCCGAACAGTTTACTTTTATATTTTGAAAACTAATAATCCTTTTTTATTGAAACATGGGAAGGCGCTAACACAAGCGAAATTGCCACCCTCGAGGGTTTCATCCGTTGATTATTTTTAGTATAGACGTTATTTTGTTATACACTTTGCCATATAATATTTTTAAAATTAGTTGGATTTTATTAGGAATACCTTGAACATTATTTTGACAATTCTGATCATTGTTCAAATTACGTGACGTCAAAAGATTTTATTTATTATGTCTAAATACTGTGAAATAAACATTATAGAGAATTTGTATTTTTATAAAATTATTTTATCTTATTAGCTATAAATTTTCATAGGTATGTTTTTGAAGAATTCCTATAAAATCTAAATACTGATGCTATGAAGAATACTTTATTATCATAAATTTCATCTCAGTAAAATACAGGGTATCTTTGAGAAGTCTGTACATAATTCTAGCGCAGATTTTTGAGACTAGAATCTAAAGACCTAGCCAATGTGCCTTATTCCAAAAGTTCGTAGTTTTCGAATTACATGCTTTCACCGTTATAATTTTTTAAAAGTTTTTTGAAAATTTTTGTCTTAATGATAGCTTAATTTGGTACTGTGGGGTTTTTTAAGATAAGAAATCAAGATCTGATTACAGTTTTGATATGTATATATATATATATATATATATATATATATATATATATATATATATATATATATATATATATATATGATTCTTATTTTTTTCTTTCTTTAAAATTGTTTGGCGTCAGGCACAAATAACTGTACCTGAGTATAATTGATTTGTACCAAATTTTTTATTTTAATAAGAAAATTTCACAAATACACATGTGCTGTATTTCTGAATGTACCCCGTTTCTTGTGATCAGATGTTTAAAAACATTGACGTCAATTTTCTCTTTCTCAGGTGAGTTCAGATTAATTTACTATTATTATTAGAAAACTCAAACCAATAATTCATAAACACAAGTATAATCTTTAAAATAATACAAATATATTAGTTGGTATAGTTTTATGGAATGTTTTTTATAAAAAAAAAACCTAATTTATTCCTAATTAAAATTATGAATATTATTTAATGTGCACTGTTTCTCTTTTGTTAGATTTAAGGTTATTAAATCTGGCAACGTTGTATATAATGTCTGAACGGTTAAAAATGACTACTATCTTATTATATGAAATTTTACTTAAAACAATCTAAAAAAATATTTGTGAGTGCAGTTAATATCAAGAGTAATATTATTACAGTGCAAATTAAACAATTTATTTTATTACAAACTACAAATATTCATCATAAGGTTAGTATATATCTATTTTATCAAATTATTTTCAGGCAAGTCTATAGTTTCTACTTCTTACACGCTATATAAATATCTTTTCATGTCTAGAAAATATTTTTATCCAAGTTTTAGGTTTCTTCCTTTTTAAAACTTAAAAATCCTTTCTTGTTTTCCCAACTATTGTAACTTTTCTTCTTATATATATGTATATATATATATATATATATATATATATATATATATATATATATATATATATATTATATCGTAGGTTTTCTCGGATGGTGGAATGAATGGTTTGGTTATTCCTGGTTTCAATCCGTTCGTTCAACGTTTTCACGACGTTTTGCCAAAATCTCATGTGCCATTTTCAAGTGCGGTTCGTCTCGTAACGAGTAACGAGACAAACGAAACCATATACATATATATATATATATATATATATATATATATATATATATATATATATATATATATATATATATATATATATATATATATATATCACTAATTTATGAAATAATTTTCAGAACTGCTTGCTTAGTGATATTATTTATTTATAACTTTAGTAAACTTCTTTTCCTTTTTTACTTAAAAATTGTCTTTTAATTTCCAAAATTTTTTTAACGACGTTCTATGTTTCTTCCCTTTTCAAAACTTTTTCTTTTTTAAAAAATAACAAAGGAACATTTTGAGGTTATGTTACTTTTTTATGAATGAGACTAGCGATGTTTACTTTACAACGGATTAATCTGTACTTTTTCTCTTTTTTTGTTTTTAAAAATAACAAATGAAAATTTTGAGGCTATGTTACTTTTTACGAATAAGACTAACGATGTTTACTCTACAACTGATTGATTTGCACTCCTTTAAAACAATGAATTTTCACTTTTATAGTTAGCGGTGTCGTAGTATAAATTTTTGTTTTAATTTTTTTCTGATTGGTCGGCCATCTGACGTGAACTGGCAACTAGATGGAATTTGAAGCTTTGAAATACAAAACCAAAATGGATTCCTAATTGTCAATTTATGATGAAATTTTGATATTTTATTGATATTATGAACTAAATATTATATTTGGTGAAAATAAATTAGTTATGTAAATTTTGTACTTTTCCTGACATTTCGATATATTTACAATTTACTTTTCGTTATTATTTAGCACATAAAATTGATAAAAGGAATTTGATTAGATCTAAAAATATTTTACGTATACATTATAACTTGCTAAAATTTATAATTCTGGTTTTATTAATATTCTGGTCATATTTAATAATATTTTACCTACAATTAGGTACTATTTTATTCTAGTTCCTTTTTAAAATTAACTTAGAATCTAGATTTTCTTATACTATTCTTGTTTCGCTTAAAACAAGTGTTTTAAAAAACTTAAACCTATTTAACAAAAATAAATAAAAGACAAAATTATTTTCAATGAGAAACATAAAAATAACTCTATAAAACAATTCTAACTAAAATAAATTCTCTTGTTGGCCGTTATTTTTATCCCAATGTAGTAAACTCGATTTTGGAAACAATACCTTTGTATTATCGAAAAAAAAGAATAAATACACCCAAAAACAATACAGAAATCACCATTGTCCCATGTAAAATTAGACCGAATTTCCTCTTAACTTTCCATACGGTTAATGAAACAATAAAAAATTAAAACCTTCTTAATCAAACCAGTTATATGCATAGAACCTAACTTTCTCTAATGGATATTAAAACGTACTGCTCATACCGAATTTGTACCTGATTTATCTCCGTTCCACCAAAAAAAATATTTTATAGGCTGGAGCATAAGGCTATGATTTCATTGCCGTAAGTTTCAGTCTTTCGTTCCCGATTTGGCCCGAGCATCTTAAAATTAATAATTATTTATACAAGAGAGTTAATTAAACTATTCGAGGTGCTTTTATAACCAAAATTATCGATAATATCTGTAAAAAATCTATTCACTCTTTTAGCCTTTTTGGGGTATCTAAATCATTTTTGATGCGATGATTCTATGGTTTCCTTATTGTGGGATAATTGGTAAATTTATAACATATCCTAGATGGTTTTGGCCATATTTCCTTGATTTTGATCTTCAACGGCATTCATATTTGACAAGGGTACAATTTCCTCAATATATTTTAAAATATTTATATGAGCGTCACATCTTATAAACCCCTCATAAAATATTTAAGTTTATGGATCTTGAAAAACAACAAATGACATAAGTTTGATAATTGATTTATTTTTTTCTTTATGTTTACCGGTTTTTACATATTAACTGCCACTTAAAAAATGCAATAATCTGCAAGGTAGGTTATGTACTTCATTTTTTGGGATGTCAAAGGGGTCAGTTTTGTTGATTCCTTAAAAGAAAGGGCACTCAATGATAAGACTTTATTATACTCGCATCTAACTTACATCTAATTTACTCGATATAATTTAAAGAAAAAAATTTCTCTTCCACCAGGAAAACGCTTCCAGCCACACACATTGAATTTACATTGCTGGTATTACGGAGGCAGGATTTGAATTGAAAATTAAAAGAAAATATTAGTTTTAGAAGAAGAGCCATTTTCAAAAATATGAAAAAATATTTATGGCCTTATAAATTTCTAATTTTTTTTTAGTAATTATTTATGCTAATAAAACATGTTTTAATACCTACTATAATTTTATGTTTGTTACTACTTTAGAGTCGTGCTGTCATATATAATCGCATAATAAAATTGCACATGAAACTACTATTTAGGAAAAAAAAACATTAAAAATGCTTCATTATTATTTATTCCTCTCTTCGCTAAAAATGTTCATTCTTCAACTTTTAAGTTATTGTTGATCATTTATTTTTATAAAGTTTAAATGAACTGGATATAACGTACAAAGTCTAGAGGAGTTAAATTACTTAAACGACTAAACGTGGTTTTCTTAGAGCATCATACTTTGTTTGTAAATAAAGTTATAACCGTAGACAGTAAATAAAATATTGCCGTAACAAAGGCTAACAAAACTTACTTTTATATCCATTTTTACTGTATAAAAGTGTCATAATAAATGTTATTAAACAACTCTTAAAATGTATTTTTTTATTTCATAGATTTTATCAAAAACTTGCTACATCTTCTTATGTTACTTTAACAATATTTTTATTTTTTTCTTATTGTATTATAAACCTAAATTGAAAAAGGGGGAAGGAAGCAAACAAATCTAAAAGTTAGCCTTGGGCAATCAATTTAAAGTCTATTGACAACTTTCGTCTTTTGGTCCTTTGGGTTACATGAGATGTAATCCAAACAATTGTAAAAAGTTGAAGGCAACATAAATTTGTGAAATAAGATTTTCTATAAAAGCCCCTGAAGTATTTCGCTACAACTTTGTAGGTCAAATTGAAATTCTAATAAAACTATGTCAAGCATGGTGTTTTTGTATTGAAGATAGTCATTTAAAAACGGTTACAGAAAAAGAATAAAGATGCTTCATCTTAAAATAGAAGAAAATTTAAATGAACAGGGATCCACTGGGGCTTTGTTATCAAGATACAGGGTGTTAAAAATGTTAAATTATTTAATTTTTTTAAAATAACTTAAAAATGGTTTAGGCAATGTAAAAAATATTTTTTGTGCATAATACACTAATGCAAGATATAAACATTAAAATATAATTGCACCAGAGAGGTGACTGAATGTTAACAAATTATTATTTATTATCTATTAATATGTACGCCACTGAATTTTTGTAAAATATATTAAATGCCTTTCAAAATGAATCTCTTAGTGTTTTCTGGATTTTGACTGCGTTTAAAAGATAAATCCATTTTTATTAAAGTATACAGAAATGAAAAATGCGAATTGTTTCAGTACATCGCTAAAAGAAAAATATCTTTATTGTTGTTGTTAATTACAATTACAGGAAATGATGAAAGTAACTACCTCTTGCTGGAATATAAGCATTTAATCTTCTCCTAATGGTCCCACTTAATCTCTGATAAACTCCTTTATCTTGCCAGTAATATCGAAAGCACTAGATATTCTTCTTCCTGTGCCGTGTCAGGTCCCCTGATGTTGGCAATTAGAATGGCGAATTGATCATGATTCTCTGATATTCTAAAAAGCGGTTCAGCACTGTGTATTCCTGTCCTCGCTTGGATGTTTCTCTGCCAAGAGATCTGCTTCCTTCCAACACTTCCTCGATTTTACCCTTCATGAAGAATTCTGTACCGATTCCCTCTGAGAACATGGCCAAGATACGCTAGTTTTCTCCATTTTACAGTTATGCAACGATTGATCGTGACAGTCTTCAGTGTCCACACCTTCGCTTCCTACATCAACACTGATTAGATGTAACATTTAACCATCCTCTGGCGAAGTTTTAAATTTAGATTGTCATTGCAGATAAGCGATTTAATTTTTAGAAAAGCTGTGCAGACTGATTCTATTCTGCATGTAACTTTTTTATCTGGGCCAAGCTGTTCAGTAAGATAACATCTAAGGTACCTGAAGTGGGAGACTTTTTCAACGATTTATCTATTTATTAGCAGCGAAACATCTGGGTATGGTAGACAACTGAAAGCCATAAATTTAGTTTTAGCAACATTTAAGTTAAGTGTCATTTCTTTCCCAACCCTATTGACGGAATCTAAGAATTGTCCTGAAGGCACTTATGATGGCCGTATCATCAGCATAACGAATCGCGTTTATTAGCTCGCCATTGATTTTAACCCCAAATACTTTATAGGGCTTCCATAAAAACTTTGTTCTAATATAAATTAAACAGCAGTGAAAAGAATACATCCATGTCTAACGCCTTGTTGAATTTGGCATTCTTTGGTAAACTCACCATTAACTTGGACTACTGCCCTCTCACGCCAATACTGATTCGTTTGCCATCCACACCAGCATTCTTCAGTATATTTACGAGCTTTACATGCTGTACCCTGTCAAGCGCTTCCTCGTAATCAACAGAATATACGAAAATTTCTTTACGTTAGTCTCGACACTTTTGTAGAAGTATATTTAGATCAAATAGAGCTTCTTTAGTACCAAGGGCATTTATAAACCCAAACCGGGTCTCATCTAGTCCGCTTTCACATTTATTCCTTATTTTTCAGTGAATAATACAAAGTGAGACTTAATAACCTATATTCGTTACACTTTTCGACATGTTATTTTTTTAGTAGCATTATAAAAACAGATTTCAGCCATTTTTCCGGTATTTCTGCAGTGATGTACCCAGAATTAAGAAACTTAGCTAATATACCGAAGACGACCTTCATGAATCAATTGCAGGGGTTCCACTGGAATGTCACCTGGGCCGGTGGCCTTTCTAGATTTTGCACATCTTGTGCCATGAAGAACCTCTGACTTCACCATTTCCGGTTCTTCAGCTCCATGCACATCGTCTGATATGTTTGGTTTTTGGTTTTTAAATAATTTAGTTATGTAGTAACTCCAGACATTAAGGATTTCTTGTTCATCATTGAGAGGTTTGCTTGTTCTGTCTACTAGTATATTAGGGGTATGCCTGTTAAACAATCCAAAAACTTCTCTAACCTTCTTATACATGTTGAAATTATCATGTCTTCTCTCTAGTTTCTTCATTTCTCTACATCTGTATCCCATTCACTTCTTTTTAGCTGCACGAACCTTTTGTCTGATCTCTTTTTGCTACATTTTATTTTCCTCTGTTGCCCTTATATTTTCTCCTTTCCTCCATGAGACCTAATATTCCTTCAGTCATCCATCGTTGTTTATTATGTTTGGTGTTATTTATAACATGTTTCTCAATTAACCTTGAGATTAAATCATCAAATAATTTTCACATTTGGTTTATATTGTTAATAAAATTTATCTTTTTCATGTGGTTGTTGATGTTTGTTTCCAACTAATCTTTTTTATATCTGTTATATTAAACTTTTTCAGCAGAGTATTTTCCTTTATTTTTTTAACTTAACATTAATGTTGGCAATCATAGGATTGTGGTCTGACCCAATATCAGCACCTGGATAGGTTGTAACCTTTTTTGCTCATTAGATGTACAACACCATAATTTTTGTTTTGTCACTACAGTTGCGTTCACATGTCTCCACAGGTAAAAATCCACTGGTGTTATATTGAGGGACCGTAGCGGCAATAGAATGGGTCATCCTTAATCAATCCAGTGAACTCCATATGTTTGATTTAGAAACTTCCTGACTTGCGCTGCAAAGTGTGCAGGAGCATCGTTATGTTGAAATCAAAACAAATTGTTTCTGATATTTAACGGTAACAGCTCAGTTAAGTCATTCTGAAGAAATTATAGACAAAGTTCCTAATTTATTTGATTTGGTAGCATCAAAGGACCAATTAATTGGTTTGCAACAATTTCCTCTCAAATATTTACTGAAAATTGATAATGCAATAAAATAGGATTTTTATCAGACCAAGCATGATTATGAAAATTAACGATACCTTTTCCGGTAAGCAAAATGAAAATTTTTCCTAATGAAAATGCTCCTAAAATTGATTTTCTATTAAGCGTTCTTTAAACCATAAAATAGTAACTTTTGTACTCAAAACTTTTAAGATTAAATTAAATTAATTCCTATTGATAGATTTTTTGACAAAATTGAAGTTCCGTAAGAAAACTTCACGATAAAAAAAATTTAAAATTACTTTGGAAATAAATTATAAAATAGAAATCCAGATATGGATGAATCAGAATATGTTAAAATTCTAACTTTTATGAAAATAAAAAATTCTGAAGAGATTTTTTTACCGAAAGTCAGGAGTTTGTGAGCATAAATGATTCGAAGTCGATTTTAGCTAAGGAAATAAAATAATTCCGTGGTTTTAGGCATAGAAATGATTGTGAAGGTTATACGGAATAGAAATAAGGTAGTTTCTATTAAATCAGAAATATTATAACTATAAATACATCTCTCTCTTTATAATTTGGTTGTTCTATCAATACATAAAGTTCTTTATACCTGGCGCATTGTTAGCTAATGAGTTATTCTTGGGTCTTTGTACACTAAACTAGAGACAGTACTACAGTTATTTAAGCCATCGTATGCGGAACAACCTTAATCGTCTTGGTGATGAAAGTTACACAAGAAGCATCTTGCTCGATTATAATATTTCTACTCGTGTGTTGGATATGAAATTTGTGCTTCCGGCTAGAAGTCCCTCGCGATTAAATGTCAAGAAGCTCACTATTGAACATTACCGTTACTTTCACACTTAGTCTAGGCTTCTTGGCATCGACAGGGATTTCGCAGCATGTGTTCAGTTGGAACTTAGTTCTTCATATGCTGTACAGGTATAAAACGGAGCGGGCTCCAGTATACCACTTGGGTAGATAGAAAGGAGCGATCGCAGGCAGATGAGGCGGAACCGATCAGGTAGCCTTGTACTTACCTATCTCACTTTGTGTATACTTGAAACGCTGTATATCTTTAAAAATTTAGTAATTGTAACGGTTTTTAGTTGCCATACATCAAAAAAAAATGTTCCTCATAAATATAACTAGGGTCGTTCATTTCGATTTTCTGTCCTCCTCTCGGAGTAGAGAAAAATAAGTTATTTTTACAATTGAAACAACATTTATACTTATTTCATAATTTTTAACATGTTTTATTATCTAAAATTTTATAATTCTTCAAAATATCCCATTAATATTTGTATAAAAATATGAACGTTAACACGCTTATCTACTCCGTATCTACTCCAGACATAACATAAATCGGAAAAAACTGATGATTTTCCCTCCTTGTTTCTCTTAATAATAATGAAAGAGATAAAAGATATCACAGGTCAGGAGCAAGGAACGCAAAAGAAAGCCGCTGTTATTTACATAACCTTGCCTCAGACTAACTGTGTCTTTATTTTGTCCTTCTATAATAACGGCAAACAATATTATTAAAGGCATTTTTGTCGACAACGTTGCGATATTTTTATTATATTACGATATAAAATAGTTTAGACACTTTGTGCCGCTATTTAATATTGTAGTGTTTAGTGTTTGTGACTTTAAACATTTGATAGCCTATAAATTTTAGACTATCGTTATTATAATAAAAACACTTTACTAGTGCTTGTTTTTATTGGATTTATTTAGGTTTTCTAACTGGATATGGATGTACATATGGATAATTTTAATCAGCTTGATATACCGGTAAGTAACTAATAAAGAGGTTTTTTCTTGTATATAGTATCTCTTTCGAAAACGTTAAGCAACATTCTGTAGAGCTTTATGAAAATACACAGTATTTCAAACTCATGTGTACAGTATGATTAGTTAATACAGCTTGTACAGAATGTAATTAGAAATATTTAAAATATTATAACAAAGAATAATACAATAGCTGAAAACAAGGGAAACTGTTCCTTGAAACATATGCCTGAAATGCTTAATTTTGGAAGAAAAAAATAACAAGATGAACAAAATAGTACACATGCACAAATTTTTTAGTTATTTTTACAGGGAACGTTTTAGATTTCTAGGTATTTATTGGATTTAGTGAAGATTTAGGAGATTATTAGAGTACTTTAAGGTAGTTTTTGGAAAAGAAAACAAAATCGTAGCTCCATTCTTAGTATAATGTACTCTCTAGTATACAGGATCCTATCATTTTTCCAACCTATAATCTATATGAAAGAGGCCACTTTTAGCGACTTACATTTGTGTTTTAGGATATGGAGAATCACCCTTCTTCTTCAAGTATGCAGAGTCCTAAATTCCGCCACATAAGAAGCTGTCCTATAGCCCAAGATTGGATTAAATTTACTCACGATTATGTTAAAAGGAAGCTGCCTAATTGTAATCCTATAGAGGTAAATTTGGGTTATGCTTATTTTTATACCTAACTGTTATTAGTCGCACTTTTTAGAAATTGAATTGTTGATTTTAAAAACAACATAGTTGACTCCAGCCCTACTGTTATTTATTTTCTACTACATAACATTTTTTTGTCATATTTGTTTCTAACTTTTGTTTTTTAAGTGATTCAGAAAGTGTTTAAAATGTTTGTCAGTTTTAGTAAAACATACTTCTGACTACAAAGGAACAATACCCTGAAAATAAAATGTGAAACCTTAGTGACTGCACATTTGTCAATAAAATTATATCAATATACATGTATAAAAATATTAGTAAATTTGTTCACCCAGAACTTCCTTCATCATTAATTTGATGTGCTTTAATTGCTCAGTTGAACTCGTATAACAATTTTTTTTAAGCCAAATCACTATTTTTGATTTTAACTTAAATTTCCACCCATGTGCCGACTTATTCTGATATAATTATACATATTCAGTTGATATGATTATTAAATTCCATTACCCAAGAATCCTGAAAACGTATGACAGTGTAAATTCAAAATTAAACTTCTCCATCTACCAACAACCTCTTGTTCGTAAAATATTAAATGCTATAATTCAGGTAAGCAAGTACCTTAAAAATATTTTGAAAATACGGATAAATCCCATGGAATACATTAACTTCCATTCTTTTCACTTTGTCTTGTTACAGGATTGTTTCATCTAATTAGTTCTTGTTTACTTTTCGTTTCCGGAATATATATTTTTCAAAATTTTATATAGCTGGTATAATTGTCAATAAGAGAAAAATTACTTTTAGAATTCTTAAGTTTAAATCTAGTTTATGTGTCCCCTAATCATTTATCCAAAAATCACTTTAAAAATATTTGTTTATAGTATGAAATATGTACATTTAAAAAATTTTCCTTACAGGCTAATTTACTAATTAAAACAAGTAGCAAGGGAAGATCTGGGTAATCAACTTTATGAATTTTTAAAATTCAAATTAGAAATTAAATTGCAATTTTTTTTTAAAAAAATTTAAAACAACTTAGGAAACTGCCCAATGCTTACACTTATCCCATACAACTGTGAGAACTTTCCTAAATGTCCCAATAACGACAATAAAGGAAACAAGAAAAAGGAAGAGACCAAAAACTGAAGATACGCCGGAAGCAACAAAATTACAAATTAGAGATGAAATATATATGATGTATTCTGAGGGTAAGTATTTCTAAAAAATTTTATATGTTATATTTTATTCTAACTTGTTTTGTTTACATTTTCTAACCCGTCAAGGTGTATGTATAATGAAAATATAAGTTTTAAAAATAAAAAAACCCAAAAAAATATTTGTAATGAATACAAAAAGTAAACCTAATTTTACTAAATTAAATAGAATATCAAGATTTCGTCATTTCCTCATAACAATTTTTTATTTGTGAAGGTACCTCATTAACAGTCTCAATATTCTTGGAACGATTAAAGGCAAAAGAAATATACCATGGAGCAAGGACAAGTCTAGGCATATTACTAAAGCAAATAGGATTTATCTACAGGTAAACAATCATTTACATACAACAAATAAATGTTAGATACAAATATAAAGCAGTTGCAATTGGGTCAAAATAATGACCGTAAGATACTGTCAGATGACAACTTAATTTAAATATTTTTATATCGATAAATGTAAAATATAAAGCGTTAATTTTTTTGTGTTTTTTATAGGACTTCTTGAGGGAGCAGGATTTTTCACAGGAGACCTGTGTAATTTTTTTTTGGAGGATACACATTTCATTTTCATTTATATATTTATATAGGAAGGATGACCCACGTAGAGCTTTAATGGAGAAACCACAAATTCAGAAAATGAGAAGAGACTTTCTTGAACAGTACTTAAAGAACGAAGAAAAAGGGGAAAATAAATTTGAGCCAGTCTTTATAGACGAGACATGGATTTTTCAAAATGGCACCCACAGACGATCATGGCAGGACGATAGCACTCGATCAGTACGAAAAATATCTGGGGAGGGATTTAGGTAATATATCTGTTATTTGCACTTACACAATTTGAATTTTTTTCATCTATAACAGGTTGCAAAAAGCTTTATTTAAATAATCCTTGGATCATTTCCTATTAGCAGGATGTTAAATATTAAATTTTTACTTTAATACTTTATTTCCTGGGGAGATTGAGAAATTTCTTACTTTAATTTCTGTATGTTTTATCAAACAAGTTTGAACTTTTTTAGGAAAAATTTTTACTTAATATGATAAAAATGTTTCCTTAATAAATGAAAGTTAACCAAATAATTTAATTTACATTTTACAAAATAATAATGATCATCTTACTTTGATACAGGCTTTCCAGAAATCCAAAAAAAAAATCTTGTGATTTCTTAAGCGGCTTTATAAAAGAATTTGATATAAACATATATCTAAAATATTTCGTTTTCAAAATACAGGCCGTTAAAAATTATGAAAAAAAAATATATTATCAAAATATAAAAACTGCTTACAGGTATTTTGCTGAAACGTGAAGTAAATCTGTATCGCGAAACTAATATTTTTATATTAAAATATGGTACGTCAGTGTTCTTGCCTGAGTTCTCAGGCGAGTCAATGCTTTGCCAATCGAAACTGCTGAAATGGTATCATGTTTTATTGTGCTAAAAAAAGCCGATTTGAAATAAGTATTATACTTATTTAATTGCACACTCCTCACCCATAATTTGTACAACATAAAGGTGCTTAAAAATAAACCAAAAATGGGTATAATACAGTATATTTTTAACAATACATTATATTTCTAAAAAATAAACAGATGAAATAAATTTTCCAATTTCAAGGCATTAATGACATAAAAATTGAGAAAAATAAATTAATTTTGATATTATCCTTTAACTAAGACCATCAACACATGCAATATTCCGTGTTCTATTTACGTGAAATGAAGATCCCTGAAGATGTTTCGAGCAATCTAGGTAAAAAGTTGCATAACAATTCAAATTTGACTTGGTCTAAACTCAAGAACCACTATTTCTCAATTGACCAAAACCATGAAAGCTTCCGTTGGTTAAGACCAATTTGTGTTTCTGCAAAATATTTCAAATAATTTGTACTGCCACATACTACTCTACTTTTTTTCAGGTACATAGTACTGAATGCAGGAAATGAAAATGGATTCGTTGAAGATGCAATGCTGATTTTTAAATCAAAGTCAAAAACTGGAGATTACCATGGAGAAATGAATTCGGAAAACTTTGAAGCTTGGTTAAAAGATTTTTTGCCAAAACTGGAAACACCTTCTTTAATTGTTTTAGATGATGCTTCCTATCATAGTAGGCAACTTCAAAAATGGCCAACAAAGGGTTGGAACAAGGATGCTATGAAAGCGTGGCTGAAAGAAAAATATATCAACTTTGGAGAAGATGCTACAAAAGATACTTTGTGGTCTTTGATATCTCGGGTACCAAAGCCTGCAAAATGCTTTGTAGTAGATGAGCTAATAGAATCTTCTGGACATAAAGTTTTACGCTTGCCTCCATACCATTGCCATTTTAACCCAATTGAAATGGTATGGAGTCAGGCAAAGAGAAATTATGACCAACTGATTCTACAAGTTAAAGAACCAATAGAGGCTTGGAAAAAGGCGTTAGGAACAGTGACAAAACAGAATTGGGCTAACTATGTGGAACACACAAATAATATTATTAAAAAGCAGTGGGAAATTGAAAAGAAAATTCGAGTTCCTTTACAGCCACTTATTATTCATGTTGGTGAGAGTGATAGCGATTCCTCAGAATAAGAGAAGTCATTTTGACCCTTAATCCTCTTTTCAGTTTTTGATAATATGTGGATGTACAGACATTTTTAATAATTTTCTTTTGTGTTTTTTTTAATCTCTTTTGGCATTTTCATACATAAAAATTTCACCACTTCTAAAGTATTCTCATAAAATTCTTTTTTACATATTTTCTAAATTTTTAACTTAAATTTTTTATTGGCATTTTTTAAGCACTTCTTTTCTTTTTCCATTTCTATATAGGATATTTTTTTCTTTTGCCCATGGCATTATATAAAACAAGAAAGAGTATGGTATCATTTTTTTTATATTTATTATATATAAATAATCAATCTTAATTATAATTAGTTCATTTACGATTTCTATTTTTTTATGGCAGTATTATTTTCATATATGTGTTACTCTGTTTCAGTGAACTTGATGCAACATAGGGGCCCTAGATTTTGCCTCAGATCTAGATGCCCCCAACCGAGCCCCTTTCATTATTTTACATGTTTATATGCTTATACATTTATGTGTGAGGATGTTGCATGTGGAATCTTGAAATGAGGTCAATAAAAGACTCAGAGCCATGAGTCGTGCGATGTATTAAATCTTACCTTTTGGGGCACCCATTTTTTTAAATTTGTTTATTTATTTTTAAGAAAACTAGCTATTTAATGAAGAAGAAACTAATTAATTATTTATATTTTTATTCAATATTTTTGTAGCTTGAATACCTTAGTTTTTGCAGTCAAAGATCATAAAGTTACAATAATTTAATATAAAATACTTATCATTTCTAGGATATTGTATATATACCTATAATTTTTGAAAATAGTGTTAGGTATATAAATAAATAATTAATCTTAATTGTAATTAGTTCACTTACGATTTCTATTGTTCCATGTCTGTATTATTTTTTATGCATGTATTACTCTATTTCAGTGAACCTGATGCAATATTGGGGCCTTAGATCTGGATGCCCTGGACCGAACCCCTTTCATTATTTTACACATTTATATGTTTATAAATTTATCTGTGAGGATAGGGCATGAGGAATCTTGAAATGTAGTCAGTAAAAGACTCGAAGCCATGAGTCGTGCGTTGTGTTAACTATTATCTATTGAAGCATACATTTTTTTTAAATTTATGTATTTATTTTTAAGAAAACTAGGCTATTTGATGAAGATGATTAATTATTATATAATTATTTTTATTCGATATTTTTGCAGCTTAACTACTTCATTTATTGCAGTCAGAAATCATAAAGTTAGTCATTAAGTATAAAACACTGAATAATTTCTAGAATATTGTATACTTACCCACTGTTTCTAAGAATACTATTTTTTAGTTCCGATTCTATTAGAATAGTCAATTTATTTTTAGTTTTCAGTTAGACTACCCTAATATTGTTATACCTAACTGGAGTATTATAATAAAAATAGAACTTTATCAACAAATTGCGTATAATTTTTTCTGTTACCGAAATAGTTACCAATAATTTAGAATATAAACGATTTACTTTATAAAATAAATAAATAAAGCTTTTATTGTCATAAATTTCATAGGTGAAACATGCCAACAACATAGGTTCACTTATAAAAGTGAATACATACACATAAGCACTCCACACTTGTACCTTCAGACATCAGCCTACTAATCCCAAAATTAAAAAGAGTGTGTTTAAAATTTTTAGTACAATAGTTTCTACAATTTCAAAATTATCAGCTAACAACATATTAAAAAGGCAATGCTTATTAAAGAATGTACTAATACGTAAAGTAAATTATTTTTAGCAGTAGTACATCTCTTAGTGTAGTAATATAAAAGAGGAAATTTTAATCCGCTTTTAAAATCTCTCATACTTAAAATTTCACTTAAAATATCAAACCCATTATAAGCACATAAACTCCTTCATTAAATAGCCCTATACAAATGGGATATAAAATTATCGATATGTCTAAACAGAAGGAAAAACTTCGATTTTAAAATTTTTGTGTATAACATTTTTCTTTTTTAAGGATATTTAGTTTGTGAATTTTGCTTATAAACTATTCGACAAATTTCTTGTTAAATAAAAAATAGTAGAATGAGCCACTCCGACCCTGTTACAGTTCTCAAAAAAACAATGTCACTAGTTTGATGCATATGTCAAATTTTGACGTAAAGATATACAGCGGTTCAACTATACATGCGAATTACTGTATGGTGCAGAAATCGCATATTGAAACGTAAGCACTTCATGTGATTTATTATTTACTTGAATTTCCAGTTTTCGGTATTATTTTTTTAAAACGCGTTTTTCTCGGAATGCCTTATTTTCAATTTGCGTACACTGTAACTCGGCGAATTCTTGATCAATTTTCAAAAACCGAAGTTTTTATTATTCCTAATTAAATTATCTATCAATTGAACTGAATTTTGTAAAAGTATAATAATTTGGAATTAAAAAAAAAAGTGAAAATTTCAATTTTTTCTCTCAAATGCCTCGTAATTTTTCAAATTTTTAACTACAATACAGTTCAACTGATAAGAAAATATGTAAATAATGTAAAACAATTTCATTTGCTGTTTTTGGATCAAATTTGCGGCCTGCACAATGTACGCAAAAAGTGGACTCTGACGACGGAGATCTATGAACAGCAGCTTATAACTTTGCGATTTTCGACCATAAATATTTGAAAAAATTCTGACATATAGTTTAAAATATTAACACAATGTCCCACTAATTAGTTCCAATAATTATGATTTATTAAACAGACTGAGCCTTCATTAGACAAAAAAATTATTTTTTAACGATTAGTGTAAAAATAACTATGTCGTGATAATAAGGGATCCAACAAATAAAACGGGAGTACATAATCGTGGCGCTTATTAAAGATAAATTTAATTTAAATCAAATTTTGTTGGTAAGTTCTAAAAGTAATTATACAAATCGCTTATGTTTTTAAAAAATTGTAATGATTTTGCAACTTATATTTATTTTTGATAAAATAAACTGTTTTATTTTTAGAAGTTTTATAAATTCTGTAGCGTGAAAGAAAAATTGCTTTAAATATCCAGAAGCCAGTTCATTCTTATTACAATTTTTAAGTAGCTTGAGTGAGAAAGGAATTAAAAAGTTGGCGCTTGTTGAGGAAACTCGGGTCGGATTCAAATATAAAAAAGACATTTTTAGATTTTATAAAATATAAGAAAATTATTATAATATTAAGGAAAAAGTTGTTGAAAAACATTATTAAATTAAACATAAATAGCCTCAAAATATAACAACTCATATACGAAAAATAAAGAAAGTACTAAATTATTTGATTTTATTCCTATAACTAATGGATTGGTGACTTTTCTACTGATCGTTCAATGGTTTTTAGACTCCAGGCTGACCTGGAACAGACAAGTGGAAAACATAAACAGAAAATCGGAAACATCTCTTATGACTGTTAGAAGATTATGTGGGAAAACATGGGGTCTCTCACCGAAAATGGTACATTGGATATACACCAGTGTTGTGAGACCAGCCATCACTTACGCAGCCTTGGTCTTGTGGCCCAAGGTAATGCAGAGAGCAACTATGACAAAGCTGAGTGGAATACAAAGGGTCGCCAGTTTATGTATTACTGGGGCCATGAAATCAACGCCCACTTCGGCAATGGAGTGTATACTGGATCTGCCTCCGCTACACATAGTGATTTAGGCAGAGGCAAGAATGGGACTCCACCGACTAAATCACTCAACAGTAAAATCGCAAATGACGATGTCAGGACATAAAAACATATGTAAAAAAATCAGGAGCCCTGAGTTGGAAATAGACACGGACCATATGAACTCGAGCTACCGTTGTAATATACCGTTTGAAGTCACAATAGAGGATCGAATAGCAAGTAAAAGAGAAAGACCGGAAACATTCTCGGGTGCAAGTATCTGGTACACTGACGGTTCAAAAACTAGTGAGGGTACTGGAGCTGGGATATGTGGGTTTCAACCGAGGAAGGAACTAACCCTTCCCCTTGGGAAATACCCAACAGTGTTCCAGGCAGAAATATACGCAATCTTACGGTGCGCAGATGAGATAAACAGGGGAGCTTACAAAAGGAAGCAAATCCTCATTTACTCTGACAGCCAGGCAGCCCTAAGGGCCCTCAAGGGCCAAAAGGTATCATCGAGGCTGGTTTGGGAATGTCAGAGCGAGCTGGAAACTCTGACAAAAGACAACAGAGTTATGTTAAAGTGGGTACCAGGACACGAAGGCATACATGGGAATGAAAAAGCTGACGAATTAGCTAGAGCAGCGTCAGCATCTCAATACATTGGTCCAGAACCGGCCTTTGGGGTGCCGTGGTGTGCAGCACAAGAAGCAGTCAAAGAATGGATCAAAAGAGAACATAAAAACCACTGGATGACCAGACAGGGTTTAAACCACAGCAAGTTATTTATTGGAATCCGGACCCGAAACTGGCAAAGAAACTACTACAAATGAGTAGAAACCAATTAAGGACTATTACAGGTATAATGACGGGACACATGGCCGTCAAAGTACATCTGAATAGAATGAATCTATATAACGGAAACCTCGGCTGCAGACTGTGTGGACAAGCCGAGGAAACGGTGAAGCATATCATATGTGACTGTGAGTCACTGGTGAGATTTAGACAACAAACTTTCGGATCAGTAAAATTGGAACCGGGAGAAATACTCACTCACTCCTTAGCAGGACTGTACTGAGCCAGGGGGCTAGGTTGACAGAGTGGCTGTAATGTCTAGGGTGAGCACAATAAGCCTACTCTGGTCGCAGTGCATCCGGCTTTAGGACGGACCCGTGAATATATAAAAAAAAAATGGTTCTTTAAATTGCAAAAGTAATTGTTTATGATTTTGTTTACAAAAAAACATATCGTAATACCTATAACGACTCCTTTAAACGTACTTATTTATGTAAAATGCAATGGAAGCATTTATTTAATCAATATAAAATTCTGCAATAATTTACTTAAAAAATTGTTTAAATAAATTTATTTTGTAAAATTAATGATAAATTTGGATTGAGCTATGCTTTGATAGCCTTAAGTCGTCTACGGTTTATCAAAACTATCGCTTAAAAGCTTATCGGCCACGAAAAGTGAAGGTTTCCAATATCTCAAAGAAAAAGAAACACATTTGTACAAACTTAACGGCATCTGAAATAGTAAGACATATTTTAAGATGCTATGTATAGTTGTTTGAGAAAAAAATATCGCGATGATATATAACCTGAAATAGAGGCCAAAATCGCGTTTTTCTGTCTCTAAAAATCGCTTGCAGTGTTTGCAGAATAGAACACAATACTATTCACTAACGAAAACCCAATACTATATTTAACTACTTAACACAGCTAAATCACATCTACTTTACTACCTCTTCTTAATATCTTCACTAATTAAATACAGCTATACAACTCCCTTAAATTTCATTTGCTATTCTTATTTACATACCTATAGAATATTCTAGAAATAATAAGAAATGTACTGACATAAAAATTGAGAACTAGTAAGAAATACGATTCATCGATAAAATATTCCATTCGGCACATTATATTAAAGATGGCTTGTCGTATGGGAATATTTGTATACGAGGGCGTATCAATAAGTTTCTCCTAGTCGTTCGTAACAATATTTAAAAAACCTGATGGGATGGAACAATTCTGAGGCCGAATTTGAATTCAGCGATCAAAATCTACAAGAAATGACTATTCTTATTTATTTTATAAATTTCACGTCGTGCTGTGTTATTAATAAATTACGTGAAGTAATTATCTATATCTAATCTAATCGAACTAAAACTATTAAAGTAAGGGTATTTCACATGAAAAGGACTGTAAGAATGGGGTTCAATAAAATGTCATTGATCTTCTTTCTTTAAATCAACGGGCAATTCTAATTATATTAAAGGAGTCGATGTTTTATGATATTCTAAACTAGTTTTAATTTTAAAAGTTCATATTTGCCTTGGACTCTACATTGTCCATGTTATACAGTGAAGTAAGAGTAAGGAGAGTATTTTTGTTTGAAACAGTCCTTTTAACATTTTTACAATGATAATTAAAAAATTATATTAAATTAACTTAGTCGATACATTTGTTAAGGGAAGTATTACTTGCAAGTATATTTTGTAAAAGTAAATAGAAATAATGATACTATAGTAACAATTTAGAGTATTTAGAAAGTCCTAAAAAAAATAGTAAAATTAATTTTTCTTTGAAATCTTATAAAAATGTTTTTTTTTTCGTTTATAAGTTAAAGATGAAATTTAGAATTAGATAATTAAACTAAAAGAAAAATAACAATGAAATTCTTTGTCCATATTTTATAAAGATTCTTCATCCTATTTATTTTCTCCCTTATTAAACTGTATTATGTTAAAAGTTATAGTGTAAATAAACTGCAAAATAGAAAACTCACCCATGGTTTTACTTTTATCAAAATATAAACTATTTTATGTGTTTTCTATTAACTTAGCCAAGTTTCTTCATGAAATCCGGGGCTTACTGCATCCGTATCTATTTACCTCCTTACCCGTTTACTTTTTACATTATAGCATGATTTAGCTTGCTGCAAAATTGTTTAATAAAGTGCAAGAAAATATTTAATTTATAAAGTTTGAGCGAACAGAATTTGTGCTTGAAAAGTATTATTATTGATTACTAAGTCAGTCAGGAAAACTGGTTTGGCTTATAGACGGGTCTTAAACTGATCATTTTACAGGAGTTGGAATACACAGAGATAAACCAGTAGTCATGCAGCAGTATATAATATTGATACCTCTGTCCTAGAGAATCTGACGAGGCGTTACAGGGGAAGGACCGTTTCCATTTTCTCTGATAATCAGGCAGTACTGAACGCGCTTTAATGTCATCAAACAGGTCTGAAATTTTCTCCAAAATCTTGACAAAACACAACCAAGTTGGTCTTGCGTGGGTACCAGGATACAAGGGCATCCTAGGTAATGAAAAATCGGATCAACTTGCAAGATATGAGTATGCTACCACATTAATTGGACCAAAACTAGCGTTTTTGGTTCCTAAGGCTACTATTCATAGTTGGATATCCTGGCGGATAACCTATCAATACCACACCAACTCAAATCATGTTGCAGGTAACATACATAGCAAAATATTGCTGATGAAATCATCGCGCAAATTAAATATTAATAACTGACAACTGTAGCTTAAGGAATCATCTATACACCATGGGCATCTATAATGAAGAACCAACATAGACTATGTGACGAAGAGGACAAAATACCCTCATATATCATTTCCAAATGTGAAGTTCTAACCTACTAGAAACACATTTAAGGATTAATTAATCCTGAAGGACAAAGTAGTAAACAGGCTGCTAAACCTAATAACGACAACTAACCTGTTCACACAGAATATATAGAATAGGCGACACAATAAATCTGTAGGCTATATTTTAAGGGCTCCTCAACTTTGTATCATTCAACAAATCAATCAATGATTACTGTTTTGTAAAAATATGACTGTCAATAATTTATCTCAATGACTAATATTATTGTAAAATAGTATAGAAAGAAGGTATAATACCAAATCAAATAGGAAAATCACTGCCTTAATATTCTTGCCAGATGTGGCCGGAATTTATAATACATAAGCATAAAATTGTCCCTAAATTATGATGCAAATGGCATGACACACTCTTCTTAAATATCTTTAATGCACCTTGGTGCACTATCTACTGAAACTAATGCTGTACATACCTTTAAATTGATTCTACTCTACACATTTATTTACTCGCTATTATAACCGAGAATTCCCACAATGTTATACAGATCGTATCGTTCCTCTGTCCTTTTGTTTACCCTATTGCGCCGATCATTAGAAAAAAGACAATATCTCGATTCATTGTGGAACAATATTCTTGCCCCATCTTTATTATTTCAACGAATCTGTTCACGAGAAAAATGTAGTCGTTGTTGTCGATGTTCCACGGTAAGTAATGGGCCCTTAGCTGTTTTCTCTTTGTTGTATTTTGAAAGATTATAAGAGTGTATCGATCCAAAAATTCATGTTGTTGTGAAGGTCTAGTGATAAACCTTGGCCTCAGGGTAGTAATTCACACAAATCAATCTTTTTCAGGAATTATAACCCTTCCGCGACCTGGTTTCTCACGAACGTGTAAAAACTTTAAACATAATCATCTGATTGATCTGAAACCACTCACCGAGCTTAGCTCAATTCTTTTTTGCGAAGAGGCAATGAGTCTAATGCAACTAAATTCCGATAAATTTAAATTCTATCACTATGGTGGATAAGTCTTAAACAAAAATACCTAACTCAACTTGATCCTTGATTAGTTATCAAAACGCTCTCAAATCGAACTGAAATAAAAAACTTTTAACCAGTTCAATAAATCTTGAAAAAAAAAAACAGTTTACTGCTTTTGCAGTTTCACCAACAAAGAACGGCAGAAGACTAAGATAAAAATGTATATTACTGCAAATCTTTAAAAATTTTTGTGTTTCAACTTAAGATGACTTTAAAAATTACGTTAATTTCGATACGCAGTGTAATAGTTGAAATTACTTAAATTTTGTTTACATAAAATGGAAATTTTCAGCATTTGAACGTATAATTCATATATAATTTTTCAAAAACAAAGAAAACTTAGTATAATATTAGTTTTTTAAATTTTATATTCTATATTTCTCCGCCTCCTTAGAAACTGGTGGTTGCTAGCCAAATTACAATTCCTATTTTACGAGTTAAGATTTCCTTTGGCTGCATCCAGCCATCTACGTTATTACATTTCTAACGGAATAATCCGCTTTTGCCAATTTCAGATATTTATTACAGCTACGTTTTGCCTTGTTTTGTTGGATAAAAAATATTTAATTCTCGATAATTCTATATAACTATTTTGATCTATCAATTTTTCAAAATAAATTCATTTATTAAGAAAAAATTAATCGAAAATTTGAATAATAACATGCACTTATTACCTTGGAATCTGTTTCTGCTGGTTGGAATACTCGTACCTCTAGTGTTCCTGACATCACAGCGTACCAACATTTTCCAGTATCTCCTTGTCGAAAAACTGAAAATAAAGAAATACTTTTACCATTCAGCTAGCATAATTTTCAGTATTTACTGAAAAGTCATTAGCACAAACTTATTACGAGGGTAGTTTGAAAAGCTTCCGATCTCAACATGAAGATGGCAGCACTCGTCAATCAAAGTTGAGAAATGTATTCGCGCATGTGTTGAAATGTATTCACTACGATTTCATCTATTTCGAAAAAAGTAGTTGTTCTTTGACCGTAGTTTTAGTGATTCGATTTTAGTGTTTATGTGAAAATGGACAAAATCGATTATCGAGCTGTTCTTAAATATTAATTTTTGAAACGCAATACGCTTATGAAAATTAAAGACGAGTTGGACGCTGTCTACGGGGACTCCGCATCAATTTAACGCGGTCGTAGCAGCTTAAATCACGATGAATATTTGGGACGGCCAAAAACTGCATACACTGACGGTAACATCGCTCAAATACACCAAATCGTGCTAGAAAGCCTTCGAATTAGGATTAGAGATAGTAACATATCTAGAAAACATGTTTATTAGAGTTTTGGCGCTGATTAAATACTGCTGAAATTTAAATACACCATAATATCTTAGAATAGATGACCTTGAACAAGAAAAAACTATTACAGTAACATATTGCAGAAAAACGGCCATATTTGCAGAAGAAAAAAATTTTGTTTTACCAAAACAATGCACCGTTCACACGTCAGCGGTTGCCGTGGCAAAAATCTACGAATTGTAGTTTAATCTGCTTCACAGATCTAGCCCCAAGCAACTTTTGTTTATTATCTAGACTAAAAGTTGTGCTTTAAGAACCGATATTTTCATCGAATGAAGCGGCCATCACCTTGGTAAATGACTATTTATCAGAGAAAGAAGGAAACTACTATTTGGACGAGTTAAAGACAAGGGAGCACTGCTGGGAGAAGTGTATCGAATTACAAGTAAAAATAAATTTGAAGAAAAAATTTATCAGACTACCCTTGTAACGATATAAAACATTAACACTCTAATTCATGGACATGGTCTGATATTAAAACTTGTAATTGATTTTAATTTTGACCTTTAAAAATGCAAACTTAAAGATGTTTTATTATTAAACCATAATTTTATTTCAGGAAAAAGAATCTTCTTTTTAATAATGTTATCAATTATAACAATATCATAAGTAGAACACAATAGGCCAAATAAGAAGTTTAATTTCCATGGCAATTAAGTCAGGGTTAAGTTTTATACCTTCTTAGTGAATCTGGGTGTTTAATTTAAGGAAAAAATAATTTTATCAATAATTATGTTGCAACGAACTCCAAATAAAATCATATTTAAAATTGGTTTGATTAGCAGTTACTGACACTTTATATTATATGTAACATCAATCAAAAATGAGCAAGTGTTAAGTTCAGAAGTCAGCAGTTTGGTTGCTTCAGTTATCCTAATATTGAAAAGATCGTAGTATAAATATTAACATGTTATTATTGATTGTAAAGATTGCTATCTATCAACAATGCTATGCTCTTGCTGTAAGCTTATAAAATTAAACACGACCGACGTTGGGCGCCACTATAAACTATTCCATTTATATTTGAGTGGTGATTAATTTGAAAGAAGATTAAATTTAATTGTTAATTTCCATTTAAAGAGAATTTCAGCGTCAACTACGGGTAATTTTCATGGAATAGGTTAATATACTCATATATTTTTATTGCAAAAGCCAAAAAAAATCGACCTAAATAAAATAAAAATTGTAGACATCTAAAGTGATTAAGACATAAACATAGTTCCACTGGCCAACTAATAGCGGAAAAAATAAATTGGAAAAGGTTTCCAATCAGAGAATATTACAACTACATTTAATAAGAAAGTTTTAATCTTAGATGCTCGATCTAGTTGCCATGGAAGTTAGGTATTCTAGTTGACCAGTTTTGTTTTGCTTATGATATATTACATAGGAAAATTCAGGAGAAATAGAGATAAAGCCGTGGAATCGTTAAGAGAAATACTTGCCTTCTGAAAAGAAAAAAAATATTCCTCTTCTTCTGTAATAAATTCAAATGATTTTTTATATTTCTATTCCTAAGATTCAGAGCTGTTTTACTTTTAAATATAAACCCGCTACTGCCAATTTAGGCACATTTTAAAGTTTGAGGTTAAAAATTAAAAAATCTCTAACTACAGGCAATCCCAAAATTCAGAAATTTCTCTCAAAAATACATCTCAAAAAGTTAACAAATCTATTGATTCAAAAATTTAGATTACGGTAAATAAAACCCTAAATTTAAAAATGTGAAAAATTGCACACGGTAATATCAGTCAACAACTTACTCAAGATCACAACAACTATAGTTGAATTAGATTTTAACCAGATTTAGAGAAACTTACTTTCGATAGAAGAATTATAAACAAAAAAAAATTAAATTAGTTCGTATTTTATAACGTTCCGATTATATCGTATAAAGTAAACAAAGCAGAAAAATAATTTAAGTATGAAATACAATTACAATTTTATTTTATTTAATGACCTATTTATAATAACTTTAACTAAGAAATCATCAGATTTCGGATTTAATTATTAAAAATTTGATAGATGGAGACTATTATCATCACTTTATCAATACATCGTAGTTGCCAAACACATCATATTGAATATATGTTTAAAATAAGAGAAAAAATCTCTTGAGAGTTCTATATATATCAAAGGTATTTTTGGTTTATCAATATTTATAAAATATTTATAGGTAGAGTTATTTTTAACCCAGCTGAAAAAGAGAAGATCTCTTAAATAAAGCAGTTATATTTTTTCTGCCTGCTGCTTTTAGTTCAGGAGCTACTAGCATCTGATACATATTGCTTGTTTGAAGGCCACTTCAACAAAACCTGACATCTCTACCACCAAGCGCCATTATTACTCCAGTAAAAAAGGTACACCTTCTTTAAACGGTTTTGTTTTAACAACAATTTTTTTAAAAATCAATCGTTTTCAGCTTCGTTTATAGTTCGAACTTCAAAAAATCCATTCCGCCTTTGCAAATATCTGTAAAATCATCCTCTGGGCAAGGACAATTGTTTGAACATTCAGTGTCTGGTATAAACAATTATTCATAAACTACCAAACCGATTTGGCCCATGTTTCGCACAGTTCTAAAGGCACATAATGGCCTTATTATCAAGGGGTTATACATCACTTTCGGCCTTTCTTGCAAAAGTTATTAACATTTATATAATAGTGCAACAAAGATGGGTTTTCGCCATTATCTCGATAAATTATTTATCGATTTTGACGTATAAAAAATAAAATTACAGGTCTTTTTAATACCTAGAACGTTCATTTGGACAAGTTTTCTCTAAAATGAAACCGGAAAATTCTACAGACAGAAAATCGATCTGACTTTGGATGCTGTTTATAAAAAAACAGGGCTGATCTAGCTGTACTTTTTCATCTACTGGGTGCCCCCTACGACATGAAACTATCAGATATCTGCTATAAATTTTTTCACCTTCTTTTATAGGAAGACTGAAGTATATGGACTTGTTGGAATGTTGTTAGATCAATTCCTATTTTCATGAAAAGGAAAAATTCTTCATCCAGGCTAATGGACTACCAACGGGATCTTCGCTCTTACCGGTGACCGCAAAAATTTTAATTGAATAGTTCGAAACCTTCGATCATACTCTAGATTTAAACAACAATAGATTTGTCTGAAGGCTGTTTATGGTCGGTGGGGGAGACGCTTTTTCGATGTTTGACAGACATAAACATATTTACTTATCTTGTCTTTCAGTTTAATTGCTTGTCGTGACTTTTTTCGGTGTTTTTAAGTGTTAGAAATTACTATAAATGCGAAGTTTACAATTAATATTAACAAAAAGAGAATTTAAAAACTCATTTTTATCGGTAAATATTGTTAGATTGTTTACATATTGAAAATAACAATAATAAAAATTTAGGCAACCATATATACTTTGTTTTCAGAATTGACGTACCCAGGGGTATGTTCGAAGGACGTACCGATGATACTCGTTTAAATAATGCAATTAGAAAAGGATAGCATAAAATTGGTATGTCTGTACCAAGAAATTAAATATCTACTGTTTATCAACACTTTTTCAAATATAAATAAAAATATTATTACGTTATTCAGCGTTCAAACAACCGGGCCCTAGTTCTGACGTTATGCTACTTCTACAGGGGTATGTTCGAAGTTCGAAACCCTTGCAATTGATTCTGCAAATAAAAAACCGAAATTTGAGAGATGACACCTTCATTATCTCGAATGGAAATAATGAAGAACTTCAAAACTTACTTTCTAATCTCAGTAATAACAGCCCAACCAGTAAACTCACTATAGAGAAAGAAGTACAAAATAAATTACCATTCTTAATTGTTTCCGTTGAAAGAAATGGCTGGCAAATTTGAACCTTGGTCTACAGAAAATCTACAGATACAAGTCAATATCTCTACTATTCATCAAACCACACATGGATAGAGCATTAGAAAAAATAGATCACATTAAAAGTAACTTGACAGCCAACAGATAACCAGTAAATTTTGTGGATAAGATTCTGAAATAACGTAGAAGTAGAAGAAGATTGACGATGGATGGCAAACGAAAACTACTGTTGAACATCATCGATTTAGAGGCATGTCCGAAAAAGTTAGAAGAATGGGACAAAGATATAATATTATTGTTGTTTTCAAATCAAACAATTCTGAGAAGTCGGCCTACTAGATCTCATTCCTTCCTACCATAGATAATAAAACCATGGTCTGAATTCTCGGACCCCAAATAATCTTTAAAAATGTTCTAGAATCTACACTGCCGAAATTTTGCTCATGCCCAGTTTATCATGTAGAATTAGCAAACGCTTAGTTAAGATATATGTATAACTATAACATACACTATCAGACCACGATGTTCAGAAATCACTCTTTCAACTTTTCGGCAAACATTAGAATTGCCTACCTTCCACTTTTTGGATTATCTTCAATGGATTCGCGATTCCCTGAATCTGTTCTAAACAATATTATAAATAAAGGCTTATCCCAATTATTCATTCGTGAATAGCTTTGTGATGTTTCAATTCTGCAAAGCTTATTTTGTGTGTCAAAACCCTTCATAAAATACAAAATAATGAACGACTTGAAATAAAACTTGATACGCAAGTAAAAAAAGTTGTCACCATCTATTTTATGTGAATAATATTCACATTCAACTCGTGGTCTATTCTTAAAGCAATAACTTTATTTAAAGAAATTAAAAGGAAGGAATTATATTAATGTAAATTGCCTGGGGCTTAAAAAAACTGATGTTTTGCTTTATATTGGCTATGTCACTTTATTTTCATCATAAAATAAACTTTTCAAACATGAGAGAGTTACTGTTATATAAAGTACAAATAAGGCATATTATTCCTGTAATATTTAAAGTAACATATTTCAAAAAATTTATATTCTGTTTACATAATTTTATTTAAAATAATATGTTTTGGTTAAGATGCAATTTAATAATTTGACAAATTTTTATTTATATTTATTCTCTTGCCCATTTATCTAAAATTTGAATAGATTGCTTTATATTTAAATAGTTATTTATATAACAAATGTGTGCTACAACCTATTATACTTAATAGCAATATAGGCGCTTTTGAAACGGCACATAATGGGTGATTCAGTTTGCGCTTCCACGTTAATGTATTTGAAAAAACAAAGAAAATTTTCAAACATGTATTCATTATTTTAGATTGAATCACTACAATTCTTATAAAAGGTAACACCACTAAAATGACCGCCTCTGCTCTTAAGAGATAATGTAATTCGTTTGTCATAATTTACATTAACATAAGGATACATCGGATCTCTTGTTTCAGCACTTTAACGGTATTTAGATTGTTCTTGTATACACTTCTATGGACATAGGTGTTATTTTACAGAGCTGAAAACTGATTTTTTTTAATACTCTGATCATTCCTCTTCAGAAAAAAAGTACTCCAAAATTGGCGGTTTTCGAGATAAATAAGTTTTTATTCGAAAAAACCAAAAGTTACTAATGCTAAACACAAATAGAATGTGCTGATGTGCTTTAATTCATGGGAAAGCGTTGCTTCACTCTTCGAAGACAAGAAACCTTTCAAAGGGTTTATTGGGCTCAATTAATTTACAATAATATTAAAATGCAAAAATAGTGAAAACGTTTAAATATTATTTTGGCAAATATTCAATATGGGGTCCACGTATTTCAATACATTTTCTTATTCTTCGAATATTTTCCCGCAGCACTATAAATAATATTCCGGCATTATTACGGCTTCGTTAGAATGTTGTGCTATTCTCGCTAGTAGTTATTCTCTAGTATTTACTGGTGTTTAATAAACTAGTTCTTTTAGATGTCTCCAGAAGTAAAAGTCTAAGGGATTTATATCTGGTAGTCATAAAACAAGTCCACTTCGATCTATCCCATCTAGGGCCAAAAACGTTAGTTAAGTGCTGACGTAGTATACGGTTAAAATAATGTGGAGCACCATCATATATATACTACATTTGTATTCTGAAAATCAAAAGGTGCGTCTTCTCAAAAAATATTTAAATTTTTCTGCAAAAATTGTAAATAAATCCCATCAAAAATATGAACCTCTGCAATTATTTCCGATGATGCCAGCCCATATATGTACAATAAACCTTTGTTAGAATTTATTTTGAATTATATCATGCGGGTTTTCATCAACTCAAAAATGTAAATTGTGTGAGTTTATTATGGCATCTCTTGTAAAACCGGCTTCATCAGTAAACAAAATGAGGTTAGAAAAATTTAGATTTAGGTTATGTTGTTGTATAAACCAGTTGAAGTACTGAAGCGTGGTACGGGTAAAGTAACTATTCTGTTAGGATTTCATGTACAATCTATTTAGTAAAATTTTTTGTGTCGCTAGCTTTCTTATGCTGTTTGAACGATTGCCAGGAATATCTTGCAAAAATTACTCCTCTACGTGAGAGTCTCGTGCTCTCCTGGAGGGTCCTCACCGCCACGTCGCCGCAAAAATGACCTTGAACAAAACATGTAAAAAATAAATTCGTTAACTCTAATAATTATTTTTTAATCATCTTTTACTCGTTTCCCTTAGGCTCCGATCAAGATTTTTGGATTTGTCAATGTTCGAGCTGAAAATTTTTCAGCATAGTCTTTTTGCCTTCGAAGAATTTGACAGCGCTTCACCATAAGTTAAACGCATATCAGCCTACTCTTCGCAAGTATATTTTTCCAATTTTTGAAACTATTTTTACTTGAAGGAGGTTTTGACAAGTTCCGTCAGCAGTAATTCATTGTGAAGGTATTAACAATAACAATCCGATCTTTACCAGTTTGTGTTTAGCATTAGAAACTTTTGAGTGTTTCTAATTAAAAGTAAATCGCTAGATACCCCTTTGGGCTCTGTATTTATTTATGAGTTAATAGTTTATTATGGTATTGCTAATAAAAGAAACATAAATACTGGATTCTTATAAAAACAAAAATATAACTGATACCTAATGCTGTTTAGGAGAATATGCACAAAATAACAACGATAACTTTAACACTATTGCTTGGTATATGATTCCAAAAGGACACTCCAGTGGTATCAACATTATTAAGATTGCATCTTATATTACAGCTAGTATATTGAATGATAGGTATACTAGTATATTACTTAGAATAGACTAAATGCACTGCAATCAGTAAAGAACTCAGGTGAACAAAGGAAGACGATAGTCATCCTGCGAGCCTAACAAGAAACAAATCAGGCCAGGAAGTCAAAAAGGGCCAACCAAAAATTTAAAAGACACATAACATTTGATCCCATGTATTTTCCAGGTAATTTAAATAAATATTTGATAATAAGATGTCGACTTCGTGCATTTTTTTCAGGCTAGTGAACAAAATATATCGAGATAGACTAAATCTATTTTGATGAAATTTGTACTATATATATCCTGAATAATATTGTGCTCCGAGTGAATAAATTTTTTTGATTGAATGTTGAGTTTATTTTTTAACATCCAATTTTAACGTTTGTTTGAAGGTTGTAGAAAATGTTGAATAATGACTAAAATGTGGTCGGACTTCCATTGTTTTTATTTCTATTTATTTGTACAACGTTTCGATTAGATTGTATTTCTAATCGTTATCAAGTATAAACTGAATGTTTTGTCTTAGACTACGAGCTTATATAGAGACTGTGTCCATTGAAGCGCAACGTTTCGCTTCACTGTACACACCTCAATGATTTGATGTTACGAAGCAGTGGTTGTCAAAGATTAGGTATCTCAACACTCAGTTTACTGAAGATTCCGTTATTGTTTTTAATGTATGCTGCTTCTATAAATTTTCTTTTTTTCATATTGGGTTCCATATATATTGCCGCAGCCTCAGACCATTTTATATGGTGTTGTTTATCCCAGGCGTGTTCTGCAATACCGGATCTCGACGTTTCCCCTTTTTGTATATGAGTTTTATGTTCCTTAATTCTAACTTCTAGTGGTCGTTTGGTTTCTCCAATATACATTTCACCACACTTACATGGAACTTTGTAAATACATTCTTCCTTATCGGTAGTTTTAGGTTTTGTTTTTGTTAAATGAGCTCTAATGGTATTTCCTGATTTAAAGGCTGTTTTTATATTATAACTACTGGCTATTCATCTTATTTTCTCCGACGTTCCCTTAATGTAAGGAATTGTGAAGAAGGAATGTGTTTCTTGCTGTCCAGTGTTCGTTGTTCTAAAATTATTCATAACATCGTCAATTAGTTTTAAAGGATAACCATTCTGTTGTAAATCGGATTTAATATTTGCTACCTCTCTTTCCAACGATTCGTCATTATTGCATATAGATATAGCGCGATTATAGAAGTTGCGTATAATTCCTCGTTTTGTTACAACAGAATGATTAGAACTATGATTAAGATATTGTTCAGTATGTGTTGGCTTTCTGTATACTGAAGTTTTAATAGTTTCGTTTGAACGGTTCACCATGACATCTAGGAAGGGCAACTGATTATTTAGTTCTTTTTCAATGGTAAAATTAATTGTAGGTCGAATGGTATTCAGATGTTTCAGGAAATCAATAAGTTCTTGATCATTGCCCTTCCATACGATGAAAGTATCATCGGAATATCTCAACCAGACACGGTTTTACTGTTGCCGTTTCTATGGCATGAGTTTCGAACCATTCCATATCATCATCATCATCATCATTTTCAGCTATTATCTACCATTTCTAAATTATGGTGCAGCCTCCCTTATTAAGTTGTTATTATGATGTTCCTTTTATAGTTATTTATTATTATTATTTTTCTTGTTTTGTTGTTATTACTATTACGTGTTCTTATAATCATTACTCATTTGTGCCCAACTCTTTCTATCGATGGTTAATCGGGACCAAGTTGTTCCTGCCACTTTCCTGATGTCATAGTCCCATCCAGGGGCGGATCCAGCCTCTCTCTTTGGGGGGGGCGGTGATATCATAAAAGTATACTATGGCAAGAAAAATAAGGGGGGGGGGGTGCAAGCAGCATACTGATTCCTAATATAAAAGGCAGAATGGGTTCTATTTTCCTGAACTGAAAGCTTTTGGGAAGGGGGGAGGGGGGCGATCGCAAGCATACAGACTCCTATACTCTATTCAAGAACTAGAGAGAGTAATAAAACTGTTACCGAAACCTCTAACGTACTTGCTCCAGTGCCGCAGGTAACTGAGAACTGCCGTAAATCTAATTATATTTCATTATATTTAAATATATTTTATTAATTTACTGCAACATAGAATTTCTGATAGTTTAATTTAATTTCTGTCAGTGAGCAAAGTACAACTTACAGTTTTTTCTTAGTGATTTATTTTGTTTGTGCTTGTTTTTTATATATTATTTGAGATTAGTGAGATACCCAAAAGATATGGCTTTCATCTCTATATTTATTCAAAAATGGTTAAACCAGGGCATTTTTTCCTCAACGAAAAACTTATTACGATGAATGTTTATGATGCCTTAAGATATCAATATCTAGATAATAATGTTAAAAGCTCTGTTGAGATATGTTCCAACATGACAGGAGTTGGATAATCTACTATGTACCGAATACTGAAGGAGAAAAAACGACTGGAATTGTTAGTACTCCCAAGCCACATTCGATCACAGGCAAACGAAAAACCTCGTTGGAAAAAGAGATGCAAACTGCAATTAAAGGGGTTGTACATACATTTTATTATGAGAAGCAGATCCCAACCATCTACAAAATTCTAACTAAAATCACTGAAGATCGCGATCTACCTGAAATTAAAAGAACTGATATCTGGAAATTGCTCAGAGAACTTAATTTTTGCTGGGAAAAACCAGATAGAAAATCTGTTCTTATAAATCGTCCGGATACTGTCCGTTGGAGCCGTAAATACCTCTCTCAAGTAAAAGGTAGAGTTGCTAGAAATAACACAATTAATAAAATTAGTAATTTAACTAAACTTTTGAAAGATTTTTTTGAATAAAGTTACTGCGGAAAATTGGGAAAAATCCATATAATAAAAGAATAAAACAAAATGTGAGAACTCGATCTCATAATCGGTGAGATAGAGAAACCAATTATAATTAATTTTAGCAAAGATAGTTTCACTGACTTTGATTAGGAATTAGATACGTAAAGTTTACTAGTGTAAACACAATTTATTATTTAAATTTTTGTTTTTGTTGTATTTTATTGTTTAATGTTGTTTATATGTTTTTTTATTTTTTTATATATTAGTGTGTCCCACTCTTTAATTTTATATATATTTAATTCTAATTAGCCGTAAGTTTTTTATTATTTTCTTATTGTGTTTGTGTCTTTTTCTTAAGGGTGTAGAATTAACATGTTTATCTAATTTTTTTGGGGCTATCGTATTTCCATATATAAAAGTAAATTAAATTAAGATATCAGTACAATAGAAATAATAATAGTAGGTCTAATTTTAATTACAACATTAAAAAAGTAATTACATTTGAATCCCTTTTTAGTGTTTAATTGTAATTCTGCAGATGGTTTAAGAAATAAATAAACTGAAACGTCAAATACCCTAAAAATGTTTTTAATTAATAATAAAATGACCGATAGCCCCAAAAATATTTTATTATTATATGGACGAATTTATATTTTTATATATGTTTAACTTTTTGTATTTTTGACAATGGATATTTTGTTAGTATTTAAATTATAACTTAGAATTTTTTGAGAGAATAATCCTACGTTTTAGTCTAGACCGGTATTTTTGATTATAAAAATTCTAACCCATTCCTATGAAAAATATATGTGTCTAACAAATTTTGCTAAAAACACCGGACTAAAGAACACAGGTAGTTTGCGAAGAGAAAAAGGGTAAAAAATGATTTTTTACTCTTTCTAGTTCTTGAATAAACTATAGTATAAGAGGAAAAATCGGGTCCATTTTCCTAAACTCAAAGCTCTTGGGGGGGGCGATCGCCCCCACCGCCCCCCCCCTTGGATCCGCGCCTAGTCCCATCTGATGTTAGGGCGTCTCTGTGGCCTCTTCGCGTTTCTGGGATACCACATAGTTGTTCTTGTGGTCCATCTGTTGTCAGTTCTTCTTGCTACATGACCTGCCCATTGCCATTTAAGGGATTTTATTTTTTGGACGACATCTGTCACCTGGGTCATTCGTCGTATCCAATCTATTCGTTTCCGATCCCTTTTTGTTATCCCTAGCATACATCTTTCCATGGATCTTTGAGCTACTTGGAGTTTCGTAATTATTTCGCTCTTCAATGTCCAAGTTTCTCAACCATATGAGTAGTGGGAATAGGGGGCTTCTAGTTGACCCCCCCACCACTTTTTTGATTGGTCAGCCAAGAATGACCTTGTTTCTGATTGGCTGCCCAAGTTCGCCCCCTATTCCGATTGGTTTCATAAACTCCGCCTCTTTTTGCTCCACCTCCTACCTCCTTCCTAACCATCACAGTAGTTGGAGGGGAGCTGGTAGCAGTTGGAGGGGAGCTGGTATTTTAAAGGACTGAATCTGAGCGAGCTACATTCATTTACAACTAGTCTTAAGCTTATATAGAAGATTCACCACTAATAAAGAACAGTGTTAAATTAAAAATAAGTGGTAGTTATGAACAGTGATTTGCAAAATGAAATAATCAAATTAGGTAAACAGTTTACTAAACTTCAAAATTCCGAATTAAAGAATGCAATGCTAAGGAAAACACACCCCGAGTGGGCACAGGTATATTATGAGACTGCCTTCCAATACCAATTAGCTGCAGAAGCCTGTTTAAATTATAGAAAAACCCAAAATTTGCCGAAGTTCTTTCATGAAATAAAGAAAATAGGATTCAGTTACTTTTTAAGGATATTGAAGGATTATATAAAAGATCCTGATATATTAAAAGAAATCGTGGAAGAGGAAGAGAGAGATAAAGAGATATTGAGAAACAGGGAGGTTTTAGTGTAGGATTTATTATGGAATTATTAATAAGAGAAATGTATGAAGAGTTTTTGATGTCCGCAGCCTGTTCCGAGTTTTATGCATATGAAGGTCAAGAAAGTGAAGCGCAGAATATTATATTGTTTTTAAATTATATGGAACATGCGGAATTATGTTTACTAGCAGCTAAATGTTGTAGCGAATATTTAAAAAATAAAAATATAGATATTTTAATATGTAAACTTCAAGAACTAGGATTAAATAATAATATTTCATGTATTAAAACAATGTTAGAAAATAAAACACATAATTTGTAATCAAGTCTTTTATTACATAAAAAAATTGTTGTAAAGGTAATAAACATTTGATAATGCACATACACATGGTATTTTTTGATGATAAAAGCAGCAAGGATCCATTTTCTTTAGGGTGGGTTGTTCATCAATCTCGATAACTGGTTTCATGGAATACTTCTTTACGAAATCTGCCTTTTCTTCCCCTTTTACATAAACATAGTCCACCTTAGCGCTTAAATCTCTTATGATATCTCCACATTTGTGTAATGGTGTAAATCCTTCACACCATTCAATGCAATGGTAATTTTTTATTAACCACAGAGCTTGTTTGTGTAAATAGGATGGTAAATGACCCATCGGAAATGGAGCTTTGAAAATAAAATGACTTGTCTTTTGCCCATCGTACGCTGCTAATTCCTTTACAATAAATTTATTATTTTCAATTTTGAATCCTTGAAGATCTAGAATAAGTTTCATATTTTCAAATATTTGAATTTCTTGATCATTTCTACTTTTAATTGATATTCACTTATTTGTTTTTTTAATTTCTGCAACTGAAGTTGAAAATCTAATACTCGAACTGAAATCTCGTAAGACATTATATAAATGAAGAATTCTGGTTTGGCTACGTTAATAAATATCAAAATTGACGCGTGCGCTCTTAAGCGTAAGTAGCGGTTTGTTTAAAAAGAGTATTTTATCTTAAGGAAATTGTATTACAACTGTTTCACAATTTTTGTTAATGGATTGTAACTGAAAACTTTATCATGAATTATAACACAATATGCCGCTGTTTTAGGGGGAATTTTTTCCTTGGTTTCAAATTCAATTCTCATGGTTACTGGACCTGTTTGTAGTAAATCTCTTTGATGTGAACAATTAATGTAAACTATAGGAGCATTTTCTTTAAATTCTTTCGGATTAAAAATTGGTTCCACTGGAGAGTTATAAAACCCTTGACGAAAGTCTGTAAACATTTCATACAGAGTAGCAAATTTATTATTTTCAAAGTCAAGTTGAAGATCATTGTAAGGATATCTTTCTGAATTTAAAAAGACATTCATATTTCTTAAATTACAATGATCAAATTTACTCATATCCATTTTTAGATTACCACGTCTATTTTTCTGAAAAGCAATTAGAACATGACGTGGCGTTTCGACTTTTGTAGATGTTTTTACGGGCCAGTTGTGCCTCGTAGTTTCCAATAACTCTGGATATTCAACTAATTCCCAGCTTCGGAAGGTTATTAGTATATCACTATTTTTGTCAATAATTTTGGTAAGTGCTAATTCTTGCGGAATCGCTACAGTAAGATGAGGAACTCTCCAACACAACTTGGTAATTTTAACTTTGGGTTTTTCATCTTCATTACTGGATAATAATGCATTTGTATCATCATTACTTCTTATTAGAATAAGTTCTTGTTGTGAATTAAGAATAATCTTATTATAATCTTCAAAAAATCCTGAATACATCTTTAATGGTATACATAATGAAACATTACCTTTGTCATCAGTCATAATTTTTTCTTTAGATTTTGTTTTCGGATACCAACCGGCATTTTCCAATTTAGCACTTTCATTTTGATTAAATGAAATATATCCCTTAAGAGTTGAAGTTATACCAATATCCCGAACGGAGTCAATAGTAACACCATTTAAAATATAGCGTAATTCTTTAAATAAAAATGCCGGAGCATTATTAATTAAAACAGTATTAGCTAAAGGGGAATCATCTTCTTTAGTTACTTGCAATTCCACATAAATTTCACTTTTGCAAGGTAAAGGATATTTTCCTGTTTGTTGCAAAGCAATTCTGATTTCATCATTTGGTCCGAGTTTTGTAGGATTAAAAGGATCGAAAGAAAGAATTTCCCAGCTTAATATTGATTCATCAACCAATACATTTTCTCTTACATTTAAATAATCCATTTTTATTTAAGTTTAAAACCCAAACTTTGAAGAAATTTTCTATTAGAAGGTGTTAACCTTTGGAAGTTTGATTTCCTACTAAAGGAAGTTGGTTTCTTTCTTGTCTTATTAATGTTTTTATTATTAAATTTTCTAGTAAAGTTTGCAGATTTATTGTTATATAATATTACCATCTTTAATCTACTTTTTTAAGATGTAGTCTGATGGTTATGGTTTCTTCTCTAAAATTAACCAAATCACCTTCCTGATCTATTATTTTAATGGCTATTTTATCAATTACTTTAACGGTGACTGGGAAATATATGACGTTTTGAGGTGACTCAATTATTTTGAACCCTGGAGCAACGCTCGGGAAAAATTGGTGTATTATATGAACAGGTTTCCCGTTTAAATATGATCCCTCTGCAATACTGCAGTCTATATTTATTGAATTTACTTTAATTATTTCCGCGGGAAAATCTGATATATGTTCAATGTTGGCTTCCAATCGCCCATTTTTAAACCCTAATAATTTACCAATAGTTCCTTCACGAAAAGTTATGGGGGCTGAACATTTAAGATGTGTACGTAAAGTATTATTATTTGCATAAAGACTAAAACTAATTTTATCCTCATCCAAGTGTTTTTTTAAAAAATCTGTTATGTCTTCTAATTCGTAGCTACCTGGGGGTATGGCTATTTCTAAATTTTCATTATGAATTAATACATTATTCCCAACATCAATATTGGGAATTGCATTAAATGTTTCGAAATTTACAAGACCGATAACATATTCAACATCTTCATCTAAATATATTGGAGGATGTAACTCTGATGTTAAAATAGCGGAATTGCCGCTAAGAACAAAACTATATGACATTTTACTTTAAAAATATGTTTAATAATAAACTAAAATTAGGTGTTACATATGGTTATAAAGAAATTTTAGACACAATTGACCACAATTTGTTTTGTTAAAGTTTTGATAACTGTTATAATTATAATTAACAATATTATTATTTTGGTCGCTATAAAAATATTTAATTAATTCAGAAGGGGGTCGCAAATTACCATAACTATCAAAATATATTATGTTTTTTCCTTTTTTTGTATATGCTATCCAGTGAGTACCAACACCACTGTGATTATCTAGATTGACAATTGCACTTTCAATTAACTTTATCTTTTTTGGTAATTTATCCCTCATAAAAATACCACGAAAGTTGGGAATTTGTAAATATTTAGCGTATTTAAGTAAATCGTAATTTGTAAGTGCTTTTCGAGGTATATGTTTTAGCAGTTTTTTGAATAAGGTTTCAAGTATAATCCACATCCTGTTTTATAGGGTTTTAAATAAAGTCCACTTCCTTTTTTTCCTACCGCAATGGACTCCATCATTTGATTGTGTCGTTTAGATTCTTCTAATTTCGCTTTGGCTGCTTTTGCATCATTTACTGCTTTAGCAATACCTGCAGCCCCTCCTCCAAGAGCACCAAGAGCAGACAAACCAGCAAATAAAGGTATAAGTGGAAGAAATCCGCCAGTCTTTGGGATTGGAATTACCCTTTTCTTTGGAGGTAACACTTTACCAGTTTTTTTAATAGCTTTTAAAGCAGTTTGAATACTTTCATTTAGGTCTTTAAAACGTTTCCCCTTAATTCCTTTTCTAGCTTTTGAAATTACCTGAGATAATGATAGTCCTCGTCCTTTTCGAGTTTTTCGCTTGAACTTTCTTCTCGTTCGAAGTCCCATACCTAATTTTCTTTTAATTTTCATAGCACCAGTAATTCCTAGTGCAGCAGTTTTTTCCCCAAAACTAGAATCTTTAGCTTTGAACCTTGATAAAGCTTTGTCAGCTAATACTTTATCAGCTAAATGCCTTCTTTTTATATCATTTGATTGTGAGTAAGCAATATCGTGTTCTTTACAAGCCTCATCCAATAAATTTATACCTTTATCACCTCTTGACAATCGTTTTTCCAATTTTGTTCCAGGTCCACAAAAATTATAACCAGGAATATGCAATTCAAAGGGTAATTTATTTATTAATGAGTTTAATAAACCACTTCCTTTCCTTTTGCTGTTTGTCTTGTAAATGATTCGTTTATTATGTGATGGAAACATTATATATAGTTGCAATCCTAGTGATAACTAACCAGTTACATCACAATACTGAATATTAATAGTTTGTTTTATATATAAAATGAGAGTTGAGAAACAACCATACTCTATAACAATTAAGGATCATGAAAGTTCAGTGAATGGTTTTAGAAAACATGGCAAACTGTTTGAGGGAAATAGTAAAAGAGGGTTAATTATTGGCCCGTCAGGCTGTGGCAAAACCAATGTTATTATTAGTTTGATTGAAGATCCGAATGGTTTGCGATTTGAAAATCTGTATGTTTATTCAAAATCCTTATATCAACCAAAGTATAAATATTTGAAAACACTTTTTAAACCTTTGAAAAAAATTGGATACTATGAATCTGAAAATGAAGAAACAATTGTTTCACCAAAACAAGTTAAACCAAACTCTATAATAATATTTGATGATATAGTGTGTTGTAATCAGAATGTTGTAAAGGACTATTTTTGTTTCGGAAGACACAAAAATACTGATTGTTTTTATTTATGTCAAACATATTCTTCTATTCCGAAACAATTAATTCGTGACAATGCAAATTTAATTGTTATATTTCAACAAGATCGAACAAACTTAAAACATATTTATGATGATCATGTTAATGTTGATATGTCATTAAACCAATTTAATGAGTTGTGTTTAATATGTTGGAAAGATAAATTTGGATTTTTAGTAATAGACAAAGACTCTAATGTGAAATCTGGCCGATATCGAAAAGGATTTGATTCATATATTTACTTATAAAAATAAACGTTTGATGGTAAATTATACCAATCATGGATGAACGTTTAGCAAGAGAGCTAGTTAAATCAAGAAAAGCTGTTAAACAAAAATATCAGAGTTTAAAAAATGCGGAATTTGAGGCGCAAACTAAATTGGAGGAAACATATAAACCGATAACTCAACCCTTACAAGAATTAATTTCAACGATTGGTAAAATTGAACCTGTTGAAATAAAGGAAGAGCTACACACACCAATTAAAAAAATTTATGAAACACCACAGAAAAGATCAATTCAAACACTAACACCAAAGAGAAAATTACAATATGGAACATCAACACCAGAAAAAAGAAAGACGGGAAAAACTCCACTCCTTCCTACAGAAATACCATCGATTATTGACTGGGACGCGAGTTTAGCTTCAGCAAGTCAAATGCCATCTATACAACAAACAAGTATTATTGCAGAAACAAACCCTTCTTCAGGTTCACACTCCACAATAGGAAATCTTTCAGATATACTGGAACAAACACGGCAAACAGTTAGAACATTTGTTGATACAGATTTATATAAAGAATATTTATTAGGATTTGATGAATTACCTCGCCAATATATTGATAGCGGTGTAAAAGATGTTGAACATGAGTTTGATCACCAATATGGAATAGTTCATGATTTGGAAACCGAGAAATTCTTTTTGGGTTTAACTCAAAAACCTGTCGAAATTATTGGTAAAAACATCAAAATTGAAGGAATAACCTATACAGGTACACCAGGTTTATATGAGTTATTATTTAAAAAAGAACCAATAGGGTATAAAAAACAAGATTTGGAAAATTATATGGATATTTTAAAAAGAACCAATGCATACCGTAGAAATAATGATCCAAATGAGCAGGTGCAGGGGAATGGATCACATAAATATATTTCTATAATAGGACCTTATTTGCAAAGCAAAGGAATTACAAAAACTAAAACTCTAAATCCCGAATCTCAACAAGCAGTCCAGGGATTTTTTGAAAGACGCAAAGCTCCATATAGAGAAAGTCGAGTGTCTTCAAAAAAAACCGGATTTGGTATAACTTTAAAAGTTAATAAACCTAATACAGATTACATATATTGGGATAATGTAAACGAACTTGTTGAGAGACTTCGACTATTGGTAGCATCCATGCTTGCGGGACACACTGGTCATAACAATGAAATTATTTCCATTATTGAAGAACTAAGAGAAGCGAATATTATTATATAAAAGGACATAATAGATACTTTTAAACATTTCTAAAATGACCATCGATAAATTTGGTCGTCATATTTCAAAAAAATCTGCTCTAAACACATTATTATCACTAGAAAATAAAATATTATCAAATGTTGAAGAGAAAATAATAAAAATTTTTAAAAGCGATGTCAAATATATTGAAAACAAATTAATTCAAAATTTAGATCCCGGGTTGAAAAGCGATGTTAATAATTTAAATAAGAGAATAAATGAATATGATAACAATATACAAAATATTGCAAAAAAGATTAAGTTATTTGAGGATAACGTTATTCCTGAATATAATGACAAGATAATTAATTTGAAAAATACTGTTGATGGAAATGATGAGGTAGTAGAAAAATTTTCTCAGAAAGTTTCTAAATATGCAAATGACTTTGACGTAGTGAAGTTAAAATATGATAAAGTTGATGATTTTGAAAATGAAATAAAAAATGAAATTACATCAATTAAATCAATAATTAAGGATACTTCAGCAATTGACAATGTCAAGAACAGTATTTCCAAGGAAATTACATCAAAGTTTCAAAATTTTACTAATTTGCTTAATGATAGAGTAGCAGAAGAAGTAAGGAATTTTAAGAAAATACATGACGTTATGGATAAAAATACACAAAATCTTGAAAAATCAATGAACACTCATTTCCTAATTCACAAAAAAGATACCGACAAAGTTAATGAATTTAAAGAACAAATTAAAGAATTTGAAATTAAAATCAATGCATATAAATCAAATTTACAATATTTAGAAGACAAATTGAAGGAGGATTTTCAAAACGAAAATGAAAAAATTGAAACAAAATTCAAAGATCAAATTACAAAAGATAATGAAAAAATCGAGGATATACTAAAGCAATTAAACAATCTGAAAACCAAATTTGAAACGTCTTTTGACGAGGGAAATTTTACAAAGGCAATCGATGAGAAATTACAAAAAGAATTAGAATCCTTACTAGAAGTAGTGCAAGCTATAATAGAAGTTTCTAAAAAGGATGTATTAATTAAAATTAAAAATAATAGTTCAAAAATCGAGGAGACTTCTTTACTCATAAAAGAACTTGAAACATCTTATACAGATATACTACACAAAGCTGAAAAGACAGCGTCAGACATAAAAAATATGGAAAAAAAAATTGTGAAAATGACATTAGATATTACAAATGCAGAATTTCAATTAGGAAAAGATATAAAAAATCTAGAAGATAAATTAACAAAAGAAATAAAATCTTTAAACGAATTAGTTCAAAGAGCTGCTGAAGTTTCTAGAAAAGAATTTAATGATACAATGAATTATGCAAGAGAAGAAATGAATTCAACATTAGGTGGTTTCAAAAAAGATTATACGTTATCAAATGTTCTTTTGGAAACTAAATTTAATGTAAAAATGTCTGATCTTAATAACAACATCACCCAAATAAATTCGTCAATAAAAGAAATTAGAAATGAAAATAACAAATCATTTGAAACAATGGAAAATAAATTTAATGTAAAAATTTCTGATCTTACTAACAACATCACCCAAATAAATTCGTCAATAAAAGAAATTATAAATGAAAATAAAAAATCATTTGAAGCAATGGAAAATAAAATTAAAGAACTTACTAAAAAAAACTGAGATGATTTTTTTTATATTTTACAACATCAGCGATAAAGGGCTTTTATAAACGGTTTAGAAGGAGGTAAAGTTATTTGTGGGATTTATTTTCGAGAGTAAGGTATAAATTAATAATGAGTAAAATTAAGCAAGACGTTGTAAATGAATTACATAAACCGGCGAGAAGGCGATATAGAAGGAGACGAACAATTGTAAAAGGGCTTAATGATCTATTTCAAGCTGATCTGATAGAAATGCAGCCATATGCGAAATTTAATAGGGGTTTAAGATATATTTTAATGGTAATAAATGTGTTTTCTAAATTTGTATGGGCAGAACCTGTAAAATCCAAAACTGGTAAAGATGTAGCAGCTGCAATGAAAAAAATTCTATTAACTTTAAAAACTCCCCCAACAAATCTGAATACTGATCAGGGTAAAGAATTCTTTAATCAAGACTTTCAGAAACTTATGGAGCAGTTCAAAATTAATCATTACAACACATTTTCTAATATGAAAGCTAGTATTGTAGAGAGAGTAAATAGAACGATAAAAAACAAAATGTGGAAAAAGTTTAGTTTACTAGGTAATTATAAATGGATCAGCTTTCTTAAAGAAATAATTACAGAATACAATAATACTAAGCATTCAACAATCGGAAAAAAACCAAACGAAGTTAACAAAAAGAATGAAATGGAAATCTTAAAATCAGCTTATACTCATAGGAAAACTGTGGATCCCAGATCACCAAAATTTCGTGTCAGTGATAGAGTACGAATAAGCAAGATTCGCGAACAATTTTCTAAAGGTTACACGCCCAACTGGTCAAACGAAATTTTTCAAATAAAAAAAATCCAGCTTACTAATCCAACAACGTATTTGATTCAAGATGGAAATGGGATAGATATTCAAGGAGGTTTCTATGAAGAAGAACTTCAAAAAGTAAGACACCCAAATGTATATCTGGTGGAAAAAGTGTTAAGAAAGAAAGGAAACAAAGTATTTGTAAAATGGTTAGGATTAGATAAATCTTATAACTCTTGGATCTTCAAGAGAGATGTGATGTAATAGTAATTAATGCTGTAATAATAATTGATGTTTGTAATAAAAAAAATGATTTTTTATATATATTTGTTTTATTTAAAAATAAGCTTATTACATAAACATTTTTTTAAATACAATATTCCTATAATCAGAGTCTAATATGGGATTTAAAATTTCTTCAGTCAATTTAATCCTTCTTCTAAAATGTTTTTGATTTATAAACTCTTCAGAAGTCATACGAGCTTTTCTGTAGGCGAAGTTCCAAGCAACCATCAGATGAATTTGGTTTCTTGATTCATCAATAGATACTGTCTTCTTCATAATAGTGCTTAGACTTTAATTTTTGTTCTAGTTCTTCGGGATGATTCAACAGCAGTTCCAGCATGGAGCACACATTTTCACTATTTAGATTTTGTTTTGGAGAAAGGACATTATATATTTTGTCAAAAGAATCTCCGTCGTAAAAATTGTTATTTCTAAAAACGTTGAAATAACGTCGAAAGTTTTGTTTTTGTAAAACATTTAGTCTATATTCTATAAGTGGAATTTGTTCCCATAGTCTGCACACAGTTTCATTTCCATAGTAAATAAAATCACAGCTTTTCACAATCTTCACTATTGGTAATTCACCAATCTTTTCAAAATGAATAGATAAATTTTGCAAATATATCGGTTCATTGAAAACATTTGGTGAAAACATATAATTTGTTATAACTCCTTGATATTGCAATAAGTTCTTCCAATCATCTTCATTTAATATCACAGACTGACCATTTTTACCACCAAGTTCAATGCATGGTAGAAAATCACTTTCCACCCACAAACCAATCACAGCATATTTAGAGTTAGAATTATTTAAATTATATTTTGTAGAATTTATAATTGTTTTTTTTATTTTCTTTTTTAATGGTGAATTTTCAAATATATTTTTACTCTGATTACTGAACATTTTAAATGATGTATTTCAAAAACTAACTGGCTATCTGCTTGCTCTCAAAAAACTAACTATCAATCCGTTTGCTCCTAAATTTTATACATTTTCCCTCTCCTCTCAAGTGGAGGGGTAAACTTATTTTCCCTCTCCATTTAAGAGGAGGGGATAAACTTTAAATGTCTTTATACTAACGAGAATCAATAAAAAACAAAATTTATATTATTTTTTTAACATTTATTAAATATTTTTATAGATATTTTTTCATGAAATACAATAAAATTAAACATGTACAAATAAATATTGATGCTGTAAATATAATAACAAATATATAACAACAGACACAATGACAAGATTCTTCTTTTTTATTATTGAAAGGAATCCAATCTGAATATTGTAATGGTTTGTTTGTCATGGAATATTTAATTTTTATGTATGTATTTTCACACAAAGCAGAATCAGTTACATTATAGGTAAAAAAGTGTGAATTTCCAACAAGATATGTCATTTTCATCTGTTTGTAGCAGTCGGTTTCATTTTTGAGGGCATTTATACATATATCAGCCCTAACTGTATTAGGAATGTAATTTACATATATCACATTTCCAACAAGGGAAACTAAAACTATTAAAGATGCAGCAGTCATTGTTGTAATATTACTAACAAATAATGGTATTTCTATACAATATATATATATATGTTTTTGGATTCAGTTCCCCCTCCAACTTTTAAAGCTTCAAAAACGACTTACATAATTTATCATCATATAAAATGATGTCTTTATAAAGATGAAAAATTACTAGGAGTAGTTAATTCTAATCGCGGTTTTTTATTTTTAGATCCATTTTCGTTTCCAGAACTTAAAAAAGTTAGAGTATCATACATCATTTTCATATCTTTATCAAAAAAATCTGTTTCCAAAATATCCTTATGTCCCCATGCAAGAGTTTTTGTGGAATTTGGTATACAATATCTTTTATCATCATGAGTTGTTAATGCCAATTTATTTAACAAATTAGTGTATATATTATGCATATCTGACTTGAACACATACATGGTGCAGAATATTTTGTCACCTTTCTCAACAACATCTTTATAATCTGATAATGTTAATTGATTTTTTATACATGATCTACTAACGCCTTTTGCTTTTTTATCTACACTATTTTTGGATTTTATACAATATGCTTTAGCACCAGTTCCATAAAAACTTTCAATGGGAATCCCTTTGTACTCATCTTTAAATTTACCAACAACTGATGTTGTAATAGGCATGCAATGAATATTTTGTTCAGAAAAATTAGAAGTATCAAATTTATCCAGATTTAGCTTCATATCTTCATAAAAGTTTTGGGTCTGAACTTCAAGAATTAAGGAATCAGTATCCGTATATAATAAATTTAAATTATTACCATATTTTACTTTTAAATACCCATAATAAAAATTATACATTACAGTTTTTGCAATATCCAGAATACTCATCCCAACATAAATTGGTTTATTGTATTCAATGCAAACCTGTTGAAGTTGAAGAGCAACTAGATTTTCAGAGAAAATTTTAAAATCCTTTAATTGAGGTTTAGAAATAAGTTTTTCGGCACTAAATTTATTACCCTGTCTTTCCCATTGAGATACTAATTTAATATCTGCTCGCCTATCAACATTTTCCATGGTTTTACCGAAAATTGAATTATTTGCCAATTTATAACAATTTTTATCAAATTTATTTTTAGATAAATTTCGTAAATTTGTATTTAAATCTATATATTCCGCTAACCATGGTGATTGTGTAAACTTAACTGCTCTGTGTATTTTTATGATTTTGAGTCCAAATTGTAGACATTGTTTCAGATATCGGTAGTGAATGATATAGTTATATTTATTATGTAAGTTTGGAATTAATTTTGAGTGGTTTGAAATTGGTGGTGTATATTGTTCAGGACAAAATGGGAAATCATTATGACTATCATGTAAATAATTTGGATATTCTAAATCAACTTCAAATATGTATCCTATAGATGATGTATCTGAAAGTTCGGATATATTTAAAGTTTCTATTTCGAGCTTAGGTACCCAAGCAAAATTTTTTTCAGGCAAATATTGTTTCATAGCATAACCATACAAATTTGTGGCGTCTAAGTAAGCGATATATGTTGTAGGTCTTTCAGGATTAAAATTTTCTAAGAATGGATTATTTGCTTCAGATTTGCGTTTGGAACAAGTGCTAACCCCACCACGAACACCTTTTTTGAAAAAATGAAGCATATCTGGTTCCGTTAATAATTCTAATTCTACATTAGTTAATTTCATCATTGCATCCCAGCACATAGAAGGGCTAGTAACATAATTAACAGGATCTAACTTATAGGTTTTAATACATGTGGATCTATAATTTTCAAAAACATCAGCCAAAAGTAAAACATCTGATTTTAAGTAAATATCGGAATAAGCCCCTATTGTAGAACACTTAAATAGATTCCACACTTCTACAGCGCGATTGTAGTCTTGAGGAGAGATATTTTCATCGGTTAAGTTATTATAAAATTTATCAATCAATGGTAGAGATTTCTCATTTAATTTTTCGTTGGAATCTATGTAAGAGTATGGAAATACCCCTTTTTGTCTAATGTATCGAAATTCATCAGCATTTGAGAAAAACTTTTTAATTTCAAAACATTGTGAATCTTGTAGAGTTTGTGATAGTGACTCTAAAGACTCTGGGAGAAATTGAAAAGAATCTATAAAGCGTAGTCGCAAAGCAACTGGTTTCCGCTTTTCTGACACATCAACGAAAATTTCCTTACTAAAAGAAATATACTTTTCTTTATTTTGAGCTATAACACTAATATTTTCTTTATTATAGCAAAGCGATTTAATAAATAGGTGAGAATCATAGTTTTTTAAATTATGCAATACTATTGGTATATATTTTGGAGGTTTAAAATGCAAATTGCATATTGAGTGGGCGGCTCCTCGATATTTACCTGTAATATGACAATGATCCCTACACTTTATGAAATTTCCTTTTGAAAAAGGTTTTTCACATACATAACAAATGCTAGAATTTTCATATTCAATCTGTTCCACAGATGATAAATCTTTCAATGGTACTTGATATTTTAAATATTTTTTATAAATTTCTTTTACATCATTTTCAATGTATTCAATAAATTTTATAGCACAATCTGTACCTCTATAAAGTTTAAGACACACAACATTCTCATCAAATGATGATTTAATATAATAAGCAAATGAATAGGGTATATGTTCAGCAGTTTTAATAGTATATGAGGTTGTCGAATCAGGTGTAGATTGTTGGCACTCAATGTTTTTCAAATAACATTCAAAATCGGCATAAATAACAAAAGGAGCTTTATACTGTTTCTGAATATTTTGAAACTTTAATATATTTGCAGGAATATAATTGCCAAATTTATCCAAAATCAAATTATCTGAAGGAAGCTCAATTCGAACAAAACTACAATCACGTTCTAAATGTGTGTTAAGTTTTTCATATGTTCCAAAATATTGAAGGCATCCATCACATAAGTATTTTTTTATTTTCTTTTTTGATAATTGTTTGGATACCAAGCAACCTAAATCCTTTATCCAACAGTAGTGGTTATTTCCATCATCAGAACTTATTAAAAGCAAATTAATATGTAATTTTTTCTTTTCATTATTATAATGTAAAGGACCGACAATCTCATATACCTTTTTATTATCCCTTAAAAATTTTTCAACTCCATATACATTTATGGACAAATTATTTTTTTCCTCAAACTTTTTTATATCTAATAATTTTACTGGAAATTCAATACCTGTAAAATCGAAAGCGTCTCTGAAGTCTGGATATGATGAGGTCTTTCGAGGATTACCGGTTGGCTGGTATGCTGCTGAAACCACTGCCCAGGCGAAACAGCAATTGTCCTCATTCATCACATTCACTATTGATTTAGAAAAGTGATGCATCTTAATGTAGGAGGAGGCATTCAATGGGTTGTACTTATTGATGTTGACTTCCAAATGCAGAATTCTTTGTAGAGCCCACCCTGTAATAGGAATTAAAAAATTAGTTCTGAATAATATTTGTTAGAGATGTACAAGTGATATTAAGAAAACTTAGCTCTTGAGATTAAGAAAACTTAGCTCTTGAGATTAAATAATAATTACCTGAGTCTCTTTCCGGCAATTCATCTGCTTTGGTTTCAATAATCTTGAATAAATCATCGTAAAGCTGTTGTAGATCAGTTGTATGGGTTACAATGAAGAACGGTGTATTAAATGACTTAATTGAAGTAGAGGTTAAAGTTGGAGAATAATATATTCCAAATAATTCCAAATTTACTTTAGCACATGTAAATTCTTGTTGACGCTGGCGTATTAATGTTTGCACTTTATTACCAACATCTTGCTGAAACTTTTTGATGTCGATGTGATAATTCTGCGAATATATTCTGTAGGAAGCTATTCGACATTTAAATGCACTCCTGATAATGTCAATTCCATTTCCATATTTTATGCAGCTCCTGTTTTTATGAATATTTGTCCTCAAGTGTGTGCTCCAGGAATTAGATTTGACATTTACTTCACAATCTTGGCAAAATCGCATTGGAGGTCTTGAAAGTAGTTCATCAACTGAAACAATTATTATTTTTTAATTCCTCTGTAAACCTTTATTAATAATAAAAAGAAAAATTAAAAGGAAAATTATAGCTAAATATGTTATAAAAAAATACTTACGATTAATTATATAATCTTCCAAGTTAAAGGTGTTTTCGTTATTAACAACATTTTCTCGAAGGTGGCGTACAATATGTGATTTTCTTTTAAATTCTCTTAAGCAGTGTGTGCAAAGGAGAGTCATTTTAAAATGGAATCGGTTAGGGTCGTGTCGCTTTTAAATAAATACAATTTCGATCTATCAAGACCCAATGACATAGAATAATTAGCAATTTTTTCAGCTCGCGCAATTTAGAAAACTTTTGGATTTACTTTTGAATTAACTTTTGGATTCACTTTTTAATTTGAAGAAAAACATGGATTTTTTTTAAAAAATATATTTCCCAAATTTAAAAGAAGATCGCCTTGTCGTTGAATACAATTTTTAACGTCTTTTAAAGTCGAATTAGATAAATTATTACATATATTATCTAAGTTTAAATAGGAATAAACCATTGACTTAAATCTAGATGTGGCACACCTTGTTTCATTCCTATTTAAGCTCGGCTTAGTTTTCTTATGTAGAAACTTATCTAATTCTCCAATAGCGACTTTATTTGTTGGATTGATTTTCGGAGCTGTTGTTACAGCGACTGGTAAAGAATTTTTTGAAATTTGTGCCCCTAAAGTTTGGGAACTAGAAATATCACCGTCCAATTTTGACTTTTTTAAATCTGAACAATCATTTGTTTCTGATAAAGAACGTTTTTTGGGTAAATTTTTTTCAATTAAATTTTTTTCAATTAAATTTTCAGAACTTTGTTCTAAATTTAGGCCAGAAGGATTTTTCAAAAATTGATTTTGATTACAGGAAGAAATTAAGGGACATTGAGGCTGCTCATCTTCAAAATTTTCAGTATAAGTATATACCTCAATGTCCCCCACAATTTCGCCACAACTCAAATCAAAAACATCTACCGAATTTACTGAATTTCTGGTATAGCCAAATTTGGATGGTTGTTCAAACCCCTGAATAAAATTTTGATCCAACCCTTCAATTAAATTTTGATCCAACACTTTAATAAAATTATGCTGAGCTTTGGCTGAGACGTTTATAACAGTCTCAACGCTGTCGTTGGAATCCTCTGATGAATCTGACGATGCATCTGAAATTGGCGAATAGTGGGGGCGATAAACCTCTTCCATATTATTTTTCGAAAAACCCCCAATGCCAATCCTCTTATCATTATTTAAAGCTCCCTCGTTACCAACCCCATTATTATTATTGTTTAAAACCCCCTTATTATTTTGTTCCTCACAGCTCTCAAAAGTCTCCTGATATTCCACATCACCCTTATTTAAATTTTGCCCTGAGCTATTTTCACAAATTTCACCCCCTTCTAATATATCTAAAAGTTGTTCCAAATTATATCCCTCATTTATTTCAGAATTGTTAATTAAATTTTTCCTTAATATATCATTATTTAAATCATCGAAATTAATTGTTTCAAGAGGTTCTTGAGGAATATCAGGGATAATAGATTCATCCAAAACTTTTAAGAGCTGTGTCAAAATATCGCTTTCACCAATTTCGGAAGAATCGCCAGATTCAGATGAATTGTTAAATGTATTAATATCAATTTCCCTAAATTTAATATCTAGCTCCTCGTCGCTTAGCCCACAAAATGAACAATCAATCAAATCATGCACAAGGCAAGCATCGTTTAAATCGAAGGCTGTTAAGTCGATGTTTTCAATTTTTACATTTAAAAATGACATTTTAAATTATAAATTAAAAAATAAAAAAATTATGAATCAATAAAAAAATCAAAAAATCAATAAAAAATCAATAAAAAAAATCCACAAAAATGAAAAAATCAATCAAAAATTGGCTTTTAAAAGATGAAATAAAAATGAATTAAAAATCCAAAGTATTAAGTCAAAAATATTAAATCAAAAATATGAAATCAACAATACAAACCAAATGAAAATTAATAATATGTCACTACGTCACACGAAATAAATCCGACTATCAAGATATATTAAAATCGATTCGATAATTTTACAAGCGTACGCTAATAGCGAGATGTAAACTGAAGAGACGCTTCGTACCCAGCCGCCTTTTAAAGCAGCCAAGAGCCTGGTACCGGCTGGTACGGCGTGGCACTGCATGGTACGACGGGAACCGTGAGACCGTGAACTCGAGAGAGGTCGTTCAACGGTCGTAAGTTGTTTTGTTCTTAAGAAAATGACGAGTAAAGAGGAGAAGAAGAAAAAAAAAAAAGTTGTTTTTTGGAATAATATAAAAAACATTTTTTTTTTTTTTTTAATTTTTTTTTTTTTTTTTCCGTTTTTTATATTATTCCAAAAAACAACTTTTTTTTTTTTTTTCCTTCTCCTCTTTACTCGTCTTTTTCTTAAGAACAAAACAACTTACGACCGTTGAACGACCTCTCTCGAGTTCACGCTATCTTTGCCTTCTTCTTCTTCTCATTCTTCGGACTGGTTTTGCCGCTGGAGGTAGGAAAAGTGGTATTTCAGTATTGTATATAAGGATTTACAGCGTCTTGACTTAGCATTCATTAAGTTTAAAGTCTCAAAATGAGTACGTTCATAATTATAACACTACAAGACTTTCTGGGAATCTTGGAAAATCAGATTAATCTGATGGATCGTCAGAGTCCAAATTCCGAGAACACGGTGATGTGGCCGCCACCATCAGAGGCTGACTATTTAGATGAAGAATTTATCAACATGTTTGAGCCAGACCTGGATCCCGAGCCTATCGCCTTTGAGTGGGATCCAGACCGAGCAATGGATCTTCAACCTTTGATGATGGAGCAACAACAGCCTATGGAAGAAGATCGGCCACAACCTATGGCAGAGCAGCAGCAGCAAGCTATGGCAGAGCCGGAGCAACAGCAAGCTATGGCAGAGCCGGAGCAGCAGCAAGCTATGGCAGAGCCGGAGCAGCAGCAAGCTATGGCAGAGCCGGAGCAGCAGCAAGCTATGGCAGAGCCGGAGCAACCTCTGGCAACCCCAAAACAGAGATACGATCGAAAATGCAAGAGGCCGATACCGGAGAGAAGACAGAGATACGATCGAAAATGCAAGAGGCCGATACCAGAGCAGCAGCAAGCTATGGCAGAGCCGGAGCAACCTTTGGCAACGAAAAGACAGAGATACGATCGAAAATGCAAGAGGCCGATACCAGAGCAGCAGCAAGCTATGGCAGAGCCGGAGCAACCTTTGGCAATGAAAAGACAGAGATACGATCGAAAATGCAAGAGGCCGATAAATTATAAATTATAATTTATAATTTACGGCAATCTCTGGTGGGCAACAACATCTCTGGTGGGCAACAACATCTCTGGTGGGCAGCCACAATCTCTGGTGCATCAGCAGCAACCGATGGCAAAGCAGTAGCAACCTATGGCAAAGCAGCAGCAGCAGCAACCTATGGCGAACAGCAGCAACCTATGGCAGAGCCGCAGCAGCAGCAGCAGCTTCTAGTGGTCAGCAGCAACAGATGGTAAAGCAGCAGCAACCTATGGCAGAGCAGCAGCAGCAACCTATGGCAGAGCTGGAACAGAGATCCATCCCAAAATGGTACTTGGTATTATGATTTATATATGTATATATGTATTTATCTATTTATGTATATATGTATATTTGTATTTTAATTTAGGAATAATAAAAAACAAAATCGTTGAGGAAAAATTTTTTTCTATTTCACACCTAATAACCAAGTTTCTTCAACTTTAAAGAATTATTATTAATAGGATGATAATATATATTTTTATTTTTTTACAAGCATAGTAACGAAAACTAGTTTTTTTTTTTAACTTGGCAGAATTATTCTACATGGAAGAATAAATCATAAGCTCGATTTTCAGAGAATCTTATTTAATCAAACCTAATTGTTCTTTATCTTATATATTAATTCTTATTTAAATATCTTAGTTGACATTTTAAACTTAATATTACAAACTACTAGGGTGCATGAATAAATTCAAGTGAAGTATCAAATTTATTTATTTAAAATTCAATTTATCAATAGGATTGATGGTGCATATTATGTAGAAAAAATTATTCTACACTGAAAGAACAAAATCATTAATTCTTGGAATCTAAATATAGACAAATTTCTATTTATTTACATGGTACCCTTATATTTATTTAACTTAAACTTAATATATATCTTATAACTTATACCTTATATCTTATAACTTATATCTTACAACTTATATTTTATATAAAATTTTATTTAAATTAGTTGGCATTTTAAACTTAATATAAAAACTACTAGGAATAAATTCAAGTGGAGTATCAAATTCATTTATTTGAATTTATGCATATTATTTGAAAAGAATTATTCTATACTGAAAGTACAAAATTATAAATTCTTTCAATGGGAATAAATACAAATTCTTATCTATTCACATCATTCCCTTATATTTATTTACATAGTTTTTTACATTTATTTAACTTAGCAGAACAAAATCTAAATTCTTATAAAATATTTTAAACTTAAACTTAATATAGTCCATAGTGCATGAATAAGTGCAAGTGAAATAAATTTATTTAAAATTTGATTTTTCGATTAGATGGTTTTGCATATTCTTTAGTTCTGGTTTGTTACATATTATACATGCTTGTGAAGGAGTTGTTATGAATAAATCGTTTTCACACGTGTTGCATTGCAGATCTTTTTCGCAACATATAAAGGATCGTTTATAGTGGCTATTAACAAAATTATTTTTCCCATTTGGGCAATTTAAAGCATGTATATAGTAACATTCACAACATAAATTATATGCACCGCCAGAAGATGAAATAATTACGACATAAGATTGAAAAACGCACACTTCTCGCGTAAGGTAATTTGGTGTCAATGTATCACTTGCATTTATTTTTGCCACTTTCACGAGCCCCTCTTCTCCACACCCGTTTGGAACGCCATTATCCTCTATCCCATCATCTTCTTCATCTTCATCGTCGTCTTCGAAATTATTTCGATCAATAGTGATCAGAGAATCCTGTCTTGCGTGAAACTTTCCTCTTCCAGCCAAGTTAAAATGAGTTGTTTCATCTTTGTACATTGACTGGATCGTTTCATCGCAAGCAGAATCTAAATATACATGTGTCTGATCCATTTCGAAGACTGTCCGATGAAACTCGATTCACTTGTTCACACTATTTTTTAATTTTACAACACTTTTCAATTGATAATGGCGGGCCGTCTATGTGGTGTTGATATAGTGGATAGTGTTTAAAACACGGCAAATTTAGCTGCAATTCTTCGTCACTTCTATAATTTTCCGGCAACCTGTTCCAAATTTGTTGTAAACTTAGTGAATCGACGAATGTTTTCAAGTAGTTGATGGGAAAGAAGGCCAAGTCTTGATCTTCAAAATCGGTAAGATTTTTTCCGTGTTTTTGGTAGGAAATTATTACTTGGCCTACACGTTCAATGAGTTGCTGTTGTTGTTGTTGTTGGTCGCTATTTGACATCGCGCACGAATGACTGAAGTTCGCTCAGATTCGATCGTTTAAAATACCAGCTCCCCTCCAACTGCTACCAGCTCCCCTCCAACTACTGTGGTGGTTAGGAAGGAGGTAGGAGGTGGAGCAAAAAGAGGCGGAGTTTATGAAACCAATCGGAATAGGGGGCGAACTTGGGCAGCCAATCAGAAACAAGGTCATTCTTGGCTGACCAATCAAAAAAGTGGTGGGGGGGGTCAACTAGAAGCCCCCTATTCCCACTACTCATATGTCATGATCGGTAATATGCATTGATCAAACGCTCTTTTCTTAAGGTAAAGTGGCATTCTGGATTTGAAGATGATGGAGTTTCGTCCGAATGCTGACCACGCCAGTTTGATTCTTCTGTTAATTTCTGGAAGTAGTGAACCCGACTTGTGTATAAGTTGACCCAGGTATACATATTCATCTACTACTTTCAGCGTGGTTTCGTTTATCCTTATTTCAATGTCTCTTATTACTTTTGTTTTTGCTAGGTTCATCTTTAAGCCAACTCTGTTACTGGCAATGTTCAGATCATTAATTTGTTCCTGCAGTTCTTCAGGATTTTTAGCAATCAGAACGATGTCATCAGCGAATCTTAAGTGGTTTAGATATTCACCGTCTATACATAGACCTTTATTTTCCCAGTCTATTTTGCGGAAGATACTTTCTAGAGTTGCTGTAAATAGCTTGGGGGATATTGCGTCACCTTGTCGGACTCCTTTCTGAGTTGGAAATTCTGGGGTATCTTTGTATACATTTACTCTAGCTGTGGCCTCTCTATATATGTTGGCTAGCATTTCTACGTAAGGCTTATCCACTCCCTGGTCGACTAGAGCTTCTATAACTGCTCTTGGGTATATTGAGTCGAATGCCTTTTCAAAGTCTACGAAAGCTAATGTCAGTGGCAGATCATATTCTTTTGTTCGACTCATAATTTCTCGTAGTGTTTGAATATGATCCATTGTGCTGAAGCCACTTCTAAAGCCTGCTTGTTCTCGAGGTTGAGCAGCATCAAGTGTGTTCTGTATTCTGTTGTTAATTATTTTTGTGAATATTTTGTATATTACTGGTAGCAAGCTAATTGGTCTGTAATTTTTAAGGTCCTCTTTGCTACCTTTCTTGTGGATTAGGATTATATTAGCTCTATTCCACTGTTTCGGAATGCGTCTTGATTTTAGGCAGTTTGTGTATATGTTGGCTAAGATTTTCCAAGTTGAGTTTCCGGCGTATTTTATGAGTTCAGATGTGACACCGTCATTCCCAGCTGCCTTGCCGTTCTTCATGCTCCTAAGAGCTGCTTCTACTTCCTCCACAAGAACTTCTGGAACATCTTCTTGTGCTGTAGTTGTCTCTTCCTCTACTTCCTGATGTGCCGGTATTTTGTATAAGTCCTCATAGAATTTGGTTATGATTTTTATTATTTCATCCCTGTTTGTTATTCTTTCATTTCCGTTCACCAGTGCTATTATTTGTTTCTTACCGATGGTTAATGCGCTTTTTGTCTTCTTATAGCTCTTATGATTTTCGATTGCATCTTCCACAAGCCTTTCGTTATAGGATTTTATATCTTCTGCAATCTTCTTTCTTATCGTTTTGCACAGCTCCCTGTGTTCTATTCGGTTTATGTTCGAGCTGATTTTCATTTGTCTTCGTTGTTTCAGAAGAGCTCTCGTTTCATCGGAGAGTTTTCTATTGTGGTTACGTGGTTGTGGTTCTCCAATTTCCTTGGCGCAGTTTAGGATCGTTTCCATCAAGTGTGAGCCATCTGTTGCGTCTTGTAGTTTTTCATTAATTAGGTCTTGATATTGTTCTGAGTTGTTTCGTAAGTTAGCGATATTTATTCTAGATGTTGGTTTTCGTATTAATTTTATTCTTTCTAATTTTGTATTGAGAACTACTCGAGCTCTGATTATTCTGTGATCACTACCTGTTCGAAACTTATTAAGAACGCTTACATCTTGTAGGGTTGTTATGTTGTTGGTTAGGATGAAATCAATTTCATTTTTAGTTTTTCCGTCAGGACTTATCCACGTCCATTTTCTATTTGGATTTTTCTTGAAGTAGGTGTTGCCTATTGATAGGTTCTGGAAATGTGCGTATTGAACCAGTCTTTCACCTCTTTCGTTTCTATCCCCAAATCCGAAATTTCATATACATTGTTCTAAATTGGCCCTTTTCCCCACTCTAGCATTGAAGTCTCCTATTATATACTTAAATTGACTTTTGTTCTTATTTAGCACCTCCGTTATTTCATTGTAGAGTTCCTCTATACTTTCATCTGGGTATGAGATTGTTGGTGCGTATACTTGTATAATTTGAATGGTGTATCTTTTTGATAGTCGGAGAGTTAGGCTAGCTACTCTATCTGAGGTGTTGGTGATATCGACTATCCTATTTTTCCATTTCTTATTGATTAGGAATCCTACACCACTCGTTCGGCCATTTGTTGTACCTTTGTGATAGAGGATATTGCCAGATTTAAGTTCAATGAGATCTTCGTTTTTCCGTCTTACTTCGCTGATGCCTATAATATCCCATTTAATATTAACTGCTTCATTCTCTAACTCAGTGATTTTGGTTTGGTTCGATAGCGACCTGCAGTTATAGGACGCTATGTACAAAGTTGTTGGAACAAGCGAATTTTTGCCTCCCCCAGAATCCTCGAGGCAGACCTTATTCAAGGTGTGGGATTTGATACCCACCTGGGGTACACTGTCCGTATTTGTTTTCAAACTCGCCATTTTTTAAGGGGTTGTGAGGCATACCTTATCACGCTGCCTCAATGCGGGTTGATAAGGGGCAAGTGTTGTCGTCTATTGGCTTTTGCCATTTACCAACAGACCATTGTTCCCCCGGATTTTTCTGAACTTTTTTATTTATGAAAAAAGCCCAGTGTCGGGCCCAGGATTCGAACCGGGGACCTCCTGGTTGGAAGTCCAAGCTCTTACCAACTGAGCCAATCGGGGGGTATATATATATATATATATATATATATATATATATATATATATATATATATATATATTGGCGACGACTGGAGAGAGTGAAGAACCCATCGGAAGCCCGTTGCCCTGAGCGTAAAACTTGTCCTTTACTTACTGCGTAGTGCTTACTTTCAAGTACGCAAAAAGGGAAAACGTCGAGATCAGGTATTGCAGAACACGCCTGGGATAAACAACACCATATAAAATGGTCTGAGGCAGCGGCAATATATATGGAACCCAATATGAAAAAAAGAAAATTTATAGAAGCAGCATACATTAAAAACAATAACGGAATCTTCAGTAAACCTAGTGTTGAGATACCTATTCTTTGGTAACCACTGCTTTGTAACATCAAATCATTGCGGTGTGTACAGTGAAGCGAAACATTGCGCTTCAATGAACACAATCTCTATATAAGCTCGTAGTCTAAGACAAAACATTCAGTTTATACTTGATAACGATTAGAGACAATGCAAGTCCGACCACATTTTAATCATCAAATTTTAGTTGGTTTCCGTTTAAACAAGTACTATTTCTATAGAACGATTCCTAGCCAAGAGGAAAAATCCACCACCATGGAGGGTTTTCAAAAAGAGGTCCTGTTAAACAGCATCTAATTTATTGATAAAACTATAATGTAACATATAGGCCAAAACTAAGAACTATTTTATATGTGCAATAGTCGCTTCAAAAAAAAATCATTTTTTACCTATTTTTTCTATCTCTAGGGCAGCCCAGCCCCTTAAGATAATATTCGCTATTTAATTTGTTATAATCTAGTGTATATATCTAAGCTACCAAAAGTAAAAGAGAGGAATACTCAAAATAGTTTATTTCTACCATTAAAAACAGACGCTTTAACTAAATTCAATTCTAAAACTGCTACTGTTATCAAGATTAATCTTTACTTTAACTGTTAAATGATCCAAATAATGGATTTCGTACTTGGAGCTTTAAAGACGGCAGACTCGTATTATTTTAAAACAGCTCTTAAGAAAAAGAAAAAATCACACTGATTTAAGCAGATTGGGATAAAGATGCGGTATTTTATGCAAATTGTTTAGAAAATCGAATGTTCTTTAAAAAAGTTTTTGAATATTCAATTTTGTACCTATTTAAATAAGAAGAGTAATAATTTTTAGATATCTTTTAATAGCAACATTTAATGACGGGATAAGCAATTTTTCTACTGGAATTATATAATTTGGATTTTTTAGTTTTAAAATGCTTTTAGAGAATAGTGCTCAAAAATGATATTTATAAGCCGGTGACATCACAAAAGTACAGTATGGCAAGCGAAAGTAAGTTATCAACGGGGAGGGGGGAGACATCAGCAACATTCCGATTTCTAGTGGAAAAGGCAGGGTCAGGTCTATTTTCCTGAATTTGAAGCTCTTGAAGAGGGTGGAGTGATCACATAAAAGAAAAGTTTCGACAGGGGAGAAGTATGCTGCGAGCAGCATACCCATTCCTAGTATAAGAGGCAGAATCTGGGCTATTTTCCTGAATTCAAAGCTCTTGCAGGGAGGGGGGCGATTACAAGAAGAAAAAATTTTCCACGGGAGGGGGGAGAGTGCTAGCAGCATACACATTCCTAAAATAAAATGAAGAATCGGTTCTATTTTCCTGAACTCAAAGCTCTTGGGAATAGGAGGGGCGATCGCAAGCATACACATTTCTATACTCTATTCAAGAACTAGAGAGGGTAATAAAATTGTTACCGAAACCTCCAACGTACCTGCTCTAGTGCAGCAGGTAATTAAGGACTGCCGCAAATCTAATTACATTTAAATATTATAAGCTTTCATAAATTTACTGCAACAATAAAATTTTTGATAGTTCAAATTAATTTCTGTCAGTGTGTCCTTAGTGATTTATCATGTTTGTGCTTGTTTTTATATATTATTTGAGATTAGTGAGATATCCAAAAGATATGGCTTCCACGAATGTTTATGATGCCTTAAGATATCAGTATCTAGATAATAATAGTAAAAGCTCTATTGAGATGTGTTCCAACATGACAGGAGTTGGAAAATTTACTATGTACCAAATACTGAAGCAGAAAAAAACAACTGGAATTGTTAGTACTCCCAAGCTCTATTCGATCACAGGCAAACGAAAAACCTCGTTGGAAGAAGAGATGTAAACTGCAATAAAAGGAGTTATGCATACATTTTATTATGAGAAGTAGATCCCAACCGTCGGCAAAACTCTAACTAAAATCAGTGAAGATCGGGATTTACCTGAAATTAAAAGAACTGAGCTCTAGAAATTGCTCAAAGAACTTAATTTGTGCTGGGAAAAACCAGATAGAAAATCTGTTCTTATAGATCGCTCGGAAAATGTCCGTTGGAGAAGGAAATATCTCTCTCAAGTAAAAGATAGAGTGGCTAGAAATAACATAACTTACCAAATTAGTAATGTAACTGAACTTTTGAAAGATTTTTTTGAATAAAATTAGTGCAAAAAAATTGGGAAAAATCCATATAATAATAGAATAAAAGAAAATGTGGAAACTCGATCCATGATCGGTGAGATAGAGGAACCAATTATAATTAATTTGAGCGAAGATAGCTTCACTGACTTTGATTACGAATTAGATACGTAATGTTTACCAGCGTAAACACAATTTGTTATTTAAATTTTCTGTCACCTATAAAAATTAAATACATTTGAATCCATTTTTAGTGTTTAAGTTTAATTCTACAGATGGTTTAAGAAATAAATAAACTGAAACGTCAAATATTCCAAAAATGTTTTTAATTAATAATAAAATGACCGATAGCCCCAAAAAAATTTAATATTATATGGACAAATTTATTTTTTTATGTATGTTTGTTTAACTTCTTGTATTTTTGACAATGGGTATTTTGTAAGTATTTAAATTATAACTTGGAATTTTTTGAGAAAAAAAGGCTACATTTTAGTCTGTGCCTAAAACGGTTTCTATGTCAAAGTTAAAAATAATTAAAATACAGTTGTGATTTGTGTTAAATATGTCAAAATTATGTATATTTTCTAATGTATGTGAATAATTAAGAAATCATAAGAAATAAAATAATATTATAAAAACTTTTTATTTTAAGTTTATTACCGAAATAATATTCTATGCCAGAAACACTTAGTGATAAAATAAACCTCCTTCCGATGTCTATGACAAGGATTAAAATCCTTTTTAACATTTCACACATCCAAATATCTATTGTTATCCAACCCAAATTGCCCACTATTATAGACTCGTATTTTTGATTATCAAATTTTTAACCTAATTCCTATGAAAAAAATATGTGTCTAACAGATTTTGCCAAAGACATCGAGCTAAAGAACATATGATAGTTTGCGAAGGAAAAAAAGGGTAAAAAATTATTTATTATTCTCTCTAGTTCTTGAATAAACTATTCAATAAGAGGCAAAATCGGATCTATTTTCCTGAACTCAAAGCTCTTGGGGGGGGGGGCATCGCCTCCACCGCCCCCCCCCCCCTGGATCCGCGCCTGGCTCTTACGGCATTGTGGAAAATAGTTATTCATACCTGTCAAAATTAGTTCAAACTGCAATTTAGTATTTAATAAAAATTATTACGGTTTGGCATGCTGAAAAAATGTATTTTGATACATAAGACATCTTCCTGTGTATATTTGCAACTTTGGACTAACGTTCCCAAAATTTTTAAACTCCTAGCATCAAAATCCAGATGCATCTAAATATTATAATACAAATTTTCATGAAATTTAGTACTCAAAATAATTTGGGCTAGCTAAATACAAATCTGGTTCGACGAAATAACAGCTGCTTAGTACGAACACAAGTACTACGAAAAATTCGTTACACTTCCACTATCCACTTATAAATTATACATAATCAAAATTATGAATATCGTAAAATAAAATATTGTTTTTAGATATTATCTTCAATTCTATTAAAAGTATCCATTTTTCGTCCTTTAAAAGCATAATATAAAATTTATCTAGTTAGTTTAATCTTATTAATTAATGTTTTAAATTTCATTAAAATCTCTTTATGGGATTTTATCGGAGTTTATGATTATCTTAATCACTTTATAGTCACTTACAATGTAAAAGATTGCTTTTAAGGCATAATAAAAGGGTGGTTTTTGTTTTTAATAATGGAAAAATGGTACGAAGAGAGAACAATTTTGTCCCAACCACTTGTATCTGAAGTAGAGGAAACTCTTACTGGGACTTCTCAGTTAACTACAAACGATGTCGAACTTTATAAGATATCAGCTGTTCTTAATATCAAAGCAAATCACACTGACAAGGATGGCAAAACTTCCGTTTTACGCAACACTAGAGAAAAGCGATATTTCGTTGAAGTTGTAGTTTCTCTTTTAACTCTTTTACTGAATATAGCTGAAAATAACAATCACATAGGGTGTTACTAAATAGATGATCCAAAATTTATCAACTTGAAATATTTACAAAACAGAAAAAAATAGAAATATTTTGATATTTTAAAATTATAAATAAAAAAGGGTTACTCATGTTATTTCTGATTGATTGTTTAAGTAATTTAGTCGGCTAGGATTGATGAGTCTTTACACTGTTGCATATTGACGTATAATTTCGCTAGTTAACAGGTAGGTTGCCTTATTTCGGTTTAATAGTTTGTTCTCTGGGATCGTTCGATCCTTCTAGGTGTCTAAGTAGGTCAGAGCTTCGACTTTGGAAATGATGTATGAGGCTGTTTCGTCATTTTTGTTACATAGCCTAAATTTTGGTTTATCATTATTAATGCCCATTGTGTAGATGTGTCCTTAAGTTGCAGTGACAAGTTTTTAGTCCTGTCACGTCTAATATATTGTTTGTTTAGCTTGTTAGATGGTTTGATCAGTAACCGTTTCTTTTGCCTGTGGCATGCAGTGTAGTTTCAATGAATTTGATGTTGCTAATGCCAAATACTGGTTTCAGTCCAATAAATGTGGTAGTAGGCCCTTGTCGGGCAAGTTTATCTCCTCTTTTGGCTAGGATATCTTTGTATTTTGATATCCATGCAGAAGACTTTGAAGAGAGTGGCAGAGTTGTTTAAATTTTATCTGATGGCATTCAATTCTTTTAATTCTGCTTTATTTTTAGAGAACATGGGAACCGTGCTGCCCCTGAAACATCTCGTCTTTCGGAAATAACTATCAATTATATGTATTCTTGCCTCAAATAAAGTAATATACTTTAGTGAAGTAATTTTTATCATAAGAAATTATTTACTTCACGATATCTCAATCAGTACAGGAAGTAAGAGTTTTTTCATACTGATTATCTTAGTAACATATCGACAACAAGTCTAGGATATGCTAATTATTTTGGTACTGTTAACAATTGTACCATATAAAGCAGGAGGAGAGTTGGCTATACGATCACTCTGTGGCTTCCAAGAATGTATTATTCAAAGTATGCGAGCTGGTTCGAATATTATTTTTTATAATCTACGGAATAAAAGTTTTTAAATACATCCTGACCCTATTTCTATTTTATCATTTTTGTTGAGAAAATCTGTACTTAGGTTATTTCATTCGATATATATGCTAAAGCTACTTTTTGCTTTTAGAAAATAGATCAACTCAAATATACCATATGTCCCCACCTTCTCAAAGAGAGGAACATGATATAAATCTATAATATGATCTTCTAGAAAATATATGTAAAAAATTTCAGGTTTGCTCAAAAAGACAACTCTTGTTTGTTCTACACAATTGTAGTCTATGCGTTTAAACATATTTAAGAATGAGTAGGCGTAACGTCTACATTAATCCTAAAAATAACCGCTTTTTTAATGTCAATATATCTTTATCCGCAGTATTATCAGTTTAGGAAAGAAAACAAATAAACCGCAAGCAATGAAAATGTTTTCTTTTTAACCGACTTCTAAAAGAAGGAGGTTCTCAATTCGTCGAGTATGTATTTTTTATGTATGTACACCGATTACTCCGGAACGGCTGCACCGATTTGAATTAAATTTTCAACGTTATGTTCAGAAAGTTACTGCGGTAGTCCCATATTTTTTTTAACGAAATTGGTTCAGTAAAATCCAAGATGGCGCTGACAATATGGCGGTCAAAAAAATTAATTTTCACCGATTTTCCCCAAAATTGGTATGGGGCAATCTTCAGGGTCGTACACAACGAATTTAAAATTATTTTTAAAAAATTCAATATGGCGGATCCAATATGGCGGACAAAAAAATTTAATTTGGTCCGATTTTCTTCAAAATTGGTACTGGGGAGTTTTCGGGGTCGCACATAACAAATCTAAAATTATTTTAAAAAAATTTAATATGGCGGATCCAATATGGACGACGTAAAAATCAATTTTGTCCGATTTTCTCCAAAATAAGTATGGGGGAGTTTTCGGGGTTGCACATAACGAATCTGAATTTACTTTTAAAAAATTCAATATGGCAAATTTAATATGGTGGACGAAAAAATCAATTTTGACCGATTTTCTCCAAAATTGGGATGGGGAAGTTTTTGGGGTCGCACACAACGAATCTGAAATTATTTTTAAAAAATTCAATATGGCATATCCAATACAGCATATTAAAATTAATTTTGTCCGATTTTTTTCAAAATTGATATGAGGGAGTTATTCGGATCGCAAATTACGAATCTGAAATTATTTTAAAAAAATTAAATATGGCGGATCCAAGATGGCGTATTAAAGATTCTACATTTTTCGATTGTGTCTAAAATCAGTACTGGAGGATTTTTGTTGGTGTTAATTACGAATCCAAAATATTTTTTGAAAAACTCAATCTGGCGGATTCAATATGGCGTCCTAAAAATTTTACATTTTTCTATTTTCTCCAAAACTGATAAAGGGAGTTTTTGAGGGTGTAAATTATGAATTTGAAAGTATTTTTTCATGATTCAATATGGCGAACCCAATATAGCGGACTAAAAATTTTACATTCTTCGATTTTGTTCAAAAGTGGGATTGAGTCGTTTTTGAGGATGTAAATAGCGAATATAAAATTATTTTTAGAAAATCTAATATGTTAGATGCAATATGACGATCTAGAAATTTTAAGTTTTCGGATTTCATCCAAAATTCGTACTAGGGGCTTTGGATTTAGATTAGATTAAAATGTTAAAATTATTGTTTTGAAATTCAATATGGCGGATCCAATATGGTGGGTTAAAAATTTGACCTTATTCGCATTTTTTCAGATTCGCTGAGAACTGAGTAACGAGACGAACCGCACTTGAAAATGCCAAATGAGATTTTGGCGAAACGTCGTGAAAACGATTTTTTGAACGAACGGATTGAAACCCGGAATAACCAAACTATTCATTCTACCATCCGTGAAAATCTACGATATAACATATATATATATATATATATATATATATATATATATATATATATATATATATAACAATAAAGAAATTACACATAAAGTATTTTTAATCTCTTTATGAAAATCGCATTTTGTCAGGTCTTAGTTTAGCGCTGACTTCAAAAATTTCAATTTCATATAAAAATTTATAGTTATTTTTCACTTTTTAGCATACTTTTAGAAGTCGGTTCATTTTTTTTTATAAAAATTTTATTAATGTTTAAGCTTCGAAAATTAACTTTTGTGATTGAAGAACATAGTTTTCTATAATATTTTTAGTTGTTAAAGATTTTCCAGTTTATACAAAGAGAATTTTGAATCACAGTTGCTAATAGAGTGATCGAATAAAATATGATTTTGTATTTATTTAATACTACTTTAAATGAGAGATCTGTTTCTCTGTCTGAAACTAATCGCATTCCAATTAATCTTCAGAAATGTTTGATTATTTAACTATAACATATGGAAATGAAATAGTAACTTTAATCTCCAGAGAGTTAAATCCTGAAATATGTAAACAGGTGTTTGGAAACTGTATATTTGCAGTTCAATAACAGTAAAACGCAAATGAATGCTTTTAAAGTAGAATTATTGCATATGTAATAGCATATTGAGAAAACTAGTGATGCACAACTAGGATTCAAAAGAAGGGTATTAGAGAAGAACTTTTCAGAATGAATGTTTTGGTACAGAGATGCTTTAACATAATCTATATATGGTTGTTTTATTAATTTTGAATGGGAATTTGGTAGAGTCAGGTAGAAAAAATGCTAGACCTATTGAAAATTAAAGATATTGCTAAACGAGTTATAAGATAAATACATAATCTATTAATCTATCAAAAGGTGTGAGAATATGACGTGGAATTTGATAGGATTGAACTCTATCTCTCCAGCTTTTCAGTATATATGGCAAATATGTTTAATGATGCACTAACAGAGTTAACAGGGGGTATTACAGTAAATGGAAAAGTGATTAATAATTTCCGTTTTGCAAACGATACAGTGACACTTACATATTGTTTGAAGGAACTGCAAGACCATTTTGAATATTAAAATTACTCCTGTGGAGATTATGACTTCACCATAAATCTAAAGAAAAGCAAATAAATGATGATACCAAAAACTCTTGAATAAAATAATAGAGGGAGGAGAGATTCATGAAAAAGCCTCAGGTGTATAGTGACAACGAGACCCATCAAAAGAGATGAGATCGAGAATTTAAATAACTAATACTAAATTAGAAAATTTTTGTGCAACCGCGACTTTCAACTTTAAAAAATGAGGTGTATTCTCAACATAACTATATGGAGTCGAAACTCTAACACTGAATCAATATAATCTTCAAAAACTCAAAGTATTTCAAAATGTGGTAATATCATAGGATGCTGAAAATATTTTGATTGAATAGATTAACGAACAACATTGTGCTTGAATGTATGGAGAAGAGAAGTAAAATAGTAAAAATATTAAAAAAAGAAAACTCGAATATCTTTGTAACGAACTGTTTAGAGCTATAGTAAAATAGATTAGAATAGCTTTGATAGTATCCATCCTTCCATAAGAAAGGTGCCCTAGGAAGTAGAAGTAATAAAAATAAAAGTACTTTTTTTCAGATTAGCAAAATACAGATTTAACATCATTTGAGTCGCCAATCTATTTTTAAATGTTAACCTCCTAATTCACCCATGCGATTTAACTTTAAAACATATTATAAGTTAACAATAACCGATTTAAATTGACAAATACAATAATGCTTACTATCTTGGAAAAATTTTTCTAGACTTCCTACTGTAGGGTCCTAGGTTGATGTTAATTTTACACTTCTATTTTTAATCTAAATATCTCGGTTAAATATTAGATTAGGAAAACAAACAAAATCTTATAGACACTGTGTTGATTCTGCAGTTGGTTTCTTATGAAACAATTTTTAAATACTTTCAGCAGTTTACTAGAGATAAAATTTACATATATTTCGCCTTGTGAGGGCTTCATCAAGAGTACATTTATACCAAGGTTAAAGATGTTTTTGAACATTCATATATACTTTATATTTTGTAGTCTATTCTATAAAAATAAATTTTATTTCTGTAAATCTATGAAGGATGACGTGAATTATTGACCTCTAATTGGGGTTGAAAGAAAGTTTTCTTGATCATTGGTAACCAGATGTCGGTTATTCTTTAAGATTTTTTTTTATGTCGAGTTATTTCAGTAAATTAAATCTTTTGCTTTCATTTTCGGTATAAAGTAACGTATAGTTATTTGAATCTACGAAATGGTTATGATTTATATAAGATGAGAATAGTCCTGAATTTTCTATATAATTTAAAATTGCGGTTCTGTGATTTTTAAGTCTAGTTTCTATACTTCTACCATTTTGGTTCATGTAAATAGCATCACAATTTGCACAAATAATTTTATAAACTCCTGATCTATTTAATTTAGATATTTTATTCTTATTATTAACTAATAACATATTCAATCTACTTTTACATATAGTTTTGCAATCTAAATTATTTAATCTATTCCAAATTATATGACTTAATTTTGGGGTATAGTTTACAAATTTGAAGTTGGATTGTTTTGGGTTATTAACGCTAAAGAATTATTATTTTTTTATATTTATTTTTATTTTTCTTTAGCAGAATATCGATCAGGTTTTTTTCATAACCGTTGTTTCTTGCAATTTACTTAATAGTACATATATATATATATATATATATATATATATATATATATATATATATATATATATATATATATATATATATATATATATATATATATATATATATATATATATATATATATATATATATATATGTGGTAGTAGGTTTTCTACAAATATCGAATTTTACGTGATTATTTATTTTTTTTATATTACCTATAAGCTTAATTTAATTATTTTCGCCTGTTTCCATTGTAAATTGGATTTTTTTATTAACTGAGTTTAGGATTTTTTTATTAACTGAGTTTAGGAAGCACAAACATTAATCCAAATTCCTCTCTGCACCATTCCAAATATAAAAAACGTCGTCTACATACCTTTTCCAATGAAAATTTTTTTGGTGATTGGATTTTTTGAATTGAGATGAATTTTTCGAAATTAGCCATGAAAATTTCCGACAATATTGGAAAAGGTATGTAGACGATGTTTTTTTTTTTGTATTTGGGATGGTACAGAGAGGAATTTTGAATCAATTTTTATTTAATTATAATAACAAGTACCACACCAGGCGCTGATTCAAAGGAGGGGGGCGATTGCCAACTCCCCCAAGAGCTTTGGATTCAGGAAAATAGACCCGAAAATAATAAAATGGTTAAATGCAAATTAATCAAGTAGACCACCTGTTGATATTAGTAATTCTCTGAAGATGGTTTAATCAATAAAATAAACCGAAACGTCAGAAAAAACATGTGTTAATTTCTTATAAAGTAATAGTATGACCGACACCCAAAAAAGTAAAATCTAATAAAAATTTTACATAGAGATAACAAAGGTATTAAACTTAATCTATTAGAAAGTCTAGAATTTAACAAATTGAAAACTCTGATCTTCCTTTGAATGATCAATTAGAAATAAACCAATCACCCTTACTAAACCTCCTTTTCTAACAGGTATAAAGGAGGTCTACTGAGATTTCCTAAGTAGAGGTGTTTCCAGAAAAATTGTTATCTGTAGTTAATATAGGTCATAAAATTTAAATATAGAAACAAATTGTTTAGTTGCCTAAGTAAGTCTAGCGTCACTATCTTTGTAAATTATAAGGTTTAAATTATTATAGTGTAGAAATTTGGACAATTAAAGTTATTTTGTCTATCATTACTAGTTCCTAATTTATTTAACCTTTTAAATATTTTATCGGTATTAAAAATTACTAAAGTATATGACAATTATTTATTAATATCCTGAATCTCTCTCTATATATTTTAAATTGGCTAAAATGAAATCGAAATTGCGAAATCACACAAAAGAAGCCAATCGTTGCCAGCGTCAAATCGAATTTTTCCAATAGAATTTATATATGAAAGGAGTTATTTAGATGTAAACTTTAAGATGAGTATGAGTTCTTGCAAACCCTGTTACTTTATTTTTACCTCTTATTGATATATTTACTTATATATAATTTTATAAGAAGAGGGAGATCCCAAAATCCCGGAATAACGTAACGATTGTCGTTTTATTTAAAAAAAGAAATCCATCTATGTTCAAAACGTATCAGCCAATTAATTTATGTCTCGTTGGTACAAACTGCAATTCAATATAATTACAAATAGGAAAAATGATACGATTTTTACATGACATTTCGAGGATTACGAAAAACGTACAACTTTATTGAAGTCTAGAGCATAAGAGCGGAATTTAATGACCAATATTTTGATCATCTTTATACGACTTTAATAAAAAAACTTATAGAAACGAATCATAACATCTGTAAAAAAATATGAAAAACAGTTTTTTTTTTGGTAATAGGGGTATAAATTAGGAACATGTTACCGAAATTGTTACTTTGGCTTTAGGAGGTGAGTTCAAAAAGGTAAATTGAACAAATAAAGAACTAAATATTTCTGAAAAATGATTAAACCACCTACATTTCTCAAAAACATCATGGTATTCGTTAACAGAATAAAGTAAGGAAGTTTAACAGAGAAATAATCAGCATGACTAGCACTTGGTGTAAAAGTTAATCTGAATAGAACACAATAAGAAGAATACTAATAACACACCTATAAGAATAGGGCGCAGAAGATACCTAATATGGGCAATGTTCCGAAAAGTGACTTGTATACTAAAACAGGAAAAATCTTTAGTATTTGAAATCCAGGGGGTGTGATGGGTACATCATCCCTGTTATGACTTGTAACACATGGACCCTTACAAAATAAAAATATGAATCACAGAGAGGATTATTGGCTCCGTGAGTAACAGCAGCGCCAACTTATACATGAATGAAGGGACGATATTTGCGTATATTGGCAGTATAATATAATTAAAATTCACAATTAAAAATTATATTTTCTTGGTTTTAATAAAAATATATGGGTGTATGAAACAAGTGAAAAGATTAATTTATTATTATTATATATTTTACTTACTTGAGCTAAAAAAGGAAGTATAGTCAACAAGACATATTCAAAACTTATTAAAATTTAGGTTAAGTAATGTCAAAATTAAACTACTAATAAACAGCAACGTGGAATAAAAATTATTATATATTGCTGTGTACTTACCCTGGATGGCCATTAGAACAAAGAGAGCTATTAAACTATGTATTTCATTACTTAAATTACAACTTTACATAGAAACTTTTAACTCATAATATACTAGCGTTCTTAAACTTGTCCATTTAATTTTTGATTTAATTCCCATTTTGCTACCGGAAATTTAAAAAATTAACATTGTTTTTTTTTGCTAGTATTTTTACAATTTACAACACAACAACTCCGCTTGTTCATTATATTGTCTTTGATTATTAAGAAAAATTTATATCGACACGTGCATTTTGTATTTCAAAAGTACAAAATACTGCCCTGAAGTACTTAAAGTATGCGTAGCTCACGCTAGTATCGCTCTTACTCCCCTTTGCATGACTTCGCACTATCAGTACTAGGAGGATTCGACAAAGAACAAAGGCAACAGGCTCAAGAATAAGATTTTAGTAGCTAAGCCTTGCACCGACAGAGAAAAATGTTGATCTTTAAAGAGTATCCATTGAGGAACATTTTTTTTTAAGAAAATCATTCTTATTAAAAAGTTTTGCCATTCTTCAAATTTTAAAAACAACGATCAAAATCATGATAATGTATACAGGGTATATATTCAACAATGTAGAAACAGTCTTAAATAAAATACTGCTATTTGCAACTTTTTTTCCAAATTTTGCCCAGTACCTACACTTTTGTGAAGAGACTACTCCATTAGTCGTAAAAATTGTCACGTCGGAAAACGAAATGTTTCTATAAAAGAATCAATTAACTAAAATTTTTCTACCTATTATCAAACAAAAACTTCAAAAGGCGAACAACATCTCCATCTTCTAATTTGTCAATAAATTTTAGTTTGAATGCCCGAAATTTATTGCTTACTTAAATTAGGAAAAAAAACTTTAAAAAGCACAACGTGATGTGCGAAATGTCGTAAGTAAATATAAGAAAGAAAGAAATGAACTTTTGAAATTTATTTTACAACCTATTACCCAAGAAGATATCCAAATAAAATAATATATATATATATATATATATATATATATATATATATATATATATATATATATATATATATATATATATATATATATATATATATATTGTTTTATTGTGTAATTTAAAATAAAACAGAAATAAAATATTGGCGAAGCGGACGTCAAATTTGTCAATCTACATGATTCTCGTGTTAAAAAGTGCGAAGCACTCCAAAGTATGGAAAAACTCCGGGTTCGAAAGATGGCGACAGCGCTGTTTCGTCCTAATATGGGACTAGACTCATGGGGGGATCGTTTGGTGCGACACGTGGCTTTGGCTGCTGAAAATAGCAGTAGGCCTGGTTGCCAGTACCGAAAAATGCGACCCTATCCTTTGGGCAGCGCGTTTCGTGTACTCGATTTTATATATTACTGTTTTAATTCACCGTCGCGCCACCACATGGCGGTTTTTACAAACTTTGTTAGTTTGTGTGGTTCTTGTGTTATCAAGTGAACCATCGAGATGTCGCCTTTGTCGTATTGTTTGCTGTTTTTTTTTTATTTTAAATTCTGCTTTATAGGATGCAAAGGCGAGATGATGGTTTGTACCGAATGCGGTGGCCTGACGAGTCCCATATTAGGACGAAACAGCGCTGTCGCCATCTGTCGGACCCGGAGTTTTTCCATACTTTAGAGTGCTCCGCACTTTTTAACACGAGAATCATGTAGATTGACAAATTTCACGTCCGCTTCGCCAATATTTTATTTCAATTTTATTTTAAATTACACGGACAAAAACTTATCTATTTATATATATATATATATATATATATATATATATATATATATATATATATATATATATATATTCCAAACTAGGGTTAGTGGGGACGCGGTCGGTAAGGAGAAAAACCCTTTTTTATTCTGTCTAGCTCTCGAAAATTTATTTATCTCTTCTTCAGGACATCGCTACAATTATTAATTAAATAGTTGGAGTATTAATCTAACTTATAATTATTAGGTAACTCACCAATGTGGTTTGAATATTAAACAAGTACACGTTTGAAAAACAGGGGAAAAACCCAACATTAACACTTTTGAACTGTATTTAAAGGCATATTTTTGATGGAATTGCAAAAATTCTAGAAAGTTCGAAAGCAGCCAAACGTCCTACCTGACTATTCCACCATTTTCTAGTGACACCTGTCATGTGTCAACCTTGAAGTGTAGTGGGTAGTGTAAGTAGTGGGGGAAAATACGAGTACCGTAAACAGTGGTGCAGTCAGGCAAAAGAATTAGCAAAAATAGAAAAGTAAACTTAAGAAATTACTTGTTTTATATTTCTGACATAATATGAGAGAATTTAATAGAAAACCTATGGATGGACTATGTAGATGGCTCAAATACTTTAAATTATAACTGTAAATGGCACTCAGACTCTCGGTGTCACCTTTTTTATTCATGGTGTTACTTTCTTGGTTAATGTGCACCATTTCAAGGAAGAGCTTTTTGTGATAAGCAGGAACTCTTTCCAGAATTTCAGTGTTATCCCAGTTAATATTGTGGTCTTGATGAAAAACATGTTCAGCCAGAACACAAGAGGGTAAACCTCTATTAATGTCACTACGATGGGAAGTGAGCCTGCCTTTGAAGCTTATGTAAGTTTGTCCTATATAAACTAGTTGACAGTTGGAACAGGGAACCTTATAAACTATGCAGGACGTCTCATTTAGCTCTAAAGGCGTTTTAGTTTTAGAATAAATTTTAGAGAGAGTAAGTAGTTGTTTTTTTGCTAGTTTGATATCTGTATTTTTAAAAATATTCATGAATTTGTCAGTAAGATTTTCTATATGTGGTAATGTGTGGAAAAACTGAGTTTGTACTGATACATTTGAAAGAGTGTTAACTGGGTTTAAAGATTGAGTATGTAACAGAGACGGTTGAGAAGGTATTTTAAAAATATTTTCCATATTGTACATATTTAGTACTATAAAGAAATTTTTTGATAATGTTGCCTGGGTAAGAATTACCCAATAGTATATCATTACGTTGGCGTAATGCTTCTGCTCTAAAGTTCGGGTGTGTCAATTTGACAGCTCTATTTTTCATTCCTTAGATGAGACTGATTTTCGATTTCATAGGGTGGTACGAATGGTAACTGACGAATCTATTAGAACAGTATAATTTTCTATACCTTTTAGTTTTTAGAGTATTTTAATTCGTACGTATAACTAACATATCCAAAAATGGGATACTATTGTTAGTTTTTTCCTCAACTGTGAATTGAATATGAGGATTAAAAGAATTCAAGAGTTCAAGAGCTATCTCAATTCTACCCCCATTTTTTGAATTTCTCAACATTTTACCAGTCTTATTAATGAGTGGGGTTGAAACTAAAAATACTGACATGACAACAATAGTTAAACATCTCTGTAGGTCGTTTAAAAACTAAAACTCGATATGGTTTCTCACAAAATTAAAACCGATAAAAAAAAACAAAAAATTTTGTCATCTGCTATCTTAAACAGTGAGGGACAAAAATTTCTATATAGAACCGAGACATTATATCAACCTCTACATCGAAGTAATATGGGTTGTCGAATCCAGACTACATCTACATCTTTCATATTTAAAAAAGATTAATTACTAAGTAACGTTATGGAAAAATAATGTTCCTCGAGAAATTTGTAATGTAAAAATATACATGTTGCTAAGGTTTAATCCAATATATTAAATAGATTTAGCAGGACCGCAGCAGTAATGCGTTTTGTACATTATGTTCAAACCGCATAAATGCATCTGCAAATATACCATTATAGCTTGTTTAACACAAATGCAAATTAGTTCATTAATATTTAATGAATGAAGATAATTTCATTTGGTTTGAAAATTATTTGATACTGACTTTATTCAAAACTAAACTCTATCCCACTATAAAGATATACATACTATCATCAGGGATATTATTTTTGAATCTCATTATATAACACATTACTTTTTCCACCAAAAGAATTACATAATGAATTATTATTTAACACAATAGGAATGTTGACTGTATTGAAATAAAAATATAATTTGATCTCCCAATGGTTACCTTATTAGAAATCCTAAAAAACTCAATATTTTTCTTTATTCTTAGGGACTTTTATTTAATAATCGAAATGTAATTAAATTACTCTCAAGTCACATGAAAATGAACATCAATCAAAGTGCATGATGTTAAAAGCTATTTTGTTAGGTTAACATTATTTTATAGTGATTTTCGTGCAATTTCTTCGAAATTTGCGTACTATTCTCTTTGAAATTCGATTTTAAGAAGTTGGTAGTGATGGAAAGTGGATTTTTTAAGGCACTTTATTACAAAGTTACGAAAAAATTTTGTATCTCCTTGTCAGTATACCGTTTTCCAGAAACGTTCCTACCAGCAACAAATTTTAGAAAGAAACTTGTCAATTACGCCTACCATCTGAACAAGAAATTAGACAATAAAATTTAAAAGATTAAGCGCTTAATTACCTGGTATTCTAAAATATTTCACTATGAGGTTGTTCCTAGTGGAAAAATTATAAACCGTGAAGCATAAATTATAGACAACTAGTTCTAACCAAAAGATTTTAGTTATAACTAGTTGTCTAAAACTTATGCTTAACAGTTTTAAATTTTTCCAGTAGGTACTATTGTAAATATATAACAACAATTATACATTTCCAATACTGTGGGATTATGCACAGAACGATTATCTAACGATTTCAGAAAAAATCTCGTCAAAAGAACGAGTAAAACCTCTAAAATTCAACATAGAAATTTTTCCCATAAGAAAAGCATTAGAAGGCGTGGCTTATGAAAGCAAACGAAATGCAGCAAGCTGATTGGTTATTTCGAGCATAGTTTAGTCCACCTTAACATAGTTGGGTAAAACTATAAATTGCTTGACAAAACGAGTCAGATTTAGTATCGACTTGGCTATAAAGAAGAAAATTTGGAAAAACAACAGTTGTGAAAAAAGAAGACCATCAGTTTTGAAGAAAGAAGTGATTAGTTGTGAAGAAAGAAAAAAGAAGCGTGAAATTTCATCTCAAAAGTTGCTGTTCTCACGGCAAAACGCTTTTGGTTCGAAATTTCTATCAAGATAGCGAATAATTCAGGAAATAGAACGATTCCCTCGCAGATTTGCTGAATTTTTAAGCCCAGACCTTCCCCGCAACTGCGAAGATTTTTCTGAAGGCAGCATAGACCTTCCAGAACTTTGTAGAAGAGTCAATAAACTTAAAAAACCCATATACGGAACCTTTGGGCGTTTAGTAACTATCACTTGCACCCCGATAGCGAAAAACCAAAGGTTCAAGAAAACCTAAAGCGAAACGCAATTTTCCGGTTTAAATGCGGTGTCTGAGGATTCCCTAGGTATCAACTAGAGTGAATCAGGACAGGTAGTATCTGCTTACGAACACCTGAGGTAAGTTTCCGAACTACCAGGCCCTCAGACACTACAGTTCGAAAGTCGGGTGCTATTCGAGACTGCATACGCGAACTGGCGTTGCAGTAGCGGATCACCGACATAAAGATCGCGAAACCGCTTTTATAAATTTTGGAGTTTCCCTTACTCCCAAGTCTTAAACCAGGGGCTTACCATAAGCCTTGAAAAAACTAAGAAAAAACCGATCATATTAAAAAATCCTTTTTCTAGGACGGGTCACGCCAGTTTTTTCTTCTAAATTACCCAAGAAAACATCATTTTTTGACTCTTTCAAACAGCGATATAAAACAACAAAGCCCCCCAAAAACATTTCCCGAAATCCTTCTCACAAAACAAAAAATCCGTGAACCAGAAAAGACCACAAATTTCCGGTAACCTTTCGCATACATTTTTACAAATTTGCGTATTCTTTTCCGGTACAAAAAGACTGACAAAATTACGATTTTTGATTGACTTTTTCGGATAACTTGACTTACAAAAAACCAAACCAAACTTTTTCTAGTTGCAACGAAAAAAGCTAATTTTTTCCAAAACAAATTAGCAAACCCTGTTATCTTTTTGAACAAAAATACGTAGAGCTATTCTCGCTCACTTTCCATACGGGTCCTTTGTATTAAATTATCCCTTTTTTATTTTTGGAAATACAAAAAACAATTTTCATACTTTTCAAAATTTAAGAGCATGGCTCAAACTCAAGTGCCCATTCCAAAAAACATCAAGAAAGGTGAGGCGGCTCGGCCTTCAGCTGGGCCGGGAGGTTATGGTGGGTCCTCTCCGGCACCTCCTGCTGGATGCCCTTTTTTCACAACGACACAACACACAAATGATTTGTTGAATAACTTTCAACAAAATCTTTTATCTTTCGACGACTCTGTTACACATGACGTTCGCCCCCGCAGACTCGTCCCATATGACTTCGAAAACGAAATCGCGAATCCATTCGACGTTTCGCCAACGATTTCTACCCTGCCTTCTACTTCCCTTCACAACAAATCACCCTCTTATGACCTTTGGATAAAAGAAGCCAATACGCTGCGCTCACAGGACTTAAACTACAAGACGACCATCAATACGCACAGTATTTGTATTCGAGTTCGGAAAGCTCTCAACCTTCAACACCAATAGAATTTCAATACAGAAGTTTTAACACGACAGATCATTTTGACACGGAACGGTATGTTACAAGCCATGGCTATCATGCAGATGTGCTCAAAAGTGACGAAACCGTAAACGCCAAAATAAGAGGGCGGTCCTTTGTCCGATAGTACAAACAACATCATAGTGAAATATTTCAGAATATCGCAAAATTAAACACTTCCAAATTTTATTGTCTAATTTGTTGTTCAGACAGTAGGTGCAATTGGCAAGTTCCCTTCTAAAATTTCTCGCTGGTAGAAACGCTTCTGAAAAGTCACGCATGTCGCCCATGTGACATCACAAGCATTTTTGGCTTTTTGGAGCTAAATTTAAAACGGAATTTAAATATATGATTTTTAAAATATTAATTGAATTTAAAAAATAATATTATAATTTTGGGCTACCTTAGGTACTTATGAATGGTTTTAAACACTTATCCAAAAATAGTCAATATTCCTATTAGTAAAGTAATCAAAAATTTTGTTAGGAATAATAGCGTATCAATAAGAAAATTTAACGATAAAGTTACCTGCTAAAATTGTATTTAACAAAGTAAATGGTACCAAGCAACAAAAAACTTTAATTTTTGGTCAAATAAGGAATACGTAAGCTACTGAGCTGGCATAAAACTAATTTTCTTTAATGAAAGCATTTTATGTCTTCCGAAAGTGGTCTTAAAGGAACAATATCGATATTAGGTCTTCTACCTTTGATGCCAACTCCATTAATACGGTCATTTACTAGTAATAGAAGGGAGATAAACGTCATGATAACATTATTAGTTTATTTAAGCATCTTATTTTATTTTTACTGAGAAAATTAAGTGCTGAAGGCTACAAAATTGCTATCGGCAACATCATTAGGTGATTATGGAAAGCCTACGTTAAAATTTCATTTTCTGATTATCATATTAACAATTTGTTTGGTGAGTTTGCTAATTTGATGCCAGACTAAAAAATATCGTATCTAAGAAAATGTTCTCGAAATCATGAATTAGTTCTTTGAAAATTATGTAGGCAGTTGTTAAAATATTTTCTGCTTCTTCGCGAGGATATAAAAGCCTCCACGGTTTAAACTAGTAACCAGGTTGTAATTATCACCGACAATTGTACATAAAATTTGCACTAAAGTTTTTTAAAGTAATATAACTGCAATAGCGGCATAAATAGGTTATTATTAACATTTCATCACTAATTGTCCCAATACCACCATTTTGGTTGCTAAGTGGTAAACAAATTTAAAAATTTTTCAAAATTTTGAAAATATGTTTCTTTTTTATGACTGTGATATTTCTCCTTGCTTTCTTCAATTACTTTTAAAAAACAGAGTTTTTAAAATTTGTCCTCTTTACTTTTACGATTTTTAGAAAATATTTAGGACAATTTAAAAAATAAGATGGAACGGAGTCCTCTTTCCATTGAGGATTTTTCAAACAAAATGGAACAATTTTACCTGTTTGTGAGTCCAGCGCTGAAATTGTTTGAATTATGTTACCTTCAGAAAAGTGTAATTCGCAAACTTTAAAATTTTAATTAGGCACGTAATCCTCTCGTGGGAGAGCTATTAGCCATTTTTTTGCAAAACACTATCATTTAGAAAGCCAAAAACATGCACTTTTTGATCGTTTTCATAATTTTGGATACACACTAAGACACAACACTGATTGGACACTATTATATATTGTCAGTATCCATACGAAATCACTTTTTACATCCACAATTATGAGTAAACTTAGTGTTTGGAATTCAAGATTTTAGAGAACAATTAACGTACAAAACAAACAATTTTTCCCAGTACGTGAATTCCTTAATAAACCACTCTGTTCGATTCGTTACATCTCTCTCCATCTACCTTTTTTAAGGGAAAGAAAGAGATAGCGAGAGTCGTCCGAGGGTACGACCGACCAACAAATGATTATTCACTAAGTATCATATGCAGTCGGCAACTTGAGTATTGGTTGGGTGTAATGTGGCTGACGTGACACGTAATATGTTATTCACTTGATAGTCAATGTATTCTTGGGTTAAAAGGTCAGCCCAAATTGTCTGGCGTCACAACCCATTTGAAATTAAGCACTCTAGCATTGTTCTCTAGGAGGTAATGATATGAGGTCGAAACCAAACATCAGTCGAGCATATGGCGCTTCCATTATGAGCCAAAAGCAAGAAGAAGTTCTCACACAAGAAGCACTTCGAAGCAAATGATCGCCTGTTTTTTTTGGTGCCATATGGCAACCCTGCCTTTAGAGTCAATTGCCATAAATTTTCGATGAATTTAGGAAAACGACCGATTCGATACGATGAATAAACCATGACAATGCAAGCTCTCACACATCAGACCCAACACTAATTCTTTGAGCACTAGAACATGGAATTGAGGGATCATCCATCGTACAGCTCTCACTTGAACTGCGTTGATCTGTTCAAAGGCCATGTTTGGAGGATATCTTCGTCACAGTGGTAAAATTACTTTTCGAATTGGTTTAAACGTATATTAAAGTATATAAATAATCGTGGAGGATATTTTACAAAGCAAAAAAATCATTTCCAATCATGAAAAAATGTGCTTTTGGTTGTTATTCCCAAAACATAAAAGGCTGCCCTCATTTTTCATAACATTATTAAATCGACTAAACATTTTGAAGCTAAAAATATCTTAATAAAAGTACCTTTTACCGGTATAATAATTAATAAAAACTTGAAACAGTATCAGGAAATTAATTTATCAATTTTATGTCCCACGAAAGATTTCCAATAGGCAGCTTTTGATAAATATTTATAGAACGCTTATAGAATTCTTAATTAGTTATGAAGTAATTGTTTGGGGTGGCCTGTATCAAAACCCCTTGTATCAATTTAACGTGATCAAAAATAATAACTTAAAGGCAATTTCAAGAAGAAAAGATATCTTACTAGGTTTCTTTATTTAGAACTAATTTTTGAGTTCGGCCCATTATTATATCGTTTTCTTGCATTTTTAATCACAAAACTGTAAGGGAAATGTTTAAAAAGGAACTACTATGTTTTATACCACTAAATTTATTAAGAAAACAGTGACTGCAGTTTCAACTCACAGAGTCATTTTCAAACTGAATTACAAAGATAGACTAAGTATTCAATACAGAAACATGAGAAAATTTAACAATAAATAAAAACTACCTGAGAAATTACATTATTACAAAGGCGAGGTACTAAATTTTGGGAACTAATTATTATTTGGCGACAACAAATAACGGGGAAAACCCAAGTTCTGTCTGGTCATTAAGCAAATTTACATTTTTATTTTTACTATGTTTACATATTTCTAAAGATTCAAGAATATTTAACTTTTGGCCCTTTGTTGAATGATGTAATATGTCAGTGTTGCTTAAATCAGGAAAACTGTGGCTGTGTTCTAAGCAATGGTTGGCAAAGCTCGAGTATGTTTTTTGTAGTCTATATGATCGGTGGTGTTCTGAAAAGCGAGTTTTAAAGCTTCTACCACTTTGTTCAATATATAAGCTATCACACTCTGAACATTTTAACTTGTAAACTCCTGATTTATCAAATTTATTAATTTTATCTTTAGCATTGTAAAGGATAGTGGACAGATTGTGTTGAGATTTAAAGGCTACTTTTATGTTATGTTTAGAAAGAGTATTAGCTATGTTTTCTGATAGGGTACCACAGTATGACAAAGATATATAAGATGAACTACCTTTATCATTTTTTATTTTAGGATATATTGAATTAAAAGCTAGTTATTTTTGTTTTTTAGTTATTAATTTCTTTATGGTTTGTTGCGAGAAATTGTTTGATATTGCAATCCTTTCAATGATATTTAGTTCCTCTTGAATATCTTCATCAGAGAGAGGCAAAGAGAATGCTCTATGTATCATTGAATTGTATGCAGCTATTTTGTGTTGTAAGGGGTGAAAAGAGTCACTAGATATAGTATTACCTGTAAACGTTGGTTTTCTAAAAATTTTAAAATTACACTGATTATTGAGGTGAGATATGGTGAGATCAAGAAAATTTATTTTCTGATTATTTTCAGTTTCCAGAGTAAATTGAATTTTTGGATGGCAATTATTAATGTATTGTAAGAATTTTTGAAGCTCTCTAGTAGTGCCTTTAAAACATGCTAGAACATCATCCACATATCTGTACCAAAATTGAACATGGTTTTTTCTTAAAGGGGAATTAAGAATTTTGTTTTCTATGACATGAAAATGTCTGCTAGGAGAGGGCCATCCAAAAATTCAATTTACTCTGGAAACTGAAAATAAACATAAAATAAATTTTCTTGATCTCACCATATCTCACCTCAATAATCAGTGTAATTTTTAGAAAACCAACGTTTACAGGTAATACTATATCTAATGAGTTTTTTCACCCCTTACAACACAAAATGGCTGCATACAATTCAATGATACATACAGCATTCTCTTTGCCTCTCTCTGAAGAAGATCTTCAAGAAGAACTCTAAATATCATTGAAAGGATTGCAATATCAAACAATTTCTCGCAACAAACCATAAAGAAATTAATAACTAAAAAATAAAATTAACTAGCTTTTAATTCAATATATCCCAAAATAAAAAAATTATAAAGGTAGTTGATCTTATATATCTTTGTCATACTGTGGTACCCTATCAGAAAACATAGCTAATACTCTTTCCAAACATAACATAAAAGTAGCCTTTAAATCTCAACACAATCTGTCCACTACCCTTTACAATGCTAAAGATAAAATTGATAAATTTGATAAATCAGGAGTTTATAAGTTAAAATGTTCAGAGTGTGATAGCTTGTATATTGGACAAAGTGGTAGAAGCTTTAAAACTCGCTTTTCAGAACACCACCGATCATATAGACTACAAAAAACAGACTCGAGTTTTGCCAACCATTGCTTAGAACACAGCCACAGTTTCCCTGATTTAAGCAACACTGACATATTACATTATTCAACAAAGGGCCAAAAGTTAAATATTCTTGAATCTTTAGAAATATATAAACATAGTAAAAATAAAAATATAAATTTGCTTAATAACCAGAGAGAACTTGGGTTTCCCCATTATTTGTTGTCGCCAAATAATAATTAGTTCCCAAAATTTAGTACCTCTCCTTTGTAATAATGTAATTTCTTAGGTAGTTTTTATTTATTGTTAAATTTCCTCATGTTTCTGTATTGAATACTTAGTCTACCTTTGTAATTCAGTTTGAAAATGAGTCTGTGAGTTGAAACTGCAGTCACTGTTTTCTTAATAAATTTAGTGGTATAAAACATAGTAGTTCCTTTTTAAACATTTCCCGAAGATGGTTAACTACCACATAGTAACGGCTACCAGCATCAACAAAACTGTAAAATTAAAAAATACGTAGATCATTCTTATGAAACGGTGAGACACTGTTACTGTTCAAATTCCACTTTAAGTCTATTATAACTAGTTCAATTAATCTTACTTTTTTTGCAAATTCTCACAGTTCAGTCAAATATTTCTCAGAAATTCCTTGAATAACAAATGGTATCCCTCATTTGTTGGGTATATAATATAGACGCTGTAATAAATAACTTTAATTTTATAGCATGACTGATAAATTGCATAAGTTAGTTAACTATTTCCGATTTACTTTCGCCGGGACTATCTCAAAAACTTTATAAAATTTAAAGCCCTTTCAGAGGACCTATAATATTTAAATTTTGAAGTAAATTCGTTTGAGAACGAAATAATTTAATTTTATTTAGAACGTGTAATATTTATAAAACAGAAAATTGCAAAATTCGAAATATTACACGTACATTTTAAATGACACTGTAACTTTAGTTTACTTTGAAGTTACTGCACCAGAAATATTTCTCCTTTTAAAATAGGCAAATAAGAAATAAAAACTTGCTTGAGTCAAACCGAGCTTAAAATAGTAAAAATTATTTGTGAGGAAAATTATATAACTTTTTTAAAAGGCTACGTGCTTTAAATATTTCATACTTCAAATTGAGTTTCTCGTGTACTTTCAGTTGCATGTTACTGCAATGCATGGCAGGCATATAAACTTACTTATTTTAATGGTTTGTATTTAAATTTAAATAGTGTCTATGGTATTTACGTTAGCATTGAGTAAAATAACGATGGTAGTCTTAGACGGTCCTGAATAATAATGTAGCGAACTCATTGCACAGTTTGCTTGCATAATCCGAAACATAACAGCAAAGATAAATGACGATTGTAAAATAGTAGCATACTTATATATTCGCCAGCAAGTTTCAGAGAATAGTCTAGTCATTTGGTAGTTTTACCTGGAAAGTTTTCCGGGAGTTTTGAAAATTGGTAATTTTATAGATTTTGATGTGCTCTTTTCGAACTTCGACTTTGCTACCTCGTATCTCCGGTGTCTATTAACAGTTTTTTACAATATCTCCTTTCCGACTCATTTTACGACAAAAACATTTATATACAAAGAGAAAATTTCGTACAATTTATGTATTTACAGTTTTTTTTTGAAAAATCAATAGTTTTTGGCGTACGAGCGCCGCAAAGTACATTTTAATATGCGTTTTGGAAAAAAACTTATTTCCACACCACCTTGAGGTAGAGTAAGCGGCGCGTTTTTTTTTTATCGTGGTATCCCCTGTAGGCCTAATCTACATTTGATGCACACTTTCGAAATTTAGCGCAATCTCCTTCGCTTTGCTGTTTCTGATGGACCAGGGGTTGCGAGTTCGTCTTGAGCACCGATCGAGACGTCACAGGCCGAAATTTCATCCGCATCATCTGCGATGGATATAGCCACAATAAATCTGAAACGGATGGCATAACTACTTCCGAAGCCGCACGAATGCTACCGAGGTTTTGAATCTTTATTGTTTTTAAGCCCGTATCGTTTTTTTTCACAAATGTTTTTAATGCAATGGTACTCAAACTACCAACGACTGTTGCAGACGGCATTTGCTTTAATCGTGGAATAATTTGATCAGGAGCGATAGCAGTTGTAGGTGTTACACAATCGATACCGCCCATGGCATGGAAAGTGTTATTACCATCTAATATCTGCGTACTGAAATCAGCGTTGTCAAAAACAAATTGAGAAAATGCGTTATCATCGATATTCAACGGTGCGCGCATAATAGATGAAACTTCGAACAACATTGCTTCGGTGCATGAAGAGCAAAATCCAAGAGATGGTAATACATCTATTAATCGCTGAGATCCATACTTATGAAATAAAAATGCAACTAGTCCGATCTGTAATGATGATATTAAAGATTTCGGCCTTGCTGCTGCAGTTATAGAATGGGCGAGAGCAATGCTTTTTTTCTTCCATTTTTCAAAAGACGCTCGTCTGTTTCTTAAAATCACTTCATCTAGAAAACGCGTAAAGTTTCAGGTATATCTGACTCAGAGTCTTAAAAAAAATTATCTGATGGAGGATAATGTTTTGTCTCATAGACCATAGAGCGAATATCCTCTATAAAAATTTCTGCTGCTGTTTTTACAATATGCCGACGTACTTCTCCATTGTCATCACTTTTTTGATTATACCAGACTTCCGTTAATAGCTTAAACCCTGTATTTCGGAAACAAAACACCGGTGCCTTATTGGCAGTGACGGAATTAAAATATCATCACCGTATTTTTTGAGGAGTTGTACTTTCACTGTTTTTATGTGTGAACGGTAATCACCTTCAATTTTGGCTATCAATTCGTCCAGAGAAAACTGACACTCATTGGAATTCTGCTCAAGATAAAAATAAATGAACTGCATCGCAGTATCGATCTCATTTGCATAAGGGCCTTTTTTATATCTTTAGCTGGAGGTGCTTGATACAATTTTTTCATGCAGGAATTGTGGTACTGTGCATCGGCTGCGACTAAATCATTCACATGTTCAAGACGCTCAACAATTGCTCGACTCCAATCATCATTACGAGCTCTAGCAAGTTCTAAAATACTTTTTTTCATTGATAATTTCCGCACACTATACACAACATTACGCTTGCACAACCGCGTCTATTCTTGTTTTGCTATAAACTCTATTGTTATCTCATCAGCGCATAAAAAACAATGGTCTTTGAATGAGAATGTTGGGTGCGAGGATCGCAATAGTGGTTGAGGTATCGTGACATCGCTTCCTCTACATAATGATGCAGGGATTAACTTTTCATTATTATATCGTTTTCGACATACATCATAAACCACTATCGATTTTAGTCCCGCCAAAAGTTCAACTTTATTGTCTTTTCTTTTAACACTTGACTTACGAAAAGTCTCCAATCCTTTTTCCTTCACTTCAATTGTTTTACTTTCTAATAATGGATTATTACAAATAAAACAATTTACTTTATCAGAAGCCATGGTTCTATAAACACAAACAAAACTGTAAGATGATAGACGTATATTGATGACTCAGATTAAACTAAATACTTCTCTTGAGTTCTACCGACGTTTAAGGTCAAGAGAGCGACCCGACACAAATGCGACGCATTACCCTTATACCTGTTAATACCTGCGACAATAGTAAAATATTTTGGAGAAATATACGAAAAAAACGTGGTGGTGTAGTTGAATAATACTTTGCGGCGCTCGTACGCCAGAACTATTGATTTCACAAAAAAAAAATTGTTAATACATTAATTGTAGGAAATTTTCTCCAGTTTAATTTTGTATATAAATGTTTTTGTCGTAAAATGCGTCGGAAAGGAGATATTGTAAAAAAACTGTTATTAGGCGCCATTTTTCCAATATGGCGGCGCAAGCGGCGGAGATACGAGGTGGCCAAGTCAAAATTTGGAAAGAGCACATCGAAATCTATAAAACTACCAATTTCCAAAACTCCCGGAAAACTTTCCAGGTAACCTCCTTTTTGTTGACCAAATGACTGGCCTAGAAATATAGTTAAAAAAGCTTGTTTTATTTCCTGCCTTCATAATTAGAAATAAAAGCGAATTTTTTGAAAAACAAGTGATCAACAATTTTAAATTGTGTGATTTATGACCGACTCGGTACTATACCAGCAGATATAATGCAATCGGTAAGGAATTGATCCAGTGTGTTTCGGATATTTTGTGGTAAAGTTTACTGACTATTGAAGATTACAAAGGGGGCATGACTAGCTAGGACAGTTGGTGATAATTGGTAATGTTCATTTATTAACTACGAGCATTTAAAGATATCAAAAACTTGATTTTATTCCTTTAAAAGAAATAAATCACGATAATAAGAAAAATAGCATTTATATAATAATAAAAGTTATTTTATTGCTGAAATACGTTAATTTGTTTATGCAGAGAAATTTTTTAAAAATTATTGTGGAGAACGATGCACTGTTTCCATTTAAACCAAACTGCCTTTTACTTCAAGACTTTATATATTAAAAAATTCTATTGGCAATTCGATATTTTTACAAAAACTTACCGTTTCTTAAAGTTAAAAAAATGCTAACTTTTTCCTTATAAACAAATATAGTTGTAACCTCAGTTATTCTTGGCGTGTCATCCTAATTTCCGATATTCGGAGAGCTGTGGATTTTTCCCCCGATTTAAAGAAAAATTTAACTTTCCATAACTATTAGGAGGAGAGTCGCAGTTTTTTTTTAAATAGTCGCGGTTTTGTTTACAACAATTAAAAAACCGTTCTGGCGGCATTAAAGGGTTAAAAAAACTTTCTGGTATTGTATTAAGTTGATATTATTTTTAAATAGAAGATAACAATGCCCTTTAAAACTCATAATGGGTAGTAGAAAGAGGTATAAAATTTGATACAAAAGAATTTAAAAAAAATTTGATATGCAAGATGTTCTGAAATATACCAATTTTAGTATACTTCAAAGTTACGGGTTAGGTAGATTTTAAAATATTAAGAATTCATTTTTTTTTTAGTTTTTTTATCTAATAACACAACACGTCAAGAATATTTTCTTAAAGTTTCAAGTTAATCGAAGGAAAATTATAGGAGAGGGAGCAGTTGGAAACTCCTGCCATTAGGTTCGACCGACCGGGAGCGTGAAGGACGTTGTTTTTCTTTCTTTCTCGCTCGCTTTCTAAGGATTGCCTTTTATATATATCTTGGTCTGGCATTTTTGTTCAGCCAAGTAGTTATACGTGTACGTTGTGAACTTAGTAAAGTTAGGAGAGATGATGGAACTTAAGAATTTAATCGCCTTTTTTTCAAAACTATTTTTGAAGACAGTGGACACGACTTCTCAAAAACTAATTCATCGATCTTATTGAAATTTTGCATGCTTCTTTTAGAACGATTTTTTTCTTTTATCACAACTTATTATACACAGAATACTTTTTTTAAGGGGCTTCGAAAACCAAAATATGGTTTAAATATAACAAGTTTGAATAAAAAATAATTATTTTATTAGATGAAATAAAACAAGTATATTTTGTTTTTAGGAAAACGATTTTATTTTAATGAGAGTTGTTCCCCTAAAGTAAATAACTTTCTGACTATTTCACACTGCATTACCATATTATAAGCTATAAAAGTCAAAGTTATAGTATATTATTTCAACCAATATAAAAATATGAAGATTACTAGTTTGATGATTTATTTTGGTTATAAACTCATGGGCGATAGCTTTTTATGACTCAAATTGTGCTATCAACGGCTAACTGTATTTTAGCATGATAATTACTTGAGAGCGAGAGTTCCTCAATTTGAGATTTATGTACATTAACCACTTTTTAGTCATTCGTCATTAAATTAGAGGGCTCATGATTTTGTAACCAAAATAAATTATCAAAGTAGTAGTCTAAAATATGAATCTACTGCATATCACAATTTTTCATAAATTTTTTACCATAATTTTATATAGATATTTTATATCATTAGTACACGGCTTTCATGAAAATGAAATCATTTTTCTTAAAAACGTTATTTTTAGTTATTAAATTTTTTCACTTTTTAGTTTTCGATTATAAGATTTGATTATAAATCGGCAACCTATCGGCGGTAATGAAAATTAGCATAAAATTATTTTTTATTCGAAAAAATACTAAAGGTGACCTTGAAATGGCCTTGAAATATAAGTCCAAGGTCAGTTTAAAAGTCCTGAATGTTAAGTTCTTGGTACATAAACAAACTTATGTCTCTTGTGTACATGTATTTTCCGAACACCCTGCATATGTGTGTCAAATCTTAAGTTTATTGGATAATCCGAAGAGAGTTAAAATTCGATTAAAAGATTTGATTGTCAGTTGACTGGTCTTAGGCTATAGGCAGCATTTAAACTAAATAAAATCATTTGAAACTGAAACCTTTTATTTGGGATTCGAGGTCAGTTTCAAAGTCATTATATTTCATTGTCATTGGGTTTACTAATGGATACAAAATTTCTGCTTGACTGAATGATTGGAAGTGAAGTTGACCTTAAAATGACCTTAAAATATACGTTGAAGGCAGTTTCAAGGTCATAATATTAAATTGTCATCGTGTTTATATATGTGTGCCAAATTTCAGCTTGATCGGACAACTGGAAGTGAAGTTGACCTAATAATGCTCTTGAAATATACGTTCAAAGTCAGTATGAAGCTATATATATATATATATATATATATATATATATATATATATATATATATATATATATATATATATATATATATATATATATATATTGCAACTAAAAAATCGTTTAAAAATTTGAGAAAATATGCCTTTTTGACCTTCGAAACCCATATAACTCCTTAAGCATAATTACAGATATCCGTCAGTTTTTTAGAATAAACATTCTTGTGAAAATCTACTGGGCAACTCTATATAAAAATTATGTTTCACTAAATATTATATCTCATTAATTTGTCATTTATCATCATTTTTTGTCTTTGCATTTACCAATTAAAATTTCATAAAATAGTTGTTTAAATTTAACATTCAAATTTACTTTCAAATTTATTGAGCGTATAATTTACATAAAGAATATGAGGGTACACTAACTAACCAAATTAGCAAATTTGGAGACCATTTTGTTTACAATAATTAATTTGGCTGTTTCTAAAATGCCATCGTAAACATACGAGACTATAAAATAGGCATACCGCTAAAATACAAAGCATTTGTTTGTTATAAATCATACTCTATTATTTTAGGTTTTTGCGTTTAACATTACTTGTAGCCTGTAAAGCAGAGGCGGTTCGTAGAGTAGCGTCACAGTGTCATGGCACTACTTAATTTATATTATTTTTACTGTAAACTTTTTCGAATATTTTTTCCTTCTCTATAATCATTTTTTGGATGTCTGGCAACAAGGCAATAGCTTAAAACGAGTAGATCTCTTATATAGGATTATGCTATTTATTTATAAGGTACCGTGGAAAGACGAAGAAATAAAGTGGTGAGCGAGAAAGATGGAACTATATATATTACTATTTTTCGTATGCAGCCACGATGAAATTTGTGCCAGTTACTAAATGACTAGGATGCTATTAAATAAATTGAATAAAGAACACATGGAAAGTGACTTCTATGAACTGCAATAACAAATATGACCAGTAATTAGATCACAAAGAAAAGAGGTTAACAAGTCGGTAATCATAGAATCCCAGGAATCTGGGTGAACTATCTATCGAATCTGTATTAGGCGGAAAGCGCAGAAGAGGAATTAAATAGTCCTAAATAGTAGATAATGAGAATATTTATATTGAAGTTTCCGATGTACCGTTTACTTCCAGAAACAGCACCGGGCAGACGAAATCAAATATGAGCTACTAAAATATGTCGGACAAAGTCTACTACAGCAGTTAACAGGTTTGAGTTGAAAACTTCTCAATCGCCAAAAAATTCACGATGAATGACGGATCAGCACCACTATTCTCATGCTTAAGAAGGAAGAAGAAAAAGTATCCCTTTATGATAAACAAATCTCACACAAACTTATTAAGAAAATGGAAAACATATACATGGCAAATCACATCCAAACCAGGTTAAATGAAGAGCTGACAAAGCAAATACCAGTTGGAAGTAGTACTCGTCAAGATTATTTATTGAGCTCCCTCCTCTACGTTATAATGGACGAGATAATCACAAAAGTACGTACATCAAAATGATACTAAGTCATTGACAAAGGGATGCTGTACTGATCGCGGAAAATGGAGACGATTTACAACGACTTTTATTTTTGTTTAGAGGCACCGCTAAATCTTTTAAGATGATAATTCTTACTTCCGAATCGAAATGTATTACAACATCATAAACACTCGTAAGATGTAAGCCTGAGTTTGCCAGGGAAATAGTTCAACAAGAAATGAAATACTTTAATTTCACTTCTTGTCGAAATCTCAAGCTATGGTGATGTTTAAGCAGAAGTAAGAGAGCAAACAAAAAATACAATACGAATAGTAGGATGTCTGAACTGTATGTACAATATGGCGCAACAAAAAATTGCAAATATCTCCAACCATTCCATGAAAATATTTGCGACTACCGGCGGTAGTGAAGATCTCATCGGTAGTCCATTATCCTGGATTGAATCCACAACTAAGAAACCAAAGTTATGGCTCAGATACGTAGTCGATACTTTTATTATTTGGAGTGGAAACAACGAATAACTTCGAAACTTCCTGTTTCATCTCAACCATATCAGCCCAACTATTAAACTCACCATGGAGAAAGAAGTAGAAAATAAATTACCATTCTTAGATGTCTTGGTTGAAAGAAATGGCAGACAAATTCGAACTTCGGTTTACAGAAAAGCGACGCACACAGGACAATACCTTAATTATTCATCTAATCACTCCAATAACACCAAACAAGGAATTATAAAAAATCTCGTAGACAGAGCCTTAACTCTCTGCAACTCCAACAAGAACTCGATGAAAGAGATAAATTACATTAACAGCCAATGGATACCCAGTATATCTAGTGGATGAATTTCTTGAACAACGTAGAAATAGGACAATATCGACAACGAATGAAGAACGAAAACAGTATTGAACATTCCCTATGTTAAAGGCATTTCAGAAAAAGTTAGAAGGTTAGGAAAACGATATAAAATCAACGTTGTTTTCAATTCAAATAACTCTCTGTGAAATCGGTTCATTAGGGTCAAACCAACAACTTAAAGAGACATGAAGAACTGTGTATATCAGCTACCATGTTAATGTGGCAATTCCTACATTGGTGAAATAAAGTGACCTCTTGATCAAAGAAAAGCAAAAATTTATATCGCGAGGAGAAACAGAGAAATCTGGTGCCGTCAACTATGCCTGAACTCATGGATACCACATAAAATGGTCTGAAGCTAAAATACTACACTGAGAACAAAATTGGAGAAAACGGAAATTCAAAGAAGCCGCGGTTATACATCAGAACCCGAGTTATTTTAGTAAACCATCTTTAGATATAAGAGACGTGTGGAAACCACTTCTTAATAATTGTAAACTAAAACTAAATTCAGCATAAAAAATGGGATTTTGATGCTGCATGACTGCACCCATCTCAGTCACACTCCACTACATTTACTTTTAGTATAAATAGTCAAATAGCTAAGGGATTTATTTAGTTTCACTTGAAAACGGCTAGAGATAACTACTAGCCGAAACGTTGTGATATTTAACAAAAAATAAAGACAATGGAAGTCCAACACATATCTACTACTTCGCAAGAAACAGCGTTGTCTATGACCTTCAAACAAAAACTTCGGTATTAAAGCCAGATCTAGACCATATAAAACAATAAAATGACCCATAGTGACATTTATTTCAGAAGCCAGACCTAAAACCTTAAGAAGTAAAAACTATTGGAAACAGCTGAAATGAAGGTACTTCGAAGGATAAGGGAAAAACACTTTTGATAGAGAGTGAAGTGAAAATGTAAGGAACACGGTGTAAGATGGAAAATACTAATAACTGGTTGCTGAATCGGAAAAAGGCGTAGAATGCTCACATCAACAGAACAGATGACGGAATAATAGACAGAATTGCACGAGACAACTCACTATTGGGAAGTAAAAGTATAGGATGCCCTCGAAAAAGATTGAGTCTACAATCTGAACCCTGATTAGTGGACAAGTGAACGAAGAATAAACAGTCGCTTTGCCTAGAAATAAAGAAAGAAGAAGAACAAGAAGAGAAAAATAAAGGACACACTTGTTACCGAGTGAGAAGTGACATTAATGTTTTATTTCGGTGTTCGTGTTTATTTGGCAATACTAAATAAAATATTATAGCCAGATTCACCACGAAGGTTACTCGATCTAGTTGCCATGAAAAATAAATCTTATATTTGGTCATTCTTGTTTTGCTTATGACATTGCAATAATTATAACATTTATCAACAAATAAAAGCTTTTATAAGGATTTTAAATATAAGAACAAAGTCTTGAAATATGTAAAATAAATAATTGTGGCTCAAAAATAAATTTAATTCTTCATTTATGCGTATTCAGTAATAAAAACAAATATTTATGCTTGTATTTTTAGAGTTTAAAAAATTGCTTGATTTATTGTTGCTTTTGTCAGTTTAAACACTCTGCTGTCAATTTAGAATGGTTTTAGGATTAGATCATGTGAGTAAATTCGGGGGTTATATTTTAAATTTGGTTTTAGTTATTTTTTGTGTAGTTACAGGGGTATTTACACGATATTAATTTTTTAGTATGAGTGAGTGTTTGTGTTTTGTCACTGTAATTTTTTTTTTTTTGCCACTATGACTACAATTAATACATGGTATGAAATAAAGACTTATAAAATATCTAAGGTTCACCTGAATAATGTTTCTCGCTTTTCTATGCTCAGTAGTATAAACAAAAAATATTTAAAAATTTTTCTTATTGTGATTATAGGTGAAGAAATATTGTTTTACATGTTTTAGGATGATTGTATATTTCATCTCTTGTATTGGCATCACCTCTCTAATCAGTCGGGAGCCTCCATTGCTATGAAGAATTATTCACAGCTTATGAAACAATGTATAATCGAGTGGCGTTATAAAAGAGCATAAAGAAAAAAATTTTAAGAATCGCCTCAACCATATTAATGGAATTAGCAAGCAATCCATTCGTATATTTCCTTTACATTTGAAACCTCGCGTTATGAGCCAGTTTCTTATATCTGTGCAAAATTTAATTTAGTAAAAATTTAAGTACAAGTGCAAAAAGAGTATAGTTCTTTTGTTCAGTTAAAGGTTCTTTACAAAACCAAAGGAAAAATTGAATAAAATTATTTTTTTCCTTTTCAATTTAAAACAATATATTTATTTGCTTTTGTGTTCCTTTTTTTAACATTGAGTTCCCAAAACATACCTCATTTTATTTCATTTATCTAAAAAGGGTTCATTGTTCCTCACCAGAGGAGGGGTTATTCTAAAAATGAATATGTTTAAGGGAAACTATGCTGAAAATTTTGAAACGAAAAATTCTGTCAATTCCATTTTTCCACTTTCAAAAAAAAATTTAAATACCTTTAAAATCCATAATAAGAAAAATTTAACAAATTAAAATCGAACACTTCTTGATACAAAATGTAATGGTGGAGAATAGTTAATATTGAAAAAGTATAATAAACGCCCATAAATAAGGTGGGTAAATTAAGATTGAATTAAGAATCCATAACATTAACCTAGTACTCCTTTAATTTCAAAAACATCAGACTTTAAAGAACTACACAAAGAAACAGTAACATTTTCGAAATGATTGGGATACAAACATCTTGTAGTAATACTGCGATACTTCAAGATAATAATAAACTAAAGATGTATACAAAATTTAAATTTTTTGCAAAATTTTTGACTGGATCTCCTAAACTCTTAACAAGCCAGATAAATTCATGTAAAATCTATTTATTTCTACTTAGTTTGTTGAAGATTAGATTATTCAAAAATTATTACGTGCGAATATGTATATGTTTTACTCTATGTCGAAAAACGCTTAATTTAATATGATCCTGACAGAGTCAATCTGTTTGCTCAAAGAAATAAAATTCTTTTAACCATTTTTACTTGTAGTTAAAAACCCTCCATTTTTGTTTGCTGATATTTGATTTTACAGTATAATAATATGTGTATTTTGATGAAGGTTTAGCAAATTACCGGAATGTCAATATATAGAAAAAAGGAGAATATTCATTTCACATTGTTACCCACTTGGATTATTTAAAAAAAAAAACACAAAATTCAGCTGTCTAACAATAAATAAATGGATAGAAACTGAGAGAAGCTTTTAGTCCTGAAAAAGTACAAACACTATAAATTTTTGGACACAAGGCAATTGATTTTTCAGATGTCACAGTTAAAAGATTAGCCCTAAGCTATTTTGGAAATCGAGGAACAAAAATAAAAAAAGTTAAAGGATAAAATAAATTTAGAGATGTTCGCAATAACTTTTTCATGTTGGTAATTAAAATTTTGACGTCTAAAAAAGATTTACGTGTCTATTTATTAATTTTAAAATTTAATTCTAGAAAAGTTTGGAACATACGTCTAAACTGGAAAGAATACAACGCAAATTAAAAATTAATTTACATTAAAAAAGAAATAACACAAAATATGAAAACCAAACTTTTATAAATTTAAATAAGACACGTACACAGCACACGCAGACATCTGAATATTAAGAAATTAGCCAAATACTAAATCATATTTGATTAAGAATCCCAAGAAATTAGTGCGAGGCGCTGCTAAGCTATTATCGAACAACACGTATATGATGTAGTGAAATTAAACATGAAAATTAACCACGATCATCACGGTGTGGCTCCGTACGCTACGGCTTATAACGCTAACGAATAATTTTATATTTAAAAGTCGAATGGATAAAATCTCGGTGGATGTAATGAGAATCATGATACCGGGATTTGTCATGGAGATCATGTTTTAAATATTTTGACTGTTAAATACAACTAGCAACATTTTTTCTAATTCTCATTAATTATTTTTAAAATTTTTCTGTTATGGTAACTCTAATAAATTATCAAAAACTGTATTTTTATATTTAGCAATTTTTATTATTCAAAGTTGATTATACAGCCTAATTCCAGTATTATTGTTTATAAAAGAAAAAAGGGCATAACACTCTCGCTAAGAATTCAAGAATTTATAATAGTTCTAAACCACACGTTCAAATTGTATCTTGCAGTAAGCTAATGCTATTTATATTCAAGTTTACTCAGGCAATGCCGTCATAAATGAATTACTTTACAGCTTGTATAGCACCTTGCTGAATTTACTTGTTCTTTACTTAACAATTCCGTGATGCCTTACATATATACTGTGACGTTTGAAGATTTATGAGTAAGATAAATAATATATTGAACTTCTAAAAATAATTAAAGAAGTGTTAGTCATAAAATATTTCATTATGTTTTGTCCATTTTTTAAGTTAATGCACAATTTTAAAATATATGATAGTTATGTTTTTTTTTAATTGGTTATTGTTTATTGGAAATAAAAATCAGTCCAATTAAAGGATTTTCTATTTTATGTAAAATTACGCTTTAAGAATCTATTGCAAATATCTAGAACTCACCTTAAAGCAAGAAATAACTTTATATTTACGTCTACAACTAATCTTCGTCCTCTTATATGAATAAACTAACAGACTTGGTAAATGATATTATGCCTAGACTTCTCGCCTACTCTGACTAGCCTTATCTATCACGCTAAATTTCAAACATTATAAATAAGGTACATATAATGGCATATAGCTTTCGACAAGGCATATACCTTTAGACAAGGATTTATGTTGGGCGAATATTTTCTATATAAGCTTGAACTACATAAAGTAATACGATATATGTGACAAGGTCTATTTAAAATTAGAATAGTTACATTTAATATATTTTTAAAATGATTTTTAATTGATTAAAAAAGGTAACTTCTGTTAAAAAAAACCTAAATATTTTATCATAGGTTAAAAGTAAATCTTTCAAGGCACTTTAGTTACTCAGTAATAGCAAAGTCCTGAAGCTAAATATATATATATATATATATATATATATATATATATATATATATATATATATATATATATATATATATGTTTATGCGGATTTCACGGATTCCTCCGTGTGAGATGCAATAGCAGTGGATATATCCACATGATGCCGTTGTAGTGCTGAAATCACATTCAGCAAGCGTACAACTATATGCAGCTCCGCGTATGAATGAAGTAAAATGCGAACAGTAAATGCAAATTTCTCTCCATCATATCCTTTCTGTGTTGGAGGTTACTGTTCGCATTTTACTTCATTCATACGCGGAGCTGCATATAGTTGTACGCTTGCTGAATGTGATTTCAGCACTACAACGGCATAATGTGGATATATCCACTGCTATTGCATCTTACACGGAGGAATCCGTGAAATCCGCATAAACATATATACGCCATCCGGCGGGAGGTCGGAGAAGCCGCGTTCAATATTTGCATGCCTCCTTCCAATCTGTCCATTGCACAGCCAGGTGCATGTCGGTACCCTGATGAGTCTAGTAGAGACGAAACATGTACCTCTGCCCTATCACTGTGGCGGGGAGGGTAAGTTTTGACTTTCTTCTCGGTATGGTGGTACAGGTAGGCCATCATCTCGATGGTGGTGACTAGCAATTTGTTCTAACTGTGCAACCTCTAACACAGAAAGGATATGATGGAGAGAAATTTGCATTTACTGTTCGCATTTTACTTCATATATATATATATATATATATATATATATATATATATATATATATATATATATATATATAGCAGGCTTGTTCGACGGACTATTCAAACTTTATCGATTTCTTTATGGCCTTAACTTATGAAAAGCCCATCTGATGGTACAGTGGTGTGATTGTGATATAAAACCTCTTAGATGCCGGGTTCGATTCCCGGATCCGGCTTGGGTGTGTTATTGTCCTTAGGTTTAAGTTAATTTGTAGAAAATTTTAATAAATTAAGTGAGATATTTAGATGTCAAATTCGCTTCCTCATACTAGATATTTTAAAGTAGAAAATAAGACGCTAAGATTTAAATATTATAATGCACCAAGACCTACCTCTGAAGCCAATCAGTACGGTAATTATAGTATTACAAAATATTTTTAAAATTTCAGTAAAATTTAAATATATTCTAGTCTGCAGACAATTTCATTTTTCAAACTACATCTAAAATATACCACTGATTTTTTTATTGTTATTATTCAGGAAAATGAAACTCATTTTCTGTTTGGCGTAATATAATTTTTATGCAATTTAATTGTAGCGTTAAATGGAAGGTAAATAAAAATATATAGACCACTATGCAAAATAAACTTCTACTCGTATTTGCTATAAACCTTTTAAAATAAATTTAAATGAAAATGCATTAATATATAGGTCACTGTATTATTTAACAATAATTGGATTTGTTTGCTGTGGCAATAATGTAAATTGCACCGCAGACACGATTTAAGAGTAAGCATCTAGTGATGAGCATTCTCGAATATTGTACTGGTTATTAGAAACATTTTTTAAAACAGAGTTTGGGCACTTATGAAAGAACTGAGAAGGCATTTTTAGTTAACGAACATTTCAGTAGATGGCGCTAGTGCGCCAAACAAGTAGAAAACTGTAATTTATCGACTTACCATGTGAGGTTCACTTTATTTAAATGTTGCCATGATTTGTGAAATTTATTTTGTTGTTTTTATGTATCTTTGATGATTAAATTATTGGCTTATTCAGAGTAAAGCTTATTGCTCATTGCTTTTAAAAGTCATAGTGAAGAAATTGGTAAGTAAATTTAATTCTTGATTCAGGTTATATGGGCCGAAGTAACATATACTAATCTTTTCTTTAGTTTAAGCTTGCTTTTATATCTTATTAAATTATGATATATTTTTAGTTTTGCAGTGAAGACAATAAATATGAGCAGATAAAGGAAAAGTGCAGTCTTGTATTAATAGAACTAATTTACCTTCACGGAATTTACCAGCAAGAAGAGGTAAGTTGTAAATGTTTATTCTCAATTGTTTTCAGTTTTAAAATGAACAATTTTTTAATAAATAACTTAACTTTCAAGTTTTATGTACTAAAATTTAATATTACTATCGTCTTAATACCAATAATTATTTGATTTTGTTTCCAACATAGGAATTACCTTTTGATAGGCAGAACCCCTACCACTAGAGGCACTGAGGGGTTATGCACTACACCCACTATATCAACAGGTATATATGTAATACATTGTGACATTTCAGAACTATTTTAAAAATATGGTTTCCAATTTTCGGTCTCATATGAGTATCTTTCGTTTATCGTTTTTTTTCCGAAAATTTTGTAACTAAAAATGTTCTAACATCACATAATTTATGTTCTAGTCTGGAATGTTCGGAAAATTTAGAAAAAGATTTTGTAAAATTAAAAAAAAAATGAGTGAATGATTCGGAGTTTATGAAATTATTATGTTATAAATAACATCAGTTTTTAAGGTTTTTTTTATAAAATACCATTCTCTACTGAAATCTGTAGATGTTGGACATCAAGCCATTTATCTCGCTACAGAATATAACCATTCTGTTTGTTGTCAACATATAGTAGCATCTCAGATCTATATTGAAAACAACCATCCCTATTTTCAATAAAATTTATATAATTTTGTACTTTTTTTTATAGTTTTTCCCGTTTCATATTAAAAACTTGAAAACATGCTAAAAAAAATCAACACTTTATAAAATGTGAAACAGGATACCGTAAAATATTTTCAGAGGAAGGCAAGTTTATCTTTTTATTATATATTATGCATATACACAAGAGTATTGTAAAAACAGTAAATAGGTTTATAATGGGCGTTTTTCTTTCCTTTAAAATTTAGTAATTGTCAAAATTCATAAGAAAATCTATCGAAAGGATGAATAAAAAACACCCATCCAACATCGGCTACATTATCTATAAAACTAAATAAATTAATGAATAAAATGCCATTTATCAAAACAAATTCAACCTAGCCTTGCAATAACCTACAAAATATTTTTAATTTTAGTAAATTCTAATCCAATACAAATTGAAAATTGATAAAAATAAGGGTGAAGATTAGTTATTCTTTCGAGCCCTCGGACATGAATATAAAAACTTTCTATTTAAGTCACCTTTTTATTCTTTATGTATTTACTTCAAATTTGTAACTTAACATTTCTAAAAAATAACATTTTTTATGTTTAATTCAGTTGTCCACTTTTCCCCTAAGCCTTGAACAATCGCCAATATCCTGCTATTTCGAAATTTTTTGATATTTGACTTTGAAATGACCTTTACTATTACTTTCGAGGCCATTTCAATATCATAACCGATCGTAAAATTTTTAGACTCAATAGTATAAGGTCCCATTAAAAAAATTATCATGAACTTGATATGGCCCTCAAAGTCAAAGTCAAGGTCAAATTTAAAGGCAATTTAATATACACAGTTTGATTTTCAGAAAATTTTGTAAGAAAAGTTTTTCAATATGAGTCTTGGTTGTCGAATTATTTGTTAATTGACATCAATTTAAGGAATGAGAATATTTGACCTTCAAATGACCTCTAAATGTGATTTTACCTCTTATGTTATTTATACCGTTGGATAGAATTTTTTTTTCGCGTTTCATTTCTGCAATAAAAAATGGAGGTTTCTATTTAAAAAAAATCACCTCGACCTTCAAATAACCTTGAAAACTTGCCCTAAAGGACAAGGTCATTAGTATAGATATAATGTTCTTGATAATTTTTCTTTGAAGTATTTATATATATATATATATATATATATATATATATATATATATATATATACATATATATATATATATATATATATATATATATATATATATATATATATATAATAACAGGAGGTCACAAAAGACATTCAAATTATAGCACGTAGGCATGGAAACAATCAGAGAAGGCGAATGTCAAATACTGGATGAATAATGGCTGAGGAATAAGAAGAAGAATTATATTTTACATTAAAAAAGGTAATTTTTATAGCTCAAAATATACACATGATCGAAGAGTCCCCTTATCTGTAAACAAAGTAATTATAATTCTTATACTCCTAACTTATTTATTTAGGATAAAATTAAAAGGTAAATATTGAGAAAATTTAAATGTAAATATAGTAAAATCAGACAGGATTATGTATATCTGGAAAAGGTCCAAAATTATCGTGAATGGAATTTTTTATTTCAGTTTTTCTGAAATTGTAGAATAACCAATATATCTGCTTAATACTCGTAAATATTTGTGTCATTGTTTACTTTTAATAGACCATTCCATTTTAAAATTGTGTTAAAAATACATAGTCAAAATTTGTTTAAATTGCAAATAATATTGAGATTTTCAATATCAATTAAGGTTTATGTTTGAATCCAACTAATTTTCCGAATTCCCTCCAAATGTTTTTTTTTAAATTCCAACATGCTGAAAGCTAGGAAAAACTCCTTCTACTTTTATATCCACCAATTTCTTCAATTTCCTTCTGTTTGGCTTTTTCTCTTATGCTATAAAGTAAAATAATGACCATTTTTATATCCGCTTATCGGAAAAATCCTTTGTGTTGGTATCCGAAATTGCTTAGTAAAGTATTTAATGTGACAGGGGTAGCGAAACTTTTATTAAAAATAAAGGTTTACGAGAGGATTATAGAAGTGCTTCTGTCTTGTGGAAGTGTTTACAAAATTAACGAAATATTGCATCAATAAATTTTGATTAAGTTTTATGACATGATGCGACTACGATAAAGGTATTAGTAAAGTATTGCAGTTAATAGAGACATATATCAATAAATAATGGGTTTTGAAATGCATTACTTGTTAAAAAGAATATATACTGGGTCAGTCAACGGTTGGATGAACTAAGTTTATGCCTTTTAGGTAAAATTTACTATATTTACTGCATAATACGATTACGACAACATTTTAAACATATTTGAGGCTTTACAGGTTATACCAAAAAATAGGGACGGTATAAAGTTGTATTTTTTTAAATATCTACTTTTATCTGAACTTTGTAGTATTTGAGAAAATTGTGCGTAAGGGAAAAAATCTCATTTTTAAGCATAACTTCATATCGTAAATGAAGTTCTTAAATTTGCCAGAAATATACTGATATCTATTATCAAGGAAAACTAAAGCTAAAGAAAAATTATTTCTATTTAACATTTGCAATACAAGGTGTTCTACGCATCGGTTCAAATTCAAAAAATTTTTAATTAAAATATATTAAATTTTTCAAATGCTTCATCCTGTATTTTTTATTATATTAAAAACTCTATAACTTTTGCTCAGTATATATATATATATATATATATATATATATATATATATATATATATATATATATATATATATATATATATATATATATATATATATATATATATATATATATATATATATATATATATATATATATATATATATATTACCTATTCCTAATAGTATTTGAGATATTTCAATTTCTTTTTCATTTTTGATGAATTTTTCTGGATAGTAACACTACTTATTCAACTGATGGTTTAAAATGTTTTCAGATTGACTAAATTGTACTATAGAAAATATTTTGTTATGTGGTGGCTATGGTAGAAAATATGGCAGGCATCTTTAAAAGCCTAACTTTGAAAAATGCTATTGTTTACCTAAACAGAGCATGGCAGCAATTGGAGCCATTAATAATTAAAAAATGCTGGACTAACATTTTTAATGAAAATGATGTTGATGAAGATGACCTTCCCATCGCTACGCTTAGAGAACTGTTCATTATCCAGAAATATTCAAAATATGACAGTATTGTAAGGGAACAAAAGTTTATTGTGATTTATAATTATTTTAACATTCATTAACTCTAAATAAAATTCTACTAAATGGAAGAATTTACTTGAGTCCCTCTGTATAAAGATTTAGACTGTTGAAATGTATATCTTATGTCTGGCCAAAAATCAGGAAAACATAAATCCATTTACATACTTAAACTTAAGCTTAGTTTTATTACTTTTGGGGTGGTTAATTTTTCTGAAAAAAACAAAATAAACTTAGTGAATTTATGTGACACAAAATCTAAAGTGTTCTACCCTCTCGAAGTTTTTAATATAAATCTGCCAAAGTAACTTAATAGTCTTAAAAACCACATCGTTAAAGGTCTAAGGTTAAGTGGTTAAGTGATAACCACACGTGGCCGACCGCGAGAGAGCTTTCTTTTACTTAAACTGAGCAAATTTTCCCATCATAAGAAAACAAAAGAATATTTAAATAAAATCACTAAAATGCAATATTGGTATTTGTTACTATGCACAAAGTTCGCGTCTGTTACCCATTTTTTCCCCAATTGACGAAAATAAGAATAAGAAAATGAAAATGTTTAAAACTTTGGTGTTTTTTCTATAGGTTCTTACACGATTTTTAGTATAATTGTAGAATAGTTACCGTTCACATTTGTATAAAATAATTATTAGTTTGGAGTTCTGGTCAGTTTTAATATTAAATTCAATTAAATTCGACGCATGGATGACTTATTCCATCTATGAACCAGGGGAGTGGAAACGTACAGACGTTCGGGAACGAAAACTACACTTCGCGCGCGGAGATGCATTGCGCAAGTACGTTCTATTGCTGGAAAAGCACGCATGTCGGAACCAACGCATCTAATAGGGGGATAGGGGAGGTTCTAAGGGATGAAAGTTGAGGTTGATTTTCAGAAATTAATTAATGTCGATTTAGAATCCGTTTAAGTCAGTTCGGCGTGTGTTTTAGTGTTATACCAGCGTAAGAAGGGTTTTTCTTTGCTGTATTTTCTGCTATTTTTGTCTTATATCCTTTTTTTCATATTCCAGACAGCATTTCAAATAGTAAGGGGAAATTAATTTTATTCTCTATAACCGCCATATGCTGGCGCGACGGTGAATTAAAACAGAAATATGTAAAATCGAGTAGACGAAACGCGCAGCCCAAAGGATAGGGGTCGCATTTTTCGGTACTGGCAACCAAGCCTACTGCTCATTTCAGCAGCCAAAGCCACGTGTCGCACCAAACGATCTCACTATGAGAGCAACGTTCAGCGTGTTTCAAAGCTAAACAAGTAAATAAATAAATAGATAAGTTTTTGTCCGTGTAATTTAAAATAAAATAGAATCAAATATTGACGAAGCGGACGTGAAAAAAAAATGCTACCCCTATCTTTTGGGCAGCGCGTTTCGTGTATTCGATTTTACATATTTCTGTTTTAATTCAGTGTCGCGCCACCATATGGCGGTTATTTACAAACTTTGTTAATCTGTGTGGTTCTTGTGTTATCAAGTGGACCATCGAGATGTCACCTTTGTCGTCTTGTTTGCTGTTTTTTGATTTTAAACTCAGCTTTATAGGATGCAAAAGCGAGATGATGGTTTGTACCGAATGCGGTGGCCTGACAAGTCCCATATTAGGACGAAACAGCGCTGTCGCCATCTGTCGGACCCGGAGTTTTTCCATATTTTGGAGTGATCCGCACTTTTTAACACGAGAATCATGTAGATTGACAAATTTTCACGTCCGCTTCGTCAATATTTGATTTTATTATATATATATATATATATATATATATATATATATATATATATATATATATATATATAAGAATAGTGGCTGAGGAATAAGAAGTATATTTTACCTTAAAGTCTTAAAAAGATTAACTATATAGCTCTAAAAATGTACATGTCTCTAGAGTAACCCTATCTCTAAAATAAGTAGTTCAAATTTTGATATCCCTAACCCATTTATTTAGAATAAAATAAGGGATAAAATATTATTCAAATTTAATCAGAGACTATTATGAGTATCTGAAAAAACTGCAAAATTATCTAGAATCAAATATTCGAATTTTAATAGTAGTAATTATTTTTATAACTTTTCTGTTCTTTTAGAGTTTTTCATTTTCAAAACTGTTTTAAAGGATGCATATTCAGAATTGTAAATAGCTCTAAATATACTTATACCAAAGTAAATGATTCTTATTTAAAAGAACCAAACATTTAACGATCTTTTTCCCTAATTTTAGGCCTAAACAAATGTAAATAATTACGAAACAAAAATAAAACTTATTTCGCACCCGAAGCCCAGTCTTGGCGCTTTGAAATAGTTAAAATTTAATTTAAATTAAAGTAATTTGCTTCTCTTAAAACAACAACGTACAGGGGGCTTTTCCTTGGTTTAGTGTAATTTAAATGCCTCGTCGTACTCAATTTAACAGCATTGATGGACTTTCAAGCCTTAATCTATTTACATTATTGCACCCTAATCAATTGAATTACAAACTGTTTCAAGGATGGTCAGGTAATTTCTGAAACAGTGAAACGAGAACACTGGAATATATAATCGTGTTATTTTTTTATCAAACAGTTTTGCTATCATTTGGGATACTTCAACTATTGTATTAATAACTACAGTTATTTATTAGTTTACAAAATAAAGTAATAAGTAAAAGTGATGCAATTGCGTTAAAATTAAGATATGACGAAAAATAAATTTATCGAAAAATCTGTTATTTTGTCAGTAGGGAAAAAACTTATATAAAACCCCTCGTAAATTACATTTAAGTCTAATATCTAATTAAAAAAAAATGTTGGTTTTTGTTTAGTTCTAGATCTCACTTAAATTAGCTTTCACGATATATGCTTTAGGTAAAAGGTCTTCAAATAACGACCCGCTTGACAACACCGACCAGCTAGCACCACCAATCCGGTCCACCATAGAGTTTCTATATCGGTGTTAAAAGGATTTTGAAAAATCATGATATAGTTTGCATTAAAATCTAAAAAACGAGACCAAAAATTTATTTTTAAAATACCCAAAACTACAATTGCGAAATATACCAGAAATGGAGTTTCAGTTTGCCGATTGGACGTTTGACATATATTAAAATGCGTGAAACAATTTTTGTCTAATTGAGATTGAAACATGATAATTTTTTTCTCATAAGGAGTTAATCTTGGCATATAAAGAAGCTTGTTTTCTCCATGTAATTTAAAATTCAGCTTACTTATATGCTTATTTGAATTTGCATAAAAGGAGATCTTCGATACCCACTCATGGTTTTGTAACCCAGCCAGAAGACGATTTATTTCATTCAAGAAAATTTCGAGTATTCGTGGAAGCTCGAAAAAACTCGTTAAAACTTTTCCACAGTCAAGCCAGCTTACTGCAGTATAATATTGTAAGTAATTTTCTCCAATATCTTCAATAAACTCGCGAAATTGACAATGATGTAATTAACACCTCACATAGCTTATTTGAATTTGCATAAAAGGAGATCTTCCATACCCACTCATGGTTTTGTAACCCAGCCAGAAGACGATTTATTTCATTCAAGAAAATTTCGAGTATTCGTGGAAGCTCGAAAAAACTCGTTAAAACTTTTCCACAGTCAAGCCAGCTTACTGCAGTATAATATTGTAAGTAATTTTCTCCAATATCTTCAATAAACTCGCGAAATTGACAATGATGTAATTAACACCTCACATAGTTGGCTTTAAAACTTCTGATATATCTAAGCATTTTCGGCACAAGACTGTTGATGAATGCCATGAACATCAAGAAGCTCTTCATACACTTCATAATTTTTATCTTTCCATTGAATAAAAAGTGACGCTTGAACAGTATTCGAAACATCTGTTGACTCATCCAGTGCCAAAGGGGATCTGTTTAAATGTCGATTCTTGCCAGACACTTAAATTTTATATTATCAGCAATAGGCGACCTAGGAACAAGGCAAAGGTGTTGGGTAAGATGGTTTTTAGTTCTGAAACTCCAAAGCATAAGACGAGCAAAGCGCTTGTTTTCTAATAGGACGGCAAAGGCAGAGGATGACTACGAAAGCATCAACACCCAGGGAACTGCGCGTTATTTGTAAAATAATACAGATTTTTTCATAAATTAATTTAATTTTTGGTGAAGTTCACAATCGTGTCAGTTCATATGAGTTGATAATATCAAAAGGGATGAGTAAGTGGATAATTCATTTTCAAGAGTTTTAAAAATAAAATCAGATAAATCCAGTAAAATTAATTTTTTAAGTGCATTAACCGCTACATCAAACTTCTCCAAAACAAATTTAAATTTTTTGCCGATTCCACATTTAGATTTTTAAAATTCATAATTTGATCCAAATTATTATCGGCTAAGTATCGTTTATCTTGATATCTATCCAAATGATGTCATAATTATCGCCCATTGGTGCTATTCCAGAGCAGATACTTAAGGCTGACCCGCGTAAACGCCCTATCAAATAATGAACCTTTTCCGTTTTATTTAAAGTGGATTTTCATGAATTAAACTTTTATAAATGGCATAAAATGTTTCCCATTGCCGAATTTCACCTGAAAATTCTGGTAACAATTTTTGGTAAAGAAGACAACACTCGATTTGGATCTACTGGCGTACTATCTGAAAGATTAGCACGAGTAGCCTTTATTGTAGCCGCTGCTACTTAAATATGACAACACATTTCATTAATAGTAGAGAGAATCTGATAATCTGGAATAAAATCGTCTTTAATATCAAAACCAATGTCATTAATTTCATCAATGACAATAATTAAAGAATCTCTTGTTGACTCTAATGATGAATACAGTACTTCAAATTTCTCTCTTTGCGACTGCTGGGAAATATTTTTTGTCAAATCATAAAAATTTTGTATAATCAAAAATAAAGACCCTTCTTGGAATTTAGTCTTTTAAATTTGCGTTCCGCTGTGGTATTCATTTTAATTTATTATAATTATCAACAGTTTAAAACTGAATAAATGAAATCCGTTCAATCCTAGCCAAAAACAGTAATTAATTTTCTCCAAAATGCAAAAAAAAATAATGTTGAAAACGAACGGCCCCAAATACTACAACACTCTGTATTTAAAGGCAACCTATTTTCAAATTATTACCGTAATAAAATTGAAAAACCCGCAAATTTTATCATAAATAGCTCTAAAATGAAATAATAAATTTCTAAATTAATGATAGACCCGATACTATTAATTTTATTTTTAAATAATTATCCGCGAAACAATAATCAAATTAATTATTAGTTGTCACAGATCAAATTATCCAAACTACCTATGATCTTAGACAACTGGCAACACCGTTCAACAGCAACCCGTTTGCTGAAATCAGTACCCAAAAAAAACAAGTTTTTATTCTTTATCGTTCACCGTAAACAATAAAAAATTCTAAGATATCAAAATTTAACCGATATTCGACTCGAACAGGGCCAAAAATAATGTATAATTTATTTTCAAGAGTATTAAAAAAACTACCCTGTGTGAAAATATGCTTATCTTAAATCAAATAACTTACCGAAAAACTCCGATATCTGCTGGTGTAATTTTCTTTACTGTTACCAGGTATTTTGAGGGTACTTACAATCAGGAAATAAATTAAGGAAACAGGAGAAAAGGAATATAGGGAATATCTTTCTTCTGGAAACCCACCGTATACACCTTTCCGATAAAACCCGTACGAAAAAGCCCGAAAATTTTTAACTTTAAAATTTGCATGACGTTATACTATTTATCGGTTCTGACCGTTGTCAGAGACTCTTTTTATTTCCGATCTTATTTTCGTAATACTAAAAAGCGAGGTTGCCGATAATTACAAATATCTTTTCTTAGCAAACTTGCTCAAACAGTAAATAAATACTAAGAGAGTAATTATTAATAAAACAATAAAGTTATGTCCGCAATTTTCAAGATTATTACGCAATATTGCTTTGAAACATTAAACGTCTAATGGGGCAAGCTGAATACAAGTTATTAGAGCAAGATGAATACAGTTATATCTAATGATATGCTATTAGATTTGTATTAATACTTGTTTTTTTTTTTAATTTTTGATACTATAATAAATACCAGGATTTTCACTTGTTCGTTTTAGATTTTAAAAATCTTTCGAACATACAAGGAAAAAACAGAGGAGAATGGGATGAAGAAAATTTAAAGAAAGCTGTGGCTGATGGGATAGAAAAGAAGATTGGCAATCTTTAGCCGCCAATATTTTATAATGTATCTTTATCTACACTAGAGCGGCGTGTTAAATCTACAAGAAACGGAGAACCGAAACTAGTCCAGCATTTAGGTCTTAAGATATTTAAAAGATATGGAAGCAAGATTATTTGAACTAAATACTACAGAACTTCGGCAACTGGCTTGTCAGATTGCTGTTAAAAACAATTTTTTAACTCATGGAATGACTGGTGGAGATTGGCTCAGTGGCTTTCTGAAAAGAAATATCGATTTTTCTATTCGGAAGCCAAAGGCAACTTCTACTGCGCGGGCTTCTGGACTTAATAAACTAGTGATAGATGCCTCTTTTTATTTGCTGAGGTATGTCAACGATCAAAATAAGCTTATACATATAAAATTGTGACGAAACCGGCATATCTTCAGTTTCGAAAAGTAAGACTAAATTCATTGCACAAAAAAGGGGGAGTTCTATCATTAGTGGAACGTGATAGAACGGTTACTGTCGAAATATGCGTTTATATAGCTGGCAGGTTTATTCCCTATTTTTGGCTTTTCCAAGAAAAGGAATGAAGCCAGAGTTTCTAAATGGCATACCTCCAGGTTTTTAGGCCCGTTGCAGTAATTCAGGGTGGATGACAAGCGAATTATTTATGTAATGGTTGCATAAGTTTGTTAAATTTTCTCGTGTATGAAACGATAATACAGTGTTACTGCATGGACATGCCAGGTATACTAAGATTCCTGCAATGATCAACTTAGTAATATACTAATAAACTAATAACGACATTGAGAGCCTAAATATAGAGGAATACATGATCATGTCGAAAAGTTTATAAAAATTAGAAAGAAATGTATTTAGCTAAACAAAACTTATAATTTTAGTTGGAAACAAATGCTATTATGCATATATAAAATTAAATGAAATTAAAAATATGGGGACTAAAAAAGGAACTAAAAATATATAAAATCATAAGCCCAGTTGTTAAATGGTCTAATGGCTAGTTAATTGCTATATCAATCATAAAGAAAACAATGGCTGCTTTGAAAAACTACAATCGGTTATAGCCATATAGTATTAACAAAAATGAATACATGAATTTATTTTAACACATGTCGACTAACTTGAACTAATTAGTAGTGAACTTTCGCCGATTTATTCACCACTCACCGTACTTTTCTGATAAATTCACATAAAATTGTCAGAAGATTGCGTGAGTGCGTGACGTAACGTACAGCCATAAATCTGATAAGGAGTTTTACCTGGCTAGGTATAGAGACGCCTTTTTTTACATGCAATTTATTGTCAGAGCACCATGTCTTCCAGCTTCAAATATTTGCACACGGAAGGTACATCTCGAAAGTCAATTACAAACTTATATTTTTGCCAAATATCATCGCCACGATACGGTTCGTCGTGCCAAATTGTAGTTTGTGGCATAAATCCGTCATGCAGAATCGACGAACAAAATATCTGTGTAAGCCTGATTTCGTGAATAGCGAGCTGCTTGTTGTCGTGTAAAAAAAGCAGTCTGTAGGGATTTTCCGATGACTACACAGACAACTTATTGTTCAGTTTATCGAAACATCGATATTTTCCATAATTAAAAAAAATAGGCATACATCCGTTCGTTGGTTTGATTTCTTGTAGAAATTTCTAGACGTTGGACCAAAATCGCATTTGGAATCGTCTGTGCTTGCTAGTTGATATATATATACCGCTGGTAGGGTTAGGTGGATTGAGAAGCTTAACAACTGCCAGTGCCGGTCCCAAGCCCGGATAAAGGAGGAGGGTTGGTCGTGGGGCTAACTACCCCACACCGGAAAAAAGGACAAGTTATGAAACAAAACGACAAGCCTCGGAATAGGACGGACCACAGGAGACGACGTAAGCAACGGACATGAAATATGACTTTGGGAACATGGAATGTACTTAGCTGGTATAGACCGGGTGCTGCTAAGAGAACCATACAACAGCTAAAAAAGTACCAAATAGACGTAACAGCCCTTCAAGAAGTTAGATGGCCAGACGAGGGCACAGTGACAATGGACGGCTACACAATTTTTAACGGAGGGACCATGAACAACAAACATGAGTTTGGAACGGGCTTCGCAGTAAACACAAATTTCATAGGACAAATAATAAACTTTAAAGCAGTAAACCACCGAATAAGTAGTATCAGAATTAAAGGAAAATGGCATAATTACACACTCATATCAGGACATGCACCAACAGAAGATAAGGAGGAGAGCATCAAAGATGAATTCTACGACCAGCTTGAACAAACCATAGACCTAGTCCCGAAGCAAGACATGTTGATACTACTAGGAGATTTCAATGCGAAAATTGGAAGAGAAAGAACACTAAAACCGCACATAGGGGAGCACAGCTTACACGAACAATCTAACGACAATGGCCAACGTCTAACAAACCTGGCAGCGGCTAGTAATCTAATAGTAATGTCAACAATGTTCCCGCACAAAAACATTCATAAAGAAACATGGGTATCCAACGATGGAAAAACAAGAAACCAGATAGACCACGTGCTAGCAAACGCAAGGTACTCAAGAAACATACTAGACGTAAGGAGCCAAAGGGGAGCAGATGCAGCGTCGGACCATCTCTTAGTGAGAGTGAAAGTACGTGCCAGGATAAAAACGGATATAAGAAAGCAAGAACAATCGGAACGAAAAGGATGGAACACCGAGATACTGAATCGGGAAGAAACACTCAGACAGAAATACCAAGCAGAAGTAAAATCACAACTGGAACAGAATAAGATACAAGGGGAAACAGGAGTAGACGAATGCTGGAGCAAGATTAAGACATCGATAGAGAATGCAGCGAAGAGAACTTTAGACAAAAATAAAACCATAAAAAGAAAACAGTGGTATGACGAGGAATGTCAACTAGCACAAGACAATAAAAACAAAACTAGATTAAAAATGCTGCAGTGCCCAAATGACGATAACATCCAGCGATTTAACACACTGCGAGCGGACACAAGAAAACTTATAAGAAGGAAGAAGAGAGAAGCCTATAATAGAATCATAACAAATGTAGAAAAGGAATCAAATACAAAGAGCAGCCGGAAATTCTACAGGGAGATCAAGAACATAAAGAAAGGGTATATGCCACGGACCAGCATATTAAAGAAAGAAAATAAAGATCTCATAACAGATATAACAGAAATCCTACAAACCTGGCACGAATATTTTGACAACTTACTAAATATAAAAGGCACAGCTCTCATCACAAATACAATATACCAGGGAGCAGAGGAACAGGTAGAAATTCCATCACTGACAGAGATCAAAAAAGCAATTAGCCAACTGAAGAACAATAAAGCACCCGGGAGCGACAACATAACCGCGGAGCTTATAAAATATGGCGGAGATCAGCTACATGAAGCAATACAAACCCTTGTGGAGAAGATATGGGAATCTGAAGAACTTCCAAAAGAATGGAACGAAGGGATAATTATCCCAATACATAAAAAAGGAGACCGATCAGTATGTAAAAATTACAGGGGAATTATGTTACTAAACGTTGCCTACAAGGTGCTATCCAACATACTAAGAACCAGAATATCCCCTTACGCAGAAGAAAACCTCGGGGACTACCAATGTGGCTTCCGACCAAGAAGATCAACTGTTGACCAAATATTTACTATTAGGCAGCTTCTGGAAAAGAGTTGGGAATTTAACAAAGATGTACACCAGCTGTTCGTTGATTTCCGCCAAGCATATGATAGCATTGTAAGAGATAGTGTATGGATCGCCATGGAAAAGGTAGGCGTGCCAAAGAAGATTATTAATCTGACTAAAATATGTATAGAGAATGCAAGGGCGAAAGTCAGAATCGGTAAGCACACTACGGACATATTCTCTATTGCCAGTGGTTTAAAACAAGGCGATGGCTTATCGCCATTACTCTTCAACATAGTGTTAGATATGGCCATCAAAGAGGCTAACATAAAACTGGAAGTATTCTCAAACCAGGGCCCCGGAATGATCCTAGCATATGCAGACGACATCGATGCCGTAGGAAATAGCACAACTAAAACAAAGGAAATGTTTATCAGAATGGAAAGGGAAACAAAAAAAGTAGGACTCAACATCAACGAAGAGAAGACCAAATACATGCACGTAAACCGAAGAGCAGGTAGGGATAGAATAGGACAGAATATAACTATGGACACATACAATTTTGAATGTGTGAAAGAATTCCAATATCTAGGGGCCAATATAACACACGACAATGATGTGAGCAGTGAAATACGCACACGAATACAAAAAGGTTTTAAGTGCTTTTATGCATTGCAGGAGATACTAAAATCAAAGCTGCTGTTCAGATCAGCCAAAATCCGTATATATAGAACAGTTATTAGACCGGTAATAACATATGGCTCAGAAACCTGGACCATCACAAAACAGAACGAATTGTTATTAAGACGTTTCGAACGCAAGATATTAAGAAAAATATATGGGCCTAGAGTAGATGAAACAACGAGACAATACCGCATCCGAACAAATGAAGAATTAAAGAGCTTGTATGATCATCCAGGCATCATTAACGAAATAAAAGCCCAAAGACTTAGGTGGGCAGGACATGTTCATAGGGCCCATGACGAACGTCTCATCAAACGAATATGGGAAGAGAACCCGACCGGAAAGAGACCCGTAGGTAGGCCCAGACTAAGATGGAGGGATAACATCACAAAAGATTTAAATGTACTGGGAGTACGAGATTGGAGTAACGACATGATGGACCGAAGCAAATGGAGGCAGGTCGTGGATGCAGCGAGGACCCACGAAGGGTTGTAAAGCTACAGATATATATATATATATATATATATATATATATATATATATATATATATATATATATATATATATATATATATATATATATATATATATATATATATATATATTCTTGATTCTTGAACCATAGATTATATCATTTTTCTTTTATTTTGTCTTTTCTTGGGTTTAGGTTCTATATTTAATAAATACATAAAATTATTGACTTTTCGCCCTTTATTCAAGGCAGTTTCAAAATGTTTGCCTCCTTGACATTTTGCTGTTTTGTTTCTGAAACAAAACAGCAAAATGTCAAGGAGGCAAAAATTTTGAAAATGCCTTGAATAAAGGGCGAAACGTCAATAATTTTATGTATTTATTAAATATAGAACCTAAATCCAAGAAAAGACAAAATAAAAGAAAAATTATATATATATATATATATATATATATATATATATATATATATATATATATATATATATATACAGCAAAAGTTCATTTGATATCGACTTATTTTTCTTTAATATTAATAAAGTCACACTTTTTAATAACTACAAATATGTATTATCGCCTATTCTTAAGAAGTTAATCCCATGGGCGCTAGGAAGTACTGCACTTCGACACCCTTGGCTCTGGAAAAAATTGAAATATTAGAAAATTTTGTAGGTTCTGGGAAAAGTTTGAACTCGCTGTCCCTCTGGCTTTTTTTATGCCCATCAGTCTTCTAGGTCAACTTTTAAATCATCCAACAAATTATTATTGAAAAACATTTATTTTTTTAACATTAATTCTTTGGCTCATTTTGAACGTCTTTTTCCTGTTAGACTTTATAACAGCAGCAACCGCTGCCACTATCAACAACTGTGATCGATTCATTGCGAGGAATGATGATTCGTCGTGGACAGTCGTGTAATCTGTTTTAAAAACTACTGGATGAACATGCTCGGCATACCGAATCGCGGCGACAAAATCATCCAAACATGCTTGTGGTCTGTGGCTTTCGAGAAAATGTAAAGGGCTTGAATTCTAAAAATTAATGCTATCACACCTCTTATAACTGTTTGCATTAACTGAAAATTGTAATTAGTTACACAGTACTTCCATGTATTCCACTTAAATTGTATGTGTAGAAAACTTCTTTATTTATTATAGCTAACTAGAATTTAATCAGTTAATTAGCAAAACTAAATTTAAATAAGTAGATTATCCGAGGGCTTATTAAAATGTAAAGTGATATGATACAGAAGGGTTAAACAGACATCTAATATCATAGTAAGGTAGGATATATTAGAACCTGATTGTAGCCTGGGGATTGTTTAAGTATATTATTAATTCTTAGACAAATATTTGGTAAACGTACATGGCAGTTGTGTATATTGGACCCATCAGTAATTGTATATACATGAGGACATGTGACGCATATTCACTGATTCGAATTGCTAAATGAATAGCTACATCATAGACTGAGTGTATCTATAAAACATACTGTTTTGTATACTGATTTTGTATGTCACAGCGGCGTCAGAAAGTTTATTTCTTTTAACGACAAAATTAATATCTTCTATTTGCTATCTAAGTATCTTATGTAAAAGTCTTGCGTAAAACAAAACAGATTCTCCCAAATTTCTCTACGAGATCACCGAAATGTCTTTTTTTAAAGACATTACTGCGAAATTAGTAAGTGAACAACACACTGGAAAAAGAGAGAACGTAACAAAATATTCAAAAATGAGTTAAGATCGCCATCTAGTAGAAAAACCTCTATATTTTATGATAAAGATACTTTCACGTGAAAAACTCTACACCGTCTGCTAAAATTCGCTTCTAAAATATGAGACACAGGGGAAAAAAAGGAATGTCCATTGATGCTCTTGGAACCTATTATGGGTAGTTCTATTTTTAGTGCGTTGCTTGTTTTGTTTCAATAAACAAGTTAGTTTCATTTGCTCATAATCGCATTTTGTGAGTCAAAAGTAGTTTTTAAAGTTAATAAGGTTAATAAAAGTAATTAGTGTATCATGGAAGAAAATTGAAATAGCTAGCAACAACAATAAAGTTTAACATTTAAAAAATAAAGTGATATGGACGGCTTAGGGATGTAAATGAGAAAATGGAGGTAACCATTTATCAGTCAGGGAGTGATCAATAAGTACAAAATAAAAAATCACTAACGAAGAGAGACAAACGCTTTTAAAAAACCTTAATTTGCTTGAATCAAATAATAAAAACAAAATTTACATTTGTGTGGACTCTTATGATGTAAAACTATTCAAAGGAGACATGGTCGAAAAGACGAAAATGTGGCGTTGTTACATGATAATTATTTTTCATATATTGTCAAAGTCGTAAGAGATAATGCAGCGTTAGAAATCGTAGTGTGCTATAAAGCATTTTTGGCGATACATTGAAGTATTAAAACTAAACTGCAATATTTACAAAAATCCCTAAAAACAACTGGTAGAGCCCCTCTCGACTCGGCAATAATTCAAATTGACCTCAGAAAATATGTGATCCGAATAATGAAAATGTGACGAGGAAAAAAAGCCATTACAGCATTAAAAAATCAGATCGCCTATGTTTAAGTGTAGGGCTTAATATTTCAAAAAAGTATTAATTATAGAAAGAAAAATTTCTGGATTATCCTAGAGAAATATTTTTAAACACAAAATTCAACATGTTTTTCGGTTATGCTTGTAAAGATACCTGAGATAGTTGTGATCAGTGTACTGAATCCAAAAAAGATCTCACATTAGAATTGGAAAATAAATCATCACTTTCCATAGATGGCATTTTTGAAATCCAAAAATCATTGTTAAAATTGCAGAATGATGATGAAAATAAAATCTACAAAATTAAAGCTCAAGTATTTTTCGACCGAAAAAATCTTCAAGAATTAAACGTCAAAAATATGGTGACTGTAAAGCTATTTCCTTGGATTTTCAAAACAATTTATCCGTTCCAAATATAAGAACGAACGATGTCTACTACAAGAGGCAGTTTAATATTCACATATGAGCAATTGGGGAGTCTGTCTTCTACGTAAATTCAGAAACCATGGCTGCTAAGGGAAACAACCATGTCGTATCAATGCTCCATCACTTTGTTGAAAATTATCTTGACCCCCAAATAAAACACTTTGAAGTACTTTGCGATTCATGGGCTGATCAAAACAGGAATTATACATTCATTGTAGTGTTCATGTCAAAAAAAGAGATTGGAGTCTCTCAAAATCACTTTTCCAATTAGGGGAAACCAAAAACATTCTGCTGAGCTGCCAAGTCAGTGACTGGAAGAAACAGAAAAGGCCAGAGTTAAGCTAGTACCATTTTATACAGAAGATCTGGAAAAGTGTCAGGAAATCATAAGAAACTGACATATTTTTTCTTGACAAGATAGATTATAGGAACACGTATTCATTTGCAATTCGCTCCGTGAAGTAAAAAAAACAAAACAAATCACTGTTACGCATCCACGACTTGTTTCGCATAGAAGCTCTTATAATGGGGCTTGGGTGCAAAGCCCAGTTCTACCACCACAACAGAATAGGATTTTTTCTGTGTTGTGTACTGATAAGTTTTTATATCCTGATCGAAAATGTGAAGGCAAGCCTTTTAATTTTGATAATTTAATACTACTCTTAATATAAAACTATTTTAGATCTAATCTCAATCCTTACCAAAAAATTTAAAGATCTGCAAAGTTTGAAAATCTTATGTACCAAAGAAGCACAAAATTACTATGATAACAAACCTCATGCCATGAAGAAAGATAGAAAAGTAAAGATTGACATAAAAAAAATAATTACACGCAAGTAGTAAGACAATCCTCTTCTTTCACTTGAAAATTTAATTTTGTTTTGGACATTCCTTTTTTTTTGACATGGAAAAATGGTTAATTTTTAGTTTGTTATGCATTATTTAGTCGTTTAAAAACATAAAATTTCAAAACTTTAAAATTGATTTTTCTCGTAATTAATATTTTGTAACATTACGACTTTTTCCCCTGTGGTCTTCGAGTTATTGAAATAATTAGTAACATAAGCAATAAAATCTTTTTGAGCTGTGAAATAATCTGTAAAAATGTCTAAAATTTGATAGTTGATAATTTTTCTAAACTTTTTTTTAATATTCTGATTTATATTGCAGAGGGCACCACCAGTAGCACCCCTACACCTAAAGCTTCATACCTTTTTTTGCCTAAGTATATTAAATTTCTAATTAAAAATCATTATTCTTGACATTTTTATCTACCAGCCGTTTATGAGATAAGCGAATTTGAATGTTTTATTGACTACTGTTACTAATCGTAGCCCCTTTTGACGCTTATTCCAGAATTGGTCCAAGAAATTTGGAGCACGTTTAAGGGCCAACAGGTCAAGACTAAAAAAAATTATATATCAACTCACTGACAATGATAATAATTTAAGAATGAACTGGTAAAGAACGATAAAAAGATACAAAAGCCAATAAGAAACCAAAATGGGAAAATTGTGTTCATTTAAATATTTAAACTTTTTCGAATATCACACTAACACAAAAATTACCGATATAATTTTAGGAACTGGTCAGAAGTTGGTGAATGTTTACGGAGAAAAATTTCCAAATAGACGAGTACCAAACCACCAAGCACTTGCACAGACTCTTTTATCAGATCAAAAAAGATGTCTTCGGGAAACCGGTAGTTTTGTTCGTGCAATGATTGATTATGGACGGAATCTAACGAATAGGATACCGGAGGTTGAGAAAGAAATTCTAGAACGAGTTAAAGAAAATTCGAATTTGAGCATCAGACACTTAGATTTAGAACTTAGGGTCAAATAGGACTTTAACAGGTTTAGTTAGTTTAACAACAGTTGTTGCATGTATTCCACCTACAGATAATACAAGAGATTTCACCTCTCGCCATTCAGTATTATAAATATAAATTTAAAATTACCGTATGAGCAGGAATCATGACACATCTGTTATTGGTTCTGTCATCTTACCATCCCGTTTTAATTACCAAGAATAACTAGTAAATTTGAAAATCATAGAATATTCCAATTTGACACGGTCTAAGCTCAAGAACAATGATATTTAATTTGACCAAAACCGTGAAACCTTTCGTTTTTTACCCTGTAAATTTGCCATATTTGATGGATGATCTTCCATTGGCTACTAAATAAAATATGGGGTTCGTGTACGACTCTACACATGCATACTTCACATTAAATGTTAGAAATAATTAAATTAAGAGTTTTCAAAATCTATGGATCTTCAGAGGAACCGATGCTTCGGATTTAAGGGGTAATACCACTGTAGCGGCCAAAAAATAGGGCAAATTTTGACAATTTTTTTGGGAGAGTATAAAAGAAGTAGGAAAATTCTTTCCAGATGATTCATTCAGAACGTATTGAAGTCTCACAGAGGCGATCTTCGAAATCACCTTTTTTTTAAATTGAAAAACGGACAAAAACATTTTACGTGAACTATGAGGCATAAAATAAAAAACAAAGAAAATTTATACTTTATATATAATTAGCTCCCCGACGATACAGTTTTTTTTAAAATCAAACTTTGTAGAAATGGCGCATTTTTGAAAAAAAAATAGTCGATTTTCGGTCAAAAATAAAGCAATAAACTGTTTATATAAAAAAATTTTTACATTCAATCAAAAAACGGCTACGTAACGTGATCGTGAAGCTGCTGTTAAAATTTCAGATCGATCGCTGCAACAGTGTTTGAGTAACGTTTTGGCCGAGGTTGGAAAAAGTAGTTTTGAGAAAAGAACGTTTAAAGTTTAATGTGCGTACAAATTTATTATATAGAACTGTCACACCTATCGACTTCTGACTCACTTGATGTTCTTCTGTGAAACTATAAGGCTATTTTTACTCTAAAGGTAACAGGCTCACTTAAGACAGGTAATTTTAATACAAAAGCGATGGCACGAAGCGCGTAGGGGGCGTAAAATCGAGGTTTAGACTCTTTAAAAATTTTTTCTCTAATTCTCAAACAGATGGTAAACCTGTAATACCCGAAGAAGAACTGTGAGCACAAATACAAAATTCAGTATATACTTCATGCTTAGATGCATAGATGATGGAAAGGATATAGCTGAACTTCTTCCGTAGAGTTAATCTTTGTGTACATGGAAACGAGGTCATTTTGACCACTTACTTAAAGTTTAATTAAATAATAAAAAAAATTGGTTGGTTTGTTATTGACTCTGTGTTTTATTCTTATTGTTCTTTGCTATTTTATTCTTACACTATTATCATTATTTTTATTACTGTTGGCCTGTTGGCCCTTAAACATACTCCAAATGTCTTGGCAAGTCCTAAGTTTGCACAAAGTTTGAAGAAGGGCTACAACGAGTTTCTGTACGCAATAAAACGTTTAACATTATTTCAGAAATTAGAAATTTAATATACCGAGGCAAAAAAAAAGTTATGAAGCTTTGGATGTTGGCGTCTTCTGCAATGTACATTAAAACCGTATCAGAGAATTTTCCAAAGCTCCAAATTTACTGCAAATCAAGCTATTATTAAGAAGAATATTTCTAGAAAAGTTTTAAAAACGTATAATTTTGATACCTTTTCTTTTAAAGACTCATCAGAAAAATGGGCTAGATTCCCATATTTTAACCTCAGGAATCGTCATACTTTACATTATATACTGACCTTCTAGAGACATTCAATATTGTTGGTAAATATTAGAGTGTAATTTGATTGTGTTTCTCCTTGGTCAACCTCTAAATCCCGGTTTTAAGTGGCAAATGCTTTTTAAATTATATCACATCGATAACTGAGACCATTTGGCGGTAAGACCTACATTTTAACATGATTGCCAAATTACGGTTATCGGCACTTAACTAATCCCGAGTTTTCGGTCTGTGTTTGTAGCTACCGATTATTTGGACTTTATCCGCTTCATGGTCTGACGATTTTTTCAATAAAGCCACCTAAACAACGATTAAACTCGCATTACGACGTTGCCGTACCCACGCTAAGTCAGCAGCTTAAACGGCAGGGATAACAATATGTCACTTTTAGTCGTAATATTCTACCATCAGCAGAATAATATTTGAGCTCTATTCAGTTTTAATTATTCTTGAACAATATACGAAAATTTGAATTATTACTAACGGTTTGGTATAGAAGTGTATAATGTTTCGATTCCGCGCCATAATTGGAATTTAGTCATTTTCATTTTTACAGTTCACAGTTGGTATATGTGCACTTGACCCAAATTCGCGCAACTGTGAACACAGAGACAGCGTGAGAACAAGTGAAACAAGCGGTGCTTTACATAGCATTTTTTTGACGTGTATATTGTGGCCTCAACGGCTTAGAACCATTTTTACGTGTACTATTGTGTACTAGAACCATTGAGGGATATCCTAGAATTACGGCCGGCAGAATTTAAATCAGATGAGCCGCGGGTAAGTGCATTATTTATTACCATTGTAAATAACTGTCGACTTTCGTATGATAAGTTTCCTTATACATCTAAAAAATAAGGTGGTCATTTTCAGTTATCGAAATACCAACCACTAACCATTATAATTTATTTTATTTTTCTTCTTATTACTTTAAAAAACTTAAGAATTGAAAATCAAACGATCCCAAAGGCGTCAATGCAGCGTTACTAAATAAAAGGCACCAATAAATTAACAACAGCACTAACCAGAATACTTAATGCATGTCTCAACGGCCAATAAATAATCCAGCAATACGAGAGTAGCATACATTTCTATAATCTATAAATAAGGCAATAAAGAGAATTGCAGTTCAAGTGATTATTGACTTTTTGACGAATTTACCGAAAATACGTTTAGATACTGTAGAAAAACAGACTCTTTTGTCAGGCGATCTACCACTTGACCAATTTTATATGTGTTAATGTCACTATCATTTATTATTACAAGACAAAATAAATCTAACTAGTAAAACTCTCAGGAATTATTTAAAATGAATTTAAATAAAGACAAATATATAATAATAAGATTGAGCATAATGATAATAGATTTACTGTGAGTCTTTGAAAAAAAATCTTTTTTCCCTTAAGTAGTCTCAAAATTTTTTGATGATCAACCAAAATATTTAAACATTTCATTTTTTATTTAAAGACAGCTGGTATATTTGAGATGATGCTTCTTTGCATAATAGAACTACACTTACAACAAAATTATTTATATTTTTTAATTAAAAGGATGTTCTGATAAAAGGTGATCAAGATCATGCAAAGCTATTTAGAAAATGGCGATGTAATTAATCTAGTATTGTTGATACCGAACAAATTACCATTAATTATATATTTATTCAAAAATGTAAATATTTTAAAAATAGTCAACATAATTTATTTTTCTCTTTTAATTAATGTCACTTGAGTCATAGATTTTCAGAAAAAAATTTGAAAACCAAAAAGTCTTTAAAATTAACTAAATGACGGTAGTTTTTCGGAAAAAAAAACAAACGCAATTTTCTCAAAAAATCCTTCTTTTTGGTGAACTTTTTTCTAGGGTCTCTTTTCAATGAACGATTCCATTTCGAATCATGCAATGGGATTTTTCAAAACAGAATGCTTTCTCCGTCAAATATATTATTACAAAAAAAAATTTAGACTATTTTGTCATTTTGTGAAAAAATTATTTTCAACAGAGTTATCAAGATTTTAAAGTTGAGATTGGTGCTCTTGCACTGAAGAAAATCACAGTCACTGTTGTATTCAAAATATTACATTTTTGTGGTTACATGAGTTACAAATTTCAAGAAAAAAATGTAACAGTCGAAAAGTTTTCAAAATTAACAAAATGGCAGTCGTTTCTTGAAATTAAATCAAGAATTTTTTTAGGTTTACCTGTTACAGTCTTCATTATATAATTATTATGTAATTTTTTTTTTATATAATTTATTTACCTAAAAAGGTTTCTTACGATTATCAAAAAAGTAGAATAATATGAGCAAATATTTACAAGTAACAACTTGTTTATGAAGTCGATTTTATGTACAATTTTAGCACGTTAAAATTGTACATAAAATCGACTTAGTAAACAATTTGCCATATTACTCCACTTTTTTAATAAATCGTACGAAACTCTTTGATAAATAAATAATATAAAAAAATTGTAAAAATGATAACATAGGCCGACAAAATTTTTAACCAGACAAGACCGGACGATACTTTTCCGCAGGCTTTTAATGGGCTAAATCCAAATCGGGAACCCGAATTGCTTCACACGTCAGGTTTTCGAGATAATTTAAATTAAAACAATAAAAACGACATTTTAGGCCAGATTTGAGGAAACTTTTTAACGCTAAGTGACGTTCCCTCACAAAACTCACTACAACATTTTAAAGCACTACTCCTTCCCTTCAGAATCTTTTTTAATGGCCCCGATTTTTTTTTTCTCTTCAAGATAATATATTTTTGAAAATATTAAATTGAGTGCTTTCGTTAATACATAAAAATTAAATAGGATTCAGCATACAGGTGTCTAGGTTATGTGAAGTTGGGAGTCTGGGTTTGCGAGCAAACTCGCTTCGTTCGCCTGTTGCATTGGAAAAATAGCCCTTACTGCACTCCCCTGGTTTTGAGCAAATTCGTTTCGTTAGTCTGTCTGCTCAATGCTATTCAGTTTCATGTAGTGACAAAAATACTAAATTTTATATTTTAAAGAGTAGATATCTCGGCGAGCAAAAAAGATATTGGGGCCAAACAAAAACAAAAAGAAACAGTAGTACTTTAAAATGTTATATTGAGTTTTGTGATGAAACGTCACCTAGCGTTAAAAGTAACCTCAAAGATGGGCTAAAATGCGGTTTTTTGCAAATTTAAGTTAAATTACTTCGAAAACCTGACATGCTGAAGCAATTAGAGTCCGGATTTAGCGTGTCAACAGCTTACGAAAAAGTGTAGTCGGATTTCTGATTTAGAAAATTGGTTAATTTTGTCGGTCTGTGTAATTATATAATTGAACATATAACAAACAACTGTAAAAAAAATTCTTGATTTTGTTTCGAGAAACGGCCTCCATTTTGTATTTTGAAATTTTTTTTGCAACGGAATCAGTAATTGAAAAAAAAAATGTTTTTTTGTCCCCCTCTGCATTTTAGCACAAATGAAAATAATTGTAATTGAAGATGAATATAACAAAGAACTCTAGAAAAAAAATATCACAAAAATGTAGTTTTTGAGAAAATCGCCTTTTTTTTTTGTCGAAAAATGACCGCCATTTTAATAATTTGCAATGGAATCGGTCATTGAAAAAAGACAAATATTATTGTGTTTCTCCCTGCATTTTAGTATAAATAAAAACAGTTATAATTGAAGAAGAATATAACAACAAATTCTAGTAATAAATTTATCAAAAAATGTAGTTTTTGAGAAAATCGCAAAATGTAAACTTTTTCGGGTTCTAGAATAATATATTCCTCGGAGAAAGCATTTTATTTTTTTGACTATTTTTACTGCATGATTTGAATGAAATCGGTCCATAGCCAATGAAAAAGCAAATTATATAAAAATCATGGTTCTTGGATTTAGACCGTGTCAAATTGGAATTATTATCCGACGTTTCGCCCCCGATTGCACGAGGCATCTTCAGGGATCTTTACTCCACGAGATCAGAACATTGAATGACTATTGAGGAGCACCAGCCCGGTATTTATACCTCACTTTCTTACATGTGTTGAAATTTGTCCGAATGTCTGATTTTCGGAGCAATCTGACAATCGTTTCGTATATGTAAGATAACACTGTCCATAGAAGGTACATTTATGACATTTGACAATGTTCAAACAAAGGACGCAATATCCTTTCAAACAGAAGGCGTTTACAAGATACCTTGCTCTAGCGGTAAAATGTATGTAGGTGACCCGGGCCGGTCTATATCTACTAGGCTTAAGGAACGTGAAAAATGTATAAAAAAGAAATAAATTGTACAATCTGCAGTTGCTGAACACCAGCATTGCTCAGATCACAATTTTAATGTAAAAGAGACTAAAGTGCAAGCATCAGTGCTTGGTTTCTTTAAACGTAAAATTAGAGAATCAATCGAAATTTGTAAATATCCAAATAATATTAATAGAGATGCAGGATACAGTCTACATCACACGTGGAAATCGATTGAAACGCTGGATCACGGTTAGCTGAGCACCAGCCGGGTATAAATACCCGGCTGTTGCTCCTCGATAGTCATTCAGTGTTTTGATCTCGTGGAGAAGATGCCTCGCGCAATCGTAAGCGAAACATCGGATGATAATTCCAATTTGACACGGTCTAAATCCAAGAATCATGATTTTCAACTTGATCAAAGCCGTGAAATATTTCGTCCTTTATCAGCAAATTATATGTTATAAGAAATCTAATTATTTTATCTTAAATATAGGGCAGATATATTTTTTGTATTTTTCTGTTTGTATTAACTAAAAAAAATTAGCGTAGCAAAAAATTGGTCAAATATTACCCTGATATAAAATAAATTATTTCAGCATCCCTTTTGAGAAAAAACTTTAGTTTGAAAATGGATCAGCAGTAAACGTTTTATGATAATTTGATTTACAACTTACTGGCTTTGCAATATGTACCAATTATATTAATTTTTATAATTAGAATATGACTTTTCGGTAACTTGTATCATTCTATTGACTCTGCCGATATTTAGTGGAACTCCATATCAATTAAAGATAAGAAGTAAAATATATTTTTTTAATTTAAATCCTACTATATTCGAAACTTGAACTTAACAAATATTTGTTTCCATCCACTATAGCTTCATTCATTCATTCTTGATAGAGTCATTTTTTTCAAATTTTAGAATAACTATTCGATTAGAAAATCCCATAAACAAGTTCAATGTATTATAGAAATATACGAAAACTTTCAAGATGAAATACTCTTCTTCCAATCCCTAAGATATTATTAAATAAATTAATTTTTACAAATTGTTATATATCATTGTAATATTACTTTTCAAATAATATAGGAGAAGATAACAGTACTGTTTATAGGTAATAATCTTGGAAGATAAATGCATAAACAGAATTTAGACATACTAAACTTAATTTAATATGATTTTTCATGACTTTTCTTACGTCGTGCTTTCATAGAAATTAGCATCTGCTTCATTATCACACCAAATGTAATTTTTGTTCCCTTTTAATATAATAAAGCTGCAAGATTTCACATAATAATAATAATATAATGGACTTTATGGCATTATAATAATAATATATGGCTTATATACATTAGATAAGCTTCTGAAAATCCACAAAACTAGAACAATTCCCCCTATATCCACAGTTAGTTGAAATGGTTGTTAGATTTAACAGAACGCTGGAGAATTATAAAAAAATATCTAAGATAAATGCATTCTGCGATTTTTACTAGCCTATCGTTCAGCCTTCCACCACTGGTAAAACATCTGCTAGTATAATTTTTGGAAAAGACTTAATTCTTCCAGTCGATATGTTTACTGGACGTCCCCCGATACTGAAGTAACTTGGGACTACACTAATCAACTTAGTAAGCAGCTTCAGGTCTTACATGAAGAAGTCTGTCAAAAATTGCAAATAAAAAGCGACATAAAGAAGACCCACTATGACCTCAAAGCTAATACTGGTGGATTCATGGTTGGTGAAAAAGTTTGATTATTCAATCCAAAAAGAACTAAAGGGCGTTTACCAAAGCTTCAAAAATCATGGGAAGATCCATACAATGTAGTAACCTGCCTAAACGATCTTGTGTACCGAATTCAGAGAAGCCCTCATGCGAAAATGAAAGTTGTCTATCTTCACAGACTAGTCCATTATCAATATTAAGAAGGTTGATCGGGACGATCAGCGACTTGGAAGGGGATAATGTGACGGACTTTATAACACTATACTTTCTATAGTGTTAATTTGTGTTTGTAGTTTGTAGGGTTTTAGGTTTATTTTCTTCGAGTGCATAATTTATTTAATTAATTTCCTTATGACACGTCAATGAAAGAAGGTCTGGAACTTTTTAGAAAATTCTATTTTCTTATTTTTAACATGAAACACCTATAACAGAAGGTCTAGAAATCGCCAGATTACTCCTTATTCTTATTTCTATTACACTATATAGTATAAAAATTCTAGAAAGATGCGGAATCTTCTAGTATCCTGAAAAAGGGTATATAAAGGGTCCAGATTGGCTTTCTTGGACAGTTTATGTTGAGACGTCGTGAAAGCGACTTCAATTGTTTGACAAGTTGTCATAATTGTGACAATAAAGGTGATTGAAATATTACAGTGTGTATAAATACCGGCCGTTCGGAACGATAAGTTAAAAATCTATTTTACATCACAAAGGAAAGAACAAAAGTTAAAATGAGTGTTTAACTAATTAACGCAAATTTTTTAACGAATGGCACAGGAACTATAAATTGCGATGTAGAAAAGCTGCATTTGTAATTGTTGACTATAAATAAAACATAAATCCATCGGACTGGCATTTTATGATAAAAACTCAATTACGATTTATTTGGGCTTTGTGGCTTTTTCAGTGACCGATTTAATTTGATTTAAATGTTACTGAGGGCAAAACCAGCTTTATTGGCAATTTATGACCTAAACTGAACTAAATCCTAAGTGCTAAACACTTGTGATCATTTTATATTTTTATGTATGTTCTCAAATCGGGGAGCAGTTTTTAAATTCATCCGGCTCAAAGTTAATGTAGAGGAATCTTCTTATTTCTAACTTTGTAATGAATACAAAATATGATTTTAGAACACGTCTTATTCAGTTTAAAATAAACTTTACTAAAAACTTTTATAATGATTTTGTTTAAAAGCTTTAAAGTTTTAATAATTGATTTTGCTTGGCTGCAACCACATGTTACAAAACCCCAGTAAATAAAGGCAATACTGTTAAAAAGTATTATAAATGATCTTCACCATATACAAGTACATCATTTTAATTAATACACACAAATATCTCGACAGATAATTTTGCTAAACCAGCTTCACTAAGGAAACATTTTCAAGAAGAGAAAGCTAGAAGATAATTTTTTATTGCTGGAAGGGAAGTATATAAAAATGTCATCGAGATCGTCATTCAGAGATTAAGTAGATTTTTTAAAATATGAATCCATATTTCGATATTGCAGTGAAAGGTGCAGAAACTTTCCCTTTAAAATAACTATTATAGTTATATGGTAAAATAATTTCATTTCTCAACTATTTAGTCAAGCAGTTGTGTATTCAGAGAGAGACAACTATAGGCGATGTTTACCATAAAATCAAGTTTAAAAATAAATAATAAATTGATATATTTAAAACCGAAAATTCGCAAGAGTTCATGTTTTAATTTACTCTTTTCGTTATTGTTTTAACGTTGATTATTTATTAAATATTCAACGTGATCTAGGAATTACAGTGTAAAAAATATCGATACACAACTAGATGCTACAGTGGAGATTGTTACTGGATATATTTTCTTGAAATCACAACTTTTGTTCATTAGATCACAGACCATTTTGATCTAGAACTTGGTTAAACTCTAATGTGAACTTTTTTTCAACTTCCATTATCATTCCATTACTCTTATTGTAAAAAATCAACTTAATTCTTCATCTTGAATATCCACCTCGAGCACAAGGGTATCTGTTCATGTCTTCATTCAAACCATACATTATTTTCTGAGTGACTGTCCATGAGAAAGTTTTACTTGATGAGGTGAGAGTTATTGTCTGACACTGAAATTATCTCCAACTGTTTTTCTAGTCTATAACATTACCTATTTAAAAACGTAATTTTTAGTTTTCTGAAATGAGAAAGAGGGATTCTATCTAACAAAATTAACTCTGCCATTATATTTTACTTTAAGGTTAAAATCGAAGTCACTATCTGATATCCTCGATAACCTGAAGACACATTTGTACATACTAATTGAAATGGTCGGCCTAATATATGCTATATATCTGCTTAATATATGAATCGAATAATACAAATTCCACCATCTTTCTGGGTAAGTATTAAATCTGCTTTAAATAGAGATTAAAGCAAAAATAATTTCCAGAGATTACAAAAATGTGCACATTGGCATGTTCCTCTTACAAACACTAAATTTTTTTAAAGGTTAATATATTTTTGAGGTAAATGTGTCAGTTGTCACAAAATAATTGTAACATAGCGAACAGCAATCGCTTGGCAGATATCTGCATTCACAAACTAAAAAAATTATTCTCATTCTAATTGATCACTTCGAAAATGAACAAAAGAAGACCACTAGAACCGGTCATGAATATAAGTTTACGTCTAATAATGGAAAAGAAAACTGATTACATATTTATTATGTTGACTTTAAAAAAGCTTTTGATAAGATGAGGCATGAAAAACCAGTCGAAATTTTGCAAACGAAAAACAAAGGCGACAGAAACTTAAGAACAACAACAAATCTTTACAGAAATCAATGAACACAGATAGTAATAGATATTGAACCCAGTTCAGAAATTGAGTTAAAACAGAAATCAGGTAAGGATGTATTATGTCTTCCATGCTCTTCAATGCAAACAGTGAATCGTTTTTGAAGAAGCATTATTATCTGAAAATGAAGAAACGGAAAAGTTATAAATAATATCAGATGATTAGCAGATGACATAGTGTTTCTTGTAAGCTCTACAGAGGAACTCCAGGGACTATTAAATAGAATAAGTATTTTTAGTGAACAATATGGATTAAAATGAAAACAAAAAAGACTACACATATGGTAATGATAAACAAACCAAACATGCAATCAAATATAAACTTCTAAGGTATATAAGTACAAAGAGTTCAAAAATATAAATGCCTAGATGCCCGATTATAGAAGAAAATAATTAAACATAACCACAGAAATAAGAGCGAAAATAAAAAACAAGACACGCGTTTATAAAACTAAAAGCAATTCTCGGTTACATTGACTTCACACTAGAATATGAGTGAGAACACTAAGGTGTTACGTATTTTCTCTGCTTCAATATGGACTGGAAAGTGGGACAGCTGGCAAGTTGGATAGCACAAACACAGAAGGAAACAAGCATGGAGATACAGCGTGAAATAAGTAAAGAATATGAATTAACAAACAATACAAAAATGAGAAAATTACAATATCTGCGACATGCAATTAGAAGACTACTAGACTGATCGTAGAAGGAAAAATGTAAGGACAAAGGAGCATTGGTAGCAGAAAAATCTCATGGCCAAGAAGTTTAAGGAATTGGTTCAATTGTAGTTTAGTAGAAGAAGATCAATTATAGGAGTCTGCGCTGAAAGAAAAAGTTATTAAGCCCTTAACACGTTTCTGGCTATATATTGCATCCTGATTTTCTAAATTCAGATCAAAAATCCATATAAGGACCCTCAAATATAGATTTTGAATCGATTCATATTAACTTTTTCGCTCTTTTCAATGGGCCATATTGAATTTCAAAATTAGGAGCAAAAGTTTATCTTAGCGCCTCTAAAAGCTCCCATATATCGATATGAATCCAGACTATGAATCTGCTATTTTGTATATTTGGAGACCTTAAGAACTTCTAAATATCGATTTTAAGACGAATAGGGCCATAAATGTCATGTTGAATCGGTCATTTTGATTTTCGTTTTAAAGTGTCGAATTGTATACATGACAAATCTTAAGTGTATAAAATACCTACAGTGTATAAGTGGGTCGAACTTGGATTGCACGATTTGACTTCAATAGGGAAAAATGCAAGTGAAGTTAAGTAATGGCTTGTAAAAGTATAAAAGATGTTCAATTTTTGATGGTTTAAAATAAGAATAAGACATTTTCAATAACTGTTTATCATTTCTGGTCAGAAAAAAAAACAGAAAAGGCCTGAAAATATAAAACTGAAATATTTTGCTTTCGCTTAATAATTTATTATAAATATTAAAAAAAAATGTTATCCATATCCATCAACCCATTTACTATAATCTTCACAATTCCGTATATTGATTTCGTTATTAAGATCTTAAATAGGGTTTAGTACAAAGTTAAGGCTATAGGAAATTTATTAGGGTATAGTCAAAGGATAAGACAGAAATAAAGCTCACATAATCTGTCCTTTATCCCAAGCTTACTGCAAGTTCCAGCACTTTAGATGTTAGGCTTAAAATCTTAAGTTGGCACGTTTTATGGAATACATTATGGTAAAAAACACGAAGAAAAATAAGTTTACTAACTTAATAAATTCAGTTTCATATGTGCGTTGACCAAAAAGTATACAGTAATGAAAAAATACAAAATATAGAATCTTATTTAGATAGTAATGGCGACTGTTGAAGTGATTAAAATTAAAATGTACCTAATATACTTCCGATATTTCATGGTAAAATTTAGCCGGTCATTGGAGGTTTCAAAGGAGGCAATAAAAGACTAGCCATGATAGTTGGTGACAGTTAATAATGTAAAAGATTTTTTTATATTGGAAACTTAATATTGATAATAGACAAAAAAGTTTAAATAATAAGTTATAGATAAAAAACAACATGAAAACGTAATAACTGGCACTACAGAAATTGCAAAATAAATTAATAAGTTTTATGAGAATTCTAAAAATCTATCATGTTAAGTACCGATTGTACACCTAAGACTGAACCTGCAATAAAACATGGTCTCTGCAAAATAAAATTTCACAAATCTCCAGGTGAAGTAGTCTTGGAAAAATGCAAACGTGATACTGTTATATAAGAATGGAGAAAACAAACAATACAGAATATTTACAAAAATTGTATGACAAAACGACCATTAAATTAAGGGGTGCTTTTTTTAAGATTTCGTTTGATTAGACAAAAAGTTTCAAAAAATGCATAGTTTTCAAGTAAAACTCAAAAAACCGAAAAGGGGAGAAATCTACCTTAATCTCAAAAACACGCCCCTTAATTTGATAGCACTTCATGACTTTATCATACGAGTATTTTTAGGGTGAATTGAATGTATGAAACAATGAAAACACCATAGCGTTTCAGTTCCTGTTATCCCTCTTTTTTCGACATAATCAATAGCCTACTAAAAGAGAAACTTGATTTGTATCAGCCAGCGGAACAGGCCGGATTTCGAAAAAATTTTGGAACTGTCGACCATCTACAAACAACGCAAACACTAATCAAAATGACAACGTAATATAACATACCTTGTATTTGTAGACTGCCATAAGGCTTTTTACAACATCGAAACCTAGACTGTTCTTTCTGTAATGGATGATACTATAGATACTCAACAATCATAAGAGATATCTATGAAGATGCCACCATCTACGTAAAAATTAATGAATAACTTAAGACAGATAAGATATTTCTTGTCAAGGGTGTAAGACAGAGAGATACTATATCGGTTAAACTGGTTATGTTAGCTCTCTAAAATACTTTTTTGGGGCGGAAGAGGATGTAATACCCATCGTGTATACCTTAATCATGAGATTTAGATAGCTCTAAAAAAGAGGATTGCAGAAAAACTGAGAATGACGCAAAGGTCAATGCAACGAGCCATGCTTAAAGAGGTAAACTAGGAAATGGTGTAATCTGAAATAAAACGAAAATAACAGATGCCATGGAGTATATTGCGCCTCTTAAGTGGAGGTGGGTTGTAGGTGTAGCAAGACAGAGCACAGATAGGTGGGCATAGAATAGCACAACCATGAGAAACCAAAATGATTGTCGGAATGACAAATGAGGTGGATAGATAATGTAAATAGAATAACTGGGAAAACATGAATACAAACAGCCCAGAGTAGGACAACCGGGAAGGAACTGGAGGAGGCATATGTCTAGCATTAGATGAATCAAGGCTGGAAAGAGAAAGAGGTGGGAGGAGAGTAAAAAAAACTACAATTTGAGCTATGGTGTGATACTTTTTGATAAGTAGTTACTACAAAAAAGCAAATAATGTTTAAAATTAGCAAAATTAATTATTTTAATCATTGTGATAAATAGTTACCGCAAAAAAGCGAAAAATCTTTAAATTTAGCGATTTTTACGTATGCAATATTATGCTAAAAACACTTTTTCTATGGTTTATTCCTTTAAAAGAAAGCCTTGATGAAACCAAAAAGAATTGAATATTAATATAGTGATCAAGGTGGTTTGTTGCTGAGATACGTTAATTTGCTGAGACCGAGAGTTTTTTTTTTATTAATTTATTGTGAGAAAATGATGCACTTTTTTAACCCAAAGCTAAACTGTCCTTAAGATCTTATATTTTTGTAAAATATTATTGGCAATTCGATTTTTTATAAAAACATTGTGTTTTTAATGTCAAAAAATTGCTATAAAATAACCTCAATGGTATTTTTTCCTCACAACCAAATACAGCAGTAGCAACAACTATTACTTGTGCGACATTCAAGTTTCGATATTCCGAAACCTGAGGATTTTCCGCAAGCTTAAGAAGATTTATATTTAAATTGTATGAACAACTTACTAATTTTTTCTTCAAAAATTCGTTTTGATTTAGTTTATAACAGTTAGGGAACCATTCCTGCGACATTGAATAATTAAAAGATTATATTTTACATTCTTCTTCTTCTTCTTCAAATGCATATCTACTAATGGATGTTTGCGATTACAGTTTCCATTTATTCCCTACTTCTCGCGGTGTGTATCAGTGTCTGAATATCCTGCAACCCCGTCCATTGTCTGATATTACGGAGCCAGGACAACTTCTTTCTTCCAATTCCTCTTTTGTCCTCGATCTTGCCTTCAATCATCAACTGTAGGAATTGACATCTCTCATTTCGCATGATGTGCCCAAGATAGGCCGTCTTTCTTTTCTTGATTATGTTGAATAGTTCACGTTCTTTCCCAATACATGAGAGAACTTCTTCATTGGTCATTCTCGCTGTCCATGATATCTTAAGAATTATTTTTTTTTACAATACTGTTGATGATTTCGGAAAACAATTATTTAAACATATTGAAAACAAATGTAAAAATATCATGGCGGCCGGAACATGTCTGCGCTGTGATGGAGTAATTGCATGCTAGCTGCTTGAGAATAAAGACAATGACTTTAAATTTAGCCAGTTATTTACATTTTCGCAACATAACTCTTTCTAGTGAAATGATATTAGTTTATTATTATTGAAACTCGACCAATCACTGTGTACGAAAAAGTAGTGGACTGTAGTTGGTCGCTAATAAAATGATTTAATGATAATGTCGAAAATTTAAAATGGCCTACCTTTTAGCTGTTTCACTGGTGGGGAAATTGTAATTCCTTTCCTGGAATCCAGTCTCTTGATTTTCACTACAGTTATAGGTGTATAATCAATAAGATTTATAATGGTTTTTTAGCGGATTTAGCCGACATAGAGATCTTTAACACTAGCATGGTATATCATTGGATATTAGCGTTAGTAACACGTGTATCCGTTGAAGTTTCAAGTAAAAAGTTAAAGTGTTTTCTACCATGTATCGTAGAGGTGTGTGCGACATTTATTGATCGTTCCTGGAAACAGATTGTCATATATGGCGCGAAACAATACATGACGAGAAAAGAAGTTAAAATAATATTAACTTCAGTTTTCATAAATATAAATGTACAAACATAGAGATATGTTAATTTTATCCAGAAAAATATAACGTAAAATTTGATAATTCGGAAAAAGGGAACACTCTGTTCCTTATACGAATAGAAAAGAAGTTTTTTTAAAAACGATTAATTTGTCACACTTTAAATCACTTTGTGATATATCAAAACAACTTTATAATATTGATTTTATGTGCATTTCAAACCTCAAATAGCTTTTAAAATATATAATTATTAAAGTAATTATTATACAAACATTGTCAATAGATTGGAAAAACCGATACTTTTTTTTATTTAATACCTGTGAGACGTCAATAATTCAGTTGTTTTAAACAAAACCCTCGCTGACATCTTCAAACATGCCACCCTTCAGATGAATTGAATATTTCTAAAGACAAAATTGGCAAAACAATTCCAGTAAACATAAAAGAATACATGACTTGATCTGAGAATAATTTTCAAACTGCCGTAACAAAAGAAAATTATGTCAATTATTATATAATCTTTATCCCCTATGAAAATCATAACGAATGTAAAAAAGTGTAAAAAGAAAATCTTTATCATTATATAAATACTAATTTTTTTTTGTTATCATGACGGCTTTCTTTTAAAAAAATAAAATCAATTAATAAGTTATTTTTGCAATAACTATTGCTTAAACATAGAAACGATAATTTTAGCACTTTTCACTCTAATTAACAAAATAAATCGCATCTAGCTTAAACCGTAGGTTTTCTAAAAAACCAAAATTTTAAAGAGAAATAAAATAAATCTATTTGCCGTGTTTAAATAGTTGCCTATATGTGCTCTCCTTTTAAGCAGAGAAAAAGCATAGAATATATGGAAACAATTTATTTTCTGCAAATATAGCTCTGATTCTTTCTCCATACGCATTTTGATCACCTTATGGAGCTGCATTGAATTAAAAGCAACATTCACAGGAAATAACTTCCATGTCAGACTGTTAGATATAAGGTTGTCGGGATGCGTATGGAGAGAGGACCAGGGTTGTATTTGCAGGAAATAGACCGTTCCTAAATATTCTTTCCTTTTTCTTTGCTTAAAAGGAGAATAGATACGGAAGATGGATTTATTTTATCTCTTAAGGAAGTGTTGGTTTTTTAACCGACTTCTAAAAGAAGGAAGTTCTCAATTCGTCGACTATGTATGTTTTTTTTATTATATGTACACCGATTACTCCGGAACGGCGGCACCGACTTAAATGAAATTTTTTACGTTATATTCAGGAAGTTGCTGCGGTGGTCCCATATTTTTTTGGACGAAATTGGTGCAGATGACGCTGACAATATGACGGCCAAAAAAAATAATTTTCTCCAAAATTGGTGTGTAAATTTTCGGGGTCGTACGCAGCGAATCTGAAAATATTTAAAAAAAAATTCAATATGGCGGATCCAATATGGCGGATAAAAAATAATTTTGTCCGATTTTTCCCAAAATTGATATGGGGAAGTTTTTGGGATCGCACATTACGAATCTGAAGTTATTTAAAAAAAATTAAATATGGCAGATCCAAGACGGCGGATTAAAGATTTTACTTTTCTCGATTTTGTCTAAATTCGGTATTGGGGGACTTTTGTTAGTATTAATTAAGAACTTAAAATATTTTTTGAAAAATTCTATCTAGCGGATTTAATATGGCGTCCTAAAAATTTTATATTTTTCGATTTTCTCCAAAACTAATATAGGGGATTCTTGAGGATGTAAGTTATGAATTTAAAAGTATTTGTCGAGAACTCCATATGGCTCATCCAATATAGCAAACTAAAAATTTTGCATTTTCATTTTCAGATTTAGTATTGGTAGGTTTTCGGGGTCGTGTATTACTAATACGAAGTTAATTTTCTTACAATTATTGGATTGATAAGATGCAATATGAGGGACGGAAAATTTTACATTTTCCGATTTTGTCAAACAAACTCAATATGCAGTATAAAATATATCGGGCTAAGAAATTTACCTCTCAAGTTCTTTAAATGTCCATATTGGAAGGTTTTGGTGCCTATATTACCATTCTAAAATTAATTTGACATTTAAGATAGCGGATTTACTTTGACAGACTAAACTTTTGTTTGACACAATTTCACTGGTATTTGGAGAACTCTAAGAATCAAAGAATTGTTAGTGGTGATTTACAACTTTAGATAAAATGGGTACTTTTTTGCCACCTTGGAGTCATTGCGAGGTACACTAATCTCGTTAGTACTTAATTCCAATAATATATGGATATTATACTGATTTCAAAACTAAAAATCGAAAAATAAAATTTTTATAAAAAAAAAATTGAACCGACTTCTAAAAGTGCGCTAAAAAGTGAAAAATAACCATAAATTTTTATATTACATTGAAATTTTTGAAGTCGGCATCAAACCATTTCTAAATGAAATAAATAATCACTAATATATACAAATTACGGTAAGAAAGCAATTACAAATAAAGTATTTTTAATATGTTTATGTGAATCACATTTTGTTAAGTATTAGTTTGGCGCTGACTTCAAAAATTTCAATGTCATATAAAAATTTATGGTTATTTTCCACTTTTTAGCGTCGGTCAATTTTTTTATAAAAATTTTATTTGAAATTTGTCACTACTCCCGTGAATGTAGAGATGTCGTCTAACTAGCAATATTTTTCAGTCTGACATCAAAGTCGGCAGATTTTTAATATCCTGCTGACATACCCCGGAACTTATATTTTATATAGCAGTTGTTTCCTGCGAATGTTGCTTTCGGTTCAATACAGCTCCATTGACAAAACCATAAGGTGATCGAAACGCGTATGGAGAGAGAACTAGAGTTGTATTTGCAGAAAATAAACTGTTTCTGTTTCTATATCTTCTTTCCTTTTTTTCTGATTGAAAAGAGAATATATATATATATATATATATATATATATATATATATATATATATATATATATATATATATATATATATATATATATATATATATATATATATAGGTATCGAAGTCGGCAGATTTTTAATATTCTGCCGATATACCTCGGAACTTATATTTCATATAGCAGTTGTTTTTTGAGAATGTTGCTCTCGGTTCGATACAGCTCCACTGACAAGATCATAAAGTGGTCGAAACGCGTATGGAGAGAGACCACAGTTGTATTTGCGGTAGAAAACTGTTTCTATAAATTCTTTCCTCTTTCTCCGATTTAAAGGAAAATACATACAGCTGTAGGTTTTCTACCTATAACTCCTATTCAATTTTTATTTATATAATTGACACCTGAAATTCTAAAATTAGGAAAACCGTTTCTTGACGTTTTGAAACGTTCGTAGCATTGCCAAATCTCGTCAACCATCATGGATAGCTTATATTTACAACCCTAATAGGTTCTCGTACCTCTTACCCCGAAATCTATGCTGCAAATAGGTACTTTCACACTTATAAATAGATTATATAATTTGTTTTAATCAAACAAACATAAGGAATATACACATCATTTAATTAGGAATCAAAACATCACACAAATCAGATATTATTTTATATCTTCTCATCCAAAAAGCGGTTTTAAAAAAGGTTAATCATATTAAACGCTTTGTTATTTAATAATGCCCTCGGAAAAACTGGATATTTTTAGCACAAATAATGTGAATTTTCTTTTTGTGTAAATATTAACATTCAGATATCTCTTCAAAAATTCCGTTTTTTTTTTCTAAAATGAAAATGAGTTAATCAGGTTTTAAAATGGCTGGTTGTCTATTAAACTCTCTAGCTTAAAAACAACCTCTTAAACTGGAATTTTCCAAACTTAAATTTCCGTACAGCTGATTTTATGCAGATTTATCATATATAGCCTAATGGAATTTTCAAGTAGCTATTTATTATTCAAATGTGAGGTAAATCTTCTATTTTAGTAGTTTGTAATATTCTCTCCACATTGAAGTTACGTGCTTGCATAGTTGAAATATTTTCTAAATCAATATATCTTCAAACATACCCCTGTAGAATTAGCATAACGTTTGAACACTGAATAACGTAATAATATTTTTATTTATATTTGAAAAGGTCTTGACAAACAGCAGATATTTAATTTCTTGATACACTCATACCGATTTTATGCTATCCTTTTCTAATTGCATTATTTAAACGAGTATCATATAATAATCAGCACGAATACATAAAAGTATTAATATGTGGTGGTCTAAATTATTTTTATTGTTGTTTTCAATATGTAAACAATATTTATCAATAAAAATAAGTTTTCACATCCTCTTTTTGTTAATATTAATTGTAAACTTCGCATTTATAGTGATTTTCGACAATTGAAAACACTGAAAAGAGTCACGACAAGCAATTAAACTGAAAGAAAATATAAGTAAACATGTTTATGCCTGTCAAACATCAATAAAGCCTTTCCCCTATCGACCATAAACAGCTTTCAAACAAATCTATTGTTGTTTAAATCTATAGGGTATAATCGAAGCAATATATGTAAAAACGCAATATTACACAACACATGGGAACCAGTACCGTCATTATATAGCTAGTAATTACTGTTTGCAACATTTAGTATATTATGTTATCTTTAAGAATGAAAGATGATTTTTTCAATTTCAAAGAGAAAATTTAGAGTTAGATTGGGATCCGAAATTTGGCAGGTCGATTGCAATGACTAATTATAATAACGTTGAGGTTGTTAGAAAAATACTGGTGGAAGATATATATGTGACTTGCCGTCAGAAAGAGGAAACATTAAAGTTTAGGGCATCGTATTTTTCACGAGCATTTTTAAACGTGCAGTCTTTGTTCCTTAACTAATTTAATCATATGTATGACGAAGCACAGAATAAAGTTGTGCATGGGAATACTAATAATTTTAATTTAATCGCTAAACCGACTTACCGTAGCTTAATCGCTACGCCGTTCTTATAAAATCGTCATGTAAACTATAGATGTTTCAGGATGAAGAACCTTCAACATGAGTCAAAATATTACGGCTACGACCACCCTTGATAAGCAGAAGAATATTTTATAGTTATTAAAGCTCTTAAAAACGAACGATCTAACACGCGATTCGATACTTTGCTTCGTCATAAGATAATGCGCAGGTTGATAGAGCAGGAAGAATTATAGATTACCTAATAAAAACAAAAATCAAACTACTATTATCTTTCCTCTACCTTCTCCTTTCTAATGAAGCAGCTAAATTAACAACGTCTTGCTAGCACTTCACAGGAATTTTGGTAAGAAATTTTTTGTATCTAGTTCTGACGTACGTAAAATTGCCCAGCTGTTAATGAGTAGTATTTTAAGAGAAATAGATAAGCGATTATGCGACAATATTTTGTTTGAACGCTGCAATCGAAAAAGTACACAAGTATGCAAGTATATCATACGTAATGTATTCTTTCAAGTAAATAAAGGGAAAATATATACAAACAGTTTATTTCCTGCAAATAAAACTCTGATTCTTTCTTCATACGCGTTTCGACCACCTCTTATGGTCTTGTGAGTGGAGCCGTACCGATCCAAAAGCAATATTCGCAAGAAACAATTGTCTATTTAAAATATAAGTTCCGAGACATATCGGCAGGATATTAGAAAGTTATAAAGTGTTCGAAACGCGTACCGAGAGAGAATTAAATGTATTTTTCTACAAAATCCAAATAAGGATATTAAAATGTGGTCACATGAGAAGCAAAATTTATTTGTTTTTCAACTTGTACAAGGTAATTTCATAAAATTACTATTTCTGAAAACGTAGTTTTCATAATGATTGATGCGAACTTTACTGGTACATTATATATATATATATATATATATATATATATATATATATATATATATATATATATATATATATATATATATGTTTATGCGGCTTTCACGGACTCCTCTCGTGTGAGATGCAATAGCACTGGATATGTCCACATTATGCCGTTGTAGTGCTGAAATCACATTCAGCTATTCACAACTATATGCAGCTTCGTATATGAATCATGTACCTCTGCCGTATCACTGTGGCGGGGAGGGTAAGTTTTGACTTTCTTCTCGGTATGATGGTACAGGTAGGTCATCATCTCGATGATGGTGGAATAGGATAAATTTTCCTTAGCAATTTGTCCCAACTGTGCAACCTCCAACACGGAAAGGATATGGTTGGAACGAAGTTTGCATATACTGTTCACATTTTGCTTCATATATATATATATATATATATATATATATATATATATATATATATATATATATATATATATATATACACATATCATTTTTTCTTTTATTTCGTTTTTCTTGGGTTTGGGTTCTATATTTATTAAAAACACAAAACAATTGACGTTTTGCCTTTTATTTAAATATTTTTATATAATTAACATTTACACATCTACAACTTTAAAAAAACAAACAAAAATTCTAAAACAGTATTTAAATTTTTAAAATTCTTAAAAATATTTAATTTTACCGGTACACACCTTGACATTTTGTTATTCTATTAGTAGATAAATTTTAATTTTTACAACATCTACTGAGGATACATGGAATGCGAATGTGTTTTGGTTTTTTTTTATATTTTTTATATTTTACAATGCACAAAAAAACAAATAAGGTATACATTTAGTTTTATGTTTAAGAGGATATTCAATTTTTAATTTTTATTTGACAGGATCGAATACTTAATATTTTTGTTTAAATTAGGCTTGTGTAAATGTGGCTCAAATTTCCCATATCTGTTCTGTCGTTAACAGTGTTTTGTTTTAATAAATATTGACAAAAGAAGGCCTTTTATTAATACACAATTTTAAAATTATTTGTAATGTCAAAATACTTTTGATCCTTCGCTATTATAATTTTTGCATATTCCACTCGATTGCTAAACAATTCATTATTAAAATCTTTCTACCTCTGAAAGAACAGATTTCGTAAAATTAATAATATTGTTAATTTTTTACCTATTTTTAGTTAAATTGGAGATCTTATTTGTCCAAATACCCACCGATCCTTTTTTATGAACAATTGAGAAAAATTTTATTACTCGCAAATAGATTAATTTTTGAATTGCAGATCTCCACGACGTTCCAAATTATAAATTTATATTAATTTAATGGTTCATATTTCTCCCATTCTCCCCTACTTCTTTGCAAAATTAAACCGTTATCTTGACTAATCGATCTCTTAACCGTTCGGCAATCTGTTGATCCCAATTTCCAAATTCAATTTTGCTTACTAATCACAATTTCCTGCTCTAAACATTCTCCTGGTATTTATTTATGGCTTTCTAATTAAGCATTAGGCTGACCCCATTTTTTGTATAATTATTTTTCAGTCAAGGATTTTCTTTAAAAAAATCCGATTATTTAAATACATTACTGAAATATTTCGAAACTGTAAATACAGGTTTGGAAAAGGGCTTCTTTTGAAAATGTGATTTGTTCATAGATTATATATATATATATATATATATATATATATATATATATATATATATATATATATATATATATATATATATATATATATATATATATACCCAGTGTGTTAAGAACAACTATAGTATTATTGGATATACCATTAATATATATATATATATATATATATATATATATATATATATATATATATATATATATATATATATATATATATATATATATATATGAAGTAAGATTCGAACAGTAAATGCAAACTTCTCTTGATCATATTCTTTCCGTGTTAGAAGTTGCACAGTTTAAATAAATTGCTACAGACATGCATTTGTCTGTGCAAAGAGCGGATCGGAAGGAAGCATGCAACACTGAACGCGGCTGGCATATATATGTTTATGCGTCTTTCACGAATTCCTCCGTGTGAGATGCAATAGCAGTGGATACATCCACATTATGCCGTTGTAGCGCTGAAATCACATTCAGCAAACGTACAGCTATATGCAATTCCGTGTATAAATGAAGTAAGATGCGAACAGTAAATGCAAACTTCCCTCCATCATATCCTTTCCGTGTTAGAGGTTGCACAGTTGCAGATGAGTATTTTTGATCTTTCTGGTCAGATGTTCAGTGTTTTTACGAAAAAATAAGCCAGTTCGACTCTCGGTTGCCTTATAATTGCTAGATATGTTGTCAGTTTTTGTGTTTGAGATCTCACGACCTTCACTATTGGTCTGAGAGGTGTATTTATTTTTTGTATTTTTGGGAGGTTATATAGTTTTGGACATGCGATAGATTTTTTCTTTTTTGCAGTTTTTTCAAGGTATGTTGTTGAATTTATGCATGTTTGTTTGTAAGATTCGTTTTTGAGGATTTCTCTCGTTTTTTGGTTATATTCGTAGGTGTTCATTACAACCATGACACTCCCCTTATCCGCTGGTATTATTGTAATTTCCTAATTCTTCCTCAAGGATAAAAAGACATAATGTTCAGCTAGGATTAAGTTTGAGTTGGGGGGTCGGCTTGAATTTATGATTTGTGTTACATGTTGTCTGACTTATTCAGCATTCTATTCAGGCATGTCCTCTAAGACAGTTTCTATATCGGAGATTATCTGTTGCAAAGGGACTATTTTTAGCGTTACGGCATAAAAAAGACTTTATAACAAACTGATTTTTCGAGTTCAAATAGTTGATGGTTGGAGATGTTATGAACAACTTTGTAACAGCCCAGGTGTTTGCTGCGTATGTCGAATATCACGTTGTTGTAGTGTCCCAAATTTCTTCTGCTGTTTTATTACTTTTATCTGGGTGTCTGATCTCATTCACCAAATGGATACTTTTGCTATGTTCTGCCATAGGAGATGATTCATTTTGTTGGGTAAAGCGAAGTGAAGATTGTAAAGTTCTCTTTCAGTTTTTGATTGAAATGAAAGCCGGAATAGCAGGCCATTCATTTTACCATCCGTGAAAACTTATGATATTATATTCTTCTTCTTCTCAAAGTGCCGTGCAGATTCCTGCGTAGGCGTCCTCCGACTTCTTCCCATCATATAATTCTATTAATAGCAGCACTCTGGAGTGTCTGGAAATCGTGCATTCCCGTCCATTGGCGGATGTTCCGGAGCCAGGACAGTTTTTTTCTACCCAATCCTCTCTTTCCTCCTTCGATCTTCCCTTCCAGCACAAGACGCTGGAAATAATAGCGTTCTCCACGCAAAATGTGGCCAAGGTAGGAGACTTTTCTCGTTTTAATGTTTTCAAACAGTTCGCGATCTTCTAGGTTGGCGATTTGAAGCACCTCCTCATTTCTTATGTGGGCGGTCCAGGGAATTCTAAGCATTCGCCTTAGCGTCCACATTTCGAACGCTTCAATTTTATTTATGGTTGTTGATTTGAGAGTCCATGTTTCTACACCGTACAAAAGAACGGACCAAACATAACATTTGACCATCCTATATCTTAGTTCAAATCTCAGGTCTTTGTTGGTCAAGAACCTTTTAAGTTTCAGAAAGGTGGTTCTGGCTTGTTCTATTTTACTCCTAATTTCGAGCTCCGGGTCCCACTTATCGTTTACGAGGCAACCTAAGTATTTAAATTTGGTTACTTGATCAATGGTCTGTCCCTCGATGTTCAGGTTGATGTTAGGTATGTTATCTTTAGCCACAACCATAAATTTTGTCTTGCTGATATTAATTTTTAGCCCGATTTGCTTGCTTGCCTCGTTAACAGCATCCAATAGCGTTTGCATATCATTTGCATTATCTGCTATGATTGCAGTATCGTCTGCATAGCGTATGTTATTGATGGGAATGCCGTTAACTTTAATTCCTATAGAGCTATTCGAGACCGCCTCAACGAATGCTCTTTCTACATATATATTAAACAACATTGGTGACAAAATACAACCCTGTCTAACACCTTTCCTTATCTCGAATTCTTCTGTTGTTAAATTGTTAATTCGCATTTCCCCTGTCTGATTCCAGTATAGATTGGCAATAAGTCTAATGTCTTTATCATCCAGGCCCAGATCTTGAAGGCATGTTATTAAAAGCTCATGTTTCACATTATCAAAAGCTTTTTCATAGTCTATGAAGCATATGAAAACGTTTTTCTGTTGATCAAGGCAGTTTTGCACCAACATACAAAGGCTGAAAACGGCCTCCCTGGTTCCAAATCCATTTTTAAAACCAAATTGACTAAGTCCACTAGCCTCTTCGCATCTTCTGTATAGTCTAGTGTGCAAGATTCTCAGAAAGAGCTTTAAAAAGTGGCTCATTAGGCTAATAAGACGGTGGTCCTTACATGCTCGTGCATTAGCTGATTTTGGCAGTGTGATAAATGTAGAGCGGAGCCAGTCCTTAGGAAATATTCCAGTATCGTAGATCTGGTTGAAAAGCCTTACCAGTATTTTCAAATTATCTTCACTTATCAAATTGAAAGTCTCGGAGTACATATTATCTGGCCCAGGGGCTTTATTGTTTTTCGATAGTTTCATAGCGTGAACAATCTCACTCTCCAATATACTCGGTCCAGACAGTGAGTTGTTATCTATATTTGGTGGATCCTGGGGCCTGTCGTCGCTAAAGAGACTGGTTGCATAGGTTTTCCAAGTTTCTAATATTCTCTCGGGTTCTAATATGATTTCATCAAGATCGTTTTTAATATAGCTTATCGGTTTTTTCCTATAGAGTCCAGCTATTTCTTTTACCTTTTTGTGGAGATGGAAGCTGTCACCCAGGTTGTGTAGATTTTCAGCCTCCATGCACTGTTCTGTTAACCATTTTTCCTTAGCCACCCTTACTTCGTTTCGAACTTTTCTCTGATAGTTTCGGTAGTTATTGACGTCTCCCTGGTTTTTACAAATTCTACGTTTTTCCATCAGTTCAAGAATTTCCCTTGTCATCCATTGATTTTTATTTGTTGGTCTTTCTCTAATTAAAATTGTACTATTTGTGTCATTGAAGGCTTTTTTGATGTTAGACCAGTGTTCATCGATGTCTTCTGTCGCAGTGACACTAGAGAGCTCTAAGTTTAAGTGATGTTTATATTGTGATCTCGTCTCGCTATTTCGGAGTAGTTTGAGGTCTAGTGTCTTTCTGCTGTTCTTTCTCTTGGCCCTAGCAAGTCTCAGATTAATGCTTGCGCAAAGCGGATTATGATCTGACTCTATGTCAGCGCCTGGCAATGTTGTGACCCTGGTGATCGAATTTCTAAATCTGCGGTTGATTGTAATAAAATCAATCTGATTGCGAACGATGTGTTGCCCACCGTCTTGCGGTGATTTCCAGGTATATAATCGTCTGGGCGGTAATTTGTACCATGTATTTGTTATTACCAGATTGTTTTCCTCGCAGTATTGGATCAGTCTCTGTCCCCTGTCGTTCCTTTGTCCTAGACCGTAATCTCCTACTATAGGGTCCACCCTGCCTGCTCCCACCTTCGCGTTAAAATCTCCCAGCACCACGTTTATTTCATGTGGTTTTGTAAGTTTTAGGGCTTGATCGAGTTGCCTATAAAATTCTTCGACTTCTTCGTCGGGTTTATCCGCCGTGGGAGCGTATATTTGGACTATGTTGATATTAGTCGGTTTGCCGCAAAGTTGAAGAAGAGCGACTCTTTCAGAGAGTGGTACAAAGTTTTTTACCGATCTTCGTAAACTTTCTTCTATCAAGATACCAACACCATGGCGATGGTTTCGGTCTGTTATATTACTGCCGGAGTAGTAAAGAACCTTACCATTTGATCGGACTACCCCATCACCGCTCCATCGAATCTCGCCGACCCCGAGAATGTCGATCTCCATTCTCTCCATTTCCTGAATCAAATTGTCAAGTTTTCCAGCTGCATGCAAAGTGCGTACGTTCCAAGTTGCTATTTTAATCTTCTTATCCAGTCGGAACCGGGGGATTCTTCGCACCTCCTGGCCATTTAAGGCCTGCCCGGGACTGGAGGCCATTTCATTGAGTTCTTCCAACATGATAAGAATTTGTACGGACGGATGTCCTGGGGAAATTAATGCGGTGGTTTCCCTCTTGCCTTCCGCATCGCAGTACCACAGCCTTTTAACTGTCTCAGTCTTGCCTGTGGAAGTCCATTCGTGAGCCGGTCCATGGGCATTCCACTTACGCCTCACGTCGGTATTGGTGGTCGCTGCTGCCCTCCACCAAGTTTAGCTATATCTAGCGATCCTCATCTAGTTTGGCCTGCAGGTCGATGCAGTTTCCAGGGTGTGGCGCGGGGAGCCATAGATGAGAACTGGGTGTCTTGTGGGGACCAGTTATCTCCAACCATCTGCCGATTATATCGTCAGATGCGACCGTTGGCGACAAAAGGTGCTACTCCTCCAACACAACCCCATACACCCTATATATATTATATATACAATGCAAAAACCACAACTATTATAAAGTTCCATTAAATAATGTAAATTTATTACAATTGTGTTATTATCAATATTTACCCCTCTTTTTTTTAATAGTTATTTTTTGAAAGTTATATTTCATTTTTTCATAATCCTATTCTACTGTTCACAAAGACAAAAGCAATATCTTTAAAATGGCTTCTTTATCTTGGGTCACTACCACTTGGTCATCTGCAAAATGAAGCGTATATAAATGGGTGTCATTATTTAATTCTATTCCCATTCTACTGCATGATCTTCTCCAACTCTTTAAAACTTCATTGAGGTAGATTTTAAAGAGAGTTGGTGATAGACAACATCCCTGGCGATGGCCTTTGGTCACATGATAAGTTATTGCCGATCTTAATTCTGGAGAATGCTTGGTCGTATAGCTGTTTGATGGCTTGGATCGCTGTATTGTTAATTGGAGACTTCTCCATCACGTGCCATAATTTTTGGATTGGCACCTTATCATATGGTTTTGTGAGGTCAACAAAAAGCAGATGAATCTCTCTATTTCTTGCCACCTTCTTTTCAATAAGTTAAGAATAAACATTTTAAAATACCATTCCGCTCGGTAGTTGAATTCTAACTAGGTGTATCTTGTATATCGTTATCTACATTTCACCTCCAGTGTATGTATTATTTTTTTAGATGTATTAGTAATTTTTAATTAATTATAAATTATAAGATGGGGTTTTTAAACTAATTTGTTGGATTTGTTATGAGAACATTAATTAAGGAGGACATTGTGGTAGATTTTACTTAAGCCTTTTATATCCGTTTTATCATTTATACAGTTTGAGTTTTTCTTTATGTAAATCATTTCTAAAATTTCACATTTGCGATGGTTTGGTTCGATTTTAAGTATCTTTGTTTCCTGAAAATTAAATTTATGTAAGTCTGCCGATTCGTGGTTGCTTAAGGCTGTCTTGTTCTTTTTTGTCATATTGATGTCCATTTAGCAGGTTTTGTAAATTTTGCGTAGATTGTCCTATGTAGACTTCAGGGCATTCATTGCATGGGATTTTGTATATAGTGTTAGTTGTTTTGATTTTATGGCAAAAAAAATCGAATAAAATAAAATTGAAATCGCAGGGGAAAGAAAAAGATCAAGTGCCAATTATTACAATTTATAGCGCAATGACTAATTATAACCAATGTTGCCTGATTGTGTAATTAATCCGGAGAAGTTGTAATCTTACGATTTCTAGCTATTTATTGGGCAAAGGTAGAAAGCTAAGGTTTTTAGGTAATAGAAATTATTTATAAGTGGAAAAATTCTACACATTCCAGAAATAATGATATTTAATAATAATAATAATAATAATAAGAGATAGTCAGAGTGAATCATCTTCTATACATGGATGATCTTAAACTGATGGCCGCTACCAGAAGCCAGCTGGAACAAATGCTTAAAATTGTAGAGGAGTTCTCCGGGGATATCGGAATGCAATTTGGACTTGACAAGTGCCGTATTTTGAACATCGTTAAAGGGAAGATACAACCGGGGGCTTTTGAAATGCAGAACGGTGAAACTATAGCTGCAATGGAAGCAGACCAAACATACAAATATCTAGGTATGAAACAGGCTAAAAGAATTGATCATGGCACTATGAAGGCCGAATTGACAGCCGAATTTGTCAGGAGGGTAAGGCGGGTATTAAGAACTAATTTAAATAGTAGAAATTTGTTTAAGGCGCTCAACACGTATGCTTGCTCTGCGCTGAGCTACTCTTTTGGAATTGTAAAGTGGAGCAGGACGGACATCCAGAACCTGCAAAGAAAAATAAGGACACTCCTAACAAAAGCACAAAAACATCACCCTCGGAGTGCTATTGAACGTACAATGCTTCCAAGACACCAAGGAGGAAGAGGATTGGTGGATATTGGTAAGCAGCTCGACCAACAAATAATAAACTTACGTTCATATTTCCACAGGTTGGCGGACTCTTCCACACTACATCGAGCAATATGCGAGGCAGACGATTCAACACCGCTACAGTTGAGGGAACAAGATACTACTTCTCACCACCAAACAGACCAAGAGAAGTTAGAAACCTGGCTACGGAAGCCACTTCATGGACGGCATCCAAATGAGGTCAATCAGGACAATGTCGACAACTCAGCGTCGAACTACTGGTTGATTTCAGGACAGATGTTTCCAGAAACGGAGGGCTTCTTGTTAGCTATCCAAGACCAGGTTATTCCGACGAAGAACTATCGGAAGGTCATCATTAGAGATCCCTCAATAGAGAATGACCAGTGCAGATATGGCTGTCGAACATCGGAGACAGTCCAGCACATAACTGGAGGATGCCAAGCATTTGCCGCAACCGAATATAAGGAAAGACACGACTCAGCCGCTAAGATACTCCACCAAGAGTTAGCAGAAAAGTTAAACTTATTACAGGTAGAGAAAGTGCCTTATTACAAGTACAATCCGGAGCCTATTCTTGAAAACAACCAGTTCAAGTTATATTGGGACCGAACGGTTCTGACGGATCAAACAGTTGCTCATAATAGACCAGATATTATACTAATAGATAAAATTTCTAGGCGAACTACACTAATCGACATCGCTGTACCTAACAACAACAACCTAAGACCAAAATACAACGAGAAGATCGCCAAATACAGAGATCTGGAGGTGCAAATCCGAAGACAATGGGCAATGAACAGCGTCCAAACGATTCCCATAATACTCTCAACAACTGGAGTGATACCGAAGAACCTCCTGCAGAACATCAAGGGACTGGGTCTTAGTGAGCATCTGTATAAACCGATGCAGAAAGCAACTCTCCTAGCAACCGCGCGAACAGTCCGAAAGTTCATGGGAAATACAGCAGACCACGTCACCTAGGACCCGATAACATGGAAAGGGTTCCCACAGAGCTTCATACTTCTGGTACCTTTGTGTGCCTGGTATGAGTGAATAATCCCTGGAGGGAGTGCGAAGCCGTCTGGCTTGTAAATCATATAATAATAATAAATAATAATAATAATAAGTATAGGCCAATCACCTGCCTACCCACACTGTATAAGGTGATCACCTCCTGCCTGACCCAACGCATCTATGCACATTGTGAGCAAAATAATATCATTGCAATTCAACAGAAAGGATGTACGAGGGGAGCAATGGGATGCAAGGAACAATTGGTTGTTGACTCTGTCATATGTTCATCATTAGAGATCCCTCAATAGAAAATGACCAATGCAGATATGGCTGTCGAACGTCGGAGACAATTCAGCACATAACTGGAGGATGCCAAGCATTTGCCGCAACCGAGTATAAGGAAAGACACGACTCAGCCGCTAAGATACTCCACCAAGAGTTAGCAGAAAAGTTAAACCTATTACAGGTAGGAAAAGTGCCTTATTACAAGTACAATCCGGAGCCTATTCTTGAAAACAACCAGTTCAAGTTATATTGGGACCGAACGGTTCTGACGGATCAAACAGTAGCTCATAATAGACCAGACATTATACTAATAGATAGAATTTCTAGGCGAACTACACTAATCGACATTGCGGTGCCTAACAACAACAACCTAAGGCCAAAATATAACGAAAAGATCGCCAAATACAGAGATCTGGAGGTCCAAATCCGAAGACAATGGGCAATGAACAGCGTCCAAACGATTCCCATAATACTGTCAACAACTGGAGTGATACCGAAGAACCTCCTGCAGAACATCAAGGGACTGGGTCTTAGTGAGCATCTGTATAAACCGATGCAGAAAGCAACTCTCCTAGCAACCGCGCGAACAGTCCGAAAGTTCATGGGAAATACAGCAGACCACGTCACCTAGGACCCGATAACATGGAAAGGGTTCCCACAGAGCTTCATACTTCTGGTACCTTTGTGTGCCTGGTATGAGTGAATAATCCCTGGAGGGAGTGCGAAGCCGTCTGGCTTGTAAATCATAATAATAATAATAAATAAAAATAACGAAGACAATGAGCAGTGAACAGCATCCAAACGATTCCCATAATACTGTCAACAACTGGAGTGATACCAAAGAACCTCCTGCAGAACATCAAGGGACTGGGCTTTAGTGAGCATCTGTATGCATACTTTCCTTATACAAGTGGAAATGTTTAGCCAAGTTTCAAAAGTATACTTTTTTTTTTAATTCAAATTTTGCCAATTAAAGGTTGAAATGAGTCAAATTTTAATATGGCAAAAAATTGTTTACGAATATTGCCATAAATACAACTGGAGGATAAGAATTAGTGATTATCAAATTATTTTTAAAAATCTGGAAAACTCAGAAAACGCGGCTAAAAGGAAACAAAAATGTTAAATCTAATATTTATTTCATATAATATTTGGTAATAATTAAAAAAAAAATTATTATATGGATGTTTTAATGTATTGCATTCCATCCCCAAAAATTAAAATCGTTTTATGTTTCTATATAACACAGCAAATTTGTTGTTTTATATCTCCATTTTATTGCTTAGCGGGTTTTAAAAAAGGCATAAAGGAACAAAACACCTGATGCAGTGCGGATATTTTGCAAATGTCGATAAAGCTTTAAAAATTTATATTGACGGCAAACTGAAAAGGGATATAAAAAACATTTAGAGATATTTATGGGTTACTACTGTTTTGAAAAGGGTAACTTGCTATAAATCGAAATATCTATATGCTTACTATTACTATCATCTTAATATTCTACCCAAAAGGGCATATTGAACTTCGATAATATTTGTTAATTGCTATAAGAGTAAGTATATCTTTTACTTTAAATCTAATCCTTCTTGTTAAAAATAGGGTTATTTCTTTCATATTATGTGCAGAGATATCCTGTCTAACTATGTTATCTTATAAAATGCTGAAAACTTAAAAATTGTGTATCCTTTTAAACTTTTAGCGCGGTGTTTGACCAAATTTAGCAAAATTTATTTATTAAATAAATTTTTAAAAATAAATGCCAGTTGTGGTGATATTGTCTCTTATAATTATTACTGTTTTATTTTATCCATATATACGAGGTGCCTGTAAAAGATCTGTATGAAACGCTAGCTAAAATATAAGGATCTGGCTTAATCTACCTAAGTCCAAAAGATACTTTCCAAAATACGGTGTGTCAAAGTTAAATTTTTTTTAAACTTCCTTATAAATATTTATCTTAATAATAAAGGCCGTGGGATTAGCCTAACCATTTAAGGCGCTAGGACTGATAGGGACGACCACGGCCAAGCGCGGGTTCAAGCCCCGTGCACAGCAATTTACTTATTTAAGTTGTCAGACCATTAGAGGATAGTCCCACTAATCGGTAGACACTTGACTGACAAAGAGTGAAAAAACACGGGGTCAGTTGAGTGTCGAGGACCGTGGTTCGGAACCCACGTTAAAATGTAGATCCAGTCGCTAAATGGTCTCCGCTTCCTACGCAACTTTAAGCCCCAAATCTTTGAACTTTTATCTTAATAATAACTTGATTTGCACTATATATTATACTTTGGGGTTTTTTAGGATGAGAAACCAAGATCCAATTATAGTTTAAAATATATTTCAGAGGGAGTTATCAGTAGCACTTCGCCTGCATCTAAAGCTTCATAGCTCTTTTGTATTTCGGTATATTAAATTTCTAATTAATAATACAGGCCAACAAAGGTCAAGTAACAGAAACTCTTGTATACTTTTCCGAAGAATTTTGGTAAGCTGAATCTGAATTGCTTTAACACGTCAAATTTTTGAGATATCCGAACCTCAAAGTTCAAAAAATATTGTTTTTCACCATGTTTGACGTTATGCAAAATCGCAAGGTAGTTTTTTCTACAAAACTAGTAGAAGCGCTTAAAGTATGATCCTTTCTTTTTAAAACCAATTTGAAATGTCTAGAAATCTTTTTTTTTTGACACAGATATGCTGATTTGAAGTTTGAGTCTCACCGAATACAAGAAAAAAACAGACAAAGATACCTCTTTGAGTGTACTTTTCTGAATTCTGTTAGTTTAATGAAAATTATTGAATGTTGCTGATTACAAATAAGAGGTTTTTACGCCTAAATAATAACAGATTCTAATTTATTTAAAAATAGCTCCTGAGTTTTTTAACTAAACAAAAATTCATTAGTCCAAATATAGTAAACTTATCAAACCTACTTTAGTAATATATAAACGCTAATTCCAAACCACTACCAATAAGTTTTATAATCATACATATAACTCTAAATACTTAAATTTTAAGTTTTGAACCCATAAACTTTCAACCAGTAGACCCACAGTTCAAAAAATTTCAATAAATCAAAATGGAATTTCAACCTTAAGAACACAAATTTTTACTAAAATTAAACAATTTCGGAAATGTCTGTCCAGCATACTGGATCCTCCATTTTGGTTTAAGGTTTGTATGGTCTTGAGTTTTGTGGGCTTGCGATTGGTAAGCACGGGTTTTGTAAGCTTCAGGTTTGTAGGTTTGAAGTTTGTGAGCTGGGTTGTGTGAGATTGTGATTCGTCAGCTTGGGGTTTTTAAGTGAAATTTTTGTGACCGACAAGGTCACATCTAACCTATGAGCCGAAAACAGTTGAACATAAAATTTTCTGCCTTCGCTAAATAGGGGGATTTTATTAAAAATAGTCATGACCTTGAAATAATTTAAAAGTTCAATGTCAAGGTTAACACCCATGACATCATTGTAATTTTTGTTTAAAGTTTCTTCAACCTTGATATTTTTGGAAAATATTTTATCTGAGCTATGCCGGAAATTTTGGACACCCTGCAAATAAGTTTGTCAAGTCATTGATTTTAAATACTTTGTCATATTTAACTGAAACAACAGATCCAATATTGCTGATAAATTTTTCAGCTACTAACATTTTCAAAATCTGACCTTGGATTTGCAACAAGCAATCTCGAGAATATCAATTTACACAAATTTTCACTAAAAACTTTTTGAAATTTTCGACCACCATACTAGATCCGCCATTTTAAATCTTAAAAATTCAATAGTGAATTTGTAATCAGCGACCCCTAGGATGCTTACGTAGTTATTTTTATCAAAATAACAGAATTTGGCAAAGTATACTCAAATAGGTAGCTTGTACTAGGTTTTTGGCTTGCATTCGAGTAGATTGGTGAGACACAAAATTCAAATTAGCATATCTCGGTGAAAACAAATACATTTGGACATTTTAAAATTAATTTTAAAGAGGAAGGATTATACTTTCAAGTGCTTCTACTAGTTTTTGCACTTTTAGGTTAGGATATCTCAAAAACCTGACGTCATGGAGCAGTTCTAAAGCCAGATTAAAATTGAGCGCACTAAAATCATTTGTAAAGTATACTAGAGCTTTTCTTACTAAAAATCAGTCAAATTATTGGCCTGTGTAATTCTTATTCCTTGATATCTTTTATCCAATTTCTGAGATAATCGAATTTAAATGTTTTATTGCATACTGAAAGCCTTCATAGATTCTCTTCAGACTTCATCCAGACTTACGATGTTGTATTAACGGATTGCTGATGCGACGATCTCAATACGGCGCCATCTCTGATTTTTCGAAGAAATACATTCATAATTTTCCGATTTTCAATAATTAATTACCTCTTCCGAAATATGAATTTATTTTTATCGCATGTAATTCTCGTGTTTGTTGTAGTCCGTGCCACCAGGCTTATTTTTTTTGTGTGTTAACTTTGAAGTTTTAACATTATCAAGAGGTTTGAGGTGAGGCTCTCACAAAATCTCCCGATCATTTTGAAATTTAGGAAGCTCGTAAATTATGTAGAAATAATTTCTTTTTTCCTAGATTCAAAGAATCTTAAACGCTACGCGTCTTGGAATGAAGCTATGCTCTGAACTGTGAAACTTTGTTACCACTGTAATCTTCTAAGATTTCATAGTTATTTAGTGTGCATAATTTTTAATGATATCATAGTACTATAGTCTGAACACAATTTAAATTAACCTAAATACTCTTAATCTATTATTTATTCCTAAATCTACTGTCTACATTACGCACTAACCTTAGTTTAACATATCCTAAATTATGCTAATTTTACGCAATCGCTTTCTGGCGGTAAATGCATTGTCTAATCCGGGATTCAGTTAAGTCTCTGTTGTCACACTAAAAACACTAGAACTTTAGGATGGCTATAGTTTTCGTAATAGTGTCGATGCAAGCATGAGAATATATCACCTCTTATTTTCGCAGTATAATTTAAATATTTAAATATTTAACTTTTGAATGAAGTCACGTTGCCGAAAGTAACTGAAGTTATCTGATTTCTCATTATTCAGTCATTACCGGAATCGATTTCTCATTGTAATGTGTTCTCAGATCAGTACGAACGGTTTACTCATTCCGACGGTCTTCTTATTAATTTTCTGAGATCAGCTCAACGTGAAAGTTTTTTTTTGCTTTGGAAAACGAGTTTGATTACGAAAACTTGATACTGTAGATTCATGCAGATTTTTTATTATTCACTTAACCCTGTGGTACCTTGCAAAACTTGGTTTTGGTGCATTCGGTTTATTTCTTAATGAAATCCTAATTTTTAAATCGAAAACAGTTACATTTAAACATAAAATATGTAATGGAAAAATGCTCAGAACTATTAAAGATAGACCGATTTACCTTAGTATATTTATTATAAAACATTTAGTATATTTTCAGTTAAAATTAATATTATTGATTTTTGTACGAATATTATCAATCAGTACCTATAAAATGTTCAAAAGTAATTAAATATTTTATCCCAAATTTTTGAGTAAAATATCCTTAATTATTACTCAACACGTTAATAATTACAAGATATCCAGTAGGCCAATATAAACTAATTGTATAGTGTTATTAGATCTAATTAGTTTCAAACGATCGGTTTATTGTCTATTGTCCCACACTTGATAATTGTGTTCGGTAATGGATTAACTTAGGTTTGTTAAATAGTTGCAACCTATAAGAAACAAGAGGGAAATAAATTCGAGGGAACGGAAGCCCCTCTTTCAATATGAACTTAACTGAATTTCCATAGAGAATCATATTAGTTTTTTTTTCTAATTGATCAAACTGATCCTATAAAAGTTTTCCCAATCAATGCATCCGAATTTCTTTCTTTATTTATAAGATTATTATCGCATTTGAAACTAAAAAGGATAAGAGAATTAATAAAACTGAAAAAAAACATTTCTTCTATATTCAATGTGTTCGCGGATGGGGTACACGATAACATATTCAAAAATGTAAAAAATATTCTTAAACAACATACTCTTAATTGTTTTTTTTTAATTGTATTAAACTAACTAACTTGTTGATCTCCTACTAGTACACATATTCCCAATCTGTTTCTAAATTTCCTATACAGACGAAATCATGGCTGCATTTATAGTTGCACTAGCCTGCTCGATCTCTGAAACTAAATCCTGAGGTTGCCTTAAATCTGGTTTATGCATCTCCTGAGAATGTTGAAGATTTGAGAAATTGCATTATTGCGTCTTGCGAAAGGATTAGATATACACCAGGATTATTTCAACGAATACCCTTTTCAATGAGACTAAGATCCGATTCTGAGGATGATCATTTTCAACAATTGTTGTAATTTCTTTTTTTAATATTTTGTTATTATGTTGTACTTTTTTCTTAGTCCCTGTTGGTTAAAATAAATATGAATTAAAATTGATTAAAACAAATACATTATGATTTTTTACTTATGAATTTTCTTTTTTTGTAGAAAACTATTGAGTTTAGGAGACAAGAAAGTTTCACAATAAAGCGGGAAAGCTAACTGAGTAATAAATCGAATCAGTGGCGTCCGAAGAAAAAGTACGAGAGGGTAAAATTTTACGGACCCGGAGAAAAGTACCACTTTATATATTATTTCATACAATAATAATTTTTTATGAGAACTTCAAGATGTGTTACGTGTTTCAAATTTGACCTAATTATCTTTAAAAATAAATAACAAAAATTTAAAAAACTAAAAAAATTTTATAAAAAAATTGAAACAACTTCTAAAAGTGTGCTAAAAAGTGAAAAATAACTATAAATTTTTATATGAAATTGAAATTTTTGAAGTTGGCACCAAACTAATACCTGACAAAATGTGATTCGCATAAAGAGATTAAAAATACTTTATTTCTAATTGCTTTCTTAACATAATTTGTATATATTAGTAGTTATTTATTTCATTTAGAAATAATTTGGCACCGACTTCAAAAATTTCAATTTCATATAAATTTCTTAGCCCCATATATTTTATATTATATATTGAGTTTGTATACGCCCCAAGAACCCCGCAATATCTAGTTTATATAAAACCGGAAAATGCAAATTTAGTCCCTCATCTTATTATTCTAATAGTTGTAAAAAATTAACTTCATATTCGTAATACACCACCCCATAACCTCCTAATACCAAATTTGAAAAAATGCGAATAAGGTAAAATGTTCTTAATACCATATTGGATCCGCCATATTGAATTTCAAAAAAGTAATTTTAACATCTTAATATAATCTAAGTCTAAACTCTTCAAAGCCCCCCAGAAATTTAAAATTTCTAAACAGTCATATTGCATCTGAAGTATTAGATTTTCTTAAAATAATTTTATATTCGCTATTTACATCCTCAATAACGATTCAGTTCCACATTTGAACAAAATCTAAAATTAATTTTTTTGGCCGCCATATTGTAAGCGCCATCTTGGATTTTACTGCACCAATTTCATATAAAAAATATGGGAACACCGCAGCAACTTCCTGAACGTAACGTAAAAAATTTCATTCAAATTGGTGCAGCCGTTCCGGAGTAATCGGTGTACATACATAAAAAAATATACAGGCGACGAATTGAGAACCTCCTTCTTTTAGAAGTCGGTTAAAAATAATAATAAATCTTAACACCTTGTGTCTTAAAAACTAAGCATTTTTTCATATCAATGGTGTGTATATAGATGTAATTTTTCGGTATCTTCCATTTTATTTAATGTATTTCTTCTAAGTTAACATGTAGCATCTCTAAAAATATACGTTGTAAACTCGAAGGTTCAACATCAAGTATCGAGGCATTGTGAGAATCAATTTGATGTTTACGATTCGTGACATGTGTATAAAACCCAGTTATGGTTTTCTCGCCCGCTCTCAGGTGTACGCCAGCTCTAAAACCTAAAACTCTCTTTGTCTCACTTGCGTAGCTAGCATTACAATCTTTACAAACAACTTTATAAACAACATTAGTTTGGTCGTAATCATTAACTTTATCCTTTCCACGCTTTTTGATATAATCTGATTTTTTAACTATCATCGAGAAGATACCTATTTCAAGTCTCCTTAATTTTTAGGAACCTACGTGTAAAAATGCTTCTATGTGCAGCAACATTATATAAGCAAACGCCTGTTTACTATCTCTATTGTTGGTCAATAATCTTAAATTTTTTTAAGCTACATCTATTTCTCTTTTTCTCTAAATTAATTTTCGAACGCACAAAAAAATTTGTTTTCAAACACTTTTTTTCATCTTGGAACCGTATTTTTGAATATCGCGCGATCAACTTTGGGATAACTGCTTCGAGCCCTACATTGATGAATATAGGAGAGTGACCAAGAGTTATAGGATCAAAAAATAGAAGCAGATGCTCGACTTCGATTTCGAGCAGTAGGTCGCGCTGCACTTATACGACTGCAACCACATGTCGCGAATAAGTTTTTAAATGTTTAAGTAAACATAATTCAGAAACTATGCATTCTTACGAAAAATATTCTAGAACATTTCTGTCTTAGAATTATGTAAAGAATCAAAAACGACCTTTTTCAGGTTTAGTGGAGTGCGGTAACCCATCTGTGGACACACTATATATGTTCAGGCTTATGTTCTTCACTATGATAAATCTTCAAACCTAAACGAATACAGTAAGGGTTTTCCAATAGCGTCCGATGTATTTTATATGTCGTCTGTCTGTATGTTGTTCAACTGCCTGGTTTGTCTATCCCTCTATCATTAGACAATAAATTTGTATATATGAATATGAATCTAATATAGAGGATTTCCAGGAGAGAAAATTTGAGACGGTGCTTCCATTTATCGATACGAAAAATCAATGAAGACGTCTGTGAGAAAATTGCTGCCTGGTTTGTCTATCCCTCTGTTATTAGACAGTAAATTTGTAAATATGAATATGAATCTGATATAGAGGATATTCAGGAGAGAAAATTTGAGACGGTGCTGCCATTTATCGATACGAAAAATCAATGACGACGTCTGTGAGAAAATTACTGCCTGGTTTGTCTATTCCTCTGTTATTAGACAATAAATTTGTAAATATGAATATGAATCTGATATAGAGGATTTTCAGGAGAGAAAATTTGAGACGGTGCTTCCATTTATCGATACGAAAACTCAATGACGACGTCTGTGAGAAAATTGCTGCCTGGTTTGTCTATCCCCCTGTTATTAAACAATAAATTTGTAAATATGAATATGAATCTGATATAGAGGATATTCAGGAGAGAAAATTTGAGACGGTGCTGCCATTTATCGATACGAAAAATCAATGACGACGTCTGTGAGAAAATTGCTGCCTGGTTTGTCTATCCCTCTGTTATTAAACAATAAATTTGTAAATATGAATATGAACCTGATATAGAGGATTTTCAGGAGAGAAAATTTGAAACGGTGCTTCCATTTATTGATACGAAAAATCAATGACGACGTCTGTGAGAAAATTACTGCCTGGTTTGTCTATCCCTCTGTTATTAGACAATAAATTTGTAAATATGAATATGAATCTGATATAGAGGATATTCAGGAGAGAAAATTTGAGACGGTGCTGCCATTTATCGATACGAAAAATCAATGACGACGTCTGTGAGAAAATTGCTGCCTGGTTTGTCTATCCCTCTGTTATTAAACAATAAATTTGTAAATATGAATATGAACCTGATATAGAGGATTTTCAGGAGAGAAAATTTGAAACGGTGCTTCCATTTATTGATACGAAAAATCAATGACGACGTCTGTGAGAAAATTACTGCCTGGTTTGTCTATTCCTCTGTTATTAGACAATAAATTTGTAAATATGAATATGAATCTGATATAGAGGATTTTCAGGAGAGAAAATTTGAGACGGTGCTGCCATTTATCGATACGAAAAATCAATGACGACGTCTGTGAGAAAATTACTGCCTGGTTTGTCTATTCCTCTGTTATTAGACAATAAATTTGTAAATATGAATATGAATCTGATATAGAGGATTTTCAGGAGAGAAAATTTGAGACGGTGCTTCCATTTATCGATACGAAAACTCAATGACGACGTCTGTGAGAAAATTGCTGCCTGGTTTGTCTATCCCTCTGTTATTAAACAATAAATTTGTAAATATGAATATGAATCTGATATAGAGGATATTCAGGAGAGAAAATTTGAGACGGTGCTGCCATTTATCGATACGAAAAATCAATGACGACGTCTGTGAGAAAATTGCTGCCTGGTTTGTCTATCCCTCTGTTATTAAACAATAAATTTGTAAATATGAATATGAACCTGATATAGAGGATTTTCAGGAGAGAAAATTTGAAACGGTGCTTCCATTTATTGATACGAAAAATCAATGACGACGTCTGTGAGAAAATTGCTGCCTGGTTTGTCTATCCCTCTGTTATTAGACAATAAATTTGTAAATATGAATATGAACCTGATATAGAGAATTTTCAGGAGAGACAATTTGAAACGGTGCTTCCATTTATTGATACGAAAAATCAATGACGACGTCTGTGAGAAAATTGCTGCCTGGTTTGTCTATCCCTCTGTTATTAGACAATAAATTTGTAAATATGAATATGAATCTGATATAGAGGATTTTCAGGAGAGAAAATTTGAGACGGTGCTTCCACTTATCGATACGAAAAATCAATGACAAAGTCTGTGAGAAAATTACGCTTTAATTACAATGAAAAATTAGAATTAATTTTTTTTTGTTTTAATCAGTGAGGAATGTGATAGTTTTTCATTGTTGTTTCTAAAAGTTTATCTACTATTTCAATATTATTTAAACTGTTCCAAAGTTGGTGTTTGTAAAATGTCATCTTATATTAATTTTGTTATTTCTTGCAAGCGAAAATTTCTTCCTTGAATATAAAAAACAATTTGTCCTCTGTGCAAGGTTAAAAAAAATCTTTATGGAACCAAATTTTATATGAAGTTAAATAGGTAAATACAAATTTTTCTTGTCAACTAAAGCTTTAGGCAATATGTTTTTATTTGGACTATTTTTACATTAATACCAAGAAACCATTCTATTACAATGTAATATTTAGCCTTTTCCCTATTATTTCATTCACCTCAAAAGCCACAATATTTTTTGTTAAGACTTTGGTAAGTTCCAGGACGGATGAGATTTTGCTACAGGGGTTTAATCCCAGACGAAGCTTGAGCGAAGTCTTCTATACTTTAACATGAAAAGGCAACAGTGATGACAACTTAAAATATAAATATTATGTAGTAGTAAAAAATAACATTGTGAATTCAAATAGTTAAGCAATATAATATATGTATATATACATATACATATACATATATATATATATATATATATATATATATATATATATATATATATGTTATAGAAATAGCTTTTCAGTTATTTAAAGTAGTTAAAAAATCTTTATATATGATGTAAATTATTAATATATAATAAAATAATAATAATAATTATATATATATATATATATATATATATATATATATATATATATATATATATATATATGTACTGGTGTTTTTCCGGTTTTCAATCCGTTCGTCAGTAGAAATATCTTCACGACGTTTCGCAAACATCTTAGCTGGCATTTTCAAGTGATGCTTCCTCGACGGCTGCTCGACTTAGAATGAGCGTGCTGGTGCTCTGATGGCCCTTTTATACTTTGGCAGTTGCGCAGGTCATACCTTGGTTCTTCCTGGCTGGTTTCTTCGTTTCTCTGGGTTTGTGCCTCTTTTCGGTCCGCTGTCCTGTTTCTCTGGTGTGTTGTTTTTGGTTTGGTTTTGAGTACAGTTTTCTCTGTATTTGAAATATTTTGCGCATCATCTCTCTTGTTAAAGTTTTTAGTGCTTTCTATTTCGAGAGCTTCTCTGATGATGTGCCTTCTATAGTGTTTTATGGGTGCAATCTGTTTGGTCTCCTGTAAATTTATAGTGTGTCCTGTCTCCTGATGATGTTGGAATAAAACTAATGTCGTTTGCTAATTCTTTATATTATTTTTTTGTTCTTGGACCCTTGTAGAGATTCTTCTGTTTGTTTGGCCAATGTATTTTTTTTCACAGTCACTACATGGGATGCTGTACACTCCCTGGTTTTCCAATGGTATTTTGTCTTTAGGATTGCCCGATAATTTGTGTATTGTTGTTTGCGGCTTGTAAATTGTGCATATGTCATGTTTCTTTAGAATTCTTCCAATTACGTCTGTTACACCTTTTATGTATGGCAGTGTGGTTTTGGTTTGGATTTGTCACATTCTTCTTTTTTCTCTGCTACTGCTTTCGTGTTCTGTTTTATGGCCTTTTTGATATTGTGATCTCGGTAGTTGTTTTGTTTTAGAGCTGTTGTGATATTGTTGAGTTCTTCTTGGCAGTTTGTGGGTTTGGTTAGTCGCAAGGATCTGGAAATCAGTGTGTAGGCGACCGATTCCAATTGTGATGGATGGTGGTGTGATTCGGCGTTCAGGTATCGGTTTATATGTGTGGGTTTTCTGTAGACCGTATAATCGATGCTGAGGTCGTCGTTTCTGGGGACTAGAAGGTCAAGGAAAGGTAGCTGCTTGTTAACTTCGACCTCCAATGTGAACTGAATGCAGTGATGAATGCTGTTTAGTTCTTCTAAGAATATGTCTAAGTTGGATCTTCCGTGTAGCCATATGATGAAGATGTCATCCACGTAACGTTTTCAGAGGGATGGCTTTGTTTTGGTTTTTCTTGAAGCTTCTGTTTCAAAATATTTCATAAAAAGGTTTGCGATGACTGGTGATAGCGAAGATCCCATAGGAGCACCATCTGTCTGTCAGTAGAAATTATTTTTATAGAAAAAGGATGTGTTTTTAAGACAGTGTTCTGAGAGGTCGATGAAGTTATGTGGGAACTCCTCGTTTATTGCAATCTGGTCTACAGCTTCGTGTCAGTTGGTATGCTTGGATACAGGGATTTGATGTCCAGGCTAGCAAGAATGTCATCTTTTTGCAGTTTTAATCCTTGAAGTATGCTAACCAGGTGATCCAAATTTTTCAGGTATGAGTCTGCAATTTCGGTTGCCGGTTGCATATTTTGTGCCAGATATTTTTCCAGTTGTTGAGTTGGTGAATCTACTGCACTTACTATGGGTCTTATCGGTGTTCCTTCTTTGTGGATCTTTGGTAGTCCATATAGTTTGGAACATCTATTTGTTTTTTCCCGAGGAGCGATGCGCTTTTCGATTTCATCTCCTAATTTGGCGGTTTTGATTATGGTTTTTGTCTTTTTTTCGAGGTATGTAGTTGGATCTCATGTAACTTTCTTGTAGGTGTGGTCCTGAAGAATTTCTGTCATCTTGGTTTTGTATTCTTCTGTGTTAATGACTACAATGGCGTTCCCTTTGTCTGCTGGTAGGATGATGATGTTTTTGTTGTTTTTAAGATCGTTTAAAGCTCTTATTTCTGAGCGTTTTAAGTTGGATTTTGGTGGTTTGCTGGTTCTTAGTACGCGAGCTACCTCCTGTCGTATTATTTCTGCTTCTCCTTCTGACTTCTGGGGTAGCGTGGCTTCAATATTGGCGATAATTTCTTCATTTGGTATAGTCTTTGGGGTTACTGCATAGTTGAAGCCTTTACTTAAAACTTGTTTTTCGTCTTCCAAAAGCTGGTAATTGTAGATGTTATGAACGACCTTTGTTATATCTATCGGCTTAGTTTGTTGAAAAGTTTTTTGTTGTAGTTGAGCAAATTTCTTCTTTTGTTTGTTAATTTTGTGATCCGTATCGGTTTCTTTTCTCCAAAAGGAAGTTTTGTCCACGTTATCCCAGAGTAGCGGGTGACTCTGTCTACTTAGTTGTATGTGTAGATCATAGACAGTTTTTTCTGTTTCGGCAAGTTGCTTTCGCTTTTCTCGAGAAGAGAAACCGATACGATTGGAGGCAATTTCTGTATGAAATTTGATTACATCATAATGTTGATTTGGTGGTTTTCGAAATTGTCTATATAGTTTTTCAGTCTTTTACATTTGCTAGCGAAGATTTTTACATTATATACTTTCTATTTTGTATATAAAATATATCAAGTGAGTTGTAATATTTTAATTTTAATATATTTTTCTACCATCCTTTTATAAATTCAATTTGTATTTATTTAATTAGAAAATGTTCTCTTAAATTATTAAAGGCTGTCGTATCCTGTATTCCCATAAGAATCTATCTAATTTCATACAAACTTCTCGATTAAATATTTTAAAAAATATGCGGCTCATAATTCTGGGAAAATTCGGGTAGCTTTAGAACAATATTGGATGTGTTTCTTGCAAGTTTCATTGAGCGACACCATTAAACGTCCTTAAAACCTTTAATCCATTAGTTTTTTGACACTCTATTCAAAGCATGTTGTATATGATAAACACGAGAAATGTTTTTTGTTCCTGCAAACATCAGGATTGGTTTCGCTTGGAAGATATTTTACATCTTGAATTATCTTCAATGAATTCAGTACTCCACTGAAATTGCTTTTATCAATATTTTACATTAAAATATATAGCATTTATTCATTTGTCAATATTTTTCGACATCACTACGATGTTCCAGTTTGAATTTCTTGTTAATCACAATACAAAACATAAATACTGAAATAATTTAAATCAAATTTGATACACTAGTAGAAGTTTGTTACTATTGAACTTAACTAGGCACAGTCAGTGTCATCTATCGTGGTCGGGTAAAAGGTTTTTCTATTATATATATTATATATACAGTAACTATATTTAAAACTCAAAATAAAAAAAAACATAAATGTCAAAAATATAAAGATAAATCTCTTTGAATATTATTTTAAATATATCGCTGATCCAAACAATAAAAAAATTATTTATTAAAGTTAAAGGGTGCTGACACTGTCAACCTATCTTACCATGGAATTGTAAAAGGGTCCGCTGGGGCAAAATACATTATTTTCAAACAATGGTATGAATTAAAGTTTTATTCAAAGGTTTTTTACGAGAAATTTTATGGAATACATTCTCGTCTACTACTTTTCAACATTTAAAGAAGAAAAATAGAAGTAAAATTTTGTTTTTTGCTTTCATTCTAAAGTTGCAAATGTGATAAACGCAAATAATATTCGGATATTATCGCATTCTACTCCATTCCATGAAAACATATATTTTCAATGTATGATTTATATCAGAGGGTGTATCAGGAGTAAATTTTAATTCAATTTGGCGGGTATTTGGGGAAAGGCAAGTATGGCAAAAATTTTATTGATTTTATATGGATTTGCCATCAGTTTTCGTTATATTAAAATTATATACAACTATTGTTTGAGATCAGAATGGCAAGAAAAAGAAGGGACGAAGAAAAATGTTTAGAAGTGGAGGAGTTAACAGGAACACTTAAAATATTTCTTAAAATCATACACAGAAGAATATACAAACTATGCGAAGAACAGACATCCACACCAAAATTTGGTTTTAGAAATGCCATTGGAACAAGAGAGGCCTTGTTTTGACTATAGGTTCTGTTTCAAAGATACAGAGACGTTAACTGTGTCTTATACGTTTACTTCATTGACTATAATGATGCTTTTGACAGAGTTCAAAATAAAACAATGATGAAAAGTTTAATGAAAACTGGTGTTGAAGAAAAGAATCTAAGAATTATAAGTAATTTATCTATCAGAGGAGAAGAAAAAAATTTCGAGCAGATAAAAATTAGATGAGGCATCAGACATGGTGGTGTGCTCTCTTCATTATTGTTCAACATATCTTCAGAGAAGCATTAGAAAATGTCGGCGTAAGAGTACTAATTAATGGAGAGCGGTTAAACAATGTTCGGTACGCAGATGACATCGTTTTTATTGCTAAAAATTTAGAAGAATTATAACAACTAATGGATGGCATGGCACAAGCAAGGATACGGTTTTGGTTTCAATACAAACAAGACTAAGTATGTGACCATTTCCAGAAACTTACAAGTAAATACAAATGAACCGCTCCTAGTCAATCAATAACAAATAAAGAAAGTTAACAAACATTCGTAGGGATAAGCATAAAGAACATCTGGACCATTCACAAAGGATTCGATGTCACATCGAGAACGCAAGAACCACGTTTATTAAAATGGAAACCGAATCTCTCAATAGTACATTACCTCAACTAATTAATAGTTTATGGTTTTTATGATGAAAAACAGGAAAAGTGCGGGACCTGACGGAATTACCAATGAACTACTGAAATACGGAGGAAAGAGCCTGACAGAACAACTGAAAATTTTCATCAATAAAATCATATACCATCACAGAATTTCCTATGAATGGAGGACTAGCAGAACAATACTCCTATTCAAAAAAGGCGATAAAAAAGTGCCGGCTAATTACAGAGGAATCAATCTTCTCTCCACCTCGTTAAAACTAACCACAAAAATTCTTACAAGCAAAATTAATGAAGACACTTCCTTAGTAAACGAACAGCAGGGATTCCGGTCGGGAAGGTCATGCACGGATGCCATATTTGTTATACGACAAATAACTGAAAAGTCAATTGAAAATAATCGTCTAGCCTTTATGTGTTTCATCGATCTAGAGAAGGCTTTCGATCGTACACAACTGGAGGATGTAACACAGCTACTTTACGACGGACAAAAAACATTGTCAAAACGATTGAAAATATATATCAGGCAAATACGATTCAAGCTAGGATAAACGGTGAGTTGACCGAAAAAATAGAAGTAAATAATGGCATCCGACAAGGTGACTCTCTTAGCCCCCTACTATTTAACATCATCATGGACGAGCTGATAAAGCAGGTGCGTAGATTAAAAGGGTATAAAATGGGAGACAGGGAAATCAAAATACTGCGCTACGCCGACGATGCAGTGTTAATAGCTGAATGCGAAGACGATTTGCAAAGACCACTGCACCAATTTAACATCACAGCGAAAAAGTTTAACATGAATACATCAGCGTCAAAAATTAAAGCCATGACTACATCTAGAACACCACTCAGATGCAAACTAGAAATAGACAACAAAACTATACAGCAGGGAATGAAGTTCAAGTATCTTGCAATAGAAATATCCGAATATGGGGATGTTGAAACGGAGGTGAGGGGACAAGCCATGAAAGCAGCAAGAACAGCCGCATGTCTTAACAGTACCATATGGAGCAATAATCATATAGGAATCGAAGTTAAATCCAGAATTTATAAAACAGCAATAAGACCCATACTAACATACACTCCAGAAACCAGACCAGAAACCTCGAAAACAAAACAAATACTGGAAACGACAGAGATGAGAGTGGTGCGCAGGATAGCTGGCAGGACACTTATGGACGGAACAGGAGCGATGATATAAAAAGAGTGTGTAAAGTCGATAACATTAATGACTGGGTATTACAAAGAAAAAGGGAATGGAACGAACACATCAGCCGTATGACCGATGACAGAATAGTAAAGATCACGAGGGACAAATCACCAATAGGACGTAGGAGTACCGAAAGACCCCGTAAACGATGGAGTGATAACCTCATAATAGACTGAAACCAGGCAAAGAGACGAAGAATAACAAGCAAATTGCTTATATATAAGGAGGAAGAAGAAGAAGAAGAAGAAGAAGGTTTTTATGATATATTTAATGTATTTATATATTTAAATTAACAAAATATAATTTTTGTCCTTCTGCACCCTTAGATTTTTGTTTTGTCTCCTTGTATCCTGCATATAAGTTTGCAGCGCGAGTTTAAAATTATTTTCAAGTAACAGTGATAACAAACAATATTCGATAATTTTGCCATTGAGTGTAGTATCATTACGTCAGCTTCAATAAACTCCTCTAAATTCAATTTTAGTCAAGGCTTTTCAAAGGCTTTAAGTCTTTCTAAAATGATTAATGTTATCTTGTAAACAAGAGATCACTTTGGAACTGTGTTTATCGATATTTCTTTTAACATTGTGAAACAGATTTTTGTTATCCTCGTAAACTTACAACTCTCAGACTAATTACTAAATTTCTTGTACCTAATATCGTTTTTTGCACTTTCCAAATTCAGTTTTAATTTATAAAAGTGCTATTAAATTGAACTAACTCTGGTTTATCATTTTTCAAACTTTTAAAATGAAATTAACTACGAGCACCAACATGTGAAAAAATTATGGCCTTTTCCAACGTGAATTATGGATCCCTAAACGAAAGAAGATAGGAAGCGTGAAAAATGGTCTATATATTTTAAGTTCTGATATGTATCTTTTAGCAAAAACAATGTCTTTATTGTCAGATCCGAAAAAAAAAATTTGAATATGTTTCTTCAAGGATTATAACGTACCAACTTGAGATGTGATACTTTTAAGTAAAAAAAAAATTTTGTCATCCACTACATCATTGCAAAGGTACGATGAACACTAAAAAAATGTTCTCTCTAAAAATGAAGCAAAATGGTTTTTTGAGTATTTTTTTTTCAACTCAAACAAAATTATTTCTGTTGGTCTTCAATCTAGGCATGAAAATCCTTTTTCAGCTGATTCTAGTCCTCAAAATGCCATCCTCTCATCTGCTTTTCAAATAACAGGACTAGAAAAAACAAGTCATAATGAGCCACACTTGGAGTATGATCTAGCTCACAGAAGAAGAATGTGTTGAGTTTTGATTGTTTTAGTGCTCTGTTGTAAAGAATTCTGTTAATCAGTAGATAACTACTGGTATAGTGCACTTATCGGCAAGTAGCTCGTATTTGGTTTCAAAGACGATGGCTATAGCTTTTTTAGCTAAAGATTGTTTGCAAGCCTTCATTGGAGGTAAAGAACCCTTTTGATCTATTGCATGGACTTTAATTTTGTTTCTGGATCCACAAATCTTATCGCAAGTCATTGTCTAAGAGAAAAAGTCAGATTCTGTACCTAAACCTTCCAAATCATTTTGACAAATTGACTGCCTAAGTAGTTCCTGTTCAAAAGTCAACAATGTTAAATCACACGTTACTTAAACTTGTCGAAACTCGTTCTTAGTTTGTGATGTAGAATTGTCAACAAGTAAATTCTTCTATAACCATTATTGTGTAGTAGGTTATTAATGTCATATATACTGAGTTATTATATTTCAGTTTTTGTATAAAAGCAGCAAAATTAGATACTACCTACTTTCTTCATATATAGGGTGGCGCAGCATATATCCGTTGGTTCATATACAGAATAAAATATTTTTAAATTATTCTTAATAAGGGATATTTATTGGGATTACATTTTAAAATTATTGTCAAGTATACAGAGTGACTGAAAAAAAAAGTATTACATCAAAAAATCAAAAATGTCAAAATTTAAATAAAATATCCTGTATGTTATTACACATTTTGATAGCGCAGGCCGAATAAGAGCAAGTTACTTTTATGTTTCATTTACCTAAGACAAGCCATTCTTGAAATTGCAGACTAAAATTTAAGAGGCATGCCTACTTTGCCTATTCAAGCTAGATGTTTGAAGTTTGTATTTTTTATTCTTCTTTCAATACTAAGGCTACCTATTACTGTGTTTTCATAAATTTTTGAGTTCTTTTCCTGTTCTTCGAAAACATGCACCAAATTTTCTAATGAATGCTTGTCGGAATGACGTCTATTAAGATATTTTTGAGCTTACATTCTTAATGTTGCCTAGCAATTTTTTTAACACTCTCCAATTACTAAAATCATATGAATTATTTTCCGTCGGTTTTTTTTCCGAGTCCGTCCTAGGGTCAGATGCACTGCGGCCAGAGTAGGCCTATTGTGCTCACCCTAGATTTAGAACAACTCTGTTAATCTAGCCTCCTGGATTAATTTGTACAGATCTACTAAAGAGTGAGTATGTACTTCCCATGGTTCCACGTTTGTTGAGCGAGGGTTTGTTGTCGTCTTCTTTCCAGTGACTTGCAGTCACATATGATATGTTTTACTGTTTCCTTGGCTTAGTCATATAGCCTACAGCCGAGGCCTCCGTTATACAGGTTCACTGTATTCAGATGTACTTTGACGGCCATGTGTCCCGTCATTATACCTGTAATAGCTTTTAATTGATTTCTGCTCATTTGGAGTAGTTTCTTTGCTAATTTTGTGTCAGGGTTCCCAATAAATAGCTTTCCATGATTCAATACCTGTCTGGCTTCCCAGTGGTTTTTGTGGCGATTCTGTACTAATAAACTGAGATGATGAGCCAGCTCTCGCTAGCTAGTCAGCTTTTTCGTTTTAATGTATACCTTCGTGTCCTGGTACCCATTTTAGCATAACTCTGTTGTCCCTTATTAGAGTTGTGAGTTCACTCTGACATTTCCAGACCAATCTAGATGATACCTTTTGGCCCTCAAGAGTCTTCAGGACTGCTTGGCTGTCAGAATAAATGTAGATTTGTTTGGGGTTAGTTCTCATTTTGAATAATTAATGTTTCTTTTGTGAATATTTTTATTGCGCTGTTAAAAATTTACGACAGTCAATTTTTGCAACATTCGTTTTTTATCGTAAAACACTTCATAAAGCTCAAAACAGTAAACAAATGAAAGTAAAATTTCACCCTTAAATAGAGAAAAATTGTTGCTATTGAACGTTACTAGACAACTACTAATCAGTTGTTCCTATCTTTAAAAAATTTAGTAGAGACGGGAAAATTCAAAATTTTGTATAATTCGAAAAAAACTGAAAAATCTTAAAATAACCCGGATTAATGTTTGAAAGAATGAACTTAAATCAGTCATGCACAAAGTAAATTTCTGATGAATAATTGATACCTCGTAGTTATATTAAAAATAATAAGGAAAAAAATATATTTTCTTGCTTAAAAATATTCCAAAGGTAAAAAAATTTTCTATTCTTTTCAACTCGCAATATTAAAACTTTCTTTCAAATTCTAAAACATAAAAAAAGGAATACAAAATAATATTTTTTTATTATTAGGTAATTTTTATGATAAGTATAACTTTCTAAAAGCGATTCTAATAAAATTCAATATTTTACGTCTTGCAGGAAATATTTTTCTTGAATTTATTATCGACTGTCCATCGTAAGTTGAAAAATACAGTATCGATGATGTTAATTATAGGATAGTAATAAATTCTGTCGATTCTCTGGGTAAGAAGATGCAAAAGGTAAAAGTAAATATAGAAAAAACTTTACAAAATAACTAAAACAAGTGAAGAGAAATTAATGAAAAAGGATAAATCAAGAATGTTACTAAAAATAATTAAGTTAGGAAAAGGACAAGTAAGAAATAAAGGATTTGCTGCAGATATGGTAGAAAAACTCGTATAAACAACCTATAAAATATGTCTGGAGCAAGACTGATCCATCACCGCAACAGTCCCAACTCACAAAAGAGGAAAAGTAACTAAATGTAGACATTATAGAGAAATTTCATTACTAGTATTTATTGGAAGGACATTAAAGACTCAGAGTTACTGTCACTTTCCAACAAGACATTTGATTAAAACTGATCCTTATACCCGTCAGCTGGTCCAAGGGTGGTGGATCTGATTGTGAGAGGCTGTGGAATTCGTCGAAAAAATTTTCCCGGAAAGTCATTTGAATAAAGCTGAAAATTCGTCAATATATCTTCTGCATAATATTACATATAAAATGGCCAACTATATGTTACTGGGAGAATTGGTTTCAGCTCCTTGGATAAACTCGTAGATAAAACAGGCAACGTAAAGTCATTTCAAAATAATTGAAACTTCAGCTGATAGTTTTTAGAGGTTATATAGAACAACATTTGGCATCAAAATAATGAAAGGACCGTCAGTCGGTCCTCTGAAGGTAAGGGCAGTGTTCGAATATCTTCAGCACGCGTTACAGCTGGGGAGTTTTTCACTGCCATTGTGCCAGCCGACGATTAGTGAAAAGTTTTTCAACATTAAAACTGATAATGGATAAATCGAAGATGATTTAATAAGTATTGATTAAAATGAAAAAATAGGTAAAGAAGGTTATTAATAACAATATTTGCTATCCATTTAATGGCATATGCAATGTAACTATCAGTATCATTCATTGTTAATTCATTTTTTCATTTTTTGTTACCGAATATTAAGCACATCTTTGAATTTTGCAAATCTGACATCCACGAATGATAATGGCGGTTCATTTTTCTTAGAACAAAAAACACTAAATGACTTTGGATTAGCCATATCCTGGTTACACTAAAATGGGACACTTCTAAAAAGTGAAGCTCTAACTAATCTGAGTGGCTTTAGTCGAACTGGCCACAGGAAATGTTTTTTGTACGTTGATGGAAGAACGGTGCATAACGAAATCTTAGATATTTTGAAAAATATTCATTTTCCAAATTACAGAAACAGGGTATACGGAAACTTTTATCATAGTTATTATACATTATACAGGGTGTTTCCAAAAAAGTACGAAACATTTTAAAGAATTGAGTTAATTTTAAGGATAAAAGTTCATACAAATATTTGTCTGATAATGCTTAGTTTTTAAGATACAGGGTGTTAAAATTTATTATTATTTTTAGTTTTTTAAATTTATATCATTTCTTTTTAAAGATAGTGTGGTCAAATAATACACAGAGTGGTACTTTTTCCCGGGTTTGTAAAATTTTACCCTCTTGCTCCTTTTTCGGGCTGACTCGATTTGATTACTCATTTAGCTTTCCCATCTTATTGTGAAACTTTTTTGTCTTTTAAGTATTCCTATAAAAGTCAATAGTTTTTTCACAAAAAAGAAAGAAAATACATAAGTAAAAAATTATAATATATTTTGTTTTAATCAATTTTCATTCATATTTGTTTTAACCAACAGGGACTAAGAAAAAAATACAATATAATAATAAGAGAATTTGAACGACCTTAACAAAATATTCATAAGAGAAATTACAACTAATGTTGACAAAATGCAAGAATCCGATCTTCGTCTCATTGAAGAGTGAATTCGTTGAAATAATTCTGGAGTATTTCTTATCCTTTCGCAGGACGCAATAATGCAATTCCTCAGATCTTCAACATTTTCAAAAGGAGATGCATAAACCAAAGATTTAAAGAAACTCTAGATGCAAAAATTCAAAGGATTTAGATCTGGTGATCGGGCAGGCCAGTGCTGAGTGCCTCCTCAACCTCTCCAATGATTTGGATACATTGCCTCTAAGTGACGGCGTACGTTGATACTAAAATATGCTGGAGCGCCATCCTGTATAAACCATAATTCTTGTCTACCTTTAAGAAAGACTCTTCCTCCAGAAAGTGACAGTATTGGTCTCCATTTAGTCTTAATGGAAGGAAACATGGGCCAATTAGATAATCGCCAATGACACCAATCCATACATTTAATGAAAACCGATGTTGATAACTGGCTTCAAGAAATGCATGCGGATTTTCTTCAGCCCGAATATGATTATTGTGAAAATTTCTTATGGAATTCCTTGAAAAGTTTGCCTCATGAGTAAAAAAATAGGAGATAGAAAAATGAGAGATTGCACGATTATTTGAAGTATCCACTGGTAAAAGACTATTCGCGGCAAAAAGTCTCGAGGTAAAAGCGCCTGCATTCGGTGAATATGGTAGGGATACAATTAGTATACAGGGGAGTAGTAGTAGACATATACCATGAGACAAGCACAGAAGTTTTAGTGTTTCAGTGTACAAAATACGCATGCTGACTCCAACAAATGATAAAAAATAATTGATAGCAAAAAATATGTACACCTGTAGTTTAGAAAAAGCTTTCGATTCGGTTCAAAGAGAAGTCCAATATAAAAGCATGGAAAATAGAAAGCAGATATTGTGATAATAAATTCATATAAATATTTATTCACATATAAGACTAAACATGGGGTGGGTACAAGAGAAGCATTATTTGCTTTTAATCTGCTTACTCAAAGATGCTTAGATATCAATCAGGACCTCTATGTCTGCTTCATAGATTACAACAAAGCTTTTGATAGGGTCAAACATGACAAACTGATAGAGATTCTCAGAAGCAAAAATTTGGATGAAAGAGGTTAAGGTTGATATCAAATCTGTATTACAATCAGCGAGCGGCAGTAAAAATTGGACAGGAAATGTCCGGAGATGTGGAAATACAAAGGGGATTCAGACAAGGGTGTATATTGTCATCTTTACTATTTAACGCTTATTCTGAAGAGGTCATATTGGAAAGTCTTGAATCTGAAACAGCAGGGATAAAAGTAAACGGAGTTTTAATCAACAATATTAGGTATGCAGATGACATCGTAATAGTAGCTGATAGTTTGAAAGACCTAGAAAAGATAATGAATAAAATATTAAGAGTTAGTGGAGGATATGGACTCCCTCTTAACACGAAAAAGGCCAAGTTCATGATAATTAGTAAAAACAACACCAATAATAATAAAATCCTAATGGTAGAATGGCCAGCACATAGAAAGAGTTAAGAAGTACATTTACTTGGGAATCCTAATAACAGAAAATAATGACTATACCGTCGAAATAAAAACCAGAATCGAGAAAGCACGTGCCAACTTTATTAGAATGAAAAAGGTCATCTGCAGCAAAGATCTAACGTTAGCCCTGAAAATACGACTGACTAAATGTTACGTATACAGTGTTCTGTATTAAGGAATGGAAGCATGGACACTAAATCGAGAGGCAATGAGAAGACTTAACTCTTTTGAAATGTGGACCTATAGAAGAATTCAGAGGATTTCGTTGGTGGATCGACTTACGGACGCCGAAGTGTTGAGAAGAATGGGGAAAGAAAAGGAAGTCGAGATAACAGTAAAATAGAGAAAACTGCAATATTTCGGACACATTATGCGGGGAGAAAAGTACAGCATCTTACGGCTCATAATCCAAGGCAAAATAAGTGGCAGAAGAGGCGTTGGACGACGACGAATTTCATGGCTAAAAAACCTAAGGGAATGGTTTGGATGCAGTTCAAAACAACTATTTAGAGCAACTGCCTCAAAAATTAAAATAGCTGTTATGATTGCCAACCTCCGCAATGGAGAAGACACTTAAAGAAGAAGGACTAAACAATTGAGAACATACAATAGAACATTAGAAGCATACACAGTAAACAAGGCAGGGAGGTAGAATGAGTCTGTTGTTATTTACAATCACAGTAGACCACATATTGAAGGAATATATATGAAATCTTATGATATATTTTATGATGCCAGAAGTATGTATGTTTTCAGATATTATTGTTTTAATGCCCGCAACGGATAAAAATCTCAAGAAAAATTTATAGATTTCGAGCAAGACAGCAAAGGAGTATTATGTCGATGTTCAGCAGTATCAAGAAAACTAAATGCATTTAAAGTTACAAAAATTAAATTCAATTCACACTTCCTATTAACATAAAAGTTAAAAACAAATATGAACTGATATATGATATAACTATCATAAACATAGAAGGAGCTATAAATGATAATATTAACAACAGAGTAGAAAAAAATAGAAGATTAAATCGAGAATAAATGACAACGAAAATAAATCAGAAAATATTATAATCTATCAGTCAGTAATAATTTACAGGTGCGAAAAATGGAGCATTTTATGTTTACATGTTTTTTTTTGTGTAAAAATAACGTGTACATGTATTTTTATTACCAACCAGCTGATTTTTTCACAGTTCTTTAATTAATGTTTGTACAGTCGAGTGGCTTATATTGTCCAACAAATTTTATGCGTCATTTTTTCAGTCCGACTCTGAAAAGTTTTCAATTTCCCACTTTGAAAAACGTAGCCTATACAAGAATTTTTGCAAATAAAAAACTTATCGCACCCGTCAAACTTAAGTCACTCAAAAAGTTACCGTAGAGTGTTAATCATGTTGAAATATCAGTATATGAAACTGGGACTCACTGTTTACAACAAAATGTTGAATAAATTATCTTATCTTTTAAGTTTTACCTTAAATAAATTATGTTGACAGTTCATAGAGCGACTTCCAAACTCCATTAATTAAGTTTAACTTTTATCTCTAACTAGATTAAACTTTTATCGTTTAAAAGTTTGGATTGTCAATAAAAATGATAAATGTTTCTCGGCAGTTATAATAATAATAAAATATTTTTAAAAAGTTCTTACATTAATTTAATGAAAAATTGCTAAAAGGACATTTAGGATTTTGAAGAAATTCATTTTATGACTAGAAATCTTATTTTTAAATTTTGAAATTAACAAGAGAACCACGTTAACCCGATCTCACAGATTTTGATCATTTTTGGATATGCTGTAGTACTTGAAAAAATAATGGATAGGTATTTTTTTATCGGCTGACATCCACTTTAAGGGAATGAAATTCATCCCCAAATTCAACTTTTAGAATTCTTTTTTTCAATATATCTCAGCATCTAATGAATATTTTTTAAATAAAATCAAAGCAACCCCTATTTTATATTAAAAAAAAATATTATAAATATATCATATAAAGACTCAATCAAATTTGAAAAATTTTCCATTTTTTGAAAAAAAATTGGATTGCAAAATTGTTATGCAAAAATTATCGTACCGATTTAAAGGGAATTTAGCACAAATATGAAGGTCTTGTGAGAAATATGAGTGGTCGACAAAAATCGTTAAAAAAACTAATTTTTTTGTTTGTTTTTTTTATTATTTCTATTTTGCAATAAGGGTAATAAATTTCTAGATTTTTAGCTAACTCTGTCTTATAGAAAATGTAATTACAAAAGCTTTTTCTTTCTTTAACTTTTTTCTAAAGTGAATAAAGGAAGAAAAGGGAAAAAATAGTTTTTTATTTTTGTTTTCACTTTTTGTTAAATAAATAAATGTAGTGGCATTTTTTGAGAGAGAATTTATCTTAATTTGTTATGGGTTGTTCTGGAGCGTTTAGGGCGACACTTAGCGAGCTCTCTCTCAACAGCCTTTAGACTTTTACAGATCAGCCCCGGACTTCAACTCGAATAATCATTTCGTCTGTCAATTAAACAAAGATTAAAAAAGGGTAATTATTGTCTAAAAACTGATAATTTCAGAAAAACGTCTGCAGAGTCTTCTTTTAAATTCTCGAGATATTTAAAAATACACCTATATAAAAAAATAAAAAGCATAATTCATAATTCAGATCATTTTAGAGTGCAATGAATATATTAAATATTTTAGTGAAATATCTTAATAATCCTAGCATCTGTTCTTATTTACAAGATTATTCTGCATAAACTAGAATTTGTATTTCTCTATATAAACCCTTTCGTTAATATTTTCCTAATTATAAAACTTACCAAGAACTAACTTAACAAAAAATAGTAATAAAAAGCTATAACTAGGCATATATTTTACCAACAAAGGTTTTAATAAGTGCTTTGGAACATAATTTAATTAGTAAGTGTAATAAACAATAGTTGACCCAGTTTCGGGGTTGTCCATTAACGTTGTTGCCTTTTAGTGTGTATTTTGTTTACCAGCTCATTTAAAGAATGTTTGTACTCTCATAAAACTCGGTAAACCTAATTTTATACAAAGAAGCGTGAATAATACTTAAGGGGGCAGAACTTTTGTTGCAAATGCATTTGTAGATGCAGATTAAAATATATGTCATTTGGGGTTCTTATATTTTTCGATAATTTATACGAATAAAAATACTTACAGGTATCACTCTATTGTATAAAAAAAAAACAACATTTTTATGTTAGTGAAGAATGGAGAATGTTCATAGACTCTTCAAGACGGTGTCTCAAGGCAGTACTGCTGCACAATGGAAACTATTACGCAAGTATTCCAATAGCTCACTCAACACGATTAAGAGAAAGTTATGAAAATGTCAAATATGTATTACAGAAAATTCGATACTATGAGCATGGATGGCAAGTTTGTGGTGATTTGAAAATCATAGCGATCATCCTAGGCCAACAATCAGAATATACAAAGTATCCCTGCTTCTTGTGTTTATGGGACAGCAGAGATCGCACAAGTCATTATGAGAAAAAAGTTTGGCAAACAAGAGCAGGACTTGAACCAGGAAATAACAATGTACTGAAACAGTCTTTAATTGAACCATCAAAAGTATTATATCCACCTCTTCATATAAAACTTGGACGTATGAAACAATTTGTTAAATCCTTACATAAGGAAGGACAATGTTATCAGTGAAAGAAAGAATATTTGATGGACTTCAGATCCGTAAAATGCTCAAGGACGAGTATTTCAGAAGTACAATGAACGATGTTGAAAAAGCTGCATGGCTTAGTTTTCGAGATGTTCTCGAAACTTTTTGGAAAATAACAAAAGTGATGACTTTGCAGCTATCATAGTAACCATGGTAAACAATTTTAGGCGTTTAGGATGTTTGATGGGTCTTAAGCTCCATTTCTTGGATTCTCATATGAGCAATTTTCCTGAAAACTTAGGCGACTACAGCGAAAGCAAGGCGAGGGTTTCCATCAAGATATGGAAGAACTTGAACGAAGGTGGCTAGGAAAATGGGACGTAAATATGATGTCAGACTACTGTTGGTCACTGAAGCGAGAAACTGAAGATGACAGTAATTCGAAAAGGGTAAGAAATTCATTACACAGTTCTTTTGAAAATAACTTTACAGACGAAAGAAACAATAAAAAGTTTACTGAAATATAACTTATAGCTGCTCAATTAGAAAACTGGACCATTACAAAAAAAAGGTTAAGACTAATTTAAAGAACGATTGATGGCTGGAATCACATGACAATTTTTCGCGAGATTGCCGTTTTAAGTTAAATGCTTCGACAGCTTAGAAATATATATGCAAGCATATAATGAATCAAGTATTACCTTCAGGATTTTCCGCTTTTTCAGCTATTTTTCGTGATTTGCGGAAAAACTGTGGGTGATGAGATCAAACGAACTCCATATTCGAATTCAGCGAGCCAAAATACATAAAAATACTATGGTGGGGTACCGAGATCAGACCACTTTTTGTGTATGCCGGTGTAATTAACATAATTTAAAATTTTTTGAAACCAAAAAATGTTTATGACAAATTAGAAAACTGTTTGATTATTTAATATTTGTGGAAATTTTCTATTTGATCATGACAAAACAGCAATGCATTCAGCTGGTAAGTTATGCAATCTTTCAATTTTAATAGAGAATAACTTTTATTGTACACTATCGATTATCAGTCTTATTATTTTCTAAACCCCTGTCAATTGATTAAAAATATACAAGTATCAAACTTATGATTAAAATTTTTAAATTAGTACATTATTTATATAACATATTCTATTAACCATATTATGTCATACAACGAATTGTCGCGATCGATGTCTAGGAATATAGACTTTGGAAAATTCTCAGTATCCTAAAATCAATGGGGGCAATTCGATCCCTTTGCTTTCTTGCTTATTTAAATGGAATATCGTATTTTGTTTTTAGAATCTACGCAAGTCTAACCGTTTCTGACATATTTCAAATTTTATGTCAACAATAGCGTTTGTAAGCCTAGACATAACTATCAATATCTTCTATATGAAAGCCTTTATGATTTAATAGGGGTTGGTTTCCTTCTAGAAAGGTATCTACTTTAGTACACTGTGTTGATATTTTGATAATATATAAATACAGGGTGAACAAAAATTAACATTAAATGTTAACTTAAAAAAATCGTTAAAAGTTTTTAAACGTAAACCCCTTATTTTTATAATGTTATCTTATTTAGCATTAAAAATAAGAGTAACTTTATACAAAGTAGTCTATTCCGCGAATTTGTTGTTTTTGAAATATTGGCAATTTAACAGTTTTATATTGTAAAAATGCTAAACATGACACAAATAAGTATGGTATTCAAATACGCACTAACTTGCATATAACATAAATCTTACCACATAGCTCTTATTTGGTACAAATATTTTTAAAGAGTTATCTACATCTTAATGGTAGACCAGGCGCGGATCCAAGGGAGGGGGCGGTGGGGACGATCACCTCCCCCCAAAAGTTTTGAGTTCAGAAAAATAAACTCGATTTTTCCCTTTATACTAGGAATGTGTATATTGCTGGCATCTCCCTCCTCCGTCGACAACTTGTTTCTTCATGCAATTGCCCCAAGAGCTTTGAATTCAGAAAAATAGACCTGACCCTGTCTTTTATACTAGAAATGGGAATGGTGTTGGTATCTCACCCTTCATCGACAACTTACTTTCGTTTGCCATACTGTACTTTTGTGATATGTCCCCCCCACTCAAAGAGAAATGCTGGATCCGCCCTTGTGTTAGACTGTGTAAGTTTTTTAGCTTCCCTGGAGAAAAAGTTAACAAAAGACTCCAGCCAATTCTTTATTCGGTGTGTAAACAAGATAAATGGTTATTACTGACTTTTTATCGTCAAAATCTTTTAAATTAAAGTGTGGTTTACCAGATATATATGCCTGCAGAATTTTTTGAATAAAAGGTTCATTCCTTGCTTCTCCAATGTGCATTCTTTCGTGAAAAATGATTATAAGGTGTAATTCTAAATCAACTGTTTTCTTAATTTTTATTATTTGTCATTTAAGATAAGTAATTTATCGGTTTTTATTTATATTTAAATGTCATGCATGTCAAACACTGTGTTTCTCATTTTAGGATCACCATAAAATATGACGGCAATAAATGAAATATCTTTATCAAAAAAATATTACGTTAAAAAATTTTGGAAATACCAAAGTTGGTGAAAAAGTAAAATTCATTTTAAAAAAATATCAATTCAAAGCTGAAGATGCCCTTTACACTATACAAAAAATCAAGTGATTCTTTGAAGACACTTTTACATAAAAAAAAAGAAAAATCGATAAGGGCATATCAAAATGTAAATGCTTTGTACAATCAAAATTAATATTTAGAGTGATTTATCGAGTATAGATGTGTTTTCTGAATGGACTGTAGAGGTATCTACATCACAGAATGTTTAAGTGAAAAGGGATTATTTACTAATGGAAGTGAAAGAAGGGTGCATATGCTACACAAATGAGTCTCCGTAAAATTGATGCCGTTACTATTGTTAAAGAAGCATCTGCAATATCTTCTGGGTCAGCCAAAAAAATACGATCAGCAGCTACAAAATTATGTCCTATAGAAATGCTTGCCGAAGTGGCATTATTTGTTCTGGTAGATACGACATTGACTGTCGGCGATTATCAAAAATATAGAGGTATCGCTCAAGAATAAAAAATATTTCCAGTGAAAAGAAATATTATAATGAAGACATAAGAATATTAAAAAGTTGAGTTTATGTTCCGTTACAAAATTTACTACCGACTTTGCAATTTAACATAATTCGTAATTTAAGAGAAGAAATCGTTGAAAATTTGGCATTGTAAGTTAGATGAGGTTACGATGGAAATCCTGGACAAAACCAGTATCATTCATAGAAAGTAAAGTTTCTGAGGCATGTTGATGAGTTCGCTGGCTTTTTTGCATCTCATGAATCTGCGAATAATGTAATTACTTGGAAAAATTCTAGACCATCATCACCAAGATATTGTCACCAAATTAACGTCGAATTTATGGTAGAAAATTCTGCCTGAATTGTGGACGAAAAAGCAAGAATTGACAACGAGATTAAATATATTACTTCTTATAAACCTTGCATTGACGGTAAAAAAATTATTGTAGAATATATACATTATTTTTTATAATGATTGATGGATAAACATGTAACTGATTTATTGACCCTAAGTCTACCATGCGGTGCTATTTATATACGTGATGTTAACATTGCACGCGTAGATTTGATTTATAGAATATCTTCTTTATACAAGATACAAGAGAGGAAATGTGGGCAAATGCAAGGTATTGAAGAAAAAAGAACAAAAGTCTGAAAGCACAAAGAAAAACCTTCAAGACTGCTTGCAAAGTAAATTAGCACATAAAATTGATATTCCAAAGCAAGCATTGGAAAGCAGTGACAATAGAAACACCACAAGGTATTTTTTTGATTAGTTTTAATTAGTTTCAAAAGTTATTGGCGTATACAGGCAGTCCTTGACTTACGTCGTTCCGATTTACGTCGTTTCGACTTACGTCGAACAATGTTTTGACACTATTCCTCAAGCATACGTCAATTGTTTCGATTTCCGGCATAGGAGAATTCACTTGTCGCGAGGCCATCGTCTGTGGGCGGGCAGGGCCCGGCGGCGGTGAGCGGGGATTACCCCGCACATGCTGCTGACGAATTTCTCTAGTTAGTTTTTGGACAACGGACAATCGAGACGTAATACATTCATTTTTTTTGCATCTTTCACAGTTTTTGTTAATACATATTTAAGTGAATTTAAATCTTACTATGCCACCTAAACAAGATGGTAATAGTAAAATGAAGAAGAGAGTAAGAAAGATAATTACAATGGAGGTTAAATCTGAGATTTTAAAATTTAATGATCGCGGTTGTTCGACTTCATTTATTGGACGAGAACTTAATTTATCAAGCACGACTGTACAGACAATATTGAAAGATAGAGAAAAACTCCTAACAGCTCTACCTTCCATCTCTTTAAACAGCACTATTATACGAAAAAGGAATGCTTTAATTTGTGAAATGGAAAAACTCTTGTACACTTGGATTCAAAATTAAACTCAGCGACGGGTTCCTCTTAGTTTGGCTATTATTCAAAATAAGGCACTCAGTATCATCAACACACTGCAAAATAAATCTGGTGAGAATAATAGTGAAGAAACAAAATCTTTTTCTGCCAGTCGTGGATGGTTCGTGCGCTTTAGAACGAGATATTCGTTGCATAACATTCGAGTGCAAGGAGAAGCTGCTGGTGCCGTTCATGTTGCTGCTCAGTTTTCCTGGAATATTAAAGGAAATTATCGAAAGTGGAGACTATTCGCCTAAACAAATGCCTTCTCACACTTCAATATCGCAGGAAGAGAAGTCTATGCCTGGGTTTAAAGCGGCTAAAGATCGTTTGACGTTGTTATTCGGTTCGAATGTTGAAGGTGATCTCAAATTGAGACCCCTTTTGCTTTATAGGTTTGAAAATCCTCGAGCTCTTAAAAATTACGTCAAGAATACTCTTTCAGTCATATGGAAGGCTAATCCAAAGGCATAGGTTACAGCAGTACTTTTTGAAGAATGGTTTACTAAGCATTTCATACCTGAAGTGAAACAGTACGTTTAAACAATAATTTGGCTTATAAAGCTCTACTTATCCTGTGTGTATTGCCGATATCGATCCTCAAATCAAAGTTTTGTTCCTGCCTCCAAACACGACTTTGTTGTTGCAGCCCATGGATCAAGGAGTTATTGCTTCTTTTAAGGCCTATTATCTCAGGAGAACTTTTTGACAGACTGAAAAGGCTAATGAAAAAGATGGCATAGAGCTGAGAGATTTTTGGAAAAGTTATATCTTGCAATGCGTAAAAAATATTGCTGCTTCATGGGATGAGGTAAAACCCAACAATTTAAAAGGAGTTTGTAAAAAATTACGTCCACATTTTTTTAAGCCATCTGAAATTTCTTCATCTACAGATCAACCAAATATCGATGAGATCACAACTGACATTGTTCATTTGGCTAACGGTTTGCCTGACATTGCAATTACTGCTGATGATATTGATGATCTGTTATGCTCACATTCGCAAGAACTGACTAATGAAGATCTTATTGAATTAGAGGCACAGGTACAAAAGGAAGCAATCGATTCACAAGAAATAGCATATTCTATTGGTAACACTGAAAAAGAACTTACACTAAAAAAACTTTCCGCAGCCTTTGCAAATTTGGAGAATACCATGCAAATTGTTGAAGAAAATGATCCTAATTTTGAGAAAAGTTTTAATGTTAATAACAAAATTTGTGCGGCCTATCGGTGTTACCAAGACCTGTATGATAACAAGAAGAAGCGAAGCAATCTAGAACTGACAGTTTCTTTAAGCCGAAAGTTTAATTTATTATTTCTCATTACATATTTTGATTATTAAAGTTTTATTATTATTATTAAAGTTGATAACACACATATACCAAAAATAACTACCAATCTCATAAGTAAATAATTATTTTAAGAACTTACTTTTGATAATAATGCATATATTTTGTTATAAATGCAGTTTTTTTTTAAATTTTGAGTCTTTGTGGAACCTAACCCTTGAGTTTTATATGTAAACATATGAAAAAATATATCTCGACTTACGTCGTTTCGATTTACGTCGCGTATTTCGAGAACCTAACATGCCGTAAGTACGAGGACTGCCTGTATCTGCGACTTGTTAAACGATGTCATGTTATTCTACCAGTATTGTCACGCGGTTATGCATTCAACATTGTAGCTATCTATAAATATTGTTTAGAAACAGCAAGATTATTTGTGGACTTGGTATAATTGGTAAAGTATGCTAACAGGTGTATATTCACTGCACGCAAATTATTGAACCAGTTGAACTCCCAATCCGAAAGTTCTCTGAAGATGCTCAGCAAGCGAAAAATAAAGATTTTAAAATATAGAGAATCTTATTCGCAAAAAAATTCACGGGAAAAACATTGACTCCAAACATCTTCAGACTTCTTAATTACCGCAATGCGAAAACTATGCCCTACAAGAGCTGAACAATTACGTAAAGTTAGGCAGAATTAACTAATAGAGGCCCGAAGAGCTCCCTAGCAGTTATATTAGTCTATTTTATTTATATTACTCAACTTAAGAAATATATAATCAATATATTTTATTTTATTGTACAGTAAAAATGTATTTTTAAAGAAAAATTGACTTGCATCGCTATGCCTGCTCGAAATATCTTTTTTATCCTATCCATCATTTTGAATATCAAAAAATAAATTTCATTATTACAATAATAACTTATAAACAAATACATCAAAATGTAAAATTTTTAGAATTAATAATTTTTTAAACAACATGGAAGTTATTTTGAATCCGCCATTTTGTATTTCAAAAGACAAATTGCATTTTTGATATCAGCGATCCAAAAAATTGAAACTGTATGCTCTATGTAATTTGGATTACTTATTTGATATGATAATGGTAATTATTTATATTGTTTACACTTTGCGTTTAAAATATTTGCTCCTGTTTGGAAAAAATCCATTTCCTGCGATCTAGCTAGAAATAGTCCATTATCATCGAATAATACATTTCATTCTCAGCTAACATACAGTTTTGATTATCTCTAACATGTTGCCTTTGGATTACACAATCTCTTTTCATGCATTTGTCCCAAAACTACATACAAAGACATTAATTCCAGTTTGACGTTTATTGTTCGGACAAGTTTTCATTAGAAATAATCGTTAAAATGTTTAGCTTCGGGAAGTTACTAACACGTAACGGAAACTTTTGTTGTAAATCTTAAGGGATATAATTTCTCTAGATAATTCCAGCATTCCACACAAGCTTACAATCTATTTCAGGTATTATTTACTTATCAATTTTTCCCTATTTTAGAAGTTCTAACCTTTTAGAAACAACCAAATAAATTACGTTAAAAAAAATATTTTAAAACAGAAATTGTTGTCTAAATTTTACCGCTGGAGGTTAGTTTATTCTCAGCACTTTTTTTACATCGGCGTTGCTTTTTAATATACTTAATTAATTTTTTTCCAAGATTATATTTCTAAAAGGGTTTTATCCTCTAAAAACATCTTAAATAGAATTTAAGTAATAATTTTAAAGTACTTTATAAAGAAAGGAAACGCCATCTGAAGCCGTAAATTGAATTAGGTAAAAGTTTATTAAGTGGTTAAGAAAATAATAAGCTAAACGGAGATATTTATTTTTTGGTACATTGCATACCAGGGTAGCTGTTTTTATCTCGGGAACTGGCAACATAGGTGTTGCTAGGTGCCGTTTGATATCCTGCATCTAGATCAGGAAAATAAGAATGGTGGGCTAAGCTCCATAGCATTTAGACTTCATTAGACCTATTATGCGTCCTCCTATAAGAGCGTATCTGGCTCGGCTCCTTTTCTAACCTTTGTTTTCTTAGCTGGCAATGGCCTGTGAGATTCCCTGTGACTAATAGCAGTGTTCCTCTGGATATCACCAGATATGTTTATCAAAAAACCCTGCGTTTTTCAAATAATGCATTTTTTCCAGACTTTACGTCTTCATTGTACAATGGAGCTTTTCAAATGGTTTCTAGATCAATTTGTTAGAGATTTCTGCAGTGTGGTTATCTCTGCTTGGTTTTATCGCGTGTCCAAGCTATATGTTCTTGTCAACGTTCTCTATTATTTGGCCATGAATTTGTATATTTGTTTCTCTAGTACTCATTTCAAATCCTGCCCATAATACCTACTTAAGGCCTTCTAGCATTATTTTAAGGTCGCCTATATCACTACTAATCAACAAAACGTAAATGACTTAAAATTGATCTCCGTTTCATGTACACGTCTCGACATGTGAGCATAAATTATGTATTCGTGTCCACAATCCTTCTTCGATGTTTGCAGGTCTACAATCATCTGTGCAAGAACTCTCTATAAAAAGTAATCAGTAGGCGTTAAATCCGGTGAGCGAAGTGGCCAATTCTACGATTTTCAAAATTCTGATTTAAAGGATTCATTTAAGGTAAAGTTTGGTGGTGCACCGTCGTGCTTGAGCCACATATTTTGATTAGTATCCAGTACAAGATCATCAAATAACCTTGACAAATTTACTAGGTGTTTTAGGTAATTCAAACCATTTAACCATCAATTATAAATCTTTCAATGACACCTGCCAATATCTTAAATTTGAATTTTTGGTGATAATGCACAACCTTTATTGCGTGCAGGTTTTTCTTAGCAACAACATGTTCGTTATGCAATTTTATTATACCCTTTTTTGTAAAGCAACCCTTATCGATAAATAATTTTTTTTATGAAAATTTACATAATGTGCTCTTCGTTCATTAATAAATCGACAAAAGAATAGTCTTACTTCGAGGTCGAAAAGTAAAAGCTTTTGTACTGTCTGGAAGTGAAATGGGTGCAATAGCTGTTGCAGACTTAAGAGTCCGGTGCTCCGATTCGGATTTTCTTAATATCGTTCTATAATTTTTTCCTTGATTTCCGGTATCCTAATTCTAAGACGCCGTGGGCCAACGAGAGATTTGTCGTTGCCAGAGGAAAAATACCGATTTCTCGAAGATGTCTTTCAATATCAGCAAATATTTGGTGGTTAGGTGTGCTTCTATTTTGAAATATTTTCCATTATACTCTCACCGACCATTTCCAATTTACAATAACTGTAAACTGATATCATATTGGCCTCTTCTACGTTAGTGTTAAGGTTGGCCATTGCGAAATATTTAAAAATTAAAAGTTAAATTTAAAATAAGAGTTAGACGTTTGTCAGATTTAATCGTTGGAAATATTCTTTTGTTACTAATGTCGATACTTATCATTGTTACCCCGTTGTTACATAAATTTTTATTGTTGATCTGCTAGCCTTTAAACTCGAATCTGAGAACGCAATAAAACATTTAAATTTTGTAAAGAAGTTACTAATTTTTGGGCATGAGTATGTTCGCCAGGATTTAATTTATTTATTTTACATCCGAAAAATCTGATTCCTGCAGGAAAAGAATGCTTAAAGTTTCAATATTACCGGTATATAATTAGATTTACAGCGCTATGCCGGAAAATATAATTTTCCGAGATTTTCAGAGCGTCCGACCATAGTAATCGCGCGCTGCATACAGCAGTATTGTATGCGCGATCACCGCACGCCATCACACGTCAGCCTAGTGGGAGCTTGGGCCGTCTACTTAAGCTCGAGGAGACCATTATTTCGCTGAGAACTGCACGTTCTCCACCCGGGTCAACAGTCCAAATGGAATGGACCGGGTCGCCTGCCGGACCGCGCCTTCCTGGTCTAGCAATCTAGGTGAGGCTAGGCTTGTGTGTATATGGTGTTTCACCATACACTTCCTTTCTTACGTCCTACCCCGCTAATGACCAACATTGCCGAGGATCCTTTTAAGAACGGGCAATGTTGTGTCATTCTACCGTCACTGCCGAAGACTCTTATAAGAACGGGCAGTGTCGATTCCTTTCCTAATTTCCTACCGCTATTGGTCGACATTGTCGAGGACTCTTATAAGAACGGGCAATGTTATTCTATCCTGCTGACGCTGTCGAGGACCCTTATAAGAACGAGCAGCGTCAGTTCCTTTCTTTCCTTCCTCCCGCCACCTATACACACACTCACTGATGTCGGACGTTTTGTTAATGTTTCCGTATTGACCAGGAATGTGTTTTACCGCCAGATTCCCTCCGATGTCCGTTGATAAGGGCGCTTAACAACTGCCACCCCGACGCCTATCGCCGCCGCCTCGTGTAGAGACGCCGATTATCGCCGATCGATGCCGAGTTATTGTTACATACCGCGTATACCGCCGTCGGTCGAATTTTAGTACGAAGTGCCGTAAACCGCGTCCGCGTATTTTAAAAACGAAACGAGATAATTTGCGTACAAGCCGTCGTGAATAGCGTCGCAACCGTGTAGTACGAGGTACGTGAATAGCGTCGTGAATGATACCGCAGGGTTACCGTCTTCAGCGCAACCGACCCGTACGAGCTACCGTGATCAGCTCAAAACATACTCTTGCCCTCCAGACCGTTTAATTGTTAATTTGTTGTACATCTTAGATTGTAAGTTAGTTTTAGGCCATGTCTTTTTATAAAAAAATGGAATACAGGATACAGGATGTTTTAAAATTGTTTGTTTCATTACCTAGCCCCAGTTGTACCATTACATGTAACAATTGGCAGCCAGCATTAATACGCAAAATTGACCCCTGGCTTGCCGTTTCTCCACTGTAACAAGCTGCCCGGTGCATAAGTGGGCCCTCGACCATATGAATCCCGAGGGTGGCGCTCGAGAAGCGACCACCGAGTAGATGTTTTGACCTTCAGACAGTCAAACCGTTGATCAGTTCAGAGAGCAAGGATATCCCGAATATAAGTAGATACCGTCAAACCGATACCCCTGCGCTGAGCATTTGACCGATGACTGTCTGCACGAGAAATATCCACTGACCGATATTCCGCTGCCATAATCAAAGTAGATCCGTAGAGCGCGACCTGCTCCCTCTTACGTAAAACGCGTCACAATTTGATTATCGCAGAAAAAACGGCTCGAAGCGACACCTTCTGGTATAATTTTATTAGATAAAAAGGAACTTTTAATTAGAAATTTAATAAACATAAAAATTTATGAAGTTTTAGATGTAGACATAGTGCTGCTAGTGGCGCCCTCTACAATATCCATCGAAACTGTAATGAGATCTTGATTTATTATCCTAAAAACACTAAGGTATCAAATGTAGAGTAAATCATGCCATTTTTGAGATAAATATTAACAAAAAAGTTTTAAAAAATTTACACTTTCACACCTTGTATTTCGGAGACTATCAACTTTTAGACTAAGGCAAATGGAGCTATATTCTTATATTTTGACCTCGGGAATGTGTACTGGCGTTTAATACAAAGAAATCTGTTTTCTATTCCAACTACTTTAAAAAACATGAGGAATTTGTAGTTAATGTCTATTTTACACCTATTTTTTGGCTTTCTCGTACTTCATGTTGTGTTTGTGTCACAAAAAAGTTTGTAGACTACAAATATTCTAAAAAGTTCTTTCCACATATTTAGTATATAAATTAAAAATCAATAAAATGTCAAACTGAAAATTCAACTTTCTAAAATCCTTATTTTTACTTAAAAATACCAACTGTTAAAATTTCATTTAGGGACAAATGTGATAAACATTTGAACAGTGCCATATTTAAGTTGCTGTAAATAAATATTCTATGTGAATCGATTGTGCTAGAATTTGGAAAAATAGGAACCACAAAATCTAAAATACCAGTTTTTGTGTTTTAAATTCACACTATGTAATTTTAGTAGTTGAATAAACAGGCCATACGGTGGATATTTTAAATTATAGAGTTATTGTTTCTGAATGATCTACAAATATAAATTAGTGTGTTAATTTTTCCTGTGCTTGTTGTTACTAGTTATTTTACCCACAGTCAGGATTTTCTCCTCTTAGAAGCTTTTTTATGACCAATATATTCACAACACGTGCAGTTTACAGTACGATTACGTTAAACCATGCATTTAAAACTTAAGCGATAAAGGAAGATATATTGCCTTAACTTTTTTATTCTGAAAAAACTTTTAAAGCTGAGGATGTGAAATTTGGAAATATTATCACGTAATATGACTATAATTACATAGATTAGGTGTTAAATGTGTTTTATTTTCCTTATTGCGGTTTTACAGAACGTTTGTGATTTAAACGTAATAGTAATAATTCCTATGCTGGCAGCTGACATATATGAATGTTAAAATAAATATGCAGGGAGTTTCAAAAACAGGGGCCAACGCTTACATGAAAATGTTTCATATAAATAGAGAACCAGAAGTTTATATGAACATGGGTTGGGTGAGGTTTCGTTAACAAGTTACGGGAAGTTATTTTAAGTTATTTTAATTTTTATAATTTAGCCATCATAAAAATATTTTGTTTGGGTAACTCATTTATAAATAAGAACATTTGGGATAGAAATATTAAATTTCCGTCTGTGATAACTATCGAGGAATTGCTGTTCTCTGCACAATCTCGAGAGTGTATGGGAAACTAGTCAAAAAGAGGATTGAGAGCGAATACTCAGATATGGAGGCCGAAGAACAGGCTGGATTTAGAGCAGATAGATCTACTGTTAACCATCTCTTTAAAATAACCCAGCTCATTGAGAAAAAATCAGCACGGAACCAAGAAATATACCTGCTTAACGTGGATTTCAAAAAAGCATATGACAGCGTACCATAACAAAAACTCTGGGAAGCCCTAGAAAAAACAAATATAAATATAATACTTATCAAGGCTGTTCAAGAGCTCTATTCAAATAATACAAGCAAAATAAAGAAAGGGCATAATATTTCAAAAGGATTCACGGTTAGCAATGGGCTCAAGCAGGGATGTTGTTTGTCTCCAACCCTGTTTAAAATCTACTTGGAACAAGTGTTAAAAACATAGAAAAGAAAGTGCGAAAATATGGGCATTCCACTAAACGATTCCATACTATACACATTGTGTTTCGCAGACGACCAAATAGTTCTGGCACAAGACTACGAAGATCTAGAATACATGGCTCGTAAGCTAATAGAAGAATATCAAAAGTGGGGACTAGAGGTTAACATCAAAAAAATGGAATACATGTGTATTGGGGGACAGCAACAAAACTTGATTCTGGAACAACAGCAGCAGGAAATAAATCACTGTGAGAAATACAAGTATCTCGGAATGCATATAACCAACGACGGCAAACTTGACGAAGAAATCAAGCATCAGACAGTTGAACAGCATATTGTGGGATAAAACAATTTCCAAAGAAAACAAACACAAAATCTTTAATAGTATTGTTAAAAACATTGTCACCTATGGAAGTGAAGTATGGCCATTGAAAGAAAGAACTCTAGAAACACCGGAAGCTACAGAAATGGATTATTGGAGAAGAGCGGCTGGAAAATCCAGAATGGACAGAGTCAGAAATGAAAGAATCCAAGAAATTATGGGCATTAAGCACAAGATAACAGAAGATATTAAAATCAACCAACTTAGATGGTACGGACATGTTCAACGAATGGACGATACTAGACTTCCAAAAAAAGTTTTGAATTGGGCACCACAGGGAAGAAGAAAGAGAGGTAGACCCAGACTAAGTTGGAGAGAAGGAGTGGATAAAGATATAAGAACAAGAGCAATGGATGAAAACCTATGGACAAACACACACACACACACACACACACACACACACACACACATACACACACACACATATATATATATATATATATATATATATTAAATTTTAACAGCACCAGAGACGTACCTAAAGTACAAACTATGGTTTATTGAATAAAAATGTGTACGCACCTGACTTTTGCCCTTTTTGGCGTCATTTTTATAAATTAATTTTAACTCCATCTAGGAGATCAATCCAATTAATTTAAAGTATGCAGAAATGAGAAAATAAAATGTTTCAGTAAATCGCTAAAAGAAAAAAATCTTAATTTTTATTGTTAATTTTAATTATGGGAAATGAAGAAAGTAACCACTTCCTGTTCGAATACAAGAATTTGATCTTATTTTAAGAGCTCTACTTATTCTCTGAAAAAGTCTCATCATGGCTGATAATATCGAAAGCATTGGATACATGCGGTCAAAATTCTTGTTGTTTAATCACTGCAGTTGCATACACAATTTCTTTCACGTATCCTCATCGGTAAAAATCCAGTGGCGTTATATCAGGAGACCATGGTGACTATAGAAAGGATTTTGACCAGTCTAGTGAGCTGTATAAGTATAAATTGTTTCTGATATTGAATGGAAACAACTCAGTTAAGTTATTTTGGAGAAAATGTAGATAAGATCATTGGTTTGTTAAATTTGGTAGAATCACAGGATCAGTTAATTAGTTTTCGACAATTCTCGCCCGTTGTTTATGCTACTCGATGACCTGCTTTTAGCATGCATAACCTCCAAAATAGGTAATATACTATTTGAATGCTTTGCAACAGCAAATGGGACCTTAACAGATTATCAGGGAATATTGTCTCTTATGTGGCCAATATTCTTACTAAAATATTTATATTCCATTTAAATTCCATACCATTTTATGTAATGACAATAACATTTTATGAGTAGGTATTGGAGCATACTGTAAAATTTTATTTTAAAGCCACATACGTGATAAATTCTCTAAAGAGATAAAAGCACATTCTTTATATTAGAAAAGGGTACAAGGACCCTTATAAAAACATTTTACGACGTAGTAAACTTTCAAGTAATTCTACTATTGGTCAGTTAAACTGAATTTCCACAAAATTAACATAAAATAATAGTTTTAGCAAAATATTTTAAACATCTTGATTCACCCACATGAAAACTAAGTTACATTTAACGTAAATTTTTAAAACTTATAAAGAAAAAGAGATTTCAAACATGAATTTTATTTGTTTTGCTTTATGTATGTTTAAATTTAACTTTTTATTGAGGGCAAATTCTCAGTTCAATTTATAGTATTTTCTGGGAAATAAAACCGCCGGTTTCCTAAATTTACTGTTTTCTTTCTTAGAAAAAGGAAACGGAAGTTGTGTAATGATTATTACAAATTTTTGATTTTAAAGAAGTGGCATTTTAGCAATCATAGCAGGCTTATTATAGTTTCATCATGAGCGTCCGTCGGTCCATCTTTATGTCATAGTTCAATAATTTCTTCAGCTTTCCATCTCTTGCAATGAGATTTTGTCGGCAGTAATTAGACTTAAATTGAAAAAAAAAACCTAATAAAAAGAGAAATACCGGATACGTCCTACAAGAATTAAAAAATAAAAATACAAAACAAGTGGCACAATAAAACATAAAAATTAGTATTTTTCATAGAAAAGTTATTAAGAATGTAGAAGATGAAGTAGAGATTGATTCAAAAAGTAAAAAAAGAATGGTATGGATGCCCAATAATATATTGCATATAATGAAAGGCAGTCAAAAACTGAAAAATAGGAATATCGTAACATGTAAACAAACTGAAAAAGAAATAAGAAAGGAAATCAGAGTAGCAGAAAATGTATGGAAGACCAATGCCAAAAAATAGAAGAGTTAGAACGATGGTACGAGTCCTTTAATTTCCAAAAGAAAGTCAAAAAAGTAGCAGGACTTTCTAAGGCTAAAAGATCTAGTCGATTGAGGGACAATTAGAACAATCATAAACTAGGAAGTACAAAATTGCCAGAGAGCAAATATTTACAGACATTAGGCACGAGATAAAATCGACTGTAACACTAGTCCCCCAGTTATGCATCAAGAAGCCAAGCCTCCAATAAGAAAGATAAAAAGTAATAAGGCAGCAGGTTCAGATAAATTTTACTTGGAATTTTTTGAATTCATAGACGACGAAAGAATAAAATTCCTTACCGCAATATTCAATAATATTTATAACTCAGGGATAATTCCATACAGATGGCTGAAATCGACTTCTATAACTTTGCCTATGCCTATGCCGCAAAGCGCGGGATTATCAGCTTTAAGAGTCACTTTCCAAAAATATTCCTGAAAGTAACTTCGAGTAAAATATACAAATAGTGTGAAAAAGATATAATGCAGACTCAGGACTCTGGGATGAGCTAGGTATAAGAGAAACCCTTTTTACTGTTCAAATCTTATATCAATGATGTTTAAATGTGCATATAGAGAAGCCCTTTAAACGTAAAGTTCTGAAAACGATAGATCTAGAATAAACAATATATACTTTAAACAGTGAAAAACCACCAAAACAGGGGATCAATTTACAGAAAAGGTCTAGGAAGGAAAATAATCTCTCGGCTCCACAAGACTTTTTGGAGCATAGACCAATAAAATTAAAATAGCCATGCTAGTGACTATCATCTGAAATGAATAGGAATGACAAAAATAATCAGTGCCAATCTCAGAAGTTTATATTATTTATACATTTTCGATTATGTATAAAGGCATATACAAAATAATCAGTCTGAAAATACCAGTCTAAAAAAAATGGAGTCATGACTGTGTTGTCATGTTGGTGGTTATTTTTTGAGTAAAATGGAAATCCGAAGCCTATCACGTCAAGATTTTGAGATATTTGAGGTGAAGTTCTCGGAAAATGATTTCTTTAGCTTCTTTTGAGGTTTTGTGCAGGATTACAAAATTTTCTTTGGTATTTTTGTCTAACTGCATCACTTAATACTACTCCTACCCTTCAAAATAAAGTATTAAGCGATCCCCTATGATTTTTCCTTGCTAAGCTACCGCCATTTTAAATATGTTAGTAGGTTTTTAGAGACCAATATCGTTTTATGCAAATTTTGACTCGCCATTTTAAATCTACGATCTTAAAAATAAAAATTTCTATTTCTTTAACATAATATTCGTAATCAGCAATTTCGAAAACTCCCAAGTGACTTTTTTTACACACCAATATCATTTTATGCAAATTTTTATGCGCCATTTTGAATCCGCCATGTTAGAAATAAAAATTCCAATTTCCTGACTTCATATTCGTACTCAGAAATCCCAAAAACTTCCGATTACAAATTTTCGAGAGAAATATATACAGTAGAAAAATGAATGCGTGAAAGGGTTAATGTTAATGCCCACGAAATTGTTGGGAAATATTTCATATCTGAAAATGGACGCAACTTTACGAGAAAAAAATATATAGATCTAGACAAAACAATAGCCTCATTAAAATCATCGTCTTTTCGCCCTTGCCAGATGGTAAGACATCAATAAAGAAATTACAGTTTTCATCACGAGCTCTTTATTTAAAAGCTTTATAATAGTATTTATAGTTTTTACTTCATTTAACTTCTGTTTAACTTTATTTTTGTTCGCATTTATTTTAGGAGAGAAATACTGTTAACGCAAGATCATTTATTATCTTGCTTGTTTTATTTTCTTTGAAAAAGTCGACTTGAACATTTATTTTCTCGAATTCAAGCGTCAAAAATGTTTATCGGTAAAATTTTCGAGTCATGAACTGACTTTAAAATCTATTACTTTTAACTGATATAAAAAGTAGGATTCTTAAATAGCATTACCACCCTAGTTGTTATAAAATAAGTGCTGGATATTCTAGCAATATAAATATTTACCCTTTTTAAATAAATGTTGGTATAGGAGTATGGGATGAAAATTTTCAGATTTTTTCTAGAAGTAGCGCTCGCAACGCCATTTTGATTATACCACCTTAAAATCTCCTTTATCTTAACTTTTAATCGGGTGTTTTAGAGAACTGTTTCATATTATTGTTTTAGATGCTATATAATTTTTAAGTTGTATTGCGTGGGGAGCTTTTTCATTTCTAACTTTAAAAACGTGAATTCAAACATGAACGGACGAGCTGATTATTCTAAAGGACGAAAATTCATCACAAACAAAGAGGTCGTGCAAAATGTCCACAAAAGTATTAGAAATGAACGGCAACTGAATGTTGGATTGCATTATTATACGCTCACTGATATCTTGAGATGAGAAAATCATCATCAAGGTGAAGGCTACGTTTGACGAACCAAATACGTCTGATTATATCGGAACAGTATTTGATCCTCTATGAGTACAATCCTACATATATTTTGCGGCGATTTATTATTGTAATCGAGTTTAAGATTGACTACTCGATGCCCTAGACTGGTGGATAGGCAAGAAAGAACACCACAAATACCGAAGCAAGTACCATTTGCGTTATATCAATATTTTTTTTGGATACTAAGGACATTTTGTGGGCAGATTATCTACAAAAGAGTATCATCATTTAAACTGGATATTATGCCATCCTTCTGAATAAGAATCGAGGAACAAAAGGCCAGATCTGGAGAAGAAGAAAGTTCTCGTTGATCAGGACAGTTATACCAACTACAAGACTTTGATGGTCATGGCCAAAATTTATAAATTATTGCTGCACTCTATTCACTAGACTTGGCGCTATCACACTTGCACGTTTCCCTAAACCTCAAAAAATTATTTATTTAGAGGCCTGATTCTGAAATCAACGCAACGACGAACGCCAATTTTGAAGATCAGATGATGGCTTAAGTGTATATATTTAATAAAGATTAGATAACTTTTTTTTTGAAAGCCAGAAATTATAGGTAACCCAGTTCATAGATAAAGTACAAATTAGTCCCGTTCTTATACTAAGAAGGTCATGGATTAAGCAAAGGAATCAAACCTGGAGATAGGTAAATTTTTTCACACTTGCAAAATAATATTATAAAAAGCATGCAAGGGAACAGCGCCACGAGCGAAGGCCACAAACAAGGACTGAAGTGTTTCTTGCAAAGAGAATAGGCAGAGTCAGAGTGCCATGATCTGTGAGGAGTTGGGCGTTTTGTTGGTATAAATTTACCTATATCTTTTAAAATTCTTGATTTGAAGTGACGAATAATTAATCACACTTTTAAGCTGTCTGTTTGAAGGTCATAGACAATGATGTTTCTTGCGAAGTAGTAGGTATCTGTTCGACTTCCATTGTCTTTATTTTTGTTGAATATAGTTATCTCTAGCCGTTTTCAAGTGAAACTCAGTCAGTCAGTCAGTTTCACTTGAAAACGGCTAGAGATAACTACTAGCCGAAACGTCGTAATATTCAACAAAAATAAAGGCAATGGAAGTCCAACAGATACCTACTACTTCGCAAAAAAACACTTTTAAGCTATTTGAATTTCTTCTTCAGAAAGGAAAAAATTAATTACCTTTTTTTATCCCAAAAAAAGGCTTAGAATAAAGGCTAAAACAAGGGTACTAATAAATAAATTGTTAAAAAATATTAATAAAATCATTGTAAAAAGAAAATTTTAACAAACAAAGCACGAACTAAAAATATACAGGTTAGTTGAAAAGTTTTGGAAGCCAAAATGAAAGAATATGTTTTTTGTAATGAAATTAGTTTTTTTATTCAATATAATCTCCCTCAACTTCAACACACTTATTCCAACGATCCTCCAATAATTTTATACTGTCTTTGTAAGGCTTTTCCGGAAGCTCTGCAAAATAATGTGTCACGGCTGCAATAGCTTCTTCATTCGACGAAAAACGCTTTCTACGAAGAAACTGTTTCAAATTCCTGAAGATGTAGTAGTCGGAGGGCGCCAAATCTGGTGAATACGGTGAGTGTTCAAGCAATTTGTACTTTAATTCTTTCAATTTAGCCATCGTCAAACCACTTGTGTGAGAACGCGCATTGTCTTCATGAAGAGTGATTTTTTTCTTCTGCAAGCCGGGCTTTTTTATCCAACTGGTTTAAAAGGTTGCAATGATACTTAGAGTTAATTGTTTTACCTTTTTCAAGATAATCAATAAACAAAATCTCTGTTGAATCCCAAAAAACTGATGCCATAACTTTTTTTGCCGATCGTTCTGACTTGACTTGTTTTGAAGTTGAACAACCAGCTTCAGTCCACTGTAAATGTTCTTATTTTAGTTTAGGATCATGATGGTAAATCCAAGCCTCACCAACAGTTACAAAACGACACACAAAATCGGTTTTATTCTGCCTGAAAAGCTTCAAATTACGCTTACAAATTTGTTTGCGATTCAGTTTTTGTTGAATTGTTGACGAATGCGGCACTATCTTTTCGAAAATTTTTTCATACGTAATTCTTCGTGTAAAATATAGAGTACTCATTCGTCCGAGATGCCTATGATATCAGCAATTTCACGCTTAGTCGCACTTGGATCTTTACAAACAATATCATAAACTTGCTCAATGATTTCTGGTGTTGTTACACTTTTTGAACGTCCATTACGTGGTTCATCTTCAACGCTTGTACGACCACGTTTAAATTCTAAAACCCATTGATGTATAGTCGGAAATAAGGGAGCAGATTCCTTTAACACTTTCACCATTTTTATATAAATTTCTGTTGCTGATAAACCTTCCAAAACAAAGAATTTTATCACCGCACGATATTCGGTTTTATCCATTGCATAAAAATTCAATGACACGTCAACTTCAAATGGCTTGTAAACAAAAAATGAATTGACAGATAGAAATAAACTTTTGTGTGTATTCATATAGACGATGGCGTATAAATTTTGACTCCTTTACTGGTTAATAGATGTCGCTTTCAAAACTTTTCAACCAACCTGTATATTAAAATGTAGAATAATAAATGGAATGACGAATTTAACATAAAAAGACTACAATTTTATTTGTTTCTTTAGGAAAGTTAGTTAATATAAATATAATATTTTTCCATTAGTTTAAAAAAAGCCTCCGAATAATTTTGTGTACACAATTCGTAAAGGTCCATTAGGAACAATATTTTAGTTTTTTCATATCATAAACAGTTGGCTTTTGAAATATATTCTCAAAGTCCATTTTTTTCTTACAGCTTTCAACAGAAAATATCAATTTCAAATTTCAGCCGCACAAATTGATCAGAACTAAATATAAATTTTTTTTTAAGTTAAAAACTTACTATCAAAATATTCATTTACTTAAAGAGATTTTAGGGTAAAATAGAAAACGTCAAACTTATTCCAGATCATACAGTTGTGAGGAGGTAAGGATAAAACTATTTATGAACAACAAAAATTGATACTCTACCATGCAACTTTTCTTCTTTTAAGAGATGCGTGAAATCCACATATTTATTATTTATTTATTCTTGCAAGCTACACAGTATTTTGAGAAAAAGAAAAATATTTGTGTATTTCAGTGTATATATTTTTTTATTGTCGACCAAGCGCTTTTGGTCTTAATTAGACCATCCTTCGGTACACACCAATCATACACTTAAACCTTTCTATTTGGAGAAAAACCTACAACGCCAACGCACCTTTCACACCGTAGAAGTCAAATCTTAGTAAAAATTAACTCCAAAGCCACATATTTGGTCAAAAGATTGTACTTTGTAGCCGTGTCTGATGATTCGTTGCTTATTTCCTTTGATGTGTACAATCTGTTTACATCGACTCTGAGAATGGAGACTCTTGCGATTGTATCGATTTTGTTGACAGTAAATAGCAGTGTTTGTTTGAAGGTCATAGACAATGATGTTTCTTGCGAAGTAGTAGATATCTGGACTTCCATTGTCTTTATTTTTGTAGAATATCACGACGTTTCGGCTAGTAGTTATCTCTAGCCGTTTTCAAGTGAAACTAAATAAATCCCTACATGACTATTTATACTAAAGGTAAATGCAGTGGAGTGTGACTGAGATGGGTGCAGCCATGCCTGCTATGGCAAAATCCCATTTTTTTTTATGCTGCATTTAGTTTTAGTTTACAATTTCTTTCTTATGAAAGTCTATACACCAACATTCTAGTTAAGGACTCACTAAAAATCATAAGAAAGAAACTTGAAGAAGACCAGACCTTAGCAGAAAGAACATCTTTACCACCGCACGCCATTATGGACTTGTTAGAAAGTTGTTTGACTAATTCCTATTTTCAAGAAAATGAAAAATTCTACATCCAGGATGATGGACTATCGATGGGATCTTCACTCTCACCGGTGGTCGCAAATATTTTCATGGAATGGTTCGAGACGTTTGCAATTGAATCCACAACTAAGAAACCAAAGTAATGGCTCAGATACGTAGACGATACTTTTATTATTTGGAGTGGAAACGACGAAGAACTTCGAAACTTCCTTTTTCATCTCAACAATATCAGTCCAACTATTAAACTCACCATGGAGAAAGAAGTAGAAAATAAATTACCATTCTTAGATGTCTTGGTTGAAAGAAACAGCAGACAAATTCGAACTTCGGTTTACAGAAAAGCGACGCACACAGGACAATACCTTAATTATTCATCTAATTACTCCAACAGTACTAAACAAGGAATTATAAGAAATCTCGTAGATAGAGCCTTAACTCTCTGCAACTCCAACGAGAACTTGATGAAAGAGATAGATTACATTAAAAACGATCTGACAGCCAACGGATACCCAATATATCTAGTGGATAAATTTCTTGAACAAAGCAGAAATAGGATAACATCGACAACGAATGAAGGACGAAAACCAGTACTGAACATCCCCTATGTTAAAGGCATTTCAGAAAAAGTTAGAAGGATAGGAAAACGATATAAAATGAACGTTGTTTTCAATTCCAATAACTCTCTGAGAAGTCGGCTCATTAGGGTCAAACTAACAACTCAAAGAAACATGAAGAACTGTGTATATCAAATACCATGTGAATGTGGTAATTCCTACATTGGAGAAACAAAGAGACCTCTTGACGTAAGGATCAAAGAACACCAAAAATGCACATCTCGAGGAGAAACAGAAGAATCTGGTGCCACCAACCATGCCTGGACTCATGGACACCACATAAAACGGTCTGAAGCTAAAATACTACACCGGGAACAACATTGGTGAAAACGGAAATTCAAAGAAGCTGCGATTATATATCAGAACCCGAGTTGTTTTAGTAAACCATCTTTAGATATAAGAGAAGTGTGGAAAATACTTCTTAGTAATTGTAAACTAAAACTAAATGCAGCATAAAAAAAAATGGGATTTTGCCATAGCAGGCATGACTGCACCCATCTCAGTCATACTCTACTGCATTTACTTTTAGTATAAATAGTCATGTAGTTAAGGGATTTATTTAGTTTCACTTGAAAACGGCTAGAGATAACTACTAGCCGAAACGTCGTGATATTCAACAAAAATAAAGACAATGGAAGTCCAACAGATATCTACTACTTCGCAAGTAAATAGCAGCTCTAATGATAACAAAATCAGTAAAATATAATAAGTTTTACTTGTTTTTCTCTATTTTAACCTAACATCTCTTTGGATTTTATTTTTATACCACTGTACTTAAGAAGATCTGAATCGAGCTAAGGCAATTTATGTAAAATAATGCATATTATACTTATATAAAAAATGCAAATTCTTTGTTAAATAATCTCTAGGGTAATTTTTGAGCGATTATTATCATTGTGTATTAACCTGCACAATAATTTCCACACAATATTTTCTGAAAGAAAGAACGAAACCTGATATTTTCTCTCTATAAAGGAAACTAATACATAAACTTACGAGTTACTCCGTTCTCCAGATCTTCGTAATATCCACATAATGCCAACTGTTGCAAAACGGAGTTTGGCAGTCGGCAAAGTTGGTCCACACGACGAAGTCTTGCGCAGATTAATTCGACGTCTTTCACATTTCGATCACATGGCCTAAAAAAAAGTTGAAAAGTTATTTATATAGCTTTTTGATCGTTTTAACTTGTTATTAGGGAATTTTCGATAAAGTTATTCAATTACATAGATCGTTATTTCTGTGTAAATAATATTTGAAATAAGTTTATACATATTTGATAAAGTTTTCGAATCTAGCTTGATAGAGATTTATTAGAGTGGAAAGAGTAACTACTACTTGGAGAAATGAAAATGAGAGCTTATGTAATGGTATTTAGTTTTTCTTATTTATTCATAAGATAAAGAGACATAAAACACAAACACATGGATCAGCCGTGTCAGTTTGTTACGGTTTACTATTTTATTATAAAGGGTGTTTTTTATAGAGGTATAGAACTTTTAAATGGAATAAAACAAAGATGAATTTTTTAAATTGACATGAAATTTACTATATTCGAAAGATGACCTTCTGGCATTATAATTTAAATATGACTTCTGGCATATGACCGCCACGGCTGGCTCGGACGTAGTCTAAACTGGAGGTCCAATTTTCGATGACTTTTTCCAACATTTGTGGCCGTATATCGGCAATAACGCGGTGAATGTTGTCCTCCAAGTGATCAATCGTTTCGGGCTTATCGGCGTAGACTAACGATTTTACATATCCCCACAGAAAATAGTCTAGCGGCGTTAAGTCGCACGATCTTCGAGGCCAATTCACGGGTCCGAAACGTGAAACTATGCGGTTACCAAACGGTCCCTTCAATAAATCAATTGTGGCACGAGCTGTGTGACATTATGCGCCATCTGGTTGAAACCACAGCTCCTGCGCATCATGGTTGTTCAATTGGTGAACGAAAAAGTCAGTAATCATGGCTCTATAGCGGTCACCATTGACTGTAACGTTCTGACCAGCATCGTTTTTAAAGAAGGATAGACCAATGATTCCACCAGTCCATAAAGCACACCAAACAGTCAGTTTTTCTGGATGTAACGGTGTCTCAACATACACTTGAGGATTATCATTACTCCAAATACAGCAGTTTTGTTTATTGACGTATCCATTCAAACAAAAGTGAGCTTCATCGCTAAACAAAATTCGCTTACGAAAATCGGGATCAACGGCAATCTTGTTTTGGGCCCATTCACCGAATCTACGCCTTGCTAGGTGATCGTGTGGCTTCAATTCTTGCACGAGTTGGATTTTGTAAGCACGCAAACCAAGATCTTTCCGCAAAATCTTCCATAAAGTGAATGGACACATATCCAATTCCTGTGTACCATGGTGGATACACTGATTCGGGTCTTCTTCTACGCTACGCTCTACAGCAGCAATGACTTCTTCTGTACGCACTGTACGATGTCTCTGTGGATGCGTATTATCATTTCGAGTAAACGTGGTGCGAAAACGTTTCATAGTTAATCGAATTAATTGCTCTGATGGACGATTATGTTGACCGTAAAATGGACGTAGTGCGCGATACGTATTTCGAATAGAACCATGATTTTCAAAATAAATTTACACAATTTGGAAGCATTGTTCAGGCGTCAGTCTATTCATGTTGAAATGCCAAACCAAACTAAACATAAATCACTTGACAGCTGACAAAACGGCCGCCAGTTAAAAAAGTGTTGCCAACTGAAAGTTCTATACCTCTATAAAAAACACCCTTTATAACCATTATATCCCGGGCATATAATTTTCATATTAACAATAGTGAGATTCAGTTTAGCCAAAAGTGCATAAATTATCCTCTTCAACTACTACTGCGCTGACTTCAAAGAAGTACTAAATAAATGGGTAAATTCACATATATTTAACAATTGAGATATATAGATTTTAGTGCAACTTTTAGAAGTTGATTTAGTTTTTATTTCAAAATAATTTCTCGATACCCAACCTTTGTTTTTAACAAACAGTAAACGAACTGTTTACGTAAAGTTCTTTGGTGTGGATGAAAATATTAATTAAAATTCTTCCGATTTTTTTGGTTGCTCAAATATTAATTCGTAAAGTTCCATTCTTCTCTTAAATTTTTCAACTATAATTTTAATCCAAGTAATTTAAGTTTGGTACAAAACGAAGGACTTTTTTAAATCAGGTCTTTAATTTAAAAGTTTTAAATGGTAGTTAGTTGATCTTGAGATAAAAAATTTATTTTTAAGGCAGCAATATGAAGTGATAAAAAAACTTTTTTCGTTAACAGTAATGTATTTTGGTATGGGCGTTTTGGATAAGCAATACTCAATTAGAGTTTCAAATATCCCACTTTAAGTTGGGCACGTAAGTTAACAAATAATCTTAAAAAGTCAATATATACGTATATATATATATATATATATATATATATATATATATATATATATATATATATATAGCAGACATTTCGCCTAAATCTCATTTAACATGTTAAAAACCATTGGAAATATTTTTTTCTGAGAATAATACAATACAGGCCAAAAGTTTGCATTCACCTAAAGAAAACAATTATTTCTTGAAACCATCTTACTTTATTCACATAAGTTTATATATGTATATTATAGAAATCAACTCAATTTTGAACATTGTAGGTGTGCAAATGTTACTTTAATCGATTTTCCTAAAAATACCCACAATTTTCATTATTGATTTCGGCGAAAATTTTTAGTATTATTTAAAAAGTTGTAACATTTAAATGTTTCCCACTTTTTTGTAGTCGATTAAAAATCGATTAAGAATCAATAGACAATCCGTTATCAATTAATCGACACAACATAATCTCAAATCTAGTTACTCGACAGTAGTCGGAATGTTGGCAAATTTGGGAGATGTACTGTTAAAAAATCAATTCTGGACAGTGAAAAATGGCAAAACTATCTATAGAAAAATGAACTCAGATTATTATTTCACGAAAACAAGGTCATTCATACAGGGAAAAAGCAATAGCGCGCCAGAAAATGGCATCAATACTGACAGAAAAAGATCCGGTCGGTCATGAAAAATAACTCAGAAAATCAACAATAAGATTTGTACCATAACCAAATCTGATCGATTCAAATGCGTGTCAAATATTCGTGTCGAAATCAATGAATATTTGGATTTACCACTGTCTTTGACTATAGTCAAACACCGATTTCGAAAAAAAAGATATTATTAGAAGTATAATCGTCAAAAAAGTACTTCTTGGTCCACAAAACATGCGAAAGGGATTGGATGTTGTTAAAGAGAATGCTCACTGGACCATTAATAAGTGCAAATCCGTTTTGTGGAGTGACTAGTCGAAGTTTGAGCTTTTTAGGAGTCATTGACGACAATATGTTCGCCGAAAAGCCAATGAAGAGAACAAACACTAGTGTTCTTTGTCTACTGTAAAATATGGTGGTGGCTCAGTGATGGTTTGGGGCTGCTTCAGTCATGCCGGCGTTGGTAAACTTGTGGAAATGGAAGAAATCATGGAAAAGGACCAATATCAAAATATATTGCAACGCCACGCGCTCCCATCTGACATTAAATTGAACGGTCCTATTTTCATTTTTCAACGAGATAGCAATACCAAACCACATTTCTCTATTATACTGGTTATTTAGAGCGAAAACAAAGAGATGGTGTTCTTCAACTATTGAAATTGTCTGATCTCGGTTTGAACACCATTGACCTGTTGTGGGATGAATTTAACTGGCGAGGGCGAGATTTAAAACCAGCAAGCCTTACTAGTTTCTACGATTGCTTGAAAGACGCGTGAGAAAACACACACCGACAAACGTTACAAGTTGAAAGAATACCAAAAATCTGCGCCGAAATTATTAGAGTAAAAGGTAATCATTTTCAAGAAGATCAGTTAAAGTAACATTTTCATATCTTCGATGTTCATAATTGATTTGATTCCTATAAAATACATTAATAGTTATCAGAAAGCGGTGTTTCTTATTTTTCACAATATTTTTTAATGGAGAGGTTCTAGTTTTGTTTATTTTATTCTAAAATACTGGCAAAGTAAATTTTAGCTTATTGTGAGCACTGTCGCGTCAGAAAAACGGCGCATATTCGCTCTATTCGTCCTTATAACATAGTTTGTTAGGTTAATAACGTGCATTGTTTTGATTTTCGAAGATGTAAGTGAGATTACGAAGTTTTAAAAAAATTACTTTCTTAGTCAGTAGATATACCTTTAAATAAAGGGTACAAAATTTCCGCTGAATCGACAAGTTCTAGCAGTTTGGTTTTTTAAGAGGGGAAGTTAAATTAACTGTGAGCGAAAGCGCAAATATTGTAATTCGTGATATTCTGGGATCAAGCAAGAACGCTCTACCTAACTATTTAAGGAAACTTACGAATATTTATCAAGTTTGGAGACCTACAAAAATAAATTGAAAGAAAACTCAAGATATTTTCAAGTGCTGCAAAGACAACTTTCAAATGGATCGGGTTAACCAATTTGATATCGCACACGCCGAAGCCCTTGATGAGATGAAAAAATTGAGGACGACAAAAAAATTCTTACAGAAATAAAAGAAACCAGACATCCGGGCTGCTTAGCGATTGTAGACAAAAAGTTAGCTGAAAGAGAGGAAAGGGCAAGGCGAAGAAAAATGGCAGAAGAGAAAAAAAGATTCAGGCAAATGTTTTCGGAGGTTCCAACGACATCTTCAAAATCACACGACTTACTTCCACCACAAGAAATACACAACTGATCTATCAATTCTGATGAAAGCCTAGAAGAGGCGGAAATGCTAGGTTTTACCCGTGGCGAATTTCCAATTAACAAATCTTCTATTCAATGAACTAGAATACTAACGAAGAAGGAATCGAGAAAATTTGATTTTCAGAAAGAAACGCCAGAAATAACTACAGTTCATTGTAATGAAAATTGTTACCAGGTTTGGACGTAAGAAGTTCTAAAGAAGAGGGACTATCAATCCTTATTTCATTTGGACAGAGGGAACAACTTCTCTTTGCACTGAAACTAGACAGTTCTGCAAGTTAAGGACACGCCAAAATCACTTCAAACGCACTCTATGATTGGACTCTTAATGACAGGGTTCAAATAAAGTGCTGCTAGATACTGCATCTAATACGGGGCACTTAAATGGAGCTTGTGTTTTTTCAAAATAAAAATTAGAAAGGGAACTTTACTATTTTCTTGTCGTCATCACATATATGAACTTGTTTTAAAAAGCATTTTTGAAACAAAAACCCACCAAGTCACTAGCAGTCTCGATATTCCGCTTTTTAAATGGCTTAGAGATAATTGGAAAAATATTAATTTTAATAACACATACGCGTGCAATGATTTCATAACACAGCATTTCAGTGTAGCGCAAATTGATAAATTATTAACTTTTTATGAACCTGGTCTTCAAAAATCTGTTGTGAGAAATTGTTGTGGACTAATTAAATTATCCGTTATATTTTTGAGAGGAGATAAAGAAATAAAATTAAAATCTGGCCTCCTGGCACAGTGCATCAAGCAAGATGGTTGACAAGAGCTATTTGTTCTTTAAAAATATGTTTGCTGTAGTCTCAGCTCATAATGAGAGGAACGAGCATTGCAGGCCGTTTGTTTAATTATTGTGACATCTTTTGTGAAGCCTTGGTTTGGATGCAATTTGGCGTTAAAGGCACCGAATCAAGATTTTGAAAACATTGAGAGACTATGAAAAAATTGACAAAATGATTTCTACAATAGCTTTTAGCAAGTTTTGTCAATGTTTATAGTATTTATCTGAGAAAGTAGCTATATTATCATTCTTTGATAATGTAGTCGATGAAGAAATCAAGATAAAATTTGAGGCCAACTTACAAAGAGAGATGAGGAGATTATCTGTCCCTTTGTTAAGGTGCTACGTCACGGGAGAGAAAAAGAATTAAAATGAAAAAGAATGAATGAAAATTAAATATTTAATGCTTCTGTACAGGTGGTTATTTTTTAGTGTTGATCGCTCCTTCTTTTAGGGTAGTGCCTAGGCTAGCATGCCGGAGATTAGAGGGGGGGGGGGGTTATATAAATTCAAAGCGCCACCTGTTTTAGGCCCGTCGGTAAGAAGAAGCGATGATGTTATCGAAAATAGGAAACAACTAGATCCCAAAATAAAACACACTGATTCCAAAAACAATTAATATCTATATTTAACAATAAAAAAAAGGATTTTGATTTACAAACTATGTGAATTTTAATTTAATCTAAATAAATATGCGACTATTTGCTACCAGGATTAGAACAAGAAAAAAAAACAAAGAAACAATGAACACTACTGCAAGTGTGACGTCATCTGCGCCATACGCCAAGTCGGTTTAGATGTAGGTCCAGCTTTAATTTTCACTATCGGCTAAACTGAATAACCTTACTTTTTATGTACGGTTGTATTTCGCACTAACAAATTATCTAGTATGCCGATTTAGTCTAAAATTATGTTTACTTAAGCCTAATTAAAAGTGTTGGACTATTAACATGTGAAGTGAAGTTTTAAAATACCTAGTGTATACGTATACTTTAGGTTTACAAGGTATTTTAAATGAAATTTAAAAATAAAGTGTCCTGTAATTGCTCGCATAAAGTCTTATTAGTTCCCAATCACAGGCGAAAAAGGAAAGTATACATTAAAACCGGTAATTGCACTGTTTATTACGAAGTTCTAATACCTGAAAGGCAGTTTTGTCATTAAATCCAAACACTTTCGGCAAGCTGGATAGCCGATGGCCTCTATGGAGCAGTGGTGTGTAATATGCAAATCTAATTTTAGGCAGGAAGGCTAAGTCCCAGTATATTAAAAACTGTTTGTGGCATATACCTGATTGTCTTTAAAGGTTCACCAAGTAGTCACAACGAAGGTGTGTTAGCTTTTTAGGTGAGATCACTTTCACTAAACTGTACTTAACGAAAAACGAATACAATAAAAACTTTGTTTATCCTCAATATCTGGCAAATGATGCCTTAACGCACTAAACTATGATTTTAGCTGCAAACAGGAATAAAAGTAGTATTGTACTCTGCTTTCTGGGTTTTTGTCAGTTTTTACAACCAAGCCTTGGCCCTGACTCTCTCTACTGACACTCAAGAGCGCTAAGAAAAAAACAAGAGATTAACTAACTACATCCTTGATGAAAGTGGCAAAAGTGAAGTGTTTGATACATTTCTAGGCACACTTGATTTTTTTTAAAAAAACCGGTTTTTGGTGTGACAGTGACAAAAACTTTTAGCTTTTATTTTATATGGATTAAGAGACTACTTGATGAAAATAACAGTTTAATTTATGGTGAGTATTGGGTTGATTGTTGGTATTTTGGTAAAATTATTTATAGTTTTGTACATACAATAACAAAACTGTAACAAAGGTGGGTAGAATTAGAACATTGCAATTTAATTTGATCATGAATGTAGATTTTACTTTTTCTTTCAAGAAAATTCTTGTAAAAATTCGTGTCCTTAATGATCTAAAATCTGTGTTTTTGATTAAAAGTTATGAATCATTTTCTTCAGGAAAGCGTTTCTTCATGAAAACAAAATACTGCTTTTATGGAAGCTAAAAGGAAAGTACTTTCCCTGAAAGAGGTAAATAACATGGCTAAAAGAGCTGTGAAACTTATGCAAGACTTTTATGGGTTAATTATCGCAGAGGACTAGCAGAAGCAGTTCCTTTTACGTTATATGCAAAAATACAGAAAACCGGATTGTAGAAAAGAGATCCTGAACAGAAAAAAACCAAAATATTTTTACCTTTTATGTTTCAGTAAATATAAGTATTATTATTAATTCCTTCATTTTCTTCTTTACCTAATTGTAACGTCATAATTGGTTTGAAATCGTTGTTTGTTAAATTATGCTAAAAAAGACACTTTATTAAAACTTCGCAGTCAAATCGGCACGGATAAGCATCATCGTAGAAGGACAAAATTTCATATATAAGTAAGGGTTAAAAAAATTTAAATATTTGAAAAAAAAATTACTTAAATAAGAGACACCTTAATATATATGTTAAATAATTTAAATTTGTTTCTGAGGCATCAAGATAAAAAATCATCGAAGACAAACAATTTTCATTTATTTTTTTTTATTTAAATTAAAATCTAACATAAGAAATTATTGTTTTGTCAGTCAATGAAAACACCAACGTAACCTTAAAAGTTATGGACTATGTTGTCAAGGGAAAACTAAAAGGTACAAAAGACCTTATTTATATCAACATTGTGCCGTGATGTGTAAAGTTTCCGCTCCTTAAGATATTTGCTACGCCAGAGAACTGGCCGCCAAAGACCGGAAATATCTACCCTGGATTTGTTAAAACCGCAGGAGTTTCTTGCATAAAAGCTGCTTTACGTTTCCTCTATTTTTGCTTTCCGTAAAGAACTTTGGCTTCCCACCGTTAAACAAGGGATTTTTTGACCAAGAATGTTAAGCAATACGAAATGTCGCTATATATTTTTTTCTTTGTTGAGCTTGTTCAAGGTGGTTTCGGGGAGTGGAACATTTTAAATGCTTCTATTCTACAAGTGTTTTTAATAAAGTAAATTATCGGCATGCTAATAATATGCCATTTTTTTTCTTAAAAATTTTGCCGGATAAATTATCTCCTCTTTTCTGTATCCACTCTCGGAGTTTCTAGTAGAAATTTTACAACTGTGTTTAAGCTCTTGGATATTTACGCAAGCCATAATATCTTACATCCACGTATCTTAAAAATGAACAGCAAATATAATAGAAAAGCTTTAGTTTATAGCATAATATGAATTTCCCAAAAATACATTTAAATTCTACCTATTTATTTGTCTAGACTGATGCAAGTAATAAATGGAAGACTAGGAAAGACTAATTATACCTTTATTTTATTTAAAATACTAGTATTTGCTATCCCAATAACATTTAATGTTAAGGTAAATATCCTTAATTTTCATAACATCTAACATTATTTTTTTTCACGATTTTATTGTTATAAAAACATAATATTGTATTAATTAAAACTGGAATTCTTTTTCTCAAAACATTTACATTTTTTAGTGCCCTAAGTGACCTTTTAGCTGATTTCTTAAAATTACAAAATCATTAATTTTAGTTCATCTTATTTTCGCTGTATTTTTCCACAAATAAGGAGTGTGTATGTTTAAATATTAAGGAAAAAATTACGTATTCATAAAACCGAAATCCCCATCTCCGAATATATATCCAATACAAAATAATATACTTATTTTATAAAATCATGAATATATTGTATAAGTATGCTACGGTGCAAATTCAGAACACAAACTTCATCTAAAATAAGCATTATAATAATATAGAACTAGATTATATGCATTTCGATCTGTTTGGATATCGTCAGATCCAATATACTTTTCAACTAGGTCTAGAATCTTACTAAAAAAAACTAAAAATAGCTTCTAAATTTCTATAATAAATAGGGTCATATTGTGGTGGGTTGATTACTTTAATATCCTCTTAATTCTAATCATCCCGAACAACTTCCATATCACGGCTGTGGAGATGTAGTACTTGTAATTTTATTCTGGCCTTGGGCCCTCGTTAGGTTCTATAAACATCCTCGATTCTCTTCAGAATAGTATATGTTTCTTCTGCTTAAGTGATTTACTTTTCGTCAGTCCATAACCTAACTCTGCCACTGCGATGGAACCTTACGGAATTTGCGTTGATGCCATAACTTGTCTTTATTCTATGAGGCTAGATCCATTCATTCTATGACTATTTCTTGAACAATTTTTCTTATGAGGCATCCACCAAGTTTTCAATCTCCATAAATTTATAAGATGAGGAACCAAACCTTATGGCACAAGGCAATCTAAATTTGCTTCCAAATAAGACCTTGGCTGGTATAACTTGGGTAGTTTCATGAACTGCGGATCAGTAGGCCATTAAAAAATTGGCATATACTTATCTCAAATTTTCTGAAGTCTGTCTACAGCCTTTAAGTGGTGCTCCTTAGTGGTCCTATGCCATCTGACTGAGGATATGATGCTGTTTTCTGGGTTTTATCGATACTAGGTAGTTCGCAAAGCTTCTAAAAAAGCTTGCGTTCAAAATTACGTCTTGGTCAGAATGTATCTCCAAAAAAATTCCAAAACGGCTGAACAAACTATCCGTTTAAAAGTTATTCCAACATTATACTTCGGCATTTTTTCTAAAATTCTGTGCTTGGACCTAGACTGGATATATCATAATTTTACGTCTTGACATTAGTTAATCCAGTTAAATCTTTCTCGGAGTTTGTCTAGAGTTTTATTAACTTTTAAATGAGCACCTGATTTCCCATAGTGATTTTTTTTAAACCACTGGAACTTTGGACTGTTGAGTAATACCACCTGAGTAATCGGTTTCCAATCAATAATGGGCCTCACTGACCACAAAGTGCCTTGAATTTATCCCAACTATGATGAATTTCATAATTCTCTTAAGTTGAAGAAATGACGCCAGATCATTATTTTCAAGTTGATATTCTGTCATCTGAGCTTAACTCTTCATTGAATCAACGTCAAAAGTGACTCTATGAATAGAAATCTCTTCCCTTTATTCTATTTTGCTACAGTGTTTGCATTCTTCTTTACATAGTCTCTTTGACAAGGTATCTGCGTTGTTATGCAGTCTCCTTGGTCTACGTTTGATTTTAAAATGGCATTGTTGTAGTTTTTCAAGCCATCTTGGATCTCTGAATGGTAAACGAGACTCTAATTGCACCCAACAGTCCCGTCTCGTTGGTCCACATCTGGCACACTCTATCTGGTTTCTTCTATAACGTGAAGTATCACTTATTGTGTTTAGTGTCTTAAGAAGTTTAGATAACATTTTCTCGGCTCCTTGATTCGCTGAATCATTTTTTTTCCTCAATGCGACGTTTCTTATTTGCAGCCTTAACCCATTGTAGTCTGGTTTTATTTCCAATACCTTGTTCAACGCTTCACTACCATGATTAAACTTTTTTTTGATGGCAAATTCAATGATGGGGTCAGTTTTTCACTATATCTTCTAGTTTTTAAGTATCATATTCTAGAACTTAGTCGAAAATTAATCTTATCTTCTACTTGACGACAAATCCAACAGTTAGATTCGTTTTTCTCGATATCTTCTAGTTTACTAATATATTATAATTTTCTATAAATCTCACTTCCGACACCAACTGTTCCGATTTTTCCATTATATTCGCTCGCTAGGTTCCAATAATAACACACCACTTTTCACTAATTACTTTAATTCTTTGTTAATTAATTGTTAACACATTATAGTGTTAAATTATAACTGCCTTTCTAACTCATACTCTATCTACTTATATAAATCTATAACATATACCAGAATAAAAGTCCAGAATCTTACTAGGAAGATAACTAACAAAAGCTTCTAGATTGTATTTTTGTAAAGAACAGGGTCGTATTCAGGTGGTCCTCGTAAGAATATTTTGTTTATGTTTATATCATTATTATATCTCATATATAAAAAAGATGATCTGTTCCTTTTTTCAACCTTGTTTTGTCACCTCTAAACGACATAAATATAAAAGAAAACATTTTATCTGTTGCCTTGCACCCCGACAACGAACTATGCCTACTTACTTATTAAACTTGCGACAGGGATTTCTCCACTTTCACTTGGTTTTTCAATTTTTAAATCAGATAATGGCAGTTCCGATTCTTTTACACTATGAGAGAGCACTAAAAGAATCCTTTTAAAAACTAACTTTGTTCATACTCATAGCGGCTAATAAAATTGCAACAGAAATATACACTGACATAGAAAAATATATATTATGTAAATTTCTCGGTAAATATACAATAGACAACTAAAACTAAATCTAAAATAATTTTCTTTGTTGAATCGCCAAGTGCAAATAAATTAAACACGAACGCCGAACTAAAAAAGCAGTAGCTTCTCACGTGATAACAAGAGTGTGCGCTTTATTAGATTTATTTAATATCATCTCAGTCATTTAGTGCTTGGCACAAATTTTGTCATAGCTTTATACAGAAAATATTAATATATAGTTCCACGTTTCTTGCTCACATATAAGCCCCGTTAGATATGTGTCTTTCCACTATGCTCTAACCACAAATGGCACGATACTATATTACTGGTTGTAAAAAATTACCGCGTTTTAAGCTGTTGCTCACTTTTTCAAAATATTCGTACGGAGACAATAAAAATATTTTAAGAAAACATTTGGTAGTGCCGTGACACTCCCATCCGAGCCACCACTGCTTGGAGTGAAAAACATTGTATCGCTCATTCCATAAGGACTACAAATTAAATTTAAAAAACAAATATTTTAGGTAATTTTTAGTTTTTAAAAGCAACCATTAAGGAATATAATAATAAAAAGCGCCACCTCCGAGTACTAAGAAGAAATTCAAATCATTTTACTTTTCGCCAATTGAATATTTTTTTGGAAACTATCATGACCTACAGTTTGACGCTACCCCTGTTGGTGTTCTTACATCACAGGCATGATTATTGCTTTTTAAAAATTCTCCTTTCGTGCTTTCGGTGTAGTAAAATTATTATTAAATTTAAAATCCATATCGCTTGTCACGTCACGTCGTTTTCTATATATACAGCTGACCTAATAACGAAATACCCTTGGACTGAACGTGTAATGTTTTAATAAGTTTTAGTTTAAGACGCATTCTTTGTTCAACTTTATTGTTGAATGAAAAGCAATAGGTCCTTTGTTTGCTTTAACTGTAACCAAATAACTTGTAGGCTGGTAAAATTACCTGTTTAGAATATATATATATATATATATATATATATATATATATATATATATATATATATATATATATATATATATATATAGGCCGGGACCAGATGAAAAATTTAATTGAGGTTATAACAAACAGAGAAAATAAAAATTAACCTTCGTATCATGCAAAGTAGCGAAATGGAGGTTGGAAGTGTTTTTTTTTTACAATTTTCGGCCAAACGTGACCTCCTAGCGGAAAACATTCTATACAAAAGTTGTAGATAATAAAAAAATCTCAATTTTTTTTTGTCAGGTTTCGATATAATCTCAAATTTTCCCAGAAAATGGTGGAAAATTATTTTTTCATCTCAAGTAAAAATTACTTAATTAGCATGAAAGTGTACCTTTTTTTGCACTGAATGTGTCTGATTTTACTGGGATCGGGGAAGCAAGCTTTTTTTGAATAAAACACCCAAAGAAAAAACTTTTTTGATGTTTTTTTCGATTTCGATATTTTGCATACACACATTTTAACCGTTGAAACGTCTATTTCAAATGGCATATATATATATATATATATATATATATATATATATATATATATATATATATATATATATATATATATATATATATATATATATATATATATATATATATATATATATATATATATGTAGGCAGGGGGGATCCAACCTCTCTCTTTGGGGGGAGGGGGTGATTTCACAAAAGTACAGTATGGGAAGCAAAAGCAACTTGTCGACGGGAGAGGAGACGCCAGCAACATTCTCGGTTCTAGTGTAAAAGGCAAGATTTTCCTAAATTTAAAGCTCTTAAGGAGGGGGAAGAGCCGATAGCAAGAAAAAGCAAGTTGTTGACGGGGCGGGGGATGCCAGAAACTTACACATTCAATTCATTACAAATTCAGCATCGGGTTAATTTTTCTGAACTCAAAGCTCTTAGAGGGGGAAGCGATCGCAAGAAAAAACAAGTTGTTGACGGGACGGGAGATGCCACCACCATACATGTTTCTAGTACAAGAGGCAGAATCGGGTCTATTTTCCTGAACTCAAAGCTTTTTTTTTTTGGGGGGGGGGGCGATCGCAATAAAAAACAAGTTGTCGACGACGGGGCAGATGCCAGCAGCAAACACATTCCCAGTATAAGAGGCAGAATCGGGGCTATTTTTCTGAACTCAAAGCTCTTGGGGGTAGACGATCATCCCCACCGCCTACCAATTGGATCAGCGCTTGTATATAGGGAAAGAGAAATTGATTTACCAAAAGTCGTTCATTTAGAAATTGACAAAGAAAGAAGTTATTAACAAATATTTGAAAAAATTAAAAACTGTAATACAAACCCTATTTCATGAAATTTTCAACCACTAGATTGTTAAAACTTTGTTTACCACTGATACTGGGTGTGCCTGTTTTTTGTATGTAATTATTACACGGTTTTAAGTGCGATTATTGATTTGGACAGTGCTGAATGATTCGTACAACAGTGCGTGACATGATTTTTCTTTTGTGGATGTTTTGTGCAATAAAAATGGCGCACGTTGGTGAAAACAACGAATTAATGGACATAATATTAACTTATTATTTTTGAAAAAGTATTGAAAATCATGCATAAGTACCTAATATTGCCCAAAATATTTAATATTATTTTTTAAAACAATTAACACTTTAAAAATATTGTATTTTAAATTCCGGTTCAAATTACGCTCCAAACAGCAAATATTCGTCACGTGACCACTGTGACGTTACATATTTCTAAATACTGATAAACTGAAAAGGCGATATAAATATTTTTCGTAATTTTTTTAATAAAATATGAGTTTTAAGTTTTATAAATGTTGTGCGATGCCTCAATGTACGAGCACTACATTAAAACACCTGCAAAGTTATGTATTCACGTTGCACGTTCGGAAAATAATACGAAAGAGTGACTTGAGCTAGCCCGCAGGGATCCGGTACTTGTACCTACATAATCCAAAACGTTTTTTTGTGCAGATCATTTTGGTGTAAGTATTGATAATATTTGTTTACTTTACTTAGATTAAAAGTTATTAATTTATGAGTTTTCAAATATTTAAGTTGTAATTTGGAGGTTAGAAATAAAGTAATCAAAGTTGGGTAACACTGTTTTGTACTTGTCTTATTTTAGTTGCCGAATGATATGGAGAAATATACAGAATATCATTTAATGGGCTCGGTACCACAAGTCCAAATGAGAGCAAGTTGTTTGATAACGAAGTTGGAATGTCAATCCGACAGAAAACGTAACAACTCGACCATTAGCAGTCAAAAGGCAAAGATTGGAAACAATGCTTGAATATGAAAAAAAACAGTATACAAAGAGTAACAGAAATATTATATAACATTCGTGATTTAAGTTTGAACTTACCTTTACAGTAAATTTAAATACTTTTTTTCAGATATATTTCAACGAGTAGTGTGTAGACCAATAACAACAGATAAATCAGTACAAATGTCCATATATCATAAATTTAGAAGTAAAAGCACACAAATTGAAACAATTTGTTTAAAAAAAGGCCAAACATAACCTCAAAATCACACTTTTTTAAAATTATTCAGGTAAATCTTTGGAGCTAATAAATATCTATGATTACTATTATGTATTCTATATCGCATGTAGAAATATCAATTCTTGGTATATTACTTACATAGAGATCTTCACATTTCTAAGCAGAGTAGAAGTTACTGTTTGTTACGAAGAAATTGACAACCGTAATACTATCAATTCTCAGCAAATTCGAACCATTTGCCTTAACAAAGCCACTTTTTATCATGGGAAAGCTTTTTAAAATCATTTTCAAAAGGGAATAGTAAGCAAATTTCTAAGAAATTGCACGAAAAATCACTATAAAGTAATGTTAGCCAAACAACGTAGCCTTTGATACGAATGATGTTTGCGAACAAGTGACGTCATGCACTGTGATTGGTGTTCGTTTTCACGTCACTTGATCGTGATTTAGTTACATTTTGATAGTTAAATAAAAATGAAATTCCTTAAAAATAAAGAAAAATATTGTGGTTTTTAGGATTTTTTTTATGGAAACTACCGTTTCGCGGCAAAATTATATTTTTATTTTAATGTAGTAAACATACCTGTTGTGCAATAACTAATGAATCGACAACGCCTCTTTTTGGCACGAATAAAGTATATATAAATTACTACTATTCGAAAAGGGCAAACGCTACAACTTGAAAAGTGATAGATAGGTTTCTTCTGTGTTTCTCCGTCACTAATTATCCAATTGAGTCTATCCAGAGCTCATTTTGCTGATTTTTTTATACTATCGAGATTGCTTTATTTTTTATTTATAGATGTTTTATTTTTGTAAGCAAAATACGTATTTTTCATTGTTTTAATTGTTTATAACAAATTAGTGGATCGTAGTACAGAATAGAAAACAACAAAATGTCATTATGGATTATTTTGAGGGTGATAGCACAGTCAGTATCCAATTGTATTTTTATCATGAAAAAATCTCTTTTCATTCACCAGATGTTCTTACAAAGCGCGTTGCCATGGTAAATGTAGGAGATTTAGAGAAATCAACAATCATTTTCCCCCGATTTAAAATCCTAATTCAATACGGTGCAATTTCTCCCGCTCCTACATTCTAGTTACGAATTCTGAATATCGTATAATTTAATAGCCCTATAAGACCATTTATCAAAGAGATGAAGATTAAAATTCTATAAATCTGCATTGTGCTATCTAATATTTTTTAAAAATATTTTCAGAAAAATACAAACGTTTTTAATTTATTAATTTTATTTACAATGAAAGTAAAATTTTTTATACTACTATGTATAAATGTTGTAATCTAAAAATTATGACAAAAAACCCATAAATGTAATTGAAATTAAGCAGTGAATTATTATTATACACACATACAAATTAGTTTATCTAGGTTGTGACTCACTAAAAAATATTTCTAGAATTCTGTTATAAATTATACAGGATGATACAAAAAAATTTAATTAGACATGGTCTCAAATTTTTGGATATCTGGTTAAAGTTAATCAAGTTAAAAAAAGAGTAACTGAAGCAACATCAACAAGATGATAATTTCTAAGAGGTAATTGATATGTACCAATTAAAGATGTGGTTGAACGAAAGGTAGAAAGCCTTCAGATATTCTTGATGTTTGCAAGAAAATAAAAACAATGGTTCTCGACGATCATCAGGAAATATTTTCTATGGCTAATGCATTAAATACATATGAATCACTTTTTTGATATTCCTCTATGATAATCTAGATGTAAATGAAGCTTTGTGTTTTGTTTTACTGTTAAAAAGAGAAAAAAAAAGTAAATGGCGGAAGACGTTACGGGTAAGAAACGAATCAACTCGCTGGCTAGGAAACTCTAAGCAGGCAGAGGGGCTGATCTATTTTTTATAATGATATAGTATAATTTTATAGTTATTATTTTTTGCTTGGCCACGGAAAAATTGAAATCTGTAAAGTGTGTCAAATATAATCCCCCTTTAAATCGTAAAAAATATATTTCAAATACCACATATATGATTTTAGCTGCAAAATGTTAACGTTCAGCTGTAATAATTCCGAAAATTGAAAGGAGAAAAATTTCCAATGCTTTATTGATACTGAGTTTATTATTAATCAATAGTCAGAATCTATAATTGACATCCGGTATGTAATAAAAAAATATTAAAAGTAGAGATTAATTTCTTACTATCTTATCTCTAAGTTTTTGTCATTCTTGATACAGGACTTATTTTTATTTATCTTTCGTATCTTTTATTAAACAAATCAGATGTACGTTTTCTCACCGTTCAATAAATAAATGGATAATTCTAAAATGGCGACAGATCTTTCATTTATGGATCTGTGTGAAGTGGCAAGTAGTGGGTGTTTTTCAGTGTTAAACGTCACGTTAGATAACTGGAATTTATATGATTTTGATGTTAATTTCCCGGATAAAAAAGGAAATGCACTCTTGCATTATGCTGCAGAAAATGGTAAATGTTTTTTATTTCATTAAGTTAATAGTGAATTTAAAATTAAAAATTTTTCCAAGGTCTTCTTGTTTTTGTATTTTTAAATATATTTGTTATTATTTGTTACAATAATTTATTAAGCATTCCTAAAATACACTTGATTACTCGGCGACTACAAAGAGAAGATTTTAGAATGTTGTCGGGATATAAAGTTTTTCTAAGTAACACTGAAGTACTCAAAATCTTGAAAAGTTTTGGGAAATTATCTGAACGAAGCTATTATATAAATTTTCTTTGGAGCAGGATTTTTATTTTTTAAAAGTAGAAGTCGCTATTATGAATATTCGTTAAAAATGGGTAGGATTAAAATTCATGACCAAAATTTGTATACAGGGTGATGCAATAGAATGAAGGATATATCATTTTCCAAAATTTGAAAAAAATGTTTTAATAAAAGTTATATAATATAAAAATTTCTACAATCCAAATATTTCCAATTATACATAATGTTTCATGACAGCGTGACAGTATAAACTTTTTAAAATGGAATACATTATATATTTTTCCATATTTGGATTCCACAAAGAACTATCCACACGATAGCATATCTAGTTTTGAATGTTATTGCAAAGTTGCTAACTTTTTCAAAAAATTCACTAAAAATCTAATATATCTTTCAGTACAATATAGGGTAGATCGTTTTAGACGTTTTTATAAGCTGGAAAATCGAAAAAGATTTTTAAAATCTGATAAATTAGTCCCGAGCCCTTTGTTGAGAAAATTATAATGGTGAAAACAAATTACGGCTATCGCAATCGGTTTCAGATTTACAGGGCGATTTTGGAATTTAACAATTTTCTAAAATGTCGTATATTTTATTTATCAAATCAACTACGATAAAACTAATAAAACATTCTTAAGGTATTTCTTTCTCTAGGAGCCAGTGACGTAGTCAGATATTTTGTTTTAGTTTTATTTAGAGAGATAAAATACCAAATTTTAATTTTTTAAATATATTTTTTTACATCATTTTTTTTGCATATTGCATTTTCATTAAGAATATAATATATTATCAATATAAATTGACAACAAATAAGCTAGAAACACTTTTTTTTTAAATATGTAAACTTATTAAGATAAGAAACGTCTATTAATGAAGCTGTGTTGATATAATATAAAATCATTTAGTTCATTTTTTAATCAGTTTTTTAACCTTTAGTATATAATATAATGAATTTTCGGACTGATCTCGATTAAAAAGAATATCTAAATACTTGAATCATTTCCATAGGTCACTGCTATAAACACTTCAAGTTCGATGAATATAACATATTGTATATTATGTTTGAAAATAGTAGACTGTGACTGTGGATAAATAAAAGATCACTTATTCAACTAAAGTTTGAGGTTTATTAGCTTGTCAACTTGCAATTTGTCTGTTTAAAAACTTAAAATGGAAAAATTTCAAAATTTCGAAAAGTATTGTATGATAGAATATTACATTGAGTGGCATTCGGAGCGCGAACTATCCAACCCAGTAATTTTTAAGAGACTAGAGGAAAACTTAATATCAATTTTGAATCTTTGAAAAAGCCATGGCCAAAGACGTATGAAAACAAAGCTTAAGAAAATTATAAATGAAATTGCATATGTTACGGTGGATCCTTCAACGTCCAACAGAACTATTTAAATGGATGTTGGGGTTTCTTATAAAAATCATTAAAAATTTTAAAGGAAATAAGTTTAAATGCTACAAGACAACAAAAACTCAGCTTCTTCTCCCTGGCGACCCGAACGAAGACTTAACTTCTGTAACTGGTACATGAATATATTACGAAATAATGATTTTTTAAAAATAATATTATAGGGACGAATGAGTCAAGAATAACTCGTGATGATATATTTAATAGTCCTGATAATCATCTATGAGCAGATCAGAACCCTCACCTACAAATAAATAGGGTATCACAAGGACGATTTGGGTTTAATATGTGAGTTGCTTTGTTGGGTGGAATGATCGCCTAGGAGATATGTGAAGGGAATTTAAATGCTCAAGCCTACCTGGATATTTTAACAAGACATATGGTCTCTTCTATGGACAATTTACGTTAAGCGGAAAGTAACAGATTTTATTTTCCACACAATGGAGCTGAGTTTCGATTAAGGGTGTTTTCCATTTGTGTATTTTAACAACTTATTAGTCTTTTAAAACGTGTTAACATAGACTTGCACAACTTGGCTCCTCTGAGCCGCCAGCTGTTATGAGCTTGTCTGTGAGCTTAAAAAAATATATTTTTGGTCTATTTGCTGTCAATTTATATTGACAATATAACATATTCTTAAAGAAAAAGCAAAAAAATGATGTAAAAAAATACAAGGTATATCATTTAAAAAATTAAATCTTGATTTTATATCTCCGTAATTAAAACTAAAATTAAAAATCTGACTACGCCACTCGATTTTACAGAAAAAAGCGCCATAAGAATTACTCATTAGCTTTATCATAGTTGCTTTGATAAATAAAATGTTGGATATTTTAGAAAATTGTAAAATTCAAAAATTGTCCTGTAAACCCGAAACCGATTGCAATAGCCGTAATTTGTTTCGGCCATTATAATTTTCCCAAAAAAAGGGCTCGGAACTACCTTTTCAGATTTTTAAAATCTTTCTTATTTTCCAATATCCAAAACGATCCACCCGGTACAGTAATTATACTACACAAAATTGACATTGAGAAAGATAAATGTACTTCTAAAGGTCTAATATTGTGCCTAAGCAATTATCTTATACAGGGTGTGCCAAAATTTTGCACATTTTATGAAAAGCAAATTAATTGATATTTTAAAAGGTACACCTTGTAGATAATTAATTTATCACGTACAATTATTATTTCTCTACAACTTTTCGTAAAGTTTTTCTACACCAATCAGCGCTAGTTTTTCGGGCATATTTATTTTTATTAATTATATACAAAAATACGTAAATCTATTTAAATATAGTTAGCCAAAAGTCTAAAACGAAAGAAGTAAACGACAAAGTAATATTTATCATTTACCAATCACTAGTTACGAGTATTGTTTTAATTTGTTTTGTAAAAAAAACAATTTTAAATAATTCATTTTTCACAAGCCGAGATGGTTGATATGATTGTTGTTTTGGCAGCTAATGACAGCACATTAACGAAAAGATTGTATCAATAGCGATTTCGCGAAAGCCGTCAATGTGAAAGAAAGATTTTTCAAAAAACTGGCAGCGTGGCATACGACAAAAATACTCGAAAAAAACGTACTTATACTGAGAAAAATCAATTAAATGTACTTTTAACAGTCACCAAAAATCCGCATATTGGACAGCGCCCGCCGTCTCTACAGGTCGATGTTGACGGTTCAGCGAATATTCTGAAATATATATTTTTTAATACAGAGAATAAAGTTTAATCAATTATATATTTTCGATTTTGTTCAATGATCTATGGCCATTTTTAACCGACTTCTAAAAGAAGGAGGTTCTCAATTCGTCGACTATGTATGTTTTTTTTTATGTATGTACTCCGATTACTCCGGAACAGCTGCACCGATTTGAATGAAATTTTTTACGTTATATCAGAAAGTTACTGCGGTGGTTCCATATTTTTTTAGATGAAATTGGTGCAGTAAAATCCAAGATGGCGCTTACAATATGGCGGCCAAAAAAATAATTTTGTCCGATTTTCTTCAAAATTTTGCATTATCATAATAGAACACAATTCCTATGTAATTTTCAAATTCTGTCCGCCTTTCTTTGATTCCTTCATCCATTATGATTAGTTATTAAAAGCAAACCTCTGAATTTATCGCCTGGCCTTGTGAAAGCAGCTCAAAATTCAAAATATCTTAATAGCCTAACAAATTGACATCAAGACCTCTTTTGGTTTCAAATGAAGTTAGTGTTGAGAACTTATTTTTCATCACCAGTGATGATTCTTTTCAAAAAAGGTCGGTTTCATTTCGTGGCACGCGTGTATATGCCAAATATAGATTTGTTGTATTAGATGAATTTCTTTCAGTTCATAGTAAATGATTTTCAACTATTGTGTGCGATATATATGACCTCTCCGCAATCTCTCGAATAGTTACATGACTATTCTGAACAATTGTGACTTTCATTGGGTCAATTTTAGAAAGTCGATCAGAACGTTGATATCTCCAGAACGAAATTTTTTAAAGCAATTCTGGTACTTGCGTCCTTTTATGCTATCAACACCATAAACTTCATATATCTCATTCTGAGCCTCAGCAGCTTTCTTTCCTATACGGAAATAAAAAAGTAAAATATGTTATAAATCTTCGTTTCTGCTATGCCTCTTGGCAATCTCTCGAACAGTTATATGACGCTTCTCTTCAATTATGACAAATTTAAGTCACATTGCGAAAAAAACTACACACACTTATCACTTTAAGTTTCTCAGTCAAATCATCAAGCAGATAGTTTAGAGACCTTGTCGTGAAATTTGTTGGCTGTATATAAGAAAATTATCCGAAATTAATCATCATTATTGATATTAAGGTTTACTGGTTACAATTAATACATATCTTTAATTCCAATAACTAGTTGACTTCAAGGAAAAAAATAAAACCAAAAGATTTGCACGCTACTACGAGCCGTTTCGGCAAATTTATTTTTAGGTATTTCAGCCTGAAGAAGCCACTAAATTCGGCGAAGCGTCGCAAATCCCCGAAACCTTTGGGCTTTATTTTTATCCTTTAAGCCGACTACTTACCGAACTTGAAAAGGAACTGATTATTCATTAAAACATAAAACGAATTTCTTGTTCTATCAATAGGCTTAATCGATATGTGTTAAACCACGTTTAAGATATCGTGGAGTTGGTTATAACTTATTTTATTTAGGTGCATACCTATGAGATAATCGCTTCTGCTTTTTAACTCAAGTTTTGGCTAAAAACGGTATAAACTCGAATGTTTTATATAATTGCTACGTCGGTCGACAGAAATAATTTCGAGCCCGTCCCCAAAAGATACCTGTCATAAATTCCTTTCAACATGAACTGACGCATAGGGTGCAGTATACTATTTTGTCTAAACGTTGCACAGTGGAATGACAATGTCTTTTTGGACAAAAATCTCCCAGACACTCAAATGTTTGTCGATTTTACTGAAAATTTATATAATGTTCTCATAAAGCAAGGGTTCTCAAAGTTTTTTAGTTAGCGGCACATTTACAGATTTAGTATTTTATCACGGCGGGCTAGTCGAAATCTGTATATAGTCGTGTTCAACAAAGTATCGTAAAAGGTATGTGATTTACAGCCTACCTACTACATAATAGCAAACCACAACACTTCATTGAACTCGACTCTAAATTGACACTAATGATCCACAGTCTGAAGCTCATATTCACTAAAATATATTATTATTAAAGAAAAATTTTCCAATTTGGATGTTTTTATGAATCTAGTAAAACAATGAATCAATATGACTGTAGAAAATAGAAAATCACTAGAAAAGAATTGTCAACCTTATCCCTCAAGTACTTTCCAACATACATCTGTTTTGAGAAAATATTAAATTTTGGCAAAATGTGGTATAATAAATAAATACTAAAACTACTAAATATATATTGGTTTTAAAATGAATTGAGATAGTTACATATTTGGGTTAATATATATATATATATATATATATATATATATATATATATATATATATATTCCAGATTCTTGAACCATAGATTTATGATTATTTCGGTGTTATCTAAACTGTTTTTCAAATCACTCAAAAACTTAAAAATATAGTATTATAATCGGTCTGTCTGATCGTGCCATCTCTCTAACGTCTCCAGAATTCCGACCAAGAATACTGCAAAAAGTGAAAAATACACTAATAATAAATAATTTTAATGAAAAAATTATCACCGAAATAATTAATAAACGAACATATAAATTTTATAATAACCTAATAACAAGAAACAAAGAACATAATCAGCAAAAATATATACCTTACACTAGTGAGCTGTCAGAAAAAATAAAACACATTTTAAAACAGCATGATACTATCGTATGTCGCAGGTCTCATAATAAATTAAATACACTTTTTATTAATTTAAAAAGTAAAACTCCTCTCATGAATAAGTCAAATGTAGTATATTCGATCCGTTGCTCAAATTGTCCCAAAAAATATATAGGCAGGACAAGCGAATTGTTAAAGAACAGATTGAATGGCCATAAATATACGAAAAACGCCTCAACAGCGTTAAACAAACACACACAGGATGAAAAATATACCTTCGATTATAACAGTACCAAAAATAGCAGATAAAGGAAATGATAGAAATTAAAAAAGCTAAAAACATTGTTAACGATAGAACGGATATAGAAAATCTGAGCCACATTTACACCAGCCTAATTTAAACAAAAATATTAAATAATCGATCCTGTTAATAAACATCAAAAATTGAATAACCTCTTAAACATAAAATTATGTATGCGTTCTTTTGGTTTTTTTGGTGCATTGTAAAACATAAAAAATAAAACACACTCGCATTCCATGTATCCTAGGTACCTAAATAGACGATGTAAAAGTTTCATTTCATTATTAATAAATAAACAAAATCTCAAGGTACGTACTGGTAAAATTAAATACTTTATTTTGTTAGTTTTTTAAAATTGTAAATATGTTTGTGTATGAATGTTTTTAATTATATTAAAAATATTTTTTGAAAGATCAATAAATAAAAAAAAACAATTTTTGAAGATGCCTTAAATAAAGGGCGAAACGTCAAATTGTTTTGGATTTTTTGTTAAATAAAGAACCTAAACCCAAGAAAAAACAAAATGAAACGAAAATGATATATATATATATATATATATATATATATATATATATATATATATATATATATATATATATATATATATATATTGCCCATCGTGATTGATAATTATATTCAGACTACACTTTAAGAGTAGTAGAAAATATACATACTCCTCTTTAATGAGCTAATTTGTTAATTTTTTTACTTTTTCAATAATTATACTATAAAAAAAAATCCTTTTCTATATTATGTTGCTATAAGTCTATTCTTTCAAATCGCAAAAGGTGATATCTATAAACACTTGCAGCAAAAATGAGTTATTGAGAATCGGATTGAAATAATTGGTCCTGCTATAATTGCACAATGCAAGACACGTTATTAGCTTTGAAAAATTCCAAAAAATTCTAATGTATTAAGCTGCAAACTTCATAAAATATACTATTCTAAAGTTGCACCGTGACTATTTCTTGGCATCTTTTACCACATTATTTTCTTGTTGAGTCCAACCGTAAATAGTGGTTCATTTAAAGAAACGTAGCAATAACCGGAGCCATTAGTTATTTTAGAGAAACGTTAAAAGAAGTTTTAGAGAGAGTATTGGCTAATTTATTGTTATTGTTGAAAATATAAAAGCTTGCTAGGAGTTAGCTTTTTTAGAAGAATTATATAATCAGATTTAAAATTTTCCCGAAGTAAAATATTGAGATTTGATTTAAAAATTAATGACATATGTCTTATTTACAAATTACTTTAAAATTGCCTTTTAATAAAAAGTATATTCATTAACATAAACATTTAAATATTTGTATCAAAGAAGAACTCGGCAAGACAAAGTGTTCGGTTTAAGAATTAGGTCTGTATTGTTTATAGATTCACCGTAACGGGCTGTCAATTTTAACAGTTTGTATCTCAGAAACCAATTGACGGATTTGAAATTTTTTTCACAAAAAGAAGCGTCTTTTCATGTACTTTCAAACCATTTAAAAAAAGAAGCCAATGAAAATCCGCCTAGATAATCTATTTGTTTATAAGCAAAAATATCAACAGTGTCTTTAACAATTCCTGAGGACGTCCAAATCATCTGATTTTGATTCTGAAAAAATCGTTGGAAAACTTTAGCTCCCTACTATATGTCGAAAATAAATTTAAATATCTTAACGTAATATTTTGGACTCAGACAAACTTGAAAAATGGTGAATTTTTGTAAACGAAATCAGACTGCAAAATTATTGTGCAAAACCTATCGATCCTAACGAATTTTAGCGTGTTCTTTTATCATGGCATAAAGTTTTTTTTGCTCTAATATTAAGGTCCTCAGAGAAATATAAATGGTTGAAAAAAATTGATTAAAAAACTTTTTTTTTACATGTTTTTTTAATTATTGCTATTTTGCAATAAGGGAAATGTATTTTGAGATTTCTGACCAACCCCATCTTATAGCAAATTTAATTGCGAAACTTTTTTTCTTATTAAACTTTCCTCTAAAATGAATATCTTCAAAGTTACACGAGAGAAAATTTCGTTTTTTTCGTTAATTTTTATATTTTTATTAATAAAAACAATATAGCCCAACTTTTTGAAATGACACATATCAAAATTATCGTTATTCAGCTTATTCTGAAGGCTCTCATGCAAAAATCTCAATGTTCCATTTCTCATCCACCTAAAAACAGATAAGCCCTGGTCTAACTGTCAAATGTTTTGTCATAAATAATAGAAAACTGCAGATTAAATTTATTTATGACCTATTGTGTGTCAGTAGACATTTTATCTACAAAATCTAATTTTCTTCTAAAAAAAAATATTGTAAAACTCGAAAATATACATAGTGTCTTGCAAAGTTGTGATTCACCCTCTTTTTTATCCAAAAATATTTTATCAGGAGAAGAAATGGTAAAAACTGAACATAAAATCTTTTAAAATGAATCTACATTACTTATCTTAAGAAGTTTTAAAACATCCAAAAGGTATTTATAAAAAACATATAAGACCGAAAATACAAAATAATTCTCAAAAGTTCAATTTTTATAGGAGCAGAATTTTGTAAGGCCAATTTGCTGTCACGACTCTTTGAGATAGTTTGTCAGAGTTTATCTATTTTTTTGTACTACCCATGATTCATTTTATTAGTTAATAGTGATATATTCACATTCAAACACAACCACAATCAAAACTTTAATTTCCAGTAAATGAAAGGCTTTTAAATATCTCACGTAAACATATGTTCGAAAAATAATATTTATTTCAATTAATAAAAGTGTGAGAGTAGTAAATAAAGATTAGCTGCCTATTTAAATAATGACTTTATTTATTATCTTTAATTTAGAAACTACACACTTTTATTCAGGTAAACATTTTATCGGTACATTACCCACGCAGCAAACAAGTTGTAAATACACATTTTAGTTTACAGGTACATATTAGGTGTTACGTATAATCCAGAAACTGTAATTAAAAAATACAAAGTTTAATAAAAATATTAATAAGCGTACGGTCCTTGATTGAATTAAAAAATCCAGTATATACAAAAAGCTAGGGACATGAATTCCCGTGTTGCTCTTTCTTGCGATCCTTCGATATCTCAAATATACTTCTAACGACATCTATCGCCCAATAATATATACGGGGTGTCTGCAAAATACATGTACAATGCTACAGTCGATACTGCTTCGTTTAGGTGGTAAAAGACGTAAACGTTTTTTCTTTTAAATAAATACTCAATACCAAATGATATATCAATGCTTATTGTTATATATACATATATATATATATATATATATATATATATATATATATATATATATATATATATATATAAAATATATTACGAACAATTTCAATACAAGTCTTCAAATAGATGATCTAATCTAAACATATTTAAGATCTAAATATTAAATAATTCTGCACCTTGGTAGCATAATACTGCACAAAATTAATAATATCATATTAATTTCAAAAAATAACCATAAAAAGAAAACATAATGAATGAACATAATACTAATCAATAACCTATAAAGATTTTGTCAAAGAAAAAGCTTACATTGATCAATGTTATGAAAAATATATGTTCTACAAAGCTTACTAAATTTTTTCACATTGAAGATTGTTCTTATACTAATCGGGATAATATTATAGAATTTGTTCTAAATAAAGAAACCTAGTAGAATATCTTTTTTTCTTCTAAAAAATTACCTTCAAAATGTATTTTTGTACTACGATGAGTTGTTGTAACGAGTTTTGCTACAGGCCACCCCAAACAATTATTCCATATCTAATTAAGGATCCTATTAATGTTTTATAAATATTCATTAAACGTTGCCTAGTAAAAATGTTTCTCAATATATAAAATTTATGAATTAATTTCAGAATGTGCTGATTCCATTTTAGAGTTTTATCGATTATTATACCCAAATATTTTACGAATGGTACATTTTTTATTAAGATATTTCCAGCTTCAATTTGACTAAAGTCTGGACGATTTGATGTTGTTATTAAAAATGCAATATAATGAGTCTTGTCAACGTTCAAAGTGAGCTTAGAGGAATCCAATCAGTTTATTATTTTTAGCAGATCAGTTTTTGTTGATTCCTTTACTTGATCCCAGGTTTCTCCAGAAAAAACGACCACTGTATCGTCCGCGTATGAAATTAAAGAACCATGCTCCAAGCACACGCACTATAAACAAAATCGGTCCCAATACTGTCCCTTGAGGAACCCCGATTATGATATCTAAAGGCTCACTACAGATATTATCAATTTTTAAAATTTGTTTTCTATTTTTTAAGACACTCAACACAGAACCCCTAACACCATAGACGTTTAAAACCTCCAAAAGTGAGTCATGGGGCACCGTGTCTAATGCTCTGGCAAGATCCAGAAAGAGGGCAAGACATTTTTTATCGTTATCAAGATTCACGGTTAAGTAAATTCATAAATCGCATCTGATGTACTCAATCCACTAGTAAATCCAAATTGATTTTTTTGAGAGGATGTTATTAATTTCCAAAAAATTTACCAATCTATCCTTTAAACATTTCTCAAATATCTTCGCAAAAGTATTTATTACATTAACTGGACGATAACTGCTAATAGCCGCTTTGTCTCCTGCTTTATGTGTTGGTGTAACAAGTGTCAGTTTGAAATGGCTGGGTACTTTACCTGATTTAAATATTAAATTTATTGGATAAGTCAAGGATTTCAGCAAGAGGAGGTGGAATTGTTTAACGAACTGAGAGTTTATTCTCTCTCTCTCTATTATATATATATATATATATATATATATATATATATATATATATATATATATATGGTTCTTGTATGAATTTTGAGGTTAGGTATCGATATTTAGACGTTACTCCTTGTAGGTCTTTTGGTAAAGACTGCTTTAAAGAAAAAATGATCGTTGGACAATTGCCATCTAATTTGAAATAGTGTGCGTCATCGCCTGCTATATACAACTGCTACAAAAATAACTGCAACCTAAAACAGTTCTTTTTACTTTTTAGAACAGTTTTTTGTAGTCTGTTAATATAATTTTTCTTAAAGTATAACACATAATACATTTACGTGCGTAGAAATCGGCCCATCTCACATTTATGACTTTACCTGTATTTTTTTCTAATACAATTTGAAAGGTGATTTATTATGCTTTTACAGAGGCATGAATGTATTGAATTCCTTTAATGTTAGGTTAAAAACTATAAATGGAAAGGATGAAACGAATTATCATTTACTTATTGAAAAAAAAAGATACCTTGATGATCAACTAAGATGATTACAATGTCAATATTATATCATTAATAATGGGTATGACCTCCTCTTGCTCTAATTATAGCTCGCATACAATTAGGCATAGATTTTATCATGTTCGATATGGTTTCTTTTGGAAATATGAAGCTACTCTTCTTCTGCTGCAATAATGAGCTGTGAAATCGACGTTGGGGTACGAATCCTAGCTCTGATTCTTCGTTTCAGCTCATCCCATAAATGTTCAATCAGATTAAGATTGAAATTTTACGCCGGCCACTCCATAACCCGAAAATCAACTTCTCTAATGAAGTCATTGACATTTCTAGCAGTATGCGGCCTTGCATTGTCATGCATAAAAGTAAAATTGTCACCAATATAATCGATATAAGGTAACACATGTATGGCCAGAATCTCTCCAATATACCGAACGCCTGTTAATCCTCCTCTCTCTCTCGATCATGGGCAGGCCTAGCGATTAAAACAAGGTCTATTCGTACTGGCATAGCAATTGCACCCCGGATCATTCAAGAACCACCGCCATAGCCAATCTTTTCCTCAGTTCAGCACTCTGCAAATCGCTCTCCTGGTCTCCGGTAAAAATTTTTCTTTAATCTTTTCCATAAAGCCCCCACTGATCGAATGTCCTATTCACATAATCCCATACGAGAAATGCAGACGTGCTTAACGGTGGCTGGAGTAAGTTTTGAACCAGTTGAGGGACATGCAGGGGTCAGTTTTCTTTCCTGCAGTTTTTGTCTTACTGTCCACTGACTAATATTCACTCGGACCTCCAGGAGCAATTGTTGCACTTGAACTGCACTAAGTTGGCGGTTTCTTAATGACAAGGACACAATAAAGCGGTCATTAAGTTCCGTTGTATATCGCTTTTTGTCCGTTCCGGGGCGTCGATGAAAGGATCTAGTTTCTTCATAACGTTCACAGACTTTTCGAACCGCTGCACGTGTCATATTCAGTCGTCGCTCAACAAATCGCTAGCTTTGTCCATTTTTACGTAAAATTATTACTTGCGCAGCTTTTTTCGGTGTAGTATGCATTAAAGTAACACACTTTAGCTTCAAACTATTCCAGAGACAATAATGTAAATATGTATGTATATGTATAATGTATATTCATGATAACTTCAACGTAACATACATTTCTTTTGTTTTCCGTTGTGACACTTCATAAACAATATAGCACTCTTGATAAATTTATATCCTTGTCAAAGCATATTAAATCATCTTTCAGACTCTATAATTTTGTTTTCTCAAAAAAATACATTTGAAATCAAAAGTGTGCAGTGCATCGATTTCTATGCATGTAAGTGTATAATTTATTTTTGAAACTTTCACTTCTTTAAAAAATAGGTTGATGTAAAACAGTTTTTAGACGTAGGTAAATGTAATATTTATATACTTTTTATGCATATGATTTGTTTTATCCAGGAATGTAACAAAAAATAATGTTTTCTAACTATTAAGAAAATAATGGAAAAAAATTTAATAGGCTATTTTAACAATCTAAATAAAGTTATTTCCTTTTTCAATTAGAACGAGTAAAACTCGGCTCCTATAATAAAAAAAAAATAACGTTAATTTTCTTCCTAAGTTATAAAAATCTAATGTTTCTTCCATTTAACAACCAAACATGCTGTTACTTTGATACAGAAAATTATGTAATAAAGTGTTTAACGTTATCATTCGTCTACAAAAACTTACTCAGAAACTCTTAAAAGTTTTAAAGCTTTCTTTAAAATTACTGATTTTGTGGTTCATTATTAGGTACGTCAGTTTTCTATCTTGAAGTTTATAATGTGGAAGACGAATTTTACTACCGGAAAACTTTGTGGTCGAGTGTACGATGTGGTAATCTAAACTTCAGTAGAATAACCGTAAAATTTCTTAAAGCAAATAAAAACTTAGTAAGTAATAAATCATTAAATCCTATTTTATATTGAAAATAATATATTTGTATATAAATGAACAATATACCGTATTGTAATTTCGTCATGAACATTTCCATTTACGCTACGAAGATACGGTGTGTAGTTCGAAGTGAAATAGCATATACACATAAAATAAATACTGATAATGGCCAGTGAAAACAATGAGAAGAATATGATTCCAACAATATGGAACAACAATATTAAATTCGCGTAAGTTCACCTTGGTACTAAAGTGTCGACACCAACGTAAAGGCATTTTCGTATGCTTTATCGATTTCGAGAAAGCCTTTGATAGGGTACAGCATGTAAAGCTCATAAATACACTAAAGAACACTGATGTGGCTAGGCAGGATATGCGGATTATGGGTCGTCAAAGGGTGTGTTAGTTAATGGTAAACTTACCAAAGAATGCGAAATTCAACGAGGCGTTAGACACTGCTGTTTAATTTATATTCGGACAAAGATTTTAAGGAAGCCCTACATAACAAAGTATTTGCGGTTAAAATCAACGGCGAGCTAATAAACACGATTCGTTATGCCCATGATATGGTCATCATAAGTGATAACCTTCATAGTCTATAACAGCTCTTAGTTTCTGTCAGTAGGATTGGGAAACAAATGGAAATAAACATAAATGTTACCAAAACTAAATTTATGGTTTCCGTCGTCTACCTTCGATTCATTACTAATAAATGGAAAACTCGTTGAAAGAGTCTCCCACTTCAAATACCTTGGATGTTATATTACTGAACAGCTTGACCCAGATAAAGAAGTTATATGCAGAATCGAATCAACCCGCACAACTTTTCTAAAAATAAGATCGCTTGTCTGCAGTGACAATCTAAATTTAAAACTTTGCCAAAGGATGGTTAAATGTTACATCTGGTTAGTATTGTTGTATGGAGCGGAAGTGTGGACACTAAAGGCTGCCACTATCAATCATTTGGAGGCACTTGAGATATGATTGCTTAAGCGAATGCTTCGAATACCCTGGATAGCTATGCAGACTAATATAGTAGTTTTAGATCGGGTAGATACCACTTGTAAATTGCTGACAACTGTAAATGCAGAAAACTAACATATAATGGCCATGTTCTCAAAGGGGATCGGTACAGAATTCTTCAACTGTTAATTAACGGTAAGATCGAGGATCGTAGAAGTGTTCGAAGGAAGCAGATCTCTTGGCTGAGGAACATCTGAGAGTGGACAGGAATACGCAGTGTTGAACAGCTATTTAGAATAGCAGAGAACCGTAATCAAGTCGCCATTGTAATTGTTAACGTCATGGGGACCTGACAGGGCACAGGAAGAAGAGGTTAATCTTCTCGTTTTCGAAATCCTCTATGTACAGGGTGAGTCAACGATTGGATGAAGTAGGTTTGTGCCTTTTCGGTGAAATTAACAAAGAAACTATATTTATTGTTTGATACAGTTTATTTTTACGCAGATTTTAAAAATATTTAGGACTCTACAGGGTGAGCCAAAAAACTAGGACAGCATAAAGTTGTATTTTTTTAAATGGAACACCCTATATACGAACCGTATTTTCGATTTAGCTTATAATTTTAAATCTTTTTTATTAAGGGTTTACTATAACAAAACTTTATAGTTTCTGAGATAATTAAGTTTAAAGAAAAAAAGTCACATTTTCAAGCATCAATTCAATCCTAAATAACGTTTTCAATTTTGTGACAAATATATTCAAATTTGGAATTTAGCAAGACCAAGGACAAGTTAACATAATTTTTACCTAATATTTGCAATAAAAGCTACAGGGTGTTGAACACATCGGCTCAAATTTGAACAAGTTTAAATGAATAAATACCTTTTTTTTTAAATGGTACACCCTGTATATTTTCATGTTATTTAATAGAGTAATAAAAACCCTAAAAGTTTTGTTCAATATATCCTATAACTATTTATAATAGTTTTTGAGATATTTCAGTTTTTCTTATTTTCCATACTTTTTTACAGAAATAGTCTTCAATATCATAGTAGCCATGTATAATAATAAAAAGAAACTACATAAACAAACAGAATGTGGTTAAATATGATGAAATACATTATTCGTTATATTACAATGGCAATAGTTTAATTAAACATAATATGAAAAAATTAACACAACAATAACGACAAGGCAAATACATTTTTACTTTTATACTAAATTGAAATAAAAAAATTATCTATTAAATACTGAGATTAATTATTTCTTTTTAATAAGTGTTCGAATAAACGACCCTCTTGTGCAATGCACAAATTTAGTATTTTTTGCAGATTTTCTCGGACCCTGGACAAAATTAGTGGCGTTATTGTTCTACAGGTATCCCTAATCCTGTTTCGCATATCTTCCACTGTTGTTGGTGGATTAACATACACCTTATTTTTAATATAACTCCATAGGAAGAAATCTAATGGGGTGATGTCGCAAGACCTTGGTGGCCACTCAATGAAAACCCCACGTCCAATCCATTTTTGCGGATATCGTTGGTCCAAAAACGCACGAACTTCACGATGGTAATGCGAAGGCGCACCATCGTGCTGGAACCACATACTGTCGAGCTCATCCCTATCGAGACCTTGAGGCAGTTGGGGTAGTTCTTCTTGTAGAAAGTTCAGGTAACTATGGCCATTTAGTGGTTCATTAAATAAGTGGGGTCCAATAATTCGATTATGATGAATACCACACCAAACATTTAATGACCAGTGGTTTTGATGTTGCACCTCTCTAATCCAAAATGGGTTTTCTGTGGCATAATAATGCATGTTGCGTCTATTTACGGCACCGTTACTTCTAAAAGTAGCTTCATCACTAAACATTACCTTGCATAATAAATTTGGATTTAATTGAATCTCCGCATTTATTGTACGACAAAAGTTTACACGACTTTCAAAATCCTGTCCATGCAATTCTTGGTGTAATTCCATGTGATATGGATGATACCTATATTTCTTGGTAGTACGATTAGCGGTGGATTGTGATGTTTCACATAATGCTGCTAACTGACGGCTACCAATATAAGGATTTTCCTGAACATTTAACAATACTTGTAGTTCTTTTTCTTCATTAGTTACTGGTTTGTTGACCACTTTACGTTTTGGATAATCAACAGTACCAGAAGAATCAAATATTTGCATTAAGTTTTGAAAAGTATGGGTATTAGGCTGGTGTCGATCAGGATACTTCATTTTGTAAATTCTTTGAGCAAGAAGGCAATTTTTTTGAGCTTCTCCTATTGTATAAATCCTATTTATTAACTCATTCTTTGGAAAATTCATTTTACAATATAAGATTAATGCAAAAAAAACCAAACTACACTACATAAAAACCAAAAGAAGCGATTGCGGTTATAAATTTGACACACAGAAAAATGTTCTTTTTCATTGTTTTTGCCATGGCTACTATGATAATGAAGACTATTTCTGTAAAAAAGTATGGAAAATAAGAAAAACTGAAATATCTCAAAAACTATTATAAATAGGTATAGGATATATTGAACAAAACTTTTAGGGTTTTTATTACTCTATTAAATAACATGAAAATATACAGGGTGTACCGTTTAAAAAAAAAGATATTTATTTATTTAAACTTGTTCAAATTTGAGTCGATGTGTTCAACACCCTGTAGCTTTTATTGCAAATATTAGGTAAAAATTATGTTAACTTGTCCTTGGCCTTGCTAAATTCCAAATTTGAATATATTTGTTACAAAATTGAAAACGTTATTTAGGATTGAATTGATGCTTGAAAATGTGACTTTTTTTCTTTAAACTTAATTTTCTCAGAAACCATAAAGTTTTGTTATAGTAAACCCTTAATAAAAAAGATTTAAAATTATAAGCTAAATCGAAAATACGATTCGTATATAGGGTGTTCTATTTAAAAAAATACAACTTTATGCTGTCCTAGTTTTTTGGCTCACCCTGTAGAGTCCTAAATATTTTTAAAATCTGCGTAAAAATAAACTGTATCAAACAATAAATATAGTTTCTTTGTTAATTTCACCGAAAAGGCACAAACCTACTTCATCCAATCGTTGACTCACCCTGTACAGATGCTAATTACTTTCATTTAATTGGTTATTTTGAATGACCTTGCATGGATATACTTATATATATTATTTATCCCTAAAAATATATTATCTCAAAATTCTTATAAAATTTTATGTGCTCCTAATATACGATAGATAATAAATTATGAAGAAAAGGCCGTCTTTGTATTTAAAGCATTATTTAAACATAATAAACATCACCATAACCTAACATTTTCTTTACAAAATCTTTGTCATCAAAACAATTTAAAATGGCATAAAGTTCGCTTTCTGTATTGGCTACAGATATATTAAAGACGCTTTTCCGTTTCGCAGTTGAGCACTAAAGACCTTGAAGAAGAGGAGGTAGACTTATAGGGATTTATATACATTTGTCGTTTAGTTTTTGGATCCAAGATTGTTCAACATACTTGGTATTTATTTTATATGTATATGTAAAATAGAATAACGTCCTATTCCATTCTGTTAGTTTATGCGTTCTTCCAGATAAATAGGGCGACCGCCGCACACATTCAAACACGCAAACATGAGGTGATAATAGCACCATCCGTGGTATACTTCGTTCTATTCCTTGCCGCTTTAGTTTAATACGTATTGGGTATACCGTGCGATGCTCTGATGATAGGATATTCCTCTCATTATTTAATATTATTTTCTATCTTTTATTGTTAACATTTCCTTTGTTAGGCTGAGAGTTTGTTGAATAACCAACAGGAGAAATGTAGAATTTTATTATATGAATTTTACAAATTGTTTTTCAAATAACTTAATAATCATTAAGTTAGATACCATAATTACCTTAATTCAACAAATGTTTTTAAAATATCATAAAACTATCAGAAATTACATCATTTTAAGCTACCTCAATAATCCCGGCATTAAATTGTAAGGATAAAATTTTACTTAATTTTTCATTTTTGTTGATTATCTAATTCTTAAGGTATTTTCTGGTAAATGAGATATCGAAAATTTATAAAGTTTATAATATAAACTATTAAAATATTACGATGACGAAATGTGATTTGCACAAACAGATTAAAAATAGTTTATTTGTAATTGTTTTCTTACCATAATTTGTACATATTAGTAGTTATTTATTTCATTTACAAATAATTTGGTACCTACTTCAAAAAGTTCAATTTCACATAAAAATTTATTGTCATTTTTCACTTTTTAGCCCACTTTTAGAAGTCGGTTCTATTTTTTTTTGTAAAAATTTTATTTTTTTATTTTTAGTTTTAGAATTCATTATGATATCCATAGATTATTTGAACTAAGTACTAATCGAGATTAATGTACCTTGCAATGACTCCAAGGTGGCAAAAAAGTACCCATTTTATCCAAAGTTGTAAATCAACCTAAAATGAACCACTAAAAATGATTTGGTTCTTAGAGTTTTCCAAATACCAGTAAAATTGTGTCAAGCAAATATTTAGTCTGTCATAGTAAATCCACTACCTTAAATTTCAAATTAATTTTAGATTGGTAATATAGGCCCCAAAACCTTCCAATATCGATATTTAAAGAATCTGAAATGTAAATTTCTTAGCTCGATATATTTTATACTGCATATTGAGTTTGTATTCGCCTCAAGAACCCCACAATATCATTTTTTAATATGTAAGGAACCTGAGATGTAAATTTCTTAGCTAGATATATTTTATACTTCATATTGAGTTTGTATACGCCTCAAGAACCCCACAATATCAATTTTAGATAAGATCGGAATATGTAAAATTTTCTGTCCCTCATATTGTATCTTATCAACCTACTAGTTATAAAAAATTAACTTCATATTCGTAATACACGACCCCGAAAACCCTCTAATATCAAATCTGAAAAAATGCGATTAAGGTAAAATTTTCAACCCACCATATTGCATTCGGTATATTGAATTTCAAAAAAATTATTCTAAGTCTTAATCAAATCTAAATCTAAACCCTTCAAAGCCCCCTAGTACCAATTTTGGATGAAATCCGGAAATTTAAAATTTCAAGACATATATTCGCCATTTACCTCCTCAAAAACAATTCAGTCCCACCTTTGAACAAAATCGAAAAATGTAAAATTTTTGGTCTGCTATCTTGGATTTGCCATATTGAATCCTGAAAAAATACTTTAACTTCATAATTTACATCCTCAAGAATCCCCTATATCAGTTTGGGAGAAAATCGAAAAATGTAAACATTTTAGGACACCATATTGAATCTGTCAGATTGAGTTTTTCAAAAAATATTTTAAATGCATAATTAACACTAACCAAAATACCCCAATACTGATTTTAGATAAAATCGGACAAAATTGATTTTTTCGTCCGCCATATTAGATCCGCCATATTGAATTTTAAAAAAATAATTTTAGATTAGTTATGTACGACCCTGAAAACGCCCTCGTACCAATTTTGGAGAGAATCGGACAAAGTTGACTTTTTTGTCCGCCATATTGGATCCGCCATATTGAATTTTTTAAAAATATTTTGGATCCATTATGTGCGACCCCGAAAACTTCCTCACAAAAATTTTGGAGAAAATCAGACAAAATCAAATTTTTTTATCCGCCATTTTGAATTTTTTAAAAATAATTTCAGATTCGTTGTTACGACCCCAAAAATTTCCCCATACCAATTTTGTAGACAATCAAACAAAATTAATTTTTTTGGCCGCTATATTTTCAGCGCCATCTTGGATATTACTGTACCAATTTCGTCCAAAAAAATATGGGACTACTGTAGCAACTTCCTGAACATAACCTAAAAAATTTCATTCAAATCGGTGCCGCCATTCCGGAGTAATCGGTGAACATACATAAAGAAACATACACACTCGACGAATTGAGAACTTCCTTCTTTTAGAAGTCTGTTAATAAAAGAAAACTATACCATATTACCATAAATTAACTATTTCAAAAATTATTTGCTATAGTTTCTCTCTGTTAAGGGTATAATATAATTTGAATAGTATGCTGACGCTAATATCTCTTAAACTAAATTCTCAATATTGAAGATTATAAATATGTTGATACATCACTGTTCCAATCGAAGTAACAAACGATTTTTTCTTGAATTTATTTACACTGCAAAACTCCAATTGTATTTACTAAATGGATTTCCACGCTTTAACTCTTGATTTTTTAATTTTCAGGTAACGTTGAAACTACATCAAAGCTCTTATCCCTTAATGCATACACCGATATTTTTAATTCAAAAGGAGAAACGCCGCTGCATCTCGCCTGCCTTCACAACCACATCTCTGTCGTAAAACTCTTGCTGAAAAACAAAGCAAAAATAAACGCCAAAGACTATTGTGGAGAAACCCCAATTTCCCAGTCTGTTCGAAACCGGAACGCACATTTAATGAAGCTTTTAATAGCTGAAGGGGCAGATATTAATATCAAGAATAAGATAAATGAGACGCTGCTGCACATTGCTGCGGAAACTGGAGATGAAGAATTGGTTGAATTTTTTATCGGTCAAGGATTAAATCCTAATGCGGAAACGAGTAGTCATATAACACCTTTGGAACTTGCTATTAAAAGTGGTTCAGAGACAGCGATTGAATCTTTACTAAAATCGGGTTCCGATTATTCAATAAGTGACTTAACAAATTTTAATTTATTACATTTAGCAGCCAAGCTTCAACGGCTTGAAATTTGTAAACGGTTACTTTCGTTTAACGTTGACGTGAATACTGCAGACGTTAATGGTTTTACCGCCCTACACTTAGCTGCAGAGTGTAACAATTCCGATTTAATTGTGCTTTTATTAAAAAACAATGCAAATATTGATCAGCCAGACTGTGATGATTACACACCGCTTCACGTTGCCGCCAGTAACAAAAGCAACTATGAAGTTGTAGAAATATTGTTAAAATATAATGCTAAAACCGAAGTTCTTACCTTTAATGGAGACTTGCCCCTTCATAGAGCTGCTGCAAGTGGAAATGAGAAAGGAGTCATGTTGCTTTATCATAAAGATCATGTGCAATGGAAAAATAAGAGCGGATATACACCACGTATGTTAGCGGAGGAAAATGGACGAATCTCTATTATGTATCTTTTAGAAACTTTAGAAAAGGGTGATAAAACAAATAATAATCGTGGTATTAAAAAAAGAGTGTCTTTTACTGGAATTCCAGTTTTTAAAGAAAGAAGGCATACAGTTTATAGTAATAAAGTTTCATAGTTTCTTTCATTATTTTATTCGACAATACTTATCAAACTGTGATTTTATAGTTTTTAATCTGTTATTCTATGTCCTCGTTGTTATTTTTTACTCTTTTCTTTTTAATATATTTTATTTTTATTAGCGCTGTTTAATATTCTTCCTATTAACAATACAAGAGAAAGTTAAGAAAGAAAAATATCACCGTATTTAAAAGATTGAAAGTTTTACTTGAGAAGAATACATCAAAAACTTATGCTAAAAGAAAATTGTTTACCTAAAATTAACTCAAGAATTCCAGTTATTACTATTATCATAATCTGTTATAAAAGAATATAACACGGGGATATAAAGTTACTTGATGCCTACTAAAAATTTTTGTAACTGCTATAAAGTTTCTATTGGCAATAACAAAACCTCTTAATTAAAATTATTAAGAAACTTAAGTTAATTGCGAAACCAATAATACTGTTTTTATGTGGTCAATCAAATTAGACTAAAATTTTAATACTAATCATAACATTTATAAAGAAAAAAATTTAAAAGCAGTTAACAGGTAGCAGAATATTTGAAAATTAAAATTTCAGTAAAAAATCAATATGTCACTGCCTTGTTTAATCAGTTGCCTATATTTATTCTTGTTTTAGGCGGTTAAAGAAAAGAATATGTACAAACAATTTATTTCCTGCAAAAATAACTCTGGTTCCTACTTCATAAGCGTTTCGACCACATAGTGGTCCCGTCAGTGGAACTGTATCGAACAAAGAGCAACATTCGCAGGGAAATATAAATTCCATGTTATGTCGGCAGGGTATTAAACCTGCAGACTTTTCGATCCAAGACTCAAAAATATCGCCAGTCGACATCGAAAAGACTGTAGGGTTAATATCCTGCCGACATGTCTTGGAATTTATCTTTTATGTGGACAGTTGTTTCCTACGAATATTGCTCTTGGTTCGATACAGCTCCACTGACTAGATCATTAGATAGTCGAAACGTATGTGAGGAGAGTTGTATTTGCAAAAAATAAACTATTTATAAATACTCTTTCCTTTCACCGCCTGAAAGGAGAATAAATATAGGCAAGTTTTTAGACATGGCAGTAAGAGATTTATTTATTTCTTGCCGAAATTTGAATTTTTAAATTTCGTACTATTCGGTATAGATGTTCAGCTAACGATATCAAAATATCTGTCGGTTTAATATGCGGCTAACATATATTGGAATTTATATTTTATATGGATGGATTATAGTTGTTTCCTGCAAATGTTGCTCTTGGTTCGATGCAGTTTCACTAACGAAACACATACAGAGAGAACTAGAGTTGTATTTGCAGGAAATAAACTGCATATATTATTTTATTTAACTGCCTGAAAGGAAAATAAATATAGCTAAAAGCACAAGAATCTTACAAAGTAAATCACCAATAAACGATCTGGAAATATTCATCTACATAACCAAAACAGTAATAGAAACACAAAGAAATTTCTGTATAAGAAAAAAGTAAAGATCAGTGCACATACAAAATTCGAAAAGCGAAAAAACTCTTAGGTGACCAATATACTTTACAAGAGAAAATCGTATCTATCAACAACGAAGTGTCAAGCCATCATGAGAGATGTAAAAGATTAAAATAATTAAAAACTATATAAACCGTTAAGGAAAATAAAGGCATAAAGGTATCCTCTCAAAAATAGGCCAAACTTTGTAGACCATTTCCATTAATCCCTGTAGTACATTTTTACAGAATTTCCTGAAATTTACAACATATGGCAAAAAAAGCTTAAATTTACATCATTATTGTTTTTTTCTCCATTAAATTTCTTACAAAAATGGTGTTTTATGATAGAAATACAATAGGAATTTTAAACTGACCATGCAATCATATTTTATTTGAAAAAAAAAGACATTACCGTATATTTACGTCAAATACTGCATTACTGCTGTAAATATACTTTGTTAAATAAACTCCTAAATTGCAACAACATTGTCGTTATGCAACTATGAAGTTACCATACAGCTAGAATCATGTTCCCCACGTTTATTGATGTAGTTTTACAATATCTGTCTTTAGAGATTACTAAAAGAACAGAAATAAATGGAAAAGAGTAACTACACAAGGTAAAAAATAAAACCAAGGGGACGTCATCAAACGGCGTTTGATGACGTTTCTAAAAATAGTAGTAGTTTTATAGTTGAAAGACATTCCTAATATAACATCATATAAAATCCAAAATGCCTTTTAGAAGATGAGAAATTACAGGGCGTCAAAGGAAGAGAAAGCTGTTCAATCTATGTACACATAAACAAAACATCAGCTCAAATTCATAACAACACTCTTGCACAAGATGGGATAAGAAATAAACCTAGAATATGACTGACCCATCAACCTCTTTAACCACTGGTATTAAATATTCACCAACATACTAGAACAGAAATTAGACCTGTAGAACATGATAAAAATAACAAGGCTGGAGAAGTGCGAAATGCTAGGAGTCAGTATCGATGGAGAAAAACTATACCATCTCTCCCATGTACACATATTTAAAGACGCTAATGAACTGAGGGAGGAAACATGGAAAGTGACTTTAATATTTAACCACATTAAAATCAAAAGAGGACTAACTTAGTATTCGTACCTAATAAGCAAATAATAATTTTGCTATAAGGAAATCGAAACTGTCGAGAAGTACATTCATCGGGAATAGGAAATAAAAATAAATATAGATAACCAAACATGTGAGCTAACAACAGGGATAGACCTCGGATGGGCAATATATGGAAAGTTAAGAGACATTTTCAAAACTAACATTCTAATCTCGCTAAAGGGACAAAGTTTTAATGAATGTGTCCTAGTTTTGATCTACTGTAAAAAAATGCTGAAGCTCACTACGACATCCACAAAGAAACTACAAGTGGCGCAACAACAAATAGAAAGGTCTTTACTGGAGCTAACTTTTTGTGAGATGAACTGATACGCAAAAAAAACAAGCATAGATGATGTCATAATATATACTTTAAAGTTCGAGTGTAACTAGACAGGACACATGGCGAGATTTAATGAAGGTAGATCGAAAAAGAAAATCATTAAATGGTAACGGAGAATTGACAAGCATACCCGAAGAAGACCAACTCGCTCGACGGATGATCTTTAAAGAATATTGATAAATAATAATCCTCTTAGACTTTATCTCTCTACTATTTCCTATCGAAGTTCAGGAATATTATGATAATGTGGTAAAACGTTTACTTGAAGTTTATTTTTAGAATTTAGAGATTTGTACTGCTGTAAGTTTAAACACTTGAAATGCTTATCAAATACTGCGTGAACCTCTTTTCATTATATCAGACCCTTGTAACGGCAGTCGTAGTTATTAATAAAATTATTAATAAATTTTATTTATATAAAATATGTCGAAAAAACATACGCAACATAAATGGCTTTTTTATACTAATATATGTATTTTTTATGATGGCTTGTTTTGCTTAATACGACAAAGCATATAAAAAGGCATTTTTTTAAACGGGAAACAAATAATCAATGTCAGACTAAAAGATACACCTGCAATATGGACATATAAAATAAAGAAATCAATAAAGGAGACGCAGTTAAACCGAGTACCAGAACAACATAATACCTGAATTAGTGAAATATGAAGGAGAAAATCTAGAAGAAAAGCTTTAAATATTGCCTAATAAATGCTTCGAAGAAGGAAAAATACCATAAGAATGCGATTCTAATATTACTGCACAAGAGGGGAGACAAATCAGAACTAAAAAATTGGTCTTCTATTTCAAATATACCAATTGTTCATATGGCGTGATACAGAACAAGCAGGCTTCAGAAAATCTAACTGAACACTCCATTATACTCAGATACCTCGTAACATTACAGAGAAAAGACTGGGATATAATAAATATCTATAGAACTTGTTAAAAATATTTACAATAAAGCAACGAGCACCATAAAATAACACACGGATTCAAAATAGATTAAACTGAAAAGGGGCATATGACATAGAGACTCTACATCGCTGAAGCTGTTTACCCTAGTTTGGAAGACGTCTCTATGAAATTGTAATAGAGAAGGCATGGAATTTATATAAAAGGTCAGAGATTACAGAAGATGTAATAATTATAAGTGAAGATCTGATAGAACTGGAAACAACGATAAAAGAACTGAAATTAAAATAAAAAAAGTGGAGCTCACAATGAGTAGAAATAAAACATAATGAAAAAAATCCAGCCATAACTGATCAATATGCTTAACTAAAATATCAATGAATGAAGTGGGGAAATACACATACCTGGGTTAAAGGATAAAAATAATTAAAGAAATGCAAACAGCGGACCTAAAACAGAGAATAAAAATGACCTGGACAGTGTTAGGTAGATTTGAAAATACAGAACAAAGGAAGAACAAAAGGTTTAAAACCTAAATAAAGGTAAAAATGTTGAAACTAGGTATAATCGATGTCCTGATATATGGTGTTGTTCGAGTATAATCAAGATTTCAAGACAATTTACATAATACTGTAATATTTAGTTTCGAAGATTAGCGAATTAAAATATATTGGTACTCGTGTATGCATTTCGGAAGCTAACCAAACGTAAATACCATAAAGAAGAGGAAAAACAAGATAACCGAAAACTATAACAAAAAAATCAGAACATTGTTAAGAAAAGCATTGCATCTGGGTAGACTTGGGGTCTGTACACTGCGACCTGATAGATATATTGTGCCCATCTATTGCTGCCAAGTCGTAAGTATTACCTTATCGACTAGAGCAGGTTTTCCAATCCTGTTTCCCCCAGAAACCTGTCTTTAGTTTTTTCAGAATTACGCTGCTGCTGATTCCACAGAAAAGCTCTGGCCCCAGAAATGGTATCTCAGCCCCTTTCCTCGCGAGCCTATCTACTATTTCATTCCCCTCTACCCCGGTGTGTCCCGGTACCCACATGAGGGTGACTTTATTATTCTTACTCAAATTATTTAATTCCTATAGGCATTCCCAAACCATCATAAAGCTGATAGACTCAGCGCATTGATAGCTGTTTGACTATCCGACATAATAATAATCTCTTGACCGTGATAGTTTTTTTCCTTGTTGACAAGAAAACTATGTACGATAATAAAACATATGCAGAAAAAATACATTTATTTTGCTCTTTTTCTTCAGATATCATACCTGATCGGGGGTTGGTGATGGATGAGGGTTCCGCTATACAAAAAAATTGTGTTCTATGTAGTGGTTCGTTGCTTTGTGTATGTGTTGAGTAAGAAATCTTGTTGCTATTCGCAACAGAAGTCAGCCCTCTGGGCACTCACTAAGAACACCTTGAACAAGCTTGAAAACTACCCACCCAAGGCCACATGTAATGAGCCATATTAAATATTTGGTTAATAGAGACAATGCACAAGGATGAAAGATGTAAAGCAAATAGTATTGAGAGAAAAATGAAGTTGAGCGGGTCACATCGCGTGGATGAATAGTTTAAGGTGGATAAGAAAACAACCGAATGGAAACCATAAGGACCTAGGAGACCTGACGACATCAGAAAGACCGGAAGGCAGTAGCGAAAAACAGAGGAAAATGAGAAGGATGCATGTGTATACACATGGATATGAAATGCTGAATAGAGATGGAAATAATCTTTTTTAAAGTATATTAAATGGCTTTAGAGCTCTAGGTTCTTTTGAACGAGTTACACACTGCATTGTAATATCTATCCTTGTCACATCCATCTGTAAAACACTGAACGTGTATTTTACAAATTTTTTCGTGCTAGCTTGTTTGCCTACGTGTAATGCCGAACGCTGGAGATTGAACGTACGCTTCGTATTAGGCGAATGTAAGTTAATTGATCTAACGTTATTGTATTCGTAAAATACATAGATGTACTAGTCAAAATAATAATAATGTTAATATAATAATTTAGTTTAGCTGTTCTTAGTTTGTAAATCTCTCACTTAAGGTTAAGAACAGAAGGCATATAGACACTTTTACTGTCTCATATGCCCAACTGACCTTCGGCTTTTTCCTTAAAAATTATCATTTGTTTCTTTTAATATTATTGTTATTATTTTTTTAGGGGATATAAAGACCGAATTTATTTATTCATTTATTTGCAGAAAAAATATAATAATATCAATAAAGTTAATGTGGTTATTTATTGTAGGTATATAACATAATATTATTCGTCTGGATCCGATTCGCTACTGTCTTCGTCAAGATTAATTATATTGTGATTAATTTTATCTATATGTTTTTCTCTCTTCCATCATTCTGAAATAAACTGGCCCGTCTTCCGTATGCAGTTTTGCCATATCTCTGGGGTGACCTTTCTTTTACGGCATCATCACTGTAACCATTTTCCCCAATGTATTATCGACAACATATTCCTGAAGACTTTGCATGCATCGTTTGGAAGATCAACATATATTTTTTAAGCCAACTAATTATGTCCGCCTTTTTCCATGCTGTTGTGGGTGATATATTAATAATTTCCGAATGATAAGAAGCACTGTCGAGAACAATTACCAAGGGTAACAGTTTGTATTTAAGCCATTTGGTATACATTTCTGTGTTACTTGAAAAATTAGTTCTCCTCCATGTACAAAGCCATCCACCAGCATGTACTACTATGTGTCTTTTTCGTTCACTAGCACTATCTTCGTGTTTCATTGACTTTCTGTTGTCATCTTGTCAAATCCTTTTTTTACTACCTCTGGAGAATATCTACGTCTCATCCAAATATATAAAGGAAAGTCCTTTAGCATTGAATTTAAAATATTGTTTGAAAAAGACCAGTCTCTTGTGCACAACACCACTTCTTTCACATAAAGCCTTTTTGTTATTTTCTTTTTTATATTTGAATCCAATTCCCTCCAATGTCTTGTGAAGACTTGTTTGTCCTATGGCGGCAATTTCTTTACGTTTTAGTTCAATATTATCCAAGTTCACGGGTTGTCTGCATCCTCTCATGTCGTATATTATATTATAAATGCCCGATTTGGCTCCTTCCAATAAATATAAAGATTTTGGGTGCTGTCTTGGTTCATTTTCTTTTCCTCAATTTAATCCATCGGTTGAGTTCTATTATCTTCTTTCGCTTACTCCAGTAGGTTCAGTTACACGCTAGTAAACTTGTAGTACAAACCTAAGGGGTCCACTATTGTTTTTCTCTCGGGTAAAATCTCAAAAATATTTAAGCTATTTTCATCCATACCTATGTGACGTTAAGGCATACTGAACCCATTTAGAAACCAGATAGGTAGATCCGCACGTAATGACTGTTGTGAATAAAATTAGGGTAAATAACTATTGCCCCACTTTATTAATCAGGTAAAGGGTGTCTCGGCCCCCAATCATTTTATTGTTCAGAGTCGTAAACTCTGTCAATGAACTAGATAAAAATATTTATAGACTCATTAAGAAGTTTAAGACTTAGATTTGATCTAGTTGTCATGAAAGTTACATCTTCTAGTTGGTAATTTTTGTTTTGTTTATGATATTCTTATAATTATTACTAAACGTGTGAAATAAATGATTATATACTAAAATTAAAGACAAAAATCCAGAGACAAAGCCTTGAAATCGGTAAAAGGAATTGTTATCTCCTGAAAATAAACAAAATTTTCCATTTTCGAAGGTGCGGTAATAAATACAAATGATTTTTTATTCTTGTATTTTTAAAGTTTAAAACATGTTTGACTCTCTTTTTTACTTTCAATTTAAACCATCAAGTATTAACTTATACCTTAAAAAGCATTTGTGTATGTAAAGAATTTTTACATTTGTTAACTTCAGCTAACATTGGTTGACTAAATAAGAACTATTTAAAATAAACAACTCCATATATACATTCCCTTTTGTCTTGCAATGCGAATCTTATAGAACTCTAAACTATCTATTTTATGTAAATACGAAAAGAAAAGCAATTTTATTTCTCAAAGATAAAAATTTACACCTCAAAATAGTAAATGGGAAGAGACCCAAAGAACGGTCCTTTTAGATTTTATCCCTCGACTATTTCCTGTCGAAGTTTAGGAAAATGTATGATAATCTGGTAAAACCTTTGCTTGGGGGTCTATTTTTAGAATGCATAAATTTGTATTGCTGTAAGTTTGGATATTTGAAATGCTTATCAAATACTTAAGTTTCATCTTTCGGTACATCCCACCTTTGTTATGCCAGTTCTAGTTATCAATAAAATTATTAACATTGTTTATATGTGCAACAGATGATAAAGACACACATAAACAAATATAATTTATTTTATGGTGCGGAGTTCTAAGGAAAAATCGTATTTATTTCCGGAAAAATGAGATTGCCTAAAAAGTTTATCCGATATTGAAATAAATATCATTTTGACCCAAAAGGGTTTATATGTTTTGTTGAAAAGGCTGTTTTGACATATATAGCAATGCAAATACTATTACGTAGTGTTTTGCGTCAAATATATTGAAATTCTTATTTATAGAGGAAAGTATATTGTTTCTTTTTTGACAAAAAAAAGAAAATAATTTCACGAATTAAGAATTCTTAATGGTAATCGTATTAAGCCATACATTTTCGTGTGATTTAGTAAAATCTAATAAATTTAACCCCGTGAGGGGTTGGTGATCCCCCATCGGGCGCCTCCCCAGGTGGCGGATAGGGGAATGCCTCCTAGATATGGGTGGTACCGAGGAAATACTCGGGGCGGACCAAAATCACCATAACGGCAACATCGGTACTCAGATTGGGCGGTTGCAAACGGCGTCTGACTCAGAATGAGAGGCCGAACTATAAAGCTAAACTTGACATGAAGGAAAGCAACGGGATACCACCTTCATTACTTTTTCCAAGACAATCACATGATGAATGCATTCACTACAAAATTATCCGGAGGTTTAAATAGTTCCTCACTCGGATCTCCGGGAGGAAGGGTTATGAATATTTCAAATCAAAAGATAAACCTAAGAAAACAACTGAGAATCGGGATATGGAATACACGAAGCTTGTTTGAAGCTGGAAAGCTAGCAAATCTAATCCGTGAAATGGCTAAGGCTAGACATCATAGGCGTCACCGAAACTTGGTGGCCCGGCACGGGAAAATGCAGTGTAGATAATGGTACATTCTTCTACTCAGGAAACGAAGATCCAAGCCATAGAAAGGGAGTAGGAATCGTGGTGGCAAAGAAACTTTTAAGTTCTGTTACAGACTTTGTCCCCTATTCCGACCGCATGTCCTTATTGAGGCTGAGTGCCAAACCCAACAACCTCAACATCAGACCGAGACGTAGAACAGTTTTATGATGAGATCAGAGTGTTGCTTAGGGTAACTAAAAAACACGAACTCAATATAATTATGGGTGATTTTAATGCCAAAATCGGAAACGGCAGCTTTGAGAATATAGTTGGGCATATGGACTGGGTGTGAGGAATGAAAGAGGTGATCGGCTTCTAGAATTTTGCCAAGAACAAGAACTAAAAATCACAAATACATGGTTTAAACTTCATCCTCGCCGTCTTTATACCTGGAAATCCCTAGCAGACTCAACACAGAGTATTGTGCGAAATCAAATAGATTTCATTATTATAAACAAAAGATTTGGTTCAACTGTAAAAATAACTTGCACATACCCTGGAGCAGACGTACCCTCTGACACTGTTCTGCTGATGGCCGTTGTAAAGATTGCACTATCAAGCATAAAAAAGCCAACAACACAAGTAAGGCTGGCACTGGATAAGTTGAAGGATTCTGGGATAAGGACGGAAGTCAGTAATGAAATAAAGACTGGACTTCAAACGATAACATCAAACATTGGAGTAGAACTAACCCAGTCTTGGGCGAAGATAACAGATACCGTAATGAATACTCTACAGACAAGACTGGGATACAAATCAAGAAACAAAAAGCAGAAATGGATAACCGATGAAATTCTGCTATTAATGGACGAACGACGGAGACACAAGAACGACGCAGACCAAAACATCTATAGAAACATCCATAAATTAATAGAAACAAAAATAAGAATAGCGAAGAATGACTGGCTTAGACATGAATGCACTGAAATCGAACAACTGCAAAATAGACATGATCATTTAAATTTGCACAAAAAGCTGAAAGAAACTGCTGGATTATATAGAGGATGGAAACATGTTTAATAGTAGACCAGAACAACAAGATAGTCCTCGAAAGCAAAGAAAAAATTGACATCTGGGAGGAATACATCGGAGAACTTTTCCAAGACAACAGACCACCAAGAGAGACTGACTTAAGGGATAGGTAGACTGGCCCACCAATTACAAAACAAGAGATCGAAAAAGCTATCCATAACTTAAAATACAACAAAGTAGCTGGATCAGACAAAATCCCGTCAGAAATACTAACTCCTAGATGAAAGACGTGCTGCGGCATTGCATAAAGTTTTAAACATCATCTACAATACAGGTCTCTACCCCAAATAATGGCTATGTTCTACTTTTATCCCGTTACCAAAGAAACCCAGTGCAAAAAGATGCGAGGTTTATGAAACGCTACATATGGTCATTGCTTCTTTATGGCGTGGAGGGTTGGACCCTAAAAACGAGTAATATCAATAAACTGGAAGCCTTCGAGATGTGGCTGTATCGCAGAATTCTTAAAATCTCATGGACGGAGAAGAGGACCAATGAGGAAGTTCTGGGGCGTGTAGGAAGAGAGCGTGAACTATTCGAAGAGGTCAAGAAAAGAAAAACGGCCTATCTGGGACATATCATGCGAAACGAAAAATATGGGTTCTTACAGTTGATGATTGAGGGCAAAATTGAGGGCAGAAGGGGAATGGGGAGGAAGAAAATGTCTTGGCTTTGGAACATAAGACAATGGACCGAGTTACGTGATGTACAAACACTGATCCACACCGCCCGAAATAGAGAAGCAATGTGATCGCAAACATCCATTAATGGATATGCATCCAAAGAAGAAGAATAAATTTAATATTAATACGTATAATTAAAATTATGCAAAAATTAAAATAAGAAAATGGCATCTATTTATGGAATAGATACTCAAATATGGAACAGTAGAATAAACCACGACGTTCATACAAATATAGTTCACATCGGGAAGTTTGATAAAAAAATAAGAAAGTTTTAATCTACTTTCAAAAATTACAAATCCATTGACGTTTGACCCACATTCTTTCTGGAATATCTTCAGAAAAAGTCCCATTACGGCATAAGATTCACTGTCTGTATCAAACTGGACTTCATCTCCATTCTCCAAATCTGTATAATCATTAATAATCATAATTTTCTTTTTGATTTTTTAATTCTGTCTGTTGGTAAATTTCTTTTCTTGTTTAATTTTCTTTTTACTTTTTTGTATCATTACTATGCCATCCGCATATATGAGATGAGTAGTGGGAATAGGGGGCTCCTAGTTGACCCCCCCACCACTTTTTTGATTGGTCAGCCAAGAATGACCTTGTTTCTGATTGGCTGCCCAAGTTCGCCCCCTATTCCGATTGGTTTCATAAACTCCGCCTCTTTTTGCTCCACCTCCTACCTCCTTCCTAACCACCACAGTAGTTGGAGGGGAGCTGGTAGCAGTTGGAGGGGAGCTGGTATTTTAAACGATCGAATCTGAGCGAACTTCAGTCATTCGTGCGCGATGTCAAATAGCGACCAACAACAACAACAACAGCAACTCATTGAACGTGTAGGCCAAGTAATAATTTCCTACCAAAAACACGGAAAAAATCTTACCGATTTTGAAGATCAAGACTTGGCCTTCTTTCCCATCAACTACTTGAAAACATTCGTCGATTCACTTAGTTTACAACAAATTTGGAACAGGTTGCCGGAAAATTATAGAAGTGACGAAGAATTGCAGCTAAATTTGCCGTGTTTTAAACACTATCCACTATATCAACACCACATAGACGGCCCGCCATTATCAATTAAAAAGTGTTGTAAAATTAAAAAATAGTGTGAACAAGTGAATCGAGTTTCATCGGACAGTCTTCGAAATGGATCAGACACATGTATATTTAGATTCTGCTTGTGATGAAACGATCCAGTCAATGTACAAAGATGAAACAACTCATTTTAACTTGGCTGGAAGAGGAAAGTTTCACGCAAGACAGGATTCTCTGATCACTATTGATCGAAATAATTTCGAAGACGACGATGAAGATGAAGAAGATGATGGGATAGAGGATAATGGCGTTCCAAACGGGTGTGGAGAAGAGGGGCTCGTGAAAGTGGCAAAAATAAATGCAAGTGATACATTGACACCAAATTACCTTACGCGAGAAGTGTGCGTTTTTCAATCTTATGTCGTAATTATTTCATCTTCTGGCGGTGCATATAATTTATGTTGTGAATGTTACTATATACATGCTTTAAATTGCCCAAATGGGAAAAATAATTTTGTTAATAGCCACTATAAACGATCCTTTATATGTTGCGAAAAAGATCTGCAATGCAACACGTGTGAAAACGATTTATTCATAACAACTCCTTCACAAGCATGTATAATATGTAACAAACCAGAACTAAAGAATATGCAAAACCATCTAATCGAAAAATCAAATTTTAAATAAATTTATTTCACTTGCACTTATTCATGCACTATGGCGTTTTTAATATTAAGTTTAAGTTTAAAATATTTTATAAGAATTTAGATTTTGTTCTGCTAAGTTAAATAAATATAAGAAACTATGTAAATAAATATAAGGGAATGATGTGAATAAATAAGAATTTGTATTTATTCCCATTGAAAGAAATTATAATTTTGTTCTTTCAGTGTAGAATAATTCTTTTCAAATAATATGCACAACAACCCTACCGATAAATCAAATTTAAATAAATGAATTTGATACTCCACTTGAATTTATTCATGCACCCTAGTAGTTTTTGAATATTAAGTTTCAAATGTCAACTAATTTAAATAAGATTTCATATAAAATATAAGTTGTAAGATATAAGTTATAAGATATATATTAAGTTTAAGTTAAATAAATATAAGGGTGCCATCTAAATAAATAGAAATTTGTTTATATTAAGATTTGAAGAACTAATGATTTTGTTCTTTCAGTGTAGAATAATTTTTTCTACATAATATGCACAATCAATCCTATCGATAAATTGAATTTTAAATAAATGAATTTGATACTGCACTTGAATTTATTCATTCACCCTAGTATTTTTTAATATTAAGTTTAAAATGTCAACTAAGACATTTAAATAAGATTTTATATATAAGATAAAGAACAATTAGGTTTAATTCCCTGACAACAGACTATGATTGATTCTTCCATGTTAAAAAAAAAACCTAGTTTTCATTACTATGCTTGTAAAAAAAATTATATTCATCCTATTCATAATAATTCTTTCAAGTTAAAGAAACTTGGTTATTAGGTGTGATTCTGTATAAGAAATAGAAAAAAATAAAATATTTTCTTCAACGACTTTGTTTTTTATTATTCCCATATCCAAAATACAAATATACATATATACATAAATACATATTTATAATTTATACCATTTTGGGTTGCCAATTGCTGCTGTCTGCCAGAGGTTGCTGTTGTCTGCCATAGGCTGCTGCTTTGCCATCGGTTGTTGTTGTTGTCTGCAAGAGGTTGCTGCTCTGCAAGAGGCAAATTTATAATTTATAATTTATTGGCCTCTTGCATTTTCGAGGGTAACTCTGCCTTCGCTGCTGCTGCTGTTGTTGTTGCTGTTGTTGTGTCTGCTCCTGATGCTGTTGATGTTGCTGCTGTGGCCTCTTGCATTTTCGAGGGTAACTCTGCCTTCGCTGCTGCTGCTGTTGTTGTGGCTGCTCCTGATGCTGTTGATGTTGCTGTTGCTGCTGTGGCCTCTTGCACTTTCGAGGGTAACTCTGCCTTCGCTGCTGCTGTTGTTGCTGTGGTTGTGGCTGCTCCTGCTGCTGCTGCTGTTGTTGCTGCTGTTGTTGTGGCTGCTCCCGCTGCTGCTCCTGCTGCTGTTGTTGCTGCTGCTGCTCTGCCATAGGTTGTGGCCGATCTTCTTCCATAGGCTGTTGTTGCTCCATCATCAAAGGTTGAAGATCCATTGCTCGGTCTGGATCCCACTCAAAGGCGATAGGCTCGGGATCCAGGTCTGGCTCAAACATATTGATAAATTCTTCATCTAAATAGTCAACCTCTGATGGTGGCGGCCACATCACCGTGTTCTCGGAATTTGGACTCTGACGATCCATCAGATTAATCTGATTTTCCAAGAATCCCAGAAAGTCTTGTAGTGTTATAATTATGAACGTACTCATTTTGAGACTTTAAACTTAATGAATGCTAAGTCAAGACGCTGTAAATCCTTATATACAATACTGAAATACCACTTTTCCTACCTCCAGCGGCAAAACCAGTCCGAAGAATGAGAAGAAGAAGAAGGCAAAGATAGCGTGAACTCGAGAGAGGTCGTTCAACGGTCGTAAGTTGTTTTGTTCTTAAGAAAAAGACGAGTAAAGAGGAGAAGAAGAAAAAAAAAAAAAAGTTGTTTTTGGAATAATATAAAAAACGAAAAAAAAAAAAAAAAAAAAAAAAAAAAAAATTTAAAAAAAAAAAAAAATTTAAAAAAAAAAAAATTAAAAAAAAAAAAAAAAAAAAAAAATGTTTTTTATATTATTCCAAAAAACAACTTTTTTTTTTTTTCTTCTTCTCCTCTTTACTCGTCATTTTCTTAAGAACAAAACAACTTACGACCGTTGAACGACCTCTCTCGAGTTCACGGTCTCACGGTTCCCGTCGTACCATGCAGTGCCACGCCGTACCAGCCGGTACCAGGCTCTTGGCTGCTTTAAAAGGCGGCTGGGTACGAAGCGTCTCTTCAGTTTACATCTCGCTATTAGCGTACGCTTGTAAAATTATCGAATCTGTTGTGAATATATCTAGATAGTCCGATTTATTTCGAATTGTGTGACGTAGTGACATATTAATTTTTATTTGGTTTGTATTGTTGATTTCATATTTTTGATTTGATATTTTTGATTTAATATTTTTGACTTAATACTTTGGATTTTCATTCATTTTTACTTAATCTTCTAAAAGCCAATTTTTGATTTTTGTTGATTTTTCATTTTTGTGGATTTTTTTTGATTTTTTATTGATTTTTTGATTTTTTTATTGATTCATAATTTTTTTATTTTTTAATTTATAATTTAAAATGTCATTTTTAAATGTAAAAATTGAAAACATCGACTTAACAGCCTTCGATTTAAACGACGCTTGCCTTGTGCATGATTTGATTGATTGTTCATTTTGTGGGCTAAGCGACGAGGAGCTAGATATTAAATTTAGGGAAATTGATATTAATACATTTAACAATTCATCTGAATCTGGCGATTCTTCCGAAATTGGTGAAAGCGATATTTTGACACAGCTCTTAAAAGTTTTGGATGAATCTATTATCCCTGATATTCCTCAAGAACCTCTTGAAACAATTAATTTCGATGATTTAAATAATGATATATTAAGGAAAAATTTAATTAACAATTCTGAAATAAATGAGGGATATAATTTGGAACAACTTTTAGATATATTAGAAGGGGGTGAAATTGGTGAAAATAGCTCAGGGCAAAATTTAATTAAGGGTGATGTGGAATATCAGGAGACTTTTGAGAGCTGTGAGGAACAAAATAATAAGGGGGTTTTAAACAATAATAATAATGGGGTTGGTAACGAGGGAGCTTTAAATAATGATAAGAGGATTGGCATTGGGGGTTTTTCGAAAAATAATATGGAAGAGGTTTATCGCCCCCACTATTCGCCAATTTCAGATGCATCGTCAGATTCATCAGAGGATTCCAACGACAGCGTTGAGACTGTTATAAACGTCTCAGCCAAAGCTCAGCATAATTTTATTAAAGTGTTGGATCAAAATTTAATTGAAGGGTTGGATCAAAATTTTATTCAGGGGTTTGAACAACCATCCAAATTTGGCTATACCAGAAATTCAGTAAATTCGGTAGATGTTTTTGATTTGAGTTGTGGCGAAATTGTGGGGGACATTGAGGTATATACTTATACTGAAAATTTTGAAGATGAGCAGCCTCAATGTCCCTTAATTTCTTCCTGTAATCAAAATCAATTTTTGAAAAATCCTTCTGGCCTAAATTTAGAACAAAGTTCTGAAAATTTAATTGAAAAAAATTTACCCAAAAAACGTTCTTTATCAGAAACAAATGATTGTTCAGATTTAAAAAAGTCAAAATTGGACGGTGATATTTCTAGTTCCCAAACTTTAGGGGCACAAATTTCAAAAAATTCTTTACCAGTCGCTGTAACAACAGCTCCGAAAATCAATCCAACAAATAAAGTCGCTATTGGAGAATTAGATAAGTTTCTACATAAGAAAACTAAGCCGAGCTTAAATAGGAATGAAACAAGGTGTGCCACATCTAGATTTAAGTCAATGGTTTATTCCTATTTAAACTTAGATAATATATGTAATAATTTATCTAATTCGACTTTAAAAGACGTTAAAAATTGTATTCAACGACAAGGCGATCTTCTTTTAAATTTGGGAAATATATTTTTTAAAAAAAATCCATGTTTTTCTTCAAATTAAAAAGTGAATCCAAAAGTTAATTCAAAAGTAAATCCAAAAGTTTTCTAAATTGCGCGAGCTGAAAAAATTGCTAATTATTCTATGTCATTGGGTCTTGATAGATCGAAATTGTATTTATTTAAAAGCGACACGGCCCTAACCGATTCCATTTTAAAATGACTCTCCTTTGCACACACTGCTTAAGAGAATTTAAAAGAAAATCACATATTGTACGCCACCTTCGAGAAAATGTTGTTAATAACGAAAACACCTTTAACTTGGAAGATTATATAATTAATCGTAAGTATTTTTTTTATAACATATTTAGCTATAATTTTCCTTTTAATTTTTTTTTATTATTAATAAAGGTTTACAGAGGAATTAAAAAATAATAATTGTTTCAGTTGATGAACTACTTTCAAGACCTCCAATGCGATTTTGCCAAGATTGTGAAGTAAATGTCAAATCTAATTCCTGGAGCACACACTTGAGGACAAATATTCATAAAAACAGGAGCTGCATAAAATATGGAAATGGAATTGACATTATCAGGAGTGCATTTAAATGTCGAATAGCTTCCTACAGAATATATTCGCAGAATTATCACATCGACATCAAAAAGTTTCAGCAAGATGTTGGTAATAAAGTGCAAACATTAATACGCCAGCGTCAACAGGAATTTACATGTGCTAAAGTAAATTTGGAATTATTTGGAATATATTATTCTCCAACTTTAACCTCTACTTCAATTAAGTCATTTAATACACCGTTCTTCATTGTAACCCATACAACTGATCTACAACAGCTTTACGATGATTTATTCAAGATTATTGAAACCAAAGCAGATGAATTGCCGGAAAGAGACTCAGGTAATTATTATTTAATCTCAAGAGCTAAGTTTTCTTAATCTCAAGAGCTAAGTTTTCTTAATATCACTTGTACATCTCTAACAAATATTATTCAGAACTAATTTTTTAATTCCTATTACAGGGTGGGCTCTACAAAGAATTCTGCATTTGGAAGTCAACATCAATAAGTACAACCCATTGAATGCCTCCTCCTACATTAAGATGCATCACTTTTCTAAATCAATAGTGAATGTGATGAATGAGGACAATTGCTGTTTCGCCTGGGCAGTGGTTTCAGCAGCATACCAGCCAACCGGTAATCCTCGAAAGACCTCATCATATCCAGACTTCAGAGACGCTTTCGATTTTACAGGTATTGAATTTCCAGTAAAATTATTAGATATAAAAAAGTTTGAGGAAAAAAATAATTTGTCCATAAATGTATATGGAGTTGAAAAATTTTTAAGGGATAATAAAAAGGTATATGAGATTGTCGGTCCTTTACATTATAATAATGAAAAGAAAAAATTACATATTAATTTGCTTTTAATAAGTTCTGATGATGGAAATAACCACTACTGTTGGATAAAGGATTTAGGTTGCTTGGTATCCAAACAATTATCAAAAAAGAAAATAAAAAAATACTTATGTGATGGATTCCTTCAATATTTTGGAACATATGAAAAACTTAACACACATTTAGAACGTGATTGTAGTTTTGTTCGAATTGAGCTTCCTTCAGATAATTTGATTTTGGATAAATTTGGCAATTATATTCCTGCAAATATATTAAAGTTTCAAAATATTCAGAAACAGTATAAAGCTCCTTTTGTTATTTATGCCGATTTTGAATGTTATTTGAAAAACATTGAGTGCCAACAATCTACACCTGATTCGACAACCTCATATACTATTAAAACTGCTGAACATATACCCTATTCATTTGCTTATTATATTAAATCATCATTTGATGAGAATGTTGTGTGTCTTAAACTTTATAGAGGTACAGATTGTGCTATAAAATTTATTGAATACATTGAAAATGATGTAAAAGAAATTTATAAAAAATATTTAAAATATCAAGTACCATTGAAAGATTTATCATCTGTGGAACAGATTGAATATGAAAATTCTAGCATTTGTTATGTATGTGAAAAACCTTTTTCAAAAGGAAATTTCATAAAGTGTAGGGATCATTGTCATATTACAGGTAAATATCGAGGAGCCGCCCACTCAATATGTAATTTGCATTTTAAACCTCCAAAATATATACCAATAGTATTGCATAATTTAAAAAACTATGATTCTCACCTATTTATTAAATCGCTTTGCTATAATAAAGAAAATATTAGTGTTATAGCTCAAAATAAAGAAAAGTATATTTCTTTTAGTAAGGAAATTTTCGTTGATGTGTCAGAAAAGCGGAAACCAGTTGCTTTGCGACTACGCTTTATAGATTCTTTTCAATTTCTCCCAGAGTCTTTAGAGTCACTATCACAAACTCTACAAGATTCACAATGTTTTGAAATTAAAAAGTTTTTCTCAAATGCTGATGAATTTCGATACATTAGACAAAAAGGGGTATTTCCATACTCTTACATAGATTCCAACGAAAAATTAAATGAGAAATCTCTACCATTGATTGATAAATTTTATAATAACTTAACCGATGAAAATATCTCTCCTCAAGACTACAGTCGTGCTGTAGAAGTGTGGAATCTATTTAAGTGTTCTACAATAGGGGCTTATTCCGATATTTACTTAAAATCAGATGTTTTACTTTTGGCTGATGTTTTTGAAAATTATAGATCCACATGTATTAAAACCTATAAGTTAGATCCTGTTAATTATGTCACTAGCCCTTCTATGTGCTGGGATGCAATGATGAAATTAACTAATGTAGAATTAGAATTATTAACGGAACCAGATATGCTTCATTTTTTCAAAAAAGGTGTTCGTGGTGGGGTTAGCACTTGTTCCAAACGCAAATCTGAAGCAAATAATCCATTCTTAGAAAATTTTAATCCTGAAAGACCTACAACATATATCGCTTACTTAGACGCCACAAATTTGTATGGTTATGCTATGAAACAATATTTGCCTGAAAAAAATTTTGCTTGGGTACCTAAGCTCGAAATAGAAACTTTAAATATATCCGAACTTTCAGATACATCATCTATAGGATACATATTTGAAGTTGATTTAGAATATCCAAATTATTTACATGATAGTCATAATGATTTCCCATTTTGTCCTGAACAATATACACCACCAATTTCAAACCACTCAAAATTAATTCCAAACTTACATAATAAATATAACTATATCATTCACTACCGATATCTGAAACAATGTCTACAATTTGGACTCAAAATCATAAAAATACACAGAGCAGTTAAGTTTACACAATCACCATGGTTAGCGGAATATATAGATTTAAATACAAATTTACGAAATTTATCTAAAAATAAATTTGATAAAAATTGTTATAAATTGGCAAATAATTCAATTTTCGGTAAAACCATGGAAAATGTTGATAGGCGAGCAGATATTAAATTAGTATCTCAATGGGAAAGACAGGGTAATAAATTTAGTGCCGAAAAACTTATTTCTAAACCTCAATTAAAGGATTTTAAAATTTTCTCTGAAAATCTAGTTGCTCTTCAACTTCAACAGGTTTGCATTGAATACAATAAACCAATTTATGTTGGGATGAGTATTCTGGATATTGCAAAAACTGTAATGTATAATTTTTATTATGGGTATTTAAAAGTAAAATATGGTAATAATTTAAATTTATTATATACGGATACTGATTCCTTAATTCTTGAAGTTCAGACCCAAAACTTTTATGAAGATATGAAGCTAAATCTGGATCAATTTGATACTTCTAATTTTTCTGAACAAAATATTCATTGCATGCCTATTACAACATCAGTTGTTGGTAAATTTAAAGATGAGTACAAAGGGATTCCCATTGAAAGTTTTTATGGAACTGGTGCTAAAGCATATTGTATAAAATCCAAAAATAGTGTAGATAAAAAAGCAAAAGGCGTTAGTAGATCATGTATAAAAAATCAATTAACATTATCAGATTATAAAGATGTTGTTGAGAAAGGTGACAAAATATTCTGCACCATGTATGTATTCAAGTCAGATATGCATAATATATACACTAATTTGTTAAATAAATTGGCATTAACAACTCATGATGATAAAAGATATTGTATACCAAATTCCACAAAAACTCTTGCATGGGGACATAAGGATATTTTGGAAACAGATTTTTTTGATAAAGATATGAAAATGATGTATGATACTCTAACTTTTTTAAGTTCTGGAAACGAAAATGGATCTAAAAATAAAAAACCGCGATTAGAATTAACTACTCCTAGTAATTTTTCATCTTTATAAAGACATCATTTTATATGATGATAAATTATGTAAGTCGTTTTTGAAGCTTTAAAAGTTGGAGGGGAAACTGAATCCAAAAACATATATATTGTATAGAAATACCATTATTTGTTAGTAATATTACAACAATGACTGCTGCATCTTTAATAGTTTTAGTTTCCCTTGTTGGAAATGTGATATATGTAAATTACATTCCTAATACAGTTAGGGCTGATATATGTATAAATGCCCTCAAAAATGAAACCGACTGCTACAAACAGATGAAAATGACATATCTTGTTGGAAATTCACACTTTTTTACCTATAATGTAACTGATTCTGCTTTGTGTGAAAATACATACATAAAAATTAAATATTCCATGACAAACAAACCATTACAATATTCAGATTGGATTCCTTTCAATAATAAAAAAGAAGAATCTTGTCATTGTGTCTGTTGTTATATATTTGTTATTATATTTACAGCAGCAATATTTATTTGTACATGTTTAATTTTATTGTATTTCATGAAAAAATATCTATAAAAATATTTAATAAATGTTAAAAAAATAATATAAATTTTGTTTTTTATTGATTCTCGTTAGTATAAAGACATTTAAAGTTTATCCCCTCCTCTTAAATGGAGAGGGAAAATAAGTTTACCCCTCCACTTGAGAGGAGAGGGAAAATGTATAAAATTTAGGAGCAAACGGATTGATAGTTAGTTTTTTGAGAGCAAGCAGATAGCCAGTTAGTTTTTGAAATACATCATTTAAAATGTTCAGTAATCAGAGTAAAAATATATTTGAAAATTCACCATTAAAAAAGAAAATAAAAAAAACAATTATAAATTCTACAAAATATAATTTAAATAATTCTAACTCTAAATATGCTGTGATTGGTTTGTGGGTGGAAAGTGATTTTCTACCATGCATTGAACTTGGTGGTAAAAATGGTCAGTCTGTGATATTAAATGAAGATGATTGGAAGAACTTATTGCAATATCAAGGAGTTATAACAAATTATATGTTTTCACCAAATGTTTTCAATGAACCGATATATTTGCAAAATTTATCTATTCATTTTGAAAAGATTGGTGAATTACCAATAGTGAAGATTGTGAAAAGCTGTGATTTTATTTACTATGGAAATGAAACTGTGTGCAGACTATGGGAACAAATTCCACTTATAGAATATAGACTAAATGTTTTACAAAAACAAAACTTTCGACGTTATTTCAACGTTTTTAGAAATAACAATTTTTACGACGGAGATTCTTTTGACAAAATATATAATGTCCTTTCTCCAAAACAAAATCTAAATAGTGAAAATGTGTGCTCCATGCTGGAACTGCTGTTGAATCATCCCGAAGAACTAGAACAAAAATTAAAGTCTAAGCACTATTATGAAGAAGACAGTATCTATTGATGAATCAAGAAACCAAATTCATCTGATGGTTGCTTGGAACTTCGCCTACAGAAAAGCTCGTATGACTTCTGAAGAGTTTATAAATCAAAAACATTTTAGAAGAAGGATTAAATTGACTGAAGAAATTTTAAATCCCATATTAGACTCTGATTATAGGAATATTGTATTTAAAAAAATGTTTATGTAATAAGCTTATTTTTAAATAAAACAAATATATATAAAAAATCATTTTTTTTTATTACAAACATCAATTATTATTACAGCATTAATTACTATTACATCACATCTCTCTTGAAGATCCAAGAGTTATAAGATTTATCTAATCCTAACCATTTTACAAATACTTTGTTTCCTTTCTTTCTTAACACTTTTTCCACCAGATATACATTTGGGTGTCTTACTTTTTGAAGTTCTTCTTCATAGAAACCTCCTTGAATATCTATCCCATTTCCATCTTGAATCAAATACGTTGTTGGATTAGTAAGCTGGATTTTTTTTATTTGAAAAATTTCGTTTGACCAGTTGGGCGTGTAACCTTTAGAAAATTGTTCGCGAATCTTGCTTATTCGTACTCTATCACTGACACGAAATTTTGGTGATCTGGGATCCACAGTTTTCCTATGAGTATAAGCTGATTTCAAGATTTCCATTTCATTCTTTTTGTTAACTTCGTTTGGTTTTTTTCCGATTGTTGAATGCTTAGTATTATTGTATTCTGTAATTATTTCTTTAAGAAAGCTGATCCATTTATAATTACCTAGTAAACTAAACTTTTTCCACATTTTGTTTTTTATCGTTCTATTTACTCTCTCTACAATACTAGCTTTCATATTAGAAAATGTGTTGTAATGATTAATTTTGAACTGCTCCATAAGTTTCTGAAAGTCTTGATTAAAGAATTCTTTACCCTGATCAGTATTCAGATTTGTTGGGGGAGTTTTTAAAGTTAATAGAATTTTTTTCATTGCAGCTGCTACATCTTTACCAGTTTTGGATTTTACAGGTTCTGCCCATACAAATTTAGAAAACACATTTATTACCATTAAAATATATCTTAAACCCCTATTAAATTTCGCATATGGCTGCATTTCTATCAGATCAGCTTGAAATAGATCATTAAGCCCTTTTACAATTGTTCGTCTCCTTCTATATCGCCTTCTCGCCGGTTTATGTAATTCATTTACAACGTCTTGCTTAATTTTACTCATTATTAATTTATACCTTACTCTCGAAAATAAATCCCACAAATAACTTTACCTCCTTCTAAACCGTTTATAAAAGCCCTTTATCGCTGATGTTGTAAAATATAAAAAAAAATCATCTCAGTTTTTTTTAGTAAGTTCTTTAATTTTATTTTCCATTGCTTCAAATGATTTTTTATTTTCATTTATAATTTCTTTTATTGACGAATTTATTTGGGTGATGTTGTTAGTAAGATCAGAAATTTTTACATTAAATTTATTTTCCATTGTTTCAAATGATTTGTTATTTTCATTTCTAATTTCTTTTATTGACGAATTTATTTGGGTGATGTTGTTATTAAGATCAGACATTTTTACATTAAATTTAGTTTCCAAAAGAACATTTGATAACGTATAATCTTTTTTGAAACCACCTAATGTTGAATTCATTTCTTCTCTTGCATAATTCATTGTATCATTAAATTCTTTTCTAGAAACTTCAGCAGCTCTTTGAACTAATTCGTTTAAAGATTTTATTTCTTTTGTTAATTTATCTTCTAGATTTTTTATATCTTTTCCTAATTGAAATTCTGCATTTGTAATATCTAATGTCATTTTCACAATTTTTTTTTCTATATTTTTTATGTCTGACACTGTCTTTTCAGCTTTGTGTAGTATATCTGTATAAGATGTTTCAAGATCTTTTATGAGTAAAGAAGTCTCCTCGATTTTTGAACTATTATTTTTAATTTTAATTAATACATCCTTTTTAGAAACTTCTATTATAGCTTGCACTACTTCTAGTAAGGATTCTAATTCTTTTTGTAATTTCTCATCGATTGCCTTTGTAAAATTTCCCTCGTCAAAAGACGTTTCAGATTTGGTTTTCAGATTGTTTAACTGCTTTAGTATATCCTCGATTTTTTCATTATCTTTTGTAATTTGATCTTTGAATTTTGTTTCAATTTTTTCATTTTCGTTTTGAAAATCCTCCTTCAATTTGTCTTCTAAATATTGTAAATTTGATTTATATGCATTGATTTTAATTTCAAATTCTTTAATTTGTTCTTTAAATTCATTAACTTTGTCGGTATCTTTTTTGTGAATTAGGAAATGAGTGTTCATTGATTTTTCAAGATTTTGTGTATTTTTATCCATAACGTCATGTATTTTCTTAAAATTCCTTACTTCTTCTGCTACTCTATCATTAAGCAAATTAGTAAAATTTTGAAACTTTGATGTAATTTCCTTGGAAATACTGTTCTTGACATTGTCAATTGCTGAAGTATCCTTAATTATTGATTTAATTGATGTAATTTCATTTTTTATTTCATTTTCAAAATCATCAACTTTATCATATTTTAACTTCACTACGTCAAAGTCATTTGCATATTTAGAAACTTTCTGAGAAAATTTTTCTACTACATCATCATTTCCATCAACAGTATTTTTCAAATTAATTATCTTGTCATTATATTCAGGAATAACTTTATCCTCAAATAACTTAATCTTTTTTGCAATATTTTGTATATTGTTATCATATTCATTTATTCTCTTATTTAAATTATTAACATCGCTTTTCAACCCGGGATCTAAATTTTGAATTAATTTGTTTTCAATATATTTGACATCGCTTTTAAAAATTTTTATTATTTTCTCTTCAACATTTGATAATATTTTATTTTCTAGTGATAATAATGTGTTTAGAGCAGATTTTTTTGAAATATGACGACCAAATTTATCGATGGTCATTTTAGAAATGTTTAAAAGTATCTATTATGTCCTTTTATATAATAATATTCGCTTCTCTTAGTTCTTCAATAATGGAAATAATTTCATTGTTATGACCAGTGTGTCCCGCAAGCATGGATGCTACCAATAGTCGAAGTCTCTCAACAAGTTCGTTTACATTATCCCAATATATGTAATCTGTATTAGGTTTATTAACTTTTAAAGTTATACCAAATCCGGTTTTTTTTGAAGACACTCGACTTTCTCTATATGGAGCTTTGCGTCTTTCAAAAAATCCCTGGACTGCTTGTTGAGATTCGGGATTTAGAGTTTTAGTTTTTGTAATTCCTTTGCTTTGCAAATAAGGTCCTATTATAGAAATATATTTATGTGATCCATTCCCCTGCACCTGCTCATTTGGATCATTATTTCTACGGTATGCATTGGTTCTTTTTAAAATATCCATATAATTTTCCAAATCTTGTTTTTTATACCCTATTGGTTCTTTTTTAAATAATAACTCATATAAACCTGGTGTACCTGTATAGGTTATTCCTTCAATTTTGATGTTTTTACCAATAATTTCGACAGGTTTTTGAGTTAAACCCAAAAAGAATTTCTCGGTTTCCAAATCATGAACTATTCCATATTGGTGATCAAACTCATGTTCAACATCTTTTACACCGCTATCAATATATTGGCGAGGTAATTCATCAAATCCTAATAAATATTCTTTATATAAATCTGTATCAACAAATGTTCTAACTGTTTGCCGTGTTTGTTCCAGTATATCTGAAAGATTTCCTATTGTGGAGTGTGAACCTGAAGAAGGGTTTGTTTCTGCAATAATACTTGTTTGTTGTATAGATGGCATTTGACTTGCTGAAGCTAAACTCGCGTCCCAGTCAATAATCGATGGTATTTCTGTAGGAAGGAGTGGAGTTTTTCCCGTCTTTCTTTTTTCTGGTGTTGATGTTCCATATTGTAATTTTCTCTTTGGTGTTAGTGTTTGAATTGATCTTTTCTGTGGTGTTTCATAAATTTTTTTAATTGGTGTGTGTAGCTCTTCCTTTATTTCAACAGGTTCAATTTTACCAATCGTTGAAATTAATTCTTGTAAGGGTTGAGTTATCGGTTTATATGTTTCCTCCAATTTAGTTTGCGCCTCAAATTCCGCATTTTTTAAACTCTGATATTTTTGTTTAACAGCTTTTCTTGATTTAACTAGCTCTCTTGCTAAACGTTCATCCATGATTGGTATAATTTACCATCAAACGTTTATTTTTATAAGTAAATATATGAATCAAATCCTTTTCGATATCGGCCAGATTTCACATTAGAGTCTTTGTCTATTACTAAAAATCCAAATTTATCTTTCCAACATATTAAGCACAACTCATTAAATTGGTTTAATGACATATCAACATTAACATGATCATCATAAATATGTTTTAAGTTTGTTCGATCTTGTTGAAATATAACAATTAAATTTGCATTGTCACGAATTAATTGTTTCGGAATAGAAGAATATGTTTGACATAAATAAAAACAATCAGTATTTTTGTGTCTTCCGAAACAAAAATAGTCCTTTACAACATTCTGATTACAACACACTATATCATCAAATATTATTATAGAGTTTGGTTTAACTTGTTTTGGTGAAACAATTGTTTCTTCATTTTCAGATTCATAGTATCCAATTTTTTTCAAAGGTTTAAAAAGTGTTCTCAAATATTTATACTTTGGTTGATATAAGGATTTTGAATAAACATACAGATTTTCAAATCGCAAACCATTCGGATCTTCAATCAAACTAATAATAACATTGGTTTTGCCACAGCCTGACGGGCCAATAATTAACCCTCTTTTACTATTTCCCTCAAACAGTTTTCCATGTTTTCTAAAACCATTCACTGAACTTTCATGATCCTTAATTGTTATAGAGTATGGTTGTTTCTCAACTCTCATTTTATATATAAAACAAACTATTAATATTCAGTATTGTGATGTAACTGGTTAGTTATCACTAGGATTGCAACTATATATAATGTTTCCATCACATAATAAACGAATCATTTACAAGACAAACAGCAAAAGGAAAGGAAGTGGTTTAGTAAACTCATTAATAAATAAATTACCCTTTGAATTGCATATTCCTGGTTATAATTTTTGTGGACCTGGAACAAAATTGGAAAAACGATTGTCAAGAGGTGATAAAGGTATAAATTTATTGGATGAGGCTTGTAAAGAACACGATATTGCTTACTCACAATCAAATGATATAAAAAGAAGGCATTTAGCTGATAAAGTATTAGCTGACAAAGCTTTATCAAGGTTCAAAGCTAAAGATTCTAGTTTTGGGGAAAAAACTGCTGCACTAGGAATTACTGGTGCTATGAAAATTAAAAGAAAATTAGGTATGGGACTTCGAACGAGAAGAAAGTTCAAGCGAAAAACTCGAAAAGGACGAGGACTATCATTATCTCAGGTAATTTCAAAAGCTAGAAAAGGAATTAAGGGGAAACGTTTTAAAGACCTAAATGAAAGTATTCAAACTGCTTTAAAAGCTATTAAAAAAACTGGTAAAGTGTTACCTCCAAAGAAAAGGGTAATTCCAATCCCAAAGACTGGCGGATTTCTTCCACTTATACCTTTATTTGCTGGTTTGTCTGCTCTTGGTGCTCTTGGAGGAGGGGCTGCAGGTATTGCTAAAGCAGTAAATGATGCAAAAGCAGCCAAAGCGAAATTAGAAGAATCTAAACGACACAATCAAATGATGGAGTCCATTGCGGTAGGAAAAAAAGGAAGTGGACTTTATTTAAAACCCTATAAAACAGGATGTGGATTATACTTGAAACCTTATTCAAAAAACTGCTAAAACATATACCTCGAAAAGCACTTACAAATTACGATTTACTTAAATACGCTAAATATTTACAAATTCCCAACTTTCGTGGTATTTTTATGAGGGATAAATTACCAAAAAAGATAAAGTTAATTGAAAGTGCAATTGTCAATCTAGATAATCACAGTGGTGTTGGTACTCACTGGATAGCATATACAAAAAAAGGAAAAAACATAATATATTTTGATAGTTATGGTAATTTGCGACCCCCTTCTGAATTAATTAAATATTTTTATAGCGACCAAAATAATAATATTGTTAATTATAATTATAACAGTTATCAAAACTTTAACAAAACAAATTGTGGTCAATTGTGTCTAAAATTTCTTTATAACCATATGTAACACCTAATTTTAGTTTATTATTAAACATATTTTTAAAGTAAAATGTCATATAGTTTTGTTCTTAGCGGCAATTCCGCTATTTTAACATCAGAGTTACATCCTCCAATATATTTAGATGAAGATGTTGAATATGTTATCGGTCTTGTAAATTTCGAAACATTTAATGCAATTCCCAATATTGATGTTGGGAATAATGTATTAATTCATGATGAAAATTTAGAAATAGCCATACCCCCAGGTAGCTACGAATTAGAAGACATAACAGATTTTTTAAAAAAACACTTGGATGAGGATAAAATTAGTTTTAGTCTTTATGCAAATAATAATACTTTACGTACACATCTTAAATGTTCAGCCCCCATAACTTTTCGTGAAGGAACTATTGGTAAATTATTAGGGTTTAAAAATGGGCGATTGGAAGCCAACATTGAACATATATCAGATTTTCCCGCGGAAATAATTAAAGTAAATTCAATAAATATAGACTGCAGTATTGCAGAGGGATCATATTTAAACGGGAAACCTGTTCATATAATACACCAATTTTTCCCGAGCGTTGCTCCAGGGTTCAAAATAATTGAGTCACCTCAAAACGTCATATATTTCCCAGTCACCGTTAAAGTAATTGATAAAATAGCCATTAAAATAATAGATCAGGAAGGTGATTTGGTTAATTTTAGAGAAGAAACCATAACCATCAGACTACATCTTAAAAAAGTAGATTAAAGATGGTAATATTATATAACAATAAATCTGCAAACTTTACTAGAAAATTTAATAATAAAAACATTAATAAGACAAGAAAGAAACCAACTTCCTTTAGTAGGAAATCAAACTTCCAAAGGTTAACACCTTCTAATAGAAAATTTCTTCAAAGTTTGGGTTTTAAACTTAAATAAAAATGGATTATTTAAATGTAAGAGAAAATGTATTGGTTGATGAATCAATATTAAGCTGGGAAATTCTTTCTTTCGATCCTTTTAATCCTACAAAACTCGGACCAAATGATGAAATCAGAATTGCTTTGCAACAAACAGGAAAATATCCTTTACCTTGCAAAAGTGAAATTTATGTGGAATTGCAAGTAACTAAAGAAGATGATTCCCCTTTAGCTAATACTGTTTTAATTAATAATGCTCCGGCATTTTTATTTAAAGAATTACGCTATATTTTAAATGGTGTTACTATTGACTCCGTTCGGGATATTGGTATAACTTCAACTCTTAAGGGATATATTTCATTTAATCAAAATGAAAGTGCTAAATTGGAAAATGCCGGTTGGTATCCGAAAACAAAATCTAAAGAAAAAATTATGACTGATGACAAAGGTAATGTTTCATTATGTATACCATTAAAGATGTATTCAGGATTTTTTGAAGATTATAATAAGATTATTCTTAATTCACAACAAGAACTTATTCTAATAAGAAGTAATGATGATACAAATGCATTATTATCCAGTAATGAAGATGAAAAACCCAAAGTTAAAATTACCAAGTTGTGTTGGAGAGTTCCTCATCTTACTGTAGCGATTCCGCAAGAATTAGCACTTACCAAAATTATTGACAAAAATAGTGATATACTAATAACCTTCCGAAGCTGGGAATTAGTTGAATATCCAGAGTTATTGGAAACTACGAGGCACAACTGGCCCGTAAAAACATCTACAAAAGTCGAAACGCCACGTCATGTTCTAATTGCTTTTCAGAAAAATAGACGTGGTAATCTAAAAATGGATATGAGTAAATTTGATCATTGTAATTTAAGAAATATGAATGTCTTTTTAAATTCAGAAAGATATCCTTACAATGATCTTCAACTTGACTTTGAAAATAATAAATTTGCTACTCTGTATGAAATGTTTACAGACTTTCGTCAAGGGTATTATAACTCTCCAGTGGAACCAATTTTTAATCCGAAAGAATTTAAAGAAAATGCTCCTATAGTTTACATTAATTGTTCACATCAAAGAGATTTACTACAAACAGGTCCAGTAACCATGAGAATTGAATTTGAAACCAAGGAAAAAATTCCCCCTAAAACAGCGGCATATTGTGTTATAATTCATGATAAAGTTTTCAGTTACAATCCATTAACAAAAATTGTGAAACAGTTGTAATACAATTTCCTTAAGATAAAATACTCTTTTTAAACAAACCGCTACTTACGCTTAAGAGCGCACGCGTCAATTTTGATATTTATTAACGTAGCCAAACCAGAATTCTTCATTTATATAATGTCTTACGAGATTTCAGTTCGAGTATTAGATTTTCAACTTCAGTTGCAGAAATTAAAAAAACAAATAAGTGAATATCAATTAAAAGTAGAAATGATCAAGAAATTCAAATATTTGAAAATATGAAACTTATTCTAGATCTTCAAGGATTCAAAATTGAAAATAATAAATTTATTGTAAAGGAATTAGCAGCGTACGATGGGCAAAAGACAAGTCATTTTATTTTCAAAGCTCCATTTCCGATGGGTCATTTACCATCCTATTTACACAAACAAGCTCTGTGGTTAATAAAAAATTACCATTGCATTGAATGGTGTGAAGGATTTACACCATTACACAAATGTGGAGATATCATAAGAGATTTAAGCGCTAAGGTGGACTATGTTTATGTAAAAGGGGAAGAAAAGGCAGATTTCGTAAAGAAGTATTCCATGAAACCAGTTATCGAGATTGATGAACAACCCACCCTAAAGAAAATGGATCCTTGCTGCTTTTATCATCAAAAAATACCATGTGTATGTGCATTATCAAATGTTTATTACCTTTACAACAATTTTTTTATGTAATAAAAGACTTGATTACAAATTATGTGTTTTATTTTCTAACATTGTTTTAATACATGAAATATTATTATTTAATCCTAGTTCTTGAAGTTTACATATTAAAATATCTATATTTTTATTTTTTAAATATTCGCTACAACATTTAGCTGCTAGTAAACATAATTCCGCATGTTCCATATAATTTAAAAACACTATAATATTCTGCGCTTCACTTTCTTGACCTTCATATGCATAAAACTCGGAACAGGCTGCGGACATCAAAAACTCTTCATACATTTCTCTTATTAATAATTCCATAATAAATCCTACACTAAAACCTCCCTGTTTCTCAATATCTCTTTATCTCTCTCTTCCTCTTCCACGATTTCTTTTAATATATCAGGATCTTTTATATAATCCTTCAATATCCTTAAAAAGTAACTGAATCCTATTTTCTTTATTTCATGAAAGAACTTCGGCAAATTTTGGGTTTTTCTATAATTTAAACAGGCTTCTGCAGCTAATTGGTATTGGAAGGCAGTCTCATAATATACCTGTGCCCACTCGGGGTGTGTTTTCCTTAGCATTGCATTCTTTAATTCGGAATTTTGAAGTTTAGTAAACTGTTTACCTAATTTGATTATTTCATTTTGCAAATCACTGTTCATAACTACCACTTATTTTTAATTTAACACTGTTCTTTATTAGTGGTGAATCTTCTATATAAGCTTAAGACTAGTTGTAAATGAATGTAGCTCGCTCAGATTCAGTCCTTTAAAATACCAGCTCCCCTCCAACTGCTACCAGCTCCCCTCCAACTACTGTGGTGGTTAGGAAGGAGGTAGGAGGTGGAGCAAAAAGAGGCGGAGTTTATGAAACCAATCGGAATAGTGGGCGAACTTGGGCAGCCAATCAGAAACAAGGTCATTCTTGGCTGACCAATCAAAAAAGTGGTGGGGGGGTCAACTAGAAGCCCCCTATTCCCACTACTGAGATGATTCAGACACTTTCCTCTTTTTAGTTCAATCTTTTAGATATGTCTTGAAGCGCGTTGTAAATAGTTCTGGTGAGATAGTATCTCCTTCTTGAGCTTTAGAAGATATTTTAACTGCTTTAGTGTTCTCACGTAACCTTATACTTGTGGTATAATATGTTGAACTGTTCGTCCACAGACGCTGTACATTAAGCTGGGAAATGGTGAATAAGATTTCATCGAAACGTCAGGTGCCCTACAGAAGGACTCAGCACACATACCTTCGATTGTAGTTATGTAGATATATATATATATATATATATATATATATATATATATATATATATATATATATATATATATATATATATATATATATATATATATGGAAAGACTGAAATAATATAAAAATTAAACGCATTTAAAATTTATTATCCACCTAATGCAGACTTTCTGATGACACTGTGTACTTGTTTGTCTTAATTATAATGTGTATTTCTTTTAGACATAAACTACGTTTTCAAAAATAGTCATTTTATGAAGTTACCTTATACAGGGTCAAAAACAAATAAACTTTGCGTAACATGTGACCAAATTTTAATAGACCTATTTGGATTTTGTAGAAAAACATACATTTAAGATGGTGATACTTTAAACAAAATATATCTGGGATGAAACGTTGTCAAAAGTAAGAAGTTTTATGTAGGTTGCGTCAAGTCTTATTTTGCAATAGTGGTGCAGTTTACAAAAATGGGCAAAAAATCTAAATTATCTTACACAGCTGAAATTTTGCACATACGCTAAAAACTGCATTTAGAAAAACTTTTTCTAATAACTTTTTTCGATATTTTGAGATATAACCCAACTTTTGAATTTGTTTTGGAAAAAAATTAAAATTTGACAGATAATGCTAATCACGTGAGTACTATTTTTTTGGTTAATTTTCATCTTAATCGAAGCAGAAATTGATACCCAAGTCAAATTTCAAATAAAGATATTATTTAAAAAAAGAAGCCCATATGATGGGGACTTTACTGGTCTCATTGTATATCTCATTTAGAAGCGTATTATATGTTTTAATATTTTTTAACTCCAGTTAATACTAAACGATTTAATAAAGGCTTTTCAAAAAAGCGATTCTAGAAAATAATTGACTTTCATTTAATAATGCGTATCGTAAAGAATCCTTAATTTTCCGTTTATATAAATATGAAAAAATAAGCAATTTTACTTTTTAAAGATAAGAATTTACACCTCACAATAGTAAATGGGAAGAGGCCCAGAGAACGGTCCTTTTAGATTTTATCCCTCGACTATTTCCTGTCGAAGTTTAGGAAAATGTATGATAATCTTGTAAAACCCTTACTTTGATTTATTTTTAGAATATAGAAATCTGTATTGCTGTAAGTTTGAATATTTGAAATGCTTATCACTTTTTGTTAAATTACACCCATATAACGCTAGTTGTAATTATTAATACAATTATTGACAAAACTTGTGAGAGTAGAAGATGATGTGAAAAAGTAAGCAAATATAATTTATTTTATAGGCGTACGGAGTTACCAAGGAAAATAGAATCTATTTCTAGCGAAATGATATTACCGAAACAGCTTATCTAATATTAAAATAAATATAATTTTGTCCCGAAAAGGTCTATATTTTTTATACCATAAGTTGTTTTGATATGTACAGCAAGACAAATATCATTTACATAGTCATTTCCCACAAATATAGTTAAGTTTTTATTTAGAGTAATTTTCAAGAATCTCCACTGCAATTTCCTAAATATACAGATACACTGTTAAACAAAATTGGAGCGAAATGTACAATTCCCTACACTATAATTTAATAGTGATAATAATAATAAAACCACTGCACATAAACAACATTAAACCTAAAAAGTAAAAATCTGTTGAGGCATTCAACACCTACTTCGCACCCAGTTACTATTTTGGAATTTCAAAATAGAACAGGACGAACATAGAAAGTCTCCAGAGGAAAATTAGACCACTCTTAACAAAGGCACACAAATATCATTTTCGTTGCTGCTGAATGGGCAACGCTGGGAGGAATGGAGGATATTGGTAAGCATTTGGACGAACAACTAATAATTCTACACTCATATTTTCAAAGACTAGCAGAGTCTTCTGCGCCACGCCGAGGAATATGAGAGACAGCCGATTCGATACCGCTGCGGTTGATGAACCATCAACTGACTTCGCGTCACCAACTAGACCACGAGAAGCTTCAAGCCTGACTACAGAAACCCCTTCGTGGATGATACCCAAATGAGGTCAATCAGAAAAATGTCGACAAATTGGAGTCGAACTACTGGTCGAAGCCAGGGCAATTATTATCTGAAACCAAAGGCTCTCTAAATTATTTAATATCCTAAGTTATTTAATTGTCTTGATCTCAAATTGTTTAATATCCAATCTGCAGATATAAGAGTCTTAAATTCACATAAAATGTTTAAAAGGAAAGTTAAAACTTGGATTGTACAGAAATCTAGAGTTGGCACAAAGTTTTGTCTATCTTAAAAATAGTTATAATAGCTAAATAATAAATATTTTATTTACAATGAAACAAAGTGAGTAAGTTTTTATTATTAAGTTGTAGTTACCAACTAAATATTCTTAAATTTAATATTCTTAACTACAATTACGGCTTAAATAACTTCAACATTCGATATATTAAATCTTATTTTCCAAATTCCCTTTTTTTTTAGCCTGTGTATTGTGTAACAATTTATATCCAAACTAATGTTTAATTGAATATTTAATTTATCAAATTACGTAAGTTTATAACATGTTTTCCTTTTGTCTACTAACACAAATATATTATCGCACGGGCATTTGTATTTTGTTATTAATAATTTAAGTCACACAAAGTAAATTTCACTTTGTCTTTTTTAAGTAACAGGATATATTTACTTATTTATTGTGTTTATACACTTTTCTTTAAAAAAATTAACCTTGTATATATATATATATATATATATATATATATATATATATATATATATATATATATATATATATATATATATATATATATATATATATATATATATATAGATATATTTTTTTCTTTCTTTCTGTTTTTGTCTTTGACGCACGATACTACTTTCTCTCTGATCTTCGAAAAGAGATTGGTTCTATATATGTACCAGTCTAGGAACTTAACATCAATTGATTTACTACATCTCTTTCTTTTCTAACTGGTACATGTAAATGGAATTACTAAAGCTTCAGCCAACATGCTCTGGACAATATCTCAACCATGAATCTAACCTACTTGGTGTAACGAAAAAAGGATTTATAAGCAATCTTTATCTACTAACTGTGGATACAATAGACTTGCATTTATATTAAAGAAACTATTTTAGTTCTTAACCAATTTACTTTATTTAATTAAAACTCAAGAAACCTCATACAGTAAAGACAGATTTATTCTGTTCTAACATATTTAGAGACAAATTACGCTCTTAGATTTCAAAGAAGTCTTTCCCATGGCAGTATACCGCCATCTACAGAGCAATTTTGGTCTTATCAGTCACCATGAGCACAGGGTACGAAGCTCACCTAAACACAAGAAAATCAAGTCCTTTAAGCGACTTATATCAGATCACATATGAAGTCTAATGCAAGCAGCGCCATCTCTTAGCATTCCACGCAATCTCGTAGGGATCTTTATACTAACAGTGGATACAATATTTGGGTGTATAACTACAGTGATACTAGAAAAACTGGGTTAGTTGAGAACTAAAATAACTTCTCTAATATAAATATATTTATACACCAAACTGAAAGCATATTGTATCTACTGTTCGTATATGAGATTATATATTGAGATTGCGTGGAATACTGGGAGTTGACATAGCTTGTATTAAATTGCATGTTTGGTTTGATATAAGTTGCTTGAAGGAATCGTTTTTCTTGTATTTATGTGCATTTGCCTAACCTGTACTAACGAGAACTAATAATTTCTAAATCGGTACACTGCCATAAGAGAGGCGTTTACCCTTTTCCAATACTTCTTTACAATCCGACAATACTTTCTCTAACTGTGTTACAACAGAGTACATACGCCCTTATTGTATACGGTTTTTTCAGTTAGCTGACATCAAAGATAATTTCTCTAATTTAAATATATTCGTGGTCTATACGTAACTACGCAGATACACTTGGAAGAGAGAAAACAAAGATTAAATTAGATTTACAACGTAATGGTTACCATCTAAAACTAATAGACAATGTTGAAAATATTCCTAGGACAAAGACCGTGAATAACAAGAGACACACTCCATCTTCATAATACCAAATATTAAGAGAACTTCAGAGAAAATAAGACGAATTTGGAACAGCTACAATATTAAAACAGCTTTCAAATCGGAAAATATACTAAGATCTAATTTAACAAAAACGAAACTCAAAAGTACCGATAAGAAAGAATGTGTTTGCAAAGTTCTATGTGATTGTGGCGAAATGTATACTAGATAAACCAAACACCCACTACAGGTTAGAATAGAGGAACATAAAACTGATACATAAAAAGAGAAAATGTCGAGATTTGATATAGCAGAACACGCTGTGTATAAACAATACTCTATAAAACGGTCTAAACCATATGTAGGCTCCAACATGGAAAATAAAAAATTTAGGGAAGAAGCTTACATTAAAAATAATGAAGTCTTCAGTAAACTCAGCGTTAATATACCTAATCTTTGGCAAATACTATTTGGTAACATCAAATCATTGAGGCTGAAGTGAAACTTTGCGCTTCAATAAACATGTTCATATATAAGCTCGACTTCTTAAGTTAAAATATTCAGTTTATCCTTGGTAACGATTATAGATATCAAGTAATCGAAATGCCGTACCAATAAATAAAAATAAAGATAAGTCCAAACACCAATTTTAAATATTGTCTTTCACTTTGTTGCTATGGCTTAATTTTATCCACGGTTCATGTATCCTATTACTATAAAAAGTTAAGCATACTACGGCTAATTGCTAATAGTGGTTGACTCAATGATGGTTTTACCAAAAAACGTTTAAAGAAAATAGCTTTCTTTAATCCAATTTGAATCCCATACTATCTATTTCATGTAAATGCGAAAATAAAAGCAATTTCATTTCTAAAATATAAAAATTTACACTTCAGAATATTAAATGGGAAGAGACCCAACAAACAGTTCTTATAATCTTATCCCTCAACTATTTTCTAACCAAGTTTAGAAAAACGTATCATAATCACATAAAACCCTTATTCTAAGTTTATTTTCAGATGTATTTGCACTCCTTTAAGATTAAAAATTAGAAATGATTATCAAATATAGTAGGTCGGACTTCTCGTTACATAGAACCCCTATAACGACGGTAGATTTTGTTAATAAAATTATTGACAAAACTTGTTGAATGAACGTGCTGAATATGAAGAGGCATCCCTACGCAAATGTAATTTATTTTATGGGAGTATGAAGTTACCAAAGAAAATTGTGATCCATTTGTAGGGAAATGATATTGCTAAAAGATCTTATCTAATATTAAAATAAATATAAATTTGTCAAATAAGTTTAGATTGGAGGATTTTTTTTGCATATACGGTCAAGCGAATATCTTTAGTTACTATTTTTCATCAAAAAGGCTTGAATTTTATCAATGGTAAGTAAATAATACTGCTCTTTGTGAAGACTGCGTGATCTATTATATACTTCAAGCCATGTTGGCAGAGCGGTAAAAACCTTTGCGATTACTATCGTGAAATCGCTGTCCTAAGTACAATATAGAGATTCTACAGAAAACTTGTTCAAAGGACAATCGACGATGAATACTGGGACATGGAAGCCATAAAACATACAGGCTTCAGAGCTTATGTGTCTACTATCAATCATCTATTTATCTTAATACAGTTAATAAAGAAGAAGGCGGCACAAGATCAAAAATTACTTTATATTGATCTCAAAAAACCTATGACCGTTTACCACCGCAAAAGTTCTAGAAACCTCTGGAAAAATTAAATATAAATATAAAACTAATTAAGGCAGTTCAAGAACTATACCACAAATATAGTAAAGAAGGGAAAGACATTTTCAAAAGATCTTAAAATCAGGAAGGGCCTAAATCAGAATGCTGTTTATCGCCAACGCTGTTTAAGATCTACCCAGAACAATCCCTGAAAATATGGAAAAAAAGTGAAAATATTGAAATAGCTCTGCTTCGCTGATGACCGAATAGCTCTAGCCTACACTGTAAAAAAGAAATGTATTAAATTTAATGCAAATGTGCTGGAAGGAAATTTCACAAACGATTATTAAATGCATTTAATGTAATGCATATTCCATAAAATTTATATATATTATTACATTACATTTTAAGGTAACTTTGTACATTAAATATATAGCTTAGTGTTCATTGAATTGGACATATATTATCACATATTTAATGTACTAAAATTAATATGAGTTTAAAAAATTCGGAAACTACCAGAAAAAGGTGGTCATTTTTCCCATAGGTAGTGTCCGCCATCTAGACCGGTTTCGAACTCATTGGTTACCGTCAGTACGGGGCAGACATGTACACCTCACCATAAGAAAATTGAGTCATTTAAGCAACTTATATCATACTAAACAAAAAGTTCAATACAAGTTGCGCCCGGAATCTCATGCAATGTATATTGAATAATAAAGTAAATTCCTTTAATATTATGGTATATGTGAATTAGTTGTAATGTACAGAAGCTGAAATATCTTTTCAGTTATTTTATTGAAATTTAAGATACTATTTAATCGAATTTAATGTATAATGAACTGATATTTCAATGAATTGCTTCAAATTAAAAGTAAATGTAAATTATTCACGATTTTTGGTACATAATCGTTAAATTTAATGTAGAATAAATTCAAGGTTATTTTTAACAGTGTAAGACTATAAGTATCAGGAATATATGACCTGCAAATCAATAGAATAATATGATAAATGAAGACGGTAATTTAATAACAACAAGACGGAGTATCTGGGAAGATCAGAGAAACTTTAATTTGAAAGACCTGTCACAGGAGATAAGCAAATACACAAAATACAAATATATAGGCACGCATATCACAAATAATGGTGAAATGAATGAAGTGTTCAGGCATAGTAACAATCAGAGAAGGCAAACAATAAGACACCTTAATGGAATATTGTTGGACATTAACATATTAGAAATCAACAAACAGAGAATCTATTGCATCATTATAAAGAACATTGTCATATATGTGGCCACTTAAAGAAAAAACAATGAGGGTCCGTGAGGCTACTATAGAGAATTTTTAATTTGAATTGAGCTGTCAGAAAATTAGAAGTAGAAAAGATTAGGAATGACTAAATCTAAGAAAATAATAAAGCAAAACATAAAATAATTGATGACAAGCAAAAAACAATTAAGACGGTAGGGTTATGTTCAAGAAATGAGATACAATAGACTCTCCAAACGGATACTAAACGGAACACCACAAGGAAGAAGTCCAGGAAGACTTAAATTGAGTTGAAGAGAATGAAATAGATAGATGATAAATGGAAAATTATGGGTTTTTAATAAAAATATTTCTTTTTAATATTTAAAGCATTAGAAAATTTATTTTTAACCGACAATTTGTTCAGGAAGTTGCTACGGTAGTCCCATATTTTTTTGGATGAAATTGGTGTAGTAAAATTCAAGATGACGCTGACAATATGGCGGCAAAAAATTTTTTTCCAAATTTCTCCAAAATTGGTATGTGGAAATATTCGGGATCGTACCCAACGAATCTGAAATTATTTAAAAAAAATTCAATATGGCGGATTTAATAAGGAGGACGAAAAAATTTAATTTTGTTCGATTTTCTGCAAAATTGGTGTGGGGGAGTTGTCGGAATCACACATAACGAATCCAAAATATTTTTAAAAAATTTAATATGGCGGATCCAATATGGCCGACAAAAAATCAATTTTATCAGATTTTCTCCAAAATTGGTGCGGGGGAGCTTTCTGGATCACACAACGAATCTAAAATTATTTTTAAAAAATGCATTATGGCGGCCAATATAGTGGACGACATAAATCAATTTTGTCCGATTTTTCTCCAAAATTGGTATCAGGGAGTTTTCGGGGTTGCAAATAACGATTCTGAAATTATTTTTAAAAAATCCAATCTAATATGGTGGATAAAAAACTAATTTTGGCCGATTTGTTCAAAATTGGTATGGGGAAGATTTGGGATCGCACATTATGGATCTGAAATTACCTAAAAAAATGAAATATGTCGTATCCAATATGGCGGATAAAAAATCCAAGTTGGCGGCTTAAAGATTCTAGATCTCTCGATTTTGTCTAAAATCAGTAATGGGTGGTTTTTGTTAGTGTTAATTACGAATTTAAAAAATTTTTTGGGAAACTCAATCTGGGGGATTCAATATGGAATTCTAAAAATTTTAAATTTTTCGATTTTCTCCAAAAGGAGGTTCTTGCGGGTGTAAACTATGAATTTAAAAGTATTTTTTCCAGATTCAATATGGCGAATCCAATATAGCGGATTAAAAATTTCACATTTTTCAATTTAAAGGTAGGACTAAATCATTTTCGAGGATGTAAATAGCGAATATAAAATTTATTAAAAAAAATCTAATACGTCAGAGGCAAGGTACTAAGGGGCTTTGAATTGTTTAGATTTAGATTAGATTAAGAGATTAATTATGAGGTTAATTTTTTACAACTAATGTTGTCTAAAATTGATATTACGTGGTTCTTAGGGCGTATATAAACTCAATATGTAGTGTAAAATATTTCGGTCTAAAAAGTTTACGTCTCAAGTTTTTTAGATATCAATATTGGAAAGTTTTGGGGCTTATATTACCAATCTGAATCTATTTTGGAATTTAGAATAGTGATTTTACTATGACAGACTTTTTTTGACACAATTTCATTGGTAATTGGAGAACTCTAAGAATCAAAGAATTTTTAGTGGTTCATTTTAGGGTGATCTAGAACTTTGGATAAAATGGGTACTTTTTTGCGACCTTGGAGTCATTGCGAGGTACATTAATTTCAATTAGTACTTAGTTCAAATAATTTATGGATATCATAATGAATTCAAAAAAAAAATTGAACCGACTTCTAAAAGTGCTCTAAAAAGTAAAAAATAACAATAAATTTTTATATGAAATTGAAATTTTTGAAGTCGGTGCCAAATTATTTCTGAATGAAATACATAACTACCAATATACAGAATTTATAGTAAGAAAATAATTATAAATAAAGCATTTTTAATCTATTTATGCGAATTACATTTCGTCAGGTATTAGTTTGGCACCGAGTTCAAAAATTTCAATTTCATATAAAAATTTATAGTTATTTTTCACTTTTTAGAACACATTTAGAAGTCGGTTCAATTTTTTTTTATAAAAATTTTATTTGAACATATTTAGATTTTTTGTTATATCCCCACAAAAGTAAGAACCTTGCCAACATACAATATTCTCAATAAAAAAATCTTTAATTTAATTACCTTGTGGGAGTCCTCTCCACAATTCCTGATTTGTGATAAAATATAATAAAACACATCTTTTAATAGACCCATAATGCACTTTGGTAAATACAATGACTTTTTTATTGGAACTGTAAATTATGCTAAAGTGCTTTCCCAAGCGTTTCTTTCAAAACTCTCCGAAAAATTCTAAATAATATTTTAAAAACTGTTGTTAACAAAGTTCCCAAACCAATTTTAACTTTGAATAGGTGCGCTTTATAAAAATAATTTAAGGATATATCTCTTCCTTCCTATTTTGCATTTCATATCTACGATTTTCCGGAGTTTTTGGCCAATCCGCTGCCGCATGAACGACTATCCTCTTTATGTACTTCGATCCATATATAGTTCCTTTACTTTTGTGTTGAAGGCAATGGAGCCGAACAAATGATTTTATAAAATGTTTTATCTAGATATGTTTGATTTGGGGGAAAGAAGCCGAAGATATTTTAAAGTTGCTTTAAACCAATTTTTATTTTACGTAAGCACCACATATATTAAAATATGACCTATTTATTTTTGAAGGAGGTATCCTGGTAGCATTTTTTTCCACACATGTTGGTCTATTACGCGATTCCAAAAATTAGCTGAGAATAGATCATGTGATAAGTGCCTTAAATAAATTTTCACTCTTAAGGTTATTTGCAATACCTGTGTATTCTTCTTTCATACTGAACAAAGTTAAATTAACAAAATGCTCATATTTCGACTATATATACAGGAATATAAGCTATAATAACTATTATAACTTATAGTCCATATTTCTCTTACCCGCGCCAAAAGTCGGGTGACCTAGGGTCTACGTATTGGAATTTGACGAATCTTGTCTTAAATAAACAGCGCATGACCGTGGTTCTACGTAAGCAGAGTAATATATCAATAGTAGGTACAAGTAAAAGTACGTGTCTCTAATAAAATTGGCAATTTAAAGTAAAGAAAAATAATTTCGTTTAAATATTTTACCTCTAATTTTTTTTTGCTGATTTTAAAAGTGAATAATTGTATTATTTTTGAAAATTTTAAGTTTATTTATTTATTTATTTTAAAATACAATTATTTTTTGCTTTTCAATTTAAAATTTTATAAACTTTATATTTTAAATTTATTAATTTCTTTTAAAAATGTTATTATTGCTGAGCATCACACCTGCCTTACCCGTCTTATGAACTTGTTTGCTAATTGGGCCTTCATAATTATGTATGTGTCTGTTTTGCCACTATTAGTGTAGTGATGTCACCATTATGCATATTAAATGTTCCCAGTTGTATCTTCCGTATAGTTACTGTTAAGGTGGGATTTTAATCATCATCAGACAGTATTCATATATCCTCCGAGAGCTCTTCCAAAATTCTTAGTTTGTTCCCAGTGATTTTTGGTTATAGCTATCATTTCAAAATCAAGCATATGCAGAAGATGATCTAATTTTATCTGTTCTTCGGGATTGTTTCTTATACTGAAGCAATATCTGGAGGTATATCTAAATGGCAATATAGTGTATTCAGATTGTATTAGTCTTAATGGTGTTGCTAGAAGAACATGAACAAGAAAAATTGACATAAGATGCTCTAAAAATATAAATAATGACTATATATCCTTACCATAGCTGCTAGCTTATCATATGGCTCTGAGTGGAAGGCCTTTTAGATGTCAGCGGAGTCGGTAAAAATATTTGTAAGTGGATCCTGATTGCACAGGTTGAAAAAGCTACCGGTCGATTATGGATCTTGAATACTATGCTAAGCTTTTGGCAAGATCTACATTTCTTTTGTAATAAACAATGGCATTCTCTGTAGATCAAGCGGAGGATCATTAATTAGAACAGATAGTCATAAGTGTACTTGTGTATTGTTATTAATACCTCCTTTGCAACTGGTTGTTCTAGTAAAGTATTGTAGGATTGCTAAAAAGTAAAATCAGTGATCATCTGAGTGATTTATTATTTGATTCGATAAATTTTAGACCAAGATCAGGTACTTACATTCTATATTATTCATTATAGTCGTCAAGTTCAATAAATTAAATTATTTCTATTATACGCTCGTCATAAGCTGATAAACTGACCCCGATGTTTGTTTTTTAGAGACCAGATTTATAAATTTTATCCTTGCAACTTTAAAACATATAAGTTATTTCAAGTTTTGTCAAGTTTTGAAAACTTTTATTCAAACTTCACTTCAGTTTTTGCAAGCTATTATCTTAGTTTGAAGCTTTAGGACAGTTTTTTTGTTTCCCATTTTTACTCATGGATTATCCCATATTGCTGATGTTCACAAGGGGATATTAAAACATCCGAGAACAGTCAAGTTTCCAAGTATTCAGATAGCCAAGACGATCATCTTTTAGTGACCGCAGCCAAACAGCAAGTACTCACTACCAGATAAGTAGCTCTATTGTTTGAATTTATAAAATAAAACAAACATAGATTGGATTGTAAAGAAAATTGCAATTTTCGTTGATATACCATATAATTTTTGTTTTATTATTTTTAACTACAGCTAAGGAGTACTTTTATTGACGTGAATTTTATAATTTAATACAAGTATTTTGAGTTTTATTTGGATAACCTGAAGAGTCTATCTGAAGAGACTAATTTTTCCCGGAGATACAAGGTTATCAGATTTTTGCTACAAATGGTGTCATAAATTTTAAAATTTGAATTTTCGGTAAAGGTAACTACAGGAAGTACTGTTTTTATATTTTGTACAAGTGAATTAATTAAAACCTCCATCAATTATAATCGCTAGGAGAACAAAAGCTAACGGTGGATTTTTCAAAGAATGAAACAACATCATTACGTAATCCTTCTTTTTTTTTCATTTTTGGTTTCTAAAATCAAAATTAATGAAGCAATCTCGATAGTATAAACAGATGAATTGTAGAGAATAAAAATGCAACAATCAGATCATTAGTAAGCGAGAAAAATAGGAAAAATTTGAAAATTAAGCTTATTTTCAAATATGCATACCTCCGTCATTTTTTAAGCAGTAGCGCTGGCTCTTCGCAAAATGATAGTAATTTATATATATTTTATCGCACAATTACTATTTGAAAATTTTAGTCCACTATTTTTCAGCGCACTTGGACGCGTCATGTATAAAAGATTTCAAAAATTAAAAGTATAATCTCTATTTTCATTTTGCATCAGAAAGTATGCAAAATATTTGAAAAATGCTGATAAACATGGCCGAAAATGGCCGAGAATGTGAAGTAGAACAGTAGTGAGAGCAGCTCTGCTGTTGAGGGGAATACTGTATAAATATGTCTCCCCTCGGCAATCACGCTACCGCTACTATACGGGTACAAAAGTAGCCGTATAATAGCCTGGAAACAGTCATACTAGCATTTTTCACGTATATCACAGACGTTTTGAGGAAAAATGGAAATATAGGCTTGTAGAAGAATGATAATTATATCTTTAAAATAAAAAAAAAAAATAATATCACACCATCCATGACGATCCAGGTGATTTGAAAGTGTACTAAAAATTTCAAATGACAATTGGGCAAAGACTAATGGACCGACAGTACCTGGTTTTGGCACGCCTCCAAAACACATTTAAATGACTATTACTTGACGAAGGGCCAGTGCTACAACTTGAAAAATAACGAAGATATGAATTAAAAAAAAAAACGCTGAATTTTCCGTTTTCTATTTCTATTTTTCTGCATTACTAATGATCTGATTGAGTCGAGACAAACTTAATTTTGTTGGTATTTTTATTCTTTATAATTCGTTTGTTCACAGCATCATTTGATTTTATAAGTAAAAAACCTTTTTGGGTTAAATTGTTTACAAAAAATTAATGAATCATAGTTAGGGGTAAAAAATATAACAAAATATCACTATGGATTGTTTTTAGTGTGATGACATAGTCAATATCGTGATCGTATTTTTGTCACACAATCACTTAATTTCTTCTCTATCGATTGGCCTAAAAAATTTCTCGTAAAGAACAAATAGTGCATTTTATTATTTATACGAACATCTATAAAACAAAAATAGTCTCGTAGGTTTTCCAATGGTATTTTCTATCTCCAATTTCTCTAGAAATATCCGTAAATCCTTCACCGTATCTTGCCCTGTAGTTCCATCCGTATATGGCTTTTTCTTCCGACGAAAAAGGAATGGAGTCGAACAAACGATTTAATAAATTGTTTTATCGGAATATGTTGGAATCGAGAAAAAGCTAAAAATCTTTTTAGGGTAATTTTTTATTCTATTTATTTTTTATTTTATTTTAAGAGATGTCGATGCCTAGCACAGCACTTTTTCATTGGATATACTTTATTTATAGATTTTAAACTTTTTTGTACTATAATATATGCTTATTTAGCTGAATACTTCTTCGAAATCAAAAGATAGGCAGAGATACCAGTATCACAGTTCAAAGACTTGCATATGTTTATATTAACTTCCTATGTACATTTGTTGAAAGCTTATTTCACTTAAATCCATAAAATTTTACTGGAATATATATTTATTTTAGTTTCATGAAAATTCTTTTTTCTTTCAGGATCTCTATGGTAGTCTAAATTTAATATTTTTTTCATTTGAAACTCAAATTCAATAGAAATCTAATACAAAGTAAATCTCTGTGTTTATTTTAACAGAACGAAGCTTAACGAGCTGTAAAGAGATAAGAAGGGGATAAACAGAGATAAACAGACGAGCATCACCTAAAATACAAAAGAACCGGGAGAAAATTTGGCAAGCGTTATGCGTCTCATTCAAAATAATATATTTCGGAAACTAAAATGGAATAAGGGTGTTGTTATTTGAGGAAATCAATTAACCAGTAGTTTATTATTTATTGAGTTGAACTTACTTCCAGGAGCTAACAATTATTCAGTGACTATAGACACTTCTTGTCTGTGATATAAACAAATCTGAATTAGATTAAATATTGATCATTTGTTTGTTATTAAAATAATTTGAGAACTTTAGTTTGCGAACTAGAATTATTGATTTTAATTGCCTATTCTACCCCATATATGGTTGTCATTCAGTATCAAATATTTATTGGACAGTTCTAAAAATTTTAGGACATTCCGATGTTTAAGTCCACGAAACTCATTTTTTTTCATAACATTTCATAATAAGAATAATGCTGACCATTAAATGTTACTAACAGTGCAAATGACTGTCATTTGTTTCTGTCATATATATATATATATATATATATATATATATATATATATATATATATACATATATGTATATATATTGCGATGATTTGTCGTTTTCGTGACTGCGCAATATGTCCGTAAAAAAAATTAACTAAATTGTTTATTTATTATTAGAAAAAAAAATTATTGACAGCAGGTATATATATATATATATATATATATATATATATATATATGTTTCTTTTTTTTTTGTAATTGTTGAGCGCCAGGCAACTATACCTGAGTATAATTGATTTGTACCAAAATTTTTTCTTATTTCAATTAAAAAATAACTCCACAAATACACATGTGCTGTATTTCAGAATGTACCCCGTTTTTCGTGATCAGGTGTTTAAAAACATCGATGTCAATTTGCTCTTTCCCAGGTGAGTTCAGATTAATTATTATTATCATTATTAGAAAAGTCAAACCAATGATTCATAAACAGAAGTATAAATTTGATTAATATAGTAAAAATTGGTGTAGTTTTATGGAATATTTATAAATAACCTTATCTATTCCTAATTAAAATGTTCAATATTGTTTAATATGTACTGTTTCTATTTTGTTGGATTTAAGATTATTAAATCTGGCAACGTTATATATTATGTCTGAAAGTTAAAAATTACTAGTACCTTATTACATGTAATTTTACTTTAAACAATTTTAAAAAAATATTTGTGTATTCCGTTAATATTAAGAGTGATATTGTTACAATGCAAATTAAACAATTTATTTTTTTACTAATTTTACTAACTACGAACATTCATTACAAGGTTAGTATATATATATATATATATATATATATATATATATATATATATATATATATATTTGCTAATATTTTCTTGGGTATAGGTTTTTCCATTGGAGAAACAAAGGACAACAATTTTTCTGGCGTTTCGCTCTAAATAGTGAGCTTCTTCAAAAGAGCTGGTATATTTATTTTAAATCTACAAAATTACAAATTTTTTTATAATAAACATATATCACAGTAATTACACAATTATATTTTTAATTTAATTAAAATTAATAAAAATAAAACAGATTTTAAAATAGTCTTAAAGTTTAAAATCTAAAACAATACAACAGGTTAAAATAGTGAAAATTATAAAATAGTACATACCTTGAAAGTAGTTTTGTGTGTATGTTAAAAATAAATTCAATTATGATACTTGGTATACGCTCATACAAATGAAAGAACATTATTAGGAAATAAATAATAATATTTTTTCCTATTTTTTGCTTTTTATAAAAAGAAATCTATCCATATCAATTGCATACCAAGTATCATAATTGAATTTAATTTTAACATACACACAAAACTACTTTCAAGGTATGTACTATTTTATAATTTTCACTATTTTAACCTGTTGTATTATTTTAAATTTTAAGAATATTTTAAAATCTGTTTTATTTTTATTAATTTTAATTAAATTAAAAATATAATTGTGTAATTACTGTGATATATGTTTATTATAAAAAAATTTTGTAATTTTGTAGATTTAAAATAAATATACCAGCTCTTTTGAAGAAGCTCACTATGTAGAACGAAACGTCAGAAAATTTTTTTGTTTCTCTAATGGAAAAACCTATACCTAAGAAAATATTAGAAAAAAATATTTAACAAAAGGTTTAAGATACAAAAATAAACTATATATATATATATATATATATATATATATATATATATATATATATATAGATATATATATATATATATATATATATATATATATATATATATATATATATATATATATATATATATATTTATATTTTATTTTCAGGCAAGTCTAAAATTTCTACTTCTTATACGCTAGATAAATACCTTTAAATCTCCAGAATTTTTTATTCACGGTTTCTTCCTTTTTCAAAACTTAAAAATCTTTTCTCCTGTTGACAACTAAGGGAACTTCTCTTCTTATATATCACTTACTTATTGAATATTTTCCAAAACTGCCTGCTTAGTGATATTATTTATTTATAAATTTAGTAAACTTCTTTTCCATTTTTAAAAATTGTTTTTAATGAATAAGATTAGAGATGTTTACGACGGATTATTGTGCACTTTCTTTTTAAAATAATGAATTTTCGCTTTTATAATTAGCGGTGACGTAGTATAAATTTTTGTTTTATTATTTGGTCGGCCATCTGACGTGAACTGGCAACTAGATGGAATTTTAAGCTTTGAAATACGAAACCAAAATGGATTCTTAATTGTCAATTTATGATGAAATTTTGATATTTTATTGATATTTTGAACTAAATATTATATTTGATGAAAATAAATTATGAGCTGTGCAAATTTTGGAGTTTTCCTGAGATTTTGATAAATCTACAATTTACTTTCCGTTATTATTTTGCACATAAAATTGATAAATAAAATTTGGTTGCATCTAAAAATTTTACATATACATTTAAATTTTAATTGTTACTTGCTATTATAATCGTATTTAGCAATGTTTTACCTACAATTAAGTACTATTTTATTCTAGTTTATTTTTAAAATTAACTTATAATCTACATTTTCTTATACTAGTCTTACATATTTACAATTTTTTTAACAAAGCTTTTATAAATATTGTTATTGAAATGAGTTCAAACTAAAATATTATCAATAATTATTGTTACATAGTGTCTATATTTTACTAAAATTTACTAATTATTATTTGACCTTTATTCTCAGTAATATTATCTTTACCTGCACAATTTATAAAATGGGTGTTCAAAATCCTCTTCCTTCTGGATGTCACAATACTGTGTTAAAATACCTTTTGTAGTCACTGTCTTTGATCAATAACACTTCACACATTATTATCCATTGTTTATTAGTTTATTTGATTTATGTCTTTTAAAGTGAAATATGTTTATTATTCTTGCTTTAAATGCAATAATGTCCAACCTTTCACTCAAATTTTTACACATTTTATCATTTCATTACAAAATTATAGGTATTTAATGTCCTTTTAAAACATGATTTGTAAACAAATTCTTACATACTATAACTAATATTTATTCTACAATCTACACTTACCATATTAATTATTTATGTCCTTTTTTGGTTTGACAGTTTCTTATTTAAAACTTATCACACCTGAGATAAGGTGACTACTTATAATATATATATATATATATATATATATATATATATATATATATATATATATATATGTTCTTCAAGACAAACTCAGTTAATCAATAAAATACTTCTTTAAGAAATGTAACATTTATAATACGTAATATAAAAATCACAAAAGATTTTCATTTGGTATGTCATATTTTCTTTGTAAAATGTAATCTTTTCCCACATTTTCACGATAAAGCTCGTTTCATCCTTAATGAAGCTCGTTTTCCTTTGTAGATTGATATTGCCTGTGTTCTTTGCTAATGACAAATGCCGCAAGATATTTTTAGTTTGGTTGATAGAGAGTTAATTTATCACCTGGGAAGACAAATTGATTTTTGCAGCCTTTTATATGTTGACCTCTAAGAGCGTTCTTTAATGGATACAGAGTGGTTTCAAGCTTAGTATTAATCATCTACTCATAGAAGTCAGAAGTAATTTAGATTTTATTCGTATTTAATATTTTGTTACAATTTAAAATTACGTTTTACATATTGTGAATGTAACATAATCGGTTTTATTTTTTTAGTATAATATGGAATATAATAGTTGTCTATATTTCTCCTTTCAAGCAGAAAAAAGAAAGACTTTATGCAAACAGCTTATTTCCTGCAAATACAATTCTCGTTCTTTCTCCATATGAACCAGAGTTGTAATTGCATGAAATTAGCTGTTTCCATATATTCTATTCCTTTTTGTGTTTGAAAGGAGAAAATATCTATGCAACTATTTAAACAGCAGAAAAATTGATTAATTTATTACTTACTAAAATCTTAATTTTTAAATAGAACATGATAATATAAATATTAAAATAATAATTTAATAACATATACACATCCCATCAGAATAAATTGTAGAAATTTAAACACGCTTTTTTATAATAAGTCAAATTATAAATGAAAAATGAACCAACACCCTTCTTTATACCGATTTCAAAAACAGGGATCAAAGTCATGATAACGTATACAAAATATTCAAAAATGTAGAATTGATATTAAATAAAATGTTTACAATTTACAATTTACAATTTTTTTACAAACTTTATTTTCCTAAGTTGTTCTAAAATGCAAGCAAAGTCTTAAAAGGTCCACCTGATATTGCAATTGCAAATTGGCGAGTTGATCACGGTTCTCTACTATTGTAAATAGCTATTTAGTACTGTGTATTCCTGTCCACTCTGGCATGTTCCTCAGCCAAGAGATCTGCTTCTTTTCAACACCTCCACCACCCTCGATCTTACCCTTCGTTATCGATTGAAGAATTCTAAACTGATCTCCTCTGAGAACATGGCTAAGATATGCTAGTTTTCTGTATTTTACAGTAGTCAGCACGAGTGGCATGTGCCCAATCTAACACAGCCATATTAGTCTGCATAGCTACTTAGAGCATTTGAAGCATTCGCCTGTGCAACCACATCTCAAATGACTCCAAACGATTGATCGTGACAACCTTCACTGTCGACACCTACGCTCCATACAACAACACTGACAACATGTAACATTTAATTATTATTTGGCGAAGTTTTAAATTTAGATTGTCATAGAAGACAAGCAATTTAGATTGTCATTGCAGACAGGCTGATTCTATTCTGCATTTGTAAGCAGATACATTTGTCAAATCTAGATCCAGCGCTTTACGTCTATTTTTTATATTAATATAAATATTTATTCTTTTTTTCATCAGGGTTCTTATAAAAATCAAGCAAGAATGTGACGATTCCATTCGCTAGCGAGTAAAATCTGACAATTATTGAAAATAATTTTATACGCCCGTGGTTTGACGCATCTATTGAAATGCTATAAAACACGCCTCATCTTAATATTTCCACGATATCTTCGATTGATGATCGAGCTAGAACGTTGTAATTTTGGACGCGTTAGGTCTACCAAGCAAGATTTTTCATGTGATTTGGGAATCATTAAATGTTACGGGGCAGTTAATAGAATTGTACAATATGTTATGGTTTACGTTATGGTAAACTTTTGTCAACTCTGCATCTATCACTTTTTCCTCGTCTGTGGTCAATACATCGCGCTTTAAAAACTGTTGTAGAGTCTGAGTACTCTTTCGAGCTCTTTATCCCCGTTGGTGTTTCGGAACGCTAACATGCTGTTTAACGTCATTCAAACCTTCATACGGTATCATAAATTATTTCATACACACGTTGCAAAAAATTTTATGTACATTTGTACCAACTTTTTTAAAAATACAATACGAATTCTCCCATTTTCGTCGGTAGAAACACATTCGCGTACATTTTTTCTATTTTACCTTTTCACTATTGCTGTCAGTTGTTTCTTAATTAAACATGATCAAATCAAAAGCAAACAAATTGTTCCAAAATAGCAATAGCAAAGCCTCAAAAACACAAAAACACTATTTACTTAATAAATCGCATAAAAACAAGGAAACTCTCTGACAACGAGTGAGTACTGACTGCACGGTGTAGAGCGAGGAAGCGGAGCAGTGAGGGGGGGGGGGATTGAGCGAGAGGGCAAACACGTATTAGTCAGTCAAACAGGGCTGCCAATTTGCCAGTGATTCCTTGCATTTCCCAGAAATAATTAGCTATGCCAGTAATTTTGCCAGGAATACTATCATGACAGGGATTTGCCAGGCATAGATATCTTGTCATCAGAAATTGATATAATGTTAAGGCGAAATGTACATTCAATTGATGGCAAGTGTATGAAAATCGATAAGATTTCCCATCTCTAAAATTAAATCTTTCTACTATCTCTTTTTGCTTCTCACATGTAGTTATTTCTTTCTTTATTTTATGGTTTTCCAGTCTAAAATTTAAAAGATGGACAATCTTGTTACAACTGTCTTTTTCTAATATTCAGTTTAATTGAGCAATATCAGCTTTCTCTTATCACACGCATTTTGCCAGGAATAAATATAAAACTTGCAAGTATTTTTTTGTGGAAAATTTGACAGCACTGCAGTCAAATGTTACAATTAAAAAGGCCAACTTTCGGCACAGTCGATGTAACATTTGACTGGGCTATGTGACACACAGTGGGCTCATTCCGGCGGGCAGGGTGGGCACGAGCGGCTGCTGTCACTTGCCCGACACCGTTGCATCGTATGTATCGTGCCGCGCGGTACTCTTACTAGATTGAAAGATGAATGAATGAAAATCTGTCTAACCTGGCTAGGTTTACTATAAAGCTGAAGAATTAGCATCTCGCAGACAGGTATCGCGGGACGCATTATGTGGGCCGTGGAAACGGGATGTCGAGCCTCACACGGGGCTGTTGGCAACCCTAACGATACTTCATGCGTGGATACACTGTATAAACGAAGTCGAATAGACAGTACTATTTTTCAGTAATTGGGTACATTTTTCAAAAAGCATTAAAATTACACTTGAAGTAGTTTCTTCACCAAACATGATATATTTTTTGGCATACTAATTACTAATTTTCTCAAAAAAAAATTCATTATTTTTAAATTTTTTTCTTAATATACTCTACAGAATGCTTACTCTTCTCGAAACTAGGATCTACAATAAGACCTTATCCCAGACTACATCACTAAATTTAATTACTTTAGCCTCCTCAAGCAGTAACACTCAGTTTCACTTGCGCTGTGTTAATGCAAGATATTAGGGAAATAACTTTCATAAATTTAACTGGTGATTCTGCACCTTATCCTAGATAAAAGAGTTCCTTACAGAAAGGGTCTAAAATATAACGGTACTAGCAAAAACACCTAAAATTTAAATAAGCTATCGAAAAACTATGATAAGATCTAGTCTATTAAAGAGGATGTGACAACGTAACAGATAAACAATTTGATTTAATGATTAAAAAGACTTAAATCGGATATAATGTAAAATCCGCTTGTTTCTAATTATTGTAACAACGTATTTGTGCTGCGGCTTACCAAGTTAGAAATATGCCAGGAATTTTTTGAATTGAAAAAGTTGTTAGGCTTGCAGGGACTTAAATCGTAGACATTTTGGGCATTTAATTTAATAAAAACAATAACGACGTGTTTCTTCATGTGACGTGAATAGCTAAAAAGTTTTATGGCGAAAATATTCGTATTAATAATTTTTATTTTAGGCATTTAACGACATTTATGCATAGGTTTGCTTTTTTTTAACACTACAAGCAAAATTTATGCTGCTCCTTATGGGAAAGTGACCAAATGTAGAATAGTACTCCTACTATGGAATATCAGCATTTATCTAAAACAAATAGTTCAAGACACAAAACAAAACCTTCTTTAATTTTATTTACTCACTTTAGTATCGTACTCATTTAAATTCATCATTTCGGTGAACGTCGTCGCTGTGGTAGGGATGTTTTGTTTTGTAGATGATAAAAAGTTTTCAAGTAGTTGGAACTAAAACTGTGATTCTATATTTACCAAGTTTTATTCATGTTCGTTTTAATATTATCGGGCGTTTTATTCTTTCTGTGTTTTTCCTTGAAGAATACGAATCGGTCTGAAACTCGGAATGTGAACAGTCAGTAGAGTATTCCATAAATGGGATCTAAGACTTAAGTGGTTGGATTACTGCTTTTACAATGTTCCAAATTGATTTTTAGAATGCCGTCGTCACACTCAAAAGGAAGACGAAAAGATTGGAAAGACGAAAAGATGAGACTATAAAAATCGCTAGGAAAATAAAAATGGGTTATTTTAAAGCAGCGAAATATTTTCTTAGATAACTTTGTTTCGACTATATTAGAAACATATATTCTCTCCAGATAAAGCAGCACCCACCATATTAAGAAGAAAAACATTGTTGGATACACATCATGAGAGTTCTTCAGTAAAATATATTTACAAAATGGAGAGAGTGGCTTGACGAGAAGGGCAGGGCAGAGAAAAGGTGGTTGAAATTATTTTTGAAGCACCATCGGGATAAAGACCATCAGCTACTAATCCCAGATCATCTCGGTATTAATCTAGATCTTTAATCTCTACACTTGATCGTAACAATTTGATTGAAGTATCAGTCTCTGGGATCAGATTTGAAACCGTAGGAAAATCTTCATCTGGAGCATCAAGCGCCGCATCTGATCATAGCAGCTTTACTTCAACTGAAACATCATATTCCGGGCTTAGACATGAAACAGCACTTATTACTGAATCTTCAACTTCCAGACTTGATATCAACAGCCTGGGTTTGATATCTCCTTATGACATAAGTCCAGCGCAAATTAAAAAGGAGAATATATCTAAAAGGGGCGGAAAGGCTGCTGTGGCGGTAGTAATAACCTCCTAATCTTATACAAATGATCTCATGGTCTGACAAAAGTAAGAATAAGAGAGAAAAGAAAAGAAATGGACTAACAGGCAGAATAAGAAAAAATACACAAAGAAAGGATACCAAGAAAAAATACTAAGACTGAATACAATCTGCAGGATGGAGATGAAGTCCAGTTTCAAATAGATAGTGAATGGGACAGGAAACTCCTGACTGCGGATGCAGAGTGTAAATTCTATCAACGATTTTTTTTTGAAGATACTCTGGGAGAAATGTGAATTAAATGTCTAATGTGTGGGCTGAGGGCACTTAATGATTGCACAGGTGTAGAGTTCACAATTAGATTTGTGACTTTTGCAAGTAGATTTCTTATTTTTTACCAAAGTTCCCTGATATCTTGGAAGATAAAACTAGTTTTGTCATTTTCTTAAAAGAAATGTTGACCTTATTCTCGTGTTCCATAAATGGATATGTATTCTATAAATATATACCATTTTAATATTTTAATTTTTGCTTAATTTTAAAAATTTTATTTAATATTAAAATTTTAAGACTGTTACTAAGTAAGACGAAAAAATATATGACTTATTACAATCACCATTAGAAATTTTCAATTTATGAAACGATTTTCTTTTTTGTCAAGAAACAAAATGGTATTCCATATTTGGTCACTTTTCTCTTTTATTTGCAAAAAGTACCCTATCAGATAAAAAAATTAATTGTTTACATGCACCACATTCAGAGGTTGGAGAAAATTGTAAAAAAGACAGCGACTAGTCTTTATTATCATTTTAGATACTTTTAAAAATGTCAAGCATTTACACAGCACTCTCTATAAATCGTGCTAGAAAGATAAATTGATTAAAACGGATTTTTAACAATATCTAAGAGTATTTTATTCCTATTAGCTGTATTTTTTTGATATAAAAATATATAAGTAAGTCTCAAATAATGTACCAAAAGTGATTAGGACATGTAAGACTACAATACATAACCATTTGTGAGTTTACAAGAATTCAAAAAAGTGTTTATAAAATCAAATTAAGGTTATTATACTTTCAGAATTTTAATTGTCTTAGGGTAAATTTCCTTGAAGAAATTATAGCAATACGAGAACCTTTTTATTTGGAAATTATATAATGGAAATCGAAATATCTCAAAAATAACTAAAAAGCTCACTTTTAAGTTATTAAAAAAAATTAAAACAAAACCATTCTATCGAAAAACAGGCGCATATCAGGCTTATTTCACAGTCACTCTTTTGTCTTTTTTTTTTAAACTATTAACCCTATTTGCATTAAAAAATACAGAGACAAAAAAATAGAAATTGCACATAGGTATATATTAAATATGTGAAAATATGTGTGGGGTAAATAATGTGTTTTAGTAGATAAAATCGGCAACTTTTAAAATCAATAAAAAATAAAATAGGTATTTTTTAAGTTAATACATTGATTAATTTGCATTCTTGATATCGAAGTTATACATGTTTTTTCAACTTTTCTGTTTTAAAGGGCGAAACTATTCACAGTTTTAACTTCAGAAGGAATAAAGTTATATCATGTTCGTTCTAAGTAATAAAACGTTTTTACAGAATATTATTTGTCGATAAGTTTACATCGCTTTTTTTTAAACGTCTTCCCGCTTATCATATTTAACAAGTGATATAAACTTGTTTTGGTACAAAAAAACTAAAATTTACTATCTGTATAATTATCTTTATTATTTGCAAAGATTTATGAAAACGTATTTTAATGATCCATTATTGAAGTTTGGTATATAAATGAGATAAAATTATTCTAACAATTTTTATTTTTAAAAAATATATGGTCTATGAAAGGCCTCGTAGTGTCCTTTATTTCATGTGTCCATTTATTGCTAATAAAAATCTATATTCGGCTATTATGTTTAAATTGGTTAGCACTAAAACATTACTTTCCAAAATATTTATATTAATGTCTGCAATAATAAGATAAATATCAAAATTATGGACTGACTGTAGGCAATAGTGTATAAATGCATGTGGGGAAAAATTTGGAGTGAATTTTAATTATTTTAAGGTTGTCTACATTACACGTATTATAAAGTATTGGTGATTTATTGTATTTCTGACATATACTTCAACATCGCCGCCCTTCTGATTAAGATCGCCTTCGCTGTATACCAAGTTAGAGTATTCAATATTATATAACGAAGTATCCTGAAGTTATAGGGTTTGGTAAAAATTAAAAAACTTATAGCACCGTGTATTTCTTTTAAAAATGTTTTGGTTGTATCTGATTTTTTTTCAGACATCTAATATTATGATATATTTTTACATTTTTGTTTCTCCTATTGTTATTATCTCTCTATAGCTCTTTCCCTCATTCACTTTTGAAAAGCCCATGTAGTATAGATATAGTTGGTAGTAGACACATTTTTGTACTTTAAGAGAAACGTTTTTTCGCAAAAAAAATCTGTTACAAGTTTGGGGGAATAAACTGATATTAATACTAAGAAAAAAGAAATAATAGCATTATTTTCCCTCTTTCTATAGGCGTAACACTTTCACATACATTCAATTCTATGTGTTTGCTGTCTAATCTATAATACCTAAATTGTTTCGGTCTGTCAATCATCGTTACGCAGGCGTCTTTCTTCTGCACAGTTCTTAGAAATATAATTTAGCTCCATAATTATTGCCAATATATGGACTAGTTCCAATCCATGTTACCGAATTGTGTTTGATAGGTATAACGAGGAAAAGCGAGTTTTATACAACCTATCAATTCTAGACTAATTTTTTTCTTTGCATGAATAGTTTAATTATACCGTTTATTTGTAGATTTAGTCTTGGGAGAGTATTGTTAAAAGGCATTGTTCGATTTTTTAACTCAAAAAATTTTAACATTCTCAAACTATCCGATAATGTGTTAAGTACGGCAATTTTGAGATATTGCTAATTGAATTTTACGACTATAGTATACATATGAACAGCCAATGAAATCTTTTGATTTCCGATATTAGGCTGATTACTGACGAGTTGTGACGAACAATTTTTCAGAAAGATTATTCCGTAAATGGGATTATTTTTCATAATTTTTTTACATCTTTTCGTGATATTTTTTGTGTTTGTTATAGTTATGGGTATTAACTAACAGTTTTCCTAGGTTTTAAGTATGGTGTCGAAAATTTGACCATTTATATTAAGATCTCGCATTTTACAGATAAATACTATTATTTATGTTAGGTATGTTGTGCAAGTGGTAAGTAATTAATCATTGAATGACAATATGCTGTGAACAATTACCCCCGGTTTTCCCGTGCCCACAAACTTGTTGGCGTGACGCAGAATTCTATTCATTCAGGGTAAGTCGAGAGAATGCGCTACACGAAATATATTATTGGTTTTAGTTAAATGATAATAATTTGTGAAATATACCGATATCGGCGAGAAATAATGTTAGTAGAAAGAGCTGCAAAGAAAATGTCTACATTACGTTCAATTTATTTAAATGAGATATTCTACGTATACATATCGGGCATCTGACAACACTGACTTTACTGCACATGCATATATATATATATATATATATATATATATATATATATATATATATATATATATATATATATGGCATCGAATCATAAAAATAACAATATATTAGAATTCGATCTTCAGTTATTATTACTACGAGTATGTTTGAGAGAGGGCGGGTTGAAATCTCTTCTGCATAATAAATACAATCCCTCTTTAAAATGTGGCAAGAGCATTCAAACATAATATCGTACGGTAGATGTAGAGATTCGTCGACTAGAATAATTATGCCATCGCGAGCAATCTTTAATAACTATACTAACTGTACTGTCGTTCACGAGATTGTTGAGTTTTAGATTCCAAATAGACAGATTGTTGAGCGTAGTAATATAAGTAAATCCCAAAAAAAGTTATTTTTTAATAATGATTTGTGCATTATTTGCCAAGAAAATAGAAAAGGCACAAATTTAACGAATACTGATCGAGGCAGGTGTCGAGTAAGCGACGCTGCCAATTTGTGTCGAATGATTGTGATTTGTTGCTTGGATGTAAGAGCCAAAGAGGATAAAATTACTTTATACCAAACTTTTAGTTAACAAATATTTTATTTAATTTCAAATAACTTTAAATAAATGCTAATCAGTATAGGATGTGATTATTGAATGCGATTGATAAAATTTTTAGATTTGTCCAAGTACGACATGACCAATGAGTACTATAAAAATGATACACCTAATATCCTTAGATAGTTTAAAAGTTAATAATGAAAATTACAAGACACACTTTTTACTTAGAATCAGCCAAGGAAAACGAAAATATCTTTTATTTTACAAAAAAAAATATTAGTAACAGTATTTTTTTTATAACAGAGGGTGAAAATATATATAAAAACTTTGGTGGAATCGTATTTGTTTTTCGGCTGCTCCACAATAAATTTGCATTAGCCGCCACTTGTCAAAGCTGACCCATTTACATTAACACTAAAATGCTTTAAATCCAAATATAGGTATCATTCTATAATTATGCTTTCGTTGAAATTCTCAACGCAGTTTTTAAAATGGTTCAATAGTAAAACTGAAAAAATGAACTGGCAAAATTTGGGTGTGCTGTTTTCATAATATGGTTCGTTTTAAAAGGTAGAGCTTTTTCATCTGACAACTGGAAAGCTAAATTACATTTACCAATATTTGAAATTTTTTGTAGCTTATGACAGTGCTTGACATTAGTTTACACAAACAGTTTTTGGCAAGACAAAAAGATAAACAATCTGATGCCCAACGAAAAATAATGACGCCTACAACTCACTAATATTAATGTCTCTTTTTGTAAGCGGTTGGGTAAATATTTATAATCCATCCAAAATCCTATAGCACTCTAATACCAGCCGAGTCGGGACAAACAAAAAGCTTAAATATGATATTTTTATTAATCTCAAGTGTCGTTTGATTATCACAATATGAGATGTGACCTCCCTTCAATGGGTTAATGAAGGTGATAAATGATAAAACTTTGTGTTGTAATCTGAAGAATGAATTATTTGACGCATTAAGTTTATATTTGAAATAAATGTTTGTACGAGGGTGGTATCAAATAAATGTTTACCATACTTTTTAGATAAGTGAAAATATTGCATGCATTCTGCACTCGTCATAGATATAGACTATAGCAAGATGCATCTGTTGACTTGCAGTTAAACTTTTGGTTGAAAAATTCGTGTTGTAAAATTTTACCAAATTTGAATAAGGACGGTCTACAGAACAAATTTTGCAATGCTTCTTTTCCCATATAGTCAATAATTGACTTTCTTTTGGGTACAAAGTCAGAAAAAGTAAGCTTCATTTTGAAATATTTTCTTCCTCAAAGACGAAAAAGCTAAATAGCAACAAAATAGAAGAACTGGTAGAATCGACATCTTTTCATTATTTCGGATATTTTGTTTTTGTTTTTTTCTATTAGAACATTTTATATCAAACTAGTCTCGTTCTCTAAGAGAGTTTATCAAAACAATATTATCTATAATATTATAAAAAGAAGAAGCTGGTTTTTATTTGTTATAGATAGCCGAACCAAATTTGAAGCAATATTTTTTGACATGACTGAGATGGTTTAAAGCAGGGGCGGATCCAGCCTCTTTCTTGGGGGGGGGGGGGTGATATCACAAAAGTACAGTAACGCAAGCAACATTCCCATTTCTGGTGTAAAAGGCAGGGTCGGGTTTATTTTTCTGAATTTGAAGTTTTTGGAGAGGGGGGGCGATTATAACAAAAAACAAGTTGTCGACAGGAAGGTGGACGAAGATGCGGACAGCATACACATTCCTAATATAAAAGGTAGAATCGTTTCTATTTTCCTGAACTCAAAGCTCTTTTGAAGGAGAGGGGCGATCACAAGCATACACATTCTTATACTCTATTCAAGAAGTAGAGAGAGTAATAAAACTTTCTGATATTTCAATTTAATTTCTGTCAGTGAGCAAAGTACACCTTACAGTGTGTCCTTAATGATTTATCTGGTTTGTACTAGTTTTTATATATTATATGAGATTAGTGAGATATCCAAAAGATATGGCTTCCACATCTATATTTATTCTAAAATCGTTAAACCAGGGCATTTTTTTCTCAACGAAAAACTTATTACGATGAATGTTTATGATGCCTTAAAATATCAATATCTAGATAACAATTATAAAAGTTCTATTAAGATGTGTTCCAACATGACAGGAGTTGGAAAATCTACTATGTACCGAATACTGAAGGAGAAAAAAACGACTGCGATTGTTAGTACTCCCAAGTCACAATGGATCACAGGCAGACGAAAAACCTCGTTGGAAGAAGAGATGTAAACTGCAATAAAAGGAGTTGTACATACATCTTATTATGAGAAGCAGATCCCAACCGTCAACAAAATTCTAACTAAAATCAATGAAGATCGGGATTTACCTGAAACTAAAGGAACTAAGCTCTGGAAATTGCTCAGAGAACTTAGTTTTTGCTGGGAAAAACAAGATAGGAAATCTGTTCTTATAGATCGTCCGGAAAATGTAAGTTGGCGAAGGAAATATCTCTCTCAAGTAAAAGGCAGAGTTGCTAGAAATAACACAATTTACAAAATTAGTAATTTAACAGAACTTTTGAAAGATTTTTTGGAATAAAGTTGGGAAAAATCCATGTAATAAAAGAATACAAGAAAATGTGGAAACTCGATCTCATGATCCGTTAGATAGAGGAACCAATTATAATTAATTTGGACAAAGATAGCTTCACTGACTTGGATTACGAATTAGATACGTAATGTTTACTAGCGTAAACACAATTTATTATTTAAATATTTTTAACATATAAAAATTAATTACATTTGAATCTCTTTGTTTAATTGTAATTCTGCAGATGGTTTAAGAAATAAATATACTGAAACGTCAAATGTCCTAAAAATGTTTTTAATTAATAACAAAATGTCCGATAGGCCAAAAAAATTTTCACATTATATGGAGGAATTTATTTTTTTTTTATATATATGTTTAACTTCTTGTATTTTTGACAATGAGTATTTTATAAATATTTAAATTATAACTTAGAGTTTTTTGAGAGAAAAAGGCTACGTTTTATTCTGAATGTGCCTAAAACGGTTTCTATGCCAAAATTAAAAATACAGTTGTGATTTGTGTTAAATATGTCAAAATTACCTTTATTTTCTAATGCGCCCCTACCGCCCCCCTGGATCCGCGCCTGGTTTAAAGTGATATCTTATTTCAAAAAACATCAAAATAATGGTAAAATAATAACGTTTCAAAGAGTAGGTGGTGGATATGCTGTGGTGTGCTACACCAATAATCCTAGATCGAAATCACTGACCTGAACTAATAAATATATAATAAATAAATAAAATAAATATTTGTCTATTATTTAAGAATTTTAACACTATTTTAGTTTCCATTTCTCCAGTTTTACAAAATTTAAAAATAGAAGCTCTATTGAGCCTTTTCCACTGAGTCAATTAAGATTTAATAACATAAATATAACTTATATAAATTCCAACTGTTGATGAAGGATTTAAGTCAACGAACGTTCAAACATTTAAATACTTCTTACAATTGTACGAAACCTGGTGAATTGGGATTTTCAGCCGTAAATTTCTTAAAATATCTATTTTTTGAGATGCACCTTTCAGCATCTCACCTGAACTAGCGTGTCAGCTACGTCACAGCAACCTGCAAATTTCTGATGACACGATTTATCCCAGTGATAATCAGATAACGTCTTTTTTCGATCTTGGGTCGTATGTTTCGATCGAAACCAAATTTGTCGATAATAGCAAAGTATCGCGTTAAAAATATCGAAATAAATTATCAGTTATCGAAAGCAAAAGTATCGCGTTAAAAATATCGAAATAAATTATCAGTTATCGAAAGCAAAAGTATCGATAATTTAAAATATCATATCATATAATATCGCTTCTGAAATTCAAGTGAGAGGTTGTAAATTCTGTAAGTGGGTTCCGCAACCGTGACAATTTTTTCAATATTTTAGTTAACCAAAAATCATTCTTTTTTGTAACGGTTTTTCATTTAATGAGTTATAATTTGAGTTTCACAAGTTACCGCTTTTCTCCATCAGACCATTAAAAAAGAAGGTAGATGGCTTAATTCCCTTTGTTTTCTCCTCCATACCCGTTTCGATTACCTAATCGTTTCATCAGTGGAACTGCAACGAACCTGGAACAAAATTCATAGAAAATTAAAAAATATATATAGAAAATTCCTATTTGATATATGTCGATAGGGTGTTTACCTGCAGACATTTTTGATGCTAAACTTATTAAAAGTCAAAAGACATTTTATATACCCCGATGTAGTGAGAAGCTTGAGAAATAAATAATATATAAAGAAATTTTTACGGTCGTAGAATGAGTTTATTAAGTGACTGTTAGCCCTGTTGGAAGGTTAAAGGAAAGGGAATTGCGAATTGTCTCCATATACGTTTTAACCACTCAATAGTATAATCAGCGGAATTGTAACGAACCAAGAGCGAAATCCACAGATAGCTCTCTATATAAAATACCAATTTGGAGATGGTGTACATGCACACACGTTTAATATCAGATTGTAATATATCAATATCTGTAAATTTAATTTTTGGTTCATGACACCTCCATTAACGAAAATATTAGATGATTGAAATGCGTATGGAGAGAGAACTAGAGTAAAATTTGCAGGAAATAAATTGTTTGCCTTTTTCTTTAATGACCCTAAGGAGAAAAAAGATAATTCGTTAAACTCATTTTAAGACTATAAAATTCTGAAAATTTTATTAGATATTGAATCTCAAGTTTATTTCAACTCTCAAATTCAAAAACAAGAAAAATATATCAACTGTGGTGATTTTTATACGCCAATTTGTTTACTCTCGTATAATTATAATCAAGCAGAATCAAGATTTCATGCTAAGAAACCAATATCTGTTCAGGGTGTTCCAATAATGCACCCAGATACTTAAATTGGTGATTCTATATGGTAACATAAATATAATGAATCATAGAACAAAAAGTCGAAAACCCAATCTTTCTCGAGTTGCAGCCTGTCAAATTTCAATTTATTTTATTATTTTTAACACCTTTTTGTTAATTTTTAACTTATAAAGTTAATACTTGACACAGAAACAACGTCTAAAAACTTCATTCTGGTATAAAAATGGTTGTCTGATTTACGAGAACTAATAATGTAACATAGTGCAATGCGAGGAACCCAAAAAATACGATGTAAGTAAACAACTTACTTCAAAAGCACTCGAATATTTCTTATAGTTCATTATAGCCAATAATTTTGGAATATATCCAACTAAATCTATATATTGTGCCCTTTCGCGTCACAATACTTCCAAAATGAATCGCTTCATATCATATAACATTATATCTGTGGATCGTCTTGACAAAAAATTGAGCTGAAAGGATCGTATGCACTATATAATCAAAAAATGTAACAAAGTTATAAATTTTCTATTAAAAAAACATGGTGGAAATGTAATATATATGTATATATATATATATATATATATATATATATATATATATATATATATATATATATATATATAAATGAAGTAAAATGCGAACAGTAAATGCAAACCTCGTTCCAACCATATCCTTTCCGTGTTAGAGGTGGCACAGTTTGAACAAATTGCTAAGGAAAACAATTTATCCTATTCCACTATCATCGAGATGATGGTCTACCTGTACCACCATACCGAGAAGAAAGTCAAAACTTACCCTCCCCGCCACAGTGATACGGCAGAGGTACATGTTTCGTCTCTACTAGACTCATCAGGGTACCGACATGCACCTGGCTGTGCAAAGGACAGATCAGAAGGAAGCATGCAAATACTGAACGCTGCTTCGCCGACCTCCCGCCGGTTGGCGTATATATGTTTATGCGGCTTTCATGGATTCCTCTATGTGAGATGCAATAGCAGTGGATATATCCACATTATGCCGTTGTAGTGCTGAAATCACATTCAGCAAATGTACAACTATATGCAGCTCCGTGCATGAATGAAGTAAAATTCGAACAGTAAATGCAACCTCGGAAAGGATATGGTTGGAACGAGGTTTGTATTGGTTAGTTGTATTTTGATTTTGACATTTTTGCTTCCATTTTGATCAAATTTTCTTCGCACATATCTTAAATAATGTGGTTGAGAGATGAAGCATCCTTGTCTGAAACCTTTAGTAATTTTAAAGGATTTCGACAGCTTATTATCCATTTTGATTTTTGAAATTGTACAAGTCTAAAAAGTGAACGGTCTATATTTGTCATCGTTTCCCACAGTCTAATTTTAGAGATGTCGTAGGCCTTAGTTGAATCTATTAATAGTATGTGAGTACCTTAATTTGTAGCGTCACTTTTTTAATTATGTGTGGTAATTTTCTTACTTCTTTTTTGTGGATTGAGATAATGTGACTTTCTTTTTATTATATTTTATTATTATTATGATCATGGAGATATTTATTAAATATCCATATTAGTACGTTCAAAAGCTTTGTTGTTTCACTTTTTGGTTTTCCTGTATAGATATCCTCAGGTCCACATGCTTTTCCATTTTTTAGTTTTTTTACAGCTTAAGTAACATAATTAATATCTATTGTGACTTGTTGTCTTTGTATGTTAGTTACGACTCTAAGAGACACTCCATTCCCCATTTATTTTAGTTCCTTATGCCTGGTATTCACAACAAGATTACTTTATTTATTTTTTGCCAGTGCCTCACTTTTTGAAATAATTATAATACTACAGACATACAAGATATAATTTAGTTCAGGTCTAGCGTGAATAAAAATTACAGTGCATGATATGCATTATTGCTTTACTAATTTACACGCGAGTAAACTGTCACGCAAGACTTCTTTATATAGAATGAAACTCATTTTCACTTTATATGGTATTTCTACGTATTTCAATTAAATTTTATGAAAGTATAAGAAAAACAACACGATAAATGAAAGATTGTTTGGGCGACCCTATTTTTGAACATGAAAATCTTAAAAATCTGTTTTTATATTTGTCAATTTTATTTTTTCGGTAGAAAAACTTTCATAATAAATCATATCGAACAAGTTTTATATAAGTATTTTTTATTGGAATTGATTTTGACAGCATGGAACTAAACAACAAAACATTCTATTTTTGTCGCCTGTTTTTAAATTCGTTAAGTTTTTGTAGGTTTATTATCAAAAGCTTCCATGTTGGCTATTGATTAAAAAATGAATAGGATATATATAATTGTTGGAAGGTCTTTTTTAAACCCAAAATTCAACGATTTTTTTTGAAAAAGGGGACATCTTTCGGCGGGAATTAATTAATTCTAGCTGTACCCCTATGTAAAGGATGCATCCGCTCCAAAATTTTAAACGAAAAAGGTGGCAAGTTGCATATTATTGGAAAGCTTTATTAATTTTCTATACAACTTGGTACCACTTTTGAGCTTCAAACGATTTTTTACAACAATATAGGGGGAGGTATTTGAAACAAAAATTTTCGTTTCAAAATTATCTATTTTGTGAAGTCGTCAGCAGGCAGGCGAGGAACAATCGAAATTTCCTTTTTAACATTTTTATTTCTGACGAGTTCTCTTTAGCAGACTTCAAAAGATATTGGATACTGAAAAAATAAATATTTGGGCTGGTATTTATGGCTACTTTTTTATTGGTTCCTTTTATAACCTGTTAAATTGAGTGGTGATAAGTATTTGGATTTGCTGCAAGAAGCTACTGATCCAGCTATAACCACGATTATTAAGAAAAGCTATGACTATCTGGAAGATGAATTACTGTTTCAGCAGGACGAATCTCCTCCTTCTTATGCTCGGCATGCGCGTAAATTATTGGACCAGACATAACGGGGCCATTGGATAGGTAGGAGAGGAACTATAGAATGGCCTTCTTGGCTCCCAAATCTGAGTTTCGTCAATTTATTTTGGTTAAGACACTTGAAAAGCAAAATTTGTGCGACTCATCTTTACTATCTGGAAAATCCACGTCAGTGCATTATAAAAGAATTGCCGTCAAGTCATTTTTCCAGTATTACAGAATATACATTGTCAGCAAAATCTATAGCAGTGTTATTGAAACAAGAAGTGGAAGAATTAAATTTTTTCTTCATATTACTTAATACATACTATCACTACATAGTATAAAACAAAGTCGCTTTCTCTGTCCCTATGTCCCTTTGTATGCTTAAATCTTTAAAACTACGCACCGGATTTTGATGCGGTTTTTTTCAATAGATAGAGTGATTCAAGAGGAAGGTTTATATGTATAATAACATCCATTAAATAGTGGAGAAATACTGTTATTTTTGAGGTTTCTAATGTGATGTCGTTAAACCCTACGAGATTTATCAAAATAATGTACTAATTATTTGTACACATTGAAAAAGTCTACAGAAAACTCCGCGATGGTATATGTCTATCTCTCATGGATATTCCACAATAACATTTTTTTGTCATTTACTTTTTACGACAAATAATGGCAAATTTTGAAGCGATTTTAACCAATACAGCATTAATCCTTATCCAATTAAATAGCTTAAATACATTGTTGATTTAATATAGATCTATATGGTCCTTTACAGCACAAGATTTAAATGAATATTTTCGAAGATATTACAGATTTAAAATTGCGGGAAGTAGCGCTTGCGGCGGTACTGGCCGACCGGGGCGGCGGCAGCGTGCCTATAAATAGCGCGTCGGAGGCCGATGTAATAATTGTTGTAAAAATAAAATAAATAGTCACAGTTTTTCTGTAGTGTATTTAGTATCAGCATTGCACCCGTGCGAAGCCGGGGCGGGTCGCTAGTACAATATATAATAAATACAAAAGTATGTGAAGACACTTGAAAAGCAAAATTTATGCCACTCAACGTGACTGTCTGGAAGATCTATGTCAGTGCATCATTAAAGAATGCAAGTCATTCTTCCAGTTTTACAGAATATTCAACAACATTTTCAACAAAATATATAGGAGAGTTATTGAAAGAAGAAGTAGAAAAATCAAATTTTTTCTTCACAGTACTTAATACGTACAATAAAATACAGAATAAATACAAAATTATGTGACTTTTTTTTTCACAGGTTACTATCTAAGTTCATATTATATCTATAAAATATTTTAAAAATTTTTTGAGGTTGTTTAATTTCACAGTGAATTTCTAGATAAGATATCATCCGGAAATTTAAAGATATAGGGATAATTAAATTTTTTAATAAAATTTTGTTATTAACATTTCAGAAACGAGACAAAATTGATTACATTCGTATCTTCTTATAATATTTATATGAAATTGACTGTGACACCAGTGTTATTTCCAATTATATTACAAAAAAAAACATTACCCACACAGATTTTATCGGCCATTTGTCTTCTTAAAGATAACAAGGTCAGATATTTTCCTACATTTGGTGGTCTTACAAAAATTTAGTAAGCAATCTTTGATTTTCCAAACAATTTATCTAAAAGCATCACCCTTTTATCCGTAACTGTTCAAAACTAACTAAGGGTAACTTTCCTTTTATTACACAAGCTTTTATCAAAGATTGGGTCGGTTAGTCCCAATGCAGTCATTTAACAGTTTTCAGAGAAGAATATTTCTAGATAAAAACTTATTTTTTAGGACTCCTGTAAAATTTATTAAATAATGGAAGTTGCTCTCAAAATATATTTCGGTACTTGTAACATAAAGTTATAAATTTTCATTAATAAAAATATGTCCAAAGTTAGTCAATAAATATAACTAAAACTTATAGCTAAAAAGACATTTTCTTTACTATCAATTTAATCCTAAAACTATTCTTGGAAAAATAAAATTAATTTAATTTAAAAAAAAAAATAATAAAAATATTACTTTATAGACTAATTTGTAAATCGTACTTTCAAATATTATGATTAACAACAGATAATGAAAATAATTTGAATACTATACCCGCTAAATAAATTATTAGTATATATAAATATAAATATATATATATATATATATATATATATATATATATATATATATATATATATGATATATATATATATATATATATATTGTCGTTTATTCACGTCCGTCGTTTCAGGAAAATTATTAATGGAGATCGGATTTCCTCGAGAACGCAACGAGGTACGTTTCAATCGAACGCGAACGACGTATACGAGCTGTAAATGACTTGCGTATCAGGAATTTGATTATTTTTGGTATGCGTTTGTCCCTGCATTACGTGGTCCCCACCTTGAAGTGAAGCTTGGATGTCATTTAAAAATTGTCCCAATGGAGAAATTAAAGCGTTGGGATTTAACTGCGTATTTAGATTCATTTCATATTCATTATGAGTATAGAATCCTGTTAGGTCCGGCGCGACCACCAAAACCACCCGGACAGCTTGAAATACCACCCGCCTCATCAGACCGAAAGGAACTGTGAGAGAAGGGATTGGACATTTTTAAATAAATTATTTTTCCTCTTAAATTGCAATGTTTTGTATAAAAATACAAAGATCACGGAGGGCTTGGCTTTAATGTACTTAATATATGAGAAAAATTAAGTATATGGAATTTGGGTTGAATGAGAACTTGGCCAATATTTACCTTAATTTATTTTTTTTATTAAACATGAGCTCTCATAGAATTTTTTGCAGTAAAAATTTTTTAGATTGGGACTCTTAAATTTTGCGTCGAAATTAAAATCTAGTTTTTGGACTTTTAATAGAATTTCCGAAATTTAATTATTCCGAATTTTTTTTTTAAGCGCAAACTAAGGCACGTTTAGTGTTCTTAGATCCGTTAACGATGTCACTATCAGGTTGTCACTAATTTTCTTTTGACAGAAAATTATTTGCCGCAATCGAGATGTCTAAATCGGGTATGTCACTATCAGGTTTCCTTTACGCAATTTAATTTCGGCAAATTATTTTATTCATAGAAGCAGGCGCATATTATTTATTTTAAACAGTTTCCGCAAGAATTTAAAAAAAAAATCGGCGTGGAAAGGTTTTATTTAACTGAAGACTTTACTTTAAGGTTCTTCCCCTAGTACTGAACTATTATCAGCTACTAGAGTTCGCCTCTAACGAATTTCCGCCTAACTTATCTTCTTTCTTGATCGTCTTATTAGGACAACCAAGAATCTCTCTTCGTAAGCCATCGTTAGCAGAGCGGCCTCTCTCGTTGCACTAGCGTAAACAGCTTAGCGATCCTCTTGATGTCGAAAGGGGCGCTCCAGGAAAACCTCTACGAAATTTAAAAATCCCTAATCACGTGTTAATCTGTTGAATTTTTTCGTCTGGAAGGGAAACTGACAATAATCTCTTGCGAGATTATCGAAAAGTGGCCCACCTATTGAAAATTCTCCGTGCCTTTCTCTGACGTGGTGCAAGTGCCAGACTAATCAGCAACGGCAGAGATTCTCAGGTTTCGCCTGGGTAAATGCTTCAAAAGACTTAGATGCTCGTATGTAAGAAATTTGAGAGATCTGTGCTCTTTACTAGACAATCGGGTGTTATTTATACTTTCTCGGCACTCCGTCGGGTCTTTTAAAATGAACCGATCAGCGCTTAGCGTAGTCCTCCAAAGCTTTATGTCTGCGCCGCCGTCTGTGTCGGTGTCTATGCGCCGTTACCGCCGACAACGTGCAGTTTATTTCTCGGTTCTTGTAGATTGAATTCTAGAACAATATATATACATATATATATATATATATATATATATATATATATATATATATATATATATATATTTTATTTTTCTTTTTTGTTATCGACCGTACCTTAATAATTTTATAAGGAGTTTATCGGGTTGCGGTTTAATACTCAATATTTCGACATTTATTTCATGTCTTCTTCTGGAGTAAAAAAAACATTATATATTTGTATAAAAATACAAACCTAAATGTTCATTGGATGTTTACACTTCGAACGATGTTGAGTGTGGTGTGTTAGGGTTGATTTCGTAGAAGGAAACTCTAATTTTTTTTTACTCCAGAGGAAGACATGAAATAAATGTCGAAATATTGAGTATGAAAAAGAAAATGAGTTAATTATTTATCCTACAGACCACAACCCGATAAATTCCTTCAAAATTATATATATATATATATATATATATATATATATATATATATATATATATATATATATATATATATATAATGTTGTAAATGCGAAAAAAAATTTGTTTTTTGAATATTTTTATAGTAATTGTTCAATAACTTGTTCATTGTTATGCGAAGACGTATGTAGTGACTATGGAGATGTTAGAATAAATATCTGTGTTAAAAAGAATGTCCACAAAAGTGTTTTAATAATAAATTATATACACGAGATTATACTTATTTATATATACCGGAAAATCGTACTTTAAAATTTTACAACAACCTATTATTTGAGGTATTGAAATTTGTAGATATTTATAGACTGTAGATTGTAGTATACTTCAACTTAAAATATCTTTATGACGTTATCCTGATATAATATAAGTTTTAGATATTTACACTTTTCACGAAGTCCATTATTTTCCTGGAGAGATAAGTAGTTTGGTTCTTCACGCGTCAAAATGACTCCCCCCTAAAATTTAACTCTTTTGCAGAACAGTGGAGGATTGTTTTATTATTAGTATTAAATTTACAATCAAGTACAAAGGCAGCAAATTAAGCCTTCAGTACTAACACATTTATTGTGATGTAGTCATAGACTCGTTTCAAGGACGGCATGTTTGATTTTACCCATAGTGAAAAAATACGTTTCGACACTATACCTAAGGTCCATAATTTCAGTCAGTGACTCATTTACTACCGGTTACCAAAGCGGCGGAGGCAGAATAAACACCTCATGCAACTATAATAATATATAAATGATTTAAAACTTTTCCGCTCTATTAACAGGACAGGAACTAAAAGCTTAAAATGCATTATTGTCATAGCACGGTGATGCAGACCAAAATCTACTTGGTTTCTTATCGCGAAGATAATAGATGTTACAACACACATACATAGAATGTCCATCTTGAATAGGCTTGAAAATAGTCATTTCAACTGGGTTTTCACATTGTTTGAATATTTTATTGATTTTTTATTGATTCATGGATAGATTCTGTTACATTCTAATTACTATACTTTCATTGTATATAGTCTATTATAGTGTATATTTGGTGTATATGTGGGAAACTATGGATATTAACGAACCTTCAACTAGTGGTGCGCCAACAAAAAAAAATAGTGAGTTGACGTTAAGAGAATGAAAAATTAATAAAAATGTTATTTGGGAATGTAACCCTGAAGTAATCATTGTTGATGTTGGAGAAATATGTGGCACTTTAACGAAAATTTCTTCGCCTACGGTATTCAGAGTCCATGTTTTCTTTTTCAAAAATGAAGTACAAACATTAAAAAAAATTAAAACGAACTTTAAAAGAAATAAATTTTAGATATTTTAAACGGAATAGAAAGAGCATACTAATTGAGAAGAATGAAATGAATGGCAGCGAAAAAATACTAAAGTTTCGGAAAAATGAGAAAAAATTGTATTACACTGACGAAACAGGGTTCAATGAAGGGCACACGTTTGGGAAGGTATGGGGAGATCTGAACATTAAAAGTTGGAAGCAGGCATTTATGGAAGAATTTTTGCAAAGATTACGCAATTCTGGTGGAAAAGGTCATCGCCTTATATATCGAATGTGTGTTTGATTTCTTAGCTAGCAACCTTAAACTTTTCGAATCTCGAAAAACAGAGCACTACCATGAAGACATGAACACCGATGTTTTTGAACGATAGTTTTCTTCGATTTTAAATCTCGATTCGGTAACAGTAATAAAGATTGAAGTGGCACGGAAAAACAAAACATTCAAATTAGCAGATATCAAAATATTATTAACGTGTCAGCTAGTGATTGGAAAAAATGCGTCAATAATGTTAAAAAAAAGAATAAAGAATGTGAGACTTGGATATTCACGATGAGGCAGTGGTTGGACCATTAATAATTAACCATGATGCTGATAGTTCCTCAGATTCAGACATGTCTCTTGACAGCAATTCTTCAGATGAATCAATGTGAGCTAAGTGACTTGCATTACTCATGTCACACTCCTAAAGATGATACTAGATGAACCAAAGTTGGTCCGAAACGAACAAATCAAAAGGTAAATGCACTGGACGCCACTCAGAGGAACAGGTAAGTAACAAACTTTCGATTAATGCATAAAATACCTTAAGGACATCTAAAGTACATATAAAATGACAACCCTACATTTTAAGCAAAATGAAGGCAGAGTGCGAAGCAATGTGTGTAATCGGTACCTGGTGCAAATTACGATAACAAATGAAGACCAAAGATTTGTTAAGGCTTAGTTGCCTGGAAACCGAAAACCCTATTGAATAACCTTGAACTACCAGCAGCCATGGCTTAGGACAGACCAAGGAAAATCGATAGGACCTTAAGGTCGGGGGGGGGGGGGGTTAGTCGGTAAGGATCCGACACCATCCTTCACACTTTGTGAAGGTGTCAGTTCAAGATTTCACTTCCAGGAACAAAAATTGTAAGGGTTAACAAAAATATGAAGAAATTTAAGTTAAAAAAATATTTTCATACTCCAACGAAATTTCATCATTTATTAGTTTCTGAAATGCACACGCCACGGAATTGATTTCCTTGAGGGCGCATGATCTAGGGCACTCAATATGCAAGTGATGGATCACTGATAGAAATTATGGACTTTAAGTATAATACCTTATAATTTATATGCAGGCTCGTAGCCAAGCTTTTGCTGAAAGGAAACGCAAAACTGATGAATGAGTGTTTAGATGGCTTATTCTTTCTCGTACTTTCTCTCCGTACAGTATCCTAAACTTTCGAGTTAAGTAATCACCCCCTGAGAAGAATGTGAAATAGTAGCAAGATATATATCTATCTTTTGCACAAGTTCCTCTAATAAAATTAAGTATCTTTAAAAGGTAAGTATTTAGTCTTATAAACAACTTGTGTCTTGTAAAGTACATATTTAAGACGTTTTGATTTTTTTTTTGATTATTTTCGAAATCTATGTATTTTTTATTGTCTTTTAATCTATGAAGTTATAGAAAAAGTATCATAAAAATAACTTATATTGCGCAAATTTATCTAATATATAATAAAGACCGGTTTAGAAAAAATATTTAATCGGATTCTATGATTATTAGTCCAAATGAACTAGTGAGAACATGACGTGTGTATAAATAGGCCATATGACCCTATTTCAGGCACTAAAGTACGTAAGTCACGTATGCGATACAGTTTATCAAGAATTCCTTTGTAAAGGGGCAATAGAGTTTACTAAAGAGCAATAATTTGGAAATCTGGAAACGTAAAAATTTATTAATTTTTTTTATACTCCTACTGGTTTATAACGATGAAAGTAAATAAATCACTTTTTTGTTGTATGTATGTAAGTGTTGTATGATTTATGGTCAGCCCTTTATATCTGAAGAGAATCTTCTTTTGTTCGTATCTGGTCAAAACTAACTAACGATAACTTTTCTTTGATTACAAAAGGTTTAATTAAAAAATAATAATCCGTAACAGTAAAAGAATATGTTTCAAACAAATCTGGTATTTGAATTTCTCTCACTTCTCCTCCCTCTAATTTTTAGGTGTCATAGTTTATATATATATATATATATATATATATATATATATATATATATATATATATATATATATATATATTAACGGTGATGTAGGAACAGGGAACAGCCAGCTGAGAAACATCTCACCGATGGTTTCCGATGCCAATAAGACTCAAATATCAGAAATAACGATATAGAACGTGTCAAAGAGTGTCGGGGAAGGCACCGGCGGACCCACTGATGAATTCACCGCCGGTGTCAGGATAAAACGCCCAAGGTCATATATATATATATATATATATATATATATATATATATATATTCTTCTTCAGAGTATGCTGATGTACATTTAATTTATGGTGAAGAGCTGTCAAATTCTTCGAAGGCAAGCAAACTTTATGCTGAAAGATTTCCAGCTCGAACGATGATATATATATATATATATATATATATATATATATATATATATATATATATATATTCTTCCTCAGAGCATGCTGATCACATTTAATTTATGGTGAAGAGCTGTCAAATTCTTCGAAGGCAAGGAAACTTTATGCTGAAAGATTTCCAGCTCGAACGATGCCAAGTCCAAAAACCTTGCAAAGGGTTGATCGAAGCCTAAGGGAAACAGGTAAAATATGATTAAAAAATAATTATGAGAGTTAACAAATTAATTTTTACTTGTTTTTTTCAGCGTCATTTTTCCCACGATGTGACGATGAGGGCCCTCCCAGGAGAGCACGAGACTCTCACGTGGAGGAACAAATTTTGCAAAATATTGCCGACAACCTTTCAAACAGCATAAGAAAGCTCGCAACACAAAACAATGTTACAAAATGAAATGTATATGAAACTCCATCAGAACAGTTACTTCACCCGTACCTCGTGGAAAAGATACACGCTATGTCTCCGGATGATTATCCCGCAATACCCCAACAATTCAATTACGGCAACATAACCTAATTCAAAATTTTTCTAACCTTACTTTATTTTCTGATGAAGCAGGTTTTACAAGAGATGGAATAATAAATTCACACAATTTTCTTTTTTTGGGCTAATTAAAACCCGCACTCTATAATTCAAAACAAATACCAACAAAGGTTTATTGTAAATTTTTGGGCTAGCATCATCGAAAATAACCTTATAGGTCCATTTGTTTTGGAAGGAAGACTCAATAGTGAAATTTATTTACAATTTTTGCAGCAAAATTTAAATAATTTATTAGAAGATGTACCTTTTGATAGAAGAATACAAATGTGGTACATGCATGATGGTACTTCACCTCATTTTAATCGTATTGTATGTCAACATTTAACAAACATTTTTGGTCCTCTATGGATAGGTCGATGTGGGCCTGTTTTATGGCCACCATGGTCTCCAGACCTAAATCCCTTAGACTTTTACTTCTGAGGAAATCTCAAATAATTAGTTTATTCTAAGCCAGTATATATTAGAGAAGAACCACAAGCGAGAATAGCACAGCATTCTAGCGAAGTCCGTGATAATGCCGAAATATTATTTGCAGTGCAGCGGGAAAATATTCGAAGAATAAGAAAATGTATTGAAGCACGTGAAGCCCATATTGAATATTTTTCACTATTTTTGCATTTTAATAACATTGTAACTTAATTGAGCCCCGATCAACCCTTTGAAAGATTTCTGGACTATATATATATATATATATATATATATATATATATATATGGGAAAAGTAGTTCTTGACCAACTAGTTAGAAAGGAAAATTCTAAAATTTTGGGATAGCGGTCCTAGGGCTGAATGAAACTCGGTTTTTTACAAACCCCGAGCTTTCGGAAGTTTATTATTTCCTTTTCTTCAGGGCTACAATACACAACAGTTGATGATTCTAAATTCAAAAACTTACGCGCAAAATGAGTATAGACTGTAACAAACATTATATCGGTCAAACATCAACTGTTTTGAAAGATAGAATCACCAGACACAGGAGTGATTGTAGATTGCAAAGGAGGACATGCACCTTGTCGGAACATGTAATCGATGAGGATCACAAGTTTTATTTTGTCAGTGTTGAAGTGATTAACAAAGAACGAAACAGCAGTAGAAGACATTTTCTTGAGATGGTAGAAATCTATTTAGATGATAACTATATTAACAAGAGAAAGGATATTGAAAATCTTAGTATAATCAAAGATTATCATAGCTTAGCTATAATAATCTCTGGTATAATCTACTCTCATCTCTTGTACACCTTAAACAATAAAAATACAAGACAGGAGGTGTCTCAGCCTCGTGACTTCACAATTTCTCCATAGTTTTCCACAAATTATGAAAGTGCATTTTTGTCACTTTCCTATAATAATCTATATACCGCAAGTAGATATTTACTCTATTCTGAATATTGAGAAAGGGATAAGTTAAGAGTTTTTTAACCTTCTTTGTTCTATAAAAATAATTTTCGTTATCTTTTCACAAATATCACAATTTTTAAACGCAACATGGCTCATAAGAACCGAATTATTCATTAAAAAACAAAAACCTTGTCAATATAACAACAAAGAAAAATTAAATACCATTAAATTAATAACTCATAAATTAAAATTAATATTTGTTGTAAAACATAATGATTCCACATTCAAATTTACCGCTAAAATAAAATTTGACATTTTTGACCGATCCCAACGACCTCAAAAAGAGTGTTTCAAGGATTTCCTTATCAGTCAGTACAACTAAAATGGCCCACAAGAGAATATTATATATAAGTGTTTAAAAAAACATTTTAATAATAAAATGTAAAAAATTATGCAAAAATCAATAATGTCTGCATGGATTTTCCGTTTTATTGTCTCAAAGCCATTAATGTACTCATTTTGCACGTTTTTGAATTTAGAATCATTTTTTATTAAACAGCTTACATTGTAAAGTTAAAATAATAATTAACATAACTGTTCTGTATTGTAGCCCTAAAGAAGGAAATAATAAACTTCCGAAAGCTCGGCGTTTGTAAAAAACAGAGTTTCATTCAGTCCTAGGACCGTTATCCCAAGACTTTAGAATTTTCCTTTATATATATATATATATATATATATATATATATATATATATATATATATATAATTATTGTTATTGTTGCATATGTCTTATTTAAAAGTTATTACCTGTGCAAAGCTACGATGAGTCGATAGTTGTGAATATTTTTTTAAGTTAACTAAACTGGAATACGCAGAAATCTTTTTCCAGATTAAAATTTTTTGAAAAATATAATTATAAAAATTTTGGTAATTTATTAGTATGTCATCTATTCTAGTGACAGGGCCTTTGTTTTCATTAAAAGTACATTTCTATCAAGTTTCCTATAAGTCTATATTTACGTAATATATATTTTCCTTTTTATAAATGAAAACGCGTAGATATAGAAGTAGATTTAGCTGAAGTAGAAAGTAAATACTACGAAATCCATTAATCATAACATTAATATTTAATTTTAGTTGGCTTTTTTAGAACTGCCCGTTAGAATCCCTCTTTAAGCCATTTTTATTAATGATGTGTCCGCAAAGGATTTTATAAGGTCATAAAAATCGTATATTTTTCGAAATAAAAAATACATACATTCATATCGAGTAAGTCGATCTAGCTCAATGGATCGGATTTCGAATCCACAATAATAAAAATTTATGATCAAGCACGTTCCAGATTTTCTTTCAAAATGTAGTTCACAAGAAAATAAAATTATATGGTCATCTTTTTTTGAAAAATGTTTCTATGCCGAGATATTCCCCTCAAACATGGAATGTGAAATGTAGTTTTTACAAAATTAATTTGATTCGCTTGATAAAATTTAATCAAATTCTGATCAAAATTGTAATAAATAAATACTATTGGAATGGTTTTACAATTTTTTTTACATCAGGTGAACTATAGGTGCTCTACCATTGCTAATTTTTTTCACTAAATTTTAAAGATATATTAAATGTAACATGCATTTTTTAAAAGTTTACTATTATCTTAGATTTATTTAACATTTCACTGCATCAAATTTGAATGCAGTTTTGTAATGTTACTTTTGAATAAAAATTAAAATGTTTTTTATAGAAAAAATACTCATTGCAAATTTAACCCCTGATTATTAGTTAAAAGGTTGTGATAAGTGACATCTGCGCGCTCTTGCAACGTATCCAAACTATTTGACTTCATTTTAATGCAGGTTAATCTTTAATTTTATGTAATTTCTTTATTTCAGTAAACCCTAAGGTAAGCTAAATATTTTAGTGAAAAAAAAATCTGCTTATTTCAAAAAGCTAATTTCAACTTGATCTAATCAACAAATGTTAGTACAATGTAGATGATTTCCGATAGGATTCTATACAAATTTTTGCATTTTTTAAAACTGAATTTTCAAAGATTTACATAATAAAATCAATCCAAAAATCGTAAGAGCATAGACTACAACTTAAACTATTATAAAAAAAATATGTTCATTATAATCTAATATTTTTTATTTAATATGGAGAGCGACTGGATTTCCTTAACTTTCGCCAGATTTTAATTCAAAATTACGTTTTAAATTTTTAGAAAAAATAAATTGCACATTGAATTGTATATCTTCTATCTTAAATATTTTAGAATATATCTACACTATTACGTAAAGAAGAGAAGGGATTTTATTATAGATAACGAAAAAAACCTGCCTAATCAATACAAATTTTTACATATATTCCCTGATATTCCTGGGGAGAATTAAAACTATATTGTATCTCAAAAACACTTAACTTCCGCAAAAATCTATTTAAAAAGCCAATGTTTCAAAGCAAAGTTTATTTGCTCTCTGCCTGGTAGCAGTAGTGAACATAACCCGATTCGCTCGATCCCCCCACTCCTCGACCTTGACCTTGACCTTGCTTCACCCCTCTTTGGCCCCGCCCACATGTCCTTGTCATTGACCTTGAAAGTGCACGTGTGCTTTGGCCTTGGCCTTGTGTTCAAGGTTGTGTGTGTGACCTTGACCTTGACCTTGGTCGAGACGACCTTGACTTTGTTGAAGGTCATCTTGGGTGTGTGACCTTGAAGATATGTTACGTGGTTGGGGGTGACCTTGAATGGTTTTATATAAGGTATGGGGCAGTTTCATTCATCAGTTGGCTCTGACTTGTATAGGTAGTACATGTGTTAATATTTGACAAATCATGGCATATGTTTGTGAAAATTGCGGTTCTAAGTTTACTAATATTTATAATATGAGACGCCATCAAAGAGAATCGTGTGCGGCGAGATTTAATGAAGTGCCTGGAGGAAAACGGCTCCGAATTGAAGAGTATACATCGACGATTCCGCTAATTAATTGCGCTACATGTAATGTAGATGTTCCAATAAATCATATGTCGGTGCATAAAAGAACACAACAACATAAAAATAATTCATGTTTGCCGGTATGTCATGGTGTGCAACTCGTTCAATGTGCCTTCAAAAGAAGAATTGCAACCTATCGGGTTAGCAGTGATATGGAGCATTCCGATTACGTAATGTTCTTTGCAGACATTAAATCCAAGGTGGTGGAACTTGTTAATAATTTATTGCGTGTGCATCATGCTTTAAAAGTTAACATGACAGCTGTTGGCGAGTACATGCTTCCATCACAAGAAATATTCAGTGAAAAATCCTTCAACACTGCTAATCAAATAATTAGTGTAGAAAGTGATTTGGATGCCGTTTACCATTCTTTCACCGAATTAATAAAAACGCAGGCGACAGAGTTCCAGGAGAAAGATTCAGGTATGGAAAAATCAAAACCCGATATATTAAACTGATTTTTATATATTATTTTTCTTGTTATAGGATGGGCTCTTGTGCGAATTTTATACTTGGAAGTTGGTATCAACAAGTATATGCCTATGGGTGGCTCATCATACATCAAGTTGCCGTGTTCTATTGAAAAGAAAGGAGCTGTCGTCAATGTGATTAACCAGGACGAATTTTGCTTTGCGTGGGCTGTAACATCAGCATTGTTTCCTCCAACAGCAGAGCCTTCACAGAAGACATCCTACCCCCATTTTTCTAGAGTGCTAAATGTAACAGGTATGGATTTTCCAGTAAAATTACGTGACATTAAAAAATTTGAGGAAATGAACAACATATCAATTAACGTATACGGTCTGGAATCTAAATATGAAAATAATGAAGTAATACATGAAGTTATTGGTCCACTGAGGTATGCGTCAAAAAAGTTGGATAGGCATGTAAATTTATTGTTAATTACAAAAGACTGTAGTAGTAAAGATGGCGGTGAACATTTTTGTGATACGACTTGTTCAAAGAGTCATTATTGTTGGATTCGGGATTTATCACGTTTAGTTTCAAGTCAAATTAGTTGTCAACAACATAAAATATATTTCTGTGATGGTTGCCTCATTTATTTTAGTACACCGTCAGCTTTAACTTTACATCAAAGCTACGATTGTAACCACATTTTCACGCAAACACCCTCAGTGGATTTAAAAATCGATAAATTTGGAAAGAGTGTGCCGGAAAATATTTTAAAATTCGAGGGTATAGAAAAGCAAATGCGCGTTCCATTCGTGGTTTATGCAGATTTCGAATCTGTTTTAAAACCCATTGAAACGGTACAACCAAACCCACAAAATTCTTACACTGTAAAAAGTTTTAAGCATGAACCATATTCTTTTGCTTATTTAATTAAATGCTCTTTTGACGACTCACTTTCGAAATTTGAGCTATTTCGGGGGAATAATGCAGCTCAAGTCTTTGTGGATCGTATCGAGTGTGATTTAAGGGCTCTATACAACACATATTTAAAAGACATTAAGCCTATGAAACCGTTAACGCCTGAAGAAAAAAGGGAGTTTAATGATGCTAAAATATGTGGTATATGTGAAGGCCCTTTTGAAGAGGGTGAGATTAAAGTACGAGACCACTGTCACATAACTGGTGCAAAAAGATTTGGTGCTGCACATTCCGTTTGTAATTTAAATTATAAATTACCCTCTTTTATCCCTATCATATTTCATAACTTAAGCAGCTACGACAGCCATTTATTTATAAAAGAGTTATGTAAATATGGGGATAAAATTGGTGTTTTGGCTCAAAGTAAGGAAAAGTACATATCATTTACCAAAAGCATTTATGTGCACGATTATTTTGATAGTAAATGTGGAAAAGTCAAGAGGAAATATTTAAAGTTGCGATTTATTGATAGTTTTAAATTTCTGTCAACGTCTTTGGAAAATTTAGGCAGCGGTTTAAACGACGACGATTTTATTGAAACGCGGAAACATTTTTCAAATATCAACCAATTTAATTTGATGCGTCAAAAGGGTGTTTTTCCCTATAGCTTTATTGACTCTATGGAAAAAATGGAAAATACATGTCTTCCAAGTAAAGATGAATTTTATGATAATTTACGGGAAGAACATATTAGCGATGAAAGCTATAGAAGAGCAAAAGAAGTATGGCGCTTGTTTGGGTGTAAAACTTTGGGGGACTATTCGGACGTGTATTTAAAATCAGATGTGTTGCTATTGTGTGATGTTTTTGAGCAATTTCGGAATAATTGTTTAAAATTCGATAAACTTGATCCAGCACATTACTATACCCTTCCAAGTTTATCATTTGATTGTATGCTACGTATGACTAAGGTAGAGTTAGAGCTCTTAACTGATATAGACATGATACATTTTTTTAAGAAAGGTATACGCGGCGGCATAAGCCAGTGTACAGAAAGGAAGCACATCGCTAATAATATTTTTTTACCAGACTATGACCCAACAAAACCTTCTTCATTTATAACATACCTTGATGCTACAAATCTATATGGTCATAGTATGTCACAAGCATTACCATATGGTGGTTTTCGATGGTTAAGCGAGCGCGAAATTCTGGATTTAAATATTATGGCTGTTGGTGATGATAGTTTACATGGCTACGTTTTGGAAGTGGATGTGCATTATCCGACTGAGTTGCATGATGCACATTCTGATCTTCCATTTCTAGTAGAAAATATCATACCGCCAACAGAAAACGCTAAATTACCGAAATTAATTCCTAATTTACAAGATAAAAAAAAATACATTGTACACTATAGAACTTTAAAACAAGCCATCGCCAACGGCTTAGTGGTAATGCAAACCCATCGAGTATTACAGTTTGAGCAATCAAAATGGCTAAAATCGTATATTGATTTTAATACCAATTTACGTAACAAGGCCACCACAAAATTTGCGAAGGACACTTTTAAATTAAAAAATAACGCGATATTTGGTAAAACTATGGAAAATGTGGAAAATCGAAAGGATATAAAATTAGTAACACATTGGGAGAACAGTGTAGGCAGAAATGGAGCTAGAGCACTAATATCCCGCCCCAATTTCAATAGTAGCTCGATATTTACCGAGAACTTTGTTGCTATACATATGAATAAAGTTAAAATATTGTACAATAAACCAATTTATATCGGTTTTTCCATATTAGATATATCAAAGACTGTAATATACGATTTTTATTATAATTTTATTAAATCCAAGTTTGGCGATGATGCTTCGTTACTTTACACCGATACTGACTCGCTTATATTAAAAGTGTATACGGAAAACTTTTATCAAACTATATCAGAAAACCCCGAAAAATTCGATACATCAAATTACCCCGAAATTAATAATTTCAACATAATTAAAAGTAATTCTGTAGTTGGTAGAATGAAAGATGAGTTTCCTGGTGATCCGATAATAAGTTTTTATGGTACCGGCGCGAAGGCTTATTATGTAAAGTCCATTAATAATGAATTAAAAAAAGCCAAAGGTATCAAAAAATGTGTTATCGAGAAAGACCTTCATCAGGAAGACTACCAAAGAATTGTTGAACGGGGTGGTTTGATATTAAGAAAGATGAAGACATTTAGAAGTGAATTACATAACATTTATACCAACATAATAAATAAAGTAGCATTGTCAAATAGCGATGATAAACGTTATGTAATTCCCAGTTCAACCAAAACTCTACCTTGGGGGCATGCAGACATAGATTTTTACAAAACAGATCCGGAAGAAAACTTAGCAAATTTAGTCACCGTGTTGGAATCATTTCTAAGTCAGGACAGCACGTAATCTGGAAAATCCATATTTCATTATTTGTATTGTTTTTATTATTTCTATTAAACATACAACATTAATATGTAACGATAGTATTGTAATTTTTTTTTTTTTTTTTTTTTTTTTTAAATAAAAAACATGTATTCATTACTTGATTGCTTTTTTATTGAACCTTTATTTTAAAATTATAAATATAATGAAGTGTCGACAAATAACAAACTGTAAAAGTTATTGTTGAAAAATTTGTCTAATAGTAAATTAAACGCACAGGTCTACGAGTAAATGTTTAATGTGAAACAGGTTTGCTGACAAGATCCTCCATAGTCTTTTCAATTTTCAACATTCTAGAGTTAAGTTCATCACGCAGTTCGTCTTGCCTAAGTTCATATATTGCAATAACAGTATCATCAATGTATCCTCTAAGTTCTTGACCGGTTTCAATTAATTTCTTGCGTACGTAACCTTCAAGTTGGTTTCTGAATATATCTTTAATAACAATTGTTGAGTCATGTAAAGCTTTCTGCGTATCTTGCACACACTGAGCAAGGTTATTATCAACATAATTTCGTGTGGTCGCATCGTCTCCTTCAAGAGGTTCTGCTAAATAGCACAATCTTTTGCTTCCCATGTCGTAATCTCCATTAGGTGTAAGTTTAAAACCTATTCCTGAAGGACCTCGCATAAAGTTAAAATCCTTAAATTTTCTTTTGCGACCGAACTTATCAATAGTGTTTACTTCTGACATTGTTATGTGAGACTGATTTGAAACCATTAGATTTCACCCTAATATATGGTTCTATTTCATTAATAAACGGACTCTGCAGAAAAATATGGATTGCAAAACGTATTTTAGGTGATGTTTAATAAATACACATACAGATTCATTTTACTATTGTTTTATTGAAAAAAAAATTAAAATATAACAAAAGATTGAGTTCACTTTTTATTATTAAAAAAAAAATAAAAAAAATAACAAACAAAAAAATTAAAAATTAAGAAATAAAATACATGTTAATTTCTTCTATACAGGTAAGCTTCTTCTATGACCCAATTTCTTCTCTGGATGGCACGTTCATTAATGTCCTTGAACTGGTAGTAAACTAGTCCACAAAAGCCGCATTGTACAAATTTAACCCTGAAAAGGTCAATGTAGTTGAAGTCGTACGTAAGATCATTTCGCCAGCAGATACCTAGTCTTTTACAATGATGACAAGTTAAATAAAAAGCTTTTGGTATATGACTGTATGTTTTGGCTGCTTCACTAGGTTGTTCATCAGTTGGCAACATGATGTTTGAATGTGTTGTACTTTTCAATCGCGGTACTCTAATTATGTATTACTTTTTAAAATAACCTTGACAGGACCAAAAAAAATCCTTGAAAATTACAACCTCGAAAACGACCCTGACATTGACGGGTACTTTGACCTTGGCCTTGGCCTCGCATCTAACAAGTTTAGTACTATATTTATATGCTTCTTTAAAATAACCTTGACAGGGACAAAAAAAAAATCCATGAAAATTACAGCCCTGAAAACGACCCTGGTATTGCCGGTTACGTCGGCCTTGGCCTTGGCCTTGCATCTGACAAGTTTAAATATTATACTTAATGCATCGAACAAAAGGAATAAAGGCGGTGTAGTGGGGGAAATGGGCATAAAAGCAGACTTGCTGGCTCGAGCTCTTCACAGTTCGTCAGAACAGCAAACAGTACAGTGCTAAGAAAAAGTTAATTGTGTGAGTTTGAATATCGACAATGTCTAGTGTACGGTCTCTTTTAGATGCTCTTGACGTGAGCTGCGGTTCACAGCAAGGCATGCTGGATAACATGAGTGGTTTAGAAGTGTTAAGTCCGGGGGTGTTCGAGAACTGGAATGGCGTGGAGCATGAAGATGCCGAAGACCGAGCCCTCAACGATGGTCGCGACGAGGAGTTAGTTCAGTCGGCAGCGCAATTCCTGGAATGCTGGACGGAGGAGAAGGAGCCAAAGATAAATGTAATCAGTGATGTGGTTGTGCGAAAAGCATCGCGGCCTAGGGAATCTTCTCCGAAAGCGTCGAAACTGCAAAAGCTCTTGACTATGCGGAAGTCGGAAATCGCCGATAAAAAAACATTTTATTCGGCGATTAAAGGTGTGGGACAAGGGAAGAAGAAAAAGTTTAACTTTAAGCGTCCCTCCACCCCTGTTCCATTACCCGACTTCCTAAAAACAGCACCGCAAGAGCCACTGTCAGTAGAAGTGGAAGTCATAGAAGGCCCCGATGGACCAACACCACCAACGCCACCAACACCGGCCAGCGTCGAGAATGAAATAGTGTCGGAGGTGAAGTCTTCCCCAGCGCCAGCGCCACTGTCGCCGATATTGGGGTGCCGGAAACCCATGAAGAAGCGGTTTAAGCGGTGTTTTGAAGGCGATGAAGTTTCCGCTGCTTCGTCGTCGTCGTCGTCGTCATCGTCTTCACCAAATAAAACCGCGTCTTCTTCCGAGCCATCACAACCGGAGTGGGTCGAAGACTTCACCAACTCTCAGAAGACCAAATTGACTGACATTTATGCCATGAAAAAACGCTTAGTGAATGAAGTGAACGAGTGTGCCAGTGACATTATAGAACTTGAAAAACAATTAGAGATAAAAAAGGTGAAATCTGCGCGGTTAAAAAGACAATTAGAGGACTTTAATAAATTATGTAGTAGGTGTTAGGTAGTTGTAGATATTAGCTTTTAATTTATAGTATTAAGTTTGTAAATATATATATATATATATATATATATATATATATATATATATATATATATATATATTGTAGTTAATAAAAAAGTGTTTGATCAAATTTTTTATATTTTATAATGAGAATAAAAATGACTTGAAAATTTATTTTTGTGTGTTATTTCATATAGGCCCTGTCCCACATAATATTAGGTAATAAAAAAAAAAAAAGTGAATAATCCACTAAAACTACGCAATAGCAATAGTTGTAAATATTTTCTGATAATATTTACAAGTATGCTAAAACATGGTTCGGTTTATGAAGTTAAGGTTCTGTCGCCAGAACTTCTAATACTTTGTATCTCAATATTGTATGTTTTTATGAAAAAAACATAAAATATTGGTTACAAAGTATTATAACCAACTAAAACTACGATCAAATTATTTTGTGGTCCTGAAAAGGACCGTTTGGTTTTAAAACATGCGACTCTTTTATTGAGTTGTGGAGTCGCACGGCCCGTCATCATCATCAGCGGGGGTGGCGGTGCTGTCCTCTGTGTATTCGATGATGAACCGCCAAAGTTCATCCCATCTAGGATCGTTCGGCTCCCACTCCAAACAATTCTCTGTGGTAGAATCTACCACAGGGCATTGGATGGGTTGTTGTTGTTGTTGAGTCGCAGACATGTTGAACTAAAATGATTGTAATAAGTATTGATGGTCGTATATATAGAGACAAATTAATGGTGGGGGGTGAAAACAAATGTCATATTACGTATTGAGACCAAAAGTTGTTTGTGGTCTCAAATACGAACGAACGATTTAGCTGGGTTCCACCAGCACTTAAAGTTTTAATACTTTGTATCTAATATTGTATATTCTATACATACAATATTAGTAACAAAGTACTAATATGTACTAAAACTACGATCAAAGTATTTTGTGGTCCTGAAAAGGACCATTGTTGTGTGCCCTTAAAAAGGGCCAGGGAGAGTGTGGGGCTTATGGTGCCCCATCCTCGCTGGTCGACCACCAGCTTGACGAATCGCAGGGGCCTTGTGGGTCGTCGGGTGTTGGTGATGCTGGAATTTCCAGCACCGCATCTTCCGTCGAGTCCGGCTCTGGCTGCGGCGACGGAGTTTCGAGTCTTTGTAAGACCCAATCACCCGCGTCGTCTAATTCCACTAGACCCGGATCATGGTCATATACTAGCGGAATCGGCTCATCCAAGTCGTCCCAACGTAGGACGTCAATTTCAAAATCCACCTCGTCGTCGTCGTCGAAGACTTGCAGGTCTCCAACGTTGTCGGCTACGGTGTCATCACTAAAGATGGATGAGCCTCGGCTGGCGGGTCTTTCTTCCTCCATGTTCATCGTATGAGGGTTGATGAATATATGACTGTGTAACTGACCCAGTCTCATATATATAGAACTACCCCCACCCCACCAACGGATTCTAAATGTTATGTATTGGTGAGAGCTTATAGAATTATTGATTTTTTTCAAAAACTTTAAATAAGGAATTAGATTTGTTTAGACAATAAGACTTATTCTTAATATTTTGTGAAGAATACATTACAAAAAAAAAAATAATAGAAACCTTGTTTGAACTGTTAACATTTTCATAGGTTCTCAAGCATATAACTTGGCACTTAAGCTACGAGACAAATCGTCGTTAAACGAATATCTCGCCCCATAAGTGACGATTACTAAACTACGATCAAAATATAATGTGGTCCTGAAAAGGACCGTTTTTGTGGCCCTAAAAGGGCCTGGGGGGAGGGTGGGGTGCCTACCGTGGAGTAATACCCAACGATATTAACACCGACCTAGGTGCAGCCCTTGGTCTTCTCATTGGCGGCACCGTCGTCGTCGCTGGTGGTGTCGGCGTTGCAGGCGGTGCCGAAGGTGCCACTCCTGGTGCGGTACCCCCGCACTCCTCACACTTGCATATCTTGCCGGGCACGAATGGCCTGACAATGCCAATGATCCTTTTTGGTATATCTTCCATCTTGCCGATCGAATGTGTAATGATGAAATAATTCTAATACCGGCCTCTATATACATTCAAAAAGTTGGAGGGGGTAAGGTGGAGTGCATATATGCATTATATAAGTTTGAGAATAATATGATTTTATAACTCACCGTATCTCTGGTATGGACACAAACTACCCCCCTCCACTTTTCTAGCATATAGTACTAGACTTTCTCTACATTTTTTTCAAATAATTTTTTTTGATATTTCTAACCATTACTTTGCTACATATTTACAAAAAATGCAAATTATGCATATATTTTAATTATTTTCAGGCAAGGTAAGGAAAATTTTGAAAATGTTTTGACGGAATCGTAATAAGGAAGAGTTGAAGTATATCACACTATTTTTCCCGATTCGCTAATATAAAAAAAATTTTTTCATCGCATTTTGGATGGGCTCTGGCGTCGTAACGGTTGACGATAAAAAATTGGAAAAATACATATATTGTGGGAAATTTTCTCTAGAATCCAAAAAAAAAAATTTCCGAACTTCTGTCACCGCAAATAAAAAAATCGATACCTCAAAAATTGCGAGAAAATGGTGAAGGAGCCGCGCAATCGCTCTGAAACCATCAAAAATCGATTTTTTTTCCCTCCGCGGGTGGAAGGGTGGGGGAGGTGGTGGTGGACTTAAAAAAAAAAAAAAAAAAAAAAAAAAAAAAAAAAACCTCCCCCTACAACTTCCACATACTCCCGTTCGGCGGCCCTAGCCTCCTAACTCGAGAATTTCAATTTTTTCGTCCAAATTTTTTGTCATTTTTAAGATTTTCCGAATTTTTTTTTCCACCATTGTATTCTACTCAAAATTCTAGGTAATTAAAGTGCTTTTATTTTTTCTCTATCTTGAACGGTTCCCGAGCTACAGCGCTTTAAAGAATTCAAATTACTAACTTTCTATAACCCTTTTTTTCAAATTTAATTTTTTCGAATTTTCAAAAATACTACAATATGTAGAAAAAAGTTCTCTCTTTAATTTCCCAATACCGTTTTTCTCTAAATCTTCAACTTTAGCGCGTATTCAGCATTTTCAAAAAAAAAAAAAATTATAATTTTTTTTACACCATCGCATTCTCCTCAAAATTTTGGGCTATCAAAGTGCTTTTATTTTTTTTCTATCTTGAACGGTTCCCGAGCTACAGCGCTTTAAAAAATCCAAATTACTAACTTACTATAACCCTTTTCTTAAAATTTCATCTTTCCGAATTTTGAAAAGTACTACCATATGTAGAAAAAAATTCTCTTTCTAATTTCCTAATATCATTTTGCTCCAAAACTTCAACTTTGGCGCGCATTCACCATTTTTCAATTTTTTTTTGAAAATTTTTTTTTTTACGTTTTTACTATCGAGAAAAATGCTTGCTTATAGTACTCGATTTCCTCTATAATTTTTTCTTATAATTTTTTTCCCTATTCCTAACCGTTACTTTCCTACAAATTTTCTAAATCGTTGTTTTCATATTTTGCCTTAAAAATTTTTTCTTGTGTTATTTAAGCTCTTTTTTCCACTTAATAAACCACCATTTTCTAAATTCCCGTACTCTTTTCTTAAAGAGCGGGCTTTTCCGCCAGCTTTTTTTTTTTGGTTGGGTTTCAAATAAATATAAAACTACTACTTCACTCATTACAAATTTATTGATTCAAGAACATTATTTTGTGTTACATATAATAGATACATTAAAATATAGATTTATTGGTCACCGAACCGTTTAATACATTATAACTAAAAAATGAGTCGTGAATAACTAATGCGTACACTTTAGTGTCTTTGGGGAATTTATTCTTTCTCGTTTGGAACTCCAATTTTACATCCACTGTCGATGAGTTAATCGCCTCTGGTTGATGACTGCAATTGATAATAAAAACGGGGTTTTTCATATATTCCGCGAACGTTATCATCGGATCGTTTATCTCGCGCCCGTAGTAGCTGCTTTGGAAGTTTTCGTAATTGTAATAGGCTGCTGCGTACAGTTTCTTGGCGAAATCTAAATTCCATCTTTCGTATGGATAAACGGTTGAATTCAGATACAGTCTAATGTCGCATACGTCGGCGTGGGTAAACTGGGTTGCGTTTTTTTCTTTCTTGTCGCAATTATTGCTGTCTTGAAACCCGACGATTATATAGCGCGGTCTTTCCAGACTTGTACTCGTTCTCAAGGCCCACACGTCGGAAGATGCTTGCCTTAAAGCTGGTAATTCGTACAGATCCCATTTACGATATGCCATTTGAATACTGGCGTTGTTTCCTCCTTTATTAATGCGAGACAGTATTTTCAATTTTTGCTTGTCGTCTGGAATGATGTGACGAATTTTCCATTCGATTTTGTCGATACTAATTTCTGCCTCTACTTCGCCGACGTAACAATTGGTAAAAGTGCGAGCTATAATCATAATAAGCTCTTGTTTTACGTTGAAAACACCTTTTGCGTAATCTTCGGCGAATCCCATAAGATATTTTAAGGGTAATTTCCCGGAGAATACGTTACTTGCCGTGTCTACGATATCTTGGTTTGCTTCGCCGAGACCCCATCCGCACGTCATGAGAGATCTTTGTTGCAAACTTCCGAATGAAACCATGGTTTTTAATGTCGTCGTAACTCCAGGTTTACGAACCACGGCGACCTGTTCACCTCCCATCTCGTAGCGAATTTCATCGAACAAAAATGCGAGGGCATTATTTGATAAAAAACATCTTTTCGTTGCGTCTATGGGTTTAAATTTTCCTTCGATATATATGTAACTTTCGGCGATATCCAGTATAATATCTTGAAAATTAATGGGGATACGGACTTCATCCGAATTGTTGAATGATGGAGATCCGTATGGTTTATACGTATGCTCTTCTAGACTAATAATGGAATTGTATAAGATGGGCTCGGAGAAAACCTCTATTTTATCGCTGGTGGTGGAAATCATTTTCGCACTTTAAGACCGATTGATTTTAAAAATTTATAGTCTTCGGCAGATAACTGTTGAGATGTTTGTGATCTAACGTCTGGACGACGACTAACCTTGACGTTAACTCTTCTTTTACTTTTATTATGTTTCGGCGGTTCCCCCATCTTAGTCGACAGCACACACAATTGACGATTGAAGCAAAAACCCATTTCTATGAAAGTTTCTTCAGTTCCAATTTCACGATTATTTTCTCGCCTTGAAAATTGATTAGATCACCGCTATCGTCCAAGATGCGAAGAGTAATGTTGTCGATAAACTGACGTCCTGCCGGCATTAACGGCATATAAATATTATTTTGTGGTTCTTTACTGATTTTGTAACCGGGCTCCACGTCGATATCGAATTCGAACAAGGTATGACCTTCCACCGAATTCATATATGCTCCGGAAATTATATTACAATCTACGCGTATGATGCGTACTTTCATTATTTCCACCATCTCGGTTGATTCGTGCTTTTTGTCTCTTTTTAACACTGTATGATTAAATCCTAACATTTTACCGATACTCGCCTCTCCCCGGAAATCTATAGTATATTGGGATTTCAGTTCACATTTCAGCGTATTATTATTAGCAACCAAGTAAAAGATTCCATCGTTCTTTTCTTCAGTTGAAATCCTCAAAGCCTCCAACATAGCTTTACCTATCTCATCTATTTCATAGGCCCCAGGTGGAATCTGCAATTGTATCGGCTCGGTGGTGTAACCCTCCTTCATGTAGGCAAACTTATTGTTGCTTTCGTCCACATTAAAAATTGAATTGTATGTGTAAAATCCCAGCAATGCCAGACCATATTTGTTTTCTCTATTTAATTCGACTGGTGGATAAAAATCGGCGCTTAAGACGCTCGAGTGTCCTGTTAGTGTGAACGTATAAGACATGACTAACCATTAAAACATCACACATCTCGGTTTTATTCTTAGCGGCAACATTTAAAAAGATTCATCGTCACACCTTTTCTCACTGCATTAGATAGTGATGTTTTTATGCTATTTTCTGCTTTTATGCGCACATCGCTGATTTTGCAATAACAACAAAATATTTTTCTAGCCGTAAGATCCTCATCAGTCATAACCTCGTTTAAATTGCTGCTGCTGCTGCTGAAATAATGTTTGCAACCGCACTGATATTTTAATATATCGATATCGCTTTTAAGGTGCTCCGGCAACTTTTCCCAAACGAATGGAATTTCATTTGGGGCTAATGCAATCATTACTTCCTTGGGCATGTTTTCTAACTGTTTCACGGTCATTTTCCTTAATCCACCGGCTAGATGAAATGCTTTCAGTGATTGCAACATTTTAGTATATTTATTGCGATCCATTTGCGGTGTTAATGGTGACGATGATGATGATGACATCTTTTACGCTGATGATTCGACAAGAAACTTTAAGCACAAATGTCCACACCAGACTGTTCCAAAATCCTGCTGACGATCGTATGTATAGTAAATAATTTTTGATGGTTCCGATCCCGTTTGTAGATATCGTACCAATTCGATCGGTGGGGGTAAATCGCCGAAGCTGTCATAATATGTTACTTTAGAATTATTTTTTCTATAAGCTACCCAATGAGTCCCTGCACCACGCGTACTATCCAAATTCACTATTGCTGCTTCGTAACGTCGAGGACCTTGTCTAGGTAATAAATCCCTCATATAAACGCCTCGAAAGTGTCCTATTCTTTTCTTTTTGGCATATTTTTCTATATCGATGTTAGATAGTGGTCTTCGAGGTAGGGATTCAATTAGTTTTTTGATCTACGATTTAAAAATAATCCCATACCTTTACGATATGGCTTTAGAAACAAACCATTTCCTTTCGATTTTAAATACAGGCCGGCACCGGTTTTATCTTCGCTGCTTTTTTTTACTGCTTTTATGGCGCGCACAATTCCCGCTGCCCCGCCGGCTAATGAACCCAAAGCTGATAACCCGGCAAAAATTGGTATTAATGGTAATATTCCACCAGTTTTAGGAATCGGTATTATTCTCGGTGTACGAACCTTCCTTTTGCCACCTGCCGCTTTTACCGATCTACGTGCTGCCGACAGAGCTATTTTAGATGCATTCATGACATTTTTTTCCAACACATTTTTACTTCCGGCTTTTAATAATTCCCTTCGAACTGCTTGTCGAATAGCTGTTCCGAAACTGGCTTTCCGAACATGTCGATTTTTATTAACACCTTTCCTTTTTGTATGACGCGTGCCTTTACTAGATGTTTTTTTTGTTGATAATGATGATGGTACACCCATACCAAAACGTTGTTTTCCTTTCATAATGTTTGTAACTAACCAAGCTGCTGTTTTTTCACCTAAACTGGAATCTTTCGATTTTACTCTATTCCAAGCACTTTGTTCAAGCTCGTAATCCGCTCGATGTCTCGCACTTATGTTGTCTTTATTATGTAAATAGGCTAAATCGTGTTTTTTGCATGCGGCATCCAAAGGATTAATGCCTGAATCACCTCTTGTCACACGTTTTATTACTTTTGTTCCGGGTCCGCAATATTGATAACCAGGAATGTGTACCTCGAATGGTAATTTATTTATTAACGAATTCACAATACCGTATCCAGTTTTGTTGGAAACGTGAGACCGTCCACTTCGTTTGACGCTCGGCATCTGAATGACAGTTTTTGTGAAAAATTGCCTATAAAATATCAAATTTTCCTAAGATGCGCGTTATCGATCTTAAACAAAAACTTCCTATTGACAATCTCGGTGAAAAAGTCGGACTTGGATTTGAAAAGAAGATAATGAAGAGACACGGTCCTTTACTTCCTTCCTCTATTCGCGGCCTGTTAATTGGTCCATCCAATTGTGGAAAAACTAATGTCATGATTTCGCTGCTTACACACCCCCTTGGGCTACGTTTCGAAAATGTCTATATTTACTCGAAATCTCTGTATCAACCGAAATATGAGTATTTAAGGAAAATTTTAGCGCCCATCAAAGGTTTAGGCTACTATGCCTTTAGTGATTCCAGTAATATTGTGGAACCGTCCGATGCAAAACCAAACTCTATATTTATCTTTGATGATGTTATATGTGAAAAACAAGATGTTATAAGATCGTACTTTAGCATGGGACGTCATAAAAATATCGACTCCTTTTACCTAGCGCAAACATATTCGCGAGTGCCTAAACAGCTTGTGCGAGACAACGCCAATTTTATTATTATGTTTAAACAAGATGAGTTGAATATGAAACACATATTTTCCGACCACGTTTCACCGGATCTAACTTTTACTCAATTTCAAGAAATGTGCTCAAAATGTTGGGATAATAAGTATGGATTTTTAGTAATTGATAAAGACAGTGATGTGAAATCGGGAAGATACCGCAAAGGATTTGATAGCTATATATTACTGTAATAATAAGAGAAAACGCTCATTTGATTGTTGAAACGTCCTTTGTTAACATCATGAATAACGCGATCGACTTAAAACGTAAACTAGTGGAAGCTACCAATGCCGTCAGAAAAAAATTTAAACAAATTAAAGCGGCTAAAGAGTTTAATGTTGTGGAATTGGAAAAGTTTTACGAACCCATTTCTAAGCCGTTGACAACTATATCTGATGTGGTTAAGCAACGTCAGCAGCAGCAGCAGCAGCAGCAGCAACAACAACAGCAACAACATTATCCAGCTACAAAGCCACATAGTCTCAGTACATCAGTGCAGTCGACTCAAATATCAGGTTTTCCCCAACCTACACATTCCTTTCAAACCTCCACACCTATTCAGCAGCAGCAGCAGCAGCATCGCATTTCAAAAGAAGATATTAGCCAATCGGTGTTTGATACACCCTCGACATCAACTAATACATCTCTCGCATCCGCTGACACCACAACTTCCGATACTTTAAACGCACACCTGAAAGGATTACGTTCGAAACCATCTCTATACGATACTGTATATGGTGTACGTTTTGGTTCAAAAACAGATAACAAAAATTTTATTGGTAATTTAGAGGTGCCTTTTCGAAATGGAAATATTGTCTTATACAAAAAAGGGAAAAATATTGCAGAATATGGTGGATCACCGGCACTTTATGATTTGTTATTTCTTAAAACACCCCCAAGTGTAGGCAAGGAACAACAACAATTAAGTGATAATGTACTTTCAACGTACAAGGAAATTTTGGAATCAACGAATGCTGTCTACAACAATTTTAAAAAAAGTGATGGTTTACGGGAGACCAGATGGAACAAATATTTACGAATTATTAAACCTCTGATAATGGGCACAAAATTAGGTGGTACTATTACAAGAAAAAATCTCTCGGAAAAACTACAGTTACCCACAAACAAGAAATTATCTTCGAAAAAATTTCAATATGTCTACTGGAACAAAGCTAAAGAGTTGGTGGATCGTTTACGTTTGTTGTGGAGTTCCAAAATGGCCGGTCACACTGGACACGAAAATGAAATTATGTCAATCATAGAGGAATTACGAGAAGAAGATATAATATATTAAGCTCAATATTTAATGATATTATTCAGTTCTTCCTTCGATCTGAAACCTTTAGTATTACTAATAATATGGAGCCCAGTCTAGAAAAAATCAAGATTGTTAATGAACTACATAGAACGGCTAGAAAAAATTTTGTAAGACGGCGCACGATAATAAAAGGATACAGAGATTTGTGGCAAATTGATTTGGCTGAAATGCAACAGTATGCTGATGAAAACGATGGTTATCGTTATATTTTGGTCTGTATAAATTGTTACTCGAAATTTGTCTATACCAAAGCCATAAAAAACAAGACTGGTATAGAAGTTACTAATGCGATGAAAAGCATCATTGAAGAGGCATCATATACACCAACAAATCTGCAAAGTGATCAAGGAAAGGAGTTCTATAATACAAACTTTCAAGCCCTGATGAAAAAATATAATATAAATCATTATTCCACATACAGCACAAAGAAAGCTGCAATTGTTGAGCGAGTCATAAGGACCTTAAAAAATAATTTATATAAACAATTCTCGACAAGAGGATCTTACAAATGGATACATATATTATCGGCAGTAACAAAAACCTATAACCATTCGAAACATCGCACCATTGGAATGAAGCCTGCAGACGTGCAAGAAAAAACACATATTAAAGCATATGATTATTTAAAAATTGTACCTAAAAAATTTAAGTTTTCCATGGGTGACATTGTGCGTATTAGCAAGTACAAAAGCTTATTCGAGAAAGGATATACGCCCTCTTGGTCAACCGAATTGTTTAAAGTTGTAAAAGTTAACGTTACAAATCCACCTACTTACTTGTTGGAATCGTTAGAAGGTCAGCCTATAAGAGGGTGTTTTTACGAATCAGAACTACAAAAAACAAGCAGTCCTGACGTTTATCTAGTAGAAAAGGTCCTTAGACAACGCAAGAAAAATCACATCGAACAATTATTTGTCAAATGGCTAGGATTTCCCAACCACTTCAACTCTTGGATAGATAAAGCTAATATTGTTTAAATAACATATTGTATGACTATATTTTTTTTATTTAAAATGTAAAATAAATAAACAATATATTGTAAAATAAAGTTTTTTATTTCAATCTTCATTATTAAAAACAATGACAATAAAACATCATACACATAAATAACATTTCAATATTCTTGGAGGGAAGGTCCAATTCACCGACGACTACGACGTTATCTTCAAGGCTATGCCACTCGGAGTGCGTTCTCCTATTCTTTAACCTGCTTTTTTTAGATTTTTTTTGAAGTCGAGTCGTACGACAGTGCGCTTAATGAGTCATTTAAAGGCTGATGATAGAGTATTTTCTGCATAACTTCAATTTTTGTTTTAAGCTCACTATTATTTTTGTATATCATGGGGAGGACATCCTTGTTAAATATGTCACATATTACAGCTGCAAAATTGTAAAACTTTCTATTAACAAAGTGTTTTGTCACAGCATCGTCATCATCTTTAGGTTCGCCTAAGTTGGTTATGATTTTTCCACCCATATCATACTGCCCATCCGCTGTAAGTTTAAAACCAACCCCTTGTGGCCCAGATAATATATGATATTTTTCATTATATTTCTGACGACCAAATTTATCAATTGTGTTGTTTCCTCGACTCATTTTCAATCTTTACTAAACTATTTTATTTTTATTTGCCCTACTTATATTAAATATTTCAGCTGAGAAAAAGAAACACTGACTATGATCTACTGGGTTGGTATGTTTATAAAAGAAATAAAATAAAACTGTGATTGTAACAGATATTTATTTACAGTTATTTAATTGCACAAATACAAAAATTATAAAAAATTAATTTTCCATGTCTTCGTTTTCGTTGCTCAAAATTCTATCCCATCCGACACTATTTCGATCGTCAACGTCTTGGGCTGTTGCTGTTGCAGAAACCAATTCATATTTTGCAGCAAGCTCACCTGGTAAATGTGGAATATTGACGAGGTATTCTTTTAATTCTTCTTCAGCCATTTCAGCACAAAATGTATCCATGTCTATGGAACCATATAAAAATTTGTCGCACAAGTGTGCCCCAGCCATAAAATTGATTGTATCCCTGATCTCGTTCTTATATTGATCTTTGGTTACATCAATATGCGACCAATCATTTACGCTATCTAACATATCGTGAGCCCTATTTCTTAATTCTCTCCCCAACCAAAATATGTATCTATCTACACATTCGTTGGCGGTCGTCGTCGTCGTCGTCGTCGCATCAGCAGACATCTTTAACAGAAATAATGAACACGCGTAAGTATTCTGACATGTGCAACTATATTTTAAATTTAATTACATCCTTTTTTTCAAACAATTTACATACAATTTACTCCAATGAGCCAAAACGTAATAATGTTCGAGTATTGTTTCCAAAAACTCTAGTGCCCTGCCCCAAATAAGTTAGAGTGTATTTATCTTTAGTTTTACTCATAATATCTACAATATCGTCAGGTAGTGTTTCGGCCACACGTTTTGGTAAAAAAGTCTCAAATGTGCTATTATCACCGTCATCGTGTAAAGCCACTAAAAGAGTTTTATCAAATCGTGTAGTCATTGAAACCATCTTTACAATTTTATACACTTTGCCTACAATCATTTCGGTAACCTTTTTTTTCTCTAAAACCTCGAAATCTTTGCTAAACATTTCATTAATTTCATCTAGAGTTTCTTTTGCAATACTCATTATTGAAAAAAATGGTATATAAATCCAAAAATTACCGTGAATATAAAAGCACTTTCAGAACACTACACGAACACAATATTTGATGTTTATGCCACTGATATCTGCGACTGTTTGAAGTCACTTCTTCTCCCACGAACCTTTATAGCGAGGTTTCAAGGTCGAATTGTAACAATGGTGGGGGTAGCTTAACGATAGAAATAGTGGGAGGAGTATTCAAGGTCAAATGACGTCACACATTTAAATTGGTATAAGGATAACTTCAAGGACAAAATATAATGAAACAAATAACTACATTTTATGTACTTTATTCATTGATTTTTTTCTGCCATTCTTCTATGCGTTTAACATTATCACCTAAACCTAATTTCCTTAATTTGTTCAATAATAATTGTTTATTTTTATTTCTAAGAAAATTCTTACAAACTATACTAGCTAAAAGACACACTTCGGCATGGTCCATATACTTAAAAAATACACTAAAGTCCTGAGCCTCCGAATCTTGCATTTCATATGCGTAAAATTCCGAACAGGCTGCAGAAATTAGAAATTCCTCGTACATTTCTCGCACTAAACTTTCCATATTAACTACTACTACGTTAAACTTAAGTCCTACACTCTAATTTCATCTAACACAACCGGATCTGCAATGAACCTAATCAGTTTTTCCAAACAGTCACTAAACCCCAACTTTTTTATCTCACGAACAAAGTCTTGTAAATTTATTGTTTTGCTGCAATATTTACGACATGCATTCGCAGCCTTTTCATATTCATAAGCCAAATCACAATAGCGCGACGCCCATTCTGCTCGACTTTTCATTGCATCATTGAAATAATTACTAGCCGTTTCAGTGAACTCATCGCCCAATTTTTTTACTGTCTCTTGCAAAGCACTATTCATATTATTCACTCATTTTTACATTCACGACACTTTTTTATTGCTGGTGGTGGCCCATCTATATGATGACGATATATTTGTTCATAGTGAATGTAACAGGGTAAGCTTAACTGTAGTTCCTTGTTACACCGATATGACGCTGGCAGCTTATCCCAAATTTGCCGTAAACTCAGCGTATCAACGCAAGTTTTTAAATATTCGAGAGGAAAAAATGCTAGATCCTTCTCTTCAAAATCACACAAACTTTTTAAATTACTCTGATATAAACAAATTACTCTGCCGACTTGCTCTATAATTTTTTCTTTAGATAGTTCCGTATCTGACATTTCACACTGAATGAATGCAAGTAGACTCACACAATTTATAGAACAATTTGCAAGGTCGAAATCATTTCAAGATCATCCCACACTATTACAATGCACAAATAACTACTTCAAGGTCACACACCCAAGATGACCTTCAACAAAGTCAAGGTCGTCTCGACCAAGGTCAAGGTCAAGGTCACACACACAACCTTGAACACAAGGCCAAGGCCAAAGCACACGTGCACTTTCAAGGTCAATGACAAGGACATGTGGGCGGGGCCAAAGAGGGGTGAAGCAAGGTCAAGGTCAAGGTCGAGGAGTGGGGGGATCGAGCGAATCGGGTTATGTTCACTACTGGTAGCTAATGCTTTGTAGTGCGCTACACTATAATAACAGATAAATTTGACTTTTTTTATATCTATCCCTCTCTTTCACGCACGCAAAGGTAATAAAGACAGAGGAGGTAGTAAACAAATTTTAATACTTTATGTGAAAAGGTTATTGCCAAAAATTCTATTACAAGTAACTGATATCTCATTCTTAAACAGTGTTCGCGGAAAAGTCGGCGTCATATATAAAATTTGTTCCTTTAGTTTTTACAAACTAATTTTTTCAATTTGTTCTTGCATAATTAGAAACTAAAAAATGATCTAAAAATATTTGGCTTATCCCAATTGGTTCAATCCGCAAATGTCATTTAAAATTTTCAAATTTCCGAAAATGTCATAATTTGTCCAAATATAAACCAACATCTTAAAAAAAAAGTTGTATGTATTTCTATGGATATTCGAAATCCAAACGTAGGTTCAAAAATTTAAACTTTAACCCCCTAATTCACTAATATGGTTTAACTTTAAAACCACTCTAAATTGACAACAGAGATTTTAATCTGACAAAAGCAACAATTAGTGGAGCAAGTTTGAGGCCCTAAAAATATAAGAATAAAAAAACGTTTCCTTCTTTCACTCACCTGGAGAAAATAGAGAATTTTATTGACTTTTGGGATACAACTATTCCTCTTATATATTTAAAGCCTTTATAACTAGATTCTTATCCTTAATATCCCTAGATAACATATGTGGCATAAATTATGACAATATCATAAGCAAGACAAAACTAGCCGGCTAGAAATTTTAACTTACATGGCAACTAGATCGGGTTTTATTCTTAAACCTTCTTAGTGATAATGAACGAAAAAGCTGGAAAGTACCATTTTAAGTTTAGTACAAGTTATGTACCTAAAATTCCCCTTTTTTATTACATATTTTTTATACCTAGAAATTAGTACACATTATGCTTATTCTAACACTTGCTACACTGCGAGAGAAAGAGAATTAAAATGAAAATGAATTCTTATTAAATGCTTCGGTGGTTATTTTCTCGGTGTTGATCGCTCCTTCTTTTAGGGCACTGCCTAGGCTAGCAGCCGGAGATTGGGGGGGTTATATAAATTCAAAGCGCCACCTGTTTTAGGCCCGTCGGTAAGAAGAAGCGATGATGTTATCGAAAACAGGAAACAACTAGATCCAAAAATATAACATCCCGATTCCAAAAACAGTTAAAATCTATATTTAACAATAAAAAAAAAAGATTCTGTTTTACAATCTATGTGAATCGCAACTTAAACTAAAGAAATATGTGACTATTTGTTAAATGGATTAGAACAACAAAACAAAGAAACAATGGACAACGCTACTGCAACTATGACGTCATCTGCGCCATACATCAAGTCGGTTTAGATGTAGGTCCAGCTTTAGACTGTCGGCTGATTTGCGTTGAATAACCTTACTTTTTATGTACAGTTGTATTTTGCACTAATAAATTATCTAGTACGCCGATTTAGGAACTAAATTAAAAGTGCTGGACTTCTAATGGGTGAAATAATGTTTTAAATTACCTAGTGTATACGTATACCTTCGGTTTACAAGGCAGTTTAACTTAAATTAAATATAAAGTGTCCTGTGATCGCACGCAGAAAGTTCCCAATCACAGGGAGAAAATAAAAGCATACGATAAATTAGGTAATACCACAGTGTATTATATATAGTTCTAATACCTTTCAGCAAGCACTAACCTTAAACTTCTTTATCAGCAATGGAGTATTTTATGTCAGGCTTCGGCGTGGAATTCCAGTTGTTAAATAGAAAAGGAAGATCCCGGTTTAATAAAATCTGATTGTAGCATGTACCTGTTTGTCTTTACGGGTATAACAAGTACTAAAAGTCACACCCTAAAACACTAAATATGGTTTTAGCTGTAACTGGGATAAACGTATTGCTGTATAATTAGAAAAATCAGCCAAAATATTGCTTTCTGAGCTTATGCCAGTTTCTCAACCAAGGCTTGGCCAAGAATTTCTCTACTGACGCTTTTAGAAATCTCAAGAGCGCCAAGAAAAAAAAACAACAGATTAACTAACTACACCCTTGATGAAAGTGGCAATAGTGGAGTGTTTCATACATTTCTAGACACACTTGATTTTTTTTTTACAAAACCGGTTTTTGATGTGACAGTGGCAAAAACTTTTGGCTTTTATTTTATATGTATTTGTTGAAGAGACTACTTGATGGAATTTTACGGTGAGAGCTTGATTGTTGGTATTTTGGTAAAATTATTTATAGTTTTGTTCATACAATAACAAAACTGTAACACACTCTATAACTTCACATCTAGCATTAGAAAAAAATGCAAATTTTAGGGATTCCACGACAAAAATCCTTAAACAAATGTCAGAAGTGTTTAATTTGTAAAATTTCATTAGTTTTCTATACCTATTTTTAAATTTATTGAAGTTTAAAATTAGCCTAATATTCACTAACTTTTAGAAATTTTAAGGAAAAATTTATGAAAGGAGGTAATTTGAGGTACGTAACTTGTAACAAACTTAAAATTGGTGGTATATTTTAGCATTTTCGCTTGTTATGGTGAAGAAATAAATATTTTTGATATACAAAAATACGAATATAGATTTAAAACGTCCTCCAGTTTGCTTAACGAAAACTTTTATGAAAAAATGTCGTAATAAAAAAACAAATTAAATTTTCTCCTTTTTTACGTATTTTTATTTCAAATTCTAGAAATTCTGAACAAAACTAAGTCTTAAAACCCAGTTATGAAATATTCCATAATTAAATCCATCTGACTGTATTCGAAATTTCAGATCGAAATAGTTACGCCGTATTCCACAAGTAACAATATACAATGAGTAGAATGTCCCGAAAATATTAAAAGTAATATGAACACAATTTGCTCAATATATAATCACAGTACAATTTCCAACTAATTAATGAAAAAGACCTAAGTTTTACGTACCTTAAATAAAAAAAATTATCGCTGACAAAACACAACACCGCTACCACAGTAACGACGTTACTGGAATGACCAGATGAAATGTATGCGGTATTAAAGAGAATAAATTAAATAAAAGGTGGGCTTCTATTGTGTCTTTAAATGTTTGTTCTAGAGAAATACTCGTTTTCCATATTGGCAATATTATTAAATATTTTGTCACTTTCCTCTAGTTAATTCACATTGTTAAGGATACAAAAAGTTGCACTTTTAAATTTATATCAAATGTTTGTCATTTAACCATCTATTTAAATCCAATCGCGTAAATGTTAGAATACTATTATGGAATATTCCATAGTTAGACCCACTGACTGTTCACATTCGGAATTTCAGACCGATTCATTGTCATCTCGGCGTTCTACAAGTAACAATACTCCAAGCATAAAACGACTTGAAAATATTAAAACAAACATGAATACAACTTGCTAAATATATTATTACATTATTTTCAACTAATAGACGAAAAATACTTGAATTTTACGTATTTTGAGAGACGGGGTTAATAGTAATTGTATGAACTTCTTATCTTTGACTTTAGATAAGGAATAATTTTAAAAACTTGGCAACCAAGCAGGTTTTTGAATCCATGCTGGAGAGCACTACAACAGCGCCAGTTACATACTCTAATACATTAATTAAATTACATACGGCCATTAATTATAAACGTTCTGATTTATGTCAAAAGAATGTCCTCCCTTTCACCATAACATTTAAAGTTTAAATAGGATCTTGATGCCTATCTTGAAGATCTATAGGTATTATTTTTTTGATGGAATAAAGTTGTTGCAAAATAGGTGGCACAAGAGCGTAGAAGTTAAGAAAAATCAGATTGATTTGTTTCTTTATTAGAGAAAATACTTATCTAGGACCCTACATATAGTTTATAACATAGTGCTTATTAAGTTTAACATATCGTTGCTACTTTTCTTATTCATTTGTAATAATTCAACAAGAATAAAATAAAACTGTACCTGAAACAAATCACTTAAAATATTATTTAGTTAAAAATGTAATAATATAATTACATTTTTTCTTTAAGTTCATGCAACCTGGGCTCATAAAAGCCCTATTCTCCTTTTAAATGTGACAATAAAATGGTTTATTGAGCTATAAAATTCGTATAATAAATTTTAAAACTGAAAGTAGATACTATATAAGAATATTGCAACTAAGTATCTGAACAAAATGTTCTAACTTGAGATTGAAATAAGCCGTTAATTATTATTTCAGTACAGAATTAAAAAAAAAGAAAAATGTTAAGCCAGTGTAAATCAGTTTAATTACAGACAAATCGTAACTCACAACTTATCCTGGGATTCTGTAAATCTCTTAATTATAGATTCATAATCTCCCCCTTAGTCCTTTTTACCCACGAAAGGATTTGGTGATATCCCCGTGTAAGTCTTGCTATTTGCTGTATCCATCTATTTCTGTTTTGCGCTAGCTATATCGCTTTATGGAAAAAATGTTCTATTGTTTTCTTCAATCTATTTGTCCTCCTCATAGATCTTTCTCTGAGTCTTTTGTCCTCAGTTTTGTTTTCTATTATCAAACTCTCCCTTTCAACTCTTGTAGCTAAATATTTAAGGAGGTTAACCATTTTGTGTCAAGTTGCCTAAGTAGCTAGTTATTTATTTTTAATTTTCATTGTACTGAATCGTTGGTAGTGCGCTCAAATCATGACACTCGAAAAACGCGCCTGTATACACAAAATTCGAAAGCTTTTACTTAAAGTCTTTTTTCTTTAACATTTAAGTTTGGAAGGCACAAGTGGCTATATTGAATAAACTAGCCTTTGATGGATTGCCTTGGTCAAGGTCTGAACTTTCCAATTTTTTTATTGCTCTTCTACCCAGAGTTCTTCGTTTATCTTTTTATTTTTAGCAGTTCATTATCAATAGTTAAAGAACCTAGTTATGTGAATTTCTCTGCAACATCGTAGTATGCCAGTTTTCTTTTATTGCTATATATCTTTAGACGCTCAATAATATGAATTTTGTTTTCTTCTTCAAGTGCCATATCAGGTCCCCCTGACGTTGGCAATTACATTGGCAAGTCTTTCATATTCCTGCGCCAGCTGGAACAGTTCCCTCGCGTTACGTATACCTATCCATTCACGAATATTCCTCAACCAGGAAACCTGTCTCCTTCCTACCCCTCTACGTCCCTCTACTTTACCCATCATGATTAGCTGAAGAATTCTATATCGCTCCCCTCTGAATATATGTCCAAGATATGAGATTTTTCTACACTTCATAGTGTCCAATAATAGGCGAATTGTGTCGGCCCTATTGAGTACCATTTCGTTGGTCTGCCTAGCTGTCCAAGGTATTCTCAGCATTTGCCGGTGTAACCACACTTCGAGAGCCTCCAACCGATTAATCGTGGCAGCCTTAATTGTCCAGATCTCTGCCCCATACAGTAACACTGTCCAGACGTATGATCTTATCATTCTCTGTCGTAGTTTTAGGTTGAGGTTATCACTGCAGAAAAGTGGTTTCATTTTTTGAAAAGTTGCTCTAGAAGTCTCTATTCTACACCTTATCTCTTTATCTGGGTTTAGATTTTCGCTGATCTAACATTATATATAGATATTTAAAATGTTTGTATTGAAGCGTTAAGATGAGGTTGTCTACTAAAGATCATAAATTTTGTCTTTTTGATATTTATGTTGAGCCCCATTTCTTCACCCTCAGTGTTAGCACAGTTTAATAGATGTTGTAGGTCTTGTAGTTTGTCGCTTAGGATAACAGTGTCGTCAGCATATCGTATTGTATTTATATATTCTCCATTGATTTGTACTCCCATTCGTTGTCCTTGAGTAGCCCGTTTAAAAATTTTATCTGAATATATATTAAAAAGCAGTGGAGATAGTATGCAGCCCTGTCTGATGCCTCGCAGAATTTTACTTTCTTCTGTGAGTTTTCCATTTAGCCTTACTGTTGCTTTCTGCCGCCATTATAGATTTTTAATAATTCTTACGTCTCTGCTGTCTATCCCTACGTTATTTAAAATGTTTATGAGTTTTCTGTGCTGTACTCTGTCGAAGGCCTTCTCGTAATCGACAAAACATACGAATACATCCTTGTGTTGGTCCCGGCATTTTTGCAGAAGTATATTTAGAGCGAATAAAGCTTCTCTAGAACCTAGGGCGTTTCTAAATCCGAATTGGGTAACATCTAAATCAGCTTCGCATTTAGATCTTATCCTGGTGTGGATGATTCTGAGAAAGACCTTCAAAGTGTGGCTCATTAGACTTATTAGTCTATACTGAATCGCTTTGCTCGCTGTTTTTTTTGGGACTGGGACGAATACAGACCTCAACCAATCTTCCGGTATATCTCCAGTCGCGTAAACGGTATTAAACAGTTTGACCAAGATTCCTATATTTTCCTCATGGATCATTTGTAACAGCTCGGTTGGGACATTATCAGGCCCGATGACTTTTCTGGTTTTTGCAGATCTTATGGCAGATAGAACTTCGCTGTTTAGAATTTCAGGTCCCATGTCTATATTAGCGTCTATATTAGCGAGATCATCGAAGTTGTGTTCATTCGGTCTGTCATCATCAAATAATCCTTTCACCTATTTAACCCATGTTTCCAAAAATTTCTTTTTCGTCCAAGATAATTTTACCATCAGGGTCCACAAAGGTATTAGTGGTATTCTTATTATATAGACCTGCTATTTCTCTGACCTTTTTGTCCATGTTGAATGTGTCATGTTTCTTTTCTAGATCTTCCATTTCGATACACTTGTCTCTCATCCAGTTCTCTTTGGCTATCCGAATTTTTTGTTTAATTTCTCTTTGTTTTCTTTTATATTCCACTCGATTTGTTTTCGACTGTCTCCTTTGTTCCATGAGGTCCAATATTTCTGGTGTCATCCATTTCTGTTTTTTTCGGTTTGTTCTTCTGTACAGTATTTTCAGTCATTAGTTTTTTGGTTAGTTCCTTTAATGATTTCCAAATTTCTTCTACGTTGTCGTCAGTTCTTGTGTCAATTTTGTTTTACGGTTGTATAATTTCGGATAATATTCTTTACCTTTAATATTGTTTGAATATTATTTATATCAGTAATTCTTCGTCTTTAGTAGTAATAACAGTGTCCTCGGTAAACCTCGGGTTGGTGATTTTTTTTTTCTCCAATAGGTACTCCGCCTCCCAATCGTCAAAGACCGCTCCCATCAAGTGTTATAACAAAAGTGATTATTTTCTGAAAAACTGCCAAATGTTATTTTTGATATTATTTGCGATTTCGTCATTTTAAATGGCAATAAGTTTTATAAAAATAGCCCTGTCATCATTTTTATTATCCCCAATATATTAAAAAGAGTATTCAAATCATACCAACTTGCTGAAAATAAACTGTACAAGTACATAATAACATATACACGTGAAAATGAGAACCATCTATTTTCCAAGGTCTCTTATGCTAAAAAAAATAAAAAAGGTGTTTAGAAATTAAGGTATAATTTATTTCTTCAGAGTTATAGATTTTCAATATGGCGAAACAAAATTAGCTATTTTAATGGATACCCTCATAGTATTAAATGGAGCCTTACAAGATGCACCTGCTTGCATTTTAAATTTTTTAAGTTTTGAACATTATTGAATCCAATAGATAAATGTAAACAGTTTAAATTAAAATTCTTAAACAAACAATGAAAACTGAAACTAGAATAATAAGCACTAAGGGCTTGAGGCATTAATATACGGAATTCACCTAATAAATTACAGCCAATTTTTTACCAGCGACCCGCTGCGGCTTCGCATGGATACTATTAGTGTTCTAAATGAGAGTTTATAATAATAAATAATGTCCTTGTATTCATGAAAATATTTTACAGGAAATATAAGCTTGTAAAATTAAGGTTCCCAAGTTTTTCGAATTTAATCTCTTATTTCAATTAATTTTTAAACAACAAATGAAGTTGTGTGGAGGTCATTGCTAAAAAATAGCAGATTTTCGTGGAATACAGTAAAAAATGCTCGAATTAATTTTTATATTATGGAATAAATAAAACTTCCCTGGGAAGATGATCTGTGGTGAAACTTGAATAAATATTAATTCAGCCCTAACAGGGCATGGAAATTTTTTTTCAAATTGTTATGAGTGATCAATGTATGAATCATTGCTTCCTTGACCAATAAAGCGCCTCTGATACCTTCAAATGAAATCACGTGTAAAAATTTCTAATAGAAGAAGTAGTGCCTAAACACCAGACGTATTTACACTGTCGACACTGGTAACAGATGTACGAAAAAATACGCAATAAGTTGTTCAATTCACTTTAAATTGTGCTTAAAATTTGGACTGGCATATAGTAAAACTATACTTTAAAATTTTTGGCAGTTTATAGTTTATTTGGTTCATAACAATGAATTAGAAAAAATCCCTTCAAATTATAACACTTTGCGTGAACGCACGTAGTCTATAGGGAAGGAACTTGGAAGCTGAAAAAAAGCTACACTCTTCACCATGTTGTGATAAGAGGAGTAGCCAGAAGAATTACTTATGGTATTTTACAATATTTTAACTTTCCTCCATCAAACAAAAAGGGTTCCCGCAGCGATCTTTCAAAAATGACACAACAAACCTTGCGAAACTGAGCATCTTTCTGACCACAAAGATGAGATTTTGTTACGCTTCTCTGCTCAAATAATCAGTGTAGTATGATGTGCATCAATGATGCTCTGAAGAGTTCAGTATTGTGATTCAAAGGAATAATTACTCAGTATAATGAACGATAAGTGTTCAATACCAAATGTTTCTGCGATAGTCTTTTCAAAATGTCCCTGGTTAATCTATGAAGTATCCTGTATCACTCATTTTCATTATAGTATAGTTAGTTTAACTTTTTATTGAAACTATGGTGACAGGGGAAAATTCCTTTTTTTCATATTCAACCCGACAGAATTTAGGGAAAAATCATGGTTCTTGGATTTAGACCGTGTCAAATTGGAATTATTATCCGGCGTCTCGCCTACGATTGCACGAGGCATCTTCAGGGATCTTTACTCTACGAGATTAGAACAGTGTGCTAATTTCGTGGAGTAAAGATCCATGAAGATGCCTGGTGCAATCGTAGGCGAAACGTCGGATAATAATTCCAATTTGACATGGTCTAAACCCAAAATCCATGATTGTCAACTTGATGAAAGCCATGAAAACTTCGGTTTTTTAGAATTTAGGGGACTAAGAGTGTAAATAAAACGACGTTTTTTCGAAAACGATTAGGATTAGCGACGTGAATGAATAATATCTAATTTTTAGTAAAAAGTTAAAGGTGTGTAAAAAAAGTTGTTCAAAGTTCTTATCATACAGAGCGTATAAACATGAGGTTACGAGTGTCACAGCTAGTCCGTCCCTGCTTTCTTCTTCTTCAGATGCCATCTCCTATCGGAGGTTGGATATCATCATTGCCACTCTCACTCTATTTGCCGCTACTCGAAAAAGTTCTACTGAGCTACAATTGAACCACTCTCTCAAATTTCTCAACCGTAAAATTCTTCTTCTTCCGATATTTCTTCTTCCCTCTATTTTACCCTGCATGATCAATCTAAGCAACTCGTATCGCTGGCCTCTCATTATATGTCCAAGATATTACAGTTTTCTTATTTTTATGTTGTTAATTATTTCATAGTTTTTGTCCATCGCTAGCAATACTTCTACGTTTGTTTTTCTCTTCGTCCAAGATATTCTCAACATCCTTCTGTAACACCACATTTCAAATGCTTGCAGTTTATTTATGTGTTCTTGTTTTAGTGTCTAGCCTTCCAACTCATACTGCAGCACTGAAAATACATAACATCTTAAAATTCTCATTCTTAGTTCTAGAATGATGTCTCTGCTGCACAGAATGGTTTTCAGTTTTACAAACGCACTTCTTGCCATTCCTATTCTCGTTCTTATTTCTGTTGTTTGTTCATTATTTGCTGTTATCCATGTGCCCAAGTATTTGTATTTTTGCACTTTTTCTAAATTCACACCTCGCAACTTTATGCTTGTTTCCATGTTTTGTTTTTTAGTTATTACCATATATTTAGTCTTTTTGGTGTTCATTTTTAATCCGTGTTGCTCGCAATCGTAATTTGTTTCGTTCACTAGTTCTTGGAGTTATTCAGCGGAGCTAGCTATGATAGCAGTGTCGTCCGCAAATCTTATGTTGTTTACAGCTCTTCCGTTTATTATTATTCCATTACCTTTCGTTAACAGTGCTTCTTCGAAAATCGATTCACTGTACACATTGAATAGGAGGGGTGACAAAATGCATCCTTGTCTCACTCCTCTTCCTATTTCAATTTCCGGACTTGTTTCGTTATCTACTATTATTTATGCGCGTCGATTCTGTCCCTGGAGCTGCGAGTAATTCGCAACACTTTCTTGGATAGTAATTTGAAGGGTATTACTTGGTATATATCATATTAAAAAAAATTGAAATATATCTGGTAGCTCTTAGGGAGCCCATTTCTTCGAAGAGGAGGCCTATGCGAAAAAAGTTTATATGGACTTGTAGTATTTCTTTCATGTGTTTTTTTCATATCCGGGAGATTTCCCACATTTTCCCGGACACCCTATATATGTGTTTGGAAGCTTGAGTCAATAATCTCTTGAGTATAGGAATAGGGACATCAGAATATGTTTTCTGAATTCGAAGCACTTAGTGGAACCAGTCGTGGGTGGAAGATATTTATTATTATATTAAACTGACACGTAGACCTTATAACTTAAACTAGTTCATTAAAAAATGAAAAAATTTATATTTATTTAAAAGATAATTGTATGCCATTAGTATTTAAATATGATTTCGGGCATATGAGCTTCACGATTGGCTCAAATGAAGCTCAAACGGAAGGTCTACTTTTCAACGTCTTTACCGAACTACTGGGGCCGTATATCAGCAATTACACGACGAATGTTGACTTTCCGGTAGTCCAACGTTTGTGGTTTATCGGAGTAGACTAGTGATTTTACATATCCCCAAAAAAAGTAATCCACAAGTGTGAGATCACACGATCGTGGACGCCAGTTCACAGGTCCATTACACGAAATAATGCACTCAATGAATGTTTCCCTCAATAAATTGATGATGTCGCGCGCTGTATGGCACATTGCGCCATCTTGTTACTAAGGAATGACGAAGTCAGTAATAATGGTTATATAACGCTCTCCACGATAACAGTCTGACCGGCATCATCTTTAAAAAATATGAGCTAATGATTCTTCCTGCCCATAAAGCACACCAAAAGTGACTTTTGATGGATGTAAGGGGTCTCAATAAAGGCTTCTGGGTTTCCACCGCTTTATATTCGGAAATACTGTTTATTAAAGTAGCTATCCCACCAAAAATTAGTTTCACCGCTGAACAAAATTTTGCCTTGAAAAAGAGGATCAAACTGAATATTGTTTATGTATTTCCTCCGATATTTAGAATACCTCAAAATTGACTATGTCAATGAAATAAACGGCCAAATCACCCAACAAAAATCCTAAAACACTGATTTATTGAGATTATTACAAACCAACAATAATAAAATGTTTACTGCAATTACAACGAATCTCAAAACATCACCAACAAAAATCAGCCTTTTTAGCAAATTAAAATTACTTCCAAAATGATATAATTTTGAATACCACTGCCTCAGTGCCTAACGATATCAGCAATTCAAATCTTTTTTTATGTTTTTCTTTTTAGCAAGTCGCTCTAATTTTGCCGTCGTAAAATCTCATTAAGTTAGAATTTCCTTTATATAAATAATATTTGTATTACCTTTCTGAATTTCTTGATGTCTTATTTCATTTTATACTCGTAAACTCAAATTATTTGGTGCCTATAATAAAAAAGAGGTTATTTCGTTTTCTCTGTTGCTATCACCACAAATTGTAATATTAATATGATTTGCAAGAAACCAAAGAGAATATATGAAAAACTTATAGTTAATTATAAGTCTTAATTACACTGTGTAATAATTAAGGAGAAGCAATTTAATGTGCCCAATTGCTCCATCATGTCAGGATTTCGAGATATTCTAATTTAAAAGTGCAAAAATGGTCATTTTGGTACATTTTTAAACATCAGTGAAGCTGACAGGTAAATTTGCTATCCAAAATCAATCATGCAGTTGTAAAATACAGCTCTTCCCCATCAATTTCCATTTTGAAAAGTAAGGATATGATTTTTTTTACCGAGATATGGGGGGTTGAAGTTTACGCTAAATTAAAAATAAAAGATCCACGTTCAGTTGACGTGCCTTGTAAAAAAAATAGCAAATCCACAATTAGGCGAGTGGCCAACCACTAAAAGATGCATAAAAATGCAACTTGATCGACCAAAAAAGGGTAATGGGATGAAACCTTTTGCAATCGATTCATTTTATCATTGCCAACAAAAAACCCAATTAATATTTTTCTATCCAAGTAGTCCTTAATTTGTTATTAACAAAAAACTTCCAAAATTATGAAACTATGGAAAAATGCTTTGCACTCTACGCAAGAAGGTCGAAAAATGACCAAAATCGGTCATTTTTAAAAATTCATATCTCCGCTCCTACAAAGTTTTCTCGACCATTCTTAAGCGCAAAATAATCATTGAGAGTTGTACTTTAACAAAATATTTACTTTATATGGGCTTCTTTTCATTTTACTTATAAATTTTGCAATCGAGACCCATTTTTAAGGAAAATGGCATTTTGACTTTTTACTCTATTTATATTCTAAAATGCGTTTTATATGTAAAACAAAATTACTCAGAGTTTAAAACTCTTGGCCAGGGCCACAGATATGATACACGAAATAGTGACATTCTTAGTATACCTAAGCATAGAACGGCATTCTTTGAGAAATCCTCAATTTATAATTTCATTATTCTGTTTAACAAATTGTCTGCAAAATTAAAAAACATACCAAACAGTAATAAATTCAAAAGAGAAATAAAAAAAATTCTTGTTCAGGGATCATTTTATTCTTTCAACGAATACTTAAGCCTGCAGGATGTATTGACTCTTTTACTGTGTACTGAGTGATTATTTCGTTGTGTCCTTCGCTGACCAGTGCGACTGATTGTGCTCTTATCGTTTTATTTTTTTCTTTTCTGTTAGTTGTTTTAGGATTTTAATCTGTGGTTATTATTATTAAATATTAGATTAAGTTATTTTAGATTTTTTATATTATAACAAGTATCTTATGATACTAACTAATATAACTGTTTATTCTTTCTTCTAGCTTTAAGGTATGTTATGTATATATTTTTTATTTAATTGTACACTATTGACGAAACCAATCCTGAAGTATCAGTCTTATGGCTAACAAATTATTTCATTTCATTTCATTTCATTTCATAAAATATTACAATTTTTGATAAGGGGTGATAATATAGAGCTGATATATAATCGTGAATAACAACATTCAGCGTCAGTTACAAAGTTGTTATCATTTTATAGTATTTAATCACTATTAAATCATGCAATTTTAGGGTAAGATATTATTCACGATACATATTTTATATAGAATTTATTCAATGTTTTGTGATATAAAGTTACATGGAATTAGCTTTTTTATAGAGAGGGATTTATTATAGTACTATTATTCATTATGGATAAAGAAAAATTATCTTCTTTAAAAAAAAAGTCTGGTGTTGGATTCTAAGCAGGAACATCCAGATAAAAAGGTTCTTCGATCAACGATTGCAAAATTTGATTAGAACAATTTGTGTTGTATTAGCGGTACAGCAAAAAAAAAGCGAAAATAAGACTTTTATTCGCGTATTACCCGAGAGTGATGTTAAGTCTAAAGTTTTGAATGCTGCAATAGTAAGTCATGACTTAGAAATACAAAATCGGTTGAGGCTTTACGGTGACCTTGATTTAAGTTCAATAAATGCCCGATACCGTAAAAATACTTACTACAATATGTATGAAAAAATTCTTCGTATATTTTCAAATAATAGTGAGTCAAAAGAAGAAACGGATTGTAATAGGGGGAGTAATTACTGCAGTGATGTTGGCAATAATTATGATAGTTTTTTGACACCAGTATCGATATCAACACTGTAGAAAAACATGTCAAAATTGATATTTACGACGATATATCAAAACTTGGTACGCTTAAAGAAAGATTTAGTAATTATGATATACTAGCATTAGCAGACATTTGTTTAATTTTTAGAAATATAATTTTCGAGAAAGTGGGAAAACAATCTACAATTCGATCGAATTTTATAAAATCAAAAATTTTGCAGTTTGTATTAGGTATAAATTACTTTGAGGAGGAAACGGCAATGGAACTTTTGCAAAAATTTATTTGTTCATGCAGTGGGAAATCAACTTTGCAATGGTGAAGAAATTTGTTCGTGTTTCTCTCAAAGTTTTAAATGTTGCGAACTTTGTGTTTGTTCTGAAAAATGTAAAAACGAAGAAATTTCGCGAGACAGCTCGTACATATCTGACGAAGATTATATTGATAATTAAATTATTTAAAATATTCAATAATACTATGTCCAATGTTTACTGTATTCAATAAAAAATGTATTTTATAGAAATATATTTCGTTGAAATTTAATTGAAACGTTTTTCAGATCAATCATATGACATCTCTATATTACCACTCGTTATGAAAAATTGTAATATTTTATGAAAATTCGATTGCAAAATCCATATCAAATAAATATTACGTTACCACTCTCGACGATTATTTTGCGCTTAAGAATGGTCAAAAAAACGTGGTTAAAGCGGAGATATGAATTTTGGAAAATGACCCTTTTTGGTCATTTTTCGATATTTAAAATCTAATAACTCGAAACGGATGCATTCTGCGAAAAAATGACAAAGAACAAAAAGTGTTTATTTTTGCCGAGTTCTTGCAGAGGACCAGTCGGATAGAAAAATATTATTTAGATTTTTTGTTCGCAATGATGAAATGAATCAGTCGCAAAAGGTTTCATCCCAGCGCCCTTTTTTAATCGATTAAGTTGTATTTTTATGCATCTTTTAAGTGGTTGGCCGCTTGTCTAAATATCTCCTTCAAAAAATCATATTTTCACGATCTAAAATGAAAATAGGACTTTACCATTGCATGGTTAATTTCAGCTGTCATTATCATTTATCTCTAAAAATGCCCAATAACGGTCGTTTCCTCATTTTTAGGTCAGAATATCTCCGAATGTTGTCATGATGGAGTAATTCTGCCACCAAATTTGGATTTAGCCCAACAAATTTCTTCGAAAATGAATAATGGAGACCGTGCTATAAAATCATGTTGATCTGTATTATCTATTATCACACAATAGATAAAAAAAAATTTCAATTTGTTAAAATTATGCACCATCGATATACATCTAACAAATTTTGTCAATAAGTTATATTTCAAAAAAGAGTCAGTTCAGGATAGAACTATGCTGGGGGTGATATTTTATAACAAAAATATGAAAAAGGATATCTTTAATTTCTTATAACTGTCGACTTTCCTACAGGCCAGACTGTATATCATTATATATCAGGAAAATCAATTAACGTCGACCAGTGGTTGAACTCTTATTGTTAGTAGAACTATATAGGTATAACATTTTTCTATTCTACGATAATCAAGTTATCGAATAAAAATACATTTTTTATGCAATGCGGAAAACTTGTATGACGAGCTTAATTCGCTTATATTCAGGCGCGGATACAAGGGGGGGGGGCGGTAGGGGGCGATCCCCCCCCCCCCTAAGAACTTTGAGTTCAGGATAATAGATCCGATTTTGCCTCTTATACTATAGTTTATTCAAGAACTAGAGAGAGTAATAAATCATTTTTTTACCCTTTTTTTTCTTCGGAAACTACCCGTGTTATTTAGTCCGGTGTCTTTGGCAAAATATGTTAAACATACATATTTTTCATAGAAATAGGTTAGAAACTTTATAATTGAAGATATCGGTCTATAATAATGGACTATCTAGGTTGGATAACAATAGATATTTGATGTGTGAAGTGTTAAAAAGGATTTTAATCCTTGTCATTGGCGTCGGAAGAAGATTTATTTTATCACCAAGTATTTATGGCATAGAATATTATTTCGGTAATAATTTTAAAATAAAAAGTTTTTATAATATTATTTTATTTCTTATTATTTCTTAATAATTCACATACATTAGAAAATATAGATAATTTTGACATATTTAACCAAATCACAACTGTATTTTTATTATTTTTAATTTTGGTATATAAACAGTTTTGAGGCACATTCAGACTAAAATGTAGCCTTTTTCTCTCAAAGAATTCTAAGTTATAATTTAAATACTTACAAAATACCCATTATCAAAAATACATATATAAAAAATAAATTCGTCCATATAATATTAAAATTTTTTTGGGTCGATAGGTCATTTTATTATTAATTAAAAACATTTTTAGTACATTTGACATTTATTTATTTCTTAAACCATCTGCGGAATTACAACTAAACATAAAAAGGGATTCAAATGTAATTAATTTTTATATGTTACAGAAAATTAAAATAATAAATTGTGTTTAAGCTGGTAAACATTAAGTATCTAATTCGTAATCAAAGTCAGTGAAGCTATCTTCGCTCAAATTAATTATAATTAGTTCCTCTATCTCACCGATCATGAGATCGAGTTTTCATATTTTATTTTATTCTTTTATTTTATGGATTTTTCCCAATTTTCCGCAGTAACTTTATTCAAAAAAATCTTTCAAAAGTTTGGTTAAATTACTAATTTTATTAATTGTGTTATTTCTAGCAACTCTACTTTTACTTGAGAGAGATATTTCCTTCTCCAACGGACATTTTTCCAACGATCTATAAGAACAGATTTCCTATCTGGTTTTTCCCAGCAAAAATTAAATTCTCCGAGCAATTTTCAGAGCTCAGTCCTTTTAGTTTCAGGTAAATCCCGATCTTTATTGATTTTAGTTAGAATTTTGTAGACAGTTGGAATCTGCTTCTCATAATAAAATGTATGTACAACGCCTTTTATTACAGTTTACATTTCTTCTTCCAACGAGGTTTTTCGTCTGCCTGTGATCGAATGTGGCTTAGGAATACTAAGTCGTTTTTTTCTCCTTCGGTATTAGGTACATAATAGATTTTCCAATTCCTTCCATGTTGGAACCTACCTCAACAGAGCTTTTAACATTATTATCTAGATATTGATATCTTAAGGTAGCATAAACATTCATCGTAATAAGTTTTTCGTTGAGAAAACGATACCCTGTTTTAACTATTTTGGAATAAATATCGATGTGGAAGTCATATCTTTTGGGTATCTTACAAATCGCAAAAAATATATAAAAACAAGCACAAACAAGATAAATCACTAAGGACAAACTGTAAGGTGTACTTTGCTCACTGGCAGAAATTAAATTGAACTATCAAAAATTTTATTGTTGCAGTAAATTTATAAAAGCTTATAATATTTAAATATAATTAGATTTGTAGCAGTCCTCAGTTACCTGGGGCACTGGGGCAGATACGTTGGAGGTTTCGGTAACAGTTTTATTACTCTCTCTAGTTCTTGAATAGAGTACATGAATGTGTATGATTGCGATCGCTCCTCCCCTTCCCAAGAGCTTTGAGTTCAGGAAAATAGAACCGATTCTGCCTTTTATATTAGGAATGTGTATGCTGCTGGCACTCCTCCCCCATCGTTGACAACTTGTTTTCCTTGCGATAGCCCCTTCCCCCAAGAGCTTTGAGTTCAGGAAAATAGACCCAATTCTGCCTCTTATACTAGGAATGTGTATGCTGCTCGCATCATCCCCTACTGTCGGCAACTTGTTTTCTCTTGTGATCACCCCCCCTCTTTCCAAGAGCTTCAAATTCCGAAAAATAGACCCGACCTTGCTTTTTATACTAGAAATGGGAATGTTGCTGGTCTCCGCCCCGTCAACAACTTGCTTTCGCTTGCCATACTGTACTTTTGTGATATCACCGCCCCCCCCCCCCCCCCCAAAAGAGAGGCTAGATCCGCCCCTGCTTATATTTCTGTTATACATATAAGAGCATTAGGCCGCTTGGACGACGGTAAGTATGCTTCCCTCTACGCGGCATACACGACGAGGCTAGTACATAAGAGGCTAAAAGTTATTTGTTTATAGCCGAAATAAACCATTAGAGCGTAACTTTTTTTATGTGTTATTTGATTTTAGCTTGTAGATGATTCAAACTTTCGATCGCTGCCAGCAAATTTTAAAAAATTTCGTCCATTCAAAAGTTTTTACTGTTCAAACATCGCAAAGATCGCGCTTTTTTTGATTGTTTAACATTAATTATCTGAGAAACTAAAAGTTGAATCTTCAAACTCGTATAGAACTCAATAATTATTTACCAGCATAACTGATTCAGTGACCTGTTTCTTTGTCACATTTTGTCAAATTATCGATTTGAATTAATTTTTACTGAAAATGAAACTTACTGAGGCATAGAGGATAGAAATTCTTATAATAATTGGATAGAGTAAGATAATATAAGAACCGAAGAAGAAGTGTATCAATTATTTGAAGAAAAATATCTTAATCTCCTGTAAATATACTATCACACCAGGTGAATTAGAAGAAGGGGATCTACTGAGTGGCCGCAAAGGTGTCCAGACTTAAACCATATTGACTTCTTGTTGTAGCGTTATATTAAAGATAAAGTTTTCCATAGATATCTTAAAGAATTGGATTCTTCAAGAAACACGGTTAATTTCTACACAAGTAATCATAAATGTTCGGAATACCATTATAAATTACTTAGGTTACTCACAGATATATCGTTACATTTAAGTATAGGACATGTAACAGAAAAAATGTTCAGAATTATACAAGGAGTCTAAAAGTGTACAAAAAATTTCTGGTCAGTATTTAGCAAATCAGATTTAACAGCTTCTTTCGAGGCACCCTGTATGACCTAACATATTGAAAAAAACTTGTAACAAAAAAACTAAGTCTGTATATCTGCCCGGTTTTCCAAAAAAAAACAGCGTTTTTTAATTAATAGAGTTACTCCAGTCTTTACGTCTTCATTATACATCCTTTTTCGAACAATCTGTATAACTCGGATTTTTAACTGGATTTAGATAATGAATTAACGTCGCTGAGAAACATCACTTGAGACCGGATTTTGGGTAGGCGTTGGAACATTACCTACAGCTTGAGCTTTTAGATATGCAAATTTTAATTAATTTAACCCGTCCTATTAAAAATTAATATAATGAATGACTGAATGGACCCACTGTTGGTTAAAATCTATTTTTAACAAAATGAGATACCAACAAAATAAAGCAAAAGTAAAATGAATAGGAGAGAATTCTTCCCACCATCTAAAATCGGGTCCTGATATTAATATTTGAAATGTACGTGAATAGACTTTTTTATATAACTTAAGAATAAGCCTATTGAAAATATTTGTAATGAGATCACGAAACGGGCTCCAATTATTTTTTTAAAAAATGAAATATTTAAATTTCGAAGAGAAGCAAATGAATTCATAAGCCCTTGACAAAAGATAATTTGATTCTCAGTATTTTTTCAAGATTAGCAATATAATATTAGTTAAATATTAAAATTAAATTAATACTGTAAAATAAATAAACAGTTGATTATATTTTAATAAAAATACTTGAGAAAAATGAAAGATATAATTTTAATAACAATCCATGGAATTAAGGAAAATATTGTAGCCTACCACATTGAGATAATCGTTGTGCACGTCACTGATGATGTCCTTAATGCACTTTTCATAAAGTTTAGTTAATAAAATAAATGAATGAATGAATGAATGAAACAAACTTGATCATCGATGCCTACGTCTCGTTGGGCCCTTTACATTCCACCATAGCTGCAGCTTATTCGATGCTGATTGCCTTTGCGAATTCAAGTAGCCTCGTTAATTGAACTTGCCTAACTGCTTCCGAAATATCTCTATCTCAGTCCGTTCAGTAGGGGGCATTCTTTAAGAAAATAGTCAATATTTTCATCCTCTTCCAGACACGTTGGGTCATCTGCGACACCAATTTTGTGAAAATGACCCTTCAGGTGACAATGTCGTGTCAACAGTCCCACCACAAGTCGCAGCTCTTTCTTTCCAAAGAAGCTACCTAGTAAACTATGCACTAGGTCCAATTTATGTTCCTTGGCGCATTCCAAGAGCTCCTCTCCATGATTCAATAAATTTACTTTCCAGTAATAATTTTAATTCTTTTTTGCTAATGGCAATTGGGGCAGGTAGAATTGGCTGGGGTCCATATGTGGACCCTATCTTTGCCAGACGGTCCACTTCCTTATTCCCTGGAATCCACACGAGTCTGATTGTGCAGCTGTTCCTTGTCAGACTGGACGGGGTGTCCCATTTTCGACACTTTTACGGGGTATTAAAGTTATTATCAAAGATAGAGTGTTGTGGTTTTCACTTTAGTTTCCTAATCTGACCGAAATGGAAGATTCCGTTGTCAAATTTATTATGGTTCTCTTAGTTTTTAATATACAGGGTGATTTTGAAAATCTTAATTTTTTAAGCGCATCTAGTATTTTGGTTATGCGTTAATTTATCAAAAAGATAAAAACTTATTTTTATAGGGTTTCGTACGTAAAGATCAGTGACGTAGTCACTTCGTCCCCTAGGGCACAATCAGATTTTATTTGTGATAAAGCATGTTTCAATTCTTCGATTGTGATGTCAGGTATTTCTTCTGAACCCATATTGGGGAGCTTGATGTTTGGTTTTGGGGTAAGTGAAGTGTACAAATTAGAATTGAACTCTTCTACGATATTAGCCACTTCGTTTCGTTCACTTTTTGTTTCTCCTTCTTTATCTTTAAGTTGGTTTATATTGCGTTTTTCAACTGAGTTTATGGATTTTAATACTTTGATATTTTTATTGTTTTCTATGATCGTTTTAATACTTTCCTTGTTATGCTTCCCGATATCGTGCCTAATTTTTTTTCTGATTTCTTTGTTTAGTTGTACGTGGTCTGCTGTGCCTTTTTCCTTGTTTCTTTGATTATATATATATATATATATATATATATATATATATATATATATTTTTCTTTTATTTTGTCTTTTCTTGGGTTTAGGTTCTATATTTAATAAATACATAAAACTATTGACGTTTCGCAAAAATTTTGAAAATGCCTTGAATAAAGGGCGAAACGTCAATAGTTTTATGTATTTATTAAATATAGAACCTAAACCCAAGAAAAGACAAAATAAAAGAAAAATGATATAATCTATGGTTCAAGAATCAAGAATATATATATATATATATATATATATATATATATATATATATATATATATATATATATATATGTATGTATGTTTGTGTGTGCGAAATATATTTTTTGTTATTTTTTTCTCAGACATTCAATGATTGTTTGTTTTTGTTGGGTTTATTGTCTGTTAAAATATCAAATCAAAACGAAATAATGGTGTTGTACTTTTTATATTTTACTTATATTTATAATAGGTATTAGCTATAATAATCTTTGATTTTACTTTTTTATATGCTTGACGTTTCGGTAATTTATTTTACCTTCTTCGGAATTTACAAAGTGTAGCTAAAAATAAGAGAGCATTTTTGTATATAACTGTTAAATTATTTAGAACATAATGTATATTTAATTTGAACAAAAATTTGCGAAGAACACTGCACACCGCAAACATTAATTCAATATTATGTTATATTGAGAAATTAGTTTTCGTAAAATAACAGTACAAAGATGACACCTATGTCATGTATGTCAGAGTAGTACTCAACAAACCAGATGAGATTATTTTGTAAAATAATAAAGATTGTTTTGGTTATTGAGGGTTTAAGGGGTTTAGTCCAAAAGTGCAAAAAGTATTGGAATTTAAAGTTTTTTTGTTATTTTATAATATTGCTATATATTCTGCTAAGTTGCTAGGTATCTGCCCGAGCATTGACTGCAGGTTTACTTTTTTGTATCACTGTAATTTCCAGTTTTTATTTTTTTTTTGTGCGGTTTTCAGTTTTTAAAAATTGACTCCCTTAAAATTGAAGGAATGGAATTTTTTTGTCGTATTTATGTCCGTTTATTCTGTTTTTTAAATGTTGGCTTGTTTAACCAATGTATTCACCATTGCAATCTTTGTATGGAATATTGTAAACGACATTTTTTTTCCTGTTTTGGTATTTCAGATTTCAGTTATAGCATTTTTTTTAGAAGTTGTAACCTTTATAGCTGACAGTTACTTACATTTGTTAAAAGCATTTTGGAGTACCAAAACCCCTTATTATCTAATTTAGCATTTTATGTAATTATTTTTTTCTAATTTTTAAATTATGGAGCAAATGTTCATTACTCTAAAATTTAATTCCATAGACTAAATGTTCATAATTGAAAACTAATAAAACGGTCTTATCCTCTATAATAATTACTAAACTAACCAAATTGGGTTCATGTAAAATTTAATTTATTTGAGAGTTATTCAGTTAGGACAATCCGGTTTTATAAGCTAAGTGAAATTTTAACCACTAACTTTCCTAGCTACCCATAATAGATTTCCAATTTAAGCAGCAATTTATTACACCTTTTGGGTTTGAATAAAATGAATTTTTATTATGTAAGTAAATTGATGTAATTATTTAAAACTATACGAATAATCGGCTGTAAGCTTGAAAATAAACAAAAAAAACTTTGAATATTCGAGATCCCATATTATTTATGGGTAACTTCATCTGCGAGGAGATTATTGGAAAGAGGTAAAATGGAGTACCGAAATATGCAAAGACTAATCCAATGTAAGATAAGGTGTGCAAAACAAGAATGGATAGAAAGACAGTGTGCAGAAATAGAAGAACTTGAGAAGAAATACGATACTTTCAACATGCACAAGAAAATAAAAGAGACATCGGATCTGTATAAATTCAATGTAAGCGGAAAAATTCAGGATAGAAAAGGTAACATCATTGTAGATCGCTTAGGGAAAATAAAAATTTACCGGGGTACCAAATTTCTTGCCGATTACCGTTGATGAGGTTACTCGAACCATAGTGGGGTTGAAGAATGGGAAAGCACCAGGGCCAGATAATATCCGGAATGAATTCTTAAAACTATTAAATGAAGAAGATATCAGATGGCTTATGGATATTTTTAATGAAATATACTCCACTGGAATTATACCTGAAATATGGCTCAAAAGTACATTTATAACACTACCTAAAAAATCAAGTGCAAAAAACTGTGAATGCTTTCGTACAATTAGCCTTATGAGTCACTCTCTTAAACTTTTCTTGAAATTAATTCATCAAAGAATATATAGGATTTGCGAAGAACAGATTAGTTGTACCCAGTTTGGGTTTAGAAATGCCCTAGGTACTAGGGAGGCACTTTTTAGTATCCAAGTCTTGTTCCAAAGAGCGCGGGATGTTAATCACGATATTTTCGCGTGCTTTATTGGTTATCAAAAAGCATTTGATAAGGTTCAGCATAATAAGATGATGGAAGTTCTTGAATCAGCTGGATTGGAAAAACAAGACCTAAGAATTATAGCAAATCTTTATTGAAATTAGACCTCTTCAGTCAGAATAAAAAGTGAGGAATCCGAGGAAGTTATGATAAAGAGAGGAGTTCGACAGGGATGTGTACTTTCGCCATTGATATTCAACATATATTCAGAATACATATTTCGAGAAGCCCTGGAAAATACCTCCGACGGGGTGATTATCAATGGCGAATGTATTAATAACATAAGATACGCAGACGATATGGTAATTATCTCAAATGATTTAAGAGGACTCCAAAGATTAATGGACAGAGTGGTAGAAGTAAGTGAAAGATACGGACTTCAGATGAATACAAAAAAGGCCAAATTCATGATTATTTCTAAAAATAAACGCATACACGGCCAACTACTGATACATAACAGACCCATCCAAAGAGTTAACAAATATATCTACTTGGGAACAAATATCAATGAAGAATGGGACCACTCGATTGAGATAAGATGCCGTATTGAAAAGGCCCGCACTACATTCCTTAAAATGGCAAAAATATTCAAAAGTAGAGACCTATCCTTAAACACCAAAATGCGAACATTGAGATGCTACGTATTTTCGACCCTCCTATACGGCGTTGAATCATGGACGCTATCTGAAGCATCATGTAAAAAATTAGAAGCTTTTGAATTTTGGCTATACCGTCGCATTCTGAGGATTTCATGGGTAGATCATATTACCAACGAAGAGGTGCTTCATAGAATGAAAAAAGAAAAAGAAAACTTGTATCAAGTAAAGAAGCGTAAACTTGAATACCTGTGCCACATCATGAGAAGTCCTGAAAGGTACCGGCTTTTGCAGCTTATACTACAAGGCAAAATACAAGGCAGAAGGAGTGTAGGAAGACGAAGAATCTCATGGCTGAGGAATCTCCGAGTATGGTTTAATACATCAACTGTGGGTTTATTCCGTGCAGCAGTGGATAAAGTCCGTATAGCCATTATGCTCGCCAACATCCGGTAACGGATAGGCATTAGCAGAAGAAGAAGAACTTCATCTAAAAAATATATAAAAGCCGTTCATTTCCTGCAAATAAAACTCTAGTCCTTTCTCCGTGTCCGTCCGTATTTCGACCACCTTGTGGTTTCATCAGTGGCGCTGTATCGAACCGAGAGGAAAATTCGCAGGAAACAACTGCTACATAAAATATAAATTTCGAAACATGTCGGCAGAATCTTAAAACCTGCTGACTTTCAGTAAGAAATACATGAAATCCATCTGCCGTGTTTAAATAGTGGCTTATATATTATTCTCCTTTCAGGCAAAGAAAAAGGAAAGAATATATAAAAACAGTTTATTTCCTGCAAATATATCTTTGGTCTCCTCTCTATATGCGTTTCGACCACCTCATGGTCTCGTCAATGGACCTGTATTGATCCAAAAGCAACATTCGCAGGAAACCACTGCTATATAAAATACGACTCGCGATATTTTTCAATCTGACTTAGTAGTCGGCAGGTTTTTAATATTCTGCCGATATGCCTCCAAATTTATATTTTATATAGCAGTTGTTTCCTGCCAATGTTGTTCTCGGTTCGATACAGCTCCACTGACAAAACAATGAGGTGGTCGAAACACGTACGGAGAGAGAACCAGAGTTGTATTTGCAGGAATTAAACTGTTTTTATATATTCTTTTCTTTTTCTCTGTCTCAAAGTATAATTACATATAGGCAACTATTTTAACACGGCCGATGAATGTCATATATTTTTTACTAAACCTTTGTTTTTTTTTAAGTATATGACACATTTCTAAAATAATTTCTCATTTCTGAAAAGTTGATATAAAACTTCTGAAAATATTTCTTTATTTCTTTTATTTTGCTACTAGATATGACTACTAGTCGTCAAGTTTTAGATCAGCTAGTGCAAATTTCATTAGATTTTTCGAAATAGCTTCGGTTCTAATTTCATTGCATTGTACTGGAAATCTTTAATATGTTTCACTTCGACCAACATCCAAAAAAGCCACCATCTTTTATGATCACTTGATAATGTTAAACGCAATAGTGCCGCCTTTGTCTGTATATCTTTTTACTTTGTAATTTCTGATGCATTTTTATTTCTTTCATTACATTTTTTCATTTAAAAACTGTAAAGTTTTGATTTACCTTAAAAGTTGATACACCTAAAAAAGTGTCACAAACGTCGTAAATAAAGTTATCAGTTGCCTAATTATTACCCCGAGGGACGTGTTCAAAAATGCAATTTTAACTACTGCAGTTTTCATTTCGTTTTATTGCAGGTCTGATAATTACACAGTCTGAAAATAACTTAAAAAAGAAAAATAAACTCGTCACTGTCGAGCAATTATCTCCGATTTTTTATCGCTTAAATTATGCAAAAATTTCTCTAAATTTAGCATTAGTGGAGGAGCCTGAGGGATCTCAGTGTCGTCTTTAATTTTATGTGTCATGAACAGGTGAATAAGATATTTTAGGATGGAAGTTCTGCCTCGTTGTCGATTAGATTTTCACAAAAGTCTATTAGAACTTATTCTTTGAGTGATTCCAAACAGAGAAGTTCCTTGATATTTTTTCGTTGGATTTTTAGTTTCCGAGATAAACAATTTTTAATATTTAAAAATGATATTTTTGCGACTCTTGTATTTTAGTAGTTTTTGATTAAATGAACATTTATCAATTCTGCTTGCAGCTATATAAAGTTCAAATCACAATCGACACTTACAAGAAAACGCTTTTTTTTCGAATAGTTCGAATTTTTATTTTTTTAATTATAGACTTAAAACATAGTAATAATTGCATTTATAATAAATCATGAAGAATAAGTAAGCTATAATTAAACAAATTTTATAAATCAAACCCATTACAATAAACTTACAATGTTAAAAATAAATATTTTTTAGATAAATCATACCATAAATTAGGTTATGCAAATTCTTAGTATGTTTTGAGCCATACAATTTGATAAAAAACACCCGAAAAAGGAATTATTTGAAAAAATATAACTAAAAGTTCGATTTTTCGAATTATTCAAAAGTTCGAATATTCGATTCGAAATTTGAATCGAATATTATTATTCGATTCGGTTCGAATTATTCGCACACCCCCAATTATTACATTACAAAAGTGTTGCCAATACTTCAAAAACTACAATTTTGTTAAATAAACAACTTTACATAAAGACACCCCTATTTTCGATTTTAAATAAAATAACATTTTAAATAACACATTAAAAAATCAAACGACGGAAATAACAAGGAGAATAGGGCTGACATGGGCTGCCTTTGGAAAGTTGCAGTACGTATTAAGAGATAGAAACACACCAATCAACCTTAAACGGAAAGTGTATAACACGTGTGTCTTGCCTGTTGCTACTGACAGCATGGAAATGATAACACTAACCAAACAAAACGCAAATAGGCTTCGAGTCACTCAACGCTCCATGGAGAGATAAATGTTAGGAATCTCGTTACGGGATAAAATAAGAAATCAAGTAATAAGATCAAGAACCAAATAAGTTGACGTCATTGAATGCATATCACGACTAAAGTGGCAATGGGTGGGGCGCATAGCTAGACAACAGCCTGATAGGTGGATGAGTAAATTACTGCAATGGCGACCGCGAGAAACGAACCGAAATCGTGGTAGGCCACAACGCAGATGGGTAGATGATATAAGACAGTTTGCTGGAAAAGACTGGCTCCAGAATACCAAAGACAGATCCCAGTGAAGGCTTATGTCCAGGAATGAACGTTAATGGGCTGAGAAAGAAGAAGAAGAAGAAGAAGAAGAACATTTTAAAAATAGGGGATTAATCTTTTAAAAAATTGACTTTTAACGATTTTTGTCAAGTTAATATTTAAGGTTAGTTTTTGACCACCGTGTATTTATTAATTATCAAATATCAATACAGTACACTAAAGTTGATTCCCTTCTAGAAGAAAACTAACGCCAATTAACTAATAAAAACTTTCATATGGGAGAAATTGATAATTATGTTTAAGCCTGCAAACGCCCTTTTTACATAAAATTTAAAATATATCAAAAATAGTTAAACATTATATATAAAATATGTCTATAATTTCGCGTTTAATCTAGAAATTCAATAATATATTCCATTTAAAATACGGAACGCATGAACTTCCGGTATAACCGGAAATGCCACCATCCTGAATATATATTAGCCGAATTGCCCCCACGACTTTAATAAACTGCCAAATTTTAAAAATTTTACAGTCTGTTTTCCGAGAAACCGATTGCGATAGTTCGTCGTGGGACACTGTATAATACGAAATAAAACAAATTGATGTTTTTTTTTTAAATTATATTTTAAAAATCATATGTTTCGTGGCACTGCTACTTCGTTAGATGTCAAATTAGCAATGACAAAAAAAAAAGAAATAAATATTAATAAAGTGTTCAGGTATCTAAAAATTCAAGGTTTACAAATTTTAATTTTTTTACCGTAATGAGGAAAAACCAAATCAATTCGAATTATTAAATAAATTTAACAATGAATTATTAACATCTAATTAGTCATGTAAAATATTATTTGTACTCTTAAGTTTGTTCATCTCTAATATTCCAATAAAGTTAACTTTCTGTTTTTATTTTCGGTAGCATTTTGAAGTTTTCATTAAAGCTATGGTTTTGAAATTAAAGATGTATGGCATATGCTGAATTGTATTTTTTGTTTAAGTATTCTCATTTGTGCTTTTTAATTATCATATTAAAGGTGTAAAACTTTTTTTGGCATGAACTCCAATTTAATTTATAAAATCCCCATTTTTGCTCTTTGTAGGTCTTATCTTTATTATTTTTAATATATTTGTGTTTATAAATTAAATTGTTGTTCATGCCAAAAAAGCCACATAGGTAAAACAGGCCGCACCTTTAATATTAAAATCGAGGAGTATAAAAGAGATTTGTGTGTTTTTTTAGAGATATATAATTTTAAAATGAAATGAAATACGTATAAATAATGTTAATAGCTATGGTTTTAATTTTATTTTAATTGCATGCCATTAGTGTGTAAATATGATTTCGGGCATATAAGCTTCACGGCTGCCTCGAATGAAGCACAATCGGAAAGTCAAATTTTCGACCACTTTATCGAGCAACTGGGGCGATATATCAGTAATTACGTGACGAGTGTTGACTTCCAAGTGGCCCAACGTTTGTGGTTTATTGGCGTAGACTAGTGACTTTACATATCGCCCCAGAAAGTAATCCCAAAGTGGATGAACACAGCGTCAATTGTTGTATGTAAACGTAATTTTGTCAACTTGTCTTATTCCTGTCTTTCATACTAGTAACTAAAACTTTACGATTGTATTTTTTTGACATCACTTAGGGCCCTCAGATTAGTTTGCGTCCGATCATGGCCACCTAGATGCAATTTAAAAAGTGGCTCTAAAAAAATGAAGTAGACGTAAAAAGTTTTTAAAATGTCACATTCTGATCTAGAATTGTCTCAGAAATCCAAAAATGTTAAAACATACAGGGTGTTCCATTTAAAAATTCAAAACCGGGGCTATTTCCGGTGAAACCGGAAGTGGCCGGAAAGTGTAAAATATGCAAAAACTCTCCCCTTCACATACCATTTACCTGTACCAATTCTCATTTTGATACACATAGTACTCTAGAAATTATTACTTGTCTAATAGATTCGTTGACACCCGGTATAGGATGTCCCACGATAAATTGCCGCCATCGAGTTCTCGGAAGATAGACTTTGGAATACTCTACATGTTATTTAATTTTTAGATTCTACGCAGAATTATAGACATAGTTTATGTATAATGTCCTATACCTACCTCTAACTGTTTTTGACAGATCTTAAATTTTATGTCGAAAATGGCATTGGCAGGCCTGAACATAACTATCAGTTTGTCCTATATGAAAGTTTTATTATTTAATTGGGGTTGGTTTCCTTCTAGAAGGAGATCTAGTTTAGTGGACTGCGTTGATAGTTTGATAATAAATAAATACAGGGTGATCAAAAACTAAAGTTAAAAATTAAATCGAAAACAGTCAATTTTTTTTAAACGAAACCCTCTCTTTTTGTGATGTTATCTTATTTATAATTAAAAATAAGGATGACTTTGCATGATATCATCTATTCCAAAAATTTTCAGTTTTTGAAATATTGACAAATTGAACATTTTTGTATTGTAAAAAACACTGTTACGTGACGGTTTCTGTTTATCTGGATACCTATCATCAAACGTCTGGCGTGTTCTTGATAAAGCTTTATTACATTCCACATAGATAATAAACCTTCGAACATACCCCTGCAGAAGTAGCATAACGTCAGAACTAGGGCCTGGTTGTTTGAACGCTGAATAACGTAATAATAATATATATATATATATATATATATATATATATATATATATATATATATATATATATATATGTATATATATATATATATATATATATATATATATGTATATATATATATATATATATATATATATATATATATATATGTATTTTATTTGAAAAAGTGTTGATAAACAGTAGATATTTAATTTCTTGTTACAGACATACCGATTTTATGCTATCCTTTTCTAATTGCATTATTTAAACGAGTATCATCGGTATGTCAATTCTGAAAACAAAGTATGAATATATGGTTGCCTACATTATTATCATTCTTATTTTCAATATGTCAACAATATCTTAGAATATTTATCGTTTTTAAATCCTCTTTTTGTTAATATTAATTGTAAATTTCGCATTTATAGTAATTTCTAACACTTAAAATCACCGAAAAAAGTCACGACAAGCAATTAAACTGAAAAACAAGATAAGTAAATATGTTTATGTCTGTCAAACATCAAAAAAGCGTCTTCCCCACCGACCAAAAACAGCTTTCAAACAAATCTATTGTTGTTTAAATCTAGAGTATGATCGAAGTAATAAACAAATTTAAATAACCTTCGTGTGTATAATTTTATCGCATTGGCATAATTATGAAATCCAAAGAAATGGTGACATTTCTGTAGTTTTTTTTGTTTTCTTTCGTCGCGTTTCGCCATCATTGACAAGTAATAACAATGAAACTTATGAGCCGTATCGTATTTTTATAATCGAAAAACGTTAAATTATCAATAAACCTTGTTTAAAGTCACTCCTATGCTAAATAAGCTAAGATTAAAAAATAAGGGATTTATATTTAAAAAAAATTGAAATATTTATTCTTCGTTTTTGATCACCCTCTATTTATTTATTATTAAAATAATAAAATAGAACACTAAAGTAAATCTCCTTGTAAAAGAACACCAACCCCAATTAAATGATATAGGCTTTCATATAGGAGAAATTGCTAGTTATGTTTAGGCCCGCAAAAGCCATTTTTAACCGACTTCTAAAAGAAGGAGGTTCTCAATTCGTCGACTATGTATTTTTTTTTTTTTTTTTTATGTATGTACACCGATTACTCCGGAACGGCTGCACCGATTTGAATGAAATTTTTTACGTTATGTAAAGGAAGTTGCTGCGGTGGTCCCATATTTTTTTAGATGAAATTGGTGCAGTAAAATCCAAGATGGCGCTTACAATATGGCGGCCAAAAAAATTAATTTTGTCCGATTTTCTCCAAAATTGGTATGAAGGAATTTTTGGGGTTGTACCCAACGAATCTGAAATTATTTTTAAAAAATTCAAAATGGCGGATCCAATATGGCGGACAAAAAATGTCATTTAGTCCGATTTTCTCTAAAATTGGTATGGGAGAGTTTTCGAGGTTGCATATAACGAATCTGATATTATTTTTAAAAAGTTCAATATGGCGGACGAAAAAATCAATTTTGTTCGATTTTTACCAAAATTTGCAAGGGGGAGTTTACGGGGTCGCATATGACGAATCTAAAGTAATTTTAAAAAAATTCAATATGGCGGATCCAATATGGCGGACGAAAAAATCAATTTTCTCCGATTTTCTCCAAAATTGGTAAGGGGGAGTTTTCGGAGTCGCATATGACGAATCTAAAATATTTTTTTTAAAATTCAATATGGCGGATCCAATATGGCCGACAAAAAAATTAATTTTGTCCGATTTTCTCCAAAATTGGTACGGAGGAGTTTTCGGGATCGCATATGACGAATCTAAAATAATTTTAAAAAAATTCAATTCGGCGGATTCAATATGGCCGACAAAAATGTCGTTTTTGTCCCATTTTCTCCAAAATTGGTACGGGGGAGTTTTCGGAGTCGCATATGACGAATCTAAAATAATTTTAAAAAAAATCGATATGGCGGACGAAAAAATTAATTTTGTCCGATTTTCTCCAAAATTGGTATGGGGAAGTTTTCGGGGCCTCACATAAAGAATCTGAAATTATTTTTAAAAAACTCAATATGGCGGATTCAATATGGCGGGTCAAAAAAATCAATTTTGTCCGATTTTCACCAAAATTGGTACGGGAGAGTTTTCGGGGTCACACATGAGGAATCTCAAATTATTTTAAAAAAAATCAATATGGCGTATCCAATATGGTGGATAAAAAATTAATTTATTTTTTTAAAATATCGATATTGGAAGGTTTTGGGGCCTATATTACCAGTCTAAAATTAATTTGAAATTTAAGATAGTGGATTTTCTATGACAGACTAAATATTCGTTTGACCCAATTTGATTGGTATTTGGAACATTCTAAGAACTAAAGAATTTTTAGTGGTTAATGTTAGGGTGATTTACAACTTTGGATAAAATGGGTACTTTTTTACCAGTTTGGAGTCATTGCGAGGTACACTTATCTTGATTAGTACTTAGTTTAAGTAATTTATGAATATCATAATGAATTCTAAAACTAAAAATAGAAAAATAAAATTTTTATAAAAAAAAATTGAACCGACTTCTAAAAGTGCGCTAAAAAGTGAAAAATAACCAAAAATTTTTATATGAAATTGAACTTTTTGAAGTCGGCGCCAAATTATTTGTACACGAAATAAATAACTACTAATATATACAAATTATGGTAAGAAAGCAATTACAAAAAAAGTATTTTTAATCTGTTTATGCAAATCACATTTTGTCAGGTATTAGTTTGGCGCCGACTTCAAAAAGTTCAATTTCATATAAAAAATTTTGGTTATTTTTCACTTTTTAGCGCACTTTTAGAAGTCGGTTCAATTTTTTTTATAAAAATTTTATTATCACAAAATTTAAAATATGTCAAAAACAGTTAAACTTAGGTATAGGATATTATACATAAAATGTGTCTATAATTTTCCGTACAATTTAAAAATGAAATAACATATAGGATATTCCATTTAAAATAAGTAAGAATGCATCAATAATTTGAAGATAATATCATCGAATTATCAAACAGGTAATATCAGCGAACACTCTAGTAATTATAATTCGACAAGACTGTGAAAAAGTTGCCGCGTGATATAGAAAAAGACGTATCCGCCCCCTGATGAAGACCTTTTTTACTATGTATGCATAATCGTGTATACTACGCTTTGAATTAACATAACTTTTTCGCATAACATTTTCTTGTAGCTTGTAACCCTTTTAAATAATCTTCCCCTACTTGGAAAATTCGGCTTCAGCGGCTTAAAATGCAAAAAAAAATACTCTGGCAGTTTCACCTAAATTACAGAAGCCACTGTAATCCCTCAGGCCCATACACTACATACAAATACCTTTGATATTATACTTCACTTTTCGTAGTTTATTCAGACATTTTAACCGGAACAAGTCCAAAAATAGAAATATTAGTACGAAGCCTACTACATTATTTAGTTCTCGCATTCATAAAATTTGTTCGGAAAATAAGGATAATTTGGTTAAAAACTATTGAATGAAAGACCAATTTGGTATGACACATTAATAAAAATGATTTAGAATTAAATATTTAGTTTCGGATTGTCGTATAATGAACTGAACGATTGTATCTCCGTCAAACTCCCCTTTTGCCAAATTATCCTCTGTCAACGTTAATGATTGCATGCTATTCAACTTTTCAATTTCATTAATATTTTACTAACAAATGACTTTAGTTGACACTTCATTTACTGGAAGGACTTAATCATATCTCTTATAACTTTCTAATATCCAGAAAATTTGGATTATAGACTTCTAATTAACTAGAAGTGGAAAAAAAGTTTTGTGATTGTATTTATACTTAAATGATTTTTTTTATTTATTGTAAAGTATGTGTCGTATTATCATTTTTTTGTTTTGATATTATTACTTTTATTATCCCCTTTGAATGTGTTACTGAATATGTCTTAATATTCTCAAGTGTACAAATTATTAATATATTAATCCCCCCCTCATCGCGTTAGTTTGCCTTGGAGTATAGCAGGAACAGCTGTTATATTATTTAGTTTATGTATTGATAAACTTTGAACGAAATATAAAGATAATTTGGTGAAAGACAATTGAAAGAAAGACCAATTTGGCATGATACATTAATAAAAATGATTTAGAATTAAATATTTAGTTTCCAATTGTCGTATAATGAACTGAACGATTGTATCTCTGTCAAACTCCCCTTTTGCCAAATTATCCTCTGTCAAAGTTAATGGTTGTACGCTATTCAACTTTTCAATTTCATTAATATTTTACTAACAAATAACTTCAGTTGACACTTTATTTACTGGAAGGAGTTAATCATATCTCTTATAACTCTCTAATATCCAGAAAATCTGGACTATAGACTTCTAATCAACTAGAAGTGAAAAACAAAGTTTTGTGATTTTATTTATACTTAACTGAATTTTTTTATTTATTGTAAAGTATGTGTCGTATTGTCATTTTGTTTGTTTTGATATTATTGCTTTTATTATCCCCTTTGAATGTGTTACTGAATATGTTTTAATATTCTTAAGTGTGTAAGTTATTAATTTTATTATAAATTTATAATAAAATAATAATAGCCCTCTCTCATGGCATTAGTTTGCCTTGGAGTATAGCAGAAACAACGCCTATATTATTTAGTTTATTCATTCATAAACTTTGTTCGAAATATATGGATAATTTGATTAAAAACTATTGAATGAAAGACCAATTTGGTATGACACATTAATAAAAATGATTTGGAATTAAATATTTAGTTTCGAATTGTCGTATAATGAACTGAGCGATTGTATCTCCGTTCAAACTCCCCTTTTGCCAAATTATCCTCTGTGAACGTTAATGATTGCATGCTATTCAACTTTTCAGTTTCATTAAAATTTTACTAATAAATGACTTTAGTTGACACTTCATTTACTGGAAGAACTTAATCATATCTCTCTCTAATATCCAGAAAATCTGGATTATAGACTTCTAATCAACTAAAAGTGAAAAACAAAGTTTTGTGATTGTATTTATACTTAACTGAATTTTTCTATTTATTGTCAAGTATGTGTCGTACTGTCATTTTATTTGTTTTGATATTATTGCTTTTATTATCCCCTTTGAATGTGGTACTGAATATGTTTTAATATTCTCAAGTGTATAAGTTATTAATATATTTATAATAATGTCATCCCCCTCTCATTGCGTTAGTTTGCCTTGGTGTATAGCAAGATCAGCAGCTATATTATATAGTTTTTTATAATTAAGTTTCCTTTATTTTGTTCAATAGATTTTCTACTAAAGAGAACGTTTCTTTTGGTGGAATACTTGGGAATAAGTTCTTAACATCAAAAGATATTAGTTTAGCATTGTCTGGTAAAGTTAGGGTTTTTATTTTGATGACAAGTTCCATTGGATTTTTTATACTATATGTTGGTGTAAAGTTGCAAAAGTATTTTTTTTATCTGTTAGGAATGATGAGATATTATATGCTGGTACAGACATATAGGATACCACTGGTCTTATTGGATAATCTACTTTATGTAGTTTGATTACTGAATATAACTGAGGTATTTTAGGGTTCATTGTAAGTAGTTTAAATTTGTCTTAATTTATCCTATAGCACAAGAAAACAAAAAACGCAACTTTACCGCTTTAACATATTTTGGTAAATCATCAACACAGATCGACAACTTAATAAATCTTTAGATTTTATTAACTCAATCCACCAAAATATTCAATTTACTATGGAGAAAGAAGAAAACAACTCAATAAATTTTCTTGATCTAGTCATTACTAAAGTTTTAAATAAACACTCTTTTCGATTTTTTCACAAACCCACACATACGGATACAACCATACATAGAACTTCATCTCACCCAGAACAACATAAATTAGCGGCTTACCATAGTTTTATTCATCGTCTTATTAGCATTCCCTTATCTAAAGAGAATTTTGGTTAAACAAGTTGCAGTTAACAATGGTTACTTACCATCAATGGTCAACTCAATTTTAACAAAAAAATTAAAAAAGAAAGCCACACAAGAAGTTTATCCTATAGCACAAGAAAACAAAAAACGCAACTTTACCGCTTTAACATATTTTGGTAAATCATCAATTAAAATTAAAAAGTTTCTGAATAAAAAAGATGTTGGGGTAGCCTTCAAAACAAATAATTCAATAAGAAAACGCTTAAAAAATTATAAAACAAAAACAAATAAAAATAACAAGTCTGGGGTCTATAAACTTAAATGCGGAAGTTGCCCAAAAGTATATATAGGCCAAACAGGCAGATCGTTTAAAAAAGGATTCAGGAACACAAAAATAATTTTTACACAATAAAAACAGTTCTTCATACGCAAATCATTTAATAGAACAAAATCATCAATTCGAGGATAAATTTGAAATTCTCCATGTAGAAAGGAAAGGCTATAAACTGAATTCCTTAGAAGCCATAGAAATAAATCGATTAAATAACACAAGGTAATCTATTAAATGACCAAACAGATATCAACACCTCACCCCTGCGAAATATCTTTTAACAAAAACCAATGTGGATTTCCCAATAATTTAAATAATACGTAATAAAACGTAAACTAGGGTATTGCACTTATTCATTATTGTAATTTAGGTATCTTCTGATGAAGCTACAGTGTTAGCGAAACGCGTCAAATTTTTTAGTTAAATATAGTGGAAATATGACAAACATTCGTCTTTTATTCATCGTTGAACATGGATTTCCATCAAGTAAAAGCCAGCATCCTACTTAGTATTATTTTTTTATTTATTGTAGGGTATGTAAATTAATTTAATTTTATTTGTTTTATTATTACTGCTTCTGAGTGTGTTATTGAAGATGTTTTAATATTCTTAAGTGTGTAAATTATAAATATATTTATAATAATATAATAATAGTGCGTGGCGTTAGTTCACCTTGGGGTATAGCAGGAGGGTCGATCGATCAACAAGAAAGGTACTGTAGCCAGCACGACGCTTCAGTGCCTATTTTTACCTGAGGTTTTGCCCACATACTCATTGGTAGGCGGAAATGACAAAGAAAAGGGGTCTAAGTCGTGACCTTTTTATTCCTGAGTAAATACTGGGCAATCATTGGGCTACCGAGCCTCTATCTAAACTTTTACTTATAAATCAGTAATGTTTCTGTGGTTCTGACTTAATACCACTAGTCAAATAAGCGGTTGACTACCAAAATTTAAGCAATGCTATTAAGATTAGAAAATGTATTTATTATTGTTATTTTAGGAAAAATATTTTGTAATAAATGAGATAATAAAACATATTCCCATCACCTTCCAACTTAAAAATCGATTTTTATGTTTAAACAATTATTTGTTTAGAACAATCTTAGTCTCACTCAGGAGAATTTTCACACTATTCAGTGGCTTAAAACACAAAAAAAATGTTAGTCGTTTTATCTAAATTAAAGAGACAATTTTAATCCCTCTGGGCCTACACTACACACAAATACCTCTGATAAATTTTCGTGTTTTATTTAGACACTTTAACCCAAACACGACTAAAAATAGAGAAATTATTACGAAGGCTACTATATTATTTAGTTCACACATTCATAAACCGCTTTCGAAATATAATGAACATTTGAGGTAAAAATAATTGAACGGTAGACCAATTTAGCTTGAAACAATTTGCAGAAAGCATATATTATTTTAAATTAAATATTTAATTTGAATTGTCATTTGACGAATTTGACTAATGTATCTCCGTTTAAGCTCCTCTTTTGCCGAATTATTTTCCATCAACGTTTCAATTTTATTAATATTCAACTTTCTAACTTCATTATTATTTTAATTATCAGATGTCTTATGGTCTTCTAAAAATTGACAACTCAGATTAAGAATTTCCACTAAACTAACACTTATATCACAGAATAAAATGCACTGATCATACTTCAAAATGTAACAATTAGTAAAAAGTAAGGATGATCAGTAAAATCGTCCACTGATATTTTAATTTAAAATTATGGTTTTTTAAATAATTTTACTTTAAAATGTATCGACTATTTACGACACATTTTTATTAAGTTTGATTTGTTTCTAATTTTATTTTTATATTTTGATTTACTTGTTTATTTTCCCCTAGTCTATTAGACCGACGTTTAGAATTAAACTAAGAAGTTAAATGTTATGTATCATACCACTCTCAGTCACGTCAGTTATTAATTGTTACTTTTTAATTTTTGGTTTAGCTTAAGAACAGATGAAAGTAAAGTGTATCATTTAACCTGCAGGTGAAAATTGTAAATTCTTAGTATTAGCTGTTAATTTTTTATAAATATGAATTTACCATTAAGTTGATAATACATTTATAATAAGAACTTAATCATTTATTTCAGAACATTACGGCAACCAGACAGTCTAGATATAGATTTCTAATAAACTAAAAGTAAATAACAATTTTACGGCTCTATTTATATGTAAAAACATTTTTTTTGTTATTATCGTTGATTGGTTTTGAATATATTGATAGAGACATGTAGAAATTTAGAACCAAATTATTTAGTAAATTAATTAAAGCATGTCTGTCTTCAGAAGCGGCCATGGGATCTCCGCTATCACCTGTGGTAGCTAACATGTTCATGGTAGCTTTCGAAGAAAACGTCTTGTCTTCTGCTCCTCTAAAACCTAAATTTTGGTGCAGATATGTAGATGACACGTTTGTAGTTCGGCGCAGATAACCTCCATAATTTCCTGGATCATCTAAATCAACAACACCCTAGCATAAAATTCTCTGTGGAAATTGAATCAAATGGTGCCCTTCCCTTTCTTAATGTACTAGTACAAAGGAAAAATAATGATTAGGATATTCTGTGTACAGAAAACCAACACAAATAAATCGATATCTCAATGCAACGTCACACCATCACCCTTCTCAAAAACAATCCGTCATAAACTCAGTGATACATGGAGCACTTTCAATATGTGATGAACATTCACTGAAATCAGGAACAGAAAAACCGACTAATCCTCTGAGAGGCAACGGACATTGCGCTAAAGATATAAGACTCCTATGGAGTGTCGTCTTACCTTACATACACGGAACTACCAACAAGATTGACACATTGCTCCAAAAATCAAATATTAGGACAAATTTCAACACATATAAGAAAGTTGGACAATGCTTGAAGTCTCCAAAGGACGCAATTCCATTTCAAAGAGAAGGTGTTTACAAGATACCCTGCTCTTGTAGTAAAGTGTATGTAGGTGAAACAGGGCGGCCTATATCCATTAGGAACATGAAAGATGTTTGAAAAAGAAAAAAAAAAACATAAAATCTGCAGTAGCTGAACACCAACATTCCTCAGGTCACACGTTTAATGTAAAAGAAACTAAGGTGCTAGCAATAGTGATTGGTTTCTTTAAACGTAAAATTAGAGAATGAATCAAAATTTGTAAATATCCAAATAATATTAAGAGATGCAGGTTACAGTCTACATCACACGTGGAAATCGATTATAACATTGCATCACGGTTCGGGGAGCACCAGTCGTGTATAAATATCGGGCTGTTGCTCCTTGATAGTCATTCAGGTGTTCTAATCTAGTGGAGTAAAGATCTCGAAAGATACCTCGTGTAATCGTAGGCGCAACGTCAGATAATAATTCCAATTTGACACGGTCTAAACCTAAGAACCAGAATTTTCAACTCGACCAGAGCCGTGAAAGCTTTCGTTCGTTATTAAAGAAAAGTAAATCATAGTAGATTATTCTCAAATGTTATCGTACAATAAACATAATTTACTAATAAATTTACAATGTTTCAATTGAGCTGACTTAATCCAGTCAATAAAATTTTGGGTTGACTATTAAAATTTGAGAAATGTTATTAAGATAAAATTTCCTTTCCAAAGATTGGATTTATTTATGGTTATTTTAAGAAAGAAATTTGTAATATAAGATATATAAAATACATATTCCTATCAACATCCACCTTAGAAACCGATTTAGAAATATATTTAAATTTTTGCTGGTTTAATAAAATCCGATTTACCATAAAAACCTATTTCTCATAACTTAAATCTGGGGTATGAAATATCATGCAAAAAATCAAATACGGACTCTTTAATTCTAATAAAAACGATATAAAATTTTCAAGTTATTTTCATATATAGCATTATTTTTTTTTAGTTCATTTCTCTCCAGTTGAAGTGAAAGCTTCTACATTTAAACTGCTCGCGTAAGTAGAATTGTATGAGTCATATTTCTTCAAGTTGATACAATTGCCTGTGACAGTCACATGCAATTTCATGATTAGCAAATCAGTTACAATGGTGCAAGAATGCACTGGGTAGTTTGATCAAGAACAGCTCCACAATCAGAGTGGCATGGATTCCAGGTCACTGATATACAAGAGAATGAGAAAGTAGATTGTTTGGCAAACATAGTGTTCTCAATTGAACCATTCAGTCCCCAACTAATTCTATCTATTCAAATTACTTTTGGTAAAAGGGAACTAAAACTGTTACCGAGAAGCAAAATTATTAAATCCTTAATAGAGGTCCCTGGAATGAGTTGTGCCAAAGAACATATTACTGGATCTAAAGCGTTACTTATCAGAAATCTTTTCTCGCTGGAGGGGAAAGAATTGCAAATCGTGGTGGGATTACTGTCAAGCCATTATCACTTACAAAGCGGTCTTCATAAAATTGGCATTATGGATATCCTAATATGCAGACACCGTGTCTAGAGGAAGATGAAACTGTTGACTATGTCCTCAAAGAGAATCGAGCACTCAACGGACTGAAGCAAAAATATTTTTAAGATAATGTTACACCATCCTTGAAAATATTCAATAAGGTGCTCATGAAGACGTCGAAGATGATCCGTATCCTGAACAACAATCAACTCAACTGATGAAAATAACGTCAATCAGGTAAAATCTTTGGGGCCCGAAAATCGTATCCAGCATGAAAGTTTCGAATCACAAAAACTCGACCCGTCACTACTTGCGTGGTACTGAAACAGCATTAAATGGCGGTTTCTTCCAAGATAATCTTCAGAGCTGCCGGCTACACAAACTTCTTGAGATGCATAGTTAAAGAAAATGATATAATAGGGAAATATCGCAACATTTGTCGAAATGAAGGCTGAAAGAAGGGCAGAAAATAAAAAGAAATACGTTAAAGCAAGTCCAAGAATAAAATTATGCTCGCTGTCTCCTTCAATCATCTGGGCAAGATTCAACAAGACATCTTCGTGGGGTAGTGATAAGAGTGTCTGATCGAATCCTCGATAGTCGTTGATTTGAACCTGGCCTTCAACGAAAATATTTTTCTGAAATATCTCGTCTGCTGACTAGCACGGTACCAAAAGAAGATTTCCTTAGTTTTTGAGATAATAAAACAACGACACTCTTCAGAGAGTTAGAATTAATTGCAAGCAAGATCTCTTACTCAACACATTCACTAAACGATATAACTATGTAGAAGGAAACAGGAAATCACTACGTAGAACACAATTCTCTGATATAGAGGTTGATACAGGATATAAATATCATGCAATAGAAAGGTTTGATTCACAACAGGAAACTTATCTTCACCCCAAAATTGGACATGGTATTTGAAGAATAAGAAGATTCACTAAGCCTTCTTCCCGGGGTGCCAAAGGGTTAACAAAGAATGTTATTTAGCCATTATGCGTGATTTCTGTGAGGTTATACACAAGAAACTGCCAGAAATGTAACACGATCAGAGTTGGCTCTTGCACCACAATTATGCACCAGTCCATAATTCACTCGTTGTTCGGGACCAATAAGAAATTCCCGCCAACACGTTAGGAGTTTCGCCTCCAATCGGAAAACTTTAAAGGAGACACAATAAATATTAAGTGTATAAAATTTTATGCACACTAAACTTAGGTATGGTTTACATAACTGCAACCATGTTTTGAATAAAATTTCTTTGAACTATTTCATCTGAAATAGTAACATTGATTGTTTATTTAACTCATTATAAACTTTTTTTAGGCTTTCATATATACTTAACAAATATTATTTTCAGACAGGTTCTGGCAACAAAACTGAACATTCTAATTCTAGGCAGTATAACCCCACTTAAATAAATTTCATTTAATTGGTTACCGCAATATGAGCAATAAACTTCTAAATAAAGCAAATTGTATAATTAAAAGTAAACAATTCTGTTTTGTTCAAAAATGAATACTCTGCAAAGCAACATATTTGCTAATAACGTACTGTATTTTTTCAAGCACTATTTTTATATCATTTGTGTACTAAATAGCTGATGTAAATTCATTCTAAAATGTTATCGTCTACCAGTTTAATTTAAAAAACTAAAAATTGACAATGAAATAAAAATAGACAAAAAAAATATATTCAATCTTCTACTGACCTCAGAAAAACTGGGACCTCAAAGCCTTTGAGATGTAATTTTTAGTGCCCAAAATATCAATGACCTATTTCTGAAGCATAATATACTACATTTTTAACAATACATAAATTATTTCATTGTAAATCGTGTGTACAAAATTTTGGGAACACTTATAAAGGGTATTTTTTATAGAGGTATAGAATTTTTAAATGGAATAAAACAAAGATGAATTTTTTAAATAGACATGAAATTTACTTTATTACCTTCTGGCATTATAATTTAAATATGACTTCTGGCATATGACCGCCACGGCTGCCTCGGACGTAGTCTAATCTGGAGGTCCAATTTTCGATGACTTTTTCCAACATTCGTGGCCGTATATCGGCAATAACGAGGCGAATGTTATCCTTCAAGTGATCAATCGTTTCGGGCTTATCGGCGTAGATTAGCGACTTCACATATCCCTACAGAAAATAGTCTAGCGGCGTTAAGTCGCACGATCTTGGAGGCCAATTCACGAGTCCGAAACGTGAAACTATGCGATTATCAAACGTTTCCTTCAATAAATCAATTGTGGCACGAGCTGTGTGACATGTTGCGCCGTCTTAATGAAATCACAGCTCCTGCATATCATCGTTGTTCAATTGATGAACGAAAAAGTCAGTAATCATGGCTCTATAGCGGTCACCATTGACTGTCACGTTCTGACCAGCATCGTTTTTAAAGAAGTACGGACCAATGATCCCACCAGCCCATAAAGCACACCAAACAGTCAGTTTTTCTGGATGTAACGGTGTCTCAACATACACTTGAGGATTATCATCACTCCAAATACGGCAGTTTTGTTTATTGACGTATCCATTCAAACAAAAGTGAGCTTCATCGCTAAACAAAATTCGCTTATGAAAATCGGGATCAACGGCAATCTTGTTTTGGGCCCATTCACCGAATCTACGCCTTGCTAGGTGATTGTGTGACTTCAATTCTTGCACAAGTTGAATTTTGTAAGCACGCGAACCAAGATCTTTCCGCAAAATCTTCCACAAAATGAATGGACACATATCCAATTCCTGTGCATGATGGCGGAGAGACTGATTCGGGTCTTCCTCTACGTTACGCTCTACAGCAGCAATGACTTCTTCTGTACGCACTGTACGACGTATCTATGGATGCCTATTATCATTTAGAGTAAACGTGGTGCGCAAACGTTCCATAGTTAATCGAATTAATTGCTCTGATGGACGATTATGTTGACCGTAAAATGGACGTAGTGCGCGATACGTATTTCGAACAGAACCATGATTTTCAAAATAAATTTGCACAATTTGGAAGCGTTGTTCAGGCGTCAGTCTATTCATGTTGAAATGCCAAACCAAACTAAACATAAATCACTTGACAGCTGACAAAATGGCCGCCAGTTAAAAAAGTGTTGCCAACTTAAAGTTTTATACCTCTATAAAAAACACCCTTTATTTAAAATTGCATGATTGTACAGGATTCAGAATATTTATCTGAAGATTATGAGCTCAGAAACGGATTTTAAAAGTTACAGAATGATTGACTTATTTCTCGATTTACTCTTTTTTCAAATGATTCAAAATGATAGCTTATTATCCATCCTCGCCTTAAGCGTCCCGTCATTTTCTAGACTATCTACCAAAAAGTTTCCTCGAACGTTCCAAAAAACAATAGTCAGGATCTTTTCTGCAGATAGGACGCTTTTCGTCTTTTTTGGTGTTGCTTCTCTCTAGTGTGTCCCCTGTTTTGATCGTGATTTGATCTCGAGTGGTGAACTCGGCAATATTAATATATAGCCGTAAAATATCAACTGTATGGGACTCATAGACAGCTAAACACTGTTTTATTATGAACATGCGTTGCAGTTTTTGTTCCGAACTCAACAAGCGCGGTATTCATTCTTAGATATGCTATCAATTTTAGCTACCTTCATCAGTTTCAATCAGCGGTCATTCAGAAAGCTTTTGTGAACATTCTTGACAACTTCTTCTGTTACAGCAAATTTTAACCATACAAACGCTCAGCATCAAAACAACCACGTTTGGAATCTACTATCCGTTTTTCATTTGATCCCTGGTAAAAGAAATATTTTTTACGACTCCCACTTTAGGTTTTCCACACATAAAACAACAAAATTTGAAAAGTTTGTAAATTTCAACATAAAAATCACACCAAATAACCCCAAAAGCCTCAAACATTTCTGTAATACTAAAAAGAAAATACGTTTTGAGGTGGCACAGTCAAAGCTGCTCATAGTGCAACATCCAATTAAAAAAAAAACAAAATTTGACGTATTAACCATTAGTATTTATAGTAGGTCTTAGACTACTGTTTCATAAGATTATTTCAAAGTCTTCATATTCCAGAATTTAATTCCTTTTGGAACAATCAGTTTATCATTTGTAGTTTACTTTTCATGCCAAGCATATTGTTTCCATATGTTGTTCTATATTTGATTTCAGAAGTTTCAGTCATTAGATTTTTTGGCAGGCTCACAAAATTTGATAAATCAATTTTATTTGAATGCATTTAAAAAATTAATGAAATCTAATTTTGTACTTTTTGCATATTCTGTTGTTTTGTGTATATATTTTAATTGGCAGTGTAATTTGACTGCGTCTGCAGACAATGGCGACAATGTGTGGTCCTATGCAAAATGATCTATAGTTTTTTTATAAACTATCTTCACTGTTTAATATGGGAAAGTTTAGTGAACAATACTGAAGAGAAATAACTAACATTAGTGAGCTCTTTTGCCGTAATTTTAGTACAAAATTTGTCTGAGCAACGCATTTTGGCTTCAGCAAGATATACTTCTGGCAATTGTTCCTACAGTAGCAGCAATGCAGTCTAGCCTGGATCAAGCGATGCGTACGGAAAACCACAAAGATCTTTCAAGGAAGCAACTGCAAGAAGAGCTTGTAGCTGACAGAATATCTGCTGAATTAAGATTTTCTGCAGATATGACTGCAAAATCCACCCATGGTCGTCGTCTTTACTTCATCATCAAGCACTATCTTTATACGTACATTTAGATTTTTTCGTTAGAAAATATATATGATAAATGTGACAAAAAATGCTTTCCCAGCCGGTATTAATAAAATTTTCATAAAAGTACCCTAATATCAACTCAATTTGTTGTAAATGAAATTCCTGCTTAGGTAAATTTGCAGGAATTTCTGTAATTAACAGCGCAGAATATAAGGAAAGTTTTAACATTAATGGAGTGTAATAACTTTGAACTTGAGCTGATCTTTTAACATCGCATAATAAATGATGAATATTGACCACCTAAATATAGATATTTAAAGTACCATTGACATAGATTGTTTAGATTCCCATTAAAAAATATTATTTATAGTCTATAAAACTTATGTCAAGTTAACTAAGTTATTTTTTGTAGCAGTTAATAATAATTTTTAAGTGTATATTTGAAATTTGTACAAATATGTATTTATTTCGGAAATTCTTTTATTTTAATTTTATATTGGTTTAATAAAATTTCAAAACTGATGAACTGTATTTTTTAAATATCAGTTCAAATTCAGTAGTTCACAAAAACTTGCTTATTTTTTAAAAGGGGCATCGTGCTCACATGAATATTCATTTATTATTAATAAATGCTGATATTTACAATATCTTCTTAATTAAATTTTTTTTTACCAAACAACGTTGTTTTATAAATCTAATTTCAGATAGCAAATACCAGTTCTGTTCTCACAAAAATTTGATTATTTTAAATAATTCTTAGTTTTGTTCACTTTACACATACACCCAAGGTACTGTTTAACGCTGGGAGCGCCATCTCTAGGTGATATGAAAACTTTTATTTTTCACCTCTTTATGGTTGGTGCGAATCACATAACCAATTAACGTCGCAAAATAACACGTATAATGATTAATAATTAACATAAAATATATAGCTAAACTTACGCGTAAAACGTAATGATCTAAATTAAGAATAATAAATCTTTTCACGATTTATTAAGGTTTTATTAACGTGCAATAAAACGAAGGCATAAAGCTTGTGCGTCAGAAATATTCGCAGTTGGCTGGTCAGATTACTAAATCTATATTGACCCCCACATATGCCAACCTTGAGCAAATTAAATGCCAGAGTAAGCGTCGTGAAAAAAGTCATTCGACTGGAATATTACAAGCCAATACCTAGTTCATCTGCGGCTTGGGATCAAACGAATTATTTTTATATTCGGGCTAAATCTGAACCATAAAAAACTTTTTCAAAGCAAAAATAACTATTTGCCACTTTTTATTGGGTTTTGTTTATAACCTTGTTAATGGAAGCATGAAAGGCAACAAAAAAACAAAAAAGGCTGGACGAAAGGCAAAGCAGTGGGCGCAGAGCTGTTCGATGAATACCAACTAACGATCGTCAGGTGATTCGTCTCATTCATACTTAGGCCGAAAAAGAAAGGTTTCAATTCAATCCGTGATTTTTTTGCATGAATGTCTAGGATAAGATAAAGGCAAAGCATCCTCGTCTCTTGCTTCAAAAAATAAACTATGTTTGTGTTTTTTTTATTAATTAGGACGAAAAATCGATTTTTTTGACATTATAGAGAAACTACAAAATATAGATGGTTTGTGCGTCTTGAAAAATCTACAAAATTACCTTTTGAATCTTAAAATTACCTCATAAACAAAACGATGATTGTAAAAAAAAATGACGAAAATGCTTTTTTAAAATTGTCTTAGTTTTTTAAACTTTTATTAGTTTTTTTGTGGACAGGAAAAATGTTTTCTGTATATTATACGAATATAAAAATATTTTAATAATTACACTGGCACACAAAAAAAAAGTAGTCTGATCTCGGTACCCCACCATAGTATTTTCATGTATTTTGACTTGCTGAATTCCAAAAGGAAGTCCGTTTGATCTCATCATCTACAGCTTTTCCGCAAATCACGAAAAATAGCTGGAAAAGCGGAAAATCCGGAAGGTATATATATTTCTAAGCTGTCGAAGGATTTGACTTAAAACTACAATCTCGCGAAAAATTATCATATCATTCTATCCATCAATCGTTCTTTATATTATATATATATATATATATATATATATATATATATATATATATATATATATATATATATATATATATATATATATGTTTATACGGCTTTCACGGATACCTCCGTGTGAGATGCATTAGCAGTGGTTATATCCACATTATGCTGTTGTAGTGCTGAAATCACATTCAGCAAACGTACAACTATATGCAACTCCGTACATAAGTGAAGTAAAATGCGAAACAATGAATGCAAACTTCTCTCCAACATATCCTTTCTGTGTTAGAGGTTGCACAGTTAGAATAAATTGCGATAAAACACAATTCATCCTATTCCACCACCATCGAGATGGTGACCTACCTGTACCACCATACCGAGAAGAAAGTCAAAGCTTACCCTCCTCGCCATAGTGATACGGCAGAGATACATGTTTCGTCTCTCACTAGACTCATCAGGGTACCGACATGCACCTGGCTGTGCAAAGGACAGATCGGAAGGAAGCATGCAACACTGAACGCGGCTTCGCCGACCTCTCGTCGGATGGCTTATATATGTTTATACGGCTTTCACGGATACCTCCGTGTGAGATGCATTAGCAGTGGTTATATCCACATTATGCTGTTGTAGTGCTGAAATCACATTCAGCAAACGTACAACTATATGCAACTCCGTACATAAGTGAAGTAAAATGCGAAACAGTGAATGCAAACTTCTCTCCATCATATCCTTTCTGTGTTAGAGGTTGCACAGTTAGAATAAATTGCGATAAAACACAATTCATCCTATTCCACCACCATCGAGATGGTGACCTACCTGTACCACCATACCGAGAAGAAAGTCAAAGCTTACCCTCCTCGCCATAGTGATACGGCAGATATACATGTTTCGTCTCTCACTAGACTCATCAGGGTACCGACATGCACCTGGCTGTGCAAAGGACAGATCGGAAGGAAGCATGCAACACTGAACGCGGCTTCGCCGACCTCTCGTCGGATGGCTTATATATGTTTATACGGCTTTCACGGATACCTCCGTGTGAGATGCATTAGCAGTGGTTATATCCACATTATGCTGTTGTAGTGCTGAAATCACATTCAGCAAACGTACAACAATATGCAACTCCGTACATAAGTGAAGTAAAATGCGAAACAGTGAATGCAAACTTCTCTCCATCATATCCTTTCTGTGTTAGAGGTTGCACAGTTAGAATAAATTGCGATAAAACACAATTCATCCTATTCTATATATATGATATGATGGAGAGAAGTTTGCATTCACTGTTTCGCATTTTACTTCACTTATGTACGGAGTTGCATATAGTTGTACGTTTGCTGAATGTGATTTCAGCACTACAACAGCATAATGTGGATATAACCACTGCTAATGCATCTCACACGGAGGTATCCGTGAAAGCCGTATAAACATATATAAGCCATCCGACGAGAGGTCGGCGAAGCCGCGTTCAGTGTTGCATGCTTCCTTCCGATCTGTCCTTTGCACAGCCAGGTGCATGTCGGTACCCTGATGAGTCTAGTGAGAGACGAAACATGTATCTCTGCCGTATCACTATGGCGAGGAGGGTAAGCTTTGACTTTCTTCTCGGTATGGTGGTACAGGTAGGTCACCATCTCGATGGTGGTGGAATAAGATGAATTGTGTTTTATCGCAATTTATTCTAACTGTGCAACCTCTAACACAGAAAGGATATGATGGAGAGAAGTTTGCATTCACTGTTTCGCATTTTACTTCACACACATATATATATATATATATATATATATATATATATATATATATATATATATATATATATATATATATATATATATAGTAGTAGTGGGAATAGGGGGCTCCTAGTTGACCCCCCCACCACTTTTTTGATTGGTCAGCCAAGAATGACCTTGTTTCTGATTGGCTGCCCAAGTTCGCCCCCTATTCCGATTGGTTACGTAAACTCCACCTGTTTTTTCTTTAGCTCCGCCCATCAAAATTTTTCTCTGCAACACCATCATGTATGCACTTCAGTTCGAACAGCGAACCGGTGTAGACGTCTTCTATGGAGCCGAATTGTCTTAGAATTTAAATTTAAATAATGGGTACGATTGAAACATTTTCAGATTTTGAGAAGGCCACAGACTGAATAGACGCGATGTAGAATCGAGAAACTCTATGAAAATTTGTGTTTTCGGGGTGGAATTGTTAAAAGACTCGCGAAAATGAATGCAATTTAAGATTTTCGTAAGAAAATCAGGGAACTTGCGCATTGAACCAGGGTGTACAAGGAAGATTACGTAATCTAAAGTTATGCTCTTGTCTTTGAACTTTGCATATTTGGTAATATCCCTGCATAGGGTTGAAAACAGCAGGACATAAATAAGATATTCAAAGTGCAGGATGTATAGTCCATAGGTCAAATATTATAAAGACATTGTGAATTAAAACAGCATTTATAGCTGTCTTTTGTATGGGTCAGGATTAAAAAAGTTTTAAAAATTTTGTGTGGCCATTTTTTTTATTTTTTTTTAGGGTGAAATTCGCCCGTTTCAAATTTTCGATTATCAGGAATACAGAAGTTAATGAAGATATATCAGAACCTGACATTGATGGTATGCTGTTACTATCCTTAGTGGTGGAAGCCCTACATCGATATGTTACGTTCTCCTTCTTACTCTTCTTCTTTCTTTAGCTCCGCCCCTCATCTTTTTTCAATCCATTGCTACTACATATGCACTTTAGTTTGAATAGCGAAGCCGTGCGGACGTCTCTTATGTGGCGGTGAACTGTCTTGGAATGGAAATTTAATTAATGGATTTCAGATCTTGAGAAGACCACAGACTGAATAAGTGCGGTACAAAATCGGAAAACTATGAGTTTTTGTATCTTTTTGGTGTGAAATTGTTAAAAAACTCACGAAAATGAATGTCATTTAAGGAAATTAGGGAACTTGCACCTTGGACCAGCATGTACAAGAAAGATTTCGTGACCTATTGTTATACTCTTGTCTCTGAACTTGGCATATTTGGGACTATCCCTGTGTAGGGTTCCAGACAAAAGAATATAAACAAGGTATTCAAAGTGCAGGATATATAGGCCATAGGTCAAATATTATAAATACATTATGAATTAAAACAACATTTATCTGGCTGTTTTCTACGGGTGACTGAAAAAGTGTTAAAAAATTTGTGTGGTCTTTTTTTTAGGGTAACATTACAGTGTTTAAAATTGTTTTAAATTTTCGATTATTAAGAGTACAGAAATTAGTGAAGGTATATCAGAAAAAGATATAGATTGTATTCTGCAACTTTTCTTAGTCGTGGAAGTCCTATATCGATTGGTTACGTAAACTACACCTTTTTTCTTTGGCTCTACCCCTCGTCTTTTTTCTCTTTAACACTATTATGTAAGCACTTCAGTTCGAACAGCGAAGCCGTGCAGACATTACCTGGGGGTATGGCTATTTCTAAATTTTCATCATGAATTAATACATTATTCCCAACATCAATATTGGGAATTGCATTAAATGTTTCGAAATTTACAAGACCGATAACATATTCAACATCTTCATCTAAATATATTGGAGGATGTAACTCTGATGTTAAAATAGCGGAATTGCCGCTAAGAACAAAACTATATGACATTTTACTTTAAAAATATGTTTAATAATAAACTAAAATTAGGTGTTACATATGGTTATAAAGAAATTTTAGACACAATTGACCACAATTTGTTTTGTTAAAGTTTTGATAACTGTTATAATTATAATTAACAATATTATTATTTTGGTCGCTATAAAAATATTTAATTAATTCAGAAGGGGGTCGCAAATTACCATAACTATCAAAATATATTATGTTTTTTCCTTTTTTTGTATATGCTATCCAGTGAGTACCAACACCACTGTGATTATCTAGATTGACAATTGCACTTTCAATTAACTTTATCCTTTTTGGTAATTTATCCCTCATAAAAATACCACGAAAGTTGGGAATTTGTAAATATTTAGCGTATTTAAGTAAATCGTAATTTGTAAGTGCTTTTCGAGGTATATGTTTTAGCAGTTTTTTGAATAAGGTTTCAAGTATAATCCACATCCTGTTTTATAGGGTTTTAAATAAAGTCCACTTCCTTTTTTTCCTACCGCAATGGACTCCATCATTTGATTGTGTCGTTTAGATTCTTCTAATTTCGCTTTGGCTGCTTTTGCATCATTTACTGCTTTAGCAATACCTGCAGCCCCTCCTCCAAGAGCACCAAGAGCAGACAAACCAGCAAATAAAGGTATAAGTGGAAGAAATCCGCCAGTCTTTGGGATTGGAATTACCCTTTTCTTTGGAGGTAACATTTTACCAGTTTTTTTAATAGCTTTTAAAGCAGTTTGAATACTTTCATTTAGGTCTTTAAAACGTTTCCCCTTAATTCCTTTTCTAGCTTTTGAAATTACCTGAGATAATGATAGTCCTCGTCCTTTTCGAGTTTTTCGCTTGAACTTTCTTCTCGTTCGAAGTCCCATACCTAATTTTCTTTTAATTTTCATAGCACCAGTAATTCCTAGTGCAGCAGTTTTTTCCCCAAAACTAGAATCTTTAGCTTTGAACCTTGATAAAGCTTTGTCAGCTAATACTTTATCAGCTAAATGCCTTCTTTTTATATCATTTGATTGTGAGTAAGCAATATCGTGTTCTTTACAAGCCTCATCCAATAAATTTATACCTTTATCACCTCTTGACAATCGTTTTTCCAATTTTGTTCCAGGTCCACAAAAATTATAACCAGGAATATGCAATTCAAAGGGTAATTTATTTATTAATGAGTTTACTAAACCACTTCCTTTCCTTTTGCTGTTTGTCTTGTAAATGATTCGTTTATTATGTGATGGAAACATTATATATAGTTGCAATCCTAGTGATAACTAACCAGTTACATCACAATACTGAATATTAATAGTTTGTTTTATATATAAAATGAGAGTTGAGAAACAACCATACTCTATAACAATTAAGGATCATGAAAGTTCAGTGAATGGTTTTAGAAAACATGGAAAACTGTTTGAGGGAAATAGTAAAAGAGGGTTAATTATTGGCCCGTCAGGCTGTGGCAAAACCAATGTTATTATTAGTTTGATTGAAGATCCGAATGGTTTGCGATTTGAAAATCTGTATGTTTATTCAAAATCCTTATATCAACCAAAGTATAAATATTTGAAAACACTTTTTAAACCTTTGAAAAAAATTGGATACTATGAATCTGAAAATGAAGAAACAATTGTTTCACCAAAACAAGTTAAACCAAACTCTATAATAATATTTGATGATATAGTGTGTTGTAATCAGAATGTTGTAAAGGACTATTTTTGTTTCGGAAGACACAAAAATACTGATTGTTTTTATTTATGTCAAACATATTCTTCTATTCCAAAACAATTAATTCGTGACAATGCAAATTTAATTGTTATATTTCAACAAGATCGAACAAACTTAAAACATATTTATGATGATCATGTTAATGTTGATATGTCATTAAACCAATTTAATGAGTTGTGCTTAATATGTTGGAAAGATAAATTTGGATTTTTAGTAATAGACAAAGACTCTAATGTGAAATCTGGCCGATATCGAAAAGGATTTGATTCATATATTTACTTATAAAAATAAACGTTTGATGGTAAATTATACCAATCATGGATGAACGTTTAGCAAGAGAGCTAGTTAAATCAAGAAAAGCTGTTAAACAAAAATATCAGAGTTTAAAAAATGCGGAATTTGAGGCGCAAACTAAATTGGAGGAAACATATAAACCGATAACTCAACCCTTACAAGAATTAATTTCAACGATTGGTAAAATTGAACCTGTTGAAATAAAGGAAGAGCTACACACACCAATTAAAAAAATGTATGAAACACCACAGAAAAGATCAATTCAAACACTAACACCAAAGAGAAAATTACAATATGGAACATCAACACCAGAAAAAAGAAAGACGGGAAAAACTCCACTCCTTCCTACAGAAATACCATCGATTATTGACTGGGACGCGAGTTTAGCTTCAGCAAGTCAAATGCCATCTATACAACAAACAAGTATTATTGCAGAAACAAACCCTTCTTCAGGTTCACACTCCACAATAGGAAATCTTTCAGATATACTGGAACAAACACGGCAAACAGTTAGAACATTTGTTGATACAGATTTATATAAAGAATATTTATTAGGATTTGATGAATTACCTCGCCAATATATTGATAGCGGTGTAAAAGATGTTGAACATGAGTTTGATCACCAATATGGAATAGTTCATGATTTGGAAACCGAGAAATTCTTTTTGGGTTTAACTCAAAAACCTGTCGAAATTATTGGTAAAAACATCAAAATTGAAGGAATAACCTATACAGGTACACCAGGTTTATATGAGTTATTATTTAAAAAAGAACCAATAGGGTATAAAAAACAAGATTTGGAAAATTATATGGATATTTTAAAAAGAACCAATGCATACCGTAGAAATAATGATCCAAATGAGCAGGTGCAGGGGAATGGATCACATAAATATATTTCTATAATAGGACCTTATTTGCAAAGCAAAGGAATTACAAAAACTAAAACTCTAAATCCCGAATCTCAACAAGCAGTCCAGGGATTTTTTGAAAGACGCAAAGCTCCATATAGAGAAAGTCGAGTGTCTTCAAAAAAAACCGGATTTGGTATAACTTTAAAAGTTAATAAACCTAATACAGATTACATATATTGGGATAATGTAAACGAACTTGTTGAGAGACTTCGACTATTGGTAGCATCCATGCTTGCGGGACACACTGGTCATAACAATGAAATTATTTCCATTATTGAAGAACTAAGAGAAGCGAATATTATTATATAAAAGGACATAATAGATACTTTTAAACATTTCTAAAATGACCATCGATAAATTTGGTCGTCATATTTCAAAAAAATCTGCTCTAAACACATTATTATCACTAGAAAATAAAATATTATCAAATGTTGAAGAGAAAATAATAAAAATTTTTAAAAGCGATGTCAAATATATTGAAAACAAATTAATTCAAAATTTAGATCCCAGGTTGAAAAGCGATGTTAATAATTTAAATAAGAGAATAAATGAATATGATAACAATATACAAAATATTGCAAAAAAGATTAAGTTATTTGAGGATAAAGTTATTCCTGAATATAATGACAAGATAATTAATTTGAAAAATACTGTTGATGGAAATGATGAGGTAGTAGAAAAATTTTCTCAGAAAGTTTCTAAATATGCAAATGACTTTGACGTAGTGAAGTTAAAATATGATAAAGTTGATGATTTTGAAAATGAAATAAAAAATGAAATTACATCAATTAAATCAATAATTAAGGATACTTCAGCAATTGACAATGTCAAGAACAGTATTTCCAAGGAAATTACATCAAAGTTTCAAAATTTTACTAATTTGCTTAATGATAGAGTAGCAGAAGAAGTAAGGAATTTTAAGAAAATACATGACGTTATGGATAAAAATACACAAAATCTTGAAAAATCAATGAACACTCATTTCCTAATTCACAAAAAAGATACCGACAAAGTTAATGAATTTAAAGAACAAATTAAAGAATTTGAAATTAAAATCAATGCATATAAATCAAATTTACAATATTTAGAAGACAAATTGAAGGAGGATTTTCAAAACGAAAATGAAAAAATTGAAACAAAATTCAAAGATCAAATTACAAAAGATAATGAAAAAATCGAGGATATACTAAAGCAATTAAACAATCTGAAAACCAAATCTGAAACGTCTTTTGACGAGGGAAATTTTACAAAGGCAATCGATGAGAAATTACAAAAAGAATTAGAATCCTTACTAGAAGTAGTGCAAGCAATAATAGAAGTTTCTAAAAAGGATGTATTAATTAAAATTAAAAATAATAGTTCAAAAATCGAGGAGACTTCTTTACTCATAAAAGAACTTGAAACATCTTATACAGATATACTACACAAAGCTGAAAAGACAGCGTCAGACATAAAAAATATAGAAAAAAAAATTGTGAAAATGACATTAGATATTACAAATGCAGAATTTCAATTAGGAAAAGATATAAAAAATCTAGAAGATAAATTAACAAAAGAAATAAAATCTTTAAACGAATTAGTTCAAAGAGCTGCTGAAGTTTCTAGAAAAGAATTTAATGATACAATGAATTATGCAAGAGAAGAAATGAATTCAACATTAGGTGGTTTCAAAAAAGATTATACGTTATCAAATGTTCTTTTGGAAACTAAATTTAATGTAAAAATGTCTGATCTTAATAACAACATCACCCAAATAAATTCGTCAATAAAAGAAATTAGAAATGAAAATAACAAATCATTTGAAACAATGGAAAATAAATTTAATGTAAAAATTTCTGATCTTACTAACAACATCACCCAAATAAATTCGTCAATAAAAGAAATTATAAATGAAAATAAAAAATCATTTGAAGCAATGGAAAATAAAATTAAAGAACTTACTAAAAAAAACTGAGATGATTTTTTTATATTTTACAACATCAGCGATAAAGGGCTTTTATAAACGGTTTAGAAGGAGGTAAAGTTATTTGTGGGATTTATTTTCGTGAGTAAGGTATAAATTAATAATGAGTAAAATTAAGCAAGACGTTGTAAATGAATTACATAAACCGGCGAGAAGGCGATATAGAAGGAGACGAACAATTGTAAAAGGGCTTAATGATCTATTTCAAGCTGATCTGATACAAATGCAGCCATATGCGAAATTTAATAGGGGTTTAAGATATATTTTAATGGTAATAAATGTGTTTTCTAAATTTGTATGGGCAGAACCTGTAAAATCCAAAACTGGTAAAGATGTAGCAGCTGCAATGAAAAAAATTCTATTAACTTTAAAAACTCCCCCAACAAATCTGAATACTGATCAGGGTAAAGAATTCTTTAATCAAGACTTTCAGAAACTTATGGAGCAGTTCAAAATTAATCATTACAACACATTTTCTAATATGAAAGCTAGTATTGTAGAGATAGTAAATAGAACGATAAAAAACAAAATGTGGAAAAAGTTTAGTTTACTAGGTAATTATAAATGGATCAGCTTTCTTAAAGAAATAATTACAGAATACAATAATACTAAGCATTCAACAATCGGAAAAAAACCAAACGAAGTTAACAAAAAGAATGAAATGGAAATCTTGAAATCAGCTTATACTCATAGGAAAACTGTGGATCCCAGATCACCAAAATTTCGTGTTAGTGATAGAGTACGAATAAGCAAGATTCGCGAACAATTTTCTAAAGGTTACACGCCCAACTGGTCAAACGAAATTTTTCAAATAAAAAAAATCCAGCTTACTAATCCAACAACGTATTTGATTCAAGATGGAAATGGGATAGATATTCAAGGAGGTTTCTATGAAGAAGAACTTCAAAAAGTAAGACACCCAAATGTATATCTGGTGGAAAAAGTGTTAAGAAAGAAAGGAAACAAAGTATTTGTAAAATGGTTAGGATTAGATAAATCTTATAACTCTTGGATCTTCAAGAGAGATGTGATGTAATAGTAATTAATGCTGTAATAATAATTGATGTTTGTAATAAAAAAAAATGATTTTTTATATATATTTGTTTTATTTAAAAATAAGCTAATTACATAAACATTTTTTTAAATACAATATTCCTATAATCAGAGTCTAATATGGGATTTAAAATTTCTTCAGTCAATTTAATCCTTCTTCTAAAATGTTTTTGATTTATAAACTCTTCAGAAGTCATACGAGCTTTTCTGTAGGGGAAGTTCCAAGCAACCATCAGATGAATTTGGTTTCTTGATTCATCAATAGATACTGTCTTCTTCATAATAGTGCTTAGACTTTAATTTTTGTTCTAGTTCTTCGGGATGATTCAACAGCAGTTCCAGCATGGAGCACACATTTTCACTATTTAGATTTTGTTTTGGAGAAAGGACATTATATATTTTGTCAAAAGAATCTCCGTCGTAAAAATTGTTATTTCTAAAAACGTTGAAATAACGTCGAAAGTTTTGTTTTTGTAAAACATTTAGTCTATATTCTATAAGTGGAATTTGTTCCCATAGTCTGCACACAGTTTCATTTCCATAGTAAATAAAATCACAGCTTTTCACAATCTTCACTATTGGTAATTCACCAATCTTTTCAAAATGAATAGATAAATTTTGCAAATATATCGGTTCATTGAAAACATTTGGTGAAAACATATAATTTGTTATAACTCCTTGATATTGCAATAAGTTCTTCCAATCATCTTCATTTAATATCACAGACTGACCATTTTTACCACCAAGTTCAATGCATGGTAGAAAATCACTTTCCACCCACAAACCAACCGCAGCATATTTAGAGTTAGAATTATTTAAATTATATTTTGTAGAATTTATAATTGTTTTTTTTATTTTCTTTTTTAATGGTGAATTTTCAAATATATTTTTACTCTGATTACTGAACATTTTAAATGATGTATTTCAAAAACTAACTGGCTATCTGCTTGCTCTCAAAAAACTAACTATCAATCCGTTTGCTCCTAAATTTTATACATTTTCCCTCTCCTCTCAAGTGGAGGGGTAAACTTATTTTCCCTCTCCATTTAAGAGGAGGGGATAAACTTTAAATGTCTTTATACTAACGAGAATCAATAAAAAACAAAATTTATATTATTTTTTTAACATTTATTAAATATTTTTATAGATATTTTTTCATGAAATACAATAAAATTAAACATGTACAAATAAATATTGCTGCTGTAAATATAATAACAAATATATAACAACAGACACAATGACAAGATTCTTCTTTTTTATTATTGAAAGGAATCCAATCTGAATATTGTAATGGTTTGTTTGTCATGGAATATTTAATTTTTATGTATGTATTTTCACACAAAGCAGAATCAGTTACATTATAGGTAAAAAAGTGTGAATTTCCAACAAGATATGTCATTTTCATCTGTTTGTAGCAGTCGGTTTCATTTTTGAGGGCATTTATACATATATCAGCCCTAACTGTATAAGGAATGTAATTTACATATATCACATTTCCAACAAGGGAAACTAAAACTATTAAAGATGCAGCAGTCATTGTTGTAATATTACTAACAAATAATGGTATTTCTATACAATATATATGTTTTTGGATTCAGTTCCCCCTCCAACTTTTAAAGCTTCAAAAACGACTTACATAATTTATCATCATATAAAATGATGTCTTTATAAAGATGAAAAATTACTAGGAGTAGTTAATTCTAATCGCGGTTTTTTATTTTTAGATCCATTTTCGTTTCCAGAACTTAAAAAAGTTAGAGTATCATACATCATTTTCATATCTTTATCAAAAAAATCTGTTTCCAAAATATCCTTATGTCCCCATGCAAGAGTTTTTGTGGAATTTGGTATACAATATCTTTTATCATCATGAGTTGTTAATGCCAATTTATTTAACAAATTAGTGTATATATTATGCATATCTGACTTGAATACATACATGGTGCAGAATATTTTGTCACCTTTCTCAACAACATCTTTATAATCTGATAATGTTAATTGATTTTTTATACATGATCTACTAACGCCTTTTGCTTTTTTATCTACACTATTTTTGGATTTTATATAATATGCTTTAGCACCAGTTCCATAAAAACTTTCAATGGGAATCCCTTTGTACTCATCTTTAAATTTACCAACAACTGATGTTGTAATAGGCATGCAATGAATATTTTGTTCAGAAAAATTAGAAGTATCAAATTTATCCAGATTTAGCTTCATATCTTCATAAAAGTTTTGGGTCTGAACTTCAAGAATTAAGGAATCAGTATCCGTATATAATAAATTTAAATTATTACCATATTTTACTTTTAAATACCCATAATAAAAATTATACATTACAGTTTTTGCAATATCCAGAATACTCATCCCAACATAAATTGGTTTATTGTATTCAATGCAAACCTGTTGAAGTTGAAGAGCAACTAGATTTTCAGAGAAAATTTTAAAATCCTTTAATTGAGGTTTAGAAATAAGTTTTTCGGCACTAAATTTATTACCCTGTCTTTCCCATTGAGATACTAATTTAATATCTGCTCGCCTATCAACATTTTCCATGGTTTTACCGAAAATTGAATTATTTGCCAATTTATAACAATTTTTATCAAATTTATTTTTAGATAAATTTCGTAAATTTGTATTTAAATCTATATATTCCGCTAACCATGGTGATTGTGTAAACTTAACTGCTCTGTGTATTTTTATGATTTTGAGTCCAAATTGTAGACATTGTTTCAGATATCGGTAGTGAATGATATAGTTATATTTATTATGTAAGTTTGGAATTAATTTTGAGTGGTTTGAAATTGGTGGTGTATATTGTTCAGGACAAAATGGGAAATCATTATGACTATCATGTAAATAATTTGGATATTCTAAATCAACTTCAAATATGTATCCTATAGATGATGTATCTGAAAGTTCGGATATATTTAAAGTTTCTATTTCGAGCTTAGGTACCCAAGCAAAATTTTTTTCAGGCAAATATTGTTTCATAGCATAACCATACAAATTTGTGGCGTCTAAGTAAGCGATATATGTTGTAGGTCTTTCAGGATTAAAATTTTCTAAGAATGGATTATTTGCTTCAGATTTGCGTTTGGAACAAGTGCTAACCCCACCACGAACACCTTTTTTGAAAAAATGAAGCATATCTGGTTCCGTTAATAATTCTAATTCTACATTAGTTAATTTCATCATTGCATCCCAGCACATAGAAGGGCTAGTGACATAATTAACAGGATCTAACTTATAGGTTTTAATACATGTGGATCTATAATTTTCAAAAACATCAGCCAAAAGTAAAACATCTGATTTTAAGTAAATATCGGAATAAGCCCCTATTGTAGAACACTTAAATAGATTCCACACTTCTACAGCACGATTGTAGTCTTGAGGAGAGATATTTTCATCGGTTAAGTTATTATAAAATTTATCAATCAATGGTAGAGATTTCTCATTTAATTTTTCGTTGGAATCTATGTAAGAGTATGGAAATACCCCTTTTTGTCTAATGTATCGAAATTCATCAGCATTTGAGAAAAACTTTTTAATTTCAAAACATTGTGAATCTTGTAGAGTTTGTGATAGTGACTCTAAAGACTCTGGGAGAAATTGAAAAGAATCTATAAAGCGTAGTCGCAAAGCAACTGGTTTCCGCTTTTCTGACACATCAACGAAAATTTCCTTACTAAAAGAAATATACTTTTCTTTATTTTGAGCTATAACACTAATATTTTCTTTATTATAGCAAAGCGATTTAATAAATAGGTGAGAATCATAGTTTTTTAAATTATGCAATACTATTGGTATATATTTTGGAGGTTTAAAATGCAAATTACATATTGAGTGGGCGGCTCCTCGATATTTACCTGTAATATGACAATGATCCCTACACTTTATGAAATTTCCTTTTGAAAAAGGTTTTTCACATACATAACAAATGCTAGAATTTTCATATTCAATCTGTTCCACAGATGATAAATCTTTCAATGGTACTTGATATTTTAAATATTTTTTATAAATTTCTTTTACATCATTTTCAATGTATTCAATAAATTTTATAGCACAATCTGTACCTCTATAAAGTTTAAGACACACAACATTCTCATCAAATGATGATTTAATATAATAAGCAAATGAATAGGGTATATGTTCAGCAGTTTTAATAGTATATGAGGTTGTCGAATCAGGTGTAGATTGTTGGCACTCAATGTTTTTCAAATAACATTCAAAATCGGCATAAATAATAAAAGGAGCTTTATACTGTTTCTGAATATTTTGAAACTTTAATATATTTGCAGGAATATAATTGCCAAATTTATCCAAAATCAAATTATCTGAAGGAAGCTCAATTCGAACAAAACTACAATCACGTTCTAAATGTGTGTTAAGTTTTTCATATGTTCCAAAATATTGAAGGCATCCATCACATAAGTATTTTTTTATTTTCTTTTTTGATAATTGTTTGGATACCAAGCAACCTAAATCCTTTATCCAACAGTAGTGGTTATTTCCATCATCAGAACTTATTAAAAGCAAATTAATATGTAATTTTTTCTTTTCATTATTATAATGTAAAGGACCGACAATCTCATATACCTTTTTATTATCCCTTAAAAATTTTTCAACTCCATATACATTTATGGACAAATTATTTTTTTCCTCAAACTTTTTTATATCTAATAATTTTACTGGAAATTCAATACCTGTAAAATCGAAAGCGTCTCTGAAGTCTGGATATGATGAGGTCTTTCGAGGATTACCGGTTGGCTGGTATGCTGCTGAAACCACTGCCCAGGCGAAACAGCAATTGTCCTCATTCATCACATTCACTATTGATTTAGAAAAGTGATGCATCTTAATGTAGGAGGAGGCATTCAATGGGTTGTACTTATTGATGTTGACTTCCAAATGCAGAATTCTTTGTAGAGCCCACCCTGTAATAGGAATTAAAAAATTAGTTCTGAATAATATTTGTTAGAGATGTACAAGTGATATTAAGAAAACTTAGCTCTTGAGATTAAATAATAATTACCTGAGTCTCTTTCCGGCAATTCATCTGCTTTGGTTTCAATAATCTTGAATAAATCATCGTAAAGCTGTTGTAGATCAGTTGTATGGGTTACAATGAAGAACGGTGTATTAAATGACTTAATTGAAGTAGAGGTTAAAGTTGGAGAATAATATATTCCAAATAATTCCAAATTTACTTTAGCACATGTAAATTCTTGTTGACGCTGGCGTATTAATGTTTGCACTTTATTACCAATATCTTGCTGAAACTTTTTGATGTCGATGTGATAATTCTGCGAATATATTCTGTAGGAAGCTATTCGACATTTAAATGCACTCCTGATAATGTCAATTCCATTTCCATATTTTATGCAGCTCCTGTTTTTATGAATATTTGTCCTCAAGTGTGTGCTCCAGGAATTAGATTTGACATTTACTTCACAATCTTGGCAAAATCGCATTGGAGGCCTTGAAAGTAGTTCATCAACTGAAACAATTATTATTTTTTAATTCCTCTGTAAACCTTTATTAATAATAAAAAGAAAAATTAAAAGGAAAATTATAGCTAAATATGTTATAAAAAAATACTTACGATTAATTATATAATCTTCCAAGTTAAAGGTGTTTTCGTTATTGACAAAATTTTCTCGAAGGTGGCGTACAATATGTGATTTTCTTTTAAATTCTCTTAAGCAGTGTGTGCAAAGGAGAGTCATTTTAAAATGGAATCGGTTAGGGCCGTGTCGCTTTTAAATAAATACAATTTTGATCTATCAAGACCCAATGACATAGAATAATTAGCAATTTTTTCAGCTCGCGCAATTTAGAAAACTTTTGGATTTACTTTTGAATTAACTTTTGGATTCACTTTTTAACTTGAAGAAAAACATGGATTTTTTTTAAAAAATATATTTCCCAAATTTAAAAGAAGATCGCCTTGTCGTTGAATACAATTTTTAACGTCTTTTAAAGTCGAATTAGATAAATTATTACATATATTATCTAAGTTTAAATAGGAATAAACCATTGACTTAAATCTAGATGCGGCACACCTTGTTTCATTCCTATTTAAGCTCGGCTTAGATTTCATGCGAATAAATTTATCTAATTCACTCTTATTTGCCGCCAGCTGTCGCTCTGACTGCTGTCGTTCTGCCTGCTGTCGTTCTGCTTGCTGTAGCTCTGCCTGCTGTCGCTCCGCCTGCTCTCGCTCTGCTTGCTGTAGCTCTGCCTGCGGTCGTTCTGCTTGCTGTCGTTCTGCTTGCTGTAGCTCTGCCTGCTGTCGTTCTGCTTGCTGTAGCTCTGCCTGCTGTCGCTCCGCCTGCTGTAGCTCTGCTTGCTGTAGCTCTGTTGCTGTAGCTCTGCTTGCTGTTCCAACCACGATGGCTATAGAACCTCTCTGTTTAATCTCAGAGTTTCGACCAAAAGGTCCACTCGTTGTCGCGCAGTTCAAAAATTAAAATTAGAGGTTGAAACTACTTCAATCGTTATTTGTTGATTTAACTTCTCCGCACACCCTTAAAACAGAACACTACTAAAAAGAATCGGAAAACCACATACTAAATTGGGGGTAGTTACCCTTACACGAAGGGTTTGCAATTTAAGCCTGTAATATTTCAACAATGATCGCCCACATACATAGGAATCTAACCCCAAAACTTCGTTAAAAGGCATCAAGTAATAAGCTCAAAATACGGCATCAAAAATAGGGGTGAAAACTACCCCAACCCAAAATTCTTGTTACTATTAAGTGGTTAGGTGAAAATGCCTCCTAATGCACACACTTAAATTCTCTCAGTGCAGCCCGCAACTATTTTCAGTTATACACAAAAACTACCCTCTAGGAATATAATGATCATCTTCAAAACCTCCAACCACGATGGCTGAAGAACCTCTCTGTTCAACCCCAGAGAATCAATAGAAAAGGTTCACTCCCTGTCGCACAGTTCAAAAAATAAAATTAAGGGTTGAAACTACCCCAATCGTTATTCACTGATTTAACATCTCCGCACACGCTTAAAATAGAACACTACTAAAAAGAATCGGAAAACCACATACTAAATTGGGGGTAGTTACCCTTACACGAAGGGTTTGCAATTTAAGCCTGTAATATTTCAACAATGATCGCCCACATACATAGGAATCTAAACCCAAAACTTCGTTAAAAGGCATCAAGTAATAAGCTCAAAATACGGCATCAAAAATAGGGGTAAAAACTACCCCAACCCAAAATTCTTGTTACTATTAAGTGGTTGGGTGAAAATGCCCCCTAACGCACACACTTAAATTCTCTCAGTGCAGCCCGCAACTCTTTTCAGTTATACACAAAAACTACCCTCTAGGAATATAATGATCATCTTCAAAACCTCCAACTACGATGGCTGAAGAATCTCTCTGTTCAACTCCAGAGAATCAGTCGAAAAGGTTCACTCCCTGTCGCACAGTTCAAAAAATAAAATTAAGGGTTGAAACTACCCCAATCGTTATTTACTGATTTAACGTCTCCGTATACCCTTAAAATAGAACACTACTAAAAAGAATCGGAAAACCACATACTAAATTGGGGGTAGTCACCCTTACACGAAGGGTTTGCAATTTAAGCCTGTAATATCTCAACAATGATCGCGCACATACATAGGAATCTAACCCCAAAACTTCGTTAAAAGGCATCAAGTAATAAGCTCGCAATACGGCATCAAAAATAGGGGTGAAAACTACCCCAACCCAAAATTATTGTTACTATCAAGTGGTTGGGTGAAAATGCCTCCTAATGCACACACTTAAATTCTCTCAGTGCAGCCCGCAACTCTTTTCAGTTATACACAAAAACTACCCTCTAGGAATATAATGATCATCTTTAAAACCACCAACCACGATGGCTGAAGAACCTCTCTGTTCAACCCCAGAGAATCAATCGAAAAGGTTAACTCCCTATCGCACAGTTCAAAAAATAAAATTAGGGGTTGAAACTACCCCAATCGTTATTTACTGATTTAACGTCTTCGCACACCCTTAAAATAGAACACTACTAAAAAGAATCGGAAAACCACATACTAAATTGAGGGTAGTTACCCTTACACGAAGGGTTTGCAATTTAAGCCTGTAATATTTCAACAATGATCGCCCACATACATAGGAATCTAAACCCAAAACTTCGTTAAAAGGCATCAAGTAATAAGCTCAAAATACGGCATCAAAAATAGGGGTAAAAACTACCCCAACCCAAAATTCTTGTTACTATTAAGTGGTTGGGTGAAAATGCCCCCTAACGCACACACTTAAATTCTCTCAGTGCAGCCCGCAACTCTTTTCAGTTATACACAAAAACTACCCTCTAGGAATATAATGATCATCTTCAAAACCTCCAACTACGATGGCTGAAGAATCTCTCTGTTCAACTCCAGAGAATCAGTCGAAAAGGTTCACTCCCTGTCGCACAGTTCAAAAAATAAAATTAAGGGTTGAAACTACCCCAATCGTTATTTACTGATTTAACGTCTCCGTATACCCTTAAAATAGAACACTACTAAAAAGAATCGGAAAACCACATACTAAATTGGGGGTAGTCACCCTTACACGAAGGGTTTGCAATTTAAGCCTGTAATATCTCAACAATGATCGCGCACATACATAGGAATCTAACCCCAAAACTTCGTTAAAAGGCATCAAGTAATAAGCTCGCAATACGGCATCAAAAATAGGGGTGAAAACTACCCCAACCCAAAATTATTGTTACTATCAAGTGGTTGGGTGAAAATGCCTCCTAATGCACACACTTAAATTCTCTCAGTGCAGCCCGCAACTCTTTTCAGTTATACACAAAAACTACCCTCTAGGAATATAATGATCATCTTTAAAACCACCAACCACGATGGCTGAAGAACCTCTCTGTTCAACCCCAGAGAATCAATCGAAAAGGTTAACTCCCTATCGCACAGTTCAAAAAATAAAATTAGGGGTTGAAACTACCCCAATCGTTATTTACTGATTTAACGTCTTCGCACACCCTTAAAATAGAACACTACTAAAAAGAATCGGAAAACCACATACTAAATTGAGGGTAGTTACCCTTACACGAAGGGTTTGCAATTTAAGCCTGTAATATTTCAACAATGATCGCCCACATACATAAAAATCTAACCCCAAAATTTCGTTCCGATTAGGAAATTATTAAATTTTTTCGAATTATCGTACATTATTTATAACGTTGTTTCGAAAAGTCTCTATATACCTACTCGATAGCCTGCCTAAGATCGAACGGCTTCGCTGCTCAAAGTAAAGTGCATGCATAACGATGCTGGAGAGGAACGAGATGAGGGGCGGAGCTAAATAAATAACAGGTGTAGTTTATGTAACCAATCAATATAGGAGGCAAACCTGCACTTTCACTATTATGAATAGTCGCACGAAACCATCAATATCTCGTTGGAATAAACCTTAACTAACTTCTGTACTCCTGATAATCGAAAAATTGAAACAGCCTTTATTTTACGCTAAAAATTCCATAAATATTGTTTTTATTCACAATGTCTTTTAATATTTGGCCTATAGAATATTCAAATTGCACTTTGAATATCTTGCTTATGTTCTTTTGTTTTTAACCCTATGCAGGGATATTACTTTTGTTTTTAACCCTATGCAGGGATATTACTTTAGTTTATATAATCTTCCTTGTACACCCTGGTGCAAGTATCCTAATTTACTTACGAAAATCTTAATTTTCGCGAGTTTTCTAACAATTTCACCCAGAAAAGACACAAAAATTCGTAGTTTTCCGATTTTACACCGTACTTATTCAGTCTGTGGTATTATTATGATCTAAAATCCATTAATTAAACTTAAATTCCAAGACCATTCAGCTCTCAAAAATATGTCTGCACGGCTTCGCTGTTCGAACTGAAGTGCTTACATAATAGTGTTAAAGAGAAAAAAGACGAGGGGTAGAGCCAAAGAAAAAAGGTGTAGTTTACGTAACCAATCGATATAGGACTTCCACGACTAAGAAAAGTTGCAGAATACAATCTATATCTTTTTCTGATATACCTTCACTAATTTCTGTACTCTTAATAATCGAAAATTTAAAACAATTTTAAACACTGTAATGTTACCCTAAAAAAAAGACCACACAAATTTTTTAACACTTTTTCAGTCACCCGTAGAAAACAGCCAGATAAATGTTGTTTTAATTCATAATGTATTTATAATATTTGACCTATGGCCTATATATCCTGCACTTTGAATACCTTGTTTATATTCTTTTGTCTGGAACCCTACACAGGGATAGTCCCAAATATGCCAAGTTCAGAGACAAGAGTATAACAATAGGTCACGAAATCTTTCTTGTACATGCTGGTCCAAGGTGCAAGTTCCCTAATTTCCTTAAATGACATTCATTTTCGTGAGTTTTTTAACAATTTCACACCAAAAAGATACAAAAACTCATAGTTTTCCGATTTTGTACCGCACTTATTCAGTCTGTGGTCTTCTCAAGATCTGAAATCCATTAATTAAATTTCCATTCCAAGACAGTTCACCGCCACATAAGAGACGTCCGCACGGCTTCGCTATTCAAACTAAAGTGCATATGTAGTAGCAATGGATTGAAAAAAGATGAGGGGCGGAGCTAAAGAAAGAAGAAGAGTAAGAAGGAGAACGTAACATATCGATGTAGGGCTTCCACCACTAAGGATAGTAACAGCATACCATCAATGTCAGGTTCTGATATATCTTCATTAACTTCTGTATTCCTGATAATCGAAAATTTGAAACGGGCGAATTTCACCCTAAAAAAAAATAAAAAAAATGGCCACACAAAATTTTTAAAACTTTTTTAATCCTGACCCATACAAAAGACAGCTATAAATGCTGTTTTAATTCACAATGTCTTTATAATATTTGACCTATGGACTATACATCCTGCACTTTGAATATCTTATTTATGTCCTGCTGTTTTCAACCCTATGCAGGGATATTACCAAATATGCAAAGTTCAAAGACAAGAGCATAACTTTAGATTACGTAATCTTCCTTGTACACCCTGGTTCAATGCGCAAGTTCCCTGATTTTCTTACGAAAATCTTAAATTGCATTCATTTTCGCGAGTCTTTTAACAATTCCACCCCGAAAACACAAATTTTCATAGAGTTTCTCGATTCTACATCGCGTCTATTCAGTCTGTGGCCTTCTCAAAATCTGAAAATGTTTCAATCGTACCCATTATTTAAATTTAAATTCTAAGACAATTCGGCTCCATAGAAGACGTCTACACCGGTTCGCTGTTCGAACTGAAGTGCATACATGATGGTGTTGCAGAGAAAAATTTTGATGGGCGGAGCTAAAGAAAAAACAGGTGGAGTTTACGTAACCAATCGGAATAGGGGGCGAACTTGGGCAGCCAATCAGAAACAAGGTCATTCTTGGCTGACCAATCAAAAAAGTGGTGGGGGGGTCAACTAGGAGCCCCCTATTCCCACTACTTATATATATGTATATATATATATATATATATATATATATATATATATATATATATATATATATTCCTTTGAGTCATTATCACTTTCAGTTCTATCACTTGAAGTAATCATGATCACTTCGACCCAATGACAAGTAAATGCATATTCAAAAGAACATGAAGTTATCAGTTACACTTTTTTCACTTTGAACAATTGATAATTACTCAAAAGAATACAGCCTATATTGTGTAGTTTCTCCATAATATCGAAAAAAAGATGCATAGTTTTCTTTTCTTTGAACCACGAGATAAAAATAAACGTTTCTGTTACCTTATCCAAGATATTCATGCAACAAAATCACGGATATCTTTTCTTCTGTTTTATTTTTGATCATTTGACAGCTTTCTTTCTCGAGCTGACTTCGATAAAATGGTGATGTCGTCATGTTTGTAACAGGGAGTAAATGTAATTAGTATTTTAACTTATCTTAATAATTAAATTGGAAACTGATAGAAAATCATCTAATGGCTGTTAAGGTACACAATGTCAAGATTTACAGTTTATACACCTAGTGGCATAGCTCCGGGCTTAGAGCCCCGATCATCCAAAGAAATCTTTAAAATTCAATTTAATCAATGACAACATCTACTAGAAGACATGGCTTTGAAGACACTAGATGTAAGTGGATATAAAACATGCTTCAGGGATATTGTTGTGGTAAAACCCTGGAAACCTATGACTAGGTTGTATGGACAAAAATTACACAAATGGAACGCTCCAAACTTCAGAGACTAGCCTGCCTGTGCATCACGGGTGTCACGAGAAGCACCCCAAGAGCAATCATGGAAACCCTACTAGACCTTCCTCCCTTAATATAATAATCAAGACTAAGGCGAGAATGGAACATACAGGCTAGATCTAAAGAAGATGTGGTGAACTGGATCTGTCCTCCGACACACCAGCATCAAAGGCATGGTGACCAACTCATTGTTAGAAATGAGCAGTGATACTATGCCAAGAACTTATAACTTTGACATGCCCTACACAATTCAGCTTGACTGGAAGTTAGGACCTAACCGATCAATAAGTGGTCAATAAGGAAACTCGTTTAGTACACTGATGGGTCCAAAGTGACCATGGTACAGGTGGCGAAATACACCGGAATACTAGCAGACTTAACATAAACGAAACACTGGGACAGCATACCACGGTATTCTAGGCATAAATGCATGCTATCGATGTTTGCCTTCAGGAGAATTTGAAGAGCGCTTACAGAAGCAGGACCGTTCTCATTTTCGTTTGCATTTAGGCTGCGCTGAAACTTCTAGCATGTTCTTAAATAACGTTAAGACAGTTCTGTAACTGTCTTCAAAATCTTATCGTTCTGACAAAACATAACAATATTACTCTAGTGTAGGTGCAAGAACACACATCCCGGGCAGTGAAAAAGTAGACAACTTTGCAAAACAAGGGTTCGCTACCACCTTTATTGGACCAGAACCAATATTTTGAATTACTAAGGCTGCTGTCAGTAAGTAGTCCTGGTAGATAAATTAGAAACAGCAGACCCACTGGAACCACAGCAAGCTATTGCTGAACAGACCATCCAGCAAAATAAGCCACGAAATTCTGGGTCTAAGCAGATAACAAGTCAGTCTGGTGACAGAACTTATAACCGGCTACTGCAGCGTAAGGAAACATCTACACACAATAGGCATCTTCAATGGAGAACCAATAAGTAGATTATGTGATGAAGAGGACGAGACGGCCTAACAAATCGTCTTCAAATGTGAAGTTTTAACCTACTGAAGATACCATCAGGGATCGATCAATTCGGAAGGCCTATACTCAGTGAACAGGCCGCTAAACCTAATCAAACAAACCAACTTGTTCACTTAGAACAGATACAACAAGCGACACAATAAGTCTTAAGCCTGCAGTGTAGTGGCTCTTCAAGTCTGGCCTGCTATGTTGCCCAATCAATTAATCAATACGGTGAATGAGACCGTAAAATATAGTAACCAATAAGCTGTACTCCTCGAATAATCGACTGAACTAGCAAAAATGGGAAACTTTATTTATTTTCGGGCTACAAATATTACTGTGACATATTGCAAAGCTTTATTGTAAGGTTCTTATCCTTAATATCCCTATATAATCGTTTATTTGTTTACATACGTGATATAAATTATAACAAACAATACCTATAAGATTTAAATTTCATAGCAACTCTATCGGGTTTAGATCTTGTATCTGCTTAGTAAATCTGGCTGTTAAACTTTAAAATCTCGCAATAAAAAACCGTTATAAATATTCTGAAACGTTATAAGTATGTATTTAATCGCTTTAGACCTAATTTATAGGGCCAGTAAATATTTTACCGTATTTTCAGAGATCATAAAAGTTCAGTTGACACATATTTATGGAAGTTTGCAAAAACTTTTTGAAAATACTATTAATTTTCACGCTTTACGCACAAAAAGTTGGTTATTACCATAAAAAATTGGCAAGCAAGAGAAAAAAAAGTAGGATCCATTAGATTTTTATTATAGTTTTCACTTTCTATATCCTTGTTCACAAATTCCATTATTTATAGTTTAATAGGTCTATTAATTGTTACATTTTCATATCGTCGCATGCAAATGCTACAGTATTCAAAATAATCAGAAGGAATATTTATGTTTAACTTTTGGAAGTATGAATAGTTGCGACTCACAGGTCATCAAATCCATGCCGCTGCGAAAGTGTGAACGTTACTTGATTGTGAATATATCCTAAGTACTCCAAACAGGCAGATAATCGATTGACAAACGAAGTTTGACAAACAAGAACCGAAGAATGTCCCATTGATTGATTTTGGGAGACTGAAGTACTTTTAGAGGTCATTAGAGTGGGGCATTATCGTAATGTCATTTTTTGATTTATAGTAGGGACAGGACAAGAACACTTACAAACAGTCAGTTTATTTATGACTTACCGATATCTGGATTTCCGTCTCGTGTGGCTTATCATTAATTTTAGAAGATTGTGTAATATAAACCACAATAACAATTTCCTTTTTAACCGACTTCTAAAAGAAGGAGGTTCTCAATTCGTCGCGTATATATATATATTTTTTTTATGTATGTACACCGATTTTTCCGAAACTGCTGCACCGATTTGAATGAAATTTTTTACATTATGTTCAGGAAGTTGCTGCGGTGGTCCCATATTTTTTTGGAGGAAATTGATGTAGTAAAATCCAAGATGGCGCCGACAATATGGCGGCCAAAAAAATTAATTTTGTCCGATTTTCTCCAAAATTGGTATGGGGAAATTTTCAGGGTTGTACCCAACGATTCTGAAATTATTTTAAAAAAATTCAAAATGGCGGATACAATATGGCGGACAAAAATATTTAATTTTGTCCGATTTTCTCCAAAATTGGTAGGGGGGAGTTTTTGAGGTCGCACATTACGAATTCAAAACATTTTTAAAAAATTCAATATGGTGGATCCAATATGGCTGACCAAAAATGGATTTTGTCCGATTTTCTCCAAAATTAGTACAAGGAAGTTTTCGGGGTCGCACATGACGAATCTGAAATTATTTTTAAAAAAATTCAATATTGTGGATTCAATATGGCGGACGAAAAAATCAATTTTGTCCGATTTTCTCCAAAATTGATATGGGAGAGTTTTTGAGGTCGCACATAACTAATCTGAAATTATTTTTAAAAAATTCAATATGGCGGATCCAATATGGCGGACAAAAATCAGTTTTGTCCGATTTTCACCAAAATTTGTACAGAAGAGTTTTTGGGGCCGCACATGACGAATCTAAAATTATTTTTAAAAAATTCAATATGGCGTATCCAATATGATGGATAAAAAATTAATTTTGTTCAATTTTTTTTCAAAATTGATATGAGGGAGTTTTTGGGATAGCACATTACGAATCTGATATTATTTCAAAAAAATAAATATAGCGGATCTAAGATAGCGGATTAAAGATTCTTCATCTCTCGATTTTGTCTAAAGTCAGTGTGGAGGGATTTTTGTTAGTGTTAATTACGAAATTAAAATATTTTTTGAAAAATTTAATTTGGCGGATTCAATATGGTGTCCTAAAAATTTTATATTCTTCGACTTTCTCCAAAACTGATACAGAAGGTTCTTGAGGGTGTAAATTATGAATTTAATAGTATTTTTTCAGGGTTCAATATGGCGAGTGCAATATGGCTAACTAAAAATTTTCCATTTTTCGATCTTGTTCAAATGTGGAACTGAATCGTTTTTGAGGATGTAAATAGCGAATATAAAATTATTTAAAGAAAATCTAATACGTCAGATGCAATATGACCGTTTAGAAATTTTAAATTTCTGGATTTCATCTAAAATTAGTACTAAGGGGCTTTGAAGGGTTTAGATTTAGATCAGATTAAGACGTTAAAATTATTTTTTTGAAATTCAATATGGCGGATCCAATATGGTGGGTTGAAAATTTTACCGTATTCACATTTTTTCAGATTTAGTATTAGAGCGTTAGGGGTGGTGTATTACAAATATGAAGTTAATTTTTTACAACTATTAGGTTGATAAGATACAATATGAGGGACTAAAATTGATATTATGGGGTTCTTGGGGCATGTACAAACTCAAAATGCAATATAAAATATATCGGGCATAGAAATGTACGTCTCAAATTCTTTAAATATCGATATTGGAAGGTTTTGGGGCCTATATTACCAATTTCAAATTAATTTGAAATTTAAGATAGTGGATTTACTATGACAGACTAAATATTTGTTTGACACAATTTTATTGGTATTTGGAGAATTTTAAGAATCCAAGAATTTTTAGTGATTCATTTTAGGTTGAATTACAATTCTGGATAAAATGGATACTTTTTGCCACCTTGGAGTCATTGCGAGGTACATTAATCTCGACAAGCACGTAGTTTAAATAATTTATGTATATATATATATATATATATATATATATATATATATATATATATATCATAAAGAATTCAAAACTAAAAATCGAAAAATAAAATTTTTATAAAAAAATTGAACCGACTTCTAAAAGTGCGCTAAAAAGAGAAAAATAATTAGAAATTTTTATATGAAATTGAAATTTTTGAAGTCGGCGCCAAATTGTTTCTAAATGAAATAAATAACTACTAATATATATATATATATATATATATATATATATATATATATATATATATATATATATATATATATATATATATATATATATAGATTATAGTAAGAAAGCAATTACAAATAAAGTATTTTTAATCTGTTTATGCGAATCACATTTTGTCAGGTATTAGTTTGGCGCCGACTTCAAAAATTTCAATTTCATATAAAAATTTCTAATTATTTTTCTCTTTTTAGCGCACTTTTAGAAGTCGGTTCAATTTTTTTATAAAAATTTTATTAGCGCACTTTTAGAAGTCGGTTCAATTTTTTTATAAAAATTTTATCACTTTTGTATTTAAATCCACATAATAAAATATGGTTTGAAATAAAACAGCTTCCCCTCAATAATTGGACGTTTTGATTCCCCTAATATAATAAAAACATCTCGTAAATTCACTTTTGGGAAAGCTTCTGAAGAGTTCATATTATATCATACAAAAAACTTATAAAAAAAAATAGAATAAATGAAAACTTTGTAGATGTTCGCTCCGACTTCTATACAGTCTCGATTCATATTTAAAAATTAAAAAAAAACTTTTTAATAATTTTAAAATTGCATATATTTTATTAGGTCACCAATTTACATTTCCAATTGATAAATATATCCTACCTATTCACCAAATATTATTTTCTACGTTATTCACACGGCTCCGAAAGCTTTTTACTTAGTTTATCAGGAGAATCGTCCAATTGCCAATTCGGTAAGTTATTCTTATAAAACTGAATGGTGCTGTCTATTAATAATAAATAGAGATAGTTTGAATTGTTGTCACTTAACCCACGACCTTTTCGAGCCTTCGAAAAAGCGATGAGCTACAGTAAGCATTGTTACGTGTTATATCAATAACCGATACAAATCTGAGTATCTCAGTGTTTGTTTCGTAATTTGCACAAGTAGTGCTAACAATAACCGACAACATAAATATACAGTAAGCACAAGTGCTATGTATAAAGCCAGATATTAGCTTATAGTGTTTATAACTATAGTTAGATGATGAGCGAATTATTCGAAAAATAATTAAAAAACATTTTATCACCTTTAGTTTTCCATTTCTGAGTAAAAACACTTTACCCGGGTGAACTAAAAATATTTACCATCCACTGGATCGATTCTAAGCTCCATTTTGTCGTCTACGTATATAAAACTTGAGCAAATTAAATGCCAGAATAAGCGTCGCGAAAAAGGACTCATTCATGTGGAATATTAAAAATTGACGCGGAATCTTTTTGAAGCTGCATAATTCTAAGTAAATTTGATTTTTTTACTTTTCCTTCAAAGTCTTTAAGTAAATGGTATATAATACAGTAACTTATTTCTATAGATATTACACACTTCTTATAAAGCGTTATCGTCTTTTCACTTTTTAAATGGAATGGAATAATACTGGAAGAAAATCTGTAAATGTTTAGTTTAGAATATATCTTGCAGTGTTTTCTGTGTATTTAAAAACGTTTAGTAATTTCAAATTTGTAGGTTTGATATACACTGTTAAAAATAACCTTAAATTTAATGCAAATGTAATGCCCATTCTACATTAAATTTAATGATTTTGTACATTTACTTTGAATGTAAAGCAATTCATTCAAATATCAGTTTGTTGTACATTAAATTTGACTTCTGTACATTAAAATTAATTAACATATACCTTAATACTAAAGAAATTTACATTATTATTTAATATACATTGTATGAAATTTCAGGAGATGGCGCAACATGTATTGAACTTTTTGTTTAGTATGATATAAGTTGCTTAAAGGACTCAATTTATGATGAGGTGGACATGACTGCCCCGTACTGATTGGAACTAATGAATTAGAAACCGGTTGAGATGGCGGACACTACCTATAGGAAAAATATCCATCTTATCCTAGTAGTTTTGTAAACTCATATTAATGTTGTTTAATTAAATATGTGATAACATATCTCAAATTCAATGAACACTAGCTTATATATAATGTACATGGTCACCTTAAAAAGTAATGATCAAACTTTAAATTCAATGTCTGATTACAGTAAATTTAATGGAATATATTTTTTTAGATTAATATAAATTATAAAATTTATTGCATTTCTTGTTTACAGTATAGTCATAATTGCATCATCATTTGCAGGTAGGATATATGTTGTCAGGTACTGTTCCCAACTTTTCCATTCATTTTAGTCTGGTTCTTTTAACATCCAGTTTGAAACGTCAAATCGTTTTATGTCATCGTACCATTTGGTTTTGAGACGCCTGTAACTTTTCTTATTTAATCAAGATCTCCTCCCCACCAACCTAAGAGTGATTTATATTGCATTTGTGGAATATGGTCTGCCGAAATGCTTCGCAATGCAGGGTATCTAGTAGGTAACTCCTAATTTCTCGGGAGAAGAGACACCTACTATGTATAACTTAAATTTAATGCAAATCAAATTCTGATTAAGACAAATATTCACAAAAGCGTAAAAGAATTAAAATTGTGGTACCCTGGATTTGTGGAACCATCAACTTTTGGGCTAATGTAAATTAAGCTAGATCTTCATATTTAGGAATTTGTGCTAGTGTTTGGTACAGACCTTTTAAAAACACCTTATATTATGAAGAACTAACATATAGACCATGTGATGTAGATCACAAAATAGCGTCACACATCATCTTCTAATATAGAGCTTTAACTTACTGTAGTGACCCTCCAGGATCGATCAATTAGAAAGGCTAATATCCAAAGACATACTAATGAACAAGCTACTAAATTTGATTAAGGTAACCAACTCTTCACATAGAATAAATATACCAGGAGACACCATAAGTCACTAGGCGATAGTGTTAAGAGCTTTTCAACACAGGTCTGATATTGCTTAATCGCTTCAAAATTATTTTATCAAAATTCTAGTTTTTGGAGTAATATCGACTAAAAATACAACAATAAATTAGCTCATGGTAATAATCAAGACTTAGAAACTAGAAAAAGCTTGCAAGTTGTTTCTTTTTAACCAACTTCCAAAAGGAGGTTCTGAATTCGTCGACTATGTATGTTTTTTTTTTTATGTATGTACACCGATTAATCCGGAACGGCGGCACTGATTTGAATGAATTTTTTTACGTTATGTTCAGGAAGTTTAGCAGTGGTTCCATTGGTGCAGTAAAATCCAAGATGGCGCTGACAATATGGCGGCCAAGAAAATTAATTTTGTCGGATTTTCTCCAAAATTGGTACGGAGAAATTTATGGGGTTGTACCCAAAGAATCTAAAATTATTTTAAAAAAATTCAATATGGCGGATCTAATATGGCGGACAAAATATCAATCTTGTCCGATTTTCTCCAAAATTGGTATGGAGGAGTTTTCGGAGTTGCACATGACGAATCTAAAATCATTTAAAAAAAAAATAATATAGCGGATCCAATATGGCGGACGAAAACATCAATTTTGTTCGATTTTCTTCAAAATTGGTATAGGGGAGTTTTTGGGATCGTACATAACGAATCTGAAATTATTTTTAAAAGATTCAATATGGCGTATCCAATATGGGGGAAAAAAAATTAATTTTGGCCGATTTTTTTTCAAAATTGATATGGGGGAGTTTTAGGGATCGCACATAACAAATCTGACATTATTTAAAAAAAAATAAATATGGCGGATTAAGGGTTCTACATCTCTCGATTTTGTTTAAAATAAGTATTAAGGGATTTTTGTTAGTATTAATTACGAATCTAAAATATTTTTTAAAGAACTCAATCTGGCAGATCTTACATTTTTTGATTTCCTCCAAAACTGATATAGGCGATTCTAGAGAGTACAGGTTACGAATTTAATAGTATTTTTTTCAAGATACAATATAAAGGAGTGAAAATTTTACGTTTTCCGATTTTATCTAAAATTGATATTGCGGGAATCTTGGAGCGTATACAAACTCAATATGCACTATAAAATACATCGAGCTAAGAAATTTACGTCTCAAGTTCTTTAAATATCGATATTGGAAGGTTTTGGGGCCCATATTACCAATCTAAAATTAATTTAAAATTTGAGATAGTGGATCTACTATGACAGACTTTAGATAAAATGGGTGCTTTTTTGCCACCTTGGAGCCATTGCGAGGTACATTAATCCCGATTAGTATTTAGTTCAAATAATTTATGGATATTATAATGAACTCAAAACTAAATATCGAAAAATAAAATTTTTATAAAAAAAATTGAACCGACTTCTAAAAGTGCGTTAAAAAGTGAAAATAACTATAAATTTTTGAAGTCGGCGCCAAGTTATTTCTAAATGAAACAAATAACTACTAATATATACAAATTATGGTAAGAAGCAATTACAAATAAAGTATTTTTAATCTGTTTATGCGAATCCCATTTTGGCAGGTATTAGTTTGACGTCGACTTCAAAAATTTCAATTTCGTATAGAAATTTTTAGTTATTTTTGACTTTTTAGCGCACTTTTAGAAGTCGGTTAAATTTTTTTTTATAAAAAATGTATTATCATTTACTGAACCTTTAAACAATTATCTGTAAGTTTTAATACATAATTCATTTTTCCTTTTAGTTAAAAAAATTTTAAACTTGTAATTAACACAACTTTGTGTAAAATATAAACTAACCTGCAAGAAAATTACCATCAATTGAACCAATAACAGTTAACCTGAACTAACCGTAATTAAACAGCGTTAAAAGTCTAAATATAACGGATGAAAGTGTTGCTTGAAGTTTTAAGAGCTAACGTCTTTTTGTGCAGGGAATGAAAAGTTTAAATGAGAGTTTTCCTTGGAGTAATAGCAAGAAAGTTTTAATTTGTTCTATTTATAGATGACTATTTTCACAAGTGTTACTTCCGTCTCAATATTTAACTTTAACGTAGAGTTAGATAACTTAAGGTTCAGTTTATAATTATTTATGAAATAAATCATTTTTTTTTTGCAAATAGTCATATCATTTTTCATAATTAGATTCCTTGCTTAACACTTTAAAAAAATTCCTTCATAAAAAGCTAGCAAGTACTTTAAAGTACCAGTAGATTCTAATCAGTTCTGTGAATTTTACTCCAGTCAAATAAGCGAAAAAGAGACCTAGTTGGAGACACTCATTCATCCAGGCAGAGACCCAGATTTTCGGGTAATATAGGCCTATAGAAATAAAACATATATGTTTTCTGTACGAGATTTTGTGTCATACACTTTTTGTAAACAATTAAAGGTTGAAAAATGCATTTTTTGCACTTTTTTGAGTACCAGTAAAAACTAAAGAAATTTTCGAACAAAATGGAATAGCCATTTTCTGGACAACTGAAAAACATACAAATTGGTTTTTTACTGATATTGATATTTTTATTTGTTGCTGAAAAAAATACAAAACAAGGTCAAAATTGTTATAATATCCAATTAACAATAACTATTGCTAAATGCAACCTCCGACTTTGTTGTTACGTAAAAAGCGGGGTCTTTTAGCGCTTAATATGTGGCAAAATTTCAGATCGATTCATCAAATAGTTTGTGCAAAATTTAATCACAGGCGAGCAAATTTTTCAATAACATTCTAGCTGAATCGATGAAGGTACAACGATTCTGAGCACATCCCATGAGAGAGAAACTCTTCTTCTATGGGACGTACTACATGGTATTGAGGAAAATTAATTTTAAATTTGTTTAAACTTCATTACAAATCCACCATCATTTTTACCTTGTAAACAAATTAAATAATTTGTTGTTTTTGCCGAAAAAAAAAAATCTGTTTTCATATTTGGGAAGCTGGCCGTTAAAATAATTTACTTTCAAAACCTATAACTATGTTTAACTATGAAAATCTTAAAAATAAAGTAATTTTTCAATGTATCATATATTGCTATAACATGTATATATACACGCAATGTAACGAATATTAATGTTTTATAACAATAATTTAATTATTCAATTTTGCCGACTTATAACCATGTTTGCTAATAAAAATAGCACAAAAATTATTGATTTTTAATGAAAAAATTGTGTGGAAAAAAATGTTTAAACAAATTAAATGTTTAATTTATAAATAAATAAATAAATTGAAATAAGAATCATCAAAATCCGTCAATAACTTTCGGAGATATAGCTAATGGTGACAGTTTGAAGTTGCCGTTTCATTTCTTGAACTCGCGGATTTGTTAGCAACTCATCTTCCTGACGAGTCGTCTTTTAAATAATTAACATTTTTTAAACTTCACTGAAGCTTTTCTTTTTGTGTTATCATTTCCGGACAACTCACACTTAAACCTAAACTCTAAAACTTTCAAATGGCGCTAGTTTCGTTTCTTAATTGTTATTATCAATATGGGAATCAATTTAAAAAAAAAAATGTTAACTTTGGCGCATATTGACCTAAGCCACTTTTTTTTTCTAAATTTGTCTAAAAATGCCAGCTTCCCAAATATGAAAACAGAATTTTTTTATCGGCAAAAACAAAAAGTTATTTAATTTGTTGACAAGGTAAAAATGATAGTGGTTTTCTAATGAAGTTTAAACAAACTTAAAATTAATTTTCTTCAACTCCATGTAATACTTCTCATAGAAGAAGAGTTCCTCTTTCATGAGATGTGCCCAGAATCGGTGTAACTTCATCGATAGAGCTAAAATGGTATTGCAAAATTCGCTCGCATGTAATAAACAAATTAAATTTTACACAAACTATTTCATGAATCGATGTGAAATTTTTACCACATATTTAGCACTAAAAGACCCAACTTTTTACGTAACAACAAAGTCGTAGGTTACATTTAGCAATAGTTATTGATAATTGAATATTATAACAAAAGAAAAAATCGAGATCGGTAAAAAACCTATTTGTAGGTATTTCAATTTTCTAGAAGACGGCTGTACCATTTTGTCCAAAAATTTCATTAGAGTTTACTGGTAAGCAAAAAAGTACAAAAAAAGCATTTTTTGACCTTTAATTGTTTACAAAATGTTTATGACGCAAAATCTCATACAGAGAACATATATGGTTTATTTCTATAGGCCTATATTACCCAAAAATCCGGGTCTCTGCCTGGATGATTAAGTATCCCGGCAACATGCTTATTTGACTGATGTATTTATATTTATCTATGTGTTTTAGGTTATTATTAAAAAATTATCTACATCATTGTTAAAATATTAACTGACTCAAATTGAGCTATTTCTTGCATCGGGAAAAATATTAAATAACATACATATAGCTTTTTTTCTTGTTATAATTTTTTTAAATCAATATATCAATCATCAAATGATTAATTTTAACAACTTTCATTACTTATTATTGTATGATATACATTTTACTTTTTACGTAGTGGTAAAGAAATATCCGTATACTTTCCAAACTTATTTTGTTTATAGAAAAATGCCATCGGATAGATTGAGTAGATTGAGTAGTTTACTAGTTTTCCTGCCGATCTTAAGCAGTATAAAAGAAGTAGGGGAATATCTGAAACAAAATAGTACCCTTCTTAAGGACTGCATATATAAGCAGCTCACAGAAAGGTAATGTTTCAAAACAGGATGGATTTAATGATAACAAATAGTGTGAGAAACAGGACAACGAATTTACTGAAATTTGGATTATGCGGATGACTTAGCTGTCACTATTAGTCGTAAGGACGCAGTCGTTTACAAATTGTCTTCAACCAAATGATACATAGATGAAAAACTACATGCTAACTTCAATAGAATGTTTCTAATGTTTCTCTTACCATGTACAAGGTTACGAAAACTAAACATGAACAGTCTAGTGCTAAATAAAACAATACCAAATTTTTCCAGAAGTAATAACAAACCACAAATTGACCTGGAATAGCCACAATGAAATATTTTACAATTGACGATAAGCCAGAATTGACGCAGAATTTTTGAAAAGAACTGGCGGATGTAATCAAAAATGACCATATGGTCATATGAAATGAGTGTCGAAACATATACGCGTCCTTGAAATGATGTGTAAAAACATAACCTCAAAGAAAACTGCAAAAAATTGAGAGGTTAGCCTGTGAAAAAATTAGGGAGTTATTACAACATATTTCACAGCGGCAATAAAGGCAATGCTAAATCTTTCTTCACTGCCTCCGACTGTGGGCAAGAAGTCAACAACTCATGCTATTAAGCTTTTTCAAGTAAAAAACCTGAATTCAAAAAATGTTGTTCAGTATATGAGCATTCCGAATACAATATTCAAATCAAAACCGATAGGCTTCATGTTCACAACATATGACTTTGACATGAACTTTGAATTAGTAACTGACTGTTACTTAGAGATAGAAGAGGGATTTCCTCGGCTAGAAAAGGATTTGTTGTTATGGATCTAAGATAGAAGGTGGGGAGGGGCTGGAAAAGAAGTATCAGGCCCCAGATTTAAGCTCGTCAAATTTCTACAAAATATCCCTATCATCTTCCATGTAGAAGCATTAAAAAGGCAACAATATACATGCTCTCAGACAACCAAGCAGTGCTGAAAGCTCTCATGTTAAATACTTACTAGTAAAATTTTACGGGTGTATAAGCCAGCAAGGAACGACAAGGTAAACCTGATTTGGGTTTCAAAGAGTGTGAGGAAGCAGTAGCCCCGCATAAACTCCTTTTTTCGGCCCAGAGCCTTTCTGTTGTTTACCAGAAATAAGAGATTATGAGTTAGGAAAAAAATAACATAAAACGCCTGATCTCAGACAAGCGAAAAAAGTTATAAATTCATGACTTAAAAATGCAAGAAAGGTTCTTGATTCCCCAAAAGATATATTCCAATAACAATGGATCTTTGAAAAACCATTTGAAACAGAATGAACAAAGCTGAGGATCAGAATAACTGTTTTTGCAACAGCGAACCAGAGACAGTTCAACACCTGCTGGGCGAATACATTGCATTATCCTAAAAGGAACTTACATTTCTGAAACTTGAACGCTCAAGGAAAAAATGAGATACCGAGACAGATTTATCGTCGCAGACTTAGATCTTACAGGCCCAAGTGCTCTTCAGAGGGAGAAACACCATGACAACATTATCATAGCTTAGAATATAAGCCTCTGAATATTCAATATAATGATAAAGAAAGTTAATAAAGATCGATGTGATAGAATGGGGAACGAAAATCTGTTAAAAAGGCGATCCAGTGTTCATAGCCTAAAATAACGAAACAGTGGTACAAATACCAAGAAAATTGTTAGATATAAGACGGAAATTGATTGCGTCAATATAAATCTAGTTATGGAAACAAAAGTATTTGGGCATCACTTGATCCAGATATGGACGGAAGATCAAAGATTACATACAAAAAGCTTATAAAGTGGCGAGATGTGTAGAAAAAAAAGCAATGATTAAATATATATATATATATATATATATATATATATATATATATATATATATATATATATATATATATATATATATATATATGTGTGTGTGTGTGTGTGTGTGTGTAGTCGAAGGTTTTCGGGTATGTGCTGAGTCCCTCTCAGGACTGTAAGGCAGCTGACGTTTCGGTGAAATCTCATTCACCATTGTCAAAGCCCTAAGAGGGATTCCGCATATACATGGGATTCCTGAAAACCTTTGATTACACATACGGAGTAAAGATTGGGCACACCTCGAACACAAAAATTATTGAAAACGGCAGAGATAAGCATATTAAGAGGGATCAGGATATATATATATATATATATATATATATATATATATATATATATATATATATATATAAGAGTAAAGATTGGGCACGCCTCTAATACAAAAATTATTGAAAACGAAAGAGATAAGCATATTAAGAGGATCACAGAAAATACATTGACAAACCCGTCAAATAATAATTTAATTTAAGTTCCAAGGAATAAATTAGTGGACGCTGAAAGGGAAAAAATAATAGAACATCCACATAAGTAGAATGATAAAAAGTGATAACGTAAAAGTAAGGTAAAGACATGAACTTATTAAGGCACAAGCAGCATTATCTATAGAAGAAGAACAAGAAGAAAAAGAAAAGAAGAAGAGAAAGAAAAATGTGTAGAAATGTTGTTTTATCGTGACCTAGAATTCCTTTCTTTACGGCACTTTCATTAATAAATACGAAATCGTATCACTTTAAAAGTAAAGACAAGTATGTAAAAACAAATTATAAAAAAATATAATAAAACTAAACAGGTCTAACATAGAAACCAATATAACAAACGTAAATCTAAATCTTGATGGAAATAAACGGTTGCACAACGGATATCCGCATTTAAAATTTTAACGTTTATTCGGCATTTCTCTCTCGCCTTACGAAATGTAACAGAACAATAATTAAACAAATTTACAGAATCTGCGAAATTCCTAACTAAAGTTTAAATGGCTTAAAGCTTTTAAAACTTAGTTTAAAATTTACCAAATTGTTGTTTAAAAGTTTTGAAATCTGCGTTTTCTTTAAGGTGTTAATATATTTAAGTAAACTTGCTGCATTGTTAAATTATACGGTATAAATGTGTTAAATAAGCATTAAAAATATTACTGTTGTAGATATATAATATTTATAATAATAGCTTTTATATTGCCAAACCTAGAAAGATAAAATTTGCTGAAGAAATTGCTTTTATAACGTAAATAATCTGTGAGAATTTTGTTTGACAATCTACTCCTAAGGGAGTAAAACGGGTGAGTTAGTTGCAGAAGGCTGAAATTTTGTATACAGGGTGAGGATTTTAAAATGTTACAAGGCGATATCGGGAAAACGATTTGTAATAATTAAATAAATTTTAATAAAAGCATTATATTCACATGTTTTAATGTGACACTAACCAGAAGTTTTTGAAATTTAGATAATAATAATTTCCTATACATTAATAACTTTCTTAATATGTTTAGAATAAAAAGATGTAGTGAGTAATCAGGTGATAGAGGGAGAGATCTTAAGATGTTTTTGACATTTACCTCTCTCTACATATTAAATGGTGAATGGCAACTTCGAAATTTTTATTTTTTTTTTTAAATTTCGATTCTCTGTCAAAAACTACTCATTTACGAGGATAATTTTCACATTTGCTCCAATGGTTATCTAGCTATGATATAAAAAAATAGAAAAAAATTAAAACCTAGCATTACATACCTTAAGTTTAAATAGCTGATCCCATTGATAAGGTAATGTTTGTATCAATTTGTGACATTCGTGTCAAGTCTAAATTGCAGTGTCAGTTTATTAAAAACATGGGACAGAACCATAACACTGAATACTGAATGAAATAGCCTTAATTTCTTGATGAAAATCCATTTTAATATTTAAGAAGTAAAATAATATATTATTTTCACTTTAATTTAATCAATTTTAAATTTAAAATTTTTTTAAAAATTGTTTTGACATCACTCTGTGTCTTCGTCTGAATATAAATAATAAGTGTGAAAAAAAATATGATTGAACATAATATTCTTATATTTAGGTAAAATTACAGGTAAAAAGGGTTGAGACATTTACATTGTATATTAGTGGAATTTTTGAACTTTAAAATGGGTTTAATAATGGTGAATCATTTAGGTCCAGTTAATAATTAAGGCATAGGCCAGATAATTTCTATTTATTTATTTCTAAAGATTCTAGATAATTTCGTTCAGTATGGAATGGTTTATGATAAATTTCAAATTCGTGCTTATTGTTTTTATTGATTAAGGTCTAAAAACTTGATGGAATTATTTTGAATTTGATAATAAATTATATAAGTAAGGAAGATCTTAGTATAGGGAATACTTTGAGTTCAGTTCTATCTGCAATATATTCACAAACGGCCACTAAGCAAATATTGTCTTTATTGCTACCGGTATGTAGATGATATATTAGTTTATTTCACTGGGACAGAGAGACAATTAAAATATTTTTGTACTTTATCAACAATGTACATAATAATATAAAATTTACTATTGAAATAGAAGACAATAATTCAATCAACTTTTTAGACCGTAAAATTATCATTATAAATAATAAGCACGAATTTGAAATTTACTATCAACCATCACATTCTGATATAATCCATAGTACTTCCAATCGCCCATTTTCACATAAAGTATCTGCATACAATAGTTCTATTCATAGACTTATCAATATACGTCTATTAATAGAAAATTTCAACAAGGGACGTAACATTATTAAACAAATGGCGATTAATAATGACTATAATTAAGAGACGATTATTAAAATTTTAAAGAAAAAACAATTTAAGAAAGCAATTTAGCTGATATTATCTTCAAATAATAACTTCAAGTTCTAAAACTTTAAAGTTTACAAGGACTCTCACAACTAAAGTAGCAAAACATTTTCACAAACAAGAATTTAAAATAGCTTTACACACCAATCATAATTTAATAAATTTATAAAAAATAATAAGAATAAAACTAAAAAAAGAACACAATGCCGGTGTATATCAACTGAGTTGTGGTTCTTAAAGAAACACATATAAACTGGCATATCATTAAACACAAGAATACTTAAATATCAAAGAAGTTTCTTAAATAACTAAAATAATTCCAATTATTTAAAATATTTAAATAAAAATAATTATATTTTCAATGACAATTTTAGAATCTTACATGCTGAAAGGAAAAGCCATAAACTAAATTATCTAAAATCTTTAGATATAAATAAATTGAAAACTGGACCTAAACGATTTACTATTATTAAAACCTATTTTAAGTTTAAGAAATTCCACTAATATAAAATACAAATGTCTCAAACCTCTTTACCTGTAATTTTATCCAAATATAAGAATATTATGTTCAACCATATTTGTTTTTCACACTTAGTATTTAAATTCTGACGAAGACACAGTGATGTCGAAACAATAGTTCAAATTAGTTAAATAAAATTGAAAATCATATATATTATTTTACTTCTTAATTATTACAATACTTGGATTAACATTTTATTAATAAGGAAAGAATGTAGAACATTTTACAGAGAAGTTGCGCATTTGTAGGAAATTAGATATGGTGCTATGTACCGGAAATCTTCGTCCCAACACAAAATAGAATACGAACAAAAGTCAATGAAGAGATGGTAGCTGGAATTTTGGATACAGTTACGTTATATCCACATGTTAATGCTTACTAATGATTAGGAAATGTCTCAGATATAGACGCTTAACATTTTGCATACGTCTAATTTCCACCCTTAATGCATTACTCTTTATCACGTCAAGATTTTCAAAATCAGGTAATATTTTGCAAGTGGATAAGACTTCAAATTAAAGAAAATGGTGAAAGAGTGGGATCCACTTAAAACTTAAATTAGTGTATAATAGAAACTCATATATAATTAACAAAATTGAAAGTCTCAGAAATAATTCATATATGTAAAGCCATAGGATATTATAGACTCGCTTAAAATAGACCCTTGTGCATAATGGACAAAAATTTGTATTCCACTTCATTATAAGCAAGGTTTTTCGAGGAATCACCGAAGCGGATTTGGATGATACAATCATTTACAGAGGTTAGGCTTGGTAGTTTGCTTGCTGAGGTTGATGCTGGCGTTGCATTTTATATATTATGGTCATAAACATGGTGAAAAACACGAAACGCGCATTTATTTTACCCGAAAAATTTACAATAATAAATGAGATTGAGCAGAGTTCTCCCTAAGCAAATATATGTACTATGTCTACAAAAAAATCCTCTGTGTGAAGGATTTGAAAAAATAGTTAAAAAATTAAGAATGACTGAAAAACTAACAACCAAAAGACAACAATACAGCAGTCGTTACATCCACAAGTTGATGAAATGTTGTTTAAATGGTTCCAACAAAATCGAGCTAACAATTTTACAATTAGTGGGCCAGTGCTGCAAATAAAGGCTGAAGAATTTGGGAAAATAATTGGAGATAACTGTAAATACAATTCCAGTTGGCTCGATAGGCTTAAGAAAAGGCATGACATTGTTTTTGGAAAAATATGTGGAGAGACCACTTCAGTTGATAGAGACATTACAGAAGAGTGGATTTCTAGAGTTATGCCTGTAATATGTAATGATTATTCAGATGACAACATATTTAATGCCGATGAAACCGGAATATTTCTGTAGAATACTACCGGATAAAACTCACCAATTTTTATGGTGAAACCTGCAGAAGGGGAAAGCTATCAAAAGAATGAATATATACTATGGTTTGTACAAATGCTTCTGGCACTGAAAAATGTGAACTCTTGATAACAGGTAAGTAAACTAGTAGTATTTTGTTTGTAAAATCACAAAAATGCATTTCATATTTTCATTTTTGTTTTAAAATTCATTAACATTTTTTCTGTTTTATGAAAATTTCAAAATTCGAGATGTTTTAAAATTGTAATAACATTCCCTGTCGATTATTGTGAAAATAATAAAACTTGAATGAACTTCATCAATTTTTGGAAAATATTTAAATAATTGGGATGGCCAACTTATTTTAAAAAATCGTAAAAATTTGTTCTTAGTAAATAATTGTCCCTCTCATCCAAATGGTACATTACATAACATCAAACTTTAAATTCTTTCCGCCCAATATAACATCGGTTTTGCTACTTATAGACCAGAGGGTTATTTTGAGGTTAAAACAAATTTACAGCAAGTAGATGCTGATAATAATTTTGAAACTTCAAGAAAATATCAACGGTGTCAAAGCTGTTTCCATTTTAGATGCTATAAATTGACTTGCTCTTGCTTGAGAATGCGTTTCTTCTGAAATGATAAGTAATTATTTTCGTCATGCTGGTTAAATATAACTGAAATGATTTTGATTCGGAGGATGGAATTTCGTGTAGTGAATTCCTAAAAATTAAAAATTTGATAAATCTAGAGCAATTCGATGACGTTGACAATAATATTACAGCTACTCAAGAGTTATTATACTCCGATTTGATTTGTGGATGTTTAGTAGATAATGAATAGCAGTAAGAAATAGATGATGATGTAGAAGAAATTACTGTAACAACTGAAGAGGCACTAAATTGCATTAGAAAATTAAACCGTAATTTTAAGTAACAGGAAGACAGTGCCATTATACTTTGGAACATAAATACAATTCACTTTGCTTTTATTCAAGAAAACATTCTGTTCAGACAAAAATCACTGAATTTTTGCCAAACGATGAATGTACTTACGTTTATTACATATATGTTTAGAATTAAAGTTTCTGGATTACACTATTTTGTTTTTGCATTTTTTTTAAATAAATATTTTGTATAATTAATAGTTTTGTGCTAAATTTCTTTCGCCAAGTCCATTATAGGCGGGTTACACTGTATATTGTTACGGAATTTTTATTCCGTCACTTTATTCCCTTTATCCTAACACCTTCGTATTTAGATTTCACACCTTCGTAATTTAAAAGTCTCGCTTAGTTTAAAACTTATAGATCAGTTGAAATAACATCATCATTATCGATCGCCAGTAAAAGTAGTTCATTTGAACCACCTTTTCTACATCTCAGTCTTTGTTTTCAAAAGGAATTATAATGAAAAAAGGTAACTAATTTTTATGTCTTATTTAGTGTTAAGAGAGTTTCATATTATTCTTAGTAATTAAGTCACTTTTTGATTCAATTGATTGTTCCGTCATACGTGTAAAAAAAATCAGTCAAATGTTTTTTGTATTAAAAAAAATTTGTTTTCAATTTTGGAGTGGGGAACTGGAATCGAAAATTCGAGGTCTTTTCCTGCCAACTGTGAAAGACAAATGTACGTTTACTTTTTTAGTCCAAGATCTCAGGGTCCTCAGACGTTAAATATTTTTGAAGTAACAAAATTTAAGGAATGGATACTTCTGTATGTGTTTAAGAGTGTATGGGTACTCGCTAGCTTGGCTAGGCGGCCCGTTTACAGGTAGCAGGTAGGAAATGTGGGCAGAAATATTACTTACTTTGGTTAAATTCGAAGGGCTGCTGTTTATATGGAGTATCAATTCTGTTATTTCAAAAATAAGTTATGTCTGGGGGCCCTGGGATCTTACTCTATTTCTTCTTAAGACCGTTTGCCAATTTTAGCAGATACATTTTTCTGGAAATACAGATTTCGTCCTATATTTCAATGTACCTGCAGAGAATAAATTTATTTGGCTATTAAAGATAATATTTGTTTTATAGCAAATTTTCTTAATTTATGGTCGGAGATTTTGAGCAAATATCCAGGAGGCTATCGTAAAATACCTATTGTTCCCTCGAATTGCCTACTTCTTAATTTAAATTACGTATTATCTTATCTAAATTACCTAATTTCTTATCTGAATTTCCTTGTACGGAGCGTTTTGGTAATCTAATGTTGTGGTAAGAGTGTTACTGCCTAGTGGGATGTTTTTTAGCGCTATCTACCTAAACGGTACCTACCATTGTGCAACCTAAGACTTCTGAACTGGGAGGATGCTTATTTGAGAGAACTTGGCACAAAAACAATCTACAGAATACGTTGGGGCCAAAACAACGGAAGAAGGACACTCGAGTTCAAACCCACTTCGTCAGGAAGACTACAGGTGAGCATTAATTTCTTATTTTTGGCAGATTGAAGCCTTATATGTAAAATTTTTGTCTTTACCTGTTAGTCTGTTCCTAGTTTAAGGAGCTCGACTATCTTGCCTATCTTGTCGAATCTTTATAGAAGACAAATTTTCTTTTACACTATCGTGTCTTTGCACAAGACATATTTTATTATTTTAGAGTACCTAAAAAATAAGAGGCTTTACCTCATTAGAACTTTTGTTAATATTATAAACATACCATTGGTCTTGCTTTTCTTCTGGCTATTTATAGTGTTTTCTTTTATGTTATTGTGCCTTTGGAAAAGACAAATTTTATTAAATTACTATAGAGGCCTTACCTCAATAGATCTTTTGTTAATATTATAAACGTTCCATTGGTCTTTGGGTTTTTTTCTTAATGGTTGAAAAATATTTTATGCAATATTGTAATTTCTTTTATTCTGACTATTTAGGGTGTTTACAAATGATAAAACTTATTTAATTTATTTGACATGCTACAAGGTCGGTACAAAAATTTGGTTTTAAGTAAGAAATTGTGACTTTTAATTTTATAACGCATTCTGTGTTGGAGATTATAACTAACCTTTAGTCTGCCAAATATTGTTGGTGTATAATCAATTTAATTGTTTTTTGGTGTATAATCAATTTTGCAAGGAATTTCAATAATTTGTAATTTTTTCCTATATTATGAATCAATTGTTTATTGTTCTTTCTGACTTTTATTTGGCACACACGCACTGCTTTCCTTAATCCTACGTTTTCCAAATTTAGATTATAACCCCTCTAAGCTTTAACTTCAATAATTTCTAAGAGACGTAAATTTAAAAATAATATCCTTCACATGATTCTAGGCTTTATTAGTAGGAGTAAGGTTTGTAATTAATAATTACAAATTAGTATCCAGGTATTGGGGTAGCAATTTCCAGGAAAATTATTGTCAAGTAATTTTGGCCAGATAATTTTTTTTTGACCAGCTTAGATTTTTTTGTAGAGTTCTTAAAAAATAGTGTTATAGCTATAGCACCATTAAACAAAACCAGAAAATATGAAATACCAGACTCGACAGGCGTGGAAGGAGTGTCCAATTTTCGACAATTTTGCACCGTATCTCTATTACTATTAATAAAAATGCAACAAACAAAATTTTCCTAGCTTACTCTGAGTTAAGATACAGGATGCAATTGAAAATTTTCCATTTACCGCTCTCCTCCCCTCGTATTTTAGTTAAAGTGTAAGTAAATGAAAAAGTAGAAGGAGGCTGTTGTATAGTTTTTTACAGTCAAATTCACTGGCGTATTTAGTTGTTTTTTTTTCTAAAGGAATCAAATAGACCAAACTTGTATTCTTTTACACAAAACATTACTCGCGAAAAAAATAGTCGCCTATTTTTTACTAAATCTGACCATACCCCCATCTTATCTTTAGCGAATCGTAGAAAGGTCAATTCTGAATGGTACATAACTATTTGTTTGTGGACGTACTCGGTACAAAGAAGTAATTTTTTGGGCATTCAGAACGGGGAATTGATTGGTACAGCCCTGATTTGGAATCCAATGATTTTCTTTGTTCCCATAGATAAAGAACAAACCGCGTAGTAAACGATTTTGTACTCGAGAAAAGACTCTTTGTGCGTTCGAAAATCAAATTTTATGAATACCATCTTCACAGTGGCAAACATGATGTTCGGATTGATTTAAACGCATGCAAATATATATTGATCGTGGAAAATATTTTAAAAAAATAATAAGGCCATTTTCTATGGTAAAAACTGTTTTCCCTAAATATATACGGTTACTCTCGTATATACTAAAAAAGTCCTTCTTTAAAATATATTCCGTCTGATTTGCTGTGATCGCTACCGCCTTTCTCGTACATTTAATGATTATTTATGACGACAACTTAACCCAAGTCACAAAATTTATGGCAAGCTAGATTACTAAATGGAGACAAAAGTATTGCATCTAATTCAATATTAACACTTGCAAAGTGCCACATCTTTTTTTGCTGCCGAGCATACTTTTAAAAGTTTTCACTGTATACTGCGTTACCTTCATCGTGTTTGTGGATGTATGTTTAATGTATGCTGGTTAAAGGTGAAGAGCATATAACTATCAAGAAAATCATTAACTCTTTAGAAATACCTGTCTCTCAATTACACTCAAAATGGATGACGAAATGCCGAGATCGATTTACCAAAAAACAGACTTTGGAAAACTTTTCAAATTTGGTGGTTTACTAATGTTGATTCGGCTAAAATATTTTCAAGATGATGGAACTTCCGATTATACCGAGAATCGATGCCTTCTTGCTTATTTTAAATGGAATACTTTTTTTTTCATTTCTAGATTCTATGCCAAATTATCGACATATTTCATGTTATAATGTCCTATACCTAAGTCTGACTGTTTTTGGCGCATTTTAAATTCTATGTGAAAAATGGTGTTTGCAGGCCTAAACAAAACTATCAATTTGTCCTTCATGAAAGCTTTTATTATATAATTGGAGTTGGTATCTTTTTAGATGATATTTTGAGAATAAATAAGTACACAGTGATCAAAAATTAACATTAAACATTAACTAGAAAAAATCGTCACAAGTCAGTGTTTTTATTTTTATATTTTTATCTTATTTGGGTTTTCTCACACTGTCTACAGAAAACTCACTAATACCAACAGATTCCTCAACGCCGATTCACATAACCACCACGCCCAATTATTTGCCGTAGTGAAATTACTCGCGATTCGATCGCAGTTTGTTACAGATCAAGAAAACTACCGAAAAGAAATGAACAGAAGCCCTAACAAAAAAATGGTTATAAAGCGAACATATAGACAAGACTCAAAAAAACAAACGCTTGGCCCCGAAAAATCACGAAAACCAAGAGAGCAGCTCCAGAACTTTTGTTCCTTATGTCAAAGGTACCATAGACAAAATCGCAAACTTTCTCAAGAGACCCAACATTGAAGCCATTTTCACCCGTAAAGTAAAAGATCTCCTGGCGACACCTAAAGAAAAACTCCCTCTAGAAAACCAGGGAGTGTACAAACATTCATGCGGAGAATTTAGTTCATTTTACTTATGCCAAACCAACCATAAAATAAGCACCAGAAGAGAAGAACATATAAAACCTGTCAATTAAGAAAAAAAATTTCTTCTGCATTGGCCCAACACTTATTAAACACAGGACTATTTTGAAACCATCATCTTACCATCGGTTGCCAACAAAATTTGGCTAAATAGAAGTCCGAGTTTTGTAGAAAGCATGACAAACAGGATGTCTGGGAAAGATATCGGTGGATTCCACCGACATCGGGACGAAACATCCAGTCACTCATTTTACAGTGGCCGAAAATTAAATCGCTAGTCATATGTTCTTACCATCAGGGGCATGAGTATTTGCGACAGGACACAGGATAAACTTCTCAGGTACAAAAATGCTATCGTGATGTAAAAAAATTTCCACAAGAGTTATAAGGGAAGCCATCGAAATTGCAAGGAAACCCAACAACTTAAATAGCAGAGATTATAGCCAACGATTGCCTAATACTTGGAAAAACCTGCTTATAAAATATCAACCAGTAGTGGGTAGTAAAGAAATGGATCACAATTAGGCAACATTACTCCAATCACTGATAACAGGGCCGATGCCGCAGCAGGCTCGCAACCTGATTGGCCAGAACTATCCAGCTAACGAGCGCGCTCCACGTATACACGAGACCGACAGCATCCGAGTCGCAAGCATATAGAAAAATTCAAGCATGTAGCCAAAATATTTCCTGAAAAATCATATAGAAAAATTCAAGTAAAGTAGTAGCAATTCACGAAACCTATACTCGAAGCCATAAAATAGGAAGAAAAATCATCATCAATACCAGAAAGTAATGGAAGAAATTCAAGAAATCAATGGCAAGACATATACTACTATTACTAGTACTACTACGAGTCGCAAGCGTCAGTTCGCCCACAGACGCCATATAGTGAGCTTTGAAAATGGTGAATATATATATATATATATATATATATATATATATATATATATATATAAACATGAACCCTATAGTCCTTTCGTATACTTATTGTTAATTACTCTAAGGTTACACATTCACTATTTTAATTAATTAGAAAAGTTGACATATACGTTAAAGTTCAATTAGTTCATGCTTCAGAAGTTTTCTATACACAAACATAATATTTTATAATATTCTTTTATTACTCTATAAAAATATACAACCTATAGTAAATAAAATTCTAATAAAGGTTGTCTAAAAATAAAATTTTTCAAGCTAATTTAGCAAAGTGAAGATCAATATATAAACATAATTTTATAGGGTAACTTTGCAGAAAAAATTAATCGAGATGATCAATGTTTTCATAATATATTTGCGTCATTGATAAATTAACGTCAATAATGACATTCCTAAAATTGTTTTAAATACTGAAAAATATACTACGGAGTTTTTAATGTGGTTATGATTTTGGTTGGAAAAACTATTGACAGTCAACATATAAAATATTTTTTAAGTATACAAAGTCTCCTAAATAATATGTCCTTGTCAATTACATTTTAGAACACGTATGTACCGTTGCCAAACTGCTTTTAATTTCGGAAATATTTAGAAAGATATAAAAAAGACGAAAATCAATTATCTTAATAATGTGAAAATCAATTACGCAAGAGTAGAAGTTAAATGAAAATGAACCATAACTTCCTCTGCTCTACAGAATGGCGTCACAGATTTATCAAATTGACCTTTAAGATTTGAGATACTACGGCCATCTCAGTTACTAAATACAGACCTGCATGTTTTATTCCATACTTGGGGAAAAAATTTGATGGTCCCTCAAATTTGTTTCTACAAAGTATGAGTTGTGGAGAATAACAAAATCAAGGCTCACAAATTTGGTTATTAAAAGATTAGACTTAGAATAAAAACATAATTAAAGAAATGTTGGTCAAAGTATAACGAAAACTTTTAATAGTTTTATCAAACACAAAGTCCAAATAAATATTAAATATGAATATATTTATATATATTTCAAACCGAAAATTTTCGGACTGGAAGTTCTTTCTTCTGGGTACAAATTTTGATATTGTGGAACCGCATTTTTAACATTACAAACTGTTCTTGTATGAAGAAGACTCAGTATATATTTTTTCTCCTTTACAGCGTGAAAAAAAAGGTAGCTAGTTAATTTTATGCTAATATTACACCCTCCATACGCATTTTGCCAATTTCATGCTTTCATCAGTACAGCTGTAACGAAGCAAGAACAAAATCTACAGAAAACAATCATCTATATATAATCTCCATTCCAGGACAGCTGTAGTATGTTAAATTGCAGACTTTCTTTTCATGGTCTAAAGATGGCAACTTATTAAACTAATCCTATTACCGTAAAGAATATACATGTGTGGGATGTTAAACTTCTCTTTGCCCCTCTAGAGCTCTACACCTTATAAGATCTTTTGTACATTGTATTTATATATTTAGACTTTTCATAAAGAATAGGTAAATTTAAATCTTTTCAGAACAATGCCATATATTTACATAGAAAGTGTTCTGCTGTTTCGGTTGTCCTATCGCATATTACATTATATATATATATATATATATATATATATATATATATATATATATATATATATATATATATATATATATGTAGTTTTATTTTCAATTAACACTCCTTCTTTCTGATATCTCTAATTCTTAGAAACGTTTTCATGGGATCATTTGATAGATTTTCTGAGGCAAATCGTAAAAAAAACATATTTGTATGAATGAATGAGAAATTCAATTTCTTTTCGAACAAGAAAATAAAAAGTCCAAGTTCGTATTTAAAAAAAGTGGCTTGGAAGTGACATTCTAAATGTGATATTTGAAAAAATAGATTCAGTTTGGCATCAGCGCAAATTAATTATGAAAGGTTACGTGTTCATTTTGAAAATTCTTCATTCAAAATTCGAGAAACAAACAACATGCTGTTCCGTGAAAAAAAATCTATTGCCAACACTTGAATATGTGTACATATTATTTTTATATTTACATAAAAATCACCGCATTTAACTGAAAATAATAATAAAAAGCTATCATGCTTTCATTATTACACTAGGAAACAAATTTAAAACACCTTTTTGAATCCACAAATAATACTTTTCACTACAATAATGCCAGCCTTTCGGCTTAAGGTAAACCTCAAGAGTACAATGCCGAGCGGCCGCAATATTACCTTTGCAGGAGGGATAAAGTCTCGAAGTTGGAGTTGGAATAATGCCCCGAAGGTTCAAAGCACATCTGCTTTATAATATATTATGTACTAAAATTCCTAAGGCCTTTAAAGTAATACTTATAAGCTCTACATTATATTACTCGATTCGGGGCCTACAACTTTTGCCTTTATAATGTGTAAGATGTTTGTTTTTATTTATTTGAATTAGTTAGTTATATTTCAATTAATTTTATGTTATTATTACATGTTATAAATAGATGACCTTAATGAAGAACTTTTCTAAAGAGGAATTAAAATTATATTTTATATATTGTTACGATTTTCTTTCTTTATTTTTTTCATTGGGTTCGAATAAAACATAACGCATGTCACTAATAATCACTGTTTAATAACTACTTCTTAACACATTCACTGTTCAAATTCAACTAGACCAACAACTCATTTCCTATCCCTATTGATATACCTATAGAACATACTAAAATATACGAAAATACAAATAATATTTGTACGAGGATGTATAAAAAATTCTCCTAGTCCTTCGTTACACTGCCCCCTCGTAATTCAGATCGTCTAAATCAATTTCGATACTTCTGTAGTATGGCTTCAACGTGTGAAGATGTACTACTTTAATTTTGGCCCTGGGACCTTGTTAGATCCTATAAACAAAGTCATTGATTCTTGTATATGGTCCTTCCCATGATGGTATCAACTTTTTGTGTAATTGTCATAACCAAAGTCTATCACCTAATGGGACCCTGTCAAATTTGCCTTGATGTCATGTGAATTGACTACTGCTTTCACTACCAGGTATTTATAGAATTTGTTGGAGTGTTGAACTAATCCGAGGTGGTTTCCCTTTATTCTGGTTATTTATTCGACAAGGACTCTGATAGTTTCAATATTATGGTACTTTGACAGAATGAATTAATCGGTGTCAAATTTTAAGATGTTAATTGTTGTCAAAAGAAAAATCCATGTTGATGAACCAAATTCATTCCAGGAAGAAACGCGTCTTCTTTCTCAGCAACTATCAACAAATGGTTTAATTTTAGCCCTTCAAATTGCAATTTGCATTTCTCCAATTACAACCGCTTCTTTACCAGTTATAGTTCTTAACATTAATTTTCTGGACAATGGGAGGATTTTAAATTAATCTGCAAAGTTTGACTTTATCAGAGATACTGCTACAGTAGTGTCAACAGATATAGTAATAGGGGTAGCGTTGAATTTTCCTTCAATTAAAAACTATCGTCGGTCCTTTTTAGGATAGGAATGGAAATAATTCTGGGGCCTTTCTCTACATTTGTTAACACCCGTTCCTTAATGTTCTCTTCTGTGCGATCTCTGGATGTTGAACGAAACCATAATCGCACTCGACAGTCCCTTCTCATGTCTCCAGTTCACTCACTTCTCTCTAGAACTGAATCTGGCTTCTTTTATAACGTGAATTATCACTTATTATGTTTAGTTCTTCCTGGTTTCTTCTATAACGTGAAGTGTCAGTTATTGTGTCCAGTTTCTTAATTTTTTCAGATAACATTTTCTTCGTCATTTGGTTCGATGAAACTGTCTTCTCCTCTATATTATTGGCTCTCTTTTTTTGGTCTTGACACATTATATGCTGCTTCTTTTTTCAAAGCCCTGCTCAACCCTTCAAAGCAATAACTAAACATGCTAATACGCAACACGTTATATTTCCTGATCTCTAATTCTCTCTAATCAGTCAGCTCTTCTCGGAATTCTGCCGGGGCTCCTGGGTAAGCCATAAGAACAAGTTATCGGATATCTGTTTCATATTCTTGCAAACTTTCTCTATTTCTCTGTTTCGACTTGAGCTGTCACTGATATAACTGGCGTCCATGTTGACCTCCAAATAAATGGGTTATGGAAATGGTTTCCAATATCTCAGTGCTAGTCCACGCAATGCAATTTGTACATTAGCTAGGATGTTTAAACGTCCTAAGTTAGAGACTTGATGTTCTGTTCGGTCGTTATTACTTTGTCAGAAGAACCGTGTTTCTTTATTTTGTTGACTTCTCTCTGAAAGTCCTTCATTTTAGATTCTACCAAGTCTACTATTTCTTTTACTTCTTGTCGCAATTTTCTTATGACTTGTCGCACTCTCCTGCCTCTTGTTGCACTTCCCCATGTCTTTTGCACCATTGATTAAATGCTATTTACTTCTTATCATATATCTCCTATATCTATTCTCCGTATATCTTCATCTTTAATGCGATGTTCTTTTTGGCGACGTTCATCTTCTTTTTGTTTTTCTTTCAGACAACATCTTTTTGATGACGTTCTTCTATACGTTCATAAAATTAGCCAATGTTTTATTTATTTTCTCTATTTTGACTGTTTGTTGTCTATTATTTATTATAGATACTTCTAGAATGTTGTTAAAAACTCATTTCCAAGCTTCTTTTTTGACAAGAAATCCGAGTTTTCGCTATCTTTTCATATTTTCAATTAAAACATCATATATCTTTGTCGAAAATTCGATTCTATACTTCTCTTTTGATAAGAAATTCGATGGTGAAGTCAGTTGTTTGCTATTTGTTCTCATTTTCAAATAGAACGTTCTAAAATTTTGTGAAAAATTCGGTTGTTGGCTTTTTTCTTGATGATAAATTCGATGGTGAAGTCGGTTTTTCTCTATCTATTCTTGTTTCCAAATAGAATATTCTAGAACTTTTTCGAAAATTTGGTTTCAAGCCTCATTACTGATAACAAATTCGATGGTGATGACAGATTTTCCCTATCTCTTCTAGTTTCTAAATAGAGTGTTTTAAACCTTGTCGAAAATTTTTGAGTTTCAAAAGCGCGTGTGCAACATTTGTCATTTGAAAATAACCTAAGAGTCAATTGTCAAGTTAAGGAAAAATTACCTTTTGAAATAATAAATTGTAATGTTTTTAAATAAAACCCTAAACAAATGCCTAAAACATTTATTTTTATAACTTTCATTTTCTATGTTTCCATTAAAAATTACATCATAAAATCGCTATTCTAAGAAAAGAGGAAATGACGTACATGTAAATATTATTAGGGGACATAGAATACTTTACTCCCTTTTGCGATACGAAAACGTTTTTATTTTGTAAACCTTAACATACCCATTATAGATCGCTCAGATAGAAAGAAAACACTATTTTATTATAAGTATAACCATAGGAATAGCCATAGGAATAGAGAAAATTTTTTAAAGCCTTCCAACTGTGGCACGTATGCGAAAATGGTGAATTATATTAAGAGAAAATGTACCTTTTGGGTTGTTTAAGTTTAATGACGTTTTTCGACCGGAATAGTTCTTTAATATTTTAGTATCGAGGGTTTAAAGGTAAACCCAGTATTAGTCAGAGGACTTTTTTTCCTTGGAAATAAAAGATCGAAAACAAATTTTAAGTATAGGAACTGATCGTCTTCAGATATTATCCTAAAAAAGCTTATAAGCATAAGTTATTATGCTTTTTTTTTAATGTTCGGTAAAAAGGATACGGAATAAGCTCTTCAAAAAGTAAAATATTGTTCCAAAGGTTTAAAATAATCGGCTTTGCATAAGTTACATGAAAAGTTTGAATATAAACTTTTACCCATTCTTATGTTTTGTCATGGAATAATTAAAAATTTAAGTCTGGAGTTGAAATGTTTAAATAAGACGCATTTTATATATTACCAATTTTGTACCAATATCTCATATAACAGGTGTTTTTTTATAGAGGTATAGAACTTTAAGTTGGCAACACTTTTTTAACTACCGGCCATTTTGTCAGCTGTCAAGTGATTTATGTTTAGTTTGGTTTGGCATGTCAACATGAATAGACTGACGCCTGAACAACGCTTCCAAATTTATTTTGAAAATCATGGTTTTGTTCGAAATACGTATCGCGCACCACGTCCATTTTACGGTCAACATAATCGTCCATCAGAGCAATTAATTCGATTAACTGTGGAACGTTTTCGCACCACGTTTACTCTAAATGATAATACGCATCCACAGAGACGTCGTACAGAAGAAGTCATTGCTGCTGTAGAGCGTAGCGTAGGGGAAGACTCGAATCAGTCTATCCGCCATCGTGCACAGGAATTAGATATATGTCCATTCATTTTATGGAAGATTTTGCGGAAAGATCTTGGCTTGCGTGCTTACAAAATCCAACTCGTGCAAGAATTGAAGCCACACGATCACCTAGCAAGGCGTAGATTCGGTGAATGGGCCCAAAACAAGATTGCCGTTGATCTCGATTTTCATAAGCGAATTTTGTTTAGCGATGAAGCTCACTTTTGTTTGAATGGATACGTCAATAAACAAAACTGCCGTATTTGGAGTGATGATAATCCTCAAGTGTATGTTGAAACACCGTTACATCCAGAAAAACTGACTGTTTGGTGTGCTTTATGGGCTGGTGGAATCATTGGTCCGTACTTCTTTAAAAACAATGCTGGTTAGAATGTTACAGTCAATGGTGACCGCTAGAGAGCCATGATTACTGATTTTTTCGTTCATCAATTGAACAACCATGATGTGCAGGAGCTGTGGTTTCAGCAAGACGGCGCAACATGTCACACAGCTCGTACCACAATTGATTTATTGAAGGAAACGTTTGGTAACCGCATAGTTTCACGTTTCAGACCCGTGAATTGGCCTCCAAGATCGTGCGACTTAACGCCGCTAAGCCCGAAACGATTGATCACTTGGAGGACAACATTCGCCGCGTTATTGCCGATATACGGTCACAAATGTTGGAAAAAGTCATCGAAAATTGAACCTCCAGATTAGACTACGTCCGAGCCAGCCGTGGCGGTCATATGCCAGAAGTCATATTTAAATTATAATGCCAGAAGATTATCTTTCGAATAAAGTAAATTTCATGTCAATTTAAAAAATTCGTCTTTGTTTTATTCCATTTAAAAGTTCTATACCTCTATAAAAATACCCTTTAGATTTAAGACTATAGGCGAAATGGTAAAATTACAAAGAGAACAAATTTTTGGAAAAATCTTTTTTTTTTTTGACTAAAATTTCGAATGTATAATTATAAATCCAAATTAAATTCTACTCTCCACAGAGATCTAAATATTACAAGCACAGTTACTGTCTTTTAACAAGCAAATTGTCGTAATGTGTTTGATGATAACCTACAAAAAAGTTAGGTTAAATTAGTCGTTTATATAAATTAATCATGATTAAACCAGTTCCATTTCCATCGTGACAAAATGTACGTGGATGCGTTCTTGCGAGAAGTGAAGAAGAAAGTGATTCGGATCTTTGGGGATCAAAATGGGGTTTCAAGCGGTCTGTGCAATGTAAGGTGGGAATACTCATTATAGAGAGAGCCCCAATGTACACTGGGGGAAGTTTGGGCATAGTTGTGTGTTCTACAGAAAGAGGAGTGAATTTTGCTCCACGAAATGAACCATTATGTAGTGAAAGACAAAAATATACTTGTGTCGGACGATCAACGCAGGATATATATTTAAATTGTTAAATACCAAATTTTGTCATTTAAGAAAGCGTATAACTGTTGTGGCTAATAATTTAAAAAATTGTACGGTATTAAACTAATATGTTTTCTGAGGTACAGACCCGACTATCCGAGAGTCGTCATAGATAAGTCTACAAACCGAAGTTTGTGTTATTTATCTAGAAGAGTCACCCTGGATCTAAATAACCACCTGATGTAAGACGAGCTAGCGAAGTTCCTCGGCAGCAGCAGGCATCAAGACGAAGAATAAAAATCAATAATAAATAAAAAAAAATATTTTAAAATAATTTCTCGTATACAAGATTTAATTAGCTCTAACGTCATGATAAGGAATACTAGAAACAAAATTAAAGTATATTCTTAAAATATTGAAGTGAATTTGATAAGCATTAAGGTAATTAATTCATCGGATGTTATCGTAGCAAAATATCACGAACGCTTAAATACTTCCCTCTTGGACTTTTGACGCTGACTATACATTCTCACACGAGCGAACTGTGTATGAATAACAAAGCAATGTGTCGGCAGCACTGTTAATACTACGTGAGCTCCACCTATCAATCCATTATCCAATGTTTAAAGTTTACCAAAATATTGTGATATATTAGCTTTGTTCGCGGTAAGGATTTAGAATCGATTCTGAACTAATACGCATGCGCAGTTGAAATAGCAGCGTTCGCGGATAACAAAGTTCAGAATTTTTAGTTACAGTCCCATGTTCGCGGAGAAAATAATCCGGTTCGAAATCGATTCTGAACCAGTTCTACCGGTTCTAAGCATTGAAGAAGAACTGTAAGTTCGGAATTTTATGCAGCGCCAGCGTTCATGCTGCGGCCGCATTGAGAAACTATTTGACAATTGTTTTTATTTTATTTTAGGTTTTTCTCTTATTTATGTCATTCGTTGCATTTGATGTTCCAGTATATATTTTATTATATTATATTGGTTTTAATTAGTGTTAATCGACCTAGAATCTTAAATAATAAGTTAAAAAAGTGTTTGTTTGAACCTAAAAAAAAATATATTTTTACTGAATACTCCCATTATGTCAAATCATTTATCATCCAGCGATGAGGAGTTAAAAGAAATTTTAGAGTTACTCAAAATTCCTAAAAGTGCTAATTATTTTGAGGAAATTTTGCCCCCCATTTTCAGTTAAGCTGAGAAATGGCGTGTATTATGGTTTGCGATAAATGAAGTTGCATCGTATAGGGACGTATCAGACCGGTTTTTAGTTATATTAAAAATGTTTTTTGAAACAAAAAGAAATGGACCTAAAACTATTGCATTTTATTTTTTGTTTACAAAAACCCCCATCCTTTTATTAGGCGTATGTTTAGAATTTACTAAGAAATTACTTTGAGGCTCCCGAAATATGAACTTAACACAAAATAAAGAATAAACAATAGATATCTGTTAAAATATATATTTGTTTATCAAAAATTCTATTCAGCAAAAAAATAAGACGTTTTATTTCAAAAGGAACTGACAGACTTTATATGATATAAGAATAACAATTATAATTCAATATTTCTTTAAAATAATACAAATAATAAAACCTAATAAAAGACATTTTTAAGTTATTTAAAACAAAAAAAAACAACTAGTTTAATCAGCATTTAACACCGTATTGCATACCAAAGTGGACGATTCAAAGTTCCAAAATCGTTCGCGGTAAAAACAAATCCTGAACCGGTTAATAACCGAGTATGCTCTGTACGGCAATCCTGAACTAATTCCGTACTAGTTCTGAATCGTTTCGGAAAGTGACCCGCGAACAAAGCTATTAGCTTTGTTCGCGGTAAGGATTTAGGACCGATTCTGAACTAATACGCATGCGCAGTTGAAATAGCAGCGTTCGCGGATACCAAAGTTCAGAATTTTTAGTTACAGTCCCATGTTCGCGGAGAAAATAATTCGGTTCGAAATCGATTCTGAACCAGTCCTACCGGTTCTAAGGATTGAAGAAGAACTGTAAGTTCGGAATTTTATGCAGCGCCAGCGTTCATGCTGCGGCCGCAATGTGCAACTATTTGGCAATTGTTTTTATTTTATTTTAGGTTTTTCTCTTGTTAATGTCATTCGTTGCATTTGATGTTCCAGTATATATTATATTATATTATATTGGTTTTACTTTAATTTGTGTTAATCGACCTAGAATCTTAAATAATAAGTTAAAAAAGTGTTAGTTTGAACCCAAAAAAAATATATTTTTAGTGAATACTCCCATTATCTCAAATCATTTATCTTCCAGCGATGAGGACTTAAAAGAAATTTTAGAGTTACTCAAAATTCCTAAAAGTGCTGATTATTTTGAGGAAATTTTGCCCCCCATTTTCAGTTAAGTTGAGAAATGGACAAGAACTGGCGTGTATTATGGTTTGCGATAAATGAAGTTGCATCGTATAGGGACGTATCAGACCTGTTTTTAGTTTTATTAAAAATGTTTTTTGAATCAAAAAGAAATGGACCTAAAACTATTGCGTTTTATTTTTTGTTTAGAAAACCCCCCATCTTTTTATTAGGCGTATGTTTAGAATTAGATTTACTTTGAGGCTCCCGAAATATAAACTTAACACAAAATAAAGAGTAAACAATAGATATCTGTTAAAATATATATTTGTTTATCAAAAATTTTATTCAGCCAAAAACAAGACGTTTTATTCCAAAAGGAACTGACAGTTAGATTTTATATTATAAAAGAATAACATTTATAATTCAATATTTCTTTAAAATAATACAAATAATAAAACCTAATAAAAGACAGTTTTAAGTTATTTAAAGCAAAAAAAAACAACTAGTTTAATCAGCATTTAACACCGTATGCATACCGGAGTGGACGATTCAAAGTTCCAAAATCGTTCGCGGTAAAAACAAATCCTGAACCGGTTAATAACTGAGCATGCGCTGTGCGGCAATCCTGAACTAATTCCGTACTGAATCGGTTCGGAAAGTGACCCGCGAACAAAGCTATTACTAAGAGTGTGAGAATATTTTATGAATTTATTTCAGAATCAAAAGCGTAAAGATAGTTTTTATTTAAAAGGGCAAATATACTTTACTTCTAATCTTTTGTACAACAATATATGTACGATTCTATTATATGTATTTATAGTGACTATTATAATCTGCTTTTTTTAAAGCTTATTTTTCATGCTCCATAAGCTCATTTTGAGTAATTTTTAACAATTTGTCAGAACCCCACTTTAAATACATAAATTACAATTCTCTTTTTCTTCTTCGATTGTATTTTCAGCCTCCCTTCAAATTTATTAAAGTAGAAAAAGTAAAGTAAACTCTGAAACAGTTGGCTGCCAAATCTAAAATATTCTTATTTAGAACTTTTTGCTACGTCAGCAATATCTTCAAATCTCTTTTCTTTTTGCCCTTAGAGAAAGCTGTTTAATTTTAAATGCCGTTTATATTTGCTTTTATTTACCCTTCCTAAAATGTGGATGGAAAGTAATATTTGAAAAGTAAATATAAGCAAAAAGTTAATTTAGGCCCTATGTTACCGGTATAGTGGGCCAAAAAATTATTTGTTTAGCTCTATGTTTACTGTAAATAAGTTTTGAAAAATAAGGAATAATAATTGTTTATAAGTCATCTATACACAGGGGTGAACAAACATTTTTTTCTCGTATTACGGATCGGTCGCATGACACTAAACTAATAAAAATTTCATTAGCGTAGATAGAACTAAGCCTCAGAAAGGTAAAGCAGTAAAAGTTTCTAACTGTTTCCAAAAGCATGTGTTATTTATTTATAAAAAAATGTCTAAAAATAGTCTTAACATTCAATGAAAATAAAAGTGTTACTTGCTTGAAATAAGTGAAATCACTTTATTTAAAGTAGAAATTTTCGTCAATATTATTCCATGGAAAATAGATTTTCGTCAATAACAAAAATGTAACATTGGTTCTTTTGCTGGAATTTTTGGCATCCTATAAAACATATCTCGATGGTAACTCTGAAAGACCTGTGTAAAAGAAATGACGGACCAAAAATGGTTACGATTTTCGGTTTTTTGAGTTTATCCCAAAAAATAAAAGTTGTATCGAAAAATATTTCAAACAAAAATTGTAGAGAATTAAAAAATTTATTGATTTATATAACATAAGTTATAGGTGGCGCCACTAGTTATCGAGATATATTTTTTTTCGACAAAATTTACGGTTTTTGTTTTTTTTAAAAAAAGACATTTATTAACAAATTACCGATTTAAAATTTAACCTAAATATAGATACTATCATTCTAAAAAAAGTATGTCAAATCTGGAATCTGTCAGTTTTTTATTTTTCGAGACATTCGATATCAAAGTTGCTAATTCAACCTCAATTTTCTGGTATCCTAATTAAGATGCAATGCTCAATTTTATTGGAAATTGTTTGTATTGTTTTATATTTTGAAGATCTATTTAAAAAAAAAATTTTTCAATCGTGGGCAGAGAAATTTTGCAAAAACCAATTTTTGCACCAAAAAAATTGCGATAACTTTTCACCGTTTGGAGAATTTTTTTAATGCGTGCATTGGATTTAGATGTATCATTTCCGATCTCAAAAAAAAAATTAATTTTGGATGAAAAAACTTTTTTTTCAAAAATTTATAGTGGCGTGGCAAATTAATAATATTAAGGGCTCAAATTTGCTTGTACTTTACCTGTGAATTTTTTGTATCCAAGAAATATACTTTCGTACGATCTGTGGATCTTTGAAAATTGTGCCGAGTCTAATCTCTTAATAATATAGCTGCTGCAGGCCGCTGTCGGCGAGTTGCCATAGTTCAAGCGCATTATTCATTGGCGATTCAAGGAAACTTATGCATCACAAGTAATTTTTATAATATTGATGTTGTTTTATTAATTTATATGGTAGTAACAATTTGTTTAGTCATATTAATTATTAATTTGTTTAACAAAATTTTTTCAAAAAATTATAGAGAAAATCATAAAAATATTCAATTATATATTACATATTATACTGTTTACAACATCAATATTATAAATATTACTTGTGATGCATAAGTTTCCTTGAAGCGCCAATGAATAATGTGCATGAACTATGGCAACCCGCCGACAGCGGCCTGCAGGAGCTATTTTCGATTAGATTTGGTCCAATTTTCGAAGGTTCAAAAAACGTATGGAAGGGTATTTCTTTAATTCGAAAAATTGTATATGATATATCTAAATCCAATTCACGCATTAAAAAAAATTATCTCCATCCGGTGACAAGTTATCGCAAATTTGTTAGTGCAAAAATTGGTTTTGGCAAAATTTTATGGCCCACGATTGAAAAAAAAAATTTAGTAGATCTTCAAAATATAAAACAATACAAATAATTTTCATTAAAATTAAGCATTGTATCTTAATTAGGAAAGCAGAAAATTGAGGTTGAATTTTCAACTTTGATATCGAATTTCTCCGAAAATAAAAAACTCACAGTCCGGGTTTAACCCACTTTTTTAGAATAATAATATCTATATTTATGTTAAATTTTAAGTCGGTAGTTTGTTAATAAAAGTCTTTTTTAAAAAAAAAAAAAAAAACGTAAATTTTGTCGAAAAAAAATATATCTCGAAGACTAATGGCGCCATCTATAACTTATGTTATATGAATCGATAGGTTTTTTAATTCTCTACAACTTTAGTTTGAAATATTTTTCGGTACAACTTTTACTTTTCGAGATAAAGTCAAAAAACCAAAAATCATGACCATTTTCCATCCGCCATTTTTTTTGCACAGGTCTTTCAGAAATATGTTTTAAAGGATATAGAAATGAACACATTACAGCAAAAAAAAACAATGTTATATTTTTGTTAACAAAACAGCTCTTTTTGATCTAATTTCCATGGAGTATATACAGAAAATAATTTTTACTCTCGTAATAGCTAGATAGATAGATAGAAAATTCAATTTCGTAAAGATAGGTATGAACAACAGTTGTTTTTCGGGCAGCGATCGCAAGATACTTGTATGAAAGACTGAAAGACTTTTCTTTTTTGTTGTCTGTTCAGAATGTTAGAAATATTATCCAACAAATTTAGAAGGGTTTTCTTTAGAACATGGATGAATAATTAAACGAACGGCGGTGAAACTTGATCATCGATGCCTAGGCCTCGTTGTGCCCTTTATATCTCACCATAGCAGTAGTGAATATATGAGAGAACAAAAGAGGAGAAGGAGAAAGAGTGTTAACTCTCCGAGTATATATTCTTCATCTTTTGTTCTCTCATTATATTTTTTGAATTATCTAATATACCTTTTCATTAGTTATCTTGCTATGGTTATAATGATAATATGATCTTGTATCTCTTCTTTAAATTTTGATTATTGAAGCAAGACTTCACCAGCTTAAAGTATATTAAAACGAAATAAGTTCTATGCTTAGTGAATTAAATTTTAACATTAAAAAATTTTATAAAAAATATATAAATTTTGTTTTTGAGTTTGAACATTATGCAGTTGACAGTAGTACATTTTAGTTTTCATATTATTTGGATATATCCAAAAATCATTTAGAAGTTGGAACATTATTTTCAAAACACAGATACTTCACAATTTATACATGAATTAGTAAAGTCAAGTTGGGTTCATGATGATGTTCGCGATTTTTTGAGTACTCAAACCATAGAATCGACAAAAGAAGCTACTGATGCATTAAAAACCATATTTTGGAAATACTATTTCTGCCAGTCAATGAGTACCTTTATAATGCGATAACTCAAACCACTCAAAAACAAATTTACCAATGTTTCGTCACTTTCCAATTTATTATCTTACAAAATGTTCTACAGGATTACTATATTCATTCATTGATTTCCGTAAATTTGCAGATAATTTTCTGATGAACAAATTGAACTCTATTATATATATATATATATATATATATATATATATATATATATATATATATATATATATATATATATATGTATATATAATATGGAGAGAAAATGAAAAAATAAGAATATTGTCCATTTTGTACAATTTTCAGTTAACAATTGTTCACCCTTGGAGTTCATCTTCTCAGACTCGCGCATAGGTTAATTATTCATTCCGGAATGTATTTATCCAGAGTAAAGCTGCCTCCCACTACATCAATCTCTATATCTAATTCGACTGGAGTATATTTCATATGCCTGTATGAACTTTTATAGAGATTTACAGCTTTTGAGAAAATATACATTGACAGATTTTTGATTCACCCTGATACAGTAAAAAATAAATCGTAACAAAGTTTATTTCTAAATCATATTCAATCATTTTAACTTTTATAATATAAAATGTATTTTTTTAGGTCAGGTTTTATTAAACTTATAAGAGGTATTTTCCTTTTCAAAAGAGGTTTCCTTTGACTAAAGAATTAAACTTCAGAGAATATCAAAAAAACCTATTTATTAAGATTTTTAGGTTTATTGTTGGTTGAGCTAAACAAAAAGGTATTAAATAAGAAACAATAGTAAAACAACCAAAAAATTATTTTTGACTTAAGGTTATTTTAATAATCCAATTAAAATAGGATCTAATGGGATTTTAAAAAATATAGAGTACATTTTCTATTAAAATATTTAACTAGGTACATTCAATCCTAAATCAATATTTTCTCATAAGAATAAATGTTAATTTATTTTTTATACTTTGTAAGCCTAAAGGCTTAATACATCTTTTAGAGCTTTGTTTGTATTATTTTTTAATTAAATTGGGCGTTAACAAGAAGAAATTCAACCCAGTGGGGGTGACATTTTAACATATTTTTCATAATAATCTTTATTCTTTCGTCAGGAGTTGACTGAGAAATTCAAACTGTTGCAGCTAGAAAAAATGCCATACTATGTTACGGAAATTTTGTACTTCTAAACACTCTCGTACAGGCTAAAAAATATTTCATCTATTCTGTCATGGTCAGCTGATGTGATCGCAAGAAGATGTCGTTCATTGAAACATTTTTCACTTTTGTCAGTATTTTCTTTCCAAACGAGTGTTTAGGTGATGAGAAAAACAATAATTATTTCTTTTATATATAACGTAACTTATTTAGTTTGGAAAAGTTTTGGATTATTTTTGTTGTTTGGCCCCCTTTTTAATTCGGTTGGTTTGTTCTACCAAATTCAAAAAAAAACTCTGTCAAACATTCTTTGTCTGAAGGTTTTTCCTTTAGTGGGGAACCAGAATCATGAACTCTATGTTTTTGCCTCCTGACAGCGAAAGGTCGAGGTACGTTGTTCTCTTAAGGTTTATTTTCTAAAATTTAGTAGACTTCTCTAAGATACATATTACGTTTTATTTTTGCATTTTTTAATGTATCTGCAGAGTAATAACTTTATTTGGATCTTAACGATAATATACATTTTATAGCAAATTTATCCTAATTCGTGGTCGATCAGCTTGACGCGAATCCATCAACCTATCGTAAAAGACCTGTTACAGGTTAAAATTACCTATTTTCTTTATCTAAATTATCTGTTGCTTAAGAGTTTTCGCGACCTAATACTGTGGTAAGAGTGTTACTTCCTGCACTATCACCAGGGTAAAATGTACCTAAAAGATACTTTCCAGTGTGCCATCTAAGGTTTCTAAGCTGACAGAAACATTCCACGAAATACATTGAGGTCAAAACATAGAAAGGATACTTGAGTTCCAACCTACTTCGTCAGGAAGACTGCCAGTGAGTTTTAATTTTTAATCTTTGGTTTATTGGAAGCTTGTCTGTAGAATTTTTACTCCACCTGCTAGTCTCTTCCAAGTTTATTCACTGTGTTCATAACAGTATTAGATAAGCTGTATTAACTAAGAACGTTTATGAACAAATTAGAACAAAACTTTCTAAAACATTTTTTTTCTGTCGAGCATCTAGACTCTGATGATTTCATGATCTACGTACTACTGAAAACATGGATGTAAACAGTTAATTAGAGGAAAGCCTATATGTTCTGACTTCAAAATGTGGGTTTTCGCACCAGTAAAGGTTACTTGCTAAATTGAGATTTATCCTAAGGAAAACAATCAGACTCTAATGAAGTTTAAAAACAGATCTTAGGGGAATGTATCGCACCTTTCGTAAAAATAGTGGACGAACTATCACATCCAGAGGGGAATAAAAACTAAAACATTTAAACCGTTGACCTAGAAAGACCGATGTGTCAGTTGATTGAATTACAATTTAGCTTGACAAACGCTTTAAGATAGCAAAATAATATCAAAATAATCAATTTTCCAAAATCAGTAGCATTTAATACATCATCAGTAACATTTAATAACGCTGTTGTGAAATTGTGACTCCTTCTAAAGTCAGACTGTGTATCGGGAAGCACATCGTTGCTCCTAATAGATTTCACCAATTGTCTGAATACTTCAAAGTTTTAGTTATAACTGGTAAAATACTTATAGGTTTCAAATCTTTATATTCCTGAACTTCATCACCCTTAAAAAGAGGAATAAAATGAGATAATTTCCAGGCAAACGGCAATACTGATCGTTTAATACAATAATTCACTATATAACTAATATATGGTATCAGAAACTGACAAAAGAGGAATATAAATGTGATATTTAAACCAAAACCTACTACTTTGACGGTAAATTAAACTTAAATTTCCCCTCATTTTAAACTTAAGATCTAAGACTTGGAAGACTATCACTAGAAAATTGATTTAAATTCACAGAGGATGGAATCTGAATGACAAAACTGAGGAAAAAATTATTTATTTTATTTGCGTCACTCAAATCAGCGAGAATCTTTGATAGGCGATTTTTGTTAGATTTTTACTTTCTTTTTAATTACAGAAAATTTTTACATTAATTTATAGCCGAATAATGAACATAAATTATTTGTTTTTTAAAGAGTTTGTCCGAAGTTTTTAAATTTATTTCGTAACTGAAATGCCAGTCAGTGAGACCAGAGTAAAAAAGGAATTATAAGCTGAAATTAGTGTGGTTAAATTTTCTAATTTCTTTTTTTATTAGTAAAAAAAAACCTAAGCTGCTCGCCTATATTAAAAAATAAATAATTTATTACCTCTTTTTAGCGAAAACAATTTTTGGGGTAGATTAAATGATTTATAATTATTAAAGGAAAGGTATGAAAAGATGGTTACTCGAAATTGAATAAAAAAATTAATGGAAAAATAATACGAGATTTTTGTTTCAATAATAAAGAGATTATATTAGATTTCAAATAAATACATTAACGAGTAATTTTTAAAATAACTGTATTTTTTTTGTGAAATTTTTGTTTAGATCTTTTAATAATATAGAAAGGTCATTATATTGCCATGGACAGATCTGTTCTTTACATCACCCTAAGTGCGTGTCGGATACCTATTAAGCTGAAGAAGCTTAGGAATTGTTTTCCTTTTCCATTTTTCTCCTATATTTTTTATTGTCTTTCCAAAATATTAATTAACAAACAATTTTTTTTTATAGAAAAGCACATTGAAATATCGGACATACTAACAGTAAAAATAACTACAATTAAAGTTAAAATTTTTTAACAAAAATACATTTAAGTACAAATATTGAGGAGAATTAAAATATTTTGAATTAATAGTTATAAATTTACTTTAGTTATTAAAATGCTCACAAAATGACGTGTTTGCACAGAGAAGAAATTACGATTATATTTTAAAACAGATTTACAAAATTTAATATAGATTTAAACTGATTAGCAAATGAGATCACTTTTCTCATGAAGCTTCCTATGCTGACAATGCTTTCTATCTCATCTGGCGGTATGTGATAAGCTTGAATAGCTTTGCTATATGTACAGCTATATTTAGCACAATACCTGGAGGCTTTATTATAATGGAAAAAAAAACTGTAAATTTGAAAGTTGTAGAATTTTTCGACATTCAAAATCGAAAATGTTTCCCATCCAAGGTCTCAGTAAGGGATGTAGTTCCTTATATAGAAGGGAGCTCTACAGATTATTCGAAGGACTTTGTTTTGAAATGTCTCTAATCTGCTGGATCTTGATATCACCATGGTAACCCATGAGGGAGTGCCAAAGGACAAGATCGAATGGATAAATATCTTGTAAATTAGCAACTTAACCTTTTAATTCAGCTTGTCGTTACCATTCAGCAGAGGATAGATAGTTATCAAAGAAGTCATGGCATCACTTAGAAAATGGTTCGTATTGAGAAGTCTCGTATCGAGGACTAGCCCTAAGTATTTTGCGTGATCTCTCTAAGAAGTCTGAGTGTTAGAGGTGGATATCCGATTGTCTGGGATCGCAAATCTAGCTTAGTATATATTACTGCCTGAGTTTTATCAGAATTTAAATTTAATTTTCCAATGGGTCATCTTTTTCTCTAGCTTATTTATATGCCATTGTAATCTCAGGATTATTAGGTGAAATGACCCTGAAAACATCACAAAAGCTGTATCCTCAGTAAATAAGTATATTTTGCTACATTTCAAAATATCTGTAGTATATTGGATGAATACAGTCGGATACAATGGGAAACTCTGAGGAACTTACACTCTAATTGGCCTTATGGCACTATCTGACAATACAGTGCCTGTTCTGCCCTCTAAAATCAATACTACAAGATAGATGGATATAAACACTCATCTTTGGTGTATGAGATCAATCTTTTCATGAAGCTCCCTATGCTGGCAATGCTTTTTATCTTATCTGACAGTATGTAATAAGGTCGAATAGATTTGTAATATGTACTTAATTTCGGAGCCCTCAGATCGTTTCTTCCTCTTGTTTAACTGTTTTTTTTTTTTAATTGCCATATTTCCTATGATTACGAGTAAAGAGCTTGGGATTTTTTTAATGAACATAATTGAAGATTTGAAGAACAAAGATGGAACTATCATGGTATATCTGGAATAAGACCAGGATAGTCAATAGGAAACGACGATATTAGACAATGAGGAATACAGGATATAGGAAAATGGGTAAAACAAAGGAGAAGATTTTGGAGAAAAGACATAAAAATAATGTAAAACACAAGTCTCGTTATGAATTTGAAACTAAACAAGCCAATGGGAAAGAGGTCACAGTCCAGATCACTAAAGCCATGGAAATAATGCTGTACCTCCTCCTCCAGAGATAACGTTATGTCGGCAATAAAAAGTTACTAGCCTACTAATGTGGCAGAATACCACATTACAAAGAAGAAAGCGAAGGATAAGAAGAAGTAAACGAGTCTAAAGACTTTTAAATTGTGTATTTCTGGTTTAAATATATTTTTAAAAAAGGGTGAATTTATGAAAACGATATTATCTAAGACCTACCAAGTTTACACTTTTCTACGCATCCGCCTATACAAACTTTAATTAAGTTCACATGTTATAAAAAATTTAGAGTATATTTTATTTTCTAAATCATACTCAATTAGTCTAACTTTCATGTTATGAATTTTTATTTTTCTAAATCGAGTTCATTTAAACTCGTAAGAAGATTTTCTCTTTTAAAAATTCTTCTTTGACTAAAGAATTAATATTCAAAGAATATAAAAAATATTTATTAAAATTTTCAGGGCTTATTGTTGGTTAAGCTAAACAAAAGAGTATTAAGTAAAAAAAATAATAGCAAAAGAATAAAAGAAATCTTTTACTTTTTATTCATTTTATCAAAACAAGCTATAAAGGGTTTTAATGTATCTTGTAAATTTTCTTTTAAATTTTTAATTAAAAACATTTAACCCAAAACATCATTTTCTTATCATAAAACGAATTAATTTATTTTTTATTGGCTTCAAGCTTAAAAGCTTGATTAATTTTTTAGAACTTTATATTATAATTTTTGTAAGTAAATGGGACATAATCAAAGAGAAATTTGGCTCAGTTGGGGTGACAATTTAAAAGATTTTATATAGAAACTCTAATATCAGATGACTGTTAGATTAATTTATGGCCTAAAATTGGAACATAAATTATTCATTTTTTAATATAAGCAGTGGGCTTATATTAAAAAATAAATAATTTATTGCTTTTTTAAGCTAAAACATTTTTTGGAGTAGATAATTAAATGATTTATAATTATTAAAGGAGCATGGTTACTTGATTTAAGAAAAGCAAGTCAAAAATTGTATCAGTGTTTCTTGAAATAAGAAAAGTACATTAAGTTGAAAGGCCATTAACAAGAAAATTCAAAAAACATTTTAATATTGAAATATTTACAGTGGTAGGCGCGAAAAATCATAAACACAATTTATTATGTTTTCTTTTTGTTAAAAAATGTTAAAATACTTTTTTAGCAAAATCTTAAACCGAAATAAAATTAATTTATTACAATATGTACCATTTTCTGCGTTATTTACATTATAAATATTTGCCAGCTTTAATACAAAAACTGTTGTCTTAGGTGACCTCATAAAATAATCCAATAGATTAAAATTAGGTAATCTTGCTATCCATTCATAGCACCTTTTCTTTCATGCTACTAAGCAAGGATAATTAGTTTGTCGTTTCGACAATATTAATTTATATTTAATTTTATAGTAAATATCTGTACTAAACAATTTGACGTAGCCCGGTATTCCACTATTGTACAAAATTTAAGTTACGAAGAATCGGTTTGTTATGAAAAGCCATAAATATATAGATAACCCTCAAGTCAAGGAAGTAATAGTAAACGTACACGATAAATAGCAAAGTTGCCTCATGAACAAATCCTCTTGCAGAATCAGCATGAACAACAATAAATAGTTTGCATCATATCCTTGAGGTTTGCATATAATTTTAATATTTTTATACTGCCAAGAAAATATTTTATCGCCTTTAGAATAAAATCAAGTTCGGTCTAAGAAAATTACTTCAATTGAAATTTTTCTTAAACTTTCGGAGAAAAAGAGCGCTTGCAGAACCAACACTTATTCTTTCTTCTTTTCTTCTGCTGTCATTCTTTTTGTGTTTGAATCTCAGGTCTTTAAGCAGAATACTTAAAGATGATTTACCCTTAGATTGTTTTATTGCTGAGTTCAATATCTAGGTTTTGTAGATTAACATGCTTCTTTAAAAATAAAAAAAAAACATTAAGATTGTGAGATATACATCAGTTGTACCTTCAAGGTTAGTTATATTAAAAAAGAGATTATACTCTTATTTTCTTGGTACACATTGTAGAAGGTATTTCGAAATTCCGTTTTGGTTCCTTGGGGAATTTTTTTCGGTTGAGAAAATAATTGGTTTGTTTTATTTTCTATTTCTAATTGCATATAGAGTTATTCTTGAAATTTTAGGAGCAGTAATTACTCTCTTCTCTAATAAAAAATATTTATTTCAAAAACTAAATAATTTTTTTCTACATCTGAGACAGACGAAGCAGATTCCATAGGATAACCATTTCTATTCTCTAATTCGAAATAATCACACAAACTAAGCACAATCTGTTGTGCTTACCTCTTAAGATTTTCACCACGCATTATCTAAAAGGGCAAATCGAATCTCATTACTTTAATCTAATATTTAATGACTTGTTATTATAATTGATTAAAAGAATGCGAAAAAGTTTTAAAATTCAGTACGAAATGTCGGCCATTTATACATCCGCGACAGATTTGAAGGTTAGAAATATTTATGTGTAAAGGTTTTTACCTGGACGCATACCTAAAAGAAAGTTTATATTCATATAACAAAATCACTCATTTGTCCTGGTTATCTCTTTCTATCTTGCTCTACCTATAATGTCAGATTTTTTGCGATATAAGACTTGGACTGGAAAAATTATGTTGTTTTCTGTCCGTTTACTATTTAAAAACAAATTAAGATGAACATGTCTTAAATCTATCTTTGATGTGTTCGTAGATTGATGACACATTGGTATTCTCTCACTCGTCTAAATTCATAAATTCTATTTTCCAATCTTCTGGAACGTCCTTTGTTTCCCAGTTATCTACTGATTTACCACTGATTCATGGAAAAACATGTGACCTCCAAATAACATTTGATCAGGTTATATTTATAAAGTTAAAACTGAAATTTTCAGTACTTTCCATTTCTGCCATAAAAATTATGGCTTCCATATAAAACAATGCTGGATCTTAACATTAACTGAAAGGTTAATTTCAAGATCAAAGTCAAAATCACTGTTGGGTGTTCGCCTGTGAACTCTTTAATTTTTGTATTAAACATTTTCCTCTATGTCACGAATTTTGGAAAATATTTGAGTGGGCCTTGTAAAAGAAGACAATCTGTGTATGCTGAGATAAATGCTCCTTTTCTATGTACTATAGGAAAAAAGTCGTTAGCAACCTATTGGTTAAAAATACTAAAGTCGCGGTCTAATGAGTGGTTGTGGGCACTTCTGCACGTTCTATTTCACGAAACTACAGGAAAATAAAATGTGTTTTTTAAGAAAATTTCTTGTTGACCTGAATAAGCACGCTCTATTAAAAGAACTAGCAGATCAATATCTTCTCCTATGATGATGGCAGTCTTTTGATGTTCAGAATTTGCAATGGCGGTTCTGACAATGAGAACATCAGTAACACCTCCGGCTTGCTCTGTAGTGATGTTAACTGTTTTTAATTTCTCAACAAGTATTTCAATATTTTTTCTTTCATTTTTATTATATCGGCTTGATAAACAATTTTCTTGGCTGGTTGACACAATTGTTGTTCCATCAAAACTTCTCAGTGTGTTCCATTGCTTTAAGGTTTTTAGGGTAGTTTGAATAACCGTCGAATGCAACAGCTATACTTTGGCTATAATTTATTTTTAAACATTTGACGATGTTATTAAAAACATTGGAGGAAGTGTCATCTTTGCACCATCAAAAATGTATCTTACATTATCTTCATCCAGTTCGATATCAAGAGATTATTTTCAAACTTTTTGTTCACCATTATTCTCTAAAAGTATAGCAATGGATCAAGAGAAACTTTACAATTGTTAATCTTGATGAATTTGTAAACTGCTGAAATTGGTAAAACTTTACCGACATATTTATTCATACTTTATTAAAATTCAAACACGTTATTTTCACCATGGATTCTAGAACAATATTTACTAGGTTTCTTCATTATTGTAATATTTGGGTATATATTTAGCTTTTTAAATCGTACTATGTATTGGATTCCACAGTTGATCTAGCGTTATCATACGAATTAATAGATATCTGTTGGACTTCCATTGTCTTTATTTTTGTTGGATATGACAATGTTTGGGCTAGTAGTTATCTCTAGCCATTTTCAAGTGAAACTAAATAAATCCCTTAGCTACATGACTATTTATACTAAAAGTAAATGCAGTGGAGTGTGACTGAGATGGGTGCAGTCATGGCAAAATCTCATTTTTATGCTGCGTTTAGTTTTAGTTTACAATTATTAAGAAGTGGTTTCCACACTTCTCTTATATCCAAAGATGGTTTACTAAAACAACTCGGGTTCTGATGTATAACTGCGGCTTCTTTGAATTTCCGTTTTCTCCAATGTTGTTCTCGGTGTAGTATTTTAGCTCCAGACCATTTTATGTAGTGTCCATGAGTCCAGGCATGGTTGGCGGCACCAGATTTTTCTGTTTCTCCTCGATATGTGCATTTTTGGTTTTCTTTGATTCTTACGTCAAGAGGTCTCTTTGTTTCACCAACGTAGGAAATGCCACATTCACATGGTATCTGATATACACAGTTCTTCATGTCCCTTTGAGTTGTTAATTTGACCCAAGTGAGCCGACTTCTCAGAGAGTTATTGGAATTGAAAACAACGTTGATTTTATATCGTTTTCCTATCCTTCTAACTTTTTCTGAAATGCCTTTAACATAGGGGATGTTCAATACTGGTTTTCGTTCTTCATTCGTTGTCGATATTGTTCTATTTCTGCGTTGTTCTAGAAATTTATCCACTAGATATACTGGGTATCCATTGGCTCATTTTTAATTTTAATTTAAGTTTAAGTTTAATCTCTTTCATCAAGTTCTCGTTGGAGTTGTAAAGAGTTAAGGCTCTATCTACGAGATTTCTTATAATTCCTTGTTTGGTGTTGTTGGAGTGATTAGATGAATAATTAAGGTATTGTCCTGTATGCGTGGCTTTTCTGTAAACCGAAGTTTGAATTTGTCTGCGATTTCTTTCAACCAAGACATCTAAGAATGGTGATTTATTTTCTACTTCTTTCTCCATGGTGAGTTTAATAGTTAGGCTGATATTGTTGAGATCAAAAAGGAAGTTTCGAAGTTCTTCGTCGTATTCACTCCAAATAATAAAAGTATCGTCTACGTATCTGAGCCATAACTTTGGTTTCTTAGTTGTGGATTCAATTGCAAACGTCTCGAACCATTCCATGAAAATATTTGCGACCACCGGTGAGAGTGAAGATCCCATCCCACCATAATGGCATGCGGTGGTAAAGATGTTCTTTCTGCTAAGGTCTGGTCTTCTTCAAGTTTCTTTCTTATGATTTTTAGTGATTCCTTAACTGGAACGTTGGTGTATAGGCTATCTACGTCAAAGCTAATAGAATGATCTTCTAGTTGTACTTATATTTCACGTAAAATTTCTACGAAATGTTGCGAGTTCTTACTCGCTATCTACTACTTCGCAAGAAACATCGTTGTCTATGCCCTTCAAACTAGCGTTATAATACTTATGGCTAAGTGCTTCCCATTCTTTCAGCTCTATCTTAAATATGATTAATTCTATAAAATTAAATTATCATTCAGAACAAGGGAAACAAGATATTTACAAAAAACCGGTTTTTGCGATCTTTGACTTTGAATATCTTGACTCGAGTATATGAGATTCTATAAAACTTTTGTGCTAACTTATAAAATGCCCAAACACGTACGTTAAAAATATGGGCACTTTTTTTCCAGCGTTATGTACGCGAAATAATCAACTTACAATGATCTGGAAAAACTATTTTTCAAGAAAGAGAGTTCTTTATTACACTAAATTATTGGGGGGCGAAAATTTTCCTGATATTTTTGTAAAATTTGGTTAACAAAACATAGTTATTTTGAGCCCATAAACAAATGAAATAACTTTGTTGAAATCACATTTAGAGAAATTGGGTCTTCTTATACAACAAGTTGGCCGTTTGATGCGAATTAAAGGAATATTGTCCTTAGTTCACAACTCTTAGTAAAGCAAACATCTGTTCAGAAAATTAAAATCGAGATATTTTGTATCTATTTCCTTTCTAATAGCATTTAAAACAATTTTTTTAACCACCTCTATCATTAATTTTGGTCCAAAAACCTATTGGGCGATCAAGATGGTAAAAATCTAATTAAAAAAAATGGAATTAACAAAATTTAGCGGAATTTTTTGAGCCTCAATTTTCTATTTATTTACTTTTTACTTGCTCCATTTTTAAAGGTTGTAATTAAAATATGCATGGAAAATATTTTCATGGATGTTACTAAAAATATTTTAATTAAAGAAAATAATTGAGCTTACGTATAACAAATTAATATTTATAAGACATAATTCCATTGAACCCTTGATTTCAATAATTAATATAATAAGCTTATTTAATTATGCAGGTAAACTCTAATAAAATATTTTCACCCAGCTTTTAAAATAATTCTCTTTTTTTAGTAGGATTAAGGTTCTTTGAATATTTAAATATCGGTAAATTAGATTTTTTTCTAGAGCCTGATTAAATACTTAACCAGAATTTTAAAAGACAAAATAGGACTTTTTATTCATAATGAAAATAGAAAAATTATACGAGCAAGAGTTTTTTTTGTGTATGTTTTGTTTCATTTCTCTATAAACTCCAATAATTCTCTATTGGCATAAACTCGATGTAAACGCGAAATTCATTTAACATATTTTACTGATCTTTTCTCGATTAATTGATTTTTTAAAGAGTGCCATATACGCTGATAGAATTTTTTTAAAGCATTTCTGGAGCAGTGTGTGTGTGTGTGTGTATGAAAATTACAATAAATTTTATTTCCTGCTAGACAATTCTAGCATAGAAGTACGACTCCCATAATTATAATTTGGAATACTAATCTATGAGAAATTAAGCAAGCTGCGTCAGCCGAAAACTTCCATTAAAACAATAGAGTCCCTAGTCTTTTTTTATGATACGCACTCGGATGATCAGAATCTAGTCATATTAGAATTTTTCCTGTAGCCCAATTTTTTTAACTACTACCACGGTTCAAAATTTCAATGTAACTTTACTATGACTAATTCAATTAATTTTACCTCTTTTTGCAAATACTCACTTTATGGCCAAACAAAATATCATTTTCTTTAAGTATCTCACATAAATTCTTTGAACAAGACCAAACCATTTATGGGTTAGTTGCATTTTTGGTTTTACTACAAATCGCAGTAGTTCTACTTCTTTTTCATTTTCTTTCCCAGATAGGTTGTTTTATCTTCCTGAATTTTGGCTACATTCATACACTATGAAGTAGAATTTGCTAGACTGTGTAGGTGGTTGAATTTATTTCTATTTTTGTTGAACTTACTGTTACTTTTTTCCAGATAAATCTTGTTGTCTTTTGCCTATCATTCGAATGTAATTATTTCTTTTTTCCTTTCGTATGACAGTTTGCTTGAAATTTCTTTGATCATTAATGAAGACTTTGCTTTGTCTATGGTCTTGTTCTTTTGGTTAGCTTTTCTGTCACTGTCGTGTTTGAAAAAAGTTGATTTTGAAGGTGTTGCTGTTTGCATTATCTCATTTTAAGCTGTTTTAATCTTATTATTTGAATTCATTGTGTAGTAATCATCATAACTTAATTAATATTCAACATGCTCTAGTTCAGTTTTCACCCCTGTGTTTATTGACATTATAAACTTCCCATCAATACACTATTTGTTGAGAAATATCCCAAAATTTTCTGGAAATCACTACTTTTAAGAAATAGAAATTATTCTCTTTTGCTTTACCGTCTATTCTGTATTTAGCAGGAAACATATCCGTAACTTCGTCTGCGTTGGTCAACAAGAAATGTATTTCTTTAATTTAAAAATGAAATGAAAATAAGGAACTCATTTAATTTTGATCTTAAAATATTATTGATTCAAGATTTATCATTTCACTCATAAATAATTAAGAAATTTGTTTCAGCCGATTTCTGTTTCGCGGAAACTCGCATAGGGCCATTTTTGAGTTACCTTTTTTAAACTTTGAATACACTTAAAGGAAGGAACATTGGGCTCACGCATGGATCTCAGAAATAAGGCCGAGGCCATTGCCTTGACCTTACATTTGCTTTTCAAAACTACTAGAACAACTATAATTTTTTAATCTCAATTTGTTAGATCCATCCTTTGGGATTTTAGGGTGAAAAATAGTTAAACTTGTTTCGGCTATTGAGTTTAGTTACATTCACCTTATCTTTTATCTGTTTGTTGTTTATTGGGTTATTTTACAGAAATAAGCCTAGAGACGGGGATTTTAGCAGTTTAGCATGTTTCAATGAAAAAATTCTCTAACCTAATCTAAGAACTCGAGTTTTTTTTTTCTTTTGTTTACATGTTGGGTTTCCCCCTTTTTCATGGATTTTCACTTACCTTCAGATTTCAATTTATGAGCACTGATGTTAAACTAGTATCGACATACCAAGACATGGTTAAGTAGTATGGTAGCTGCATTTGTATCAGACAATACAGCTAGTAGTCTCACCTACAGAACAACAGGTAAACGTATCATTTTTCTTTTCTATTATAAGTGATCAGAACTTAAATAATTTTGTAAATTAAAGTTTATTCCACTAGGTACTACAATTTGTAACATGGTAAATTTTATTTATAGCATATTTAACTTTATGCTAGAGCAACACTGTCTGGCATTCGGTTATTGAATTAAAGATTTTTTATTATTTATAGGCGAATTTTGTTTGGCTCTTGCTCAACTGGGCATCTATAGAAGAGAAGTTGAAAAATTGTTGAAGTTGGTTTAAAGCCACTTTCTAACAATATCGTGGAAGGTTTCTGCATTTTGATCTAGCTACAGATGCAGTGGCACCCTGAATATTCATCCTTACTCTCTGGCGTAGGGGTTAGTTTGGCATACTTGCTCGACAAAATACTTTTAGGATGTAATTCAACAAATTTTTCGCATCAAAATTTCTTAATGATCCTCAAAGCTGTAATAATCGGCATTTATTCTGTTAGTTCTCTCAATATCGGGAGTTTTTCTAAAGTAATTCATGCCGAAAGCCCATATTAATCCAAATGAATAGAAATATCTTAATTAAATTGAGAAATTCAGATCTGAAATTAAAATTGTTATTTATAAAATATTTTAGAATTATTAATTTTATCTTTTCAGCCAACTTCAAACTTTTGTTCCTGGATTTATTCAATTATTAAGATAATCTTTAACTGAAGGTATCCCTTTCGCCTTAAAATAACATCTTTTTGAGATTTTTTTTCTAAAACTCCATTAGATATTAAACAATGATTTTAACAGGAAATATACGATTTCTACTCATAATAAAAGCAGTAGTATCTTGTTCTGTATATACTGTGGAAATAGCCGGTAGTCGGAATGCATTGTCTTTTTGTGTTATTTCTATGGATTTAGTAATTCACTCTCAACCGATACTGTAATATTTAGCATCAGGTACAATAATTTTTACTACATGGTTAGTTTTCATTCGAAACGCTAATAGTTTCCATAATAAAAGTTAAAAGTATAATTAACGAAATTTGTGGAAATTGTATAATCTCCAAAAATCAATTAAGATCTTTTAAAGCCCCTATTATCCACATTTATTTTTCCTTGCTCTATTTTTATATTTTGTAGTCAAAATATCAGGATATGCCTTAAACTATTCTTAAAGAACATTTTTACCGAAGCTACTAGAAATATCTTAATTAAATGAAGCAGTTGAGCTTTTGCATAAGATATTTAAATTTATAAGACATATTTCCGTTAACCCTTGATTTCAAAAATTAATGTTATTGTCAAATGACACAGTTTACCTTTTCCTCCGCCCACGGACTTTTGCTCATAGACTTAATAAATTAGGCAGGTAAACTTTAATAAAATATCTTCACTTTGCCTTTAAATAAATTATTTTTTTTAGGTTCTTTGAATATTTATAAATACGCAAATCAGATTTAGATTTTTTCCACAGCCTAATTAAATTTTTAACAATTTTAAAAGCCAAAATAGAACTTTTTTATTCACAATGAAAATAGCCAAATTATACGAGGAAGCGTTTTTTTTTGTATAGGTTTTGTTTCAGGCTATAAACCTCCAATAAAATCTACTGGCATAAAATTTAATGTTTGTTCATCTATTTGTATGTTTGAAGTGAACTCAAAATTTAATTACCATATTTTATGGATCTTTTATCGATTATATGATGTTTTAGAGAGTGCTACATGCTCCGCTAAGAATATCTTGATGGGTTTCAGGGACAGTGTGTGCATGTGAAAATTCTGATCTATTTTATTTTAGTTTATAAGTTCGACTCCATTAATTTTAATTTGGTATACTGATCTATCAGAAATTAAGCGGACTACATCAGCTGATTACTTCGATAAAAATCAAATATTCCCTACAATTTGTCAATGTTTCAAAGTTTTGAGGTTCAACTGGAAACCTTACAGCCATATAGGAATTTTTCTTGGAACCCAGTTTTTATCTACGTTATGATCGTTATTCTGTAACAACTCTGGGCAGTAAAGGTAAAATCCGTATATAATGTGGAAATTTCTAGTATTCTAAAATTACTACTACAACTCAGTTATGCTTAAAATAATATTTACCAGTGCATGTTGTTAAATATGGTAAAAAATTTATGGAATGTTTTTTTTTTAAATGGTGTAGTGTTTGCGTAAAAGAATAAATCATTCTCTAATTGACAGTGTAAATAAATTAACCGTATTTTAAGGTCAAGACTTTAAAAATATTAACTAAAAGAAAAAAGTCCCGACAGAATACCCTCAGGATATAATTAATCAAATTTATTGGACATTTTTCGCAACAACAATTTCGTAAGAATCCTTAAAGCCCTAATTACTGGTATTTGTTCTTTTTGTTCTCTTTTTACTCTCTAGAACTACAAAATCAGGAGTTTTTCTAAAGTGATGCATATTTTTATTACATTTTCACTCAAATTACTAGAAATATTATAATTAAATTTAAAACATCAGAAACCTATACCAAAACAGATTGATACAAAAAATTAATGAAAACAGAATCACTGAGGTAGATGACATCGACGCCGCGATGATGAAAGTACACACAAACATAATGAAAGCAGCCGAAGAAGCACTGGGCAAAAGAAAAGTGAATAAAAATGGAAAACACAACAAAAAACCATGGTTTACGAATGAAGTGAAATCCCTAGCAGCAGAAAAGAGAAAATCATATTTGAAGTATAGAAGCAAAACAATCGCATACGGGGAATACAAAATAACAAGGAACAGAGTAAACGATAGCATCCAATTAATTAAGCGAGCTTACTGGGAAAAGTTCTCAACTGACATGGAGCATGATCTTTATGGAGGGCAGAGAAAAGTCTGGAATATGTTAAAAAACCGCAAAAAACCTGTGAACGAATACATTCAAACCACTGCAATAACAACAGAACAATGGGAGAAGTACTTTCACAATCTGTACGACAGCATTGCACCCGCAATAACACAGGAAACCCAGGATAAATATGCGGAAAGAAATCAGGCTCCAAAATGGATTATCACAAAAGAAGAAATAAAAACAGCAGCCACCAAATTGAAAAATCGAAAAGCCCCTGGACCAGATGGCATAACAAATGAAATGCTCAAATATGGTGGAATGGCACTACTAGAAGAGTTACATTCCCTCTATAGAAAAATGCTCAACGAGGAAAAAACACCAGAACAATGGAGGGAAAGCTTGACCATACCCATATTCAAGAAAGGCAACAAAACTGACCCGAACAACTACAGGGGAATAACACTTCTAAGCTCAACCGCCAAGCTACTAACGAAAATCATAGCAAAAAAAATAGAATCTAGCAGCAAGGCTTCAGACAAAACAGGTCAACAAATGACGCCATATTTATAATTCGCCAAATTACAGAGAAGGCCATCGAATACAACAAAGAGGCATATATGTGTTTTGTCGACCTCACAAAAGCCTTCGACAGGATCAGACTTCATGACGTTCTCGAACTACTTAAGGACAGAAACATATGTCATAACATCCTGGAAGTAATTAAAGACTTAAACAGCAGAAATACAACGAAAATTAAAGTAGGCAACAAGACATCGAACCAAATTCCAATATCTACCGGCATAAGGCAGGGAGACAGCCTCAGTCCAATTCTATTCAATGTCATTATGGACGAAATTATCAGAGAGGTGAAAGAGGCCGGTAAAGGATATAGAATGGGAAAGAAGAACTAAAGATAATTTGCTATGCCGATGATGCAGTACTGATATCGTAAGACGAAGACAACCTCCAACGGCTCCTGTACAAGTTTGAAAAGACCGCTGAAAAATTTAACATGACAATCTCTATAGGAAAAACCCAATCTCTCACGATCAGTAAAGAACCAAGAAGATGTAAGCTCGCTGTACACAATCAAAGCATCGAACAGGTCATGTCATTTAAATACCTGGGAGCAAACATCACCAGCAATAGAAACTTAAAAGCAGAAGTTCAAGAACAAACAACCAAAGCTGCCGTAATATCAGGATACCTACGTGATATTATATGGAGAAATAAACATATGACGACACAAAGTAAGATCAGAATATATAAGACCTGCATACGACCCATAATGACTTATGCCATCGAAACAAGAGCAGACACATCAGCAACCAAAACACTACTCCGGACAACTGAGATGAGAACGCTAAGAAGTATCACGGGTCATACATTACGCGACAGACTAAGAAACGATGAAATCAGAAAAAGATGTGAAATACAGGACGTCGTAAGATGGGGCAGAGGAAGAAGGAGAGCATGGAGGGATCATGTCCACAGGATGATCGACGACCGAGTGGCAAAAATTGCAAAACAAGGAATACCAAACTCCTCAAGGCTTCCTGGTCGACCGCCTAAAAGATGGAAAGGGAGCTGGACATCGGTGTCACAGGAACAAGAATAAACGAGATGCATTGACAGTCAATACAGGACAAAGTCCTATACTAAGAATAAGAAGAAGAAGAAATTTAAAAATTTAGCGTCGCCATAAAAAATTTACCCTTCTAAAATATTTTTCATTAACCCTTGATTTCAAGAATACGTGTTGTTGTAGAATTACTTATTTAGTCTTTTTTGCCACCTTTGAACTTTTGCTCATAGACTTTTTAAATTATGCAAGTAATATTGAACAAAATATTTTTCCTTCGCCTTTGAAATAAATATCCTTTTGAGTAGCTTTATGGTTCCTAAAATATTTATAAACATCAACACAAATTAGATTTTTTTCAAAGCCTGATTAATTATTAAACAATAATTTTAACAATTAAAATAAGATTACTATTCATTAAGAAAGCAAAATTATACAAAAAATAATTTTCTTTTATATTTATAAACGAATACGTCTTTCAGTCTTGTTTCTCTTTCGCACTGTGGAAACGGCCGGCAGTCGGAATGCGCCAGTCTGTCTATTTTATTTCCGTAGGTCTAGTAATTCACTCACAATATGTACTACAATGTACAGGGTGTCTCTCGTTGATAGTCTATCAGAATATCTAAGAAAGTAAGGCGATTTGAATCCTGCAGTGGGGTGACCTTGTGTGACTTCCAGTTGTCCGAAAATTTCTTATTTTAAATGGATCACCGTTTTTTTGTAGTTTTTCTTCATTTCCGATAACTTCTACTCAAAGTTTTTTTGCCCTACTCTAGCCGTTAAAGGTCGAAATTTGGAAAAAAATATTTTTTCCTTTTGACACTTAGGAAGATAGATTAGATATAAAATTGAATATAGTTTCCAAATAAAATAGTGAAACTCGAACTTCCGGTTGTGGCTTTAGATATTATTGTGGTCGATAATGAGTTGTCTGAAAAGGACATTTTAGATACAAAGAAGTAGAAAAGTAACAAATTTTGAGCTCGAACAAAAAAATTTAAAAAAACTTTTCAAATTCGATGTTGTAGATTCATTCAGTAGATAGATAAGAACATTTCCTATCTCTCCATAAAGGGTGTCTCCATATCTAGTGTTATAATAATGACTTCGATGTTTGAGACATATAATTACAAGATAATTTTCGACCACTAAAAGTATGGGTGTTTCGCCCTTGATGGCGGTGGTGGACTCGTCAGTGGGTCCTCCGACACCTTCCCCAGACACACGTCTAACGTACTTACTATAAGTCGAAGTTTATGTTTGAAGTTAATTCGGGTCGGAACATGCCCGTAAGATGTTCGTTCTATGATATGCCCCCCACCAAGACTTCCAGTTTTACATCTATTTGAGATTATGTAATCTCGAATATATGGAAAGCTGGGAGTCTGAGAAATTTGTAGACTCAACGATCCTTAGTGGTCTTTATTGAAGGTTCTGGCTTAATTAAAGCTCACGACTTGACGTCCTTACGTCGCATCGTCCCTGCTCGGGCGCCATATTGTAATAATGCCTTCGGTGTTTCAAGTATGGGTGTTTCATCCTCGATGCCGCGGTGTACTCGTCGGTGGGTCCGCCGGCGCCTTTCCCAGACACGTACTGTTGTAAGATGACATCTCACTGATAGATTCCGTAATGGTTTAGATTCAAATACAAGTTCCAAAGTAATAGAAAGCACGTAAAAGGTGTCTGGGAAAGACAACGGTAAACCCACTGACGAATCCACCGCCGTTGACCGAGGACGAAACACCAAAATTTTAATGGTCAATTGTGTATGCCGATCTGACCGTGTACTGGTTAGGTAAATCACACAATTATTCAGTTGTAATTCGTAGCAGAAGGACAACGTTTACAGAATGTCATCCCTGGTGTAGAGACCATTGCAGTTTGAGGACGCTGCAAAGAGTGTTGTTTCTAACACAGAACTAACGATAACGGCCACTAGAGGGGACACTTTCAAGCGGTTTCTCGGGCATCTGCATTTCCATGCAATCAAGACTAAGACCTAAAATCTCCAATTCCATACAAAACAGCTGCCTTGGTGGGGGTAGTGTTGTTATCCACCGCCGTTAACCGAGGAAGGAACACCAAACTTTTGGTGGTCAATTGTGTGAGCCGAGCTGACTGTGTACTGGTTTGGTAAATAATTCAATTGTAATTCGTAGCAGGGAGACTACTTTTAAAATAGTACTTACTAGAGGTCAGGACTTATATTTGAAGTTAATTCGGGTCAGAACATGCCAGTAAGATGTTTGTTCTACGACATTAGCTAAAACAGTTTTCAACTTATTTTTAATTTTTTACAAAATCCCCCAAATATCAAGCCGTTTTAGTGATTTTTCTCAAGAAAGCCATGATAGACAAACTAATACTATGTTTCCATTGTGAGGTATGTCCTTGTCAGTTAAAATAGCTTTCGGTGAAACCACTGCATGTTCGATTTATAATTCTGTTGTATTCGCCATAAATAAGAAATAAATTTAATATGTGAGCGTTTGTATACGTATTATTTTCCATTTTTCGGCAATATTTTTCGAAAAATATCAGTAGAAAATCGTCGGTAAATAATTAATTGCAAAAATGGCATGCCTCATCACAGAAACATAATATTATTGCAAAAAATCACTAACACTGTTTGAAACTTGGAGGATTTTGTAAAAAATCATAAATAAATAGAAAACTGTTCTAGCTAGGTATAGAGACACCCTATATGGACAGAAAGGGAATGTTCGTGCCTATCTTCTGAATGAATCAATATCGGAGCATCCATTGCATTTGAAAAAACTAAGTTTTTTAAAACTTTGCGATAGAGCTGGAAATTTGTTGCTTTTCCACTTCCCACTATCTTAAAGGTAATTTTCAGACCATTAATTATCAAGTCCAATAAAATTTAAAGCCATAACCGGAATTTCGAACCTAACTGTTTTATTTTTGAAACGATATTAAATTTTAGGCGACACCCTGTTGAAGGTCAAAAAAAAAAAGAAAGGAATACAAAAAAATATAACATTTAAAATAAGTAAGACTCGGACAACTTCCGGCATAACCGGAAGACGCCCAAGATCGCTGTTACTTCATCTGAAGGTGACATCACCGAATGGATATTTTTCATTCGAAACACTGATATTTTTGATAATAAAATAAAAAAGTATAATTAACGAAATTCAGTGGAAATTTTTAAGTTACAAGATTTCTTAAGATTCTTTAAAGCCGTTATTATCGACATTTCGTGTTACTTGCTCCATTTCTATATATGCTCTAAAACTCATGTATGTTTAGTGAACATACCGTAGTCACTTGAAATATTTTAAATAAATAAAGCAATTGAGCTTTTCCATAAAATATTTACTTTGACCTGACATTTTTCCATTAACCCTTGATTTCAAGAATTAATGTTATTGTAAAATGAAATATTTTATCTTTTTCTCCGCCTACGGACTTTTGCTCGTAGACTTAATAAATTATGCAAGTAAACTTTTATCAAATATTTTCGCTTTGCCTTTAAAATAAATCTACTTTTTTTTCAGGTTATTTAAATACTCATAAATAAACATATTAGATTTTAATCTACAGTCCGATTAAATATTTAACAATAATTTAAAAGCTAAAATAGGATTTTTTATTCACAATAAAAATAGTGAAATTAAACCAGGAAGAATTTTTTCGTATAGGTTTCGTTCCATTTTTTATAGCAGCTGTTCCGAACCTCTTCTAAAAACCCGAATTAATTGGTGAATCCCCTAAGTAATCATTAGGGACAGTAAAATTGAATTATTAAAATCTATTTTCCACATTGATTGACAGTTCATTACGGATAACTAAAACATAATCGTTAAACATTTACAGACAAACATTATTTAAACTAAAGTGATAGCTTAACCTACAAAAAAGGATTACTGCAAAATGCACCTGTTTGATGGAACAAAAAAAGTCAAAATATGGTTCAATGTCCGAAAAACTTATCTTTCAGGTAAGTATCCGACTCAGATATCATAGGTTTATTAGGAAATTAGTTCCTAAACATTAATTGAGGTTCCTTGATATGTTCAGTAATATCCCTTTTAATATTTTCGTTACTTTTAATTTAATATTCTAAAAAAAATATGCTGTAGAAGCCAAAATATTGGTACTCATTGACCTGTAGACATTGAATCCAAAAGTTAAACTTTTTGATAACGCCTGCTATCCTATCACGTACATTGAAAATGATGATACCTTGTCACGAAAAAGCTATCTATGTTCTCTATGAAGTAGTAGAGAAAAGTGGAGACTTTGAAAGTCCTCACAAACTTAATATGGAATAGATGAGAGTTTGTTTCATGCGATTTTGTATAATTTACAATATTTACAGAGTCACTTAAAGTACTGAATAATTCTGTAGAAATGCGCTTACATGTCAGTGATTGTTTATGAATACAGCAAAGACTCCGTTCAATATTCTCGTTGATCTTCTTTACCCGCAACACAAGACCAGAAAATATGGATTTTGCACCATCAGTGCACACAGCCAAACAAAAAATCAATTTATTTAATTTTTTTATAAATAATTATTGATCATATCCAAAACTGCTGCAGCTGTCGTATAGGTTTCCAGTGGTCTTGTAAATAATATATCTTCCTGAATGGAATTCTTAAAAATATCTAACAAAGAAAAGTAATACTGGAGCGTTTGCTACATCAGTCAAGCTGGATGGCGAAATAATTCAATTTTATCTTTTTTAAAAGTTCTCTTTTAACATAATTTGCTAAATCATTAATTCTCTGCGACACTGTGTTGTCTGATAAGGGAACAAGGAGAATTTTTTTTGCCGTTTTTTTCCAAGCATACACTTCCTTGTCTTTATCACACCATTCAATCAAATTTTCTGCCACTGTATCTACGTCTCCAGATCTTGCAATTCTGTAACTAACTTGAAAAGATGCCCCGAGAGCCATTTAACTATCTTCGTTTAAATCTGTTAGAAAAAAAGAAACCAGACTTTCGACAGGTTTATCCTTGAGATCCGGATGTCTTGTTTCAAGATGTTTACAAGGAATCGATAATTTTAAACTGTTGTTGGCTAAGATTTAATTACAGATTACACAAAGTGGTTTAGGTTCCAACTCCTGTCCGGTAAAATAAAAATCCATATGTTGTTTCTTTTCTTTTTTCTTACTTTCACCACCTATTTTTTTTTCTTTCAGTTTGGCGAGACAGTAGCTCACTACAACTGCCACTCTGGATTGGTTCCAAATCAGGGACTAAAGTAAAAGAAGGAATTGACAAAACTAGATATCCATTTTAACCAACGATCCATCTTACATTTACGGAGCAATAATTATTACTTTCGTGTTCGACGTGCGCACGTGCAATTTGTAAAGCTTTAGTACTTGTTATAATTTATTTACACTAAAGGAAATTACTAAACTGGTGTACACAACTTATATTTATGTATACTCTATGCATTAACTACTAACCCATTTATCTTTTTGAAATCGCTCATCGTACGGTTTATTTCGACTCCACTCTTCCTTATATGTGACTGCGACTTTTTTATGTCGGCAAACGTTATTCTCATTCTTTGGTTCGCATTCGGAAAAAGTCTTGGTTCGCCCAATTAGAAGTTGCCGGCTCGTTTGGTAATGTACTCGTATCGTCAGCAGTGTAAAGACTCGTCGCTTTACAGATTGTTGCATCTTGCGATGTTTAATTTAAAATTTTACCCTTATAATATTTTTTTCACGATCCCCCTTTATAAAGCTCGCGAACCCCGAGGGAGGTTGGGAAACGCTGCTTTATAGCATCCAATAAATCTCTACTGACATTATATCTGTACGTTCGACGTGAACACAAAACTCATTTAACTTATTTTACGGATAGGTTTAAGCAATAGAAACGCTAGTATACTTTTCCGTAGGATTTTGATGCGCTTAATCCAAATCTGGCTTCAGAATGGCTCTATCCCACCAGGTTTTTGAGATATCCTAACCTAAAAGTGCAAAAAACATTGTTTTCCTCCATATTTGAGGTTATGTAAAATCACAAGATAATTTTTCACAAAACTAGTAGGAGTACCTAAAGTATGATATTTTCTCTTTATAATCAATTTTGAAATGTCTAGATATCTTTTTTTTTTCATTCAATATGACGGGCAAACTTTCAGTGAAAAAAGATATCTGAAAATTTCAAAACTAATTTTAAAGAGACAGGATCATACTTTCAGGTGCTCCTACTAGTTTCCTGAAAAAAAATACCTTGTATACATATGAATATCTCGAAAATATTGTTTTTGCACTTTTAGGTTAGGATATCTCGAAAAACCTGACGTGATGGAGCAATTTTGTTCGGATCCAGCGCACCAAAATCCTTCAGAAAAGTGTTTTTTTAAGTATAGCGCAGTAGGTATGGTGAAAATTAAAATTTTTTTTATTCCCTACCAGACAAATCTAGTACGCAATGGTCATATTTTGTTATACTCGAATTCAGTGGGCTGAATACTTCCATGAAAGCCATCGATTCCCAACTCCTTTTTCGATGTTTTCAGGTTAGTTCAGGTCTAGATTGTTAAGATATCTATATAGAGTAAGAACATTTCCAATATTTTTATATTACTACTTAACTCACTTAAGTTTAAAACAATATTTGGCAATTAATGGTCAAATATGGTAAAAAAAATATGGAATTTTTTTGAAACAGTTTAAATTAAAAATGGTTTAGTGTTTACGTAAAAGTAATAAATTATATCTTAATTGACAGTCTAAGTAAATTAAGCTTATTTTAAATTTAAGATTTTAAAGATGCTAGCTGAAAGAAAAAGGACCCTACAGAATTCCCACAGAACATAATTAATGAAATTTAGTGGAAGTTTTTAAGCATCAAAAATTTCTCAAGAACCCCTAAAACCATAATTACCCGTTTGTTCTTTTTTAATCCCTTTTTACTCTATAGAACTTTATTATCAGGAGTTTCTCTAAGGTAATATACACTTAAATCACATATTAACCACAATTACTGGGAATATTTTAAATATATTAATAAATTAATTTTGCCGTAAAACATTATTCGTTAAACTTTGATTTGAAGATTAAATTTTATTGTAGAATGAAATATTTTATTTTTATCTCCGCCTTCAGATTTATCCTCATAGTTTTATTAAATTGTTCAGGTAATTTTTAATAAAACACTTTTTCATTGTCTTTAAAATAAATCTCTTTTTAGAAGATTTATGGTTATTAGAATATTTGGAAAAACTCAAATTATTGTTTTAAAGTCCCGATTAAATACTAAATAATTATTTTAACAGATTAAATAGAATATTTATTCTCAATGAAAGTGAAATTATACCTAACAGATTAGCTTCATTTATTATACGAATACGGGTTTCAATCCTATTTCTCTTTCGCCGGCAGTCGGAAAGCGCTATCTTTCTATTTTATTTTTCAGTCTAGCAACTGACTCACCACCTGTGCTACAATATTTAGCATAACGTATAAAAATTTTTACTCCGTGGTTAGTTTTCATTCGAAACGACAATAGTTTCCACAATAAAAGAAAAAAGTATAATTAGCGAAATTTAATGGAAATTTTATAAGCTACAAAAATTTATTAAGATCTAAAAGCCGTTATTATCCACATTCATTTCTCCTTGTTCCATTTTTATATTTTATAAATTAAATATCAGAAGATGCTCTGTACTAATGCATGCTTAGGGAACACTCATTGCAAATAAAGTTTCTAGAAATGTTTTAATTAAATTAAACTATTGATCTTTAGCTTAAAATATTTATATTTATCAGACATCTTTCAATTAACCCTTAATTTTTTCCTTGAATACAATATTTTCACTTTGCCTAAAATAAATGTATTTTTTAAGTTCTTTAAACATTTATAAATACGCAAATTAGATTTTTTTCTACAGTCCCAATAAATATTTAACAACCATTTTAAAAGCTAAATTAGGATTTTTATTCACAACGAAAATGGCAAAATTATACGGGAAAAGTCTTTTTTGTATAGGTTTTGTTTAGTTTCTTTATAGGCTCCTATAAATCTCCACTCACATAAAATCTAATGTCTGTTCATCCATCTGTATGCTCGATGTGAACACAAAGTTCAGTCAACATATTTTACGGATCCTTATTCGACTCTATGATTTTAAGAGTGGCACATGCACTACTAGGAATTTCTTCAGGAGAAGCGTGTGCATGTGAAAATTAAAATTTATTTTATTTTCTGCTAGATAATTCTAGAATAGAAATACAACTCCAATAATCATAATTTGTTATACTAGTCTATGAGGAGTTAAGCGGGCTGCGTGAGTTGAATTCTTCCATGAAAATAGTAGATTCCTATTCATTTTAGATGTTTCGGAATTTTCAGGTTTTCTGTTAATTTATGATTGTAGGACAGATGATCAGAATTCAGCTATATGGCAATTTTCTTTGTATCCCAGTTTCTCTAACTACCTTATGATCATAATCAGTTTAATTATTGTAACACTAAGTTATAAAGGTATCCATATAGTGTCGTATTAACGGATGATGAGTACGTTTTTTTTTCCAAATTTAATTTTGAATTTACCGAATTTGTGTTAATTTTTTCCAAGGGTCTCTTTCAACTACCTTTCGCAATTTTAATTTTTTTTTAAATTATTTTTCGATTCTAACGAGACGTCACTGCATCTCGCTATTTTTTGGTATTTTTGTACCCATCTCCGAGAATATGGACCTATTTACCGGGTTTATTGGATTAATTTTATCCTTCCGGAAAATGTGGAAGTTCGTTTCCGTCGGGATTAATTTATTTTAAGAATATTTTTTTTGCATTATCAATTATTTGTGAAAAACCTAAGTTTTAACACAAACAGGGGTTGTTGGTGAAGTCCCGCCAAACCTCCCGATTAGAATAAAACTCTAGTTGCCCTCATCTTTCTTCTCGCTCACCGTGATAGAAGGGAAATGAGTGAAGCTCAAAAGTTAACGAAAATTAAATACATTTTATTTTTTCAAATGAACACTTCTAAGGAATGAGCCAATTAGGAAGAGGTTATCAAGTAACACTCGTCCTTGACCCTTAGTTAACTTTTTATTCAATGTTTTTTTTTCCAGTACTGTTTTCCGCAAGTCAAGTTCGGGATTATTTTCTCTCCACTGTCACGTTCAGGATTTGTCAAGATCGGTATTCATAACTTTATAGCCAATATAAAGTTGACTATTAGTCGCAGTGTCAATATCAGGTTTTCTCCACTTTGTCACGTTCTGGTAATAAGGTTTAAAAGTCAGGACGCGTCGGTTCAGTAACTCGTACGCGCCACTGACCTCGTCTTTTTATCGACGGTGTCAATATCAGGAATTAAGATACGTGCACGATCTGTATTATCTGTAGAATTTTATGTTGTCAAAGACAACCCACTTTAAGAACCACGAGCTGCCTAAAAAAAATAGAACAGTCAACGTGGCCCCCGAGAGATAAGCTCGACCGGAAAAAAGGATAAGTTGACTCTAAGAGAGCAACTCGTAATGTCCTTAATTACGCCGCTGTCTTTCCGCTTTTATAGCAGAGGTGACGTCGCATTCGGAATTCGGAGAAGCATCGAATCAAACCGCCGCCGTGCCGTTTATTCTCTGGGTTTCCCTGTGTCGCCAGAATTGTAGTTTTAGCACTGTATGCCGTATTATTTAAATTATTTTATTTAGGGAGTTTTGGGGCCATATTAAATGTGAAATTTAATATTTTGTTGTAAAATAAGCGTGTATTCACAACAATAAATTGAGATAATAATATTTTTATATTACTACTACAACTCAGTTATGCTTAAAATAATATTTGGCAATTTACAAATATGGTAAAAAATATGCAACGCCTTTCGAACGGGTCTAAATTCAAAATGACTCAGAGTTTATGTAAAAGCATAAATTATTCCCTAATTGACAGTTTAAATAAATTAATCGTATTATAAGTTCATGATTTTAAAAATATTAACTAAAAGATAAAAGTTCCAGGAGAATTTCCGCAGGAGATAATTAAAGAAATTCAGTGGAAATTATTAAGCAACAATTTTTTTTTAAGCAACCTTAAAGCTGTAATTACCTTTATTTTTTGTTGTTCCCTTTTTACTCGACGTAGCTACAATACCAGAAGTTTCTCTAAAATAATGAACATTTAGAGCGCATATTCACCGAAATTACTATAAATATTTTAATTAGAATAAAAAATTCAGCATTGCCATATAAAATTTACATTTCTGAAATATATTTCGTTAATCTTACCTTTTAGAATAAATGTAATTGTAGAATTACTTATTTTACCCTTCTCTCCACCTTCGAACATTTGCCTAGAGAGATTAAATTAAACAGGTAAACTTTAACAAACTATTTTCCCTTCGACTTTAAAATAAATATGTTTTATGTCAACCTTAAGATTCTTTTAACATATACAAATTCATACAAATAATATTAGAATACCAAATACGTTTTTTTTTGCATAAATTGCAAAATTATAAGAGACAAAGTATCTTCCTTTACATATAAATCTCTACAGATATAAAATCTAATGTGTTTCTATCCTTTTGTATGTCTAATTATAACTCGAAATATATTGAACATATTTTACCCATTTCTTTAACGAGTTGTACAGGGTGAGTCAACGATTGGATGAAGTAGGTTTGTGCCTTTTCGGTGAAATTAACAAAGAAACTATATTTATTGTTTGATACAGTTTATTTTTACGCAGATTTTAAAAATATTTAGGACTCTACAGGGTGAGCCAAAAAACTAGGACAGCATAAAGTTGTATTTTTTTAAATAGAACACCCTATATACGAATCGTATTTTCGATTTAGCTTATAATTTTAAATCTTTTTTATTAAGGGTTTACTATAACAAAACTTTATAGTTTCTGAGATAATTAAGTTTAAAGAAAAAAAGTCACATTTTCAAGCATCAATTCAATCCTAAATAACGTTTTCAATTTTGTGACAAATTTATTCAAATTTGGAATTTAGCAAGGCCAAGGACAAGTTAATATAATTTTTACCTAATATTTGCAATAAAAGCTACAAGGTGTTGAACACATCGGCTCAAATTTGAACAAGTTTAAATGAATACATATCTTTTTTTTTAAATGGTACTCCCTGTATATTTTCATGTTATTTAATAGAGTAATAAAAACCCTAAAAGTTTTGTTCAATATGTCCTATACCTATTTATAATAGTTTTTGAGATATTTCAGTTTTTCTTATTTTCCATACTTTTTTACAGAAATAGTCTTCATTATCATAGTAGCCATGTAAAATAATAAAAAGAAACTACAGAAACAAACAGAATGTGGTTAAATATGATGAAATATATTATTCGTTATATTACAACGGCAATAGTTTAATTAAATATAATGTTAAAAATTTAACACAACAATAACGACAAGGCAAATACATATTTACTTTTATACTAAATTGAAACAAAAAAATTACCTATTAAATACTGAGATTAATTATTTCTTTTTAATAAGTGTTCAAATAAACGACCCTCTTGTGCAATGCACACATTTAGTCTTTTTTGCAGATTTTCTCGGACCCTGGACAAAATTAGTGGCGTTATTGTTCTACAGGTATCCCTAATCCTGTTTCGCATATCTTCCACTGTTGTTGGTGGATTAACATACACCTTATTTTTAATATAACCCCATAGGAAGAAATGGGGTGATGTCGCAAGACTTTGGTGACCACTCAATGAAACCCCCACGTCCAATCCATTTTTGCGGATATCGTTGGTCCAAAAACGCACGAACTTCACGATGGTCATGCGGAGGCGCACCATCGTGCTGGAACCACATACTGTCGAGCTCATCCCTATCGAGACCTTGAAGCAGTTGGGGTAGTTCTTCTTGTAGAAAGTTCAGGTAACTATGGCCATTTAGTGGTTCATTAAAAAAGTGGGGTCCAATAATTCGATTATGATGAATACCACACCAAACATTTAATGATCAGTGGTTTTGATGTTGCACCTCTCTAATCCAAAATGGGTTTTCTGTGGCATAATAATGCATGTTGCGTCTATTTACGGCACCATTACTTCTAAAAGTAGCTTCATCACTAAACATTACCTTGCATAATATATATATTTCTTAGTAGTACGATTAGCGGTGGATTGTGATGTTTCACATAATGCTGCTAACTGACGGCTACCAATATAAGGATTTTCCTGAACATTTAACAATACTTGTAGTTCTTTTTCTTTATTAGTTACTGGTTTGTTGCCACTTTACGCTTTGGATAATCAACAGTACCAGAAGAATCAAATCTTTGCATCATAAGTTTTGAAAAGTATGGGTATTAGGCTGGCGTCGATCAGGATACTTCATTTTGTAAATTCTTTGAGCAAGAAGGCAATTTTTTTGAGCCTCTCCTATTGTATAAATCATATCTATTAACTCATTCTTTGGAATTTTACAATATAAGATGAATGCAAAAAAAAACCAAACTACACTACATAAAAACCAAAAGAAGCGATTGCGGTTATAAATTTGACACACAGAAAAATGTTCTTTTACATTGTTTTTGCCATGGCTACTATGATAATGAAGACTATTTCTGTAAAAAAAAGTATAGAAAATAAGAAAAACTATTATAAATAGGTATAGGATATTTTGAACAAAACTTTTAGGATTTTTATTACTCTATTAAATAACATGAAAATATACAGGGTGTACCATTTAAAAAAAAAGATATTTATTCATTTAAACTTGTTCAAATTTGAGCCGATGTGTTCAACACCCTGTAGCTTTTATTGCAAATATTAGGTAAAAATTATGTTAACTTGTCCTTGGCATTGCTAAATTCCAAATTTGAATATATTTGTCACAAAATTGAAAACGTTATTTAGGATTGAATTGATGCTTGAAAATGTGACTTTTTTTCTTTAAACTTAATTATCTCAGAAACTATAAAGTTTTGTTATAGTAAACCCTTAATAAAAAAGATTTAAAATTATAAGCTAAATCGAAAATATGATTCGTATATAGGGTGTTCTATTTAAAAAAATTCAACTTTATGCTGTCCTAGTTTTTTGATGCACCCTGTAGAGTCCTAAATATTTTTAAAATCTGCGTAAAAATAAACTGTATCAAACAATAAATATAGTTTCTTTGCTAATTTCACCGAAAAGGCACAAACCTACTTCATCCAATCGTTGACTCACCCTGTACATGCTCTTTTGGAAATTTCTTATAGCCAAATATTTTGATCAAAGTATCCACCAAAATACCTTAGATTCCAAATTTTTTAATATTCCAAAATTCTAATTAATTCAGTATCTCTAGTTAGACATAAAGCATTCAACAATTTCAGTATATGTTTAGAAGTAGATCTCTAAATATGAGCTGGGTATATCAATGATTTTAAGCTTTATTAAACACGAAAATAAGTTAGTAAAACTCTAAGACATCACTTAAAAATTAGTATATTCAAACATAGTAAAAACAGTTATAAAACTCAAAAACTGTCCAAAAAGTCGCGTCAGTAACGGAGACAATTTGAACAGTGGACCTACAATTTGTCGTGGGTTTCGAACGACAGTCACGCGGACTTTTCATGGAGTCATCTGTCCAGTACTAACCCTCTCGGGCGCCGGTTCACTTCAACGATCAGATGTGAAATTGCCCGGCCATTAAAGTGAATCCACGCCTTGTTCAATCCGTGAAAACAGTTTATATCCCCATGAAATAATAAATGAAGAAAAAATTACCATTACAATCCCACAGGATATAACTAATCAACTTTAGTGAAAAATTTTACGCAACCAAAAATATCTTAACAACCTTTAAACTGGTAATTATCGGCATTTATTCTCCTTTATTGCCTGTTTACTCCTTGAAACTACAATACCAGGAGTTTTTCTGAAGCACTGCCTGCTTACAGGAAGTTTACCCAGAGTTGCAGAAAACATTTTAATTAAATAAGATATTTGAACTTTTGAAACAAAAATACATTAATAAAATATGCGTTAACCATTATCAACAATGAATTTTATTATAAAATGAAACATTTTATCTTTTTCTCCTTCAGATTTTCGCTTAAAGGCTTATTAAATTATGTATGTAATCGTTAGTAAAATATTTCAACTTTGCTTTAAAACAGATCTCTTTTTTTTAGTAGCATAAAGGGTCTTGAAATATTTATAAAGGCGTAAATTAGGTTATTTTTAAAGTCCGATTAAATATTAAATAATAATTTTAACTGGTAAAATAAAACTTTTATAGCATAGTAACTAGGGATAAGTTCCTCCGAGTATCTTCTATAATAACAATATCAATCTCTACAGATATTAAATGTAATGCTTACTTATCCGTCTCTATATTTAATTATAACTCAAAATCCTTAAAACAAATTTTTTTTGGTTTCCACTAAAGGGACATAGGATCTTCATATTTTCATAATTGTTACAAATTTCAAGATGTTTAGTTAATTGAGGAGTAGACATATTCTATTCCAATAGTCTGTCCTGATGTCCTTTTTCAGTTGGTTGAAAATATATATATATATATATATATATATATATATATATATATATATATATATATATATGGAACATTTCCTAATTTTCTATGGATTTCCATACTACATGGTGTATTAAAAAGAAGAAAAAGGAATAATCCGCCGATTTCTAGACCTTCTATCGTAGACGTTAAATGTTAAAAATAAGGAAATAGAATTCTTAAAAAAGTTCCAGACCTTCTTTCATAGATGTCTCCTCAGGAAATTAACAAAGGTAAAATTACGTTACATAAATTATAAACTCGTAGAAAATAAACCTAAAACCCTACAAAATACAAACACGAACTAATACTATGAAATGTAAAACGCTATAAAGTTCCTTATATATATATATATATATATATATATATATATATATATATATATATATATATAATAAAAACAAATAAATCTCGTGGACATTTGTCAATAAACATTACTCTTATGTTAAAAAGTGCGGAGAATTCCTAAATAATAGAAACACTCCAGGTCCGAAAAATGACGACAGCGCTGTTCCGTCCTAATATGGGACACGTCAGACTATTGCGTTCGGTACAAAGCATCACCTCGCATATATGCCCTATAAGCTGATTCTAAAATTAGAAAACAGCAACCAAGACAACAATGGCGACATCTCGATGGTTCACTCAATAACACAAGAGCAACACAAATTAACAATGTTCTATGAAACGGCCATGTGATGGAGGTGCTCTCATAGGGGTATCGTTGTTGTGACACCTAGCTTTGACTGCGGAATGCATAGTAGGCTTGGTTGCCGGTACCGAATAGAGCGACCCCTATTCTTTGGGTAGAGAATTTCGTGTATCGACTTTTGATATATATCTTTTTTTATTCATCGTCGCGCCATCACGTCACGATTTTATATAACATTATTAATTTGTGTCGCTCTTGTGTTGTTGAGTAAATCATCGAGATGTCGCCTTTGTTGTATTGTTTGCTGTTTTTTAATATTAAAATCAGCTTATAGGGCATAAATGCGAGGTGATGGCAATCTTGTCAATCTGACCGTTTTAACGGAAGATCTATCGTTTTACAATGAGATCTACCGTTCTACCGGTTTTCATAAGTAATCTACCGTTTTTTTTTCTAACCGCATGAGTTATGATTTATAACATATTTATTTAAAGCAATTACAAAAAACCTTATTAATATCGCATAATATTATTATTATACATGTTTAATGGCCGAAATTTTTTTTTCAACTCGATAGGTGGCGCTACGCCGCACATGTAAGTCCGATGTTGTTCTATCCTCATTTATCAGTGCTACAATAAAAAAAAAACAGATGCAAATCTAACTCTTTACATATAGAATAGATCTTGAATATAGAAAGGTTGGTAGAAATTTCACAACTAATATCTTCAGTTCCCATTTTTCGTTTAAACACAAAAAAAAATGCGAGAGTAGTGACAGTAATGTAAGTCGGCAAGTTAATTAAAAAATGAATAAAACCGATTTGTATTCATATTTATTTTCTTAAGTTTAAGGTAATCTTATGTCTAATTTAACAGATCTACCGTTTTTCATACGAGGTAGGTTGGTAATATTGGGTGTAGTTTATACCGAATGCAATGGCCTGACGAGTTCTATATTAGGACGAAACAGCGCCGTCGTCATTTTTCGGACCCGGAGTCTTTCCATTATTTTGGAGTTCTCGACACTTTTTAACATGAGAGTAATGTTTATTGACAAATCTTATTATTTTATTTTAAAAGTACACGGACGAAAACTTATCTGTTTATATATATATATATATATATATATATATATATATATATATATATGTATGAATTTAGAAATATGAAGACCTACATCTAAGTAATTTATCAAGAATTGTTATTTCCGCAGCGGAAAATGAATACATAATCGTAATATTCGGTATGTATAAACCCAAAACTAAAATAAAACGAGTAGTGCCGGACTAGCTAAAGCCATAAATTCGTCATATTTTCCGCATGCGGAACAAGAATAAATATCTTTTCAGGTGTTTTAATTGTAGTAGTTGTACACGAAGGCACCTCACAACACTTAAAATAACTTCAAATTCATCTTATATCACAAAAATTAATAAAAAAATTTATATATCATTGTCAGTTTACCAGTGTGACGTCACATCGGTCAAGTGACCAGTATTGGCGTTTTGGCGGGAAATTTTAAACGGAATTTAAAATGATTTCTAAAGTAGTAGTTGTATTTAAAAATTTTTTTAATATTTTCGGCTACATTAGGTAATTATGCATGGTTTTAAATATTTTCCCAAAAATAGTCAACATCCCAATTATTTTGAGATATACTTTGAATGACGTAAACCGAAAAAATTAATTTTCCTAAAATAACTAGAAACTTAGTTTCAAAAAATCTGGTCCCAAAAATTATATGAAAAATAAAGAGAATCGTAATAGAAATATTTTTGAATATCGCTCTCATCTACAAGAATTGTTGGCACCGAGCTTCACATTCCAAAATCAATTGTTCATGATGTTTCAAAACTTACTAGATACTATACTTATAAACCAACAATAGTACAAGAATTTCAATCAAAGTTTTATGGACAAATGAAACACATTTCAGTAACTGAGGCCTTTTTAATAAAGAAATCACCATTACTAGGCTCTTGAAAACTCGTAATTAACCGAACTAAGAAAGATTGTAAATACGATTTGGTTTTAATATGTGGTGAGGAATAATCGGTCAGAAATATCAATTTTTAGGTTTAAATGATTAGAATTTTTATGAAATGTTTTAATTATTTATCTCCAAAATGTATTTATTAATATTGTAATAATTATGATTTATTTTTTTTTTAATATTCTCCATTAATTTTAGCAAATCGTCTGATTGGCCTAGTTATTTGTGACCAAACATTGACAGGTCAAAAATATCTTAAATGTTACAAAATCAAATTATTTCTGGTATTTGAGAAGATCTGCTAAATAATCAGTTTGTTAATATGTGGTTGCAGCAAGATAGACATCTTCAACAGTGGTGCCGTACGCTGGCCTGCTAGATCTCTCTAAAAGATGTTTTTAGTTATTTTTCGGTTATAACGTTGTTTGTTCGCAATAATGTTATAAGGAAAAACAAAGTTGACGATGGTTCTGGAAAAAATTTGACTAAATAGACGTATTCTGCCTAAAAAGTGGCCATAAAAAAGTGTTTACAGATTTAAAAAATAAGGGGAAATAAAAAAGTTCTAGGCTGTCTAAGAACGTGTAGCATTTTACTTTTAATAATCTACTGCCATAATTACCTAAAACTTTCCCCATTTAACCGCTTTTATTTCTCTTATATTGCTTGAGATTGCAATGCTATCTTTATTTACACAAAAATATTAAACGATCTTAGTATATATTTGGCAGTGGATCTCTAAATGTAAGCGTGGAATATCAAGAGGCGGATCAAGCCTTTCTCTTTGGGGAAACGGCGATATCACAAAAATAAAGTAGCATTCGAAATTCCCCCCCCCCCCCACAACATGTAGCAGGTAGACGAGTCTATTTTTCTGAAGTCAAGGTTCGTGGAAGGGCGCACGCCCCTACCGCAACCTTAGATCCGTGCGTGGATATATCAGTGACTTTAAGCTTTATTATCACTAAAATCTGTAGTAATGCTATCTAAGCTTTTAGTGATTGGCCCTTGCTATATCTTTAAACTTAAGATATATTTTTAAATAAATAGGAAAGAATTAAATAGTAATTTTTAGTAATTTTTCAACAATCACATAAGCCTTATCAGTATAGCTGCAGCATATTGGGGCTGTACAAGTAAAATCCATTTAGAATGTAAAAATATTCAGTATTACTACAATGGTACTAAAACCAAAAATACCTAAATATTATTTGACATATAATGTTGTCAAATGTACAAACAGTTCTGATTCTCAAAAACTGTTCAATAATTGAAAATGGTTTATATCTGGATGAAGTAATAAATCATTCTTTAATCGACAATTTAAATAAATTCAAACGCCCAAAAATGTTAAGTAAAAGAAAAAAGTTCGGTCACAATTCCCACAGGATATAATTAATGAAATTTAGTGGAAGATTTTACGCAACAAAAATTTCTTAAGAACCCTTAAAACCGAAATTACTGGTATTTATTCTTTTTTATTTTCTTTTTACTTCTTACAACTATAATAACAGGGAGTTTTTCTGAAGCAATGCATACTTACAGGATATTGGACCAGAAATGCTAGTAACATTTTAATTAAATAAGATGTTTGAACTGAAAAAAAATATTATATTAATAAAATATTCATTAAACATTGATTTAATCAATGAACATTATTGTAGAATGAAACACAATTTGCTTACCTTCAGATTTCTGCTAATAGACTTATTAAGTTAAAAAGGTAATCTCTTAAAATTTTATAACAAATATCTGTTGTTTTAGTAGCATTAAGTGTCCCTAAATAATTATAAATCCGCAAAGTAGATTTTTTCAAAAGTCCGATTAAATATTGAAGAATAATTTTAATATGTAAAATAAAGTTTTAATCCATTATGACGGTAGCGAAAGTATCTGCTATTGGAACTATATAAATCTCCACAGCTATTAAATCAAATGTCTATCGATTGGCCTGTATGGTCAATTACTCAAAATCAATAAAACATATTTTACTAATTTTTTTCGGTTTCCTAATTACTTTGAAGGGAAACATATGATTTGTTACAAATTTCTTATAGACAAATATTTTCATTAAAGTATCCAGAGACTTGGATCTCCATATTTTCATCATTGATACAAAGTTTCAAGGCTTTACAACTATTGTTTCTCTTTTATAGGATAATTCCTCAAAATTTTTGATTTAAAGTTACTTATTGGTAAATTTTAAAAAATCCAAGTGTTAGTTCGCAATTCACCTGAAATAATTTTACAATAACACTAGTAAAAAGTTGATTAGGAGAAAAATTAACAAATAGCCTTAAAAGGATCATGTGGTGATCAGGTGGATTTTGGAGGTTAAAAATGACGCCATTTGTACAAGTAACATATTGTAACGAAACTTCAAATGTACAATAATATACATAATAAAGGAGAGTGAGGTGTAATTAAATAAATATACTAGTGTTAAATATTTTTATGTATTACGTATGTAAAGAAAATATTTCAAAAAGAATTATATTACAAACCGGACTTAATTACAAGCGTATTTTAATTACGTGTAACCTCCGTTAACTCTTAAATAAAGTAATTTTTATGAACCAATTGTAAAATATATAATTAATAGAAAAACATTTGGTTGCTGAAAGAACAATTTGCTTGATATGTATTTTCCATTTTAGGCATTTATTTGTCCATTTTTAATAAATTTTTAAACTCCTTTAACAACTAAATACTAGTGCCCAAACCTAAACCACAAAAAAAGCTCCCGAAACTATGCGGATGACTCATGAATTATGAAAGAAAGCGAAAACTTTTTAGTTTGTTGAAACAATTAAAATTTTAACAAATTATAGAAAAATTTGTTTTCTATATGATCTAACACCAGAGATGGATTCTACAGGAAATAATTACTTCTTATGAAGAAAGCATAGTGATAAACTTGGACATCAATGGATAGGGTCATACCTTACCAGTGTACACTTTCAAGTCATCATTAGACTGATTTAATCTCTTTTTTATAGCAAGAGTTGCTTCGGTTTTCCTCCTAGAGAAAAATAGATAATCCTTAGTAGTAGTGAATATATGAGAGTACCTAAGAGGTGGCGGAGGAGGAGTAAGAAGAGGAGAATAAAGAATTTATTCTCTTTCAGTATATACCCTTTATCTAGTTTCACCTCTTTTTAAGTCCTCCCAATATATTTTCTATTTTTATTCATAAACTTGTTAGAGTTCAATGATAATAGAAGAGAAGTAAAATTTTCTCCTGTCAGACTCTTTGATTCTTAGTTCGTGAAACAACTAAAGTTTAAAAATATTTTGACCTTGTCATTCAAATTTGGATTATATAAGCAACACTTCTCAGGTTCTAAATATAGGGTGTTTTTTATAGAGGTATAAAACTTTAAGTTGGCAACACTTTTTTAACTGGCGGCCATTTTGTCAGCTGTCAAGTGATTTATGTTTAGTTTGGTTAGACTTCCAAATTGTGCAAATTTATTTTGAAAATCATGGTTCTGTTCGAAATACGTATCGCGCACTACTTCCATTTTACGGTCAACATAATCGTCCATCAGAGCAATTAATTCGATTAACTATGGAACGTTTTCGCACCACGTTTACTCTAAAAGATAATACGCATCCGCAGAGACGTCGTACAGTGCGTGCAGAAGAAGTCATTGCTGCTGTAGAGCGTAGCGTAGAGGAAGACCCGAATCAGTCTATCCGCCATCGTGCACAGGAGTTGGATATGTGTCCATTCACTTTATGGAAGATTTTGCCGAAAGATCTTGGTTTGCGTGCTTACAAAATCCAACTCGTGCAAGAATTGAAGCCACACGATCACCTAGCAAGGCGTAGATTCGGTGAATGGGCCCAAAACAAGATTGCCGTTGATCCTGATTTTCATAAGCGAATTTTGTTTAGCGATGAAGCTCACTTTTGTTTGAATGGATACGTCAATAAACAAAACTGCCGTATTTGGAGTGATGATAATCCTCAAGTGTATGTTGAGACACCGTTACATCCAGAAAAACTGACTGTTTGGTGTACTTTATGGGCTGGTGGAATCATTGGTCCGTACTTCTTTAAAAACGATGCTGCTCAGAACGTTACAGTCAATGGTGACCGCTATAGAGCCATGATTACTGACTTTTTCGTTCATCAATTGAACAACCATGATGTGCAGGAGCTGTGGTTTCAACAAGACGGCGCAACATGTCACACAGCTCGTGCCACAATTGATTTATTGAAGGAAACGTTTGGTAACCGCATAGTTTCACGTTTCGGACCCATGAATTGGCCTCCAAGATCGTGCGACTTAACGCCGCTAGACTATTTTCTGTGAGGATATGTGAAGTCGCTAGTCTACGCCGATAAGCCCGAAACGATTGATCACTTGGAGGACAACATTTGCCGCGTTATTGCCGATATACGGCCACAAATGTTGGAAAAAGTCATCGAAATTTGGACCTCCAGATTAGACTACGTTCGAGCCAGCCGTGGCGGTCATATGCCAAAAGTCATATTTAAATTATAATGCCAGAAGGTTATCTTTCGAATAAAGTAAATTTCATGTCAATTTAAAAAATTCATCTTTGTTTTATTCCATTTAAAAGTTCTATACCTCTATAAAAAACACCCTTCATATTGAACTGAAAATAAGTCTCCTAGTTCAAACAATAGTGAGTTAGATTTAAAAATAAGGATAATCTTTCTAGTTTAAATATTAAGCGGTAGATAGGAATTCTTTTTGGTATAAATTTTAAACAGAGAGATATCAAAAAACAATATTTCGGAATTTATACGTAAAATATTAAAGTTAAATTGTTTTCTTCACGAAGTTTGAAGTTTCGAATATTATATTACTGATCCTGTTGTATTACAAGAATTCATAAGGCACGGATGTCGGTGATGTTTAGTGTTGAAAATAGAAAATTAAGTGCAAGAATTGTTTCAAGAGTTCATTATGAATGAAATATATTCAATATTTCGTTTTACTTCAGTAGAAGAAGAATGTTATGGTCAGAATATTATATTACATATAAAATATGAAGACCATGCAAACTTTTGTAAAGAAGCCGAGAACTGTAGTAACTTTATAAAGACGAGACATTTAGTGAAATTCTTGAAATATTCATGTAAAAATGTAATTGTTAAGATTTGATTTAACGAAAACAGATTGTTCATCCAGTTCAATTATAGATTCAGTACAATATTTTTTAATACAAATGGCTTTTCCTATAAGTATAAATTCGAAATGAAAAATGTTGTGAAATAAAATGAAAATGAAATATTTAAATAGAAAAATAAAGTAATTAAATGTGTATGAAAATGTAACTATTGTCAAAAATTGTATTTTATTTATGTATAATTATTTTAAACTGCATTATCCACATTTTAAGTTTATTTTAAAAATGCTAAATGAAAGAAAAAAGTTCTGAGAAAATTTCCACGGGATATAATTAATGAAATTTAGTGGAAATTTTTACGCAACAAAAATTTTTTAACAACCTTTGTAGCCGTAATTACTGGTATTTCTTTTTCTTTTCTTCCCTTTTAACTTTTTGTAACTATAATACCAGGAGTTTCTCTGAAGTAATGCATACTTACTAGAAATATTTTAATTAAATTAGATAATTTGGGTTTGTTATAAAGAATTACCATTTCTAAAATATTTTTCGTTAACACTTCGATTCGAGAATGCATATTATTGTAAAATGAAACAGTTTATCTTGTTCTCCAACTTTCGACTTTTGCTCATAGACTTGTTTAATTATGTAGGTAATCTTTAGTAAAGTATTTTCACTTTGCCTTTAAAATAAATCCCTTTTTTGGTAGCATTAAGGTTCTTTAAATATTTATAAATACGTAAATTGGATTTTTTTTTCTAAAAGCGTATTAAAAATTGAGCAATGAATTTGAGAGACAAAATAAGAGTTTTTTTATAATGAAAATGGGGAAATTATATTCCGTTTTTTTTTCAGTCCCCAATAAATCTCGGCAGACCTAAAGACTAATGTTTGTCTATCCGTCTGTATGTTCAATTTTAACCGAAAATCGGGATAAGATATTTTATCGATTATTTTAGATGCAAGCACATGCTTTGTTTGATATTTCCCATAGCATTTTAGGAGGAGTGATTGTGTGAAAATTACGATTCTAGTAATGATTGACTGAATAAGTGGTTGATATGACAGGCTAGGGTTGAAAAGCCCTTTCACTAAAGTCTAAAAAATTATTGTGTTGCTCCATATATATCTGTTCTATATGAATAGAATGGCTAACCAAAGTTAAAATCTTAAGAAACATATTGCAAACTTTTAAGAAACCATATTTACTCTATCTACTAAATGAAATAATTGAAAGCTTGCATAAAAAATTAGTATTTATAGATAAAAAGTCGATGCTGGTAGCCGTTACTATGTGGTAGTTAATCATCTTCGGGAAATGTTTAAAATGGAACTACTATGTTTTATACCACTAAATTTATTAAGAAAACAGTGACTGCAGTTTCAACTCACAGAGTCATTTTTAAACTGAATTACAAAGGTAGACTAAGTATTCAATACAGAAACATGAGAAAATTTAACAATAAATAAAAACTACCTGAGAAATTACATTATTACAAAGGGGAGGTACTAAATTTTGGGAACTAATTATTATTTGGGGACAACAAATAACGGGGAAAACCCAAGTTCTGTCTGGTCATTAAGCAAATTTACATTTTTTTTACTATGTTTATATATTTCTAAAGATTCAACAATATTTAACAGTGTTGCTTAAATCAGGAACACTGTGGCTGTGTTCTAAGCAATGGTTGGCAAAGCTCGAGTCTGTTTTTTGTAGTCTATATGATCGGCGGTGTTCTAAAAAGTGAGTTTTAAAGCTTCTACCACTTTGTCCAATATGCAAGCTATCACACTCTGAACATTTTAACTTATAAACTCCTGATTTATCAAATTTATTAATTTTATCTTTAGCATTTTTTTACTTTGGAAACTGAAAATAACCATAAAATAAATTTTCTAGATCTCACCATATCTCACCTCAATAATCAGTGTAATTTTAAAATTTTTAGAAAACCAACGTTTACAGATAATACTATATCTAATGATTCTTTTCACCCCTTACAACACAAAATGGCTGCATACAATTCAATGATACATAGAGCATTCTTTTTGCCTCTCTCTGAAGAAGATCTTCAAGAGGAAGAATCATTGAAAGGATTGCAATATCAAACAATTTCTCCCAACAAACCATAAAGAAATTAATAACTAAAAAAAACAACTAGCTTTTCATTGAATATATCCCAATATAAAAAATGATAAAGATAGTTCATCTTATATATATTTGTCATACTGTGGTACGCTATCAGAAAATATAGCTAATACTCTTTCCAAACATAACATAAAAGTAGCCTTTAAATCTCAACATAATCTGTCCACTATCCTTTACAATGCTAAAGATAAAATTAATAAATTTGAAAAATCAGGAGTTTATAAGTTAAAATGTTCAGAGTGTGTTAGCTTGTATATTGGACAAAGTGGTAGAAGCTTTAAATCTCGCTTTTCAGAACACCACCGATCATATAGACTACAAAAAACAGACTAGAGCTTTGCCAACCATTGCTTAGAACATGGCCACAGTTTTCCTGATTTAAGCAACACTGACATATTACATTATTCAACAAAGGGTCAAAAGTTATATATTCTTGAATATTTAGAAATATATAAACATAGTAAAAATAAAAATGTAAATTTGCTTAATGACCAGACGCATCTTCGGTTTTCCCCGTTATTTGTTGTCTTCAAATAATAATTAGTTCCCAAAATTTAGTACCTCTCCTTTGTAATAATGTAATTTCTTAGGTAGTTTTTATTTATTGTTAAATTCTCTCATGTTTCTGTATTGAATACTTAGTCTACCTTTGTAATTCAGTTTGAAAATGACTCTGTGAGTTGAAAATGCAGTCACTGTTTTCTTAATAAATTTAGTGGTATAAAACATAGTAGTTCCTTTTTAAACATTTCCCGAAGTATTTATAAATATTTTTGGTTAACCGTTGTTGTAGAATAAGACATTTTGTCGTTTTCACTAAACCTTGATATCATGAATTGTAGAATGAAACCTTTGATCTTTTCCTTACAATATTCGTCTATAACATAAACCTTTGTTTTGGAGGTATTTAGCGGTTTTATATATTTATAAATATGTTAACTAAATTTTTTTTATAAAGGTATATTAAATATTTAACTTGTTTATCTGAGAAAGAAACCCTTGTGTTATGTTTTGTCTTATTTCTTTTGAACCTCTAACCGAGATCATGTCCAATATCTGTGTATTCCTCGGCGTATGTTTGATTTTAACTTGAAATCCATTTAACATATTTTTGACGATTTTTTTTACGCGATTTTTGCTCCGTACGGAATTTCTGAGGGCATTTTTAGTGTAGCGAGTGTGACAAAATTACGGTTTTTTAAATCCCTTTTATACAATTATTGTTTATAAATATGACTCGAGAAATGACAGTTTGACATACTGATTAAGAGTATCTACAAGAGCTGCATCTTCTATAAAGATAGTTACCAAAAAACTATACACTTAACTTCTCTTCAATGTTCGGAAGTTTTAAAGTTTCTCGTAAATCTTGGATCCTTAATTAGACGAGTCCAATCATCTCAAAATATTCATTGGACTAGCACTGAAAATGTGACTATAGCATTTTAATAGCTTTGAGTTATTGATTGGGGCAATTTAACGATAAATAAAAATAATTGTTTCATTTTGTTCAAAGAGCATATTGTATGTGGATTATATATTTTAATATAAATTAAATTTCGAGTCGAATCGTATACAAGTATATTGTTTTTAGGATGTTGGCTGGCATGATATCAACTGAAAATAATAAAATCGCTATTTGAAAAGTTGATATCGACTGCAATCAATAACAATATCTCTGAGCACATCGAACTACACGACACAATTACGTACCTAGAATACAACAGGAAACCATATATAGAACACAATTCCCTAGAATGCTACTGGGGTTTGATGTAGGCAATATACCTCTCGTCGACGATGGGGCTTATGCTCAAAAACCTTATCCGTAACCAACACCCGAATCGAGTATAGCATCCGAGAAGAAGTATTTTTAAACAAAGAAATATAAAATTAAATAAATCTTGTAAATATGACAGGGGTCGTCAGCTTTTCGCCATGACGAAAAGTTTCTAATTTAATTTTGTCTGTGGCTTTACTAACAAGCAAATACGGTAGATTCAAATGTCTTTATATTTAAATATACAAAACGCCCTCAAATATTTTACATTTCAGTAATACCCTATTTCTACCCTACACATTCCCTTTCCTTACCTCTTTATTCAATCCCCAATTATACATTCCTGTGAAAATTTTAATTATACTATAACAAGAAATCAATATTTTAAATAAACTGAATCCTGTTGTCATTTGCACATTAGTACAAATTGAAAAATAAATAGAAATGTCTTTTGCCAACTTCAATTAAAGCAATTTAAATTTGTCACTATTCTTTTTATGCAAATGTCATTTAAATTTTCTACTTAAATAAGCTGAATAAGCTGAAAAGCTACAAAAGAAAGACGTCGAAAACCGACACTACTGTAATACTATCGCGAAAAATGTACCTTCATATTATTTTCTTTCCTTTTGTCTTGCATATATATGTGATCGGTTTGGCTCTCTCAGTAAAGACTGGATCTGAGAACACTGGTAAGAGGAAAAAATGTATGGCATATTAAAAAGCCGATTAAAATTTGAGAGTTTACTGGTATATCTATGGTGCGAAGTGCTACGAGGGTAGCCGATTGTATTTCAGGAACCAACAACACTGTTGTTGTTAAGTGCCATCCAATTTATCTATTGCAAAGTTTAAAATTTTAGACAGTATTCTTACTTAACTTCAAAATTTCATCTCGGCCATAACATGGAATTAACTCGTGAACATTTTCGTGCGATTATTTTTCATAGTAGTTATTATCAACAAGTTCTTTGTATGGCGATTAAATACCTAAAATAACCACTGTATATCGTGGTTTAGTGAACTCAATCATCGCGGTCGTTCGCTCATGGATAAGTCATATGAAGTTCGTCCAAAATAGGTTGTAGTGCAAGAAAACATCGATACTGTGCGTGAGCTGATAATGCAAACTAATTATATGATATGCCGTGAGATTGAAGCATCCCTGGGTATTATTAACACCAGCGTATATAACATTCGCGTTGGATCCCGTATACTTTGACGATCGCTTAAAAAAAGCACTCGTATCGATTGGTGCAGGAAAATGACCAAAAAATGCATTCGTGGTACTTCAAAAGACATCGTAACAGGCAACGAGTCTTAGATTTACGCGTATAAGCCCGAAAGTAAAAAGCAATTAACTATAAGGGTCTTCCATGTTGAGTCAAAATGAACAAAAGCTGCTCGCGCATGTAGCACTTCGAAGCAAACGGTCGGCTTTTCGAAAAAAAACTGTCCATTTCGCCATCGTCCTTCAAAAAAAGGTATACGACCATTGCTACGCGAACAATGGAGTAGCAAACAGATGTTGCTCAAGGTTATACGGACGAACTAAATTTGGGACTGAATGTATATTCATTCAGTATCATATAATTTGTACGTATTTTAGCGATCTTGAGTAAAATTTAAAAAGTTTCAATTGCGCTTTTTAACAGTTTTTCTAAGGAGTTTTTTTTGAAATTCCATCACCCTGAGAATGAAAATAAGGAATATTTTAGGTTTCTCGAAAAATTTGCGTTTCTTTATAGATAGGTACTGTATCTTTAAATGTATTCCTGTTCATGTAACAATGAAAAAAAGTTTACTTAAAATAAAATACCGATAAGGCTTATATATTATTTGCAGAACTTGCTATCCTTTTCAAGGAAAAAAAATACAATATACAATGGTTAGTTTTCAACTACCAGCGTTTCATATTTTTTAAATAAATATTTAGATACAAAGGAGTGAAAATATAATTTCTGTCCTAAGTTAAATTCTGGTTAACAATAACACCGGTTTACAAAAAAAAGTTGATGCCTATTTGACCAAACCATTATATTCTTATATAATTTGACGTTTTGAATTCAAATCTGAGCTCCGCTAACCTCTATCACGTCAGGTTCAAGGTCATTTCAAGGTCAAATGGAGTAAAAATCGCTAAATAAATCTTGCAATGACCCTGAAATAATCTCTGGCTGACCTTGGGGGATTAAACAAATCCTGAATTCGAATTTGAATTTAGCGACTCCAAAAACCTACATATCTTCTTTTTCAGATTTATTTAGTTGATTTTATTCAATTTGATTCCAAAGTGACCTCTGACTGACCTTGGGGGATTAAACAAACCACAAATTCGGATTCAGCCACCCCAAAAACCTACATTTTTTTCAGATTTATTAGTGTTTTTTTTTTTTGTCAATTTGGCCTTGTAATGACCTTAAAATCTAAAACAACTACATAAAAAAAAATCCGTTTCTAAAAAGACAAACAAACCTAACAAGACACAAGGGAAGCTATAGGGTTCATCTAATTCTTCAGATGAAGAGTCATTACTTCTACATGACAACTCTGATGATGATATCGTTGAAAAATGTTTTATATGCGGACATAAAAAGTGGATAAACTTCAGGAAATCACCAAACTGCATTGACTAAAGTATTTTTATGTTTTTGGTAGTTTTTGATGATTAAAGTGTGCAACTGATTATTAAAGTGCACAATTGATTTATAAAGTAAATAATAAAAATTAAAAAATGGTGTTTTTATTTTGATTTTTTCTTCGAAAAATCTATGGATTTTTGTTGATATTATGCATTATTTCTGAAATTAAGAATCCATTCTATCTGAAATCAGTATACCAAGTTATCTAATTTTGGAAATTAGAGAATGAAAATAAATAAAACAATACTAGCTTCCTGGTTCTCTATCATAAACAGTATTTTTAAAATTAGTTTGTCAGGAGTTAAACGTCACATTGGAAGAGGCCGCTCCTTCATTTACAACTGTAGGGACGTAAGTTGTAGATTTCAAACGTATTCGCACTCAAAATGGTGAGCGTTCTGGAAGTTCAAAATCCGCCACAGCTAAAACTAACAGAGCTAGTTGAGATGGCCGACATATCGAAATAAAACTCGGCATCATATCTCTACTGATATCTTGTGAATAAGAAAATTAGCAGCCAGATAGTTACTCTCCGGACCAATAACTTCAAAGCATGTTCGTATGAGAACAGCAGTTTGTATCTATGGAAAAGTCATAGGAGAATTAACATCAGAAAAGGGGAAGAATCTCTCAAAAAAGGCAGGACGAGCAAGGCCGAACATTATGTTATCATTTTGTTGAAATAAAAAATCAAGGAAATAAGCAGGTTTGGAAAAGAAAAGCCTCCGCTTACTTCGGGACAACGCTCCCAACCACAAGGATGTCATGGTGCTGATTAAAATTCATGAACTGAAATCTAGCACCCTTTTCATCAGACTCCTTCGGACTTCAACTTCTTCCCAAAACTTATGGAATTCCGTGCTGGAAAAAAATTGTACAGGCTTGGACACAAACGCCTACAAAGAAGGGGTTGAAGCATTAGAATACTAACGTCGGAGCTCTAGGTCATAAAAACAAAGTAAATATATGTCCTTATTTTTGTATTTTCTTCGTTAACCCGGACACTTCATCAGATCCTCGTGTTACTACCGATGAAGAACCCTGTCTCTATCTGTTATCATGATTTGTCACAATATCTATTCCTGTATGTTATCTCATCAAAATATTAACCCACTAATGCCTAAAAATTTGGCAGTTCTTTTGCCTTTGGACTTTATCTAATATTTCAACTAAACAAAAAAAATATTAATTAAATTCTAAAACTGACCCTCAGATAATGAATTAAGAACTCACATTTTACTTTTTATTATGTTAAATTTCAACTTACTACTCCCACAGTTTGAGAAACATTCTAGGGAATTTAGATATATGTACGTTTTTGCCGACTTTCCTCATTTTCAGCCCCTTTAAGCTACCTTTTTTTTATAAGATCGGATAAAATGTCACCCATAAAATAGAGAATATTTATTTCTGCAAAAATGATATAATTTTTTAAACTGATTGAGTAGATCTCGAGCAAACAAACAAATTTTATCTCGTTGTTTACATTTAAGTCAGCTAATATTTGAATAGATTATTGAAATTTCGTATAATTTATTATCAAAATATCCCCATAAATTTTATGCTGTGCTTTCACATCAAGGAAAAAGCCTATTTCTACTACTTGACTCTGTACCTCGTCCCCTAAAAAATATCCTTTGACACCATGCTAAGTTATGGTACAGTAAAACATCATTAAAAAAAGAAAATACTAATATTTAGTGATTTTTCCAACAATAAGCTAACGTCTTAATTTGCCTCATTTCAAAGTAATTATGCAAATGAAGCGCGTTGTAACTTTTTATGAGATGCTCAATTAAAAAGAAAAAACGAGCCAATAAATGCGACGCAAAATCTTGTTAATAAACTTTGTTAGAAACTTAGTTCATTATAGTCAAACAGTGAGCATTAATTTAAGATTTGTTTTCATAAACTTATTTTACGTATTAAATCTTACGTTTCTACAGGATGAAGTTGCTACTAGACCACTAAAAACTTTAGAGTCGCAAGGATTGTCTTTGTACAGGGTGTGAAATTGGAGTTATTATCAAAGACAGAGTGTTGCGGTTTTCACTTTAGTATCCTATTTGTTAATGAAGCGAAAGATTACCGTGTGATTTTGAAAATCTTCGTGTTTTATGCACATCTCGTATTTCCGTTATGCGTTAATTTATCAAAAACTGATTTTTATAGAGTTTTTACGTAGAGTTCAGTGGTGTGGTCAGTTTTTTTTCTAAAAGTTTAGTTCTATTTTTATTTAACTTTGATAAACAAGGTCGATATTTCAATAATTTACTTTATTTGTAATAGTACGCCATAGTCAATTTATAAGAAACAAAAGGCAAATGTCCAAAACTTCACAGTTTTGTTAAAATTTATAAAATATTTTTGTTACGTAGGTGTTTTTATTTTACTTTTTATTTATTATGTTCTTGCAATGGCCGTTTATGATAATTATAAATAGTAGGATATGTTTTATACAAAGCAATGAGATTTCCCAAAAAGCTTTCGAAATATATTTCAGTAGGTAATATATCTAAAGCGCTATAGGTTAGGATAACTTCTCATATCTGGCGGTCGTCTTTGTTCATGTTAGGTATCCAGAAAGAAGCCAACTCTTCCCAGACATATTTTCTCGTTTAAAAAAGAAATCTAGTTGAACACGAATCTTTTATTCAGCTGCCTCCAAAAACATGTCAAAAAAGACAGAGAGAGAAAAGAAACAAATGTGTAAGTTTGCGCAGCAGCAACATTCATCATCCTTTAGAAAAATAGAGGAAGAAGCTGGTGTAGCAAAATCTGACGCGGGAAGACTTTTAAAAAAGTATAAATACAATCCATGTAAATTTAAAATAGTGCGACATTTATACCCCGAAGGTGACGTGCACGAGTAACGTTTTGTCAATGGTATTTAGAACAAATCCGCACCAACGAATCTTTTAGCAGGTTTTTCATCTGATCTGACGAATGTTATTTTTGGTCTGCAGAAAATCACCATTTAATTTTCGAAAGAGCCACAACAAGGGCCCTTCGGGGTTGGTGTCTCGTGTTTTATTTTGGCCCGACGCATAGGATACCACCACACTCACATAGAACTTTGTAAACACATTCTTTCTTATCGGTACTTTTTAGTTCTGAAAGAATGTGTTTACAAAGTATATTGGAAAAACCAAACGGTCACTAGAAGTTAGAATTAAGGAACACAAAAAGTGGGAACGTCGAGATCAGGTATTACAGAACACGCCTGGGATAAACACCACCATATAAAATGGTTTGAGGCTGCGGCAATATATATGGAACCCAACATGAAAAAAAGAAAATTTATAGAAGCAGCTTACATTAAAACCAATAATGGAATCTTCAGTAAACCAAGTGTTGAGATACTTAATCTTTGGCAACCGCTACTTTGTAAAATCAAATCATTGACGTGTGTACAGTGAAGCGAAACTTTGCGCTTCAGTGGACACAGTCCCTATATAAGTTCGTAGTCTTAAGACAAAACATTCAGTTTATACTTGATAAGATTAGAGATACAACCTAATCGAAACGTCGTAAAAATAAATAAAAATAGAGACAATGCAAGTCCGACAACCACATTTTAGTCAAAAACAAAAATAGCTTATTACTTGTGATTATATTTAAATCATCACACTCTATATTACATTTGTTTTTAAGACCGTAGTTCGCAATCAATATTAAATTGGGTACCAATTTCAAAAATAAGTCGAAAAAATAAATAAATCTACAATTGCATCATAAAACCGTAATTATTTTTTTTTTTATTTTTACTGCAATTTTTGCTAATAATTTTTCTTTAACATTGTAACTTTTTTTCTTTACAACGTTTATTTTATTCAAAAATATCTTCCTAAAAACGTCAAGCCTATTTTTGTCACATTTTCATTATAATTAAAAATGGACAATTTACCCAAATAGGAAATGACAATCTAGAATTTCGCGAGTCAGGAAAAGTCCAATTACCGGCCACCTCTATTTATAATCCTGCAACGTTTTTGACCTTAAATTGTGTAATTTGGGTCGTACAGCATCTACTTAAGCTAATTTGTTTTGCACGTTGTATATTAACGTCATTACATTTATTTATTTCATGTCTTTGATTACAAACAATCAAGTAATTGCATGAGACTAATTTAGTTAGAACAACCTACCTACTTGAATCTGTAATAATATACAGGGTGTTACACAGTGATCGATAAATTTTCTATTTCTAGCAACATGTGCGATAATCTACCCTGAATATTTTTCACGCCAATTTGAAAATATACTGGTTACTAAAACTTTGTTGGAATTTTATACAAATACCCAAAAATTTCAAAATATCCTTACGTTTTCACTAAGAGCAGTAGCCAAAAACTGTTTTTTCGTTTTTCCTAAATTCATTAAGAGCACGCGTCATAAAATAATCCGTTTTCTCCATATTGACACAATCCACAATTAATTGTTAATTTCTTTTTTTCTTAGACTTCCAAGGATAATTAGGATGTTTCAATGATGTTTTCTGTACTGTTAAATTTATCATATTAATTGTTTTTAATTGATTTCTAAAAGATGGAGGTTCTTTATTTGACTACTGTGTATGTACGTGGACTACTCCGGAATGGCGGCACCGGTTTGAAAGAATTTTTTGGCATTATATTCGGGAAGTTGCTGCGACGATTCCATTTTGTTTTGGCCGAAATTAGTTCAATAAAATGCAAGATGGCACTAATAATCCAGAGTTTGATATAATAAATCTAAAATTATTTTTCAAAAATTCGGTATGGTGGATTAAAAATTTTGCATTTCTCGGTTTTGTCCAAAATTTTATAGTGTAAATTATGAAGATAAAATTATTTTAAAAAATTCAATATGGCGAACTAAAAATTTACCATCGCTCCATTTTATTGAAAACCGGTAAAGAGAGGTTTTTGAAGGTAGAAATTAAGAATTTAAAATTATTTTTCAGATGTTAAATATGGCGGATTAAAAATTTTAGATCTGTCGATTACGTCTCAAGTTTTTCAATATAGGTGTTGGAGGTTTTGGGGTCCTAGGTTATGAATATAAAGTAAATTTATTAAAATTCAAGATATAGCAGGCTAAATATTCATTTGCTACAGTTTTATTCAAAATGGCATTTGAAAAATTCTCAAAATCAAAGAAAACGAAAAACAACAATATAAATATTTATATGAAATTGATATTTCGACGTCAACACACATAAAACTTTATATGTTATTTTTCGCTTTTCAGCGCTTTTTTCAGAAGTCGTTTCAATTTTTGATAAAAGTATTTATTCAATTTACTGTCAACTGTGTACGGAGGAATAATTCTCTTTTACGTCTTTCTTGTAATTTGGTCACACATGGCCTAGTCCTCCACAAATGTGAAATTAAATTAGCCTAGAAGGCACAGTTTTCTTGCATTCCTAATAAAACATATATGGTTATTTGTATGGACCCAACATTAGAGTCAACGCGTAGCAAAGGGTAGGTTTTTCAAATTTTATTTTTTCATAATGGATTTTATGTTGCAATATTTATCATTATTATACGAATACAACAAGCCAAACAGCTTCGCACTCCCTCCATTCATACCAGGTATACAAAGATACCAAAAGTATGAAGCTCTGTGGGAACCTTTTCCATGTTATCGGGTCCTAGGTGACATGGTCTGCTATATTTCCAACAAATTTTCGGACAGTCCGCGCGGTTGCAAGGAGAACTGCTTTCTAAATCGGCTTATACAGATGCTCACTAATTCCCAGTTCCTTGATGTTCTGCAGGAGGTTCTTTGATGTCACTTCAGTTGTTGATACAATTATAGGAATCGTTTGAACGCTGTTTATTGCCCATTGTCTTCGGATTTGGACCTCCAGATCCCTGTATTTGGCGATCTTCTCGTTGTATTTTGGCCTTAAGTTTTTGTTGTTGTTAGGTACAGCAATGTCGATTAGTGTGGTTCGCCTAGAAATTTTATCTGTTAGTATAATATCTGGTCTACTATAAGCAAATGTCTGATCCGTTAGAACAGTTCGGTCTCAATATAACTTGAACTCGTTGTTCTCAAAAATAGGCTCCCAATTGTATTTGTAATAAGGCACTTTTCTTACCTGCAATAGATTTAACTAAGCTGCTAACTCTTGGTGGCGTATCTTAGCGGCTGAGTCATGTTTTTCCTTATACTCCGTTGCAGCAAACGCTTGGCATCCTCCAATTATGTGTTTAATTGTCTCTGATGTTTGAGAGTCCTATCTATACTGGTCGTTCTCTATTGAGGGATCTCTGATGATAGATTGCCGATAGTTTATCATCGGAATAACCTGGTCTTGGATAGCCAGCAAAAAGCTCTCCGTTTCCGGAGACATCTGTCCTGAAATCAGCCAGTAGACATTGTTCTAATTGACCTCATTTGGACGCCGCCCATGAAGTAGCTTCCGCAGCCAGGCTTGTAACTTCTCGTGGTCCGTTTGGTGGTGAGACGCAATATCCTGTTTCCTTAGCTGTTACGGCGTTGAATCGTCTGCCTTGCATATTGTTCGAGAGTGTAGAGTGGAAGATTCCGCTAACCTGTGGAAATATAAACTTAAGTTTATTATTTGTTGCTCGAACTGCTTACCAATATCTACCAATCCTCTTCCTCCTTGATGACTTGACGCTCTCAAATACCAAAGTGTAAATACGAAGGATCAAGGGTGCAAAATAGTAGGGCACATGCAAAAATTTACGGGAAGGGCGCACATACTCTTAGTTACGCCACTGACTACAAGGATGGTATTTGCGTGCTTTTGTTAGGATTGTTCTTATTTTTCTTTGCAGGTTTTCGATATCCATCCTGTTCCATTTCACAATTCCAAAAGAGTAACTAAGTGCAGAGCATGAGTATGTGTTGAGCACCTTAAACAAATTTCTACTATTTAAGTCAGTTTGTAATACACGCCTTACCCTTCTAACAAATTCAGTTGTCAATTCAGCCTTGACAGTGCGATGGTCAATTCTTTTAGCCTGTTTCATACCTAGATATTTGAATGTTTATTTCCCTTCCATTGCAGCTATAGATTCACCGTTCCGCATCTTAAAGTCTCTCGGTTGTATCTTTCCTTTAACGATGTTCAAATTACTGTACTTGTTAAGTTCAAACTGTATTTTGATATCCCCGGAGAGTTCCTTCACAATTTTGAGCATTTGTTTCAGCTGGTTTTTGGTAGCAGCCATCAGTTTAAGATTATCCATGTATATAAGATGATTCAATCATACTACCTCTTCGTTGATCTTTTTAATACTAAAGTCCTATCTGGTGGAATTCAAACGGCATGGCAGTGGGTTAATTGCAAGGCAAGACCACAATGGGCTTAGTGAATCGCATTGAAATATGACCCTTTGTATTGGGATTGTATTAGCTTCGATGGTATCGCTGGACGACGTTTGCAACTGTGTCATAGTTCTTCAAATTGACATGATGCTTTCTAAAAAGGAAACACAATGATTATTATACATTCACAATATAGTTTTGAGCCACTCATGTGGCACTGAGTCGAAGACCTTCTTATTATCCACGTAGGCAGCAAAGGGGTTTCTGCGATTGGTACAGGCTTGTTTACATATGAAAATTGTTCCTTGCACCCCATCGCTTTCCTGGTGCATCATCTCTGTTGAGTTGCGATGATGTTATCTTGTTCACAATGTGCATAGTTACGTTAGGTCAAGCAGGAGGTGATTACCTTATGTAGTGTGGGAAGGCAGGTGACTGGCATACACCTAGCTGGGTCATGTGTGTTATGTTGCTCCTTTGGTAAGAGATACGTAATACCTTCTCTCAGAAACAATACCATTTCTACTGGGTTTAAAAAAACATCATTAATAAGATTAGCCAGTTGATGGTGAGTCCAGCATAACTTCTTGAACCAGTAGCTATAGATCCTATCGAAACCTGGAGCTTTCCTGTTATGGGATTCCTTGATTATTCCTGAAATTTCCTCGGAGGTAAATGGTTCAAACTGCATCTGGCTGTAGTCTTGGCAGATTTCGTGTTTTTTATTGACTCAGCATGCTGCGATGTTACAATTGGCGGGTGTGGAAAGCTGGCTTCTCCAGAACTCTTCTACCTGCTCCCTATTGGAATATTTATTATCTGCCATGTTAGGTGGAGCGTTTAGCTTATGCTTGAAAGTCTTTTCTGATCGTTGAAACAGCGCATTTTCTCGTTTTTGGTTATTGCTGGTCTTATATCTCTTTAGCCGTCCTGCAATAGCAGAGAGCATCTGTTTTAGCGGGTCGAGGCACTGTTGTACTTCATTACTTCAGTTTCAGTAATATTATATGGGAATTTTTTGAAAATTATTTTCTTATAAGCTATTGGTTTTCAGAGTCGGTTATTCCAGACTACATGCTACTAATTCTTTAAACATTTTTTTCTTTTCAGATTATCAATTAAACAGCTCTTACAAGAGATGAAAAAATACAAAATTTCGAGCCTGTAAATACTTTTTTTGCCACCGGAGGACGAGAAAGATATACTAATAAGGATGAAGATTTGGGCGACGATGAGCCTATGACTGATTTGAACTGTTTAGGACCAAAAATGTTAAAAACTTCTCTTGTTGAGCCAGTTGAACCTGGAGAAATGAAAATATCAAAGGAAAAGCGGTCAGTGCCATCATGTTCATAGTAAGATTCTAGGGACAAAGAACCTTTATCAAAGTATGTTCAAAAAAATTAAGTTCAAAAACCTACTATAGAAGAGGCACACCCAAAACATCCCCGGGCAGATAAAAAATACACAAAAATGCTCTTTAGCTGGACCTAAATCAAATCCATTTTTGATGGATTTACTGATATATATATATATATATATATATATATATATATATATATATATATATATATATATATATATACCTACAAAGAACCAAATAAAGACAAGGTCTTTGGTATTGGTGGAAATACAGTAGTATCACTTGTTACTCAAACTTACAGTATTAAATGTTATTGTAGACGTATAGTCCGTTTTAATGAACGTTATTTTTCTTTAAAGTAAAAGAAAAAAATACGCTTATTTTTACTATTTTTCCCATATGTTATTTAACATTTATGATTATTTGTTATAAACTTCATGCACTAATGAGTGAAAATGCTAAAATAATATATCAAAATAATCCCGTTTTTAATTTAAGAAAATATTCTTATCCAAGGAAACTATTCATAATAATATATAAAATCGATCTGTTATTAATATTTAACCTACTTGTTAGCATAACCCATGTAATTAAAATTACTTAGCGGCACTATAAGCTTCTAGAAATTGGGCCATCCGTATCCCCATCTGCAAGCAGTAGTAGTAGTCGGTGCGATGCTGCGGATAGGTATTAAGAGGATAGTCTATTTGTTTAACGTTAGAATGTTGTTCCTGAAGCGGCTTACAAGGGTATTGAATTAAATAGTGCCCATAACTCTCCCTAATTTTGTTATCTTCCTCATCCTTTTTACCTAAAATGAAATAATCATAAAAACAAATCTAATTTATTACTGGCGAAGGACGGTAATATTTTCCGATGGTGTGCATGTATGTAGGCATTTTTCTTTGTCGTAAGTTGGGACCTAAATGAACTAACCCAGGGATTTCCAATTTTTTTTTACTGCGACTCCCCTTTACAGGTTGGGAATTTTTGCGACGCACTTCTAAAGAAGATGTGTGTAGCTCTAGCAGAAATTAAAAATTAATTTCTTATTGAAAGAAAACTCCAAAGAATAGAGAATCTTAATTATTAATAACGCGTAATGGGACGCCTCCTTTTTTAAAATTGGGTGTGGTTTGTTTTCTAGACGCGTGTCGAATCGAGCTTGCCGGTTTTCAGTCATACGATATCTTCATAAAGCAGGGACCATAACAACCTCGGGCGAAGTGTTTCCAAGTACAAATTTATCTTACCAGACCGTATCATGATGCGTGTTAGGTCCTGTAACGAGCGCAACCGTGGTTCATTTCCACCCGATCGTTTTTTTTTTCGTTTTTTTCGTTGAAAGAAGGTAGATTTAGAACGTAAAAAAAACCGTATTTAAGTTTTTTCTACCTTATTAAACCGCAACGCAGGGGGTGCGGTGAGAGTCCCTCCTAAACCACCCGACCAGATAGGAAATCTGGCCGCCTTACCTTTCTTCTCGCTGACCGGGGCAAAAGGGGAGAGGATGATAATAGGGCTTTTGTTTTTCTTCTGTTTACTTCGGAAATTGAAGTAAAGTTTGCTTCCAAAAATAAGCATTTGTCGACTATGCATAAAGCATGATGAAGGTTGAGCTCGGAATGCTCCAAGGTTAAGGTTGTAAAAGAAGATTAAAGTATGGGTAAGCTAAGCATTACGGCGAATAACGCATAGCCAAGGGGAACTTGCAAGTGTTTGAGTTTATAGCCTTTTTGTTTTTGTTATTTTCCGCAAAGAAAATGATTTAAAAATTTATGATAAAAATTTCTGCAAAACAAATCGTTGTACAACTTGTCGCATAAAAATCGTATGCAAATTTGAATGTAAAATCCGCTACAGGGATGTAATGTAATGCGCAAAATGAAAATCAGGAATAGAACTTATTCCGCAATGAAATGTATTAGCGTTATTTTTACCCATTTGATAATTAGCGCGTAATGTGTGTAATTATAACTATCTGGACATACTTTCCTTGTAATCTATTCCGTAACGTCGTAAAACAGTCCATTTAACTCACGCGAGAGATACATCTTATCACTTAAAACCAGGTTATAAGTTGCTTTCAATTCCCGCAGTTAAATTCGCTGAGGAGGATGGAAAAATATCCAAGATAATATTTCAAAACCGACCTCTTTTCCCGGGTATTCACCGCTAATAATCCCGAAAACAAGACGTTTTCATGTTCCGAAATATATTGAAGAAATGAGAGATGCTTCTCGCAAAACAAGTATGGGTAACTGTTTTGGGTCGAAGATCGAAAAACATGTATGGGTAAGTGAACGCTGTGAAAAAAGTATGGTCCAATACTATGTTTTATACAAGGGAAATTCTCAGACACCATATTTAATCCGGATTTTTGTGCATTTCGCAATAAGGCTTCTTGAATCTTTGGTTTTTCACTATCAAAGTGCAAGTGATAGCTATTAAACGCCCAAAGATCCCGAAAAAGTGATTTTAAGTTTAAAATGTCGAAGACAGAACGTTCTCCGAAGTCTACGATGCCTTCAACAAGATCGTCATGGTTGTTGTATGGAGGTACTGGAACTGGCCACGGCCGTTGCATGTTGCTTTCTAAGAGTGTGAATCTAAGAAGAGAAGAAGGATGCATGTGATCTACGTATTTTGTAGTAACTTTTAGGCCACGCTTTTAAAGTTAAAATCTACGAATCGGAAAGCTGGATTTGCTTCCATAAGCACTAATGCTTTTAAAATTGTGAAACTGGAAAGGAAACCATGTTTGAAATGTTGTGAAATGGTGTTTTTCACGTGTAGTAGGATCCATGTTGATCGAATGAAGGTTTTGTTGTCGAGTATTGCAAACAGATATTTACAATATTAATTATCCGAATACATAAAAAACTACAAAAAATAAAATTAATTAGAAAGATGAGCATAACTTTTAAATTAAACTGCGCACTAGCTGATTACACCGCGTGCAGGAGACATGTGCGTATCATCTCGCGTCTCCCTTAAGATAGCGACGCGATACCGCAGGGCGTCGCTACGCACAGATAGGGAACCCCTAACCGATTTTAATAAGTAAGAAACTCAAATGCTATTCCATATTCAAAATACGTTCGCATTATGAAATACATGCAGCCAGATTTAAATCGAATTCAGAAAAATATAAGTAATAATACTAAAATATAAAATTTAACTTATTGTCTGTTGCCGCGAATTTTATGGTTAATAATATTCACTTATGACCTGTTTTTGTCAAATCTAAACTCAGAAATTTTTGTGCAGCTCGAGTTACTTTTTTTTTATTTTTATTATTTATGCGTATTTATTTATCGATAATGTGCGTATTTTACTGTGTTATGATAAGTATGTGAAGTTTTTGCGTCATGAATAGTTCAAGAAGACGTTGTTTAAACAATCCAAATAATTTTTGCTATATATGCGGACAATATGTGTTTAACAATTGTAGAAAAGTTATATCAGAGTTGGTGAAAAATACCTATTTTGAGTATTTTGGGATGCTCTTAGATAAAAATGAAAAGTCTTGGGCCCTAATTGTGTTTGTAAATCGTGTGTGGAATATTTAAGATTATGAAAACTGGTAAAAGAAGTGCCTTTATATTTGGAAAACCGACTATTTGGCGAGAACCACAAAATCATCTCGAAGACTGTTACTTTTGTAACATGAAAGTAAACGGTCTAAACACTAAAAATTGAGCTAAATGGCAGTATCCAACAACTAGTTGTGTTCAGCGTACAGTGCACCATTCATTCACCTGACTTTTTAGTGCCTAAAAATATATCTGAACCCTTAGAACAAGACAAGGAAAGACCAAGCTCATCACAAAATGATGCTGCTTTTGAAGGTATATCAAATGAGCCAAAATGCTTTTCCTGAAATGAGTTAGATGATCTTGTAAGAGATTTAAATCTTTCTAAACAAGCTTCAGAATTGTTAGCATCAAGACTGAAAAAAAAAATTTAATTTCCTCAAATACTAAAATAACTTATTATCGTGAAATAGATAAAGAATTATGGTGTTATTTCTGCAAAGAAAACGGTATTACCTTTTGTTCAGACATTAAAAACTTGTTGATAAAAATGGGTTTGAAACAATACGAACCAAACAACTGGCATTTATTCATTGACAGCTCAAAATGTCGCCTAAAATGTATTCTATTACATAATGGAAATAAATACGCTGGGGTACCTATTGCCTACAGTATAAAGTTAAAGGAAAAATATTGTAACATCTCGCTAGTCTTAAATAAAATACAATACAATGACCATATGTGGCAAATTTGTGCTGATTTAAAAATCGTGAACATTCTTTTCGGTCAACAAAGTGGTTACATTAAGTTTCCCTGTTTTATATGTCTTCGAGACAGTAGAGCTAAACAAACATTGGGTAAGAAGAAACTGGCCCTTGAGAAAAATATGAAGCCTGGAAAGCAAAATATAGTCCAGAATTCACTAGTAGCTCGTGACAAAATTATCCTTCCACAATTACATATAAAACTGGGCATCATGAAAGAGTATTTTTGATGACCCCCAAATTAGACAACTTACGAAAGATACTCAATTTAGAAATTCTATGACTGAGTTAGAACTAAGGGCTTGGTCAGCTTTCGTCTCTGTGATGCAGAATTTTTTCGGAAATAACAAATCAGAAAATTATATTGAACTTGTAGAAGACCTTCTGTTACAATTAAAAAATTTGGGGTGCAATATGAGCATAAACTCCACTTCCTCCATAGTCACCTAGACAGGTTTCCGGAAAATTTAGGAGATATAGAGCAGGGAGAGCGTATGCATCAGGACTTACGCGTCATGGAAGAGCGCTATCAGGGTTTCTGGGATATGAATATGATGTCTGGCTATTGTTGGTCTCTGACACGTCATTTTCAAGTCTACATGAGAGAAGAGCTTTAAAACGAAGGTTTTTAAAACTCAATGTTTAACTTGATTTTTAATAAATTTTTTCTTAGTAAATATACATGTGTTTTTCTGTTTTATACCTACATAGCTGAAACTCAGAAACTAGAGCTGATAAAAAAAATTCTACTCATATATTTGAAATTAGCATATCATATGTAGTCAACAAGAGCTAAAATTTCTTCGAGAACAGATGTACTGTAAACTAGTGTTATTTATTACTCGGTTCGATTGCGGCTATATCGTTATACCGATTAAAAATTTGATAAGGAAGCTTAACAGGATTAAAGGGGGTATATTTTAAAAATAGTTTACATTATTTAGGGTGTACTAAAAACGATGGCGCATAATTTTAATTTTTGTGTTCAAATGTAACGATCAACATTGTAATATTCTAATAAAGAACGAGAGCTTGCACGGTTTTGGTCAAGTTAAAAATCATAATTCTTGGGTTTACGACGTGTCAAATTGGAATTATTATCCGACGTTTTACCTACGATTGGGACCTTTACTCCATGAGATTAGAACACTGAATGGCCATCGAGAAGCAGCAGCCCGGTATTTAAACCATACTGGTGATCAGCAAAATGTTATTCACGTGAGATGTGAACTGTAACCTGTATTTCTAATAATATTATTTGGATATTTACAAATTTCGATTGATTTTCTAGTTTTTCGTTTAAAGAAACCAGACACTGTTTCTGTTACATCAAAGATATGACCTGAATAATGCTGGTGTTTAGCTACCTCAGATTGTATAATTTGTTTCTTTTTAATACAACTTTCACATTTCTTAACTCTAATGGATATAGACCGTCCGGTTTCACCCACAAACACTTTACCACTAGAGCAAGGTATCTTATAAACGCCTTCTGTTTGTAATGGTATGACGTCCAGCAATCTTGTCGGTGGTTCCGGGTCTGTAAGTAACACTGTCCATAGGTGATACATTTATGACATTTTGTTGAGGAGTTGGGATTTTATACTTATTAATACAACGTCTAATGTTTTCAGAGTAATATCCGTTGCCTCTCGGGGCATTAGTCAGTACTTCTGTTTCTGATTTCAGTGATTGTTCGTCACATATTGAAAGAGCTCGATGTGCTAAAGAGTTAATGATGGATTGTTTTTGAGAAGGATGATCATGTGACGTTGCATTGAGATATCGATTTGTACGTGTTGGTTTTCTGTACACAGAATGTCCTAATTTGTCATTATCTTTCCTTTGTACTAATACATCGAAAAAGGTATGGACATCTCTTGATTCAGTTTCTATTGTCAATTTTATGCTACGGTGTTGTTGATTTAGATGATCCAAGAAATTATGGGGGTTATCTGCGCCATGCGGCCAAACTACGAATGTATCATCGACATATCTGCACCCAAATTTAAGTTTTAGAGGAGCAGAAAACAAGGAGTTTCTTTCAAAAACTTCATGAAGATGTTTGCTACCCGAAGTCTGCTCGTAAAAAGTTCCTTGAAAAGTAAAATAAGTTATAATCAGACATGCTTTAATTAATTTCAGTAGGATCGAGTAGAGGGTTTCAACTGAATCATTTATAGAAATATTTGTATGCAGAGATTTGACAACGAAACTGACCAAGACTCTAATTGGATGGTTTTTAAACTTTGGACAACGTGTCCAGAGTTTTTAACAAAGGATTAAGTTTTTCCTTTAAACTGAGATAAAAGATTAGCCAGATATTTACCTATTTTGTAGGTTGGTGAGTCTATTGCGCTGACGATTTGTCGTAGAGATACATTTTCTTTATGTATTTTAGGTAGTGTGTAGAGGCGTGGAATCCTGGGGCTGCTTCATTTAATGACTTTATTTTTTTCTGGAGATGTGAGATTCTTTTCAATATTGTGTGTGTTTCGTCCAAAAGCTGGTTTATTTTTTCAGTATATTTGACCGTAACAACAGTTGCATTTCCTTTGTTAGCTGGAAGAACTAAGATGGTGTTGTTCTCATTTAGTTTTTTAATAGCCTTCCTTTCCACTGATGTGGATAATAATTTCAATTTGATGTGAACTATACCCAAGAATCATGATTTTCAAATTAAATCGGTACAATTTTAAAAGTAATAAGTTATTTAAAAAAGTATAGTAGCTTCTAAACTCACCTCCTTCTATGTTCCAGCAAGTTTTATATATTTTTCTAACTCTACAATAGGCATAATAAAAAGTTAATTAAAATATAACTAATGAATCTGTAGTATTCCACCAACGAAAGGAAAATTATCTCGTGAAGTAGAAATTCACACGATTTTCCCAGGAAACAGATGTAAAGTGCGTGCGAGTGTGTACCTTTTAAGCGGGCACAAACTTGCGTGCTTTCCTTCGCAATTTATCATTTCCGTAAGAAAGAACACTTGTATATCGGTAGCTATTGTTTTTTGGCCTAAGCTGTTGTTAAATATCGTGTCTAGTAAACATATCAGGTGAGAGAAATTAAGATATTTTAATTAATTATAATATTAAATTGAAGCATGTTAGGTAATTGACTGTGACATGCAATGGCCTCTCTCAAGCGAGCAAGCAGAACAACAAAAATGGATAAAATTCGTAATATGGGACGTTCTTTGATAAGTCGAAATCTCCCCCTCCCCTTGTCTAAAATTTAACGAAACGTATGGAGTTCTATGCGGGCTCAATTTGAAGCTACACAAGTTTTTTCTAAACCGTAGCATTTTTCGAAAAATCAAGATGACGGCTTCAATATGTCGCTTGAAGAAGAGTTCAACCTACTTAAAAGTTCGATTACGAGGGCCTATGTTATCGCTAATTACAAATCTCGTATCAAAATATTGACATTTAAAATGGCGTATCCAATATGGTAGCTAATAACCTCCGAAATACATATTATGGCTATAAAGAAGGGTACAACCTAATTGAAAGTTCGGTCACGAAGGTTTATGACATCGCTGATTACAAATTTCGCATCAGAAAAACGAAATTTAGAATGTTGTATTCAATATAACAGTCCTTGATCACCAAAATGTTTACTATGACTATAAAGAAAGGTAAAGTCGAGATGAAAGTTTTTTCATATGTAGCAATAGGTTGTTTTTACCTAGATCATTTTAGAAAATTTTATTTAAAAAAAGGCTCTTTAAAAAATGATTGAAGTTAAAATTCTGCTACAAGCCTTAAATATTTAACGAAGTAGCGGTGACTAACCGGAGAAAAAAAATACGATTACTTTGGGTTAAGGAAACTATGATATAAACATTCTAGATTCACTATAATACTTCTGAATTAGGACAAACCTTTATGGTACCTTGAAAATAAAAGTTCTATAACCAATATATAAATCTACAGGGATGGGAGTTGACCTTTTTTAGTAAACATTAACACGGTTTAAAACAAACCTATTTTGTCTGCTATTTTCCATAGTATGTTTTAAATAAGTAGGTACAGCAGGTCTTATGGCTAAGGTAACAAAATTTCTTATTTTTTTCTGTACTTTGTTATATATAAGAGCGTATTTTTTTTCCTAAATTAGGTTGAAGAAGGAAAACAGTTTATTCTTTGTGAATTTCACTCTGGTTCTCTCTCAATACGCGTTTTGACCACCTAATGGTCTCGTCAGTTAAGTTGTTATGAACTAAAAGTTTAATTTACAAAATACAATCGTCTATTTAAAATGCCTATTTCGTAATGTACCGGCAGGAGACTACCCGCAGGACTATATACCTAACTGTAAATCAAGAGTCAAAAATAAATGTGATTGAATACCATCATCTAATTTTTTTTGTGATGGGCCTAAAATAACTTTTATTTCCATTTTTTATTTCTACGTCAATTATTTGTAAAGAAAAGCCTACAATGTTTTTCTTATATGCATATGTAGAATGAATTCTTGTAGTCAAAATATTATAAACATATGATTCAAATACAGAACAAATAAATTTAGTCTAGCGATTATATATATATATATATATATATATATATATATATATATATATACAAACATACATACAGTGTGCCCCACAACGAACTACTGAGATCGATTTCTCGGAAAACACACACTTTGGAAGTTAGGAAGTTAAGCAATTAGGCTAAAATATTGTCAAGATTGTGGCACTTCCGGATAAACTGTTAATGCATTCTTGCGTATTGCTATGTGTTATTTCATTTTTTAATTCTACATAAAATTATATATATATATATATATATATATATATATATATATATATATATATATATATATATATAATGCATATATATGTCCAATACCTAAGTCTATCTATTTTTGACATATTTTGAATTCTATGGTAAAAATGACGTTTGCAGGCCTAAACATAACTCTCAATTTCTCCTATATGGAAACCTTTATTATTTAATTGGGGTTGGTTTTCTTCCAGAGGTGGATCTACTTTAGTGTACTGTGTTGATATTTTGATAATAAATAAATACAGAGTGACAGAAACTAACATTAAGTATTTACTTTAAAAAATCATTAAAAGTCAGTTTTTCAAATATAAACCCCCTATTTTTACAATGTTATCATATTTAGCATTAAAAATAAAGGTTGAACTTTGAATAAGGTTGCCTATTCGAAAAATTTGTAGTTTTTGAAATATTGGCAATTTAACATTTTTGTATTATAAAAACGCTATAAGCCTTTCAAATTTCGCTAACAGTTGGCCATCACGGCGAAACACGAAGAAAGAAAACAATAGAGCCCTACAGAAATGTTACTATTCCTTTCCATCTAACAATTATTAATAAAAATCATGCAGGGACAATTACACGCACGAAATTATTTAAATTTGTTTATTATTTATGAAGAATTTAACAACGTTTTATTAAAAAAATACCATACATTTGCTGATAGATATCCAGATAAATAGAAATCGTCACGGAACAATGATAAACAAATATTGCAAAATTTTAAATATTTTGGCATCGTTAAGGCAAAAATAAATGAAAGGAAACCTTTTCTCTAAGATGAAAATATCGAAATTGCAATTCTGGGATATTTTGCGGCATATTCTAAGACATTGTTAAGATAAGTGGCTCTACAAACAGGAATCTCGAAGAATTCAATACATAGAATTCTGTTGAAACACAACTTCCACCCTTATTTAATATTTTTGGTCAATATCTGAGAGATACTGATTTTCCGGAAAAAGTGCAATTTTGCTAACGATATTACAAGATAACCTTCGATTTTTGGAGAACATAATTTGGACTGATGAAGCAGAATTTAGGAAAAATGGTCTTTTTAACAGACACAATTTGGAGTGATTGAAAGCCCCATGAAGTAACATATCAGAATTTTTAAGAAACTTTTAAATTTAATGTATTTTATGTGCAATGTGAAGAAAACTTAAATGGTAATTCATTAACAATAAGAAACAGATTATGTCCCCATTTTAAATTATGTATAAACTTTTGTAGAAAAAATATATTTAAATAGTCTAGAAAAATTAGACAATCAATATTTAAACAATTTACCTCTGGCGGAACACAGGGAACTTTTTATTAACATGATGGCACCATACCACACAGATCCATTCCAATATTTTATGATAAGTGGATTACCAGCAATGGATCTTTTTTGTGGTCTCCTCGTGCCACTGATTTGATTGTATTAGATTGTTTTATATGGGGAACGATAAAAACATCATTTATTGTATCACAGTGACTACGATGGAGGATGCGTTTGAAAGTTTATCTCCAGATTCAATTAAGGTGATTCCATTAGGAATATGAAAAGCGAATTAGATAGCTATAGTTTTTTTCCGAAGTTTTCAAAACACTTAATAATAGTACAAAATATTCGAACAAAAAATCTCGATGTTTCACAGCTAATAACTGTCTTAAAATTAATAAGAAAATAAAAAGGGTAATCATTATGTTTACTTTTAAAGGCAATGTATTTTAAATAATTATTGTATTTCTCAATATTCCGCAAACACATTCATCAATTTGATAAAGTTCAGAGAATGGCTTGTATGGGAATATTGGGTGCGATGAGGATTACTCCCACCAGGGCTCTGGAAGTCCTGGCGAACTTGCTTCCTCTTTACTTATACATAGAGAAGGAGGCGGCCCTGAAGACTGTTTATCGTCTCAGTTGCCTGGGACATCTTGGAATTGGAACGGGCGGCTACTCAGGTATCTGGGAAAGCGCGGAGGAGAGGTGTCCATCACTCCCCATGCGGACAGGTTATATCACACTGATTTTAAAACCCTACCTCTCCCTGGAGATATTTCTATTAAGTAAAAAGGATTGGGAGGGAGAACTAAATCTTCCGAAAAATGGATCCTGGTGGTTTACTGATGTATCTCAACAAGATGAAAGAGCTGGTGTCGGAGTATTCGGCAGGAGCACGGGAGTCAGAGAGTACTACCCTCTCGGACAATGTGCGACAATTTTTACAGCGGAAATATATGCTATTCTACAGTGTGCCCCCCTCTTTGTAAGAGAGACATAGACAGAAATAGAGTAATAAATATGCTCAAACAGTAAGGCTGCGATATTGACACTGAAGTCCAGTGTCGTGACTTCGCGTGTGTCTGAGTGCAAGCATGTACTAGATGGTATGACAAGGAAAAGCAGCACAGTCAAACTCGTATGGGTCCCGAGTCACTTGGGTATACGCGGGAATGAGGAAGCAGACCGTGTGGCAAAGTTGGGTTCGACGACTGGACCGTATGGACCCCCAACCAATATTTCCTGTCCTAATTGCTATTGGCAAAAGGGAATTAAAATAGTTGCTGGAAAGCAAATTTATTGAATTGTAAAGGGGGGCTCCTGGAATGAGGTGTGCTAAGGAACATATAACTGGGCCTAGTACATGGCGTACTAGAGAGCTGCTCTCCTTGAAGGAAAGAACTGCGAATTATGGTGGGATTGTTGATAGGACATTGTCACCTCAGGGGCCATCTTCACAGAATCTGTGTCGAAGACGACCCGACATGCAGATGGTGTTTGGAGGGGAATGAAACTGTTGTCCATGTCCTCAGAGAGTGACCAGCACTCAACGGACTAAGACAGAGATATTTCGGAGATACAATTTCGTTACCGGCAGCAGTTAGGCAAGTTCAACTAACGAGGCTGCTGGGATTCGCAAAGGCGATCGGCCTCGAATAACCTGCAGATATGGTGTGATGTAAAGGGCCCAATGGAGGCCTAAGCATCGATGATCTATTATCACTACCCCTTTTCATTCATTCGTTCATTCAAAAGTAATGTTTCGAAAAATATTTAATTCATTACTGAAAAAGTGACAGTGGTTGAACCATCTAAAAAAGTTTAGGATATTTTTTATAATTTTTCGCTAATACCATTTGAAGCTGAGATATCGTAGTTTCAGTCTGATCTTCCTTTTGATAAAGTGGCAAAAAAATTTTGAGCGGTACTGTATGTATATATAAACTCGCTTACTAGTATAACAGATGACTCATACTGTTAATGTTTCAGTGATTTACTAATAAAAGAAAACTTTTAGAAAATATATCAAATACTTTCAGATAACGAGAAAAAGGGAAACGTAATAAGGTAGGTGTCAAATCACAATCCTTGTGATTGATCGAATAGAAGAACAGGCGAAAACCGAAAAAGGCGGACAATCATCAGTCACCTCGTTTTTAATTCAGCTAATTACCTAACTGGCAGCTTACATCTTGATAGATGTATTATTATTCTATGCTTTTCCTTCGCTTTATTTGATAATTCTCTGCATTCTTCGTTATAAAAACTTATTTGCCTTATTGCCTTTATTTATGTGTGAAGTAGTGTATCCATATATTTCGAGAGTTTTAATTTTTGGTAGAACGGATGTGAAAAGCCATTAAATTTTTTTCAAACGAAGCTCTATTTCACGTAATATAGAATGAGTTTTTCATGAATTTATATTTGAACCTTTTATAGCAAAAGTTTTTTGTTGATTATTTTCAAGATTTTACAATGAATTGTCATATTCGATATGTATGACAATAAACGAAACATATGTTAAACCAAATGCTACTGAAAATGGTAAGCAGAATAAATTACTATTTAATTAATTTAATGCCGAGAAGCAAATGTGAAATATTATGAGTATATTTAAGTAAATATATTTAGAAGATTATTATGAGTATAGTATGGATAATTTAACCAGAATAAAAATAATATATGTCAAGAAATTTCAGGCACGATGTACATGCAGGGGCGGATCCAGCCCCTCTCTTTTGGGTGGGGGTGATATCACAAATGTACAGTATGGCATGCGAAAGCAAGTTGTCGACAGGGAGGGGGGGAGACACCAGCAACATTCCCATTTCTAGTTTAAAAGGCAGAGTAGGGTCTATTTTTCTGAATTTGAAGATCTTGTAGAGGGGGGGCGATCACAAGAAAAAATAAGTTGCCGACAGAGCGGGGGGGGGGGGGTGCGAACAGCCTACACATTCCTAGTATAAGAGGCATAATAGGGTCCATTTTCCTGAACTTAAAGCTCTTGGTGGTAGGGCTATCGCAAGAAAAACAAATGGTCAATGGTGGAGGGGGGAGTGCCAGCAGCATACTCACTCCTAATATAAAAGGCATAAGCTCTTGGGAAAGGGAGGGGCAATTGCAAGCATACACATTCCTATTCTCAATCCAAGAACTAGAGAGAGTAATAAAACTGTTACTGAAACCTCCAACGTACCTGCTCCAGTGCCGCAGGTAACTGAGGACTGCCATAAATTTAATTATATTTAAATATTATAAGCTTTTATAAATTTACTGCCACAATAAAATTTCTGATAATTCAATTTAATTTCTGTCTGTGGGCAAAGTAGACCTTACAGGAAGTCCTTAGTGGTTTATCTTGTTTATGCTTCTTTTTATATATTATTTGAGACTAGTGAGATACCCAAAATGGTGATTTATCTTGTTTGCGCTTGTTTTTATATATTATTTGAAATTAGTGAGATACCCAAAAGATATGGCTTCCATCACTACATTTATTCCAAAATTGTTAACCCTGGCCATTTTTTCCTCAACGAAAAACTTATTACGATAAATGTTTATGATGGCTTAAGATATCAATATCTAGATAATAATGTTAAAAGCTCTGATGAGATGTGTTCCAACATGACAGGAGTTGGAAAATCTACTATGTACCTAATACTGAAGGAGAAAGAAAACTACTGAAATTGTTAGTACTCCCAAGCCACATTCGATCATAGGCAGAAGAAAATCCTCGTTGAAAGAAGAGATGTAAACTGCAATAAAAGGAGTCGACAAAATTCTAACTAAAATCAATGAAGATCATGATTTACCTGATATTAAAAGAACTGAGCTCTGGAAATTGCTCAGAGAACTTAATTTTTACTGGGAAAACCAGATAGGAAATCTGTTCTTATAGATTGTCCGGAAAATGTCCGTTGGAGAAGGAAATATCTCTCTCAAGTAAAAGGTAGACTTGCTAGAAATAACACAACTTACAAAATTAGTAATTTAACTGAACTTTTGAAAGATTTTTTGGATAAAGTTACTGCAGAAAATTGGAAAAAATCTATATAATAAAAGAATAAAAGAAAATATGGAAACTCGATCTCATGATCGGTGAGATAGAGGAACCAATTATAATTAATTTGAGCGAAGATAGCTTCACTGACTTTGATTACGAATTAGATACGTACTGTTTACCAGTGTACACGCAATTTATTATTTAATGTTGTTTATATATTTTTTTATATATTTTTATTTTTACTGCGTCCCACATATATATTTAATTCCAGTTAGCCGTAATTTTTTTATTATTGAATTTGTGTGTTTTTCTTAAGCGGGTAGAATTAACATGTTTATTTTATTTTTTTGGGGCTATCGGATTTCCATATAATAAAGTAAATTAAATTAAGATGTCAGTACAATGGAAATAAAAATAAGTAGGTCTAATTTTACCTGTAACATATAAAAAGTAATTACGTTTGAATCCCTTTTTAGTGTTTAATTGTAATTCTGCAGATGGTTTAAGAAATAAATAAACTGAAACGTTAAATGCCCTAAAAATGTTTTTAATTAACAAAAAAATGACCGATAGCCCAAAAAAAATTTCACATTATATGGACGAACTTATTTTTTTATATATGTTTAACTTCTTGTATTTTTGACAATGGGTATTTTGTAAGTATTTAAATTATAACTTAGAATTTTTTGAGAGGAAAAGACTACGTTTTATTCTGAATGTGCCCAAAACGGTTTCTATGCCAAAAATTAAAAATAATAAAAATACATTTGTGATTTGTGTTAAATATGTCAAAATTATTTACATTTTGAAGTGATATTCTATGCTATAAATACTTAGTGATAAAATAAACCTCTTTCCGGCGCCTATGACAAGGATTAAAATCCTTTTTAACACGTCACACTTCCAAATATCCATTGTTATCCAACTCAAATAGTCCATTTTTATAGACCGCTATTTTTAATTATAAAATTTCTAACTATGAAAAATATATGTGTCTAGCAGATTTTGCCAAAGACATCGGACTAGTGAACATAGGTAGTTTGCAAAGAAAAAAAAATGGTAAAAAATGATTTATTACCCTTTCTACTTCTTGAATAAACTATAGTATAAGAGGAAAAATTAGGTCTATTTTCCTGAACTCAAAGCTCTTGGGGGGGGGGGGATCCGCGCCTGTGTACATGTACATATTCATAAATGAAGATAAGAACTTTAAGATGAAGATCCTCATGATTATTAATGTGACTAAAATATACACCAGGTGACCATGATGTATTATAAAACTGTTATTTCAATCTTCACCACAGACAATCTCAGCTCTGTATTAATATATTCTAAAATGGTCTCTACAATTCTATCAAAAATCGCTTTATAAAATGTCAAATGAGTGATTAATTACTTATTTTTGACAGAAAACAAATAAACATCGATCCAAATTAATACAATGTTTCCAGCTTCAGCACTCTTAAGTCGCTTCCGTTTTGATAAAAATTTTATTTTATATTAACTTTTCAGAGTAAGTTATTCCAATAATAAACAGATACTCTCTAGGTATATCTAGTGTTTGAAATATTTTATTACTTATAAAATATTCTGAAAATTTACGTTTATTTTTTTTGTAAAAATAAATCATAATAAATAATAATAAATCAGGTATTGGACATTTTCACCATGATTTTCTCAGAAACTGTCAAAGACACGTATAGGTGTAATCAGGGGCGGATCCAGCCTCTCTCTTTGGGGGGGGGGCGGTGACATCACAAAAGTACAATATGGCAAGCGAAGGCAAGTTGTCCACGGGGGGGGGGCGTTGGGGAGGGGAGAAACCAGCAACATTCCCATTTCTAGTGTAAAAGGTAGGATCGGGTCTATTTTTCTGAATTTGAAGCTCTTGGAGAGGGGGGGGGCGATCATAAGAAAAAACAAGTTGTCAACAGGGGGAGAGGATGCGAGCAGCATACACATTCCTAGTATAAAAGGCAAAATTGGTTCTATTTTCCTGAACTCAAAGCCCTTGGGAAGGGGAGAGACGATCGCAAGCACACATATTTCTATACTCTATTCAAGAACTAGAGAGAGTAATAAAACTGTTACCGAAACCACCAACGTACCTGCTCCAGTGCCGCAGGTAACTGAGGACAGCCGTAAATCTAATTATATTTAATTATATTTAGATATTATAAGCTTTTATAAATTTACTGCAACAATAAAATTTCTGATAGTTCAATTTAATTTCTATCAGTAAGCAAACTACACCTTACAGTGTGTCCTTAGTGATTAATCTTGTTTGTGCTTGTTTTCATATATTATTTGAGATTAGTAGGATACCCAAAAGATATGGCTTCCACATCTATATTTATTCCAAAATCGTTATACCAGGGCATTTTTTCCTCAACGAAAAACTTATGATGAGTGTTTATGATGCCCTAAGATATCAATATCTAGATAATAATGTTAAAAGCTTTGTTGAGATGTGTTCCAACATGATAGGAGTTGGAAAATCTATATATCGAATACTGAAGGAGATAAAAACGACTGGAATTGTTAATACCAAGCCACATTCGACCACAGACAGACGAGAAACTCGTTGTAAGAAGAGATGTAAACTGCAATAAAAGGAGTTGTACATACATTTTATTATGAGAAGCAGATCCCAACCGTCGACAAATTTCTAACTAAAATCAATGAAGATCGGGATTTACCTAAAATTAAAAGAACTGAGCTCTGGAAATTGCTCAGAGAACTTAATTTTTGCTGGGAAAAACCAGATAGGAAATCTGTTCTTATAGATCGTCCGGAAAATATCCGTTGGAGAAGAAAATATCTCTCTCAAGTAAAAGGTAGAGTTGCTAGAAATAACACAACTTACAAAATTAGTAATTTAACTGACCTTTTAAAAGATTTTTTTTGAATAAAGTTACTGCAGAAAATTGGAAAAAATCCCTATAATAAAAGAATAAAACAAAATGTAGAAACTCGATCTCATGATCGGTGAGATAAAGGAACCAATTATAATTAATTTGAGCGAAGATAGCTTTACTGACTGTGATTACGAATTATATACGTAATGTTTACCAGCGTAAACACAATTCATTATTTAAATTTTCTGTAATATATAAAAATTAATTACATTTGAATCCCTTTTTAGTGTTTAATTGTAATTCTGCAGATGGTTTAAAAAATAAATAAACTGAAACGTCAAATGTCCTAAAAATGTTTTTAATTAATAATAAAATGACCGACAGCCCTAAAAAAAATTTCATATTATATGGGCGAATTTATTTTTTATATATGTTTAACTTCTTGTATTTTTGATAATGGGTATTTTGAAAGTATTTAAATTATATCTTAGAATTTTTTGAGAGAAAAAGGCTATATTTTAGTCTGAATGTGCCTAAAACTGGTTTCTATGCCAAAATTAAAAATAATATAAATACAGTTGTAATTTGTATTAAATATGTCACAATTATCTATATTTTCTAATGTATGTGAATTTTTAAGAAATCATAAGAAATAAAATAATATTATAAAAACTTTTTATTTTAAGGTTATTACCGAAATAATTTTCTATGTCATAAATACTTAGTGACAAAATAAACCACCTTCCGACGCCTATGACAAGAATTAAAATCCTTTTTAAAACACACTTCCAAATATCTATTGTTATCCAACCCAAATAGTCCACTATTATAGACCGGTATTTTTGATTATAAAATTTATAACCCATTCCTATGAAAAATATATGTGTCTAACAGATTTTGCCACAGACTCCAGACTAAAAAACATAGGTAGTTTGCGAAGAAGAAAAAAGTTAAAAAACGATTTATTACTCTCTAGATCTTGAATAAACTATAGTATAAGAGGGAAAATCAGATCAATTTTTCTAAACTCAAGGCTCTTGGGGGGGGGGCGATCGCCCCCCCCCTTGGATTCGCGCCTGGGTGTAATAAATGTTTGGTTGTTTCTTTTTTCATGAAATTCCAAAACAATATAATATACTGGATATTTCATAAAAAGTGGAAAAGTTAATAGACATTCCTGTCAAAAGCAAAACTGGTTGAAGTTTTGCACCAGGTTCAAAATAATATGCGCCTTAAAGATTTAAATTCCATATATTTTTTTATGTCTAAAAAAAGACATGGTTAACGATCACCAAGCATATTTATTGCCTGGACCTTGTACATTTGACCATTGATACGTTTTCTATTCTACTTTTTTAATATCAAGCAGATAATTAAACTTTAATATAACTTCCAATTATTACTCCTAATGACTGTTATTTCTGTAAAACTGATCATTAACAATGTATTGAGTTGGTGTATTGTCATCAAATTTACCGTTTTAATGACATAATGTGAAAGAAACAATTAATTGAATGGATTATGAAATTCAAACTTATTTTTGTAAAAAGTGAAGCATTGTGTATTAACTTTATTACTGGAAAAACTAAAAGATATATTAAAATTACGATTGATTATTTTAATAATACGGACGTCGTAAAACTCACCCGATAGCTCTATTTGATTAAATTGCCTCAAGGCAAGAAAATATCTCAAGTAATAAATTTCTTAATATTTTGATATATGATAGCATATTCCTTTTTAATTACTTCCGGTGTATCATACCAGGTATTATAATGATAAATGTAACTTTTTAAAAATGGTTGATTACAAATATCATAATCGTTAATTTACACTTAGCTGAGCAAAAAAATTGCTATTACGTCTTCTTCCAATAATAGTAATTTCCCCCCATAGCATCAGTAGTCCTTCTAATTTTTGATACCCTTTGGTAGGTTGAAATTTTCATGCTGTTATTATTCCGAGGGTCCTACTACTACCTCTTTTTCTGTATCAGATAGAAACAAAAAAAAAACGTTAGAGATAGGGATTCAGAAAATATACTTTCTTGGCAATGATACAAAAAAATTCCGTGCTAAGTCCAAAGTAATCCCATTTTATGCTCTATATTTTGTAAATATTACTATTACACGTTCTTATGTCCTTAAAATTATACAAAACGAACATTTTTAATTCCTTTTTTCTTCACAAATCCTTAAAAATAGATGTATTTTCATACACATATATATTTACTTTTTTTTAACAACCTATGTATTTTATATCATTCATTTATTACCAACATTGTCTAAAATCTACCTTTTGTCAATTGACGTGATCCATTCCATAGTTTATTGTAGTTCGCGAAGCGCCACTAAATTGGACCAAAATAAATTTAAAAATTTACGAAGTCGCGTCTGATTCAATCATCATTTTTAACGCGCGCATTTCAGCAGGAAAGCAACAACTGGCTGCTTCCGTCACGTTTCGGCGTATACCGCTAGCAGGATAAAAAGGTGTGCGCAAGACGCGCCATCAGGATAACTTTGAAATTGAGCAGGGTAAATGCAAGAAAAACGTAAAAAAAAGGCTTGCGGTGCATTCTTGCCGACATAGTACGTTACATACTTTATTAATTATGTAGACGTAACAATACGGGGTCAAGGCTTCAAATAGACATTCATTACGTTGTTACCCTTGGTTTATAATATGTTTATAATATTTAATTGTCAACTATTTTTCTTACTACACGCATTGCACGAAATACATAGATTAGGCTGCAAAGTACGATTTTGGAAACGCAATTTCCCAGGAAAGATTATTTTAAGACTTGGGCTATATTGGTCAATAATTGAGGGCCTGGAAAGCAAAATCGACAAACCGCTCGGCCAAGCTAAGCCTGGTAGGGCAGAGAAGAGATTTGCATCCGCTGATTCACAAGCGAGAAAATTATTTGGAAAATGGAAGAAAAATACAATTTTGTATAACAGTTTATTTCGCACAACTTTGGTCCTGGAAACTTGGAAAATTTTAATTTTTTGAGAAAAAATGACAAATAACTTTTTTGGTTCAATGAAAATCAATGCATTTTTTATGTTTAACTCGCGACAATACGGCCAATTTCAGCTCGATAACAAAAACCGTTTTATGCCCCAAATCCAAATACCAATGACATTTTTGGTTACGTCAAAATGAAAAATGGAGCCCTTGCTTTTTGAACTTGAAATATATATATATATATATATATATATATATATATATATATATATATATAAATTGTCGCAATTAGCAATGCCTCTGGTGGTAAGGACATGTAGGTAGCGATCTATTTTCGACCACCGTAGTAAATGTATAGATGTTTCGTCCCGATACCGGTGGTGGACGTATCAGTGGGATCCACCGGTATCTTTCCTAAACATCCTTGTACTTTCCATAAACTTGAACTTCTATTTAAACCCAGTTTTGCCGGAACGCGGTGGTGAGATGTTAAGTTCCACAACATGCCCCCCCCCTAAGGAATTTGCTTTCCAGCTTTAACTGTCGGACAGTCCAAGCCGTTAGAAAACACAGGCCTGAAAAGGAAGTGGAACGGACATCCTCGGTGGTCTTCCAAGTTCCGAGTCAGGCATAATCAAAGCCAACGGCGGTTAAGACCCTCGTCTGCCGCCGTCCCTGCTCGGGCGCCATGTCGCAATTAACAATGCCCCTGGTAGTAGGGATATGTAGCTAGCGATCTATTTTCGAACACAGTAGTAAATGTATGGATGTTTCGTCCCGATACCGATGGTGGACTCATCAATGGGATCCACCGGTATCTTTCCCAGACATCCTTGTACTTTCCACACACTTGAACCTCTATTTAAGTCCAGTTTTGCCGGAAAGCGGTGGTGAGGTATTAAGTTCCATAACTATATATATATATATATATATATATATATATATATATATATATATATATATATAAGATGTTCTATTTTTTCATTTTGAGCTTTTCCAACTCATAATGAAGCTTTTTTTACATTTTATATTGCTGTGTGTTGACAAAATGCTCTCTAAAATTATATCTCAAAATTTCTGTTAGTAGGTTACATTTTTCTATATATTTACTGCCAATCGTATTAATATGTTATTAGTTTACCCAATAATTAGACCATATACTCTCTTACTTAATAATATAAACAGTAACTTATTTATTTCACAGAAGTAATACGCTTCTTAGTTTGAACTTTTGCTTTTCCGTTTTTATTTTTCAGTTTTTCACCATCAGCGATATTATTTTATTTAAGATTTTTTTAATCTTTATTGGCACTTCTGACATATACGCCTTGAAATAATTTTCCCGTTGCTTACTAAAAAAAACTTGAAAAGACTTTAGATCTTTAATTTTATCTTTAGGGACAGTCTAAGATTCCAGTTTCGACGTCTTTTTCAAATCACATATTTATTTATGAAACTTTAGTTCAAAGCAATCAATAAAAACAATTTACTTTGCTTCTAAATGCTATTGTAGATAAGCATTATTCTGAGGACCACACTGTAAAATGGAAATGCGTTAAATTTAAAATAAATGTGCTGGAAATTTCATAAACATTTATTAAATGCGTTTAATGTAATGCATTAAATTTTATAACTTACATTAATCTAAATTAATTTATTCCATTAAATCTAATATTATCATACATTACATTTAAAGTTTTAATCATTACTTTTTAAGGAGACTATTAAATATACAGCCAGTGTTCATTGGATTTAAGATATGTTGTCGCATATTTAATGCACCAACATTAATATGACGTTGAAAATTTCTGCTACCAGGAAAAGGTGGAAATTTTTCTCATAGGTAGTGTACCTTCCTTTGTAGACCGGTTTTCAACTCATTGGTTTCCGTCAGTACCAGCAAACATGTACACATCATCATAAGAAAATTGAGACCTTTAAGCAACTTGTATCATACTAAATATAAAGCTCAATACAAGTTACGCCATTTCCCGGAATCTCATGCAGTGTACCGTGATTATTAGTGTAAATTCCTTTAATGTTACTGAACATGTGAATAAATTTTAATGTACAGAAAGGTGAAATATATTTTCAGTTACTTTACTGAAATTTAAGATACTATTTAATTAAATTAAATGTACAACGAACTGATATTTGAATGAGTTACTTTAGATTTAAAGTTAATGTAAATTATTCACGGTTTTAGGTACAAAGTTATTAAGTTGAATGTAGAATTGACATTAAATTTGCTTTAAATTTGAAGTATTTTTAACAGTGTGGAAGCTGCGTCTTTTTTGACGACGGTGTTTATGGTTGAGCCACTTTTAAACTTCGAAAATATATATACAACGTTGTTTACATAAAACAGGATAAAACATATCGAGAGCATTAGGTTGGCATAGCAATATAAGATGCGAAAAACTGCATCATCATGAGCCAAGAGAGCTAAAACTATAAAAAATATAATTCGACACAAAATAATAAATAAACAATGGATATTTGTGCGTCAAGAGAACGAATACCAAAAAAGTCATTTTTTTCAACAAGCTATAAGTCCTCCAGACAAAGAACCTCGCACCAACCAAATGGAAATTGGATCCTTGCCAAATTCGTTGAAAATTCAGTATGTTGTAGGTCTAGATGTCCTGATCAAAAGTTCTCATGGGCACAAAGTTCAAAAGTTAATAGTTTTCGAGATACAGATGAGTTGCGCCCGCACCAACCAAATGGAAATTGGATCCCAGTCAAATTCGTTGAAAATTCAGTATATTGTAGGCCTAGATATCCTAATTAAAAGTTTCTATGGGCACAAAGTCCAAAAGTTAATAGTTTTCGAGATTCAGAGTGATGAGTTGCTCCCGATCCACCATTTACACAGGCTAGGCATGAATAAGAAAACTACCAAAAAAAGAGGTTAAAAATGGACTTTTGCATTCAAAAAATCATTCAAACTACAAGCCTCACCTTGACAATTGTCCTCAAGGTCATATAAGGTTCAAATATTACGAAAATCGAAAAATATCTCAGAAAAAACATTTTTAACTACTTCTTAAGGAGAAGTTTTTTCATAAAAAATTACATTTTAACAATGTTTGACCTTGACCCTTCATCTAAAGGTCTTAGTCAAGATTACAATTGGTGATCTCCTTCATTATCCTAAACCTATCGACGGAAGAATTTTTTTTTTGATTGCGCGATTTCAATATTTTGGTACATAGTTTGCAATGTTTTACGCTGCATATACACACACATTATATATATATATATATATATATATATATATATATATATATATATATATATATATATATATATATATATATATATATATATATATATACAGAATATGTATTGTATATTTACATTCGCTTACGTTAGCCAAACAAGTTCACAAGATAAAGAGAGAGAAAGAAAAAGAGATAGATAGAGAAAACTGACCCTAACGCCTTGCTTAAATAAATGGTGGATCGGGCACAACTTATCCCTCTGATCTCGAAAACTTTTAACTTTTGGACTTTGTGCCCATAGGAACTTTTGATCAGAACATCTAGACCTAAAACATACTGAATTTTCAACGAATTTGACCTGGATCCAATTTCAATTTGGTTGGTGCGGGCGCAACAAATCCCTCTGTCTCCCGAAAACTATTAACTTTTGGACTTTGTGCCCATAGGAACTTTTGATCAGGACATCTAGACCTATAACATACTCAATTTTCAACGAATTTGACCGGGATCCAATTTCCATTTGGTTGGTGTGGGGTCCTTTCCAGGACCAAAATTGTGCAAAATAAAGGGTTCTATAAGTAGTATTTTAATTTTTTTTACATTTTGCAAATAAATTTTTTTCTCATCAGTTAATAAGCGAGCGCCTATCCCTCCTCTACCTTACTAGGCTTAACTCGGCCAAGAGGTTTGTCGGATCTGCTTTCTAGGCCCTCAGTTGCAGTGGGTAAAGCCTTTTTTGCCATTTCTACATTACTATTTTATGAACTTGGGCGCACTTTTAGTAGAAGTATTTCGTGGTATATTGTAAAAGTAGTGAAATTAAAAGTTTTCTAACTAGTAAATCTCAAAGAAGTAAACTTGCCAGAACTACAGTTGGTTGAAAAGTTTTGAAAGCGACACCTATTAACCAGTACAGGAATCAAAATTTATATGCCATTTTATTATTCCATCCTATGAACAGACACAAAAGTTTATTTCTATCTGTCAATTCATTTGTTTGTTTACAAGCCATTTGAAGTTGACGTGTCAGTGAATTTTTATACAATGGATAAAACCGAATATCGTGCAGTGATAAAATTCTTTGTTTTGGAAGGTTTATCAGCAACAGAAATTCGTATAAAAATGGTGAAAGTGTTTAAGGAATCTGCTCCTTCATTTTCAACTATGCATCGATGGGTTTTAGAGTTTAAACGTGGTCGTACAAGTGTTGAAGATGAACCACGTAGTGGACGTTTAAAAAGTGCAACAACACCAGAAATCATTGAGCAAGTCTATGATATTGTTTGTAAAGATCCAAGTGCGACTAAGCGTGAAATTGCTGATATCACAGGCATCTCGGACGAACGAATACTCTATATTTTACACGAAGAATTACGTATGAAAAAGCTATTCGCCAAATAGTGCCGCATTCGTTAACAATTCAACAAAAACTGAATCGAAAACAAATTTGTAAGCGTAATTTGGAGCGTTTTAAGCAAAATAAAACCGATTTTGTGCATCGTTTTGTAACTGTGGATGAGACTTGGATTTAGCATCATGATCCTAAACTGAAACAAGAACGCTTACAGTGGACTGAAGCTGGTTGTTTAGCTTCAAAACAGGTCAAGTCAGAACGATCGGCAAAAAAGATTATGGCGTCAGTTTTTTGGGATTCAAAAGGAATGTTGTTGATTGGTTATCTCTCTCAGTATTATTGTAACCTTTGGACCAGTCGGATAAAAAAGTTCGTGAAAAAAGTCCCGGCTTATAGAAGAAAAAAATAATTTTTCATCAAGACAATGCACGTCCTCACACAAGTGGTTTGACGATGGCTAAACTGAAAGAATTAAAGTATGAATTGCTTGAACACCCACCATATTCACCAGATTTGGCTCCCTCCGACTACTACCTCTTCAGGAATTTGAAACAATTTCTTCGTGAAAAGCGTTTTTCGTCGAATGAAGAAGCTATTGCAGCTGTGAAACATTATTTTGCAGAGCTTCCGGAAAATCATTACAAAGTTGTTATAAAATTATTGGAGAATCGTTGGAATAAGTGTGTTGAAGTTGAAGGAGACTATATTGAATAAAAAAACTAATTTCATTAAAAAATACACATTCTTGCATTTTCGCTTTCAAAACTTTTCAACTAACCTGTATATATACATATGTAAATGAGTGATAGAAACAATCCATTTTTTTTGTTTTTGTACCTTAAAAAAAGCTGTTTTACGAAAATATATTACTTGGTCAAAAATGGCTCTAGTTACTTTCGATGCGATTTTCTATAGATATAATTTTATTTCTTCAAAAAATGACCGGTGATTTTTCTAGCAATCTAAAAACATGTGTTCTACTGATAAATTAATTAGAAGAAAGGAAATCAGTGCATCGTGACATACAACTTATTCGTATATATAAAAGAAGCTCTATAAAATGATGTCGGAAAATTATAATTTTCATCAGGAATAAAAAAACGAAAATAATTCACCTCGTAATTTGGACAGTTCACTTGCTGTGATGCAATTGTATGAGCAACCTTCCCAGGTTTTGGAATACTAAGACAGGCAAAAGATTTGTTTTTAATTTTCAGATTTTGTCTGCTTTCGTTTATCGTTGCCACTTTTAGAGCTATGCTTTTTAAGCGATTGTCACATAACATCTTAAACCTCTTCATCAGACTTTGATGAGTGATTTATAATAAAGTACATTCTGAACCAAAGAGAACTCGAAAATGGTTTTTTGGTAATTGTAAATGACCAGTGGCTTAGATATTATTTCGTTTTTGGAAACTTTTTAGATAATTTTGAAATTTAAGGCTCAGGAATTTGCATTGGCGATTTGTACAGGCCTTTTAGGGACATTCTGTACTTCGCTAACCATAGTGTGTTACAGAGTATTCATCAGATTCTGATTACCTTCTATGAATCGATAACTAAGTTAGTGTATTGGTGTAACTTTCTATTTCTTAGATAGAGTGAATATTTTTTTGTGTGTATGTTCAATGTAAAAGCGTTGGATGGATTTAATTAGTTCCGGCAGCTAGTAAATTGATTGCCAATTTAAGTTTAAACGACAGAAGTTTAATAATTAGTACAAGCAATAAAACCGAGAGCTGTTCGAGATTTAATTAGCAATCAAAAATAATTTCCAAAGCTTTTCCTCATGTTTTCAGAACAATATAATATTTTCATGTTGAAAAACAAAAGGGGGGAATTTAGGTAGTAGTAAAATAATGAATCTGTGTTTTATTATATTATTTTCTAAGACAGAGGTTTATACTCGGTGACTTGGTAATTGATATTGACGTAGAAAAATTTGTAATGGCTTATACCAGAACATAAAGGAATATATTAACAAAATACACGTTTAAAGTAACAAATATCTTCTAAATTTAGAAGATCTATGATAAAAAGCTTAAAAATAGAGAAAATAATAATAAAAGAGTGCAACAGCAATTAACTATTTTAGATAAGAATTATTTTAATTTATTACTAATGATCAGCATAGTATTTCTTTTTATTTGAGAAAAACGTTTCCTAAAATTCACGCAAGATTTGAATTTGGCGCCATTTGTGCGGTAAAGTGTTTGCAACTAAAAAAATACATCAGACAGTTTAGAGTTAGTAAAAATGGAGCAGTAAACGAGAGAACAACGCGTTTTCAATGTTAAAAAATCATTCAAAAATAATTAAAGTTTGGCGACTATATTTCGCAATTTTCGTAGAGAATATGAGAGAAATATTGTTTTAACTTCGTCAACTGTGAAGAAAGTAATTGAAAAATTCAGGAAGACTGGATCAATTTTCTTACAAAGTTCAATTATACAAGAACTGAAACTTAATGAGTAGGCACAGGAAAGAAAGTTCGTTGAATTGTTTATTGAAAATTAACAATTGAATGTAAAACCACCCTAATAAGAGATGAAGCTCATTTTCACCTTGATGGCTAGATTAATCGTTAAAATTGCTCCATTTGGGGTTCAAAGAACCCACATCTGATTGTTGAAAAGCAAATGCATCCACAACATGTCACTGTTGCGGATTTTGGGCTGGAGGCATAATTAGACCATATTTTTTCGAAAATGGTGCTCGATATCGCGACATAACAGAGTTCTTTCTGTCTAAATTGGATGATATTGATGTGGATGAGATATGGTTTCAAAAGGACGGTGCCACATGCCATACTGCTCGTGGAACAATTTAATTACTGCATGAGACATCTTTTGGTCGTTTACTTTCTCGTTTCGGTGATCAGGATGGATATATTTGAGCAACCGTGTAGTGAAGGAGGAGATTCAACGCTACATCGACAAAAAAGTGCCAGTGCATATATGCCAGCGTGGAGGCTATTTGCCTGATGTGCTATTTCATACATAACCCTATCCTACGTACTTTATGATTCAATAAAGAAATTACAATTAAAAAAAAATTGTGTTTTTTATTTATTTCAAATCATACATAAATTTTGGGACACCCTTCAGACAGTTATATAAAATTTAATAAAGTGATGAATCTGATCCTCAATTTAGGGTACATAGTTTCTAACTTTAAATGTATGATAATAAATATTAATGATTTTTTATTTTACCTAGTATTTCATACAGTCACGTAGCACTTTCTAATCAAATAGTAATAAGATTTGAGAGAAATGCTTTTGAAAATCAATGAATTATATCAGAATATATGGAAGTGTTAATGCTAAAGCCAAAAACACATTATCTCTCTGTTAATCCTGTTGTGCTATTAATTCTTTCGTGTATTTCATAATTAGTTATAGAATATTTGTAGTTATCCTTGATATAAAATCAAATAGGTCTTATTACACTTCAGTAGTTTAAGCAAATCTCAGAAAATAAACCACTTATATCCACAGTTATATCCAGGTATACCACTATCATACAGAACATATATAAAAACGCAACTTTACAGGTTAAAATTCGACGAAGACACAAAAACCGAAAAAATAAACGTTAAGAGAGGTGTGCGTCAGGGAGACGTCATCTCTCCGAAACTATTTACGTTAGCTTTGGAAGATGTCTTTAAAAAACTAAATTGGGAGGAGAAAGGTTTGAGAGTCGACGGTTCTTATCTTAGTCATCTTTGTTTCGCTGACGATGTTGTTGTCATGTCTAGCAACCCAGAAGAGCTAAAACAAATACTTCAAGATTTCAATGAAGAGGCGAGAAAAGTGGGACTTAAGATAAACTTGGGGAAAACTAAGTCAATGAGCCCTGACGCAAATGTGCAAATAGAGATTCAAAATGAAATCATAGAGAATGTCCAAGAGTACATCTATTTAGGCTACGTCATGAAACTGGGCAAAGAAAATCAAACAGTGGAAATAACAAGGCGAACAGGGCTGACATGGGCTGCCTTTGGAAAGTTGCAGTACATATTGAGAGATGGAAACACACCAATCAACCTTAAACGGAAAGTGTATAAGACGTGTGTCTTGCCTGAAATCAAGTAATAAGATCAAAAACCAAAGTAGTTGACGTCATTGAACGCATATCACGACTAAAGTGGCAATGGGCGGGGCACATAGCTAGACAACAGCCCGATAGGTGGACGAGTAATTTACTGCAATGGCGACCGCGAGAAACGAACCAAAATCATGGCAGGCCACAACGCAGACGAGTAGATGATATAAGACAGTTTGCTGGAAAAGACTGGCTCCAGAAGGCGAGAGATAGATCCCAGTGGAGGACCATCGGAGAGGCTTATATCCAGGAGTGGACGTCAATGTGCTGAGAAAGAAGAAGAAGAAGATCCACAGTTATTGTTTTACAAAGCTAGATATGTTCGTATTTACAAGTCTTCGTTTTTTCATCATTTCATGGAGTTCTGAAATTCTACTTGGTTTTTTGTTGATCTATATGAGTTAACCCTTACAATTCAGTTTGAAACCCGATGGACTAGGATCTTCATCTACTTATTAAAGATAATTTTCTCTTTTTTAAATATCTTGGACGCCCTTCTAAGGAAATTATTACATAAGTCTGGTAATATTGGTATCAACGGAAAGTTTTTGACAACTCCTTAGTTCATAACTTATCTACAAAAATCTTTCCCATAATCCATTTGAATTTAAATTTAATATACAGGGTGTCTGATAGGCACCTCCTAATTTCTCGGAAGCATACAGGGGAGGTCAAAATAACCCTACTTTGTCATAAAAAAAAATCCTAAAATGCCCCTTAACGGAGATACAGAGCCCTAAAGGGTCACCCAGCTGTTTACCTTATCGGATCTAAGTTTTGAACCGACATGTATAATTTAATGAAATTTTAATATTTATATAAACATCATTAAGACTTATTAAACCATATTATAGTAAATGTTTTAGATCATCAGCGAAGTCAAGAATGGACTTGCAGCCACACACACAGGCCTAATTTTTGACAGGTGTCACTTAATAGAGCTGAAAACTAATTTTTAAATATACTCGTATGAGAAAGTAGGGTTATTTTGACATTCCCTGTATGCTCCCGAGAAATTAGGAGGTACTTACCAGACATCCTGTATGTATGAGTATGATGACAAATTGACAATTCGCTTTCCTTAATTTTTCCATCCTGAGATTATAAATTGTGAGTCAATACTGGCAATATGTAAAACTATACAAGAAAAATGAGAGAACACAAAAAATAATCGATATATTATTCCTATCTATATATTTATTTTCTACTTTTAACATAACTAGTTGTTTATAATGGTGAAAATGGATAAAATAGTCAACTGTATCTTCAATATCTGGCAGTAAATAACTGCTAAATATTAGTTCAAGCTTACCGGTATAAACCACTGATAATGCATAAATGCAAATAAAATCAAATTTTTGATCTGAAAATGGTAAACGCAGTGGCTTTCATGGTTGTACTACAGATTTTTGAATTCAGTAAATAACCATAAATTGATTGTTTGTGCTGTAAATAACGAATTTATTATTAAAATGTGATAATTAATACATTTAAACAAAAAAAATCACAGATAAGAAGTAAAATACAATTTTTTACTTTAAATTTTGCTTTATTTTGAATTCGAACTTAACATTCGACATGTTTTACTACATTATGGTTTTATCGAGGATGAATAAATAGCATTACAAGTTACTATTTTTAATAATACCAGGTACTGTCCTCACGAAGGTTTTTCCATGAAGGTCATTTAAAAAAGGTTCAATAGAGGAGAATTGTTTAGATCTAGATGACAATTTTACAAATTGTGTGTATTTTTTAATTTACTTTTTTCAAGGAACTCCAGCAGATTTAGTTGAGCGCCTTGATTTTTGTGTGAAGGACTTTTGTCAAATTATAATTATGTTCTAATAAATAGTCAGAATTTTCTGATAATTTTAAGACAATACAGAGAAAAACGATACCACTGGTCTGATAAGGTAACCATTTTTAAACTAATATTCACCAAAATATTCAATTTACTGTGGAAAAAGAAGAAAACAACTCAATCAATTTTCTTGATCTAGTCATTACTAAAGTTTTAAATAAACATTCTTTTGGAATTTTTCACCAACCGACACATACGGATACAACCATACATAGAACGTCACCTCACTCAGAACAACATAAATTAGCGGCTCACCATAGTTTTATTCATCGTCTTATTAGCATTCCCTTATCTGAAGAGAATTTTAATAAAGAATTAAATTGGGTTAAACAAGTTGCAGTTAACAATGGTTACTTACCACCATCAATGGTCAACTCAATTTTAACAAAAAAATTAAAAAAGAAAGCCACACAAGAAGTTTATCATATAGCACAAGAAAACAAAAAACGCAACTTTACCGCTTTAACACATTTTGGTAAATCATCAATTAAAATTAAAAAGTTTCTGAATAAAGAAGATATTGGGGTAGCCTTCAAACAAATAAAAAGTTAAAAAAATTATAAAACAAACAAATAAAAATAACAAGTCTGGGGTCTATAAACTTAAATGCGGAAGTTGCCCAAAAGTATATATAGGCCAAACAGGCAGATGGTTTAAAAAAAGGATTCAAGAACCCAAAAATAATTTTTTATACAATAAATACAGTCCTTCATACGCAAATCATTTAATAGAACAAAATCATCAATTAGAGGATAATTTTGAAATTCTCCATGTAGAAAGGTTATAAACTGAATTTCTTAGAAGCCATAGAAATAAATCGATTAAAGAACACAGGTAATCTATTAAAACACCTCACCCCTGCTAAATTTCTTTTAACAAAAACCAGTGTGGATTTCACAATAATTTAAATAATAGGTAATAAAATTTAAATTAAGGTATTGCACTTATTCATTATTGTAAATCTAGGTATAAGTTTTTCAAGTAACCAAATATTTTGTCATTTAAAAAAAAAGTTTTTTAGCTAAATATAGTGGAAATTTGACAAATATTCATCTTTTATTCATCGTTAACCATTTTTATGTAATTTAATTAAAGAGTAAAGCTTAGAAGACTGTGGATCCTTCAAAGTTAATCTCTATAACCAAATAAAATAATACAGATTTTATATATATTTTTAAATATTTTTAAAATATAAAATACATAAGAAAGAGCCCACAGAAAGTGGGCCTATCTAAATTAAACAGAAAATTGGGACTTTTTTTTAACTATTCAAAGCTATTGGATTAATTTCTTGATTATTATAAACCAAGAAAAAATTAATTCGAGCGCTATTGGAAATAAAGAGCTAATTTTTTGGATAATCTGAGAAATAAAGTCAGCTTTCTATATATCTAAGACGAAAACCGGTACGATCGACAGGTGGAGCTGAAGGTCTATTTGTTTCTAAACAAAAAAATAAGGGTTATTAGTTAATTTTTCGATTTGTTCTCATTACTACGTAAAAGTAAAAATATTATTAATAAATGTAGAAATTCCATTCGAATAGGACGTGTTTCTGTCTTTCTTTCTCTCTCTGCAACAAACCAACCGATCCACTTAAGTAAAAAATCATTAGATTAAGCTTCTTAAGGTCTTGCAATAATTATTGAGTTGCAAAAACCGCCAATTTTTAACTATTGTTCGACATTTTTCCATAATTAATAGAGAAAATCGTTCGCGCAACGACTTGAATGAAAAATCTTTCAATTACTTACAGCTTCGTAATACAAATATTTGCTTAGATAGCTTTCCTTAGCTTACAGAAGTGAAAAATCTGTTTTCGCAAACTTGGGACGGCTGTCGTTTGTTTCCTTCCAAAAATAAGTTTGCTAACCCTACACTATACACCTCCTTTTCAGCCCTTATTTGCAACACGAAAATATCTCTTCAGCTTGAACTATAAGGACATATACATACAGTTGTATTATAACCTTTAACAAAACGTTAACACACCATTGCCTTTATATTTCACAATCCCAATAACTGAAACATTTTTCAAAGAAAACAATTTTGGCGTTCAACGTTTTTATTTTTAGTTACCCTGCCACTTCGAATCTTTTTATGTATTTATTTTATTGTCCGATCGTATTTTTTAGATTTACGAACTTTATGTCGTTTTGTACCTAATCTTAGGAAATCTTTTATCTCGGCAGTAAAAACTCAACACAACGGAAGAAAGACTTAAATAATAGTGGGTATTTTCATTTATCTAATCGGTTACATCTGTTATAACGTCTATGTTGAAGTTACTGAAAAGGAAAACAGGTAGTGCTCCGATACTTAAGACGACCTTTATGAAATACACAGGGTGTCCGGTAAGTACCTCCTAATTTCTCTAGAGTATATAGAGGAGGTCAAAATAACCCTACTTTGTGAATTCCTAAAGTGCCCCTAAACGGAGATACAGAGCCCTAAAGGGGTACCCAGCGATTTAGCTTATCAGCTCTAAGTTTTAAACCGACTTGTATAATTTAATAAAAATTAAATATTTTATAGAGGCCATGAAGACTCATTAAACCTTACTACAGTAGATGTTTTAAATCACCTAAGAAGTCAGAAACGGACTTGCAGCCACACTCGTTGGGCCTAATTTTTGACAGGTCTCATTTCACACAGCTGAAAACTGAATTTTTAAATAGAGAAAGGAAGTGAAGGCACACAGGAGGAAGCTATTTCTAAGTATGTAGGGAAGTGGCCATCGCTACCATGGTTCTCATAGAAAACACTCCATTGCAGATCACAGGATAAACTGGGACTACGAAAAGACAAATCTAAACATGAAAGGGTACCATGTGCTGGTGAGATATATGTGGGACACCCATCGTTAAGAAGACCAGATTATGGAGGGAAATAATGTCCGATATTATCTTGCCCCTGGTATCTGTGTGCTGTGATCCCCATAAAGTGCCATGGGCACTCAGATCTCCCATTAAAATGATGGAGGATGGAGGAATATACAGGTTACAGAGGGATACTTTTTTGTTGGCAATGAAGATTGATGCAGCGCAGACTTCGTAGGGGGAGACAATAGGAATTTTCTGATAGGGAATGTTATCCCTGATTAGGGTTGCCACTTCTCCAGAGGCCCTATCAGGGTTAATTCTGTCGCATCTGATATTATTATATTTTTAAAGTTTATTTAATCTCCTGGTCTGCAATTTGTTTCTTGAATCAGTAAAAAAAGGGGTTTAAAAGTGTTAATTAGGAGACGAAGTTCTGCGAAATGTGATCTAATTCCATTATTATTCCACTGAATAATTGAAGGAGCCATTTATGTGGCTTTCTTATTGGATTTAGATTTGCTAGATTGATCTGTCTCCATTTTTCCACTCTGAGAGGAAAGGGAAGTCTCAGAGGAGCTTCGAGATGATGATGGTTTTTTTGCGTTTATTGGTTTTGGTGGATTTTTAGAATCCTTTTTTGGAAGAATATAATTCTGGGGGCGATGAAGGGATAGTTTGGAGGGTTTGGGAGGGGGATTATTAAGGGAAGAAGGGGAGTTATGAGAAGAGGAGGGTTTTTGGGGGGTGGAGCGGGGAGGGGGAGGAAATAGAGAAGGGGTGGTTTCCTCTATGTTTAGTGGAAGATTTGGGGGGAGGATTGGATCCCTCTTGGGAATTGGTTTGTTTATGAAAAGGTAGTATTTTAGCTTTCTCAGCGTATGAGATTGAAAAAGTGGGATTAAGATCAATATATTTTCTTCTTGCGTCAAAGTATTAAGTTTTTCAAGAGTCTTAATTCTTTGTATACCCAATTCTATTTTATATACTTGGCATCCTTTATACCTAGGCGAATGAGATTCCGAACAGTTTACACAAGAGGGGGGAGGGTTACACGGTCTATCTTCGTGCGATGGCTTACCAAATCTTGGACATATGGGTGACTCATTATATCTTTCAGATGTGTGACCGAATTTTTGACACTTGAAGCATCTCAGCGGATTAGGGATATAAGGACGTACTCGAATATGTAGGTAACCTGCCTTGATATGTTCAGGTAATTTGTGAAGCTTGAAAATTAGAATTAAGGTCGCTGAAGGAACTATATTATCTCCATTACGCGTATTGAGTCGTCTAATTCCAGTTACACCCTGGGGTTGTAAATTTTCGAGAATTTCGTCCATTTTGAAATGAAGGAGGTCATTACAGGTTATGATTCCTCTGATGGTGTTCAAAGATTGGTGAGCCTCGACAGTAATTTCAAAATCTTGTAATTTTTTAAAATTAATTGTTTTTTCCACTTGAGATTTAAGTTCAATCGACAGTTTACCATTTCTGAGTTTTTTGGTTGATTCAGTTTCACCGATACTTCCGCATAAGGCTTTATACATGAGAAAGGGAGACACTTTCTCAAAGGAGCCCTCATTCCTCGATACCCAAAAAAAATGTTTCAAAATAAGTTGGAGAGACTTGGATTTCTGGCGAGTAAATTCGAGGCCTTTTGTTAGGCCCGTTGTGTGAAGAAGAATTAGAAAAATATATCATAATTGTTTCCACGAGTAGCGGAGGAATATAATTGTCGCCCACAGCAGTGCCCCGCATGCTGTGGGAAAGCATTATTTAAACCCAGAAGCCCCCAATTCTATAAGTCTGAACAGTAGCGACCTAGCTCTCCCTAGGCTACGCAGTCCTTGGCCTGTTCTGTGTCACCGTGACTTGGGAGTGGTTTTTATGGTGGTCCCCTGCCACTTGGTCGGCCGGTCAAGGCAAGCCTCCACTCCTAGAAGGCACATCCTCAACAACCACCGGCTTTTCGAGAACGGATACACAAAGGACATCACAAGACATTCACAACTTGACTGGGGATCCCGGGATTATCACACCCGTACTAGAAAGGATAATCTTCCTAGCCCTCTGAGGAGTTTCTTTGATGATCTAAAATATCTACTGTAGTATAAATTAATGAGTCTCTATGGTTTCTATAAAATAACCAAAATTTCATTAAATTATACAAGTCGGTTCAAAACTTAGAGCATATAAAGTAAATGGTTGGGTACCCCTTCAGGGATATGTATTTCCGTTAAGGGCCACTTTAGGAATTTTGTTTCTATGACAAAATAGAGTTATTTTGACCTCCCCTGTATGCTCCCGAGAAATTAGGAAGTATTTACCTGATACCCAGTATTTTAAGACAAGTGAGTTGAATTTATTTTCTAACATTTCTAATTAACCTTTAGCTCCCGAATCACTGATGTATGAGTAAGAGAAAATCGAAGTTCAGTTATCGGTGCCTGCTTAGGTATTGCTTACTCTGTTGAAAATATCTACCGGTATACTTGCTAACGTAGACCGAAACTAAACTAAATGTCTGAAACTTGCAAAAGTTTCTCAATTTATAAACTTAAAGCATATTAATCGTTTTAATAAATGGCACGGAGACAGAAAGACATTAATCTGCAAGTTGGTCTTTATTAGATGAGGAACGCTATCTATGAATTACCGGCAAATGTTATTAGCGTTAAATTTTGTTTCAAAGTTTTAATACTCTTTGTACCATAAAATTGATTTTACAATAAAAATAAAAATGTTAATAAATCTAAAATTATCTTCAGCGGAAATTTTGTATTGTTTTCTCGAGAACTAACGTTATATTAAACTTTAATATGCATATCTAGCAACGGTTTAAATGCATGCAACATACTCATATCGCTACAAATTGTTCTTGGATATTATCAAAACAGCTAATCGTTTTGAATTTAAAGTAAAAGACAATAACGAGAGAATAGATACAGATTCACAATGATTTTACGGCAAATTTTCATAAGCTAATGTTAAAACGCCTTATTGCTATTTGTCTTTGTCGATGAATTAGCGGCCGAACAAATACTACGAATCAGTGAAGGCTTACAGTGCCACGATATTAATTTTTTTTTAAAAACTTTTTGAACTATTTTTACTTTAAAAACTTTTCCAAAAATTTTTTCTTTTCCATATTAATAACTTGAAGGTCTGGCAACAGAGCTACAGCTTAAAACGCACGGATTTTGTATGATCGGTAACATAGTATTGTGTCATTTATTGACACGACACAGTGTAAAGACGACGATCTAACGCAAGGCTATGCAACTCTGATTGAAATATTCGCAATTGTCAATACTGTCATCCAACAATTTTAAGGTGGGTACTTCTTATCTGAATAAATGCTTATAGAGACTAAATTATTTCAGTTTAAAACAATAAAAATATTAATCAAGTTCTGGTTAGAAGATTTTCCTTGTAGTCATTAGGGCTAAAATATGCAATAATATATATTAGTAGTAGTGTTAATAGAGTGTGCCGTCAAAAAGTATCTGTCATATTTAAGGTATCGTAGAATGAGGTTATTTGGGATTGTGGAGGTTATTTGAGTGCTTTATGATGAACTGTGACCACTGGGAACTCTATCGGCTTAAATAAAATGCCCTTGTCTCCAATAACTTAGTTATCAAGTAATACACGTTAGAAGTGCAGCGCTTGTAAAGAAGTGCTAAAAAAACTGCCAAAAGATTTAAACTGCCAGCTTTTTCCTGCCGGCTGTAATTGCGTTAAAAGGTATGTTGTTAACGTTGACTTATTACATCTCTTTAGTCGTCTTAAAAAAATTATTGTGCAGTTTTAATAATGGGTAGATCTTTGGTGACCTTTTTTCATAAGTCAAACAATTAAAAATCTAGATTTTTTTTAAATTTACAATAAAAAAAATGATAAGAAATTATCAGAGAAAATTAAGCAATGTCAGAAACGGAAAAAATTTTAATGCATACCTTTCTTACATTTGCAAAAAGCTTTAGACGATATAAAGAAACAAAAATTAAAAATAAGAAAGGCTCCAGAAAAGAATAGAGTTCCCTGGTCAATTTTAGGCAGAAAAATTCTTGAACCAAACAATCTACAGGGTTAGCCCAGCCGACCTTGGTTATTTACTGATGACAAAGAAATAGCATTTATTGAATAACTAAATTTACTTGCTTTTCCTTTGACTTATTAACCGACTTCTAAAAGCAGGAGGTTATCAGTTCGTCGACAATGTATGTTTTTTAATGTATGTACACCGATTACTCCGGAACGGCGGCACCGATTTGAATGAAACTTTTTACGTTATATTCAGGAAGTTGCTGCGGTGGTCCCATATTTTTTTGGATGAAATTGGTGTAGTAATATTCAAGATGGCGCTGACAATATGGCGGCCAAAAAAAAATTATTTTGTTTAATTTTCTCCAAAATTAGTGTGGGGGAATTTTTGGGTTCGTACACAACGAATCTGAAATAATTTTAAAAAATTCAATATTGCGGATCCAATATGACGGACAAAAAAAAATTATTTTGTCTCATTTTTTCCAAAATTGGCGTGTGGGAGTTTTTGGGGTTGCACATTTTGGATCCAAAATATTTTTAAAAAATTCAATATGGCAGACGAAAAAATCAATTTCGTACGATTTTATTCAAAATTGGTACAGGGGAGTTTTCGGGGTCGCACATAACGAATCTGAAATTATTTTTAAAAAATTCAATATAGCGGATCTAAGATGGCGGCTTAAATATTCTATATCTACCGATTTTGTCTATAATTATTATTGGGATATTTTTGTTAGTGTCAATTATGAATTTAAAATATTTTTTGAAAAACTCAATCTGCCAGATTCAATGTGGTGTCGTAAAAATTTTACACTTTTTAATTTTCTCCCAAACTGATATAGGGGGTCCTTGAGGGTGTAAAATATGAATTTAAAAGTATATTTTCCGGATTCAATATGGCAAATCCAAGATAGCGGACTAAAAATTTTACATTTTTCGATTTTGTGCAAAGGTGGGACTGAATCGTTTGTGAGGACGTAAATAGCGAATATAAGTCTAGAAATTTTAAATTTCCGAATTTCATCCAAAATTGGTATTAGGGGGCTTTGAAGGATTTAGATTTAGATTAGATTAAGACTTAAAATAATTTTTTTGAAATTCAATATTGCAAAATGCAATATGATGGGTTGAAAATTTTACCTTATTTCCATTTTTTTACATTTGGTATTAGAGGGTTTTCGAAGTCGGGTATTACGAATATGAAGTTAATTTTTTACAACTATTAGGTTGATAAGACACAATCTGAGGCACAAAAAATTTTACATATTCCAATTTTGTCTAAAATTGAGATTGTGGGTTTCTTGAGGCGTATACAAACTCAATATGCAGTATAAAATATATCGAGCTAAGAAATTTACATCTCAGGTTCTTTAAACATCGATATTGGAAGGTTTTGGCCCCTATGTTATCAATCTAAAATTAATTTGAAATTTAAGATAATGGATTTACTATGACAGACTAAATATTTGTTTGACACAATTTTACTCTAAGAACCAAAGAACGTTTAGTGGTTTCTTCTTAGGGTGATTTACAACTTTGGATAAAATGGGTACTTTTTTGGCACCTTGGAGTTATTGCAAGGTACACTAATCTCGATTAGTACTTAGTTCAGATAATTTATGGATATCATAATAAACTCTAAAACTAAAAATAGCTAAATAAAATTTTTATAAAAAAATTGAACCGTATTCTAAAAGTGCGCTAAAAAGTGAAAAATAACTATAAATTTTTATATGAAATTAAACTTTTTGAAGTCGGTGCCAAATTATTTGTAAATGAAATAAATAACTACTAATATATACAAATTATGGTAAGAAAGCAATTACAAATAAAGTATTTTTAATCTGTTTATACAAATTACATTTTATCAGGTATTGGTTTGGCGCTGACTTCAAAGAGTTCAATCTCATATAAAAATTTATAGTTATTTTTCCCTTCTAAGGGCACTTTTAGAAGTCGGTTCAATTTTTTTATAAAAATTTTATTCAAACTTAGAATATCAGTAAAAGGATTTTTAGATTATGAAGGGGTTCAAGAGAGAAGACAAAAAAACATACTCGAGAAAGATTGGGTAAAACGTCATAAAAAATATATCACAAAGATATCGGCGAAGCGTGCTGCTCTTTCCTGTGGACAATTTTTTTTTAAATGCCCCCGAGATATTATCCGCAACTTATCAATCGTTAATTGTCAATTTCGATGAGACAAAGAGGGTTATAAATTTCACAGAAACGGCAATAGGTTTAATAATGCATGGAACAGCGGACTGCCAGCTTCTACCTATATACGTCGTATATAAAGCAGAGCATTTGTGGCACTCGTGAACCTTAGGTGGTTTGACGCCACTTGCTTCGGAGACAGTTTTTTTTAGGAACAAGGAGGATCAAAAGGTATGTTTTGCTAATTTTCTTCAGTGAAATAGGTCTTTTTACACATCCTAGTGTGTACCTTATTTGGGTGACATAAGTTATATTTCGGCTTTTTTTTTAACGACCTGAGTACGCTCTTGCACTGTGTATCGTTCCATGAAGAAAACTGTACTAATTCATAGAAACATGCTGCCCAAATTTTATCAACTACGATGTTGCCAAACTGTCAATATTTGTGAGCAAAATCGGAACACTCTTATTGGAACACCCTTTATGTTGTTTGAAGGTGACGAAACTCGATCAGAAAGAAAAACATATTATCCTAGTTCTATATGGGATAAAATAAAGTCTGTTGAAGGTTCACATGAACGAAGTTTTTAGTTTCTCTATGCCTTGGTAAGATAAATATAAAACGCAATTAAATTGTTCTTGCCCTAACTATAGGTAGGAAGTTTTTTTCTTGTTTTATAATGATCATATATTCTTTGCACGTATATAAAAGTTAACTCCACTCGGATTTTTTCGGCAAAAGAAATTTAAAATGACTGGGATACTATATATTTTAAAATGAAATACTCTAAACCCTGCAGCAGTTAACTACTACCTAACTAAGCCCTTATCAAAATCAAATACTTACATAGTTTTACACTGTCTATACTTAAATTAAATATGTACCCTACCACTCCAACTAAAACCCTATTACTAAAAGTTAAATTGGTAAGAAAGTAATTCCCTCATCGCTTGAAGTTCAAAGGGTTAAGCTTACAAGATCTAAGTAAGCGCTGAATTTGTAAGTGTAACAAGGTTATTTTATAAATGAAGGGTAACGCTGAATTAGGGCGTAATTATTTACTTTCCACTTTTATCTAATTTTGTATCTGTGTCACGCTGTGGAAATTATTCCGGGCAATTTTATAATTTTAAAGACGGAAAATTTATCCGCCAAACGTCGAGTGAAAAAATATTTTCGTGTAACCTTTATTTGTCGTCTTCAAAGAAAAAAAATTATATACTACGGGTGCTACAAATTCTAGAGTCATCCTGATCGAAATAGGTAGTTAAATGCTTAATCCACATGAGACGAAATGTTTTAAAAATGTTTCAGAAACGTTTCATGTAAGGATCTATATATATATATATATATATATATATATATATATATATATATATATATATATATATATATACAATGTAAACTTTTCAATTCTAATAATTTCTGTTCTATTTCTCTTTTTCTTAATGAACTTCATCCACAAGATTATTTCTCTTCCACTCCAACTCGCTAATTTTAGTTGCTTCTCTTTTTTGCTCATTGTGGATTTTCCTTCTTTCGCTTTTCTTGTTTTTTTACATTTTAAGATCAGCTTATCAGCTTCATTCCGACTATGGTTCATCCATAAGCAAGTTTTTATCAAAATTAAAATCATCTACACTAGTGTTTATCGCATTTAACCCATCATGCGTTGAGCTATCAAAGATTTCTCTTGTTGATTTTCCACAATACATTTTTTATTGACAGAGCCCACACTCAAGAGTTGAATACCAGGCAACATGGTCACAATAGTTTTTATTTAATTTCTCGATGAAAATACAAGTTTTTCTTATTTTTTTTTCATAAAATGTAGGCAAAAATAGTTGAAATATATCACATAAAATGTATTCTAACTAATACTTTTTAAAATAAATACGAAAGCTCGGTGTTTTTCCAGAAATAAAAGTGTCCTTATGAAGTGGTGTTTTTTATTTTTCGGAAAACTGAAGGAAAATTGTGCAAAACTAAGGCCGGAATCGTATACTACGACCTCAAGAAAGGGGGTATGAAATAGACGTTGTTCAAAAAAAGTCATTTTCCTAGATCTAACCTAATCGAAATAATTACCGAGGAAGTTAAGTTGTCACTTTATCCTATATATTACTCTCAGCTTTTCAGGTCGATTCTTTCAGATAAATATTGAAGGCCTAATTGAGAAAGGATTAATCAAGACCTTGAAAATTGAGATTAATGTTAATGAGGCGGTAAAATAAGCAATTTATCTTATATTTTGATTTGCGACTCTAAAATTATATTACTGCTTTTGTCTGAATAACGTAAAATGAATGTTAATCATTCTTTAGGAACGAAGTTTTTATGGGTAAGATATAATGACATGCTGAAATTATATGTGGATTGTGGCTAATACTGAAGCTTTGTCGAAAGGTTGAATATAGAGGAACGGAATATTCAGCGGTAATCTTACGGTGATATTGAAAAACGAAATGTGAAGGTAACATGAAGCAAAAAACAATTTCCAAAGTCGATTTTACTAGTTTTCAAAGAGCTTAAAGTGCTCTATTAGTGTGAATTTCGAGTTTTTTTTTAATCTGCTATGAGATTTGCTGCTGTTTCATTTCTGTCATATTTCCTATTTTAGCTTTTGATTTCCGTCTTATTGCGATTCTCTTTCTCTAGTCTTTTAATTTCAACAAATTTTTTCACCCTTTATCTATATTAAAACACTAGGTGTTTCGTTTAATAATGTACTGAAAGATGGCGTCACTCACATTTGTTGATATATTCTAATGATATCTATGACCATTAAAAGTAAGTTTTTTATCAGGTGTCATTGTGCAAAAAACATAGTTCTTTAATGTTCGAAATGTCAAACTTTGGACCAGGAAAAGATGTTTTGCAGGAAATTTAATAACCTTCTTTCGTTTAAAGAAAACAGTTGCTGGAAGTAATCGATTTTTGGTCGAAGCTTATGGTGAGAATGCTTAATACATACAGGAGGCTGTGTACTGCGAACTATTAAAACCTGGTGAAACAATTACTGGTGATCGATATCGACCACAACTGATAAAATTAAACTTAACATTGAAGGAAAAACGACCAATATATGCCGAAAGATACGATAGTCATTTTTCAACATGACAACGTTCGGCCCCACGTTGCAAAATGTGTAAAAACCTATTTGGAAAACCTTTAATAGGACATGCTACCTTACCCGCCATATTCATCGGACTTAGCCCCTTCGGACTACCATTTATTTCAGTCAATGCAGCAGGGACTTTTAGAACAACACCTACATTCTTATGAAGTGACATTTTGACTTGATGAACGGTTGGCCAAAAAAAACGAACAGTTCTTTTGGCGCAGAATTCATTCTGTGAAAGCGAAGTGTGGCCAATACTTCGGATAATACGAGGGATGAAAGCCAACTAAAGCGACCAAAAACGTAAGAGTCGACTGGAAAGGTTATGGCGTTACTATTTTAGGATTCGCATGGTATAATATTCATTGACTATTTTGAAATGGGAAAAACCAACAACAGAGAATATTATATGGCGTTATCGGTGCGTTGAAAGGAAGAAATCGCGACAAAACGGCCACACACGAAGAAGAAAAAAGTGCTCTTTCACCAAGATAGTGCACCGTGTTAGAAAACGTGGCAAAATGGAATGAATTACATTTCGAATCGCTCCGCATCCACTGTATTATCCAGATTTGGCCCCCAGCGACTACTACTTGTTCGTAAACCTCAAAAAAAAATACTTACTGGAAAGCGATATGACTCCCATGAAGAAGTGATCGCCGAAACTGAAAGGTTGGAAAAGCCGTTCTATAAGAAAGGTTTAGGAATGTTAAAGCTACGCTGAAATTATTTTGTCACTTTAAAAGGAGACTAAGATGAAGGATAAAGTCGAATTTTATCAAAAAATTGTGTTTTTATATGTTAGTCTCGGGACTTTTCAAACAACATGTTACCTCGTCAAGCTACAACCACTCTGGCTCGCCGTAAAGGCGTCACTAAAATGAATGCCAAAACAGCGCGATATGATGTTTTGCGACGCACTTCACACTAGATGTATATTTTCTTCGTAAAGCTATTCATATCAGAACATATCCCTGGCACTTTAAACCCCGGCCTCCTCTATTATTTACTTTAGATTGTAAAAGGTGGTATTTTTAAATAGTCGGTCAAATATTTTTCTACAAGAGAAAACAAATATTTCCATTTAATATAGTTTATTTTTTAAACGAATAACTGGATGCTACATAAACATCTAGCCGATCAACAATTACAACAACTTTAGCTTAAAACTATATCAACAACTAACATTAAAGGGACAATAAAAATAGCTCTCAGCACCACCTAACAATGTCGTATATGAAAATTCCTTATATAATAGTCATAAATGTATATTCGATAATTTAGGCCAGTAAAATTTAACACATTTAGGTAATTTTCTTGGTTCGATTCTTGTTGCATTTAAAGTACTATTTTAATTTTTTCATGTGATACAATCAGTTACAAATTCGTTCCAAAGTTCAATTTTTGTATTCCTCTATAGCAAAAAAATTGAAACGACTCATAACTTCTTTGTGTATCCATTTTTAAACGGGTGGAACAAACCTTAATGTATCATAATAAGTCATAAAATAAAAGATATGCTTGTTTAATAAAAATGGACCATTATGCAATGCAAAAAAATGTTGGATATTTTAAATACAAGTAACATTGTCTTTTGTATTTATGACGAAAAAAAAAGCAATGCGAGACCCAATCGAAAATTGTATTAGTCTAGAACTGAAGTATAACGATGATTTAATACAAGTTAAATTGAATGCAGTTTTATGAACATCTTTTCAAACTTCTCTCCTTTTAAGTGGTTCATTTTGCTTGTTATAATGAAAATATCACAGTTTAATAAATGGCAATTTAGATCACTATATTTCTTTAAAATAAACGTATATTGAAAAAATAAAATAACACACACATTCTTCAAGCATGTATAAATAGGTGGTCGATAAATATAAATTATAAGTAGTGTTTTTACTGTTGGACTAATAAATAGATAAATCCTTACAAGCCCAAACTTCTAGTTATTTTGTCTTTCTCTACTACATCCAAAAACCGTTTCTATACTTAGAAATCGGTTAAACTTCTTAGAGAAATTCGTATGCAAAAAAAATGTTGGTTTCTTCATTAGCTTAGCGACAAACACTAGAACTTGACTTATCGGTACGTTTATTATCATCTCAGCAAAAACATTTGCAATTATCTGCATTTTACTTTTCACGAGATCCTCAAACCTTAATCTCAATGATCTTAAGGGATTAGGCCACCATGAGATTTTCAAAAAATCGATATTGTTTCTCGATTTTTTACTTATACTTTTAAGAATATTTTAAATCTTTCGTCATATCAAAACTCGAATTAGTACTGGTGATCCAGCAATCTGAATTGAACGGGGTAGAGAATAAACCTGGATCTTTGAATCAGTCCCTTCCAATGACGATAGCTTCATGGAATTTTTGTAGTTCCAGAAACAGTTTATTTTGTAACGCAGTAGAGTACAGATCATCAGTTTTGTCACAAAAATTACATAGGCCAACAAAATTAGACCAACTTCTTAAACCAGAAATCGGACTATAATTTTTCACAGGCTTTTTATGCGCTAAATCCAAATCCGAAACCCGAATTGCTTCAGTACGTCAGGTCTACAAGATAATTTAACTTAAAACTGAAAAAAAACGGCATTTTAGGCCACATTTGAGGTTACTTTTTAAAGCTAGGTGACATTCCTTCACAAAACTTAATATAACATTTTAAAGTACTACTCTTCCCCTTCAAAATCGTTTTAATGGCCCCGATATCTTTTTTTCTCGCCAATATATCTACTGTTGAAAATATCAAATTGAGTGTTTTCGTTATTACACGGAAAACTAAACATCATTCAGTAGACAGCCTAAAAATCAAGCCTGACTAGCGAGATGTATTGACGAAAACACTCAATTGATATCTCGACGATAAAAAAGATATCGGGGCCATTGAAAAGGGATTCTGAACGGGAAAAGTAATACTTTAAGATGTTTTATTGATTTTGTGAAGGATCGTCACCCAGCATTAATAAGCAACCTCAAATATAGCCTAAATGCTATTTTTTGTAGTTTATTGTTAAATTATCTCGAAAACATGACGTGCTGAAACAATTCGGATTTTGGATTGGGATTTAGCGCATCAAAAGCCTGCGGAAAAATATAGTACGAATACTGGTTAACAATTTTGTCGGCGTGTGTTATTTTATTTCAATTTCTTTAAATACAAACAATTATACAAGTGTCTAAAATAACACTTCTTGATAGAAAAGTCAGTATAATAGTAGCTGCACGTCTGTATCATGGCGAGGAAGGAATACACTATCCATTGAATGGAGAATGGACAGGCTAGTACTAGTACATCAGTAAAAACTAGATAAAGAGCAATAAAAGCTCCGACTTTAAAGCTAACGCATCCTTAAGAAATATATTAATTAATTTTGTCTGTAGTTTTAAAAGTATCCGTATAAGACTGCAAAAACTGTTGAGATTGCATCTTATATTGCAGCTTCAATGATGGGTATACCAGTGTACTACTCATGACGGAAGAATTAAATTCTTAATTGCACCAAACGCATTGTACACTGTAGAGAACTTAGATGCATAAATGCCAACGATAGCTAACTTGAGAGTCCACCAAGAAGCCAAAAAAGCCAGAAAATTAAGATATAGAAATCAAAGACTCGGAGGACATCGTTGCATCTATGGACGACTTCATGTATAGTCCAGGAATCGCCGATTCAAATTGGTGGATAAAATATCTTGAAATCTACTCAACTGATTTTGATGAATAAATTTCATCACTGTATATTCTTAATATTAGAAAAGGATTTTTTGATTGGAAATCGCGCAATTTTCTTTATTAAATTTTTAACTTCAAATTTTAGTGAAAGAATCGGTGTTTTTATTTAAAAAAAAAAAGCTGCTATTTCTACAATTTTTTTTTTAATTTTTCTTTATGCTGCAGTAAAGCCATGACCTTTATTTATAAGAAAAAACATTTTTTTATTAGAATCCTGACTGAAAACCACCAGCAGCGAAAGTTTTGAAAAAAAGTCCTATTAAATCCCACATATCTATCTATCTATCTATATATATATATATATATATATATATATATATATATATATATATATATATATATATATATATATACAGGGTGTCCAAGATAAGGATCCTAAGCATGGGGATCTCGGAAACAGTTGGAGATACGACGTCGGTTAAATTAGAGAAAAGTTGCGCAATTTAGTGCTAAATTAAACGCAGTTAAAAAAGTTTAAAAATTTCAAACACTTCCGGAGATTTCCGGAAAAAAACGAAATTTGGCAAAATCGTTTTTAATTTTTGCAGGCTTTATTTAAAGAGATATCAGAAAATAAAAGGTAGATTCTCATTGCCACTTTTTATTTTTTATAATATGGTCTAAACAAAATTTTAATCCGACGTTTCGTTTCTGAGATACCATCATGAACTTTCATTTTTTATATGGAACAAAAAAAAGTATCCCATGTATTTGATAGCATTTTTTATTACAAATTCAACGATGTATCACCCTTGCATATCGAATACGTAGTTCAAGTACTTTCCATAAGAGCTCCATGAGAGCGAGAGAGAAAGGTATATCAGTTTTATAAAAGCCAATGAACTACACACTTGATATGCAAGTGTGATACACCGTTGAATTTGTAATAAAAAAATGCTATCAAATACATGGGATACTTTTTTTTGTTCCATATAAAAAATGAAAGTTCATGATGGTATCTCAGAAACGAAACGTCGGATTTAAATTTTGTTTAAACCAAATTATAAAAAATAAAAAGTGGCAAGAAGAATCTACCTTTTATTTTTTGATATCTCTTTAAATAAAGCCTACAAAAATTAAAAACGATTTTGCCAAAATTCGGTTTTTTCCGGAAATCTCCGGAAGTATTTTGAATTTTTAAAATTTTTAAATTGCGTTTAATTTAGCACTAAATTGCGCAACTTTTCTCTAATTTAACCGACCTCGTATCTCCAACTGTTTCCGAGATCCCCATGGTTAGGATCGTTATCTTGGACACCCTGTATATATATATATATATATATATATATATATATATATATATATATATATATATATATATATATATATATATATATATATATATATATATCAATTTTTTAATCTTTTTCTATTTATTCATAAGACTGACGTTTATTTGTGAAAAATACAAATTATTTTATACATGTAATAATCGCATAAAAAAAACACTTAATTTTTGTAGCTATGTTTTCGAGCACTGACCAATCGACTGCATTGCCTGATTTCTTCCCTTCAAAACAATCAAGCATCTCCCTGAAGTAATTTACAGTTTCTTTTCAATTTCATTTCAAAATTGAAATATTAATTAGTTAATTCGATGGAACAGTTTTCAATAGAAACGCATGTGCTTTTAAAAAGATCCGATCGGAGTGTTGTCACAGAAATAAGGTTTATATTAAGATGAGTGATAAAAGCCAGGAAACTACGTATATATATATATATATATATATATATATATATATATATATATATATATATATATATATAATCTTCGTGATTTTTTAATCTTTTTCTATTTATTCTAGACTATCACATATTTGTGAAGAATAAAAATTATTTTATACATGCAATAATCGCACAAAAAAAAAACACATAATTTTTGAGGCTATTTTTTCGAGCACCAGCCTAACCCCTTACGAGGAGCGTGTATATATATATATATATATATATATATATATATATATATATATATATATATATATACATATATATATATATATACATATATATACATATATATACATATATATACATATATATACATATATATATATATATATATATATATATATATATATATATATATATATATATATATATATATATATATATATATGAGTTGTAAAAAGAAAGTGATGAAGCATACTTTAAACTATATGTATATCATAAAATGTTTATTAAAAAATAAATATGTAGCGCCTCAGTCTGTAGCGTTGTTGACATTTTTTTAAATACATTTTCATCAATTTTTTTTAATAAGTATGATGTAGATTTGCTAAATTTTTATTGGAAAAATTTCTATATCCTTCATTTTTTGTGCATAATGTATAATGGATAATTAAGGAACTAATTGACTTTTTTTGAAGATCTTTGGTATAAATTTTTAATTCTAAGACATAAAGAAACCCTGTATACATGTCACTTATTGTTACATACATACCTAAACGAGATAATTACAAGATGTAGGCTAAGGAAATCTATCGATTATTGTCTATGAACTAATTTACATATATAGGCAAGACATTTAGAATTGATTTGTTATTATACACATTACATACATATATGCCTTATTTCCATAAGATGGTTTACAGTCTGGAATTAAGTTCTGCATTTAATATCCTGCTGACATATTACGGAAAATGAATTCTGAATGGACAGTTGATTTCTCTAAATTTCGATCTTGGTTCATTACAGCTCCACTGACGAGACCATTAGGTGGTTGAAACTAGTATTGAGAGAGAACCAATGTGGAATTCGCAGAAAATAAACTGTCAGTTCCTTTCTTAATAATTCTAATGAGAAAATACAATCCTTTCAAATACATAGACTACGAAATTATTTAGTTTTATAACATTACTATCCCTCAGAGGTATATTTAGATGTTTGTCTGTATTTTTAATAGTTTACAGTCTGGCATCAAGTTCTGAAGTTGCTTTCATCAGAAGGGAATTTGCAGAAAATAGAAAATAAACTGTATGCCCCTTCTCTGACGATCTTGAGGAGAAAATAATTCTGAGAAATGCTTTATTTCTTTTTATTTATTTATTTCATAAATAAGGTTTGCTTTGGACAATATTAATTTAGATTGTTTTTCGGATCAATATAATATATCTGTGTTTACTAATTTTTTTAGGGATATTACAAAAAATCTAGTGCGGCATATTCAACAAAACGAGAAGTTATTTAATGCTTTTTTTCCTTATGTCAACACTTAGATAACAGTAGGAAAAATTGTCTTCATCTCCAAAGGTTGCGGCAAGAACTTCGATTCAAGATCCAATATTATGAGGCGCCAAATTAATATTAAAAAAAATGCACATACAAAAGAAGGCCAGAATGTGGTCGAATAAAAACACTTGAAAGGACCGATCAATTTTCAGTATTTGCAGTTTTGCGTGAGGGTTTAGGTTCAGTTCAAGCAATAAATTGACATCATAAAGTAATAAATGTAAATATCAAGAACGCCAGCTCAAGTTGTGGGTAGAACATCATAGATTTCAGTTAACATTTGCGTGAGAATGAAAAAATGGCAATGGAGAAACGTTTTCAGGTAAATCCAGATTTTATACGAGACAAACAGATGGCCAAGAAAGAATCTGCAATGCACTGCAATATTCTAGATTTAATTACCTACCGTGGAACCTCCATTTTGTTTAGAGCTGGTATAAGTAGCGATGCTCGTACAGAATTGTGGTTGATGCTAACACAATAACTGCAAGATATATAACTTTGATTCTGGGAAAAAAATCGTCCATTTGCACCATCCATAGGGCCCATTTTCGCTTAAATTAGTTAGGATTGCGCACGTAGACTGCCAGGTACATTTCTTGAGCTGACAAAGTTGAGCTCGTGTTTCTTATCCAAGCAATTTGGTAGTTTTCTATAGTGCTTGAAGAAGAAAAATTCTATTTTTTCTTCTGGGGAGTAAGTGCATTATTTCTTAAGTTTCTTGCAGAACAGTGCCATGCACTTGCCTAGCAGGTGTTCCGCTGTTTCAGCTGCACGATCGCAAAGACAGCAAATCCAGTTCTCACTTTCCCCATTTTTTTTTTAGATAATATCTCAAAGGACAGTGTCCCGTACAGAGATTTATTATTACTTAAATATTCATTCCCTTTGACGCATTCATATGTTCTTTGGTGATTGATTTATAAATTTCTCCGGTTGTCTCAAATAAAGAGTATTGTTCCACCTTAATTTTATCTGATTTTGCTGCCAGCTGCAAAGTTCCTTTTATATCTCGCCTTTTGCTAATCCACAGAAAGTTCCGTCCACTTTCTCATTTCCTTTAATTTCTTTGAGCACTGACATCCATATCAGATTTCCCCTATTGTTCCTCACCAATTGCTTCAAGGCGTACCTAGAGTGTCAAATCAACTTAGGTGTTTGACTAGAAAGCTTTAACACTGCTAACATTATGTATATTTTTCCTTCTTTGTATATTTATTCAGGTACTGTTTCCTAGGGATTTAGCAAATATGAAGCCTGAACCAGATACTCCTACTCTTACTAACCCTTTCTTCTTGGATCTACCAGTAAACCATAGCAATGAATCTTTTTCTATTCGAGGTAATCCTTCTACGTTCACTTGGTAGCAGTTAGTTACTACTTCACAGTTCATTTCAAAGTCATAACTTATTGACATTTACCGTGTCAGTTTTGATAAAAAGTCTGTTAGAATTGTATTCAAAATTTTCATATGCTAAACACAGTTTACAAGTTTCAGTTTTTTGCTACCGCCTTCATCAAAGCTATGTGCAGTGGAGCGATGTTCAACATTTATTATGCTTTCTCTTATATTTAATACTAATCCAACAAATAAGTTATAAAACAAAATTAAACAAAAAAAAATCCTGTGTGTTAGGTTAACAAGTTGCGTATATTCTCCTACATACAGTTAATGATAAAATATACAGATAGTATATTTCCTGCAACTACAATTCTGGTCCTCCCTCCATACGCATTTCGATTCCCTCATGATCTCATCAGTGGAGCTGAAATGCACTGAGAACAACATCCACAGAAAATGACTGTTTATATAAAATATTAAAATATAAATTCTGGCAGGATACTAAACCTATAGACTGTTAATTTTAAAGTGTATATATATATATATATATATATATATATATATATAGCTTTTATTTAAATATTTTTTTATTTCCTAAAATAATTCAGATTTTATTTAGCCTTCACCTCTTACTTTTCCAAAAATACAGATATGTTATTTTCATATCAATTACAACAATTACAACTAGATATCTGAACAATTTTACAACAAATAACATTTTAAAATTGGTTCCCAATCAATCAATCATATTTTGGGTTAAATATGATATTATCGCAAAGTGTAATTCAGGAGAATGCCATACGGTAATAACATTCATGAGAGAGGGAGTCAAGAGTTGTATTTTGGTAATCACTTTTGAGGTTGAAAATACAATAGAATACCATAGACTAAGAGAAATTAATGTTATATTTACTGAAAGAAAGTTGGCTCACGGTGACAGGGATATCCAATGACGTTTGGAGTATCGTGCTTAGCTCCGTCATTAAAAAGGTAGATACTACTTCTCCTTTTAATGGTGAGCCAACTTTCTTCTATAGGATCCGCAGTCAATATTAAGTGATATTAATTTCCCTTACGTCTATGAAGACTAACAACATCCATTTACAACAACGCAGATATTTGGTTGTCTGAGGAACTAAATAAAAACCATGATATAAAACCACGGTGAAGTCTAAAAAAATTGCGTGCTGTAAAGGTACCCTTTTTCCATTGGGGTTAGAATCAAATTTAAGCTTACGTTAATTTGCTAAAAATTGATATTTAAAATAAATTAGTAATAGAGTGACAGCGAAATTTTCTCTATAGTTTGTTGACAAATCTATCTAATTCTCTGATATTTTGAATACGCTTTGCCCCTCTTTATTATCCCAAAGGCATAAAATTCTACACTTTTTAAATCTTGGGGGCAGGAGGCGAACAAGAGAAATTCCTTTTTCGATTTTCTTGATTTCTGCTTGAAGTTGTAATAGAAATGATGGTACCAGCATAAGGGGTGCTTCGAGCAGTACAACTTTCCCCTTCGTGACTTTTGTCGTATCGATTGAGGGTTAGGGTAAACATGTCAGAGCAAAATTTCTTTATTAAAATCACTCATTTGCAACGTGTCTTTAAATATTTTATGCATATAAGTATCGTTTTTATTATGTCAAGACTTATAGTTTTAGAAAATTCAAGAACAATCATTATGAACATTGCAAGTTTGGAAATATCTGTCGAAAGTATGGAAACACTCCGGGTCCGACACATGGCGACAGCGCTGTTTCGTCCTAATATGGGACTCGTCAGGCCACCGCATTCGGTACAAACCTTCGAACATACCCCTGTAGAAGTAGCATAACGTCAGAACTAGGGCCCGGTTGTTTGAACGCTGAATAACGTAATAATATTTTTATTTATACTTGAAAAAGTGTTGATAAACAGTAGATATTTAATTTCTTGGTACAAACATACCCATTTTATGCTATCCTTTTCTAATTGCATTTTTTAAACGAGTATCATCGGTACGTCAATTCTGAAAACAAAGTATGAATATATGGTTGCCTAAGTTATTATTGTTATTTTCAATATGTCAACAATATCTAAGAATATTTACCGATAAAAATAACTTTTTAAATCCTCTTTTTGTTAATATTAATTATAAACTTGGCATTTATAGTAATTTCTAACACTTAAAAACACCGAAAAATTCACGACAAGCAATTAAACTGAAAACAAGATAAGTAAATATATTTATGTATGTCAAACATCAAAAAAGCGTCTCTCCCACCGACCATAAACAACCTTCAAACAAATATATTGTTGTTTAAATCTAGAGTATGATCGAAGGTACAAACCATCATCTCGCCTTTGCATCCTATAAAGTTGAATTTAACATTAAAAACAGCAAACAGGACGACAAAGGCGACATCTCGATGGTTCACTTGATAACACAACAACCACACATATTAACAAAATGTGTAAAAACCGCCATGTGGTGGCGCGACGGTGAATTAAAACAGAAATCTATACGATCAAGTACACGAAAAGCGCTGCCCAAAGGATAGGGGTCGCATTATTCGGTACTAGGCAACCAGGCTTGCTGTTAATTTTGGCAACGAAAGCCACGCGTCGCACCAAACGATCCCCCTATGAGAGCACAGTTTAGTGCGTTTCAAAGCCAAACAAGTAAATAAATAAATAGATAAGTTATTTTCCGTATAATATAAAAAGAAAAATAAAATAAAATCTTGGCTTAGCGGACGTGAAATTTGTCAATCTGCATTATTCTCTTTTTAGCACGAGAATAATGCAGATTGACAAATTTTACGTCCGCTAAGCCAAGATTTTATTTTATTTTTCTTTTTATATTACACGAACAATAACTTATCTATTTATTTATATATATATATATATATATATATATATATATATATATATATATATATATATATATATATATATATATATATATATATATATACTTATATTACTAATACTATGAAATTTAGTATACATCCACGTAATCTGCAAGGGGTATTAGATCGGGTAGTGAGGCAGTGTCACAAGATAGTACGTTACGGCATATTAAAGTAGTCAAAAGTTTCAAAATTCGTATAATTTAATTGTTTCTAATGAAATAATGCGAGATTAAACACAACAACATGAACAGTGAGCATAATAATATAAACAATGAACTAAAAGCATTATTAAGCTCATAAAATAATAAAATAATCACAAAACGGTTAAAGTAGTAGAAACACGTCACAAATCAGTGATTTCAATAAAAAATTTTGCTCCGTAAAAAGTTTGCCTCCCATTCCCAATCGATAACAGTTGCAGTAACGACAAAATCTTAAGAGGTAAAGTTGTAGGGCTTAAAGCGCTCTGCACGCTGACGTAACTTTTAACAGGAGCTCTTAAAAAAAATAGGATTTCGTGCATTCGGAACACTGAGGAGGGCTTCAAGCGTATGCACAACATCAGTGAGGTAGGTGGGTTTATCAGAAAAATTCATCTGTCGACTATACTTTAGTGCCAATAAAATTAAAATGGCCTAGTCTTTAGTTCTTTTAAATCTCTAAATCTGTGGGCATCTAATGCTACATTTCCTAACGTAATCATTTAAAAATAAGGGAATTTTATATTATAATTGCTGCAGATAAAATTTTTTAATAAAACTATAATAAATTTAGAAAACTGGCAATATAATTAGCGCTATAACCCTAAATATTTTAAATAGATAAGCTTTGCACCTCTACTCAGCAGTACAACTCTGTTAAAGGTGATTTACAAGAGGAACTATAAAGCTTTAACTTCGATTTGGCAAGCAACAGGCTTTAGGAACTATGCGCGTAAAGCAACTTAAAACTTTTTAGTTCTAAATTTGACTAAATAAGCCTTTCAGGCTTAACATTAGACTAGAATTTTAGAATTTTTAAAACTTCTTAGGAATTCCATCTATTAAAAAATTTGAAAATCTTAAATAGACATTTCAAATCATCGTTTAAAAATTATTTTAAAGCGGATGTTTTTTTTCAAAATAAAATATTTTAAATTTTTTCGTTTTTACTTTAAATTTAATGTTTAATATTTTAAATATACTGGGTTGACATGATACCATTAGTTAGTCCAATATTTAGGTATGATTTTAGAGTCACATTTTATCTTATTTTAGGAATAAACTTGTAAATACTTTGAGTGCCACCGCTAATCATGTCTTAGCGCAAGGGTGAAAAAATGAATAAATAAGGATGATGATCTTCGATCGATTTCTTTACATCTCAATAGGACTGCAGTTCAACCTTTGCGAAATCAAGCAGCCTTGTTACTTGACTTTGCCTAACTGATAACGGCGCAGTAGTAGTTAATATAGCATGACATTTTATTGCGTCCGGCATCGTCTGCGCATTATAATGACATATTGGTTGAACCTTGAATACGTGATTTTATTGTTGTTTTGTGCCTAATTGTCAATCACGGCAGATAAAGTAATTACAGGGGCCCCTTTGAACAAGCGAAGTTTGACCAACAAAGAAATTAATGAAGATTTTAGAACAATTTTGGTAGAAAATAGAAACGATGAATTTGACTACGGGTATTCCGACTCTGACACAAAACTGGGTCAACGTCAAACTGATATAGCAGCGGTGCATCAAGTAAAAGTAATGAAAATGGCGGTATATTTCAAAATATACCGCTGATGACGCCAAATATGCGTAATGTAAAATTTTCTGGGAACACTTTCGATTGTATGATGGCAAATTCAATGCGCTGACACTCAAAGTGTTACGTTATTAAGAAGAAATAACTAATAATTTCATGGTTACCCGTTACGCAAATGAAAGCTTTATAAAAAGGGAATAACGGCAAACTGAACTTACACTGTACTCCATTTTAATAGGAAATAACAATTTAGTAATTAAAAGGCGAAAATTTTTTAGATATTTGGTTTCAACATGTTCCGCTTCGACACCAATAACTAAGATTTATTTCAAATCAAACGTACTATTTGTGTAAGAAGCTCTGAAGATATTTATTGTACTAGGCAAGAAGATAATCCTCCTAAGTGAATAAATTGTACGCAATACTCTTCGAGCACGATTAACATAACCTATATTCCCTACGATCGTTTGTCTTCTCCATACAGGGTATCCAGAAACAACGTCAGGAAACTTAAGGAGGTGATTCTATTTGAGATAATAAAGTTTTTTACAAAAAAGTCAAATTCTGAATAGTTTCCTAGTTACACGAGTTATTTTTATTTTGTTTGAAACCAATAATTAATTTACTTCTTGACGGATCAAGTTAATATTTAGCATGGATGCTGATTCTAATGAAGTCTAGACCACTTAGGATGTCCGTTCCACATTTCCCTTATCAGGCCTGTGCTTTCTTACGTCTTGGACTTTCTATGACAGTCAAAGTCTGAAAACAAATGGGGGGCATATTCTGAAACTAACATCTTACCACCACTTTCCGGCAAAACTTGACATAAATAGGAGTCCAAGTTTGTGGAAAATGCAATAAGGAGGTCTGGGAAAGATATCGGTGGATCCCACTGATGAGTCCGCCACCGATATCGGGACGATACATCCAATCATTTTGACGGTGGTCGAAAATTAGATTGCTTAGTTATATGTCCTTAACATCAGGGGCATTGCTAAATGCGACGATATATATATATATATATATATATATATATATATATATATATATATATATATATATATATATATATATCATTTTTTCTAAAGCTAAATATTTTATAGAAAAAATAAATCTGTATGATTTTTTTGAACCTTATTTAATAGACAAATGGTAACATAATTCAAAGAAAAGTGTCCAAAATTTTGACACTTTTGAAAGCTGAAATTTACAGGAAGTTGCCGAAAAAATGATAAGTGTAATAATAGAGCAACGAATTGTCGTGAAATTTCACATGAAACTTGGAAAGAGCACCACTTAAAATTAGCATTTATTAAAAGACGTACATGGCAATGAATGTTTATCATTGGCGCGAGATTTTGAATATTTTAAGCCTTTCCAAGATGACCAAGAGGATGTTGAAAATTGTTCACGCCTGGATCGCACTTCAAAAACTGTCAAAAACAGATGAAAATATTGAAAAAGTCGCTAATCTTATTCGATCTGACTGCGATTGCTGAAACTGTACGAACTGACAAAGAATGCGTAAGGCACATTATACATAATAACATGCAAAAAGTATGTGCCAAAATGGTACTTACAATCCAAAAAAAAAGCTCACGAAAATATTTCTACTGACACTTCGAGTGCCATTAAAAATGACACGAACTTGTTGAAAAGAGTGACAACATAGTACAAATTTTGGTTTTTCACTTATGATCCTGAAACTAAGAGCCAATCCATGCATTGAAAGGGCCCAACTTTACCGAGAACTAAAAAGCTCAAAAATTCAAAATGAAGACGATTGTTTTTTTTTTAATATTTATGGGATTGTGTGCTTTCACTGGGTCCCTGAAGGTCAAACAATTAATCAACCACCTTGAGGTTTTTGCTCAACTCCGTGAAAGAATAAAAAAAAACGAACAGTCATGGATTCTCTATGAAGATAATGCGCCGGCTCATTCTGCATTGTCTGTCAACACGTTTCTAATCCAGTACAATATCCCAGTGTTAGACCACCAGCCTTATTCGCCTGATCTTGCTCTATGTGCCTTTTTTCTATTTCCTAAGGTCAAATCAGCATTAAAAAAAAAGATTTCAGGAACTCACAGAAAACTTCCAGCACTGTTTCGAACAATAGAAAATTCGCATGTAGCGTTGTAGGTATACAGGAAGAGTATATGTTGTCGGTGATAATAACTAAATATGTACAAATTTAAAATAAAATATTTTACAGCAATAGTCTCTTTATTTTATAGTCACACCTCGTAAATTAAATATGACTTTTTAAACCACTTACCACCCTTATTTTATCACACAGAATCACCTCTGTAAGTTTCCTGACGTTGTTTCCGGATACCTTGTATAAAAAAATCTAAATTCAGTCATAAAAAAAATTACATGGTGATGGCACATTAAATTACCATATATTACCATTGTCTTACATCAATTTTAAACGATTTTAAAGTCGGTCTACTACAACTCAAGTTATGTAGTGTAGTGTACTTACCCGGGGCAGTGATAAGTAGAATACATAATTCGTCTGTTAAAGAATTTTTTCTCGTTTTCAAAAAAGCACAAAATCCGGCACTGTTCTAACAAAAACGCCTATATCGGATATGTAACGAGTAACAGGTTTGATAGAGCGAATTGTACTAAAATATATTATTTCGATCTTTGAACTGACTCAGACTTATTCGCTGATATATGCGTTACATGTGGCCGAAATGAACTGGATCGTTAAGTTTAATACGTAACTAGAAATAGTATCGTTTAGCTATATTTATAAAATGTTTCCTAAGGTTTTCCAAATATTCCGACGAAAAGAACATAAACTCTAACCATGTGATTTACCAATTATGAATTGTTTCAACAAGTAAATCCTCACAAGGGGAAAGGGAACCTCGCTGATTAAGAGTTTATCTTCTAGATCTTAGATATTTTGCCTTCATTGTTGCGTTGTAGTCCATCAATAAAACAATTAAAACTACAAGGGGGTTTTATATGATCGCAGGAAAAATTCATTTCTATGAGTTTTAATTTAAACTTCTTTGCATTTGCATTCACTAATTAATGCAACCGCCATTGCAGCACCTTTAGCTGCATCCCCACCCTTCGTAAAAACGAGTGGCAACTGGTATAAATGTTGGACTTCTTTCTGTAAAACATTATTTCTTGAAAGTCCTGATCCATTTCCAACTATTCGAGTTATTTTAGCTTCTTGTAGAACTTCTTTAGGCATCATACTAGAATGGACAAAAATATGTTAAATGTTACTAAGTTTCAAAAAATTATTATTTAAGATATGAAGACATGAATGTGACATTTATTTATTTATTTTTTTTGACATAAAATGTTGTCGGATTTGCATTGTCTTTATTTTTGTTCGTATGTATGATGAGACAAACCCAAAAACTGCTGATAAGAAAGGATATGCTTAGAAAGTTTCATGTGAGTGTGGTGAAATGTATTTTGAAGAAATCAAACGTTCATTAGAAGTAAGAATTAAGGAGCATAAAACTCATACATAAAAAGGGGAAAGGTCGAGATATGGTTTTGCAGAATACGCCTGGGATAAACAACATCATATAAAATGGTCTAAAGCTGCGGCAATATACATGGAACCCAACATGAAAAAGAGAAAATTTATAGAATCAGCTAACAGTAAAAATAATAGAATATTCATTAAACAAAGTGTTGATATACCTAATATTAGGCAACCACAACTTTGTAACATCAAATTATGGAGGTGTGTAAAAGGAGGTAGAATTTCGCGCTTCAATGGACACAGCCCTATATAAAGTCATAACCTTAAGATAAAAAATTCTTGGGAACGATTACAGATACACCCTAATCGAAATGTCGTACAAACGACAATGCAAGACCTACAATCACATTTTGGTCATTCTTCAACATTGTCCATAAGTTCCCAACCAACGTTGATAAATGTTTTTATGTCTATGTTAAGTGTTTAAAACCTTTAAAATTAATTTTCTGATGATATGTTCCGCACGTATCTCTTTCATTCAGGAAGAAATAAAAGTTTTTGTTTTGGATAAATAAAGACAAAACTATTATTATAAAGAAATATTGCCAAACAATATTTCAATAATTTTATACAGGTACAGAGATCGAGAATTTTCTCAAGATTATATTCACTACTAAAGAGAATATTATTTTTTCCAATATTTATATATACCCAATATTTGATTGGCTATTTTAAGTAACATATTTTTTATATTACTACGAATCCAGAAACGTACGAATTGGGGACGTTAGATATTTATTTGTAATTGGGATTAAGCGAAAATTTTGTTTTAATTCATTGGTAGCTAAATGTTATAAAGATTTTTTTATTTCAAGTTGCCCTAGTAAATTTAGTTCTTTGTTTTTAGTTTCGGAGTGGAATAATTCAGTGTTTATGTGTGTGTGTATTTTAATCTATGAAATGGTTATGATCTATTGAATCTAAAAAGATTCCTGGTTTTTTCCTATTATTTGAAATGGCAGTGTTATGTTTTTTTAAGTCTAGTTTTTATACTTCTACCCCTTTGCCCTACATTGTTAAAATAACTTTAAATTTAATGCAAATTTAATGTCCGTTTTACATTAAATTTAATGATTTTGTACCTAAAATCATGAATAATTTACGTTTATATAAAATTTAAACAGTTCATTTAAATATCAGTTCGTTGTACATTAAATTTGATTAAATGGTATCATAAATTTCAATAAAGTGATTGAAAAGATATATCAGCTTTCTATAGATTAAAATTAATTCACATGTTCCTTAACATTAAAGGAATTTACATTAATATTCATGGTACGTTGCTTAAAGGACTCAATGTACATAGTCATCTTATAAAGTAACGATCAAAACTTTAAATTTAATGTATGATTACATTAGATTTATTAGAATGAATTTAGATTAATGTGAATTATTAAATTTAATGCTTTACATTAAACCCATTTAATAAACGTTTATGAAATTTCCTTTCTTTTTTACCGTGTGTGTATTGGCTCCATGCGTGACAACAGCGCGAACTAATTTATGAAGGCGATATTTGCGTATATTGACAGTATAATATAATGGAAATTCATAATTAAAAATTTTATGCCTTAGTTTTAAAGTTAATAGATTTATGAAACAAGTAAAAGATTAATTTACTACTATTAAATATTTTTTTTATTTAGGCTAAAAAGAGTAAATATAATCAATAAAAAAATAATTAAAACCCAGGGAAAATTAGCTTAATTCATGTGTATAAAAATTATTATATATCGCTGGGAACGTATCCTGAATGGCTATTAAAACAAAGAGAAGTATTGAACTACGTATTTTATTACTTAAAATATGACTTTACATCGGAACTTTTAACACATGATACACTAGCGTTCTTAACCTTAAAATTTATTTCTCTGATTTAATTTCCATTTATTACTGGAAATTTATAAAATTTATACTATTTTCTTTTGCTAGTATTTTTGCAATTTATAACACAGCAACTACGGTTGCTCATTATATTGTTTTAAAATATTTAAAAAGAAATAAAATCGACACGTGTATTTGATACATCGAAAGTACAAAATATCGCCTCAAAGTACTCGAATTATCCGTAGATCACGCTTGTATAGTTTTCGCTCGCCTACCATGACCTCGCACTGAGCGAATATCATATATATATATATATATATATATATATATATATATATATATATATATATATATATATATATATATCATGTATATTATGCATCGAAATTCACACAATTAATAATCATATGTAACAGTGGTAGAAGCATAAAAACCAGACTTCAAGGATATAGAACTACAATTTTAAATAATATAAAAAATTCAAGGATATCCTCACATTTTTGTTTTATTGGATAACTTAATTGTTGCAAATCGTAGAGCAATTCATTCGAAATGACCGCCATTTGTCTTCCAGCATCGCTGATGACAATCTGCCAACTCATCGATTGCAGCACGTATCACTTGCATGGGGAAGTTATCCACTGCACGGACTAGGGCTCGCTTTAACGACTCAATATCTGGGTAACAATCAGAGCAAACCATAGCATCTAAAAATGACCACAACTTGTAATCCAGCGGTTTCAGGTCTGGGTTATCAGCAAGACAATCTTTTATTGATATGAAGTCCGGAACATTGTTTTTGAGCCACGTTTGAGCCGTTTTTGATTTGTGCGCAGGAGAAGCTTTTGTTTGATAGTAGTGGCAAACACTGTTTGGTTGAGAAACTTCACAACGTTTTCCAAAAAGTTCAATTGATACACTTTGGTCGATGTTTTGCACTCTTTTCTCGCAAAAGCAGACCTTCCTTACGCCATCGTAGTTCACTACCCACCAAACCATTCCATTAGAGGAATGGTGGCCTTTTTCCACTCGGGAAATAAATTCGAACGCTTCTTGTAATGACGGAGCATAGATGCGATCCTTATATGTATTAAAGAATTCCTCTACAAAGAATATTTTCTGGTAGGTGAACAGAACTTGTCTGCGAGCGTTCTTTGCGTACCGGTTACGTAGCGTTTATAATTTTTCTTTACGTTTTTGCTTCGGTGCAGCTTCCAATGTGCTATTCTACGCATATAGTTTCAAATCATCTTTTATAACGCGAGATATAAATTTTTGCGAAATATTCATTCCTCGTGACAAGATTTTCTGTTTCGTGCCCTCACGGCTTGCAGTGTTTTCGGTGTCCGTACAGTGCGTTGATGATCTCGCACTCCATCAGTATCCTCAAACAACGTCACAGCACGATACACCAAGTTGCCAATGATTCCAAGTGGCTGCAAGGTACATTTTTTGAGGCCTATTACAACACGATTTCAATGTCTTTCCATTCAATGATTTACAGTAATAAAAAAATTAGGTTTGTTAAAATAGACGGTAAAATATTGGGTATATTAAATATTGAAAAAGACATATTTATCTTTAGTATTAAATGTGCTCTCAAAAATGCCCTTATAAAGCGAAACATGAAAAATTTAACTTTATTAAATCGTTGAAGCGTTAACAAGTAAACAGTGTTTTATTTACAAGTATTTAAAAAACGTTTCTTAAGCAACTTCGGAATCAACACGCAATATTTAAATTATCTTTGATGTGATAACTAACTGGAAAATATTAAGATATATCTGTTGGATAAATGATCAAAAATAAAATTTATATAATTATAAGGCATGTTCTAAATAAACGTATTACGTTGATTCCACCGAACAAACTAGTACAAGTATTATGAAATATCCAATATTATATCTATTGCGAAATAGTTTCCACAAAAAAAAACTTTTGATGTAATTTTGCCTTTATCAAGTTATGTTTTCGTTTTCAATAGTAGCTTTGTAACAACAAAAAGTTGCTCAAACGGGGTCGTTGACTTGTATTCAAAAATAAATTATCAACTTCAATCTAGGCATACAAAAACAAAAAAATATCTACTTTATCGATAGGAATTAAAAAAACACTTATGTTCCGCCTCATGGAATTGTGAGCTTCTCACTAAAATTACGAAACTTCAATAGTTGGTTAGCAGGTGACGTTCATTAATTACTATCGTACTTAAACTATTTTTAATTAATATTTTTAAATTTATTTTTATGTCAACAAGTATGAATTATTGTTTTATTAATATTACGAAAATCTGATTGATTGAGTTTTGAATGTAAGTAAGCCATATGGGATCCGTTATAAGGAATTCCCTATTAAATTGCGATAATCTGATAAGAGATTTGTAACCGGCTCCTAAAAACAAACTTGAATACAAAATGCATGAATACTGAAACCAAAAGAATTAACTCGTGGTGCAGAGGTAGCGGTTATACTGGATATGTCGTATTAAGTTTAGAGAATCCAGGTATGGGATAATGCTAATATATTTTAAAAACTTCCCAGGAGTAATTTTGAAGCAATCATAGATGGTTCTGTCATAGACATGGAAATCTTCATATGATCAGGGGTCACCTCACACATTATGATGTTTTGATATTACCAGCAAATAAAAGCAATGCAACCATTATCATAGATACTGAAGACTACACCAAAAAAATGAAGGATATCTTAAAAGACTCTGCCTTTAAGCCTGTGCCAAAGAACCCCAGAACATATCTTGAAAAAACGACGATCTTATAATCGATGTCCAACGAAAACGGATACCACGGAAAAAATCCAACAGGTGCCCATAACTCTTCGAAACAAAATTCCCTTCTACGACCGATCTCAGCGCTTACAACCTACGTGTGGTGAAGGCGGTACCTGAAAAACTCTGAACAGTTAACAGTAATTATACTCTTTCTAAGACTTGAAAAAGAGGCTATCTGAGGTAAAATTCCGGTATCCGAGTATACCGACAGATGAAACACTGGACCAGCTAGCTCAAAGAGAAGACCATCCATCTCACGTTATGGACCTCACCCGACATTCTCATAACAACGCCTAGTTCTTATTCACCGACCACTATTCTAGGTGTTGCAAATTTATTCATGATCTATTTCGATACCAAAGCTTTTCAAGAATCCCGTCTTAAACTCAATCTCCGGAGTCGCTACGTAAGCGACATATTTGTAATATGGTATATGATAAACAACAGCTCAACTCCTTGATTAATTTCCTTAACTCTATTCACCCGCAGATGTAGTTTACTCTTGACCTTATAGAAAACAATCAGCTTCCCTCCTTTTTAGTAACAAAGACAACGGATGGGCATCTGCAACATAAAGTATATCGAAAACGAACGCACTCGGACAGATACCTTAATGCTTATTCACACTAACACCCCTCACAAATATAGAGCATAGTCAACATTTTAATTCTTAGATTTCTTCGTTTAACCGACAACCAGGGAAAAGAAATCCTACTACGAGTACAATACAGGTAATAAAACTGCGTTAGAAACCCACTTAGGAAAAAAAAATCCCGCAGGCAACAGAGAAATCAACTTACTTCTACATCAAACGCAAAAACAAATAAAATCGGCAAATTAATTCGGAAACATAAATATACACACAAAATAATAGCTTCATCTGTAAGAAACTTAAGGCGCAAAATCGACATAGAAAATCAAGGAGTGTACAACATCTATGTCAACTTGAAAAGAACGTCACTCTGAATAAGAGAGATGGTGCACTCAACCTTTCTTCCACCTGAAGACCTCTCATCAAGCAGGAACACTGAATCGAGATGATGATGAAGCGCATCGTGTTTCATGAATAGAAATATGATGGACAGAGGTTCAGCCAAAATCTCATTTGGAATCTTGTGTGCTTGATTGCTGAAGACAAATTGAAGGAGCTGCATGCAATATGTTTTTATAAGCGGTGGTAGCATGTATCTATTCCTTCGCATTGGCTCCGTCCCCTTTTCGAGAATCGCTATCAGTTTGGGTTCCGGCGTCCTGTCAGTATAATGGTCACGTTTGAGAGGAGATTTCCAAATAAAAGCGAGATTGCAACATCTCTCTTATTCAGAGCGCCACTCTCTTCCATTCCGATGAACCTCCAAATTTCATCTTATTTTGTTCTATGTTGTCGATTTGCTGGCATTTATAGAAATTAATTTTATCTTATCTCCAGCTGGTGTTGGAAAAGGCCGGATGTATGTTTATTTCTTTATCTTAGTTTATGTTTTTCTGGCCTTGTTGATAATCTCCTGTTCGTTTTGCTACAGTTCCCACGTGCGACCTTGTAGACACCTTTATTTTCTAGGTCGCTTAATATCTTACAGATTGTTTATGTGATTTATAGGCTGTGTTGTGTTTCCGGAGTAATATGCCGATTTTAGTTTATACCTTTGCTATATGGTGATCATTCTGTTATTTCCCGAGTAGATTTTTGTTGGAGCTTTATCGCTTTATTTATCGGGTACAATTTGTAACAATTTCGTTTGAGAAATTTTTCTATATGTTTTAGTTAAGTTTTTTTTATTCATTATTCGTTAGCCGAAGAAATCTGGAAACTTGGGTGTTGGTTAAGATTTAAATTTGTGAGGGGTGGTAGTGTGAAATAACCGAGGGTGGGTTAATTTTCGGCATATTATATGTTGCCGTTGTCCATTCATTGCCTTTGTTACTAGGACGTTTAAGAATGAGAGATGACCATTTTCTTCAAGTTCCATAGTGCACCGTATCTTCGGGAGTAGAGTTTAAAAAATTATGGAAGTAACTGAGCTGTTCTTTGCCATAAGATAGTATCGTCGTCTTGGTTTCGAAACAGATCATGAACAAATTTGTAACAGCTGAAGAGAGTGAAGAGCCCGCAGTAACGCCATTTATATGCCTGTATATCTAGCCCTCAAATAAGAAATAGGTGTTCTTAAAGCAATGTCTGGTGAGGTCCGTAAAGTGATATGGGGAATCTTTGCTTTGACCAATCCAGTCCAGTGTCCGATATGCTCGGATAGATATTTTATCTCGAAGTTTGCTATGATGTTATTTTTTCAAGTCTTAGATATGACCTTCTAGATAGGCGGTTGCATGAACAAAGCAAAATATCTTTAGAGTTTTTGATATTACAGTTGTAAACGCTGACGATCGGTCTTAGAGTAACATTTTACTTGTGTATTTTTAGCAATCCGTAGAGTTTTGGGCACGTGCTGAATTTTTCAATTGGTATCAGTTTTTGTTCAACGTCCAGTTCTAATGACGAGTTATATTTCATTTAAACAGGTATCTATAATTTCAATAAATCACTTTTCTTTTAATTAGTTTAACATAATACTTACAACAATTTTTTTTTGTTGTTGGAGAAAAATATGCACTGGAAAAGATCTCTTTCTAAAATTTTACACTTTTACCCAATTTGAAAAAAATTTTCACCAAATATATGGACTTCTTAATTGAATTCTACTGAAATTAGAATTCTCATTTCGAAGTATTTGTTAAAAATGTTAAAATCCTTACCTATGTAAATTTTCTAACAAGCCCCTGCATAAGGCTCTAAAAACTTGTCCTAATCCTAAATTTCCTACACGTATATTTTTCACTGAACCAGAAGCATCTGGCGTATGTCTTTCTCCTAAACAGGTAGGCATTATGACTAGATCTGATATGGCATTCTCTTCTTCGCTTAGAGCCAAAACTTTTGTCCAGATTTTCGCTAAAGAAAAAATTAGCAAGGGTTAATACAATTACTTTCAAGAAAAAAATATAGCTGACAACAATTTGGTTAGTGTTACGTCATAGCGTATTTTTAAATTGTACACATTTACATTTTAATATAAATATTGCCTCCATAAGGTCTTGCAATAAATGATCGCGAATATGCATTCCGTTATGGTTTCAACTCAAATAAAGAAATACGTAGTCACTGCTTTCAATGACAAAATGCACATATAACGTAACTAATTATAATGGATAAGGAGTCACATGGTATTATTCTTAAACCACGTAAGCGGAACCCAAACGGGCCACTTTCATTTCGTTTTAAATGTATCGAAATTCAGTTCCTAAAGGGCAAAATAATTTCATACGGTGTGTGTCTAAATTTAATTAAACTAGAAAAGATTCTTCAAATGATATTTGTGTTGTACCGTACATGATTCTGAAAGTTAACTATTTATTACTAATACTGTCACTTCTGATGGAGTCTTTGGCGCTTCTGCGTTACTTAGCCGATAATCCTAGTTGATTGATTGACTAGATGCACGTATTATCTTCGTCATCAGCAAGACTGAGATTTTTCTACCAGTTTTCCCCATTCCTATATCTTGCTCTGTTTTGCACTTCTCCCCATCTAGTGATAGTCCTCTTTCAACTATTATCCAGTCTTACCTATTTGCCTTTCCTTCCAGCTGGCATTCAAGCGCCTGTCTGACTATATTACTTTGGTGGCCATTTATCTTCCTGATTGTGATTGTTACTTATTCTTCTGTTGATCTCCTCCACAGTTTGTATAGATTATTTTGTTCAATCAGTATATTTTCAAAATTTTATTCCGTGATTTATTTAGAAAAGTTGGCTATTTTCTTGTAATTATTTTATCACGCTTCCATGTTTCCAAATTATATAGAAGTACGCGGTTAATACAATTGTTAAAAATCTCATTTTGGTAATATTCAAGATGTCACTTGTTTGCTAAATTCTTCTTAATAATTTGAATACATGCTGCGCCTTTATGGTTCTTGTTTGAGTATCTGTTTTAGTCCCTCTTTCTTTTCTATAATCCCGAGTATGTAAATTTGTGTACATCCTCAAATTTCTTCCGTTTATCCGCTTTTTAGAATTTTAGTTTGCTTTACAATTATTTTTAGATCAGAATAAAGAGTCAATTTGTCTTGTTTTGATTTGCAGAAATTTCTTGTATTCCATTAGTAGACATATGTCGTCTGCAAACTCTAAATCCTCCAATTGGTTGGACAGATTCCATCAATTCCATTGATGTTGTTGGAGATAGAATTCAATCTTGTTTTACTCCGCTCTCTATGGCTATTGATTCCAAGATTTACCCAGAATGTTTTAATCTGGTTCAGTATCCTTCGTAAAATAATTTAATCAAGTTAATGAATTTTATTGATAGGTCACATAATCTTGCACATTTGTTCCCTGTTTACAAGATCGAAGGCTTTTTCGAAGTCAATCAACTTCCATTAATGTCCTTTTGCGATCCACTTGCTTGTTCAAAAATAATTCTTAAGGCACAAATGTGTTCGATGGTCATTATCTTAGAAGGGCAGAAGGGTAGTACTATTCACCAGTTGCAATTATCTTCTTTCTTCCGTATTTTTATTATGCCCTCTTTTCACTCAACTAGTCGTTCTATATGTTATTAACTAATGTATGGAGCATTTCTGCCCTTTAATAGATCGGCTGGTAAATTACCAATCCCTGTTGGATTACCGTCTTTTAAGTGTCTTAATGCCTCCTTTCTCTTGTGATTTCTTCTGTTAGCTATTTAATACCCTACTAATCAAAGATACAGAATTTGGACAATGTAACCAGAATAACGAGTAAGCTATCTAGAGTCTAATAAATAATTATCACAAATGACGACAAATTAGGATTGTTAAGTGATATATTATTATGGTTTGCAAGTCAGAGACAAAACACTATATCATATATATATATATATATATATATATATATATATATATATATATATATATATATATATATATATATATATATACTCAGATTGCGTGGAATGCTGGGAAATGGCGCCGCTTGTACTAGATTTCATATTTTGTCTAATATAAGTTGCTTAAAGGATTTACTTTTCCGATGCTGAAGTGCGCTGGCCTATTCTGTACTGACGAGAACTAACAAGTTCGAAACCGGTCTACAGATGGCGGTGCACAACCATAGGAAAGGCTTCCACCCTTTCCTGGTATTCTTGCAATCTGAGATAGTGCTTTGTCTCTAACTATGTTAGAACAGAAGTTTCTCTTATATAATTGTATAAAAAATGTATTAACAATTTTTAAGTTGCCCTAATAAAGGCAGTTTTCCGAGCGCTCTCGTTTGAAATCTATTTTCATTTTTAGTGCATGAAGGAGCAATTCTTTCTTTCATCAATATGAGGCTCAACTTCGTATAGAGTGGTTGTAACAACCATAAACATAAATTTGAACTTCTTGAAAAATTTGCCATTTTGTAAAATTTAAAAATGTTATTTCCAAAGAAATGCTTACTGGAGAAAAAACTCTTTTGCTTCCATTTGGTTGGAATTGAACTTTTTCTTTTAAATTATGCAGACAAATACAAGCTTTCGAACGCATATAATTGCATTTAGACAGAACAAAACTTGCCGCAAAGATTAATTTGTTAATACACGGGATTTATAGACAATTAATTTTTGAAGCACTTATAATTAAAAATCATTCCACTCGATGCTCAAGTGAAATCGAAACCGAATTATAATTGTTTAAACTTTTATTAAGCCATGAAAAATTATTTATTTTTAAAATTGATATCAATTTATCTTAAGAAATATAAAAGATAGACACTTGAAATTTGGTAAGATAATTCAAACTTATAAGTATTACATTTTTTCATATAGTTTTATATGTTGTAAAATTTATTAAAAAATTGATTTTTTTTTAATTCGCTGCTTGAGATATATTTTTATACGCAGCATAGCCAATTTTAAAGGTAATTCATTGATTAACAACCTTTGTTTGCAACTTTTTTCTCTACATCGCATACCTTTCGATGTTGAACGCAAAACATGAAAAAAAAAACGATTTTCTAACCCTAACTCTTTAGTGATCGCCTGCTTAAAAATAGGTGTTTCCTTTAAAGCATATCATTTATAACATTTGTCTGAACACTTTTACACAACAGAATTTCTAGTTGCTTGAGATCCGTTCTCTACAACATAAATCGAATGAGGTGAATTAAATTAAAAAGCTAATAAAAAATAAAATAAATTAAAAACAGTTTGCAAGGTTGAAATAGAAAATATTATAGAAAAAAAATAAATAGGAAACTTCATTTGACTCATTTAAAACAGCTGATCATAACTAGTGTGTGATTTGGCAACGTTGTGTTTTTACTGTTAATGTTTATATTCGAGACAGTCTAACCTTACTCTTTCATAATAAATAAGTTTATAAAATAGTAAGAGGTTTTCTCATAAAATTGAAAAAAGCCTCATCTTGCATATTTATACTTGAATACGTACACTGGGGAACACTAAATCCTAATTCCAACGTCCACTGCTGCAACATTTTAACGAACGTGGCAAGGCTGTTGCCGCCATTTAACGATGCTGCGATGGCAATAAATTGATTATTAAAATATGGAAAATATTCTACCGATGAATGTGTGGGCGGACTATCGGGTGGAATGTAATTTTCAACCACAAAGGTAATTTGGGCCGAAGTAGATATGTTTAATACTGCATCGGAAGGATGTTCCAGGGTTGAAAGGACCGAGCACTGAATGTCACCATAACCTAGACCTGAAATAAACGTAAGGTGTTATCGAAATAAGTCCACATAAAATGTTGGATGGTAAATGTACAATTTTATGACCTTTATATAAAAGACGTAGACAAAATTAGTCGTATATTTTTCTATTCAGAAATATGAAAGAAATCTATTCAAATGGAATAATCAGCTTAGGAGTCATAATCTTGTGGGTGAAGTTTAAAGAGGTATACTGGCATACATTTATATACGCTTATTTTAAAACTGTAAAAGGTGACTAATTCGGAGAGACTTTTAAAATAAATTATAGTAAAATAGTATACATTGGTAGCTAGTGGCGTTAAAAAAATCATTGATTATTGGACATAAAACATTTTAATTCCTTCAATCAATTCATATTATCATAAACAATAGAAAAGTGGGGTTAACGACTTGAACCAGTATTAACATAAATGACAAGTTACATTTACTACAGTGTTAAAATATGGGAGTCTTCATATCAGCGTCTTCATTCCCAGATTTTAACAAGCCACTTGAACATATATGAAAAGTTTTGGTCTTTATACTCACTCAAAAAATTTTATTACAACATTATGTGTCAACAATGGTGATAGTGTTTTTCAAAAATATTTCTCTTTTCTCAGAAACAGTTTTTTTTTTAATTATTAGGTATAACACCCTGGCGACATATTTGGAATGGGGATTTTTATTGACAGTTCTATTTAATGAATTTTGCTCTTAGTTCATTAAAGCTCCATGCGTATGGAGAAACGGAATGAAATTCGCAGGAAATGAAGAGTCTGAAAAACAAGAACGGTAACTTAGGTTTTTTATATGTTTTAGAACTACTGATACTTCTAAGCAATATAAACATTTGAGAGATATTAAAAAATATTTTCAGAAAAATACTGGCCAACAATGTACGTTTATTTTTTTTTGTTAATTTATAACTGAAGTATTAATGAACTGAAAATTATAAAATAGTATAAGACACTTGAATTATGAAATATCGTACATAGCAGTGACGGTTACAAGAAAACAGGTCAACTAGAAAAAATTTTAAAATTATAGGGCTGACTTAAATTTCAAGATATTTTAGTAAATCCACTGGCTAGTGTTCGAACTGTTATAACTTAATTTTATTTTATTAAATTCTAAAATGTAAAAAAAGGTCACCAATGATCAACAAGAAGGAAGATATATCCAATGATTATTGCATTGTAAGTTTCTGCTTAGGCTATTGAATATGACTGACCTTGTACAAACCAGAAAAGGAAATGATAAATTATTACCAGTACAATTCCGGTCATGAAATGAATACCAATCGATAAAAGTTATATAAACTAGAACCACACAAACCTATCACTAATTACATATATCACTGCCTTTATTTTGTAAGGGTATCCGGATTTTTTGAGCAAAGCATCCTTAAAATTGTAGTTTAATTTAAAATTTTAAGGTTCTGAACATAAACACCCTTTGCCTGAAGATAAATGGAACTTTTGATAAAAAATGTTCATTCATCAATGTTTATATTCCCCTCTCTCCCAAGCACTCACCATTCAAGGCGATACACATATGTCAACGTTTCTTCAGTCTCAAAACGATGTCTTCATAGTAGCAACTAGTGTTTTGTGAAGAAAAGTCGCATGGTCTCGAATCAAGCAAATACGGGGCTTGTGAAATGATATTGGCCAAGTTTTTTTTTTTATCAAAAACTCTAGCGTAAACTTGTTAGCATTCTTTGCTCAATTAATTTCGGAATGGTAAAAGTTGTCACGAAGCACAAATAATAATAATAACACAATTTCCACTAATTTTATTTTTTAATATTCCATGGTAATTTTAAAAATTGAACAACAACTAAAGTGTGAAATAAGTATGAACTTAAGAAGTTAAGGTTCTTCAGGCATGCTTTACACTTTAGTTATTGTTCACCATCCGAAGAAGCCAAACTATGCCGAAACAATTGTCATGGTTTTTGAAAAAAATAAAAATAGTTGAAATTTATAACAACTGGGTTATTATAATTAGTTATAATGAATTTCGATCAAGTGTCAGCTACATCTATAAATCAAGTACAAAGAATATTCAACCAAAATCATCGCATCTTGTTTACTATTGTGTAGCGTTATGAAATTTCACATGATTGTTATTTAAAGTTATACAAAAAAAAGGAAACATTCGACTCTACATACACACGCAGTTTAAATTCAAAAATTGCGTTAATTTTCGTTCAGAAGGTATACATTTAAGTGAAAAAAAAATCAAGCTGAAAACGATTACACAAAGTATTATACTAAATACCAACCAATAGGAGTTCCTTTAGGTATACCATGCCAGCTATCGACTAAAAATCCAGCAATCCTGCTTGATTCCCTAATTTCAGGTAAGAAATTTACTGGAAACCCAGCTGCCTTCAAAATGTCCATATTCCAAGAGTTAGTTTTGCAGTTAAAGTATCCCCATGAAGCTGCCATTTGATTGGCCATTACTGGCTTATCTAAGTTACATAACATAGCAACAGCAAAATCTGTTACTGACCCTGCACAGTTGTATTTTTGTAGTTTTTCCGGTCTAAAATGATTGAAACAAGATTTTCAAATCAGTAAGATTTATTTCTTAGAAATTAGGTTTTAATAATTAATAAAAATACAAAAAAATGGGTGGGAACAAATTAGCCTAAAATTTAGAATGATGTACACAGTTTTTGTAATGTTAATCAAAACTGGCAGACAAATTTATCCAGTCGTTATCTACTGTAACAATTGATCATTGACACCTAGGTTAGTGGAGTGAGACGTGTGGCACGTAGAGAGCGTCTAACGTGGAAATGTTAATTTCATTAGTCGGCGCCGTCGAAGCGTTTTTCGGGCGGATGAGGCGTTCTATGTCCTACTTAACCGTCTGGTGCGACCGGTACCAGCGACGTGGAAATGTTAATTGTATTAAAAACATTGGTATGTAATATTAAAATTAATAGTTAAATATTTTTCCCAATAAATATAGACTGCAAAACTTCGCCCATGTCTAATATGGCTTTACTTGACAGTTGACAGCGTAACGGTTCTTGGTTTGTTTATAAACATTTTGAGTTCGATATTTTTTCGTTATTGTTTTTTTTTATTTTGTAGGTGTCTAGTTACTAAAAAATAATATAGTTTAATATTTTTGTGATAGATAACTACTTTAGTCTAAGTAGCAAACAATTATGTAAACTGAATTTTGAGCTATACTTTAAGAAGACTTAGTAAAAATGACAAGTCATGAAAAATGTAAAGTGAACTTTTTCAATAATTCCAACCTAAGGGCTCACATTAAAAGGAAACATCCGGGTAGGTACTTTATATTTTATCCTTGAAAATATAAGATTAAATCCTGTTGTTTCTTTTAGAAAAATTATACCTACTAACTGGCCTCTAAGGTCGAAAATCAACGTGAAAATCATAAATGCAAAGAACGTAGTTGCTAATTTTCTGAACTTGTTTAATTTAAGGGTGCATGTAAAAGGAAAACATTCCAGTAGAAAAGAGGTTAAACCATAAAATGTATTTTTTCGAACATTTTTTTATATATTCTTTAGAGAAGTTTTGAAAAATTAACACAAATGAAACAAAGAGTTTTTGAATATTTTCCAATAGGCTTACTGTTACAAAGTAAAAAAGTGATCTTAACACTAACACATAAAACACCAATATTTAAGTGGCAAATTTATTAAAAGTCTTGAGAAAGCTTTAGGTAATATAAAAAGTACTATTAATCTTTGTATTGGTCACAAATAAATTTTAATAGTTTCATTTCCGTAGGTGCCATTCTGACATTTATTTGAGACAACATTATTGAGAGGCTTATTCAAGTGTATAAAGGGAAGGTCTGTACTAAATTATGTATTTAAGGCATACGCATAAATTTAATGGAAATTTTGATTTAAATTTTATGGTGCTAGTTGATATCATGGGGTGAATTGGGTCATCAAACATTTTAGATAGTTGAAAGACAGAAGTGGTTGCAAACCTCAATAAAGGCAAAAAATAAGATACAGGTACCTGAATAAATATCTTAGACATTGTTATTAAGCTTAAAAACATATTATTATATAATAATACTTTATTTTCACCTGCGGAATGTCAATATAATTAGGAACTTTACAATAATAATATTTATGCAGTTTTCAAGCCTTACAAAATTAACATTTTTTTTAAGGATATATTTATTCAATTTGGAGTATTTTTTTATTGTAGTAATATCACATGAAAGACTGAAAATTCTATATTAGCAATCAGCGTCACCAGATCGAAATCTTACTAACTTTTCGAAGAATATCAAAAACTAATTACCAGGGATTTTAGACATGAATTCGATAGAGGTGGAATGAAATAAAAAAAAAGTAGTTCTATTAGGGTCATTATTGGAGGCTTTCAGAAGCGAACAAATCCCTGTATTTTTATTGCCATCCACAAGTAATGTTCCAGGCAACACAAAATTGAGAAACAGGGATGTTTATTGAAGATAAAAAAAAAAAACAAAAAATAGAAACAAACATTTTTAACACTTTCAGTTGATGAAGCTAATCTGCTAATAGGGCCGCTGATGCAAAATCCTGGTTTTAAAAAATATATGTCGATTTTAATGCTCAGGTTCTTATTGAGCTGCTTTTTTAAGAGGTCGAAAAATAGTTTAAATTGAAATCATTAAATATGAAAATATTTTTTGTAATGATTTTACAATGTATAAATAATGATTTCTCTTTCTTTTTATAGATGTCTATATATTAAAAAAAATCAAAAAACAAATTTGCACTAACAAAAATTTTTCCTTATACTGAAAAGTTAATAAAATAAATGATAGTTTGCCTCCTAACTTTTTTTCGTTTTATTTTGTTTTGTTTCCTTTTCCATTAAAAAAGAAAATATGGTCTATAAGTATTATTTACATATTTTAAGAAGAAACTGCAAAAGAAAGCCAACTAAATTAATTGCTGTTGATTAATACCATACATACATACACATTTGTTCCTTATGTAAGAGGCACCACAGACAAGATCGCTAGAATTCTCAGGAGACACAACATTGAAACCATTTTCACCATAGACCGTAAAGTAAAAGATCTCTTGTCAACACCTGATGAAAGAATCCCTCTAGAAAACCAGGGAGTGTACGAAATTCCATGCGGAGAATGCAGCTCATCTTACGTAGGCCAAACCAACCGTAAAATAAGCGCCAGAAGAGACGAACATATGAACGCTGTCAAGCAAAAAACAACTTCTTCTGCTCTGGCCCAACATTGGTTAAACACAGGACATAAGATAAATTTCTCGGGAACAAAAATGTTATCGAGATGTGAAAACCTGTCCACAAGAGTTATAAGGGAAGCCATTGAAATTGCAAAGAGGCCCAACAACTTACATAGCAGAAATGATAGCCAACGTGTGCCTAATACTTGGGAAAATCTGCTTACAAAACATCAACCAGTACCACTTAGTAACGAAACAGATTACAACTCGGCAATGCCACCCCAAACACTGGCAACAGGGCCGATGACGCGCAGCAGGTCTCGCAACCTGATGGGCCGGAACCATTCGGAAAACGAACGCGTCCGACGCGCACACGGTACCGACAGCACCGGAGTGGCAGGCGTCAGTTCGCTCGTAGACGCCATACAGTGAGTTTTGAAAATGGTGAATGAGATTTCACCGAAACGTCATCTGCCTTACAGTCCTGAGAGGGACTCAGCACATACACGGGATGCCCGAAAACCTTCGATTACACATCACACCCGTGAGAATATCTGACATAACATATATATATATATATATATATATATATATATATATATATATATATATATATATATATATATATATATATATATATATATATAATACAACTGTAAATCAATAGAAGCAAATTATGGGAAATATTTCAACAATTGGGCAAATTATAGAAACTTCCTATTCTTGGGTCTCGTTGCTCAAAATTAATGTGCTCTAAAAGTTCAGATTCATTCGAGAACCTATGAAAGCACTTTCAACCTGCGTGAAGCTTTGCAATCGATATTCATTAGAGTGTACCTAAATGCTTGTGCTAAATAACATATCTAGAACACAATATCAAAATCGCCATGGCTGCCGCGCACGTAGGTCACTTTAACCGAAAAAACGCCAAAGACGCAGTCGCCGCAAAAGGGCCTTTAAAGGTTCCTCTGCGTTCGGTCGCTTACATATAGGACACAGGATTAAAAGATTCTGCTTATAATGGCATCAAATTCGACATTTTAAAGTACCAGTGTAATAAAATTAAATTAGCTACTGATCTATTATTATTAAAAACCATAATAGTTAATTGATAATGAAAATTATTCCCAATTTTACAGGAGACAGAGAATAAGTTTTAAAGACAAATTATATATATAAAATTCAAACCAAATAAAAAAATAGATATTATAGCTTTAAATATATTTATAACTTTTATTTAAAAAAAGAGTTTCTAATAGAATTAGCGATATTTTTTGCGAATTAACATGTACTTTCCAACGATAAATAGATTAGCACTTAAACATGAACCAGTTTAAAATTGACGCTACTATACACGCATTCCTGGAATGATATACTCTGAGAGTCCGTAACGCAGATTTGTTTGAGCAAATTATAAATATTAATCAGAAAGATAGGAACACCATCTTAATAAATAACTTTAAGGGATTTGCATATGTAACGTTAATATAAAACCATATTTGATTAAGTAGTAATATAGCCAATCACAATTTCTGCAACTGCATTATCTACGAGTATAGTAACTATTTAAAATATATTCATTTAATAGAAAATTCTCTCTAAAGAAACATACATTTTTACTAGTGACCTCAAAAGACAAATTTCAGCAATAGTTTTATTTCTTTTTCAAAAATAGTTTTTCTAATGAACACCACATGTTCATTCAAATAAATCATTATAACTAATTTGCCATCCTTCTAAACTAAACATTTATATCATAATTAGAAAAACAATAAAATGATTGATTATATGTATCATACCACTTGCAAACTAGGGGAAATTTGCACACATTCTTAAAATTGTACTATGGAAATTTTTCCAGCCAATTAGCAGAGATAACATATCAAATATGTCCATTTTTTCCTATTTTACATCAGGTGGAACGATATTTCACCTGGATTATTAAAGATATTAATTAGAATTAGGTTATAACAGATGCAGATAAGATGGCAAGTTATTTATAGAATCATTATTATAACAATATATTGTGGTAGAACATTTTAAATTAAGAAATGTGTCTAATTTTTCACCTATCAAAATAAAATTATAGTTTACACCTCCTAAAATTTTAATAGAGTTATATGTTTTTTTTTTTAATTTTGAAAAGATTGAAAAGACCGATTCATAATTCTCAATAGCTAAATTGAGAAAATGAACAAATCTTAACCTCTTAACATTTGCTATATCTTTCATTTACTATGAAAATTGATCCTTAATTAAAACTTAAAGTGGTATAGGCTAGATTAAATTTAGTAAAACACAGCTTAATTTTTTCTTACTTATTTTTTATCATCCAAAATAAAGTAGCGCATCCAAACCCTGTAGCTATTCTCGAATGGCTGTTTGGTTCCGGCAAGGTAGCCAAAAAAACTGGATCACATCTGTTGTCTTGCCAAGTATACAAAGCCGATACTCTATCTTTAACTACGTCAAATCTTACACTTTTTTCTTTTCCAACTATTTCCCATGCTTTCTGCTCAGAATCGTTTTTCCAGAACATAACACCATGCATTTGGCCACATATTCCTATCCTGCAGACCTAAAAAAAACTTTCTAAAGTTTTACACATTTAAATATGGTTCACAAATATTTCTGTGCTAAGAATTGCCAACAGCTTGTAAATAGAAAAAGAGTTTTTTACGAGTACAACATTATTAGAATATTTTGAGAAGAAAAGCATAATTAAAAATTAAAAAATTTAGAGTAAATAGTTTCCAAGGCGTAGTAGGCACCATTCAACATAATGAAAATTCTTATGACTTACATTATAGCAGGGATCGTGGGTTTCACACTTCTTACCAGGATCAAACAAACTGAAGAATTACATATCCAATTTAAACAAACAAAAATAATTAATAAAATATCTACATGACTACATTTTCGAACTGTTTTAATTGGAAATGAAACAAGACACGTGTCTCAATCTTAGTTTTAATGATAAAGGCCAATTTAATTATTTAAGCCACAATTTTATCACATATAAAATTGGGAGACACGGATTCTAGATAAAAGTTGGCAATAAATTATATCCATTTCAATATATAATAACTAAATTTACATATTTTAAAAATATCTGCGACTGTAGAGGGTGCGTTTAAAAAGTAATAAAGCATGAAGTTATATACACTCTGTATATGAATTAATTTAGTGATTTTACACGTAATCCTTGAACTTTTTTATTATTCAAAGAAATTTCATAGTTTCTACAACTAATGAGTTTTCTGACATCTCTTCGATTATAAATATCACCCTGAATTTTGTGAAAATAACTCTGATATTCGATATGAAAAAAACCTAAGGTTTTGTTAAGACTTGACTTAGGAACATTTAATATAAGAGTTAATCCGTGTTTAATAAGTAGATATGTCCGAATCAGAAAAATTTTTAATTAAATAACATTACTTTTTTTTAAGTGGTACACTCTGTAGCTTTTCACTTTGTTTTGTAGACGATAAAAAAAAACTTAATTTTTTTAAGCGTTACCCACACAGCACTAGACGTCTTACAGACGTCATTTTTATATCCAGATTATGTCTGAACGTCTTAAGACATAAATAAGGCGTCTTATAGACATTGTTTTAAAGACGTTCATAAGACGTCTATATACAACGTCTTTAAGATATCTTTTAAAAGTCTACATACTACATTTTATATGAAAATAAATACAGTTGTGAATAATTTAGTTGATAAAAACTAAAAAGCATTTCCTTCTCTATGGATTTTGTCGCAGTTAGGTAATAAATAAGTTTGCAACGCCGCACAGAGCTCAGCTGAATACAAGTTGAGGTTAAAATTTTTGATTGAACGACAAATTTTTAGTAGCCTCACTACGACCTTGGTTAATAGAACTTTTGCATGATCTTTTTTATCAATACTTTAGTGCTTTTTGTCCCAGATTGTTTGATGTACCGATAACAATGACACACATAAATATGATGCCAGCGAAACTATAACTTTAAAAAACCGGCCTTTTGTTTCTGTCAACTGTCATTTTTCAGTTTTGTATTTCTTATTTCGTCATGTCGTTATTCATTTTTAATGTTGTTGGGGTGCCGACTGTGAAAATTCAGCTTTTGAAAGAATTTTATTAAAATAGTTGATTTATCTATGTGCCGCTGAAAATCTTTTTTATTCGTGTTTATTTAATACTTAAGGTAAGATCGAGAATCATATGTACTTAGGAAAAAGAGTAACGTTATTTATAGGTTGTGTTACAGGAAATTCCCGAATGCTTTACCGCTTATATTTTTGTAGTAACTCTATGTTATTAGAAATATGAAATGAAATTTTCAAAAATATTATCTGTGCAAAAAAGGCCTGCACAGTTCATCCAGACCCGGTCCTAAATATTACAAGAAATATTACTAATGAAGTGGAAGGCGAAATGTTTGTTTATGGAATGCTCCACTAATGAAACCTGTAAGATTTAATTTGTTCCTGATGATTGGTTTATATTTAAAGAACATAGAAAATAGAGTTTTGGTAATTACAAGAAGTAATTTTGTTTAAGGTTTTAGAAATTTCAAAACTGGGAGTAGGGAGCATGTACGACTTTGTAAAGCGAGCTTGTAAAATTACCATGTACAGTTGATTAGTACGAAAAGGAAAGAGAAAGTTCTACGATTCCAACTTGGTGAGACTTATTATGAGTAAGTTCTGTCTTTCATTATACATATTAACCTTGAAATAGCATAAGTCACGATTCTATAGTAGAGGACAATTATAAAAATTCGCAAAAATATCAAAAAATTTACTCCCACAAATTATAAAATTTATTCTATAAAATTAAAATCAGTTTATTAGGATCTACAGAGACAACAGGACTGGCAAAAAGTTAGAAGAATCAGGAAATTTCAATCCAAACATGGCTGAAAAGGGCATCAGACCAGATTTGTTATTCGACTAAATAAAAATTCTTGTTTTTAAAACTATTTAAAGATTTGTGTATTTTTTATTTTAATAAACTTTTATTTTATTGATAGTCTACCTTTTAGAGTTATTATATCGAAGGGATAAACTAAGGTTTAAATTTGATAGGTTCAATTATAGTTCGAACAGTAGTAGTTCTGAAAATATTTGCTCTTCTACCTCACTTCTTAAATTTCAAATTAGAAAAAGTTTACATTATGCTTAAGTTATGTATTTTTTTGTATAAAGAGATTATGTTGAATATATTTTTTAAAGCAAATTATTCATGCGGAACTTGTAGTTATTTAAAATGGTAGTGTATATTTTGCTATTGATTTTTTCGTAATTAAAGTTATTTCTTGGACTTTTGAATAATCACGGTTTGACTTTGTAAACAAGACAAACAAAAAAATTAAAGGGACCCTTTTTAATGTACATAATTTTAATGGTGGAATATGTTGGGAAAGGACGTCCATAGGACGTTGTAAGCAAATGTCTTAAAGACGTTACCTTTTGTAACATAAGACGTTTATACAACGTCTTATGGACGTCATTCGACTTTAATGGACATCCATAAGACATCCTGAATGTTGAGATCAAACGTTTTATGGACGTCTTTAAGGCGTATTTGTGCTGTTTGGGTATATGCATACCTTCAGTAGTTTTACAGATATTTTAATTGTTTAGTTTATTCACTGGCTTTATGCTCTAAACACGGTAGTCATGGAAAGCAGCCAATTCATGAAGTGCCAAAGCTTAACTACTTGTAGTACATAAAATATAAAGAAAACTTATTAACGGTCATTGAGGGAGTTTAACACGTTGTCTTTTCTCTTTCAAATCGTTAAAGGAAAGGTGGAGAGTTTATTTCCTGCGAATTTCAAGCTGATTCTCTGTCAATACCCGTTTCGATTATCAAACAATCTCATCAGCGGAGCTATATTGTACTACTGTATGTAGAGATATAGCGGAATATGGATTTTAAATAGGCAATTGCTTTCTTCCGTATCACTGTGAAGTCATCTACGTTATCCACTAAAATGGATCGAGAGTGGGGGGTTTTATTCAACGGCCATGAAGATCTTATGATTTTACCCCAATAATCTTTTTAGATGACACCATAAACTAAAAAGAATATTTTAGCTATATTCATTCTAAATACTCCAAAGATTATCCAATTCTAACTGGGATTCAAGTAACAACACTCTATTAAAAATTATTTTATAATATCCAAATTAGATTATGAAAGCATAGTTTATGCTTCAACGAAAAAATCATACAACTCATTATCTACGAAATTTACAATAAACCAGTAACTCTAAAAATAATTTTATTACCAATACACCTTATAAAATCTGCTTAATCCAAAGTTTATGTTATTTTCAATTTTACCAAACTTAAATAAGCAAGCTCATTTTAAGTGGGGCTATAAATTTTCTATCATAAATAAACTATTAAAAATTTACAGTGTCATGTAAGATTAATTGTTTCTGTTGTGAAAGAATTGAAATTTATTGACAGGATTTGTTTATAATAAAATTCATGATATAGCGTCGTGACGTCAGTGACGTCATAATTTTCGAAGAGGATTCTTAAAACACTTGAAAATAAAATCAATATGATTATTCTCTTTCATTAATTGCAAACCCAATGAAGCGATTGCATCATATTTGAGCAACATAATACATTTCATCCAGATTATAAAATCAGCTTATTATATGAGACGTGTAGTCAATTTTTTTTGATCGGATAGTTCACCTATTTTTAAATATATTGTTAATAAATCAATAATATGGGTGACATGAAGCTGCAAGCATTACAATATATGAAAAAATACTTACAAATAAAAATTATAAAAGCCACCTGAGCTCCACTCCCTTTTTTTTTAAAGACAGTTCTCTGAATTTGATTTTTTCGAAAATTTTGAACCTAACAAGGGGAGGACTGATTTTGATGAGATTTAAGAATTATACAGACTAAGGTCATCTAAAGATATCCCTAAAAGCTTTGGCATTTATTTTTTGTGAAAACTTTTTTAAAGTGGAACGCGTTATACGCTGATAAGTGCGATGCTCTTTCAGAAATTCTCTCCCATTAGTCGCCGTAGCACAAATGGGTAAGCACTTTACTAGTATTCCGAGAACCGAGGGTTCGATCCCCGCCCGATGCAAATTTTTTTTAACTATTTCAAAAAATAATTATTATCGGTTTTTCCAATTATTAATTATTCCATGTAGTTTTTACACACGAACATTTAAATACATAATTAACGTGCTTTTTAAATAATTCCTTGAAATTGTGTTCATTTTTGTGAAAAAAAACAATGAAAAATAAAACTGTAGTGTAGAGAAATGTTTTTTGGTCACTTATTATCATATATGTACTCTACCGTTCGAAAGTTTGGCAAAACCCAATTTTAAGTCCACATATAAAAAATAATGCAATAAATCTTTAAATAAACACGTTGTTATTGGAGTTTACTTTTTTTACGACCGTGCTTATAACAATAAAGAACAAAATTACTAATTTCTTATCAATTGTCGCTTATTTTGAAAAAAGACCGACACACGTGCTTTATGACCATAAAGATTGGTACACTGCCAGTTGTTGATTTCGTAGAATTGGCGGCTTTAGTCATTGTTCTTGTATTGAATAGAGTCTCATCTTTTAAATATGAGTATATAATTTCAAAAACTAGAGTTCAGTGTTATTTGTGATGTTCATGTGATAGTTGCAACCATTGATAACCGCATAAAATGGCAAAAATGAGACAGACTTCTTTTGAACAACGGAGTTCTATCTGTACTTTAAGCAAGGAAGGGTATACGTCAAATTGCAGAAAAGGTCGGCGTTTCATGTAAAGGAATACATTATACTCTGGAGGAAATCAAGACTTAAAAGAGATCTCGACATCCCAAACCTACAACAAAGCATGAAGATAAGTTCGTTGTAATGTGATCGAAACGAAATCGAAGTTTAACTGCTCCTCAAATTGCCGTTAGTTTAAATTAAACACGAGAAAAGCAAGTTTTAATAACAACTATAAAAAGGCTATTATTGTCTGCTGGACTCAGAGGATGCGTAACAGCCAAAACACCGAGATTAACTAGTATTCATAAAAAAAAATAGAGTGGGGTGAGCTAAAACACTGGACAGAATCCCTTGAAGGGATGAGTCTAAATTTCAGATTTTTGGATATAATGCGCCGATCAAAAGATGAACGGACTTCAGAAGCGTGTACTGTGCAAACTGTTAAGCATAATGGTGATGTTTTGGTAATAATAAGCCATATGATCAAAACTGACGGAAAACTGAATAAAGAAGCCTATCTGAAAATACTTTAAGAAAATGCGATTACCTCTGGAATGAATCTAATTGGCCGACGTTTTGTTTTTCAACAAGACAATGACCCTAAACATTCATCTAAATTATGTCAGGGGTTCCTAAAGCAAAAATGAAACAAAAAAGTTCTGCAAATTATAATATGACCATCACAATCGCCAGATCTTTCTCGTAGTAAGTGAACCTGACCGAAAAGTGAAGAATCGTTGTCCATCGAGCTCAGCACAGTTGTGGAAATATTTAAAAAGCGAACGAAAGTCACTGGACTAAGACTTCGATAAATTAATCAAAAGGATGAGTAAAATTTGTGAAAAAATAAGTAAGAATAAGGATAGTCATTTTGACGAAGCCAAAATTTAGTGAAAAACGTTTTATTTTTTTATTTGCACTAAATATATTTAATTAAATGTTAGTCTAAGGTTTAATTAAGATTAAAGTGTCATAAACCATAATTTACATATTTTATTGTGGTTTCTATTAAGATTACGTTGGTGTTTCCAAATTTTTGAACGGTAGCATATACATTTAAGAATTCGTGTGTAAAAACTACATGGAATAATTGACAATTCGAAAACCGATGATAATTATTTTTTGAAATGATAAAAAAAAGTTTTGCATCAAGTGGGGATCGAACCCCCACTTCTCGGCGCACTAGTAAAGCGCTTACCCATTTGCGCTACTGCAACTAATGTGAGGGAGCTTCTAAAAGAGCATCACCCTTGTCAACATATAACGCGTTCGACTTTAAAAGTTTTTTTACAAAAAACGAATAGCCATGGCACGAACGTTTTTGGGGATCTCTTTAGATGACCTTAGTCTATATAATTCTTAAGACTCATCAAAATCGGTGATGACAAAGTCGCAAGTTCCCCTTGTGAGAGTCTTTTTTTATTAAAGTGGTTTAGCTAATGACGTTCTCCTATAATTATTGATTAACCAGTTTTTCTATTGTTCTATGGATTTGAACGACACCCATTTCAAAATATAAATATTAGTACTCGACAGGAAAATGACGTCAGAAAATTAATCGAAGTCAAAGAAGAAAATTCAGGCAAAAACTCAACCAATATTTTAACAAAATCCTGTGATAATACTATTAAAATAAATCACGAGAAAAACTCCACAATATTTACCTACTTTTTGTAGTAACTGTTTTGGTAGTTTAGAGACACACATATTAACAGCCGATATAATAGTAGAAACATCCTGTTTATTTCCTCCTGGACCTGTATCACTTGGGACGTTAGATTGGGTATCTTTCCCATGAGTTGCTTCGAGGTTATGATCCTTGGTGTTTATTATACACACTTTTACTGATGTTGTTCCAATATCTATTCCAAGCATATATTGATCCATTTTTGAGTATCTGCAAAAATAAATCACACATTAGTTACAGGTCTATTCCATAACTTTAATGATTAACATTATTACGAAGATAATCAACTACATTTTGGAAACTGACAACACTAGGATTACTAAGTGCCATCTGACATATCCATTGTAAAGTTTGACACTAACTTTGACCTTTCGTTGAAATGATGTCTAATTTAGTGCAACAATTTTTCCAATTATGTGAAGGAGATAATTTTAAATGCAAACTAAAGAGTGGACGACTAAACAACGGCTTAATTTTAATTAAATAATTCAGTGGTATATGAAAACAATAATCAATAATTGTAATAATGACTCACTCGTTAAATATTAGAAATTGTTTTAATGGCAGACTAGATTCGAATACCAAACACAAAAAATTTAGGAGAGAAATTTACTAATGCGATGCCCCGAATCTGTAAACTTAGACTATCTATCCTTTTGTTTTTAAGTGACACAGTACTGTATAATATACGTGACGCTTTTTCTGGATGTAATATGTTTTAGTTTTATATTCAACAATATTTTTTATCATTTCTTATCAAACTTTTGATTGACGAACACTTGTTGAGATTAATATTCATTTTTTGGTATTATTTCATTGTCTGCTTTTTTGAAATATTTTTTTTAGTTACCAAAACTTAAAAATTACCTGATTTTCCACTGTATAATATATATATATATATATATATATATATATATATATATATATATATATATATATATATATATATATATATATATAACATGGGTTAATTCTAGCGACTCAGGTTTTTTTTTTAGTTACCAGAACTTAAAAACTACCTGATTTTCCACTGTATAATATATATATATAATGGTTTAATTCTAGCGACTCAGGTTTTGGTATGGATTCCATGCTTACTTGGGAAAATCACGGAAAATTATCATTTTCTATTTACGTCTCACTGCAGCTACCGTCTGGTAGTCTGGAGATACTCTCCTCATGCGAAGCAGGATTCTGGACCGCAAGGAAAAGTTCTCAGGATCATTTTTAAACAAGGCTATAGAGAAGATTTTTAATATGTAGGCATAATAAAGATAGGATTAACTATTTTGGTAGAGTATTTTTAAATTATCTTTCTTCTGAATGTCGAATCCAGCCAATAAATCTTTGTTGATCTCCAAAAAACCTATGACACGGTTCCAATTAAAAAGCTTTGGGAAATGCTCCAAGAATCCAAGATGTGAAAGCCCCACAAAACCTTTATGAACGATCAATTTCAAGAAGTAAAATAGGAAGTAATTTAATCCAACAATTTATTCTAACACAAGGGCGAAGGCAAGGATGCTATGCAAGACTAACCTTATTTAAAATTTATATAGCTGCTGCTTTAAGACATAAAGGTTAGGGGTATGGGCATTTAGCTCAACGAAAATACGTGCCTCGATACCTTGCAATTCGCAGACGACCAAGCAGTTCTGGCAAATGATAAAGAGGATATGGAATACATGCTTCGGAAACTGACTGAAGAGTACAGGAGATCAGTTTAATAGTAAATATTGAGAATACCAAATATCAATGCATGAAAACAAAAGTATTCAACTGGAAAATGACGAAATATCAAAATGTAAAGACTAAATTTTGGGAATTGCTTTTACAAATACGGGTATAGATAACAGGGAGATATATAAAAATGATGCAATAAAAAAGCTCTATCCTGCAAAAATAGTATTTTATGGAATAAAGATATCAACATCAAGAGAAAGTTTGACATATATGGGATAATAGTTAAGCGTTCGTTGCTCTATGGGGCGCAAACTTTGAGAATTACAGAAAGATATAAGAGGAGAATAGAAGCTATACAAATATATGGTATCAGACGATCACTAAGAATTTTCAAAATAGAGAGTCCGAAATGCAGTCATAAAAGAGAGAATAAGAATTAAAGAAACAATAGCACAATATATTGAAAGGAAATGATTAACGTGGCAAGGATATGTAAACCGAACGCGCGATAGAAGATTACCAAAACTGACGAACGGTAATCACAGGAAAGAAGAAAAAAGAGGAAGACTGGGAACATTACGGGGAACCGGCGTCAGAAAAGCAATGAGTGTCAAAAAATTTGGACAGTGGAATGATAAGAAAGAGTGGAAATATGACTGTAATGATTTTTAACAAGTCATGCCTTGTAGAAAGCTTTGAAGTCTGCAAGTAAATCTGGTAAAATAAGGATTTTTTACTTCCTAAACTATGAACAAATAGTATAATTTTTGTGGCAAAATTAGACCTTATTTTTAGTTCAGAAGTTTCACCAATTGTTTCAAAATAGGGTTTCAATATACAAAAAATAAAAAAATAAAGAAGCTACAAGGAAACGTTTTTATCTGTACGTTAATTTGAAAAAGTCTAAGAATAAAAATAATATATAAGAATTATAGTTAAAAAATAATCGTTTTTTCTTGCACACTTTTAAAAAGCTAAAACAGTTTTGAATATTGTCATGAATATATTAAAAAATAATAATAGCTATATTACAAAAATTTGATCAACTAACCTCCAAATCTTGATAAAAATGTTTAGTACTTACGTAAAAAATAATTACAAAAATTTATCATTAATTAAAACCAGTTTTCGCCCCAATCAATAGGTAAAATTTTAGATCTTTCTAATTTAAATTCTTTTAAAAGTATTCTGTGTTAATACAAATAAAAAAAGTGCTTTAAAAATATCTCTAGTTAGTTTATTACGAAAATAAATATCAGATGTCGGGCCAAATGTCAGACATTGTTTCGCAAGCCCTAAAATATATTTTCTTTTCGAAGATAAATAATTTAAAAATAATTTGGCTAACATATATAAACTATATGAATATTTTTAAAATTGTTTAAATCATATAATTTTTAGAAAAATGTACATAGTTTATTTGAATTTTCAATTTAGGTTCTTAAAATATTAGAATAAACAGTTATAAGACATTCTCTCTCATGATTTAGGCAACCTTCCCTTAATATAAATATTATTTCGTAACAGGTTATCAACAAAAGATTGTTATGATTTAATTTTCTTGATTATGAATCGTTTAAATTCGTACATTCTTTAGTGTACAATCTGTCTATGTTTTAAAGGCTGTCTTTAAAGTACTATTCATTCTTTATTTTCTAAAACATATTTAACAAAATTATGATTGTTGTAACAAAAATGCCTCGAAAAATAGCAGATTAGAAAATGGATTAACGAACTTAATAATTAGACTTTATAAAGATGGCAACTCATACCGAAACATGAGAAAAATTGACAGAAAAAGCCTTGCCACTGTACAATAGAGTATGAAAAAAATATAAAATAACTAGATCTGTACAAAATAGATCTAGATCTTCACGTCCCAGCAAAATTATTAAACAAGATGACAACTTTTTTACCCAAAAAGTCAAGAGAACTCTTTGTTCGTATCGCTGCGAAATTAAAAGCTAGAAGAGGTCAGTGGAAGGCCATTTTAATATAAAAAAAAGTTCGGATTTAAATGAGGCAAGCTTTTAAAAAAACGTGAATAAATCGAAAGAACAGGAAGTTAACAACGAAATTCGTAAAATAGTAAAGGGTGTTTTTTATAGAGGTATAAAACTTTAAGTTGGCAACACTTTTTTAACTGGCGGCCATTTTGTCAGCTGTCAAGTGATTTATATTTAGTTTGGTTTGGCATTTCAACATGAATAGACTGACGCCTGAACAACGCTTCCAAATTGTGAAAATTTATTTTGAAAATCATGGTTCTGTTCGAAATACGTATCGCGCACTACGTCCATTTTACGGTCAACATAATCGTACATCAGAGCAATTAATTCGATTAACTATGGAACGTTTTCGCACCACGTTTACTCTAAATGATAATACGCATCCACAGAGACGTCGTACAGTGCGTACAGAAGAAGTCATTGCTGCTGTAGAGCGTAGCGTAGAGGAAGACCCGAATCAGTCTATCCGCCATCGTGTACAGGAATTGGATATGTGTCCATTCACTTTATGGAAGATTTTGCGGAAAGATCTTGGTTTGCGTGCTTACAAAATCCAACTCGTGCAAGAATTGAAGCCACACGATCACCTAATAAGGCGTTAATTCGGTGAATGGGCCCAAAACAAGATTGCCGTTGATCCCGATTTTCATAAGCGAATTTTTTTTAGCGATGAAGCTCACTTTTGTTTGAATGGATACGTCAATAAACGAAACTGCCGTATTTGGAGTGATGATAATCCTCAAGTGTATGTTGAGACACCGTTACATCCAGAAAAACCGACTCTTTGGTGTGCTTTATGGGCTGGGGGAATCATTGGTCCGTACTTCTTTAAAAACGATGCTGGTCAGAACGTTACAGTCAATGGTGACCGCTATAGAGCCATGATTACTGACTTTTTGGTTCATGAATTGAACAACCATGATGTGCAGGAGCTGTGATTTCAGCAAGACGGCGCAACATGTCACACAGCTCGTGTCACAATTGATTTATTGAAGGAAACGTTTGGTAACCGCATAGTTTCACCTTTCGGACCCGTGAATTGGCCTCCAAGATCGTGCGACTTAACGCCGCTAGACTATTTTCTGTGGGGATATGTGAAGTCGCTAGTCTACGCCGATAAGCCCGAAATGATTGATCACTTGGAGGACAACATTCGCCGCGTTATTGCCGATATACGGCCACAAATGTTGGAAAAAGTCATCGAAAATTGGACCTCCAGATTAGACTACGTCCGAGCCAGCCATGGCGGTCATATGCCAGAAGTCGTATTTAAATTATAATGCCAGAAGGTTATCTTTCGAATAAAGTAAATTTCATGTCAATTTAAAAAATTCATCTTTGTTTTATTCCATTTAAAAGTTCTATACCTCTATAAAAAAACACCCTTTACATTAACAAATCATGAAATCTCTGGCACAAGATTATTTTTTGTTCAGATAGGAGCAAATATAACTTAGTTGAATAGGGTGCAGCCAGAAAACCGGATAAAAGAATGAATCATAGAAATTTGAAAGCTCCGTAAACCTTTATATAATTATCATTCTCGTCAACCTTAATAAAGTACAACTGAAGAACGTTGTTTTTTTTTATTGTTATAAATCCCAAATATTTAATAATATTGTTTGCATACCTTAAATTGAAATAATTTTTTAAAAATTGTTTACCAAGATTTGCTGCTCAGATCATGCACGTATTTTATAAAGCAATCTAGATATGCGTGCGACTGAAAGATAACACCCACTAAAACATCAGTGAAAACAATAAAAGTTCGTACGTAACACGTATTAAAGACGTCAGTTTCAAGGTCCTTAACATGTCTCTAGAAGAGATCTTTTAGCTGTTACAAATTGACCTCACAGGGCAGTCTACGGAACGTCACCAATTTGGTCCCTACGTCCAAAAGGTAACCAAAAAATGATGCCTTTGAAACGTCACCTTGTCTTATGGATAAGGAAGTTAAAATGCCCTTATTTTTTATCTGCGTAAAGATATTTAATGTTTAAAATATTTTGTACCGATACTTTTTTGGGTAGGGTAAAATTTCATCATTTTATTTTGTATATAGACTTTTATATCTTATGTATTACACATAAAAATATGTTTGATAACACGACCGTATATGAATTTTAGTATATGTAATTTGAAAAGTTCAAATTCCTAAACGAAGTATTTTTTCATGATGTATGTACGAATGTTTTTTTTATACTATATATATCGAAACAAATTTCCAATTTCATAATGATTCGAGACCAATTATTAACATTATTATAACAGGCCAAACAATGCTCAATCGCATTTAATATTCTATTGTTAACTATATTTAGTACTAGATTAAAACAACACTACCAATATATTTTTGAAAAAATTAAACACAACAGATTTCTAAAAGATTTCAAAAAAACATTATTTTAGGGTTCTCTAGCCATTAGGAAATCCTAAAATTTCCTCATAGAGGCGTATGTCATAGAAACTTTGTCGGTCTTAAAACTTTTTCAAGTTGCCCTAAAAACAAAAATTTTTCGCAATAAACTAAAAACAGCAATTATTTCTCCCATATTTAAAGATGGTAAATAAACAAATGTTGAAAATTATAGACCAATTAGTATACTTAATTCACTTGCTAAGATATTTGAGATGATCCTTTCAGATGACATTGTGACCAACATCACTCATAAAATAGCAAAACAACCAGATGGATTTGTAAGTGGAAAATCCACAGTAACAAATTTATGTGTATTTACAGATCATGCCTCGGAGACTATTGATGGCGGGAAGCAGTTGGATACAGTGTATATTGATTGTGCGAAGGCATTAGATAAGGTGGACCATCGGGTGTTGCTGGTTAAGCTTTTTGAGTTTGGCTTTTCTAGGAATGCTTACCTCTTCATGAAAAGTTATCTTTCGTGTAGGCCGCACATGGTGAGAGTGGGAGGGTCATTTTCTCGGGCTTTTATGGCAACATCTGGTGTACCGCAGGGTAGCAATCTGGGCCCACTGTTATTTTTAATGTTTATAAATAATTTATCTAATAGTGTTAAACATTCTGATGGTCTCTTATTTGCGGACGACTTTAAAATATTTAAGAAAGTAACACACAGTAATGATTGTAGGGCACTGCAAGCAGACTTAAATTCAATAACAGAATGGTTTCGATTAAATAAAATGTTTCAGAAAAGAAGGCAAATTCAATCTGTGATATTTGTTTATTGTATTATCAATAATATAAAATTTAACAATTGTTCTTTGATTAATTATATACCTCTTCATGTACCTAAGATAGGATTAAGGATACAAAAGGAAAAATTCTTTCATGTCTCCATTGGTAGTCGTTCTCCAATGAATTTAATGTTAACTGAGTGCAACATACTATATAAGAATAATGGAATTGACTTTTTTAATTGTACCAAGAAATTGCTATTTCAACTTATGCAGTGACCTTTAGGTTTATTCAGGTTCTTGTCTGTGCTGTCTTTGTTCTGTGTTAGTTAAGTCTGTAAAATTTCTCTTTCTTATAATTACCTTGTAGCATGTTATGTTTAGGTGTTTGTAAGAGTATCAATAAATAAATAAATTATTATTGATTTTGAGGGCAAAAACAGTATCTTTTGGATGAAAATAACATAAATTAATTCAAAATAATACGTAAAATGAAGAAATAATAATAGCTAAATTAACTAATGGATATAAAGGATCTTTCAAGCTAGGGCTCGGGATTCGCATGGAAAAATGACAATGTGTCAGTATAATAAAATGATCGTATTTTTGACTAAATCAATTTTCGATAATTAAAAGTGCTGCGTGATATCATCGACCAAGTAATGATTCCTTCCTATAAATGCAGCCAAATGCTATAAGATATCAGGTTAGATTGTGGCTTAAAATATTTTTAGTTTTATATTTTTAGTATCTACATTTTTAAAAATAAATACCTTGCACTGTGCGGAAGGTTGGGTTAGTAGAACCTGTAATACATAGAAAACATGTAATTTATGTTTAGAATATTCCACGTACAATAATTAGCGGACATTTAAATGTTATTTTCATTGCATTTTTACGATAAAATAATTTTATTGCGAAAATGTACAATTTTAGACTTTACATAATATCCACAAAAATCACTTTAGTTTAGACTGCAATGGCTTTCTGACTTTAGAATTATGTTGTATACTAAATACTATCATTAAAATGTTTTCTTGTCCTTCATTTATGTTTACTTTTATTGTCAAATTCCGCGACTTCTAGAGCACGAATGTTTCTGTTAAAGTTGTTAAAGCACCCTCATTTTAATGATCGATCAGAGGCTCACTGAAAATTATACACATTCTTTTTTATACACCCAAATGAACAAATATTCTACTAGAACGTCTCAAATGAAGACAGCACATAACCCGCGCAATGACAGTTTGCTGTAGTTAATTATACAATCAATTTCCGATTTTCTAAGTTTCCCATAATTTAGAAAATTTGGTAGGTGGTTCAATATAAAACACAACCCATTCCTATATGGATTAATCCTTAGGTAACTTGATAATAACTTTAGATAATAACTGCCAATATTGATGAACTTTATTATAAAATATGGCTATTTTACTAGATAAACATATTTTTATATTAACATAATTAGCTTCAAGTGTATAATGGTGGATAATGATAATAGTGCCAGAACTACATTATTTATTCATTATCTTAATTTATTTGATATAAGTATATGTTAAATTGAAATTTAAAATATTATCTTTACTAGCATTACTTCAAAACCTTAAGCCAATTTTTTATATTAAAATTTCTTCATACATTAATTCTACTTTTTGCAAATAGTGTTAAACTATCACATTTGCTCTCATATAGGGGTCAATGTGATAAGTCATGGGGTTAATGTGATTATAAAAATAATACTCGCCGACAAAATATAGTCAATCCTCAAAAGCAGAAACCCAGACTCAGGGGCGGATCCAGCCCCTCTCTTTGGGGAGGGCGGTGATATCACAAAAGTACAGTATGGCAAGCGAAAACAAGTTGTCGACGGGGGGAGGGGAAGACGCCAGCAACATTCATATTTCTAGTGTAAACGGCAGGGTCGGTGTATTTGGGGGGCGATCGAAAGAAAAAACAAGTTGTCGATGGGTGGGGGGAGATGCCAGCAGCATACACGTTCCTAGTATGAGAGGCAGAATCGGGTCTATTTTCCTGAACTCAAAGCTCTTGGAGGGGGAAGCGATCGCACCCACCGCCCCCCTTGGATACTCGCCCACCCTACTTTTCTGAAGGTTTCAGCTATTGCTTCGGGTTTTAATGATATTCTAATCTAACAGCGAAAAAATCACGTGTCGATATTTTTCAGGTTACGTAACAGGGCAAGCTTAAAGTTTATCGGTAAACTATATGATAATTGAAATTATTAGCTTTCCGTTTTAAAAGCTACTTAGATTTATAGCGATCTCTTTTTTCGTCTTTAAAATTTCGTCAATTGAACTTTATTAGCTTGACCTAATAACCCGTCAACCGCAGAATGTCCATCTTGGAGAAATTGATAATCTTTTTAAAGAAGTTGATGTTTTCTCGTCCATATGCTACCCTAACTATTTTAAGAGATGTTCTTTCGATTGGTGGTATCGCGTTTTTCATAAAACTCATGGAAAATTCAGCTCAAATTTAAGGTTTCTTTTCAGACTCTTAAGTCCATCTTAAGAATTGAAGTAAATACGCCATCTTAAATGAGAAAATTAGCCCCCCGAGTACAAAGTTTTAAACACAAATAAGGGTTTTTCGAAAATTTCAGTCCTTCAATTGGTAGTATCACGTTTTCCATAAAACTCATGGAAAATTCAATATAGCAGCTCAAATTTAAGGTTTCTTCTCAGATTTTTAAACTAATTTTATGAATTGAAGTGAATACGCCATATTAAATGTAAAAATTAGCCCTCCGAGTACAAAATTTCTGACACAAATTAGTGTTTTTTAAAAATTTCAGTCCCATATATATATATATATATATATATATATATATATATATATATATATATATATATATATATATATATATATATATATATATATTGAACTCATCATCTTGGAAATGACAGATTTATGATAGTTTTGACGGTATTTTAGATATGAACAAATATATCACTATAGATCCAACTTTTGATGGGGAAGGCTAGTACTCTCAACTACCTGCTACAAAATCAAACTTGTCTTATTACATAACTTCAAAAATAGCAAAAAACTATGATTTTACAATTTTATATTAGAATATCGCAAAAACTCGAAGCTGCAGGTCAATTATAACTTCAGATTCGTATTCGGCTTCAGAAAAGTCTAGTCTGGTTTCTGGTACTGAGGATCATCGAAATTTTGTTTTGTCAGCCTGTCTAATTCTTAAAATGATAAATCTTTGGTTTCAAAATATAACTTTACATATACTTTTAAGCGATTTATAACATTCTAAAATGAGTTTTCTTGTAAATTTCACTGTGGTTCGAAGACCCTGATAAATAATTTCTGGTTGGGATAAAATGTTCAATGTGAAAATATATCAAATAAATGAATGAATGAACAAAAGGTGGTGATATTTAATCATACATGCCTAGGCCTCGTTGGGCCCTTTACATCCAACCACAATTGCAGGAGCTTCTCTCTACGATTCAATAAATTTGCTTTCCAGCAAAAATTTTAATTCTCTTTTACCAGTGGCAATTGGAACAGATATAATTGGTTGCGGTCCATATGATTTAATCGCGGACCCCATTTTTGCCAGACGGTGAGTGACCCGGGACCCACACGACTCTGATTGTGCAACCATTCCTTGTCGGACTAATAGTACATCCTTACATTCTGACATCAGTCAAGAATTTCAGATACTGGACTTCAGTGTCATTATCGCAACCCTACTGGCTAGACAGATCGTCGCACGTTGTCTAAGAGATTAGAACTCTCTAACTCCCATGCTCTTGCCAAACACTCCGGCTCCAGCTTTTTCATCTTTTATACAAATATATCATAATTGACATAAACTACATCTTTTCTTTGAAATTAAAGTATTGTTTGTGAGCACTATTAATTGGAACAAAACACTTTTTGAATTGCTAAGATATTTCTTCCGCCATCCTACCTTTGTCACTGACAAAATAGAACGTACAGGGGAAATAATCATCTTCAATCATCATAGAATCCTACAAACTATTTCCATTATAAACAATTGTTAGTGGAAGAAATTCTCCGTTCCCCTTCATGTATACTTGTACTTGTAAAATTTCTTCCTGTTATTCCTTGTTTCCGTACAATTTTGGTACTTCCTGGAAAACTGTCAAATTAAGTTTCATTTGCATTCCAGAGACAATCTGGACTGTTTACCACCCATTATCAATGAATACTTTTTCTAGCTTTTTAAAAAATCTTGTGTAATGAAAACTTGGCGCGCTCCTGAACCTTCCAATCTCTCAGAACTTTTAAATCATAGTTTATGGAATTTTTTAAAATTTGCTCTACCAATCATCCCCAGAAATATTATTCTTGAAAACATAGATTTCATATTACACACTCTTAAACCACATCTTTGACTTCATTCTCTGATAATACCACTTCCCAGATAACATTCTTCAGTAAGTACTTTTCACGATAGAAACTTAGTTCTATTTAATATTTGGCATGTTCTAATGCAGATGGTTTTTTGACCCTTCCACCCCCTTGAGTCTTAAAATAAATGTTCAAATGTTTTCATAGAACAGAGCATTAATTTCCAGACCAGACCCATTCGATTGCAATTTGTAGTTGTTCTTTTGTAAAACGTCCCTAACCACCTCTAATAGAATATTTTACAACTTAATTAGCTACATCTGTAATTTTTATTTATGTTATATCTATTTATGCGCTTACGTATGTGGTTTAATTAAATTAAATGCTTATTCTATTTTTTTAATAATGTCTATAGAAACGTCTTTTCTTTAAGAATATGCATTATCACATTTGCCCCAGAGGAGTTATCACTTTTAGAAAAATGCTTGGTGAATGTGATGACCCTTTTCATATACTAAAAACTTTTTAAAATATAATCTACCTTAAGATTTTCATATAATAAATTATTATAAGTCATAAATCTGATAGCACTGAAAATATAAAATAATATACATAACATACCTTGATCTGTGTTTACAACTACCACAGCTTCACCAAACCAATCTTTAAACAAAATATTTTTAAAAATTAGAAACACACTGCGGATATAGCTACTGACATAAGTATTGGTAAATTAGAAATATATTTTAATACATCCTGCGAAAATTTGAATGAATTATTACAAACATTGACTGGTATAAATTTTACACCATATCACATTCACCCAGGTTGACTGATTGATAATTAGAAAGGAAAACATTCAGCAACTGTTAGAAGCTGGACCAATAAGAAAAAAAAAACACTTTTATGAGTTTGATAATTAAAATGTGTAGTTTCTATAATGGAAATACCTGTATCATAAAATTTTTGTGACTGGCATATATTGAACTTCTCTTTTTTTTATTCATGTGATGTCATTTACATGCTTAATTGTGTACTTAAGTACTTATTAAATGAATAGATAATTTCCTTAACAATTTTTATCATTTAATCACCAGTTATAAAATATATAAAATTATCGTAGACAAAATTCTAAATAAGGGAAAATATCTTAGGGTGAATTAAAATAAATATAATTCTGTTAAAAAAGATCTAAAAAAACTAAACTCCCAATAAATCACTTTGTCAAATAAAAACCTTAAAGAGATATTTAATGTTACATTGAGAGTGACACACTGTGTCTACAAAAAAAAAATAGACAAATTATGGTAATTATTAACCTTAGGAGTAAAAAATAGAACAAATTTTGTATACAATAGAAAAACACCTATTAAAGGCGAGTGATTTGAAAAAATGTTTTTTTCATTAAATTTAAAGATGTTACCTTTGTCGTATCCTACCAGTAATAATAAAGAGTACGTACGTTTGATGCTTCAACATGTTTCCAATAAAAAGCAAGATAAAAATTCAATAAAATACACCTTTAAAGCACCAAAACACCAATTAAACTAAAAGCACCTATATTCATACTTACTAGGTATCTGTTTTAACTCCCCTGGTGGCTTTTATAAACAAAACTCAATGCAAACACTTGTGATAGCAAATTTACGTGGTAATAACGTTCGTAAACCCACTAATATTATCTAATATATTGATATTTGAAAGTTAATAAAATTTTTACATATGACGGGCATAAGATAAAATATTATTTTAATAATTTTTTTAATAATGGAAGTAAATCACTGATAAGTAAAAAAAGAATTATGTTTTGTAAACAATAACAAAATGTATATATCAGAACAATTTGCAATTATTTGTAGATAAACAATCACGTAATTGAACAGGTCTTATTAGGTTTATCTCATAAAATTAAAACTTGACACTCGAGTTAAATATCATATTAGTCTAGCACTAGTCTACTGACTATACTGATTGAAAAAAATAAATATATGTATATATTTTGTTCATACCTTTTCGCTTTCTTTAGCAGTGATTATAGATGGTAATTAATATGAAAACACTGACAGGAACTAAAAATAACTGAACAAAAACTTTTTGTGACGGTCCCCACGTAGCAGTTGGGCTATGACATAAGTTTAAAACTGTTTTATTTAGTAAACGCTATTTATGTGTAATTTTCCTATTACTAGCAATACTCTAAAAAATTATCATTAATTTGATCTTGTTTACATAATTTTTGTGTTAATTTACCGCTCCTATTTTAAGTTCTAATCTCGAAAGGAAACACAATAATTACCAAAAATAATTTTCACAAGACAGCAGATTCTGGAAACTTACAACTTATTAGATATTTATCTCATTTTAAATAAAAATTTTCTTTTTTTAAACTTCGCACCATTTTGACTATAAATCGGTTATGATGACAAATCATCAGCTGATTGTCAAATGAAGGGGAATTTTTGTAGGGAATGTAATGAGTGGGATTTAGGTAATTTACTACATTGTCTAAACAAGCATATTTCCTATAAATATTTTCATATTGTAATAACAATATAATTATGAACCTTTAGAAAAAATTGTTGTTCTAGCTCTAAAAAAGAGTCAAACCTCTAATAATGTTTGTCGTCACTGTTGCCGTATGAAACCACTATAAGCGAAATGAATGTTTGCTGCCATCTTGACACTAGATAGAAAACTAATATATTACTAGAGCACTCTTATTCTGGATTCTGTAGAGCTGCGGTCTTATTAATTCGTTAGATTCGCACCAGGAGTCGTATTTCTAATAATCAATCTAGAAAAATATATATTGGTCAACAAAATTAAAGACCTTATAAATTTCTATCTACTAAATTGGGAGCACACGGAAAAGGCAGTTATAAGGATTGTATTTGTAGAAAATTACCTGGTAAAATAGCAAAAAAGGTGTTAACCGGGAGTACTCCGTTTTAACCTGTGCGGAATATCGATAAAATGTTTTTACGCAGAATTAGGTTACTTTTTTTAGTTGCACCTCATGAATATTGTAAAATAGGTGTTGAAATATTTAAAAAATGTTATCGATAAATCTGAGGAGGGGTTACAGGAGCAGGACCGATATCATCTTCTCTGACAGTCAGACAGCGTTGAAGACTCTACCATCAAAACAGCTCTGGGACTGTCTTTAAAATCTTATCGCTCTGGTAAAACACAACAGAGTCACTCTTGCGTGGGTACCAGGGCTGAATGCCGTCCCGGGCAATGAAATGCGGATCAACTTGGAAGACAGGGGTCTGCTACTACATTTATTGGATTAGAGCCATTGTTTGGAATTACTAGGACTATTTATTCATGGGTGCTTATCCTGGTGGATAAATCAAGAAAATCAGAACCACTACATTGCGGGCCACAGGCACAGCAAGCTGTTGCTAAGCAGACCACCCGGCAAACTAAGCCGCGAAGTACTGCATCTAAGTAGACAACAGATCAGGCTAGTGACAGAATTTATAATTAGCCACTGCAGTCTGAGAAAATATCTACATTCAATGGGCATCTTCAATAAAGAACCATTATGTAGATTATATGATGAAGAAGACGACACGGCCTCACACACCACCTTCGAATGCGAAGCTTTAACCAATTGGAGACACATTCAGGGATCTATCAATCCAGAAGGCATATACCCAGAGGTCAAATTAGTGAACAAGGTGCTAAAGCTGATCAAGGCTACCAATCTGTTCGCCTAGAGCAGATATAATAGGCAACAAAATTAGTCTTAAAACTGCAGTGTAAGGGTTTCTCAACCCTGGTCTGCTATGTCATATAATCAATTAATCAATATAAAAAATAGGATATTCCAAATTATAAGACATTCACTTAAGGGTAGATACCTAGTTTGGAACAAAGTTGAATAATAAGTGCCCACTAATATAATAAAAATAATGGTCCCCTTTCGCAGCGTTTGTTCGCCTTAACAGATGTGCTGCTATGTACTAGGACCGATTGACCTACAAGCAAGTTAATGTGGCTAGCACTAGTACTAGAGGTACTCATTTGTAAGATTAGTGGACCAAAAGGTTCACTTTTACCACTGAACAATGAGATTGGTGTCTGATCGCGTCGGGGATCGAATTTGAGACCTTTCGATTGGTAGGTAGGCAAATGCTGTACCAACGCGCTCCCGAGCCTCTTGTATCCATTAATATGCCTCCGAAAAATTTATTAAGATCCAGTTACTTAAGATATTGATAAAAAATTAAGATTTGCCAATTTTCTTTTCTATTTTTTTCTCTCTTTATTGGAATTGATAATATAAAAATATTATATATAAAATCTTTTACTTTTTATGCAATAAATAAATAATAAAAAAATTATTTTGAAATATCATATTGAAAATAAAGTCTCAGCTAATAAATGCGAATGAAACAAAAACGAAAATAAAACTTAGTTCCAGAATAAACATATAAAAAAGTAAATAACTTTTAACACTACTTATAAACTTTATTTTTCATTCTCGTATAGAGCCAGAAAAATGTTTCACCTATGTATTATTTTTAATAAATCATAGTGTTGCTTCGTCGTTATAAACAGCGGATGAAAAAGAAGGGTTTCTAAAAGTTAAGTAAACTGGTTGTTAATTATAAAAATCTTCCTAGAAGATCATTTTCATATCAAAACAAACAGACTTAAGTACTTAGAGAGAAACTCTATTTCTGAAAGAAAAGGAACACCAACATGAGCTAAAATATAGGTTAAAAACTGACACAATAGAAAGATGGATAGAGACAAACTTGCAGATAAAATCACAGATACAACAACCATTTCAATAAACAAAAGATGTGCACGTACAAAAGCTCACAAAATCTCGAGACTAGGTTCCAGAAAAATGCAGCTATTGGAAGAGATAAAAAATATAACAGATCAAACGGAAAACTTTAAAGAACTCAACAAACTCTTGAAGAAAGACATTAGAAAAGATAAAAGAAGGTACAATACAAAAATCATAGAATAAACAGTAAAGGACAACTGCAATATGAAAGCACTACGTCCCATCTACCTAAAGAAAAAACAAAAATCACGAAAATACTAGACAAAAATAACATAATAACTTAAAACAAGAAAGATATTACCAAGGCTATTGAATCATTCCTGAATGTAAGATTCGAAGAAAAACCTGAGTTTACTGAGAAGGAAATAAACACGGCCCTAAAAGAAATTCGGAGATTATACTACTTTTCAAAAAAGGCAATAATACAAATACTGAAAATTATTGACCAATATCGCTTCTATCAGATTTATATAAACTGATCAACCTTTTGAATAGGCGGGCTGTAGAAAGGAATTTAGTTCGATCGACTACTTGTATAATATGCGTATACCGAAAGAAAAAGGAGGGGAATATAACTTACCGATACATTTAGTCTTTGTTCACTTTTGGTTTCGACGAAAGATCAGTTTTGCGGTCCCTTGCATACACAGGAGTTGAGTCAAGGTACATATAAATAATTTATAAAGAGACAACCATAAATATGGATGATAAGACTACCACCGGCAAAATTGCAGTAAAAAGAAGATTGCGGCCGGGAGATACTACCCCCCTAAGCTGTTTTCTCTGCCTCTCAAGGATATTTTCGAAGAAGTATAATGGAAAAAAGGGTCTCAACATTGATGGGATCTGATTCAATAATATACGATGTAGTCGCAATAGTCAATAATATCAACGAACCAAATAATGAGAGCTTACAAAATCTGAGTCCTATCAGTATGTTCTTATGCAATGGAAACAATAAGCTTCACAAAAGCATTTGCTCCAAAGTCAGGACATTACAGAGGGCAGTAGAATGGACATGCTTAGGACTTCGTTAAGAGATAAGATATGAAATGGAGAAATCAGCAAGATAATACAAATTTTAAACCTAATGGAAGAAGAATGAAAAAGTTAGATTGACAGACTACTTTCAGACACATTGGCATAAAGAATAACAGAACGGAGACCTAGACAGACAAAAAGAAGTGTGGAATGGTAAGTAGCAAGTAAGCAATAAATCCGTTTGACAAAGGACGGGAAAACCTGGAAATGGAAAAAGATGGGGCGAGGGCTATATTCAGGAGTGGGCAAATAGGGGTTAAGAATATATATATATATATATATATATATATATATATATATATATATAATCAACTTTGATTTTTTAAATAGTTACCTTCAATTTCTTATACATTTTTAGGCTCCGTGCAAAATTCTGAACAGTTATTCTATATCAGAATGTTACTGTTTTCTATTTATCGACAGTTAAAACCAGAAATGAAATACAATCATTATTTACCAGTGTAACTGATACAGTCACTTGTTCCTTGGTTACATTTTATCATATTGCTACTTTGCGTTAAGGATAGATATTTTTATGATGATAAGATATTTCGATAGGGTAAAAACACAAGAAGTGTGTCAGTTATTTCAAGAAAAAAATCCTAATCTTCCGCCAATTTCACAACTAAGATTGAACAGAAATTTCATCGAGTGACTGCCAAGGTGTCTAGACATAAACCCCTTTACTTCTTTTTGTGGGGTTACCTTAAACGTAAGGTTTTCCTAACTAAGCCAATTGACATAAAAGAACTAAAGAATAGGATTATTCTAGAAATACGGTTAATTACTTCAAAAGTGATCATAAATGTTCAGAATAAATTAATAAATCACCGGTTACTGTCAACTAACGAATAGCAGACATTTTTAACATTTAACAAAATGATAAATTAACTGTTGCTACTACTTCCCTTCGAGATTTGATTGTAGATACGGAGTACTTTGTTCTGAAAGTGCTCTAACTGACTAAATCTTGAGCTACGTGTGGTGATCCATGTAGGAGCACAAAAAGCCAGTAAAGATCTAATAAAAAGCTTTAGTTTGTTGTTTCGATGTAGCAACGAGTAGAGGACCAACCAAGACGTTTTATCTTTGGGTAAGAGATAATTAGTGTTTAAGAGCCATTTTAGCCTCGTGTCGAAGACTAACCTCAAGTATTTCGCCGTTGTCCCGCCAGGTAATGCGAATGCTGCTAGCCTAGACCGCTTGAGGCGGTAGCATTGTAGGACCTGTTAGTCACTCTAAGTTGCTCGCAGGGCGCCCTGCGAGATGGTCACCGCCCCAATTAGCACAGCTTATTTTTTGACCAGGCAAAAATTTGCAGGTACATGTAAGGTGCGCTACCTTGGTTTAACCGTACATTTTGATTGCATGTGTCCAGATTGCTGACATGAATGACATTGTGTGTTGTGGCTTTTCCACCTATGAACTTCTATTTTTATTGTCATATTATCTAGATATTTTAAATCATATAGAGATTTTTGTTCTGTTGAAAACGCAAGCTTAACGCTTTCAAAACTTGCTTTATTTTATCGTTGCTCCATAATTCAATAGTCCGTCTAATAACCACTCTCGGAAGCTTATCAGCTAAATAGCTGTAGCTGTGAAAATGTATTTATATATTTTTAGGAAGCAATTTTCATCTCAAAAAATAAAGAACATGTTTAATTAATTTATTTTTATTATTTCACATGAGCATCTTAAAAATATTAACAAAATTTATAGAAATTGTTAAAATATTCCTTGTCCGCTCGGTTACTAATACACTTTGTATGGCTTTTGAGTAGTGAACATAACCCGATTCTCTCAATCCCCCCACTCCTCGACCTTGACCTTGACCTTGCTTCACCCCTCTTTGGCCCCGCCCACATGTCCTTGTCATTGACCTTGAAAGTGCACGTGTGCTTTGGCCTTGGCCTTGTGTTCAAGGTTGTGTGTGTGACCTTGACCTTGACCTTGGTCGAGACGACCTTGACTTTGTTGAAGGTCATCTTGGGTGTGTGACCTTGAAGATATGTTACGTGGTTGGGGGTGACCTTGAATGGTTTTATATAAGGTATGGGGCAGTTTCATTCATCAGTTGGCTCTGACTTGTATAGGTAGTACATGTGTTAATATTTGACAAATCATGGCATATGTTTGTGAAAATTGCGGTTCTAAGTTTACTAATATTTATAATATGAGACGTCATCAAAGAGAATCGTGTGCGGCGAGATTTAATGAAGTGCCTGGAGGAAAACGGCTCCGAATTGAAGAGTATACATCGACGATTCCGGTAATTAATTGCGCTACATGTAATGTAGATGTTCCAATAAATCATATGTCAGCGCATAAACGAACACAACAACATAAAAATAATTCATGTTTGCCGGTATGTCATGGTGTGCAACTCGTTCAATGTGCCTTCAAAAGGAGAATTGCAACCTATCGGGTTAGCAGTGATATGGAGCATTCCGATTACTTAATGTTCTTTGCAGACATTAAATCCAAGGTGGTGGAACTTGTTAATAATTTATTGCGTGTGCATCATGCTTTAAAAGTTAACATGACAGCTGTTGGCGAGTACATGCTTCCATCACAAGAAATATTCAGTGAAAAATCCTTCAACACTGCTAATCAAATAATTAGTGTAGAAAGTGATTTGGATGCCGTTTACCATTCTTTCACCGAATTAATAAAAACGCAGGCGACAGAGTTCCAGGAGAAAGATTCAGGTATGGAAAAATCAAAACCCGATATATTAAACTGATTTTTATATATTATTTTTCTTGTTATAGGATGGGCTCTTGTGCGAATTTTATACTTGGAAGTTGGTATCAACAAGTATATGCCTATGGGTGGCTCATCATACATCAAGTTGCCGTATTCTATTGAAAAGAAAGGAGCTGTAGTCAATGTGATTAACCAGGACGAATTTTGCTTTGCGTGGGCTGTAACATCAGCATTGTTTCCTCCGACAGCAGAGCCTTCACAGAAGACATCCTACCCCCATTTTTCTAGAGTGCTAAATGTAACAGGTATGGATTTTCCAGTAAAATTACGTGACATTAAAAAATTTGAGGAAATGAACAACATATCAATTAACGTATACGGTTTGGAATCTAAATATGAAAATAATGAAGTAATACATGAAGTTATTGGTCCACTGAGGTATGCGTCAAAAAAGTTGGATAGGCATGTAAATTTATTGTTAATTACAAAAGACTGTAGTAGTAAAGATGGCGGTGAACATTTTTGTGATACGACTTGTTCAAAGAGTCATTATTGTTGGATTCGGGATTTATCACGTTTAGTTTCAAGTCAAATTAGTTGTCAACAACATAAAATATATTTCTGTGATGGTTGCCTCATTTATTTTAGTACACCGTCAGCTTTAACTTTACATCAAAGCTACGATTGTAACCACATTTTCACGCAAACACCCTCAGTGGATTTAAAAATCGATAAATTTGGAAAGAGTGTGCCGGAAAATATTTTAAAATTCGAGGGTATAGAAAACCAAATGCGCGTTCCATTCGTGGTTTATGCAGATTTCGAATCCGTTTTAAAACCCGTTGAAACGGTACAACCAAACCCACAAAATTCTTACACTGTAAAAAGTTTTAAACATGAACCATATTCTTTTGCTTATTTAATTAAATGCTCTTTTGACGACTCACTTTCGAAATTTGAGCTATTTCGGGGGAATAATGCAGCTCAAGTCTTTGTGGATCGTATCGAGTGTGATTTAAGGGCTCTATACAACACATATTTAAAAGACATTAAGCCTATGAAACCGTTAACGCCTGAAGAAAAAAGGGAGTTTAATGATGCTAAAATATGTGGTATATGTGAAGGCCCTTTTGAAGAGGGTGAGATTAAAGTACGAGACCACTGTCACATAACTGGTGCAAAAAGATTTGGTGCTGCACATTCCGTTTGTAATTTAAATTATAAATTACCCTCTTTTATCCCTATCATATTTCATAACTTAAGCGGCTACGACAGCCATTTATTTATAAAAGAGTTATGTAAATATGGGGATACAATTGGTGTTTTGGCTCAAAGTAAGGAAAAGTACATATCATTTACCAAAAGCATTTATGTGCACGATTATTTTGATAGTAAATGTGGAAAAGTCAAGAGGAAATATTTAAAGTTGCGATTTATTGATAGTTTTAAATTTCTGTCAACGTCTTTGGAAAATTTAGGCTGCGGTTTAAACGACGACGATTTTATTGAAACGCGGAAACATTTTTCAAATATCAACCAATTTAATTTGATGCGTCAAAAGGGTGTTTTTCCCTATAGCTTTATTGACTCTATAGAAAAAATGGAAAATACATGTCTTCCAAGTAAAGATGAATTTTATGATAATTTACGGGAAGAACATATTAGCGATGAAAGCTACAGAAGAGCAAAAGAAGTATGGCGCTTGTTTGGGTGTAAAACTTTGGGGGACTATTCGGACGTGTATTTAAAATCAGATGTGTTGCTATTGTGTGATGTTTTTGAGCAATTTCGGAATAATTGTTTAAAATTCGATAAACTTGATCCAGCACATTACTATACCCTTCCAAGTTTATCATTTGATTGTATGCTACGTATGACTAAGGTAGAGTTAGAGCTCTTAACTGATATAGACATGATACATTTTTTTAAGAAAGGTATACGCGGCGGCATAAGCCAGTGTACAGAAAGGAAGCACATCGCTAATAATATTTTTTTACCAGACTATGACCCAACAAAACCTTCTTCATTTATAACATACCTTGATGCTACAAATCTATATGGTCATAGTATGTCACAAGCATTACCATATGGTGGTTTTCGATGGTTAAGCGAGCGCGAAATTCTGGATTTAAATATTATGGCTGTTGGTGATGATAGTTTACATGGCTACGTTTTGGAAGTGGATGTGCATTATCCGACTGAGTTGCATGATGCACATTCTGATCTTCCATTTCTAGTAGAAAATATCATACCGCCAACAGAAAACGCTAAATTACCGAAATTAATTCCTAATTTACAAGATAAAAAAAAATACATTGTACACTATAGAACTTTAAAACAAGCCATCGCCAACGGCTTAGTGGTAATGCAAACCCATCGAGTATTACAGTTTAAGCAATCAAAATGGCTAAAATCGTATATTGATTTTAATACCAATTTACGTAACAAGGCCACCACAAAATTTGCGAAGGACACTTTTAAATTAAAAAATAACGCGATATTTGGTAAAACTATGGAAAATGTGGAAAATCGAAAGGATATAAAATTAGTAACACATTGGGATAACAGTGTAGGCAGAAATGGAGCTAGAGCACTAATATCCCGCCCCAATTTCAATAGTAGCTCGATATTTACCGAGAACTTTGTTGCTATACATATGAATAAAGTTAAAATATTGTACAATAAACCAATTTATATCGGTTTTTCCATATTAGATATATCAAAGACTGTAATATACGATTTTTATTATAATTTTATTAAATCCAAGTTTGGTGATGATGCTTCGTTACTTTACACCGATACTGACTCGCTTATATTAAAAGTGTATACGGAAAACTTTTATCAAACTATATCAGAAAACCCCGAAAAATTCGATACATCAAATTACCCCGAAATTAATAATTTCAACATAATTAAAAGTAATTCTGTAGTTGGTAGAATGAAAGATGAGTTTCCTGGTGATCCGATAATAAGTTTTTATGGTACCGGCGCGAAGGCTTATTATGTAAAGTCCATTAATAATGAATTAAAAAAAACCAAAGGTATCAAAAAATGTGTTATCGAGAAAGACCTTCATCAGGAAGATTACCAAAGAATTGTTGAACGGGGTGGTTTGATATTAAGAAAGATGAAGACATTTAGAAGTGAATTACATAACATTTATACCAACATAATAAATAAAGTAGCATTGTCACATAGCGATGATAAACGTTATGTAATTCCCAGTTCAACCAAAACTCTACCTTGGGGGCATGCAGACATAGATTTTTACAAAACAGACCCGGAAGAAAACTTAGCAAATTTAGTCACCGTGTTGGAATCATTTCTAAGTCAGGACAGCACGTAATCTGGAAAATCCATATTTCATTATTTGTATTGTTTTTATTATTTCTATTAAACATACAACATTAATATGTAACGATAGTATTGTAATTTTTTTTTTTTTAATAAAAAACATGTATTCATTACTTGATTGCTTTTTTATTGAACCTTTATTTTAAAATTATAAATATAATGAAGTGTCGACAAATAACAAACTGTAAAAGTTATTGTTGAAAAATTTGTCTAATAGTAAATTAAACGCACAGGTCTACGAGTAAGTGTTTAATGTGAAACAGGTTTGCTGACAAGATCCTCCATAGTCTTTTCAATTTTCAACATTCTAGAGTTAAGTTCATCACGCAGTTCGTCTTGCCTAAGTTCATATATTGCAATAACAGTATCATCAATGTATCCTCTAAGTTCTTGACCGGTTTCAATTAATTTCTTGCGTACGTAACCTTCAAGTTGGTTTCTGAATATATCTTTAATAACAATTGTTGAGTCATGTAAAGCTTTCTGCGTATCTTGCACACACTGAGCAAGGTTATTATCAACATAATTTCGTGTGGTCGCATCGTCTCCTTCAAGAGGTTCTGCTAAATAGCACAATCTTTTGCTTCCCATGTCGTAATCTCCATTAGGTGTAAGTTTAAAACCTATTCCTGAAGGACCTCGCATAAAGTTAAAATCCTTAAATTTTCTTTTGCGACCGAACTTATCAATAGTGTTTACTTCTGACATTGTTATGTGAGACTGATTTGAAACCATTAGATTTCACCCTAATATATGGTTCTATTTCATTAATAAACGGACTCTGCAGAAAAATATGGATTGCAAAACGTATTTTAGGTGATGTTTAATAAATACACATACAGATTCATTTTACTATTGTTTTATTGAAAAAAAAATTAAAATATAACAAAAGATTGAGTTTACTTTTTATTATTAAAAAAAAATAAAAAAAAAATAACAAACAAAAAAATTAAAAATTAAGAAATAAAATACATGTTAATTTCTTCTGTACAGGTAAGCTTCTTCTATGACCCAATTTCTTCTCTGGATGGCACGTTCATTAATGTCCTTGAACTGGTAGTAAACTAGTCCACAAAAGCCGCATTGTACAAATTTAACCCTGAAAAGGTCAATGTAGTTGAAGTCGTACGTAAGATCATTTCGCCAGCAGATACCTAGTCTTTTACAATGATGACAAGTTAAATAAAAAGCTTTTGGTATATGACTGTATGTTTTGGCTGCTTCACTAGGTTGTTCATCGGTTGGCAACATGATGTTTGAATATGTTGTACTTTTCAATCGCGGTACTCTAATTATGTATTACTTTTTAAAATAACCTTGACAGGACCAAAAAAAATCCTTGAAAATTACAACCTCGAAAACGATCCTGACATTGACGGGTACTTTGACCTTGGCCTTGGCCTCGCATCTAACAAGGTTAGTACTATATTTATATGCTTCTTTAAAATAACCTTGACAGGGACAAAAAAAATCCATGAAAATTACAGCCTTGAAAACGACCCTGGTATTGCCGGTTACGTCGGCCTTGGCCTTGGCCTTGCATCTGACAAGTTTAAATATTATACTTAATGCATCGAACAAAAGGAATAAAGGTGGTGTAGTGGGGGAAATGGGCATAAAAGCAGACTTGCTGGCTCGAGCTCTTCACAGTTCGTCAGAACAGCAAACAGTACAGTGCTAAGAAAAAGTTAATTGTGTGAGTTTGAATATCGAAAATGTCGAGTGTACGGTCTCTTTTAGATGCTCTTGACGTGAGCTGCGGTTCACAGCAAGGCATGCTGGATAACATGAGTGGTTTGGAAGTGTTAAGTCCGGGGGTATTCGAGAACTGGAATGGCGTGGAGCATGAAGATACCGAAGACCGAGCCCTCAACGATGGTCGCGACGAAGAGTTAGTTCAGTCGGCAGCGCAATTCCTGGAATGCTGGACGGAGGAGAAGGAGCCAAAGATAAATGTGATTAGTGATGTGGTTGTGCGAAAAGCATCGCGGCCTAGGGAATCTTCTCCGAAAGCTTCGAAACTGAAAAAGCTCTTGACTATGCGGAAGTCGGAAATCGCCGATAAAAAAACATTTTATTCGGCGATTAAAGGTGTGGGACAAGGGAAGAAGAAAAAGTTTAACTTTAAGCGTCCCTCCACCCCTGTTCCATTACCCGACTTCCTAAAAACAGCACCAAAAGAGCCATTGTCAGTAGAAGTGGAAGTCATAGAAGGCCCCGATGGACCAACACCACCAACGCCACCAACACCGGCCAGCGTAGAGAATGAAATAGTGTCGGAGGTGAAGTCTTCCCCAGCGCCAGCGCCACTGTCGCCGATATTGGGGTGCCGGAAACCCATGAAGAAGCGGTTTAAGCGGTGTTTTGAAGGCGATGAAGTTTCCGCTGCTTCGTCGTCGTCGTCGTCGTCATCGTCATCGTCTTCACCAAATAAAACCGCGTCTTCTTCGTTAATATATTCCGAGCCATCACAACCGGAGTGGGTCGAAGACTTCACCAACTCTCAGAAGACCAAATTGACAGACATTTACGAAATGAAAAAACGCTTAGTGAAAGAAGTGAACGAGTGTGACAGTGACATTATAGAACTTGAAAAACAATTAGAGATAAAAAAAGGTGAAATCTGCGCGGTTAAAAAGACAATTAGAGGACTTTAATAAATTATGTAGTAGGTGTTAGGTAGTTGTAGATATTAGCTTTTAATTTATAGTATTAAGTTTGTAAATATATATATATATATATATATATATATATATATATATATATATATATATATATATATATATATATTGTAGTTAATAAAAAAGTGTTTGATCAAATTTTTTATATTTTATAATGAGAATAAAAATGACTTGAAAATTTATTTTTGTGTGTTATTTCATATAGACCCTGTCCCACATAATATTAGGTAATAAAAAAAAAAAGAGTGAATAATCCACTAAAACTACGCAATAGCAATAGTTGTAAATATTTTCTGATAATATTTACAAGTATGCTAAAACATGGTTCGGTTTATGAAGTTAAGGTTCTGTCGCCAGAACTTCTAATACTTTGTATCTCAATATTGTATGTTTTTATGAAAAAAACATAAAATATTGGTTACAAAGTATTATAACCAACTAAAACTACGATCAAATTATTTTGTGGTCCTGAAAAGGACCGTTTGGTTGTAAAACATGCGACTCTTTTATTGTGTTGTGGAGTCGCACGGCCCGTCATCATCAGCGGGGGTGGTGGTGCTATCCTCTGTATATTCGATGATGAACCGCCAAAGTTCATCCCATCTAGGATCGTTCGACTCCCACTCCAAACAATTCTCTGTGGTAGAATCTACCACAGGGCATTGGATGGGTTGTTGTTGTTGTTGAGTCGCAGACATGTTGAACTAAAATGATTGTAATAAGTATTGGTGGTCGTATATATAGAGACAAATTAATGGTGGGGGGTGAAAACAAATGTCGTATTACGTATTGAGACCAAAAGTTGTTTGTGGTCTCAAATACGAACGAACGATTTAGCTGGGTTCCACCAGCACTTAAAGTTTTAATACTTTGTATCTAATATTGTATATTCTATACATACAATATTAGTAACAAAGTACTAATATGTACTAAAACTACGATCAAAGTATTTTGTGGTCCTGAAAAGGACCGTTGTTGTGTGCCCTTAAAAAGGGCCAGGGAGAGTGTGGGGCTTATGGTGCCCCATCCTCGCTGGTCGACCACCAGCTTGACGAATCGCAGGGGCCTTGTGGGTCGTCGGGTGTTGGTGATGCTGGAATTTCCAGCACCGCATCTTCCGTCGAGTCCGGCTCTGGCTGCGGCGACGGAGTTTCGAGTCTTTGTAAGACCCAATCGCCCGCATCGTCTAATTCCACTAGACCCGGATCATGGTCATATACTAGCGGAATCGGCTCATCCAAGTCGTCCCAACGTAGGACGTCAATTTCAAAATCCACCTCGTCGTGGTCGTCGAAGACTTGCAGGTCTCCAACGTTGTCGGCTACGGTGTCATCACTAAAGATGGATGAGCCTCGGCTGGCGGGTCTTTCTTCCTCCATGTTCATCGTATGAGGGTTGATGAATATATGACTGTGTAACTGACCCAGTCTCATATATATATAGAACTACCCCCACCCCACCAACGGATTCTAAATGTTATGTATTGGTGAGAGCTTATAGAATTATTGATTTTTTCAAAAACTTTAAATAAGGAATTAGATTTGTTTAGACAATAAGACTTATTCTTAATATTTTGTGAAGAATACATTACAAAAAAAATAATAGAAACCTTGTTTGAACTGTTAACATTTTCATAGGTTCTCAAGCATATAACTTGGCACTTAAGCTACGAGACAAATCGTCGTTAAACGAATATCTCGCCCCATAAGTGACGATTACTAAACTACGATCAAAATATAATGTGGTCCTGAAAAGGACCGTTTTTGTGGCCCTAAAAGGGCCTGGGGGGAGGGTGGGGTGCCTACCGTGGAGTAATACCCAACGATATTAACACCGACCTAGGTGCAGCCCTTGGTCTTCTCATTGGCGGCACCGTCGTCGTCGCTGGTGGTGTCGGCGTTGCAGGCGGTGCCGAAGGTGCCACTCCTGGTGCGGTACCCCCGCACTCCTCACACTTGCATATTTTGCCGGGCACGAATGGCCTGACAATGCCAATGATCCTTTTTGGTATATCTTCCATCTTGCCGATCGAATGTGTAATGATGAAATAATTCTAATACCGGCCTCTATATACATTCAAAAAGTTGGAGGGGGTAAGGTGGAGTGCATATATGCATTATATAAGTTTGAGAATAATATGATTTTATAACTCACCGTATCTCTGTTATAGACACAAACTACCCCCCTCTCTACATTTTTTTCAAATAAATTTTTTTGATATTTCTAACCATTACTTTGCTACATATTTACAAAAAATGCAAATTATGCATATATTTTAATTATTTTCAGGCAAGGTAAGAAAAATTTTGAAAATGTTTTGACGGAATCGTAATAAGGAAGAGTTGAAGTATATCACACTATTTTTCCCGATTCGCTAATATAAAAAAAATTTTTTCATCGCATTTTGGATGGGCTCTGGCGTCGTAACGGTTGACGATAAAAAATTGGAAAAATACATATATTGTGGGAAATTTTCTCTAGAATCCAAAAAAAAAAAATTCCGAACTTCTGTCACCGCAAATAAAAAAATCGATACCTCAAAAACTGCGAGAAAATGGTGAAGGAGCCGCGCAATCGCTCTGAAACCATCTAAAATCGATTTTTTTTCCCTCCGCGGGTGGGAGGGTGGTGGAGGTGGTGGTGGACTTAGAAAAAAAAAAAAAAAAACCCTCTCCTACAACTTCCACATACTCCCGTTCGGCGGCCCTAGCCTCCTAACTCAAGAATTTCAATTTTTTCGTCTAAATTTTTTGTCATTTTTAAGATTTTCCAAATTTTTTTTTCACCATTGTATTCTACTCAAAATTCTAGGTAATTAAAGTGCTTTTATTTTTTCTCTATCTTGAACGGTTCCCGAGCTACAGCGCTTTAAAGAATTCCAATTACTAACTTTCTATAACCCTTTTTTTCAAATTTCATTTTTTCGAATTTTCAAAAATACTACAATATGTAGAAAAAAATTCTCTCTTTAATTTCCCAATACCGTTTTTCTCTAAATCGTCAACTTTAGCGCGTATCCAGCATTTTCAAAAAAAAAAAAATTATAATTTTTTTTACACCATCGCATTCTCCTCAAAATTTTGGGCAATCGAAGTGCTTTTATTTTTTTTCTATCTTGAACGGTTCCCAAGCTACAACGCTTTAAAAAATCCAAATTACTAACTTACTATAACCCTTTTCTTAAAATTTCATCTTTCCGAATTTTAAAAAGTACTACCATATGTAGAAAAAAATTCTCTTTCTAATTTCCTAATATCATTTTGCTCCAAAACTTCAACTTTGGCGCGCATTCACCATTTTTCAATTTTTTTTTGAAAAAATTTTTTTTACGTTTTTACTATCGAGAAAAATGCTTGCTTATAGTACTCGATTTCCTCTATAATTTTTTCTTATAACTTTTTTCCCTATTCCTAACCGTTACTTTCCTACAAATTTTCTAAATCGTTGTTTTCATATTTTGCCTTAAAAATTTTTTCTTGTGTTATTTAAGCTCTTTTTTCCACTTAATAAACCACCATTTTCTAAATTCCCGTGCTCTTTTCTTAAAGAGCGGGCTTTTCCGCCAGCTTTTTTTTTTGGTTGGGTTTCAAATAAATATAAAACTACTACTTCACTCATTACAAATTTATTGATTCAAGAACATTATTTTGTGTTACATATAATAGATACATTAAAATATAGATTTATTGGTCACCGAACCGTTTAATACATTATAACTAAAAAATGAGTCGTGAATAACTAATGCGTACACTTAAGTGTCTTTGGGGAATTTATTCTTTCTCGTTTGGAACTCCAATTTTACATCCACTGTCGATGAGTTAATCGCCTCTGGTTGATGACTGCAATTGATAATAAAAACGGGGTTTTTCATATATTCCGCGAACGTTATCATCGGATCGTTTATCTCGCGCCCGTAGTAGCTGCTTTGGAAGTTTTCGTAATTGTAATAGGCTGCTGCGTACAGTTTCTTGGCGAAATCTAAATTCCATCTTTCGTATGGATAAACGGTTGAATTCAGATACAGTCTAATGTCGCATACGTCGGCGTGGGTAAACTGGGTTGCGTTTTTTTCTTTCTTGTCGCAATTATTGCTGTCTTGAAACCCGACGATTATATAGCGCGGTCTTTCCAGACTTGTACTCGTTCTCAAGGCCCACACGTCGGAAGATGTTTGCCTTAAAGCTGGTAATTCGTACAGATCCCATTTACGATATGCCATTTGAATACTGGCATTGTTTCCTCCTTTATTAATGCGAGACAGTATTTTCAATTTTTGCTTGTCGTCTGGAATGATGTGACGAATTTTCCATTCGATTTTGTCGATACTAATTTCTGCCTCTACTTCGCCGACGTAACAATTGGTAAAAGTGCGAGCTATAATCATAATAAGCTCTTGTTTTACGTTGAAAACACCTTTTGCGTAATCTTCGGCGAATCCCATAAGATATTTTAAGGGTAATTTCCCGGAGAATACGTTACTTGCCGTGTCTACGATATCTTGGTTTGCTTCGTCGAGACCCCATCCGCACGTCATGAGAGATCTTTGTTGCAAACTTCCGAATGAAACCATGGTTTTTAATGTCGTCGTAACTCCAGGTTTACGAACCACGGCGACCTGCTCACCTCCCATCTCGTAGCGAATTTCATCGAACAAAAATGCGAGGGCATTATTTGATAAAAAACATCTTTTCGTTGCGTCTATGGGTTTAAATTTTCCTTCGATATATATGTAACTTTCGGCGATATCCAGTATAATATCTTGAAAATTAATGGGGATACGGACTTCATCCGAATTGTTGAATGATGGAGATCCGTATGGTTTATACGTATGCTCTTCTAGACTAATAATGGAATTGTCCAAGATGGGCTCGGAGAAAACCTCTATTTTATCGCTGGTTGTGGAAATCATTTTCGCACTTTAAGACCGATTGATTTTAAAAATTTATAGTCTTCGGCAGATAACTGTTGAGATGTTTGTGATCTAACGTCTGGACGACGACTAACCTTGACGTTAACTCTTCTTTTACTTTTATTATGTTTCGGCGGTTCCCCCATCTTAGTCGACAGCACACACAATTGACGATTGAAGCAAAAACCCATTTTTATGAAAGTTTCTTCAGTTCCAATTTCACGATTATTTTCTCGCCTTGAAAATTGATTAGATCACCGCTATCGTCCAAGATGCGAAGAGTAATGTTGTCGATAAACTGACGTCCTGCCGGCATTAACGGCATATAAATATTATTTTGTGGTTCTTTACTGATTTTGTAACCGGGCTCCACGTCGATATCGATTCGAACAAGGTATGACCTTCCACCGAATTCATATATGCTCCGGAAATTATATTACAATCTACGCGTATGATGCGTACTTTCATTATTTCCACCATCTCGGTTGATTCGTGCTTTTTGTCTCTTTTTAACACTGTATGATTAAATCCTTACATTTTACCGATACTCGCCTCTCCCCGGAAATCTATAGTATATTGGGATTTCAGTTCACATTTCAGCGTATTATTATTAGCGACCAAGTAAAAGATTCCATCGTTCTTTTCTTCAGTTGAAATCCTCAAAGCCTCCAACATAGCTTTACCTATCTCATCTATTTCATAGGCCCCAGGTGGAATCTGCAATTGTATCGGCTCGGTGGTGTAACCCTCCTTCATGTAGGCAAACTTATTGTTGCTTTCGTCCACATTAAAAATTGAATTGTATGTGTAAAATCCCAGCAATGCCAGACCATATTTGTTTTCTCTATTTAATTCGACTGGTGGATAAAAATCGGCGCTTAAGACGCTCGAGTGTCCTGTTAGTGTGAACGTATAAGACATGACTAACCATTAAAACATCACACATCTCGGTTTTATTCTTAGCGGCAACATTTAAAAAGATTCATCTTCACACCTTTTCTCACTGCATTAGATAGTGATGTTTTTATGCTATTTTCTGCTTTTATGCGCACATCGCTGATTTTGCAATAACAACAAAATATTTTTCTAGCCGTAAGATCCTCATCAGTCATAACCTCGTTTAAATTGCTGCTGCTGCTGAAATAATGTTTGCAACCGCACTGATATTTTAATATATCGATATCGCTTTTAAGGTGCTCGGGCAACTTTTCCCAAACGAATGGAATTTCATTTGGGGCTAATGCAATCATTACTTCCTTGGGCATGTTTTCTAACTGTTTCACGGTCATTTTCCTTAATCCACCAGCTAGATGAAATGCTTTCAGTGATTGCAACATTTTAGTATAGTTATTGCGATCCATTTGCGGTGTTAATGGTGACGATGATGATGATGACATCTTTTACGCTGATGATTCGACAAGAAACTTTAAGCACAAATGTCCACACCAGACTGTTCCAAAATCCTGCTGACGATCGTATGTATAGTAAATAATTTTTGATGGTTCCGATCCCGTTTGTAGATATCGTAACAATTCGATCGGTGGGGGTAAATCGCCGAAGCTGTCATAATATGTTACTTTAGAATTATTTTTTCTATAAGCTACCCAATGAGTCCCTGCACCACGCGTACTATCCAAATTCACTATTGCTGCTTCGTAACGTCGAGGACCTTGTCTAGGTAATAAATCCCTCATATAAACGCCTCGAAAGTGTCCTATTCTTTTCTTTTTGGCATATTTTTCTATATCGATGTTAGATAGTGGTCTTCGAGGTAGGGATTCAATTAGTTTTTTGATCTACGATTTAAAAATAATCCCATACCTTTACGATATGGCTTTAGAAACAAACCATTTCCTTTCGATTTTAAATACAGGCCGGCACCGGTTTTATCTTCGCTGCTTTTTTTTACTGCTTTTATGGCGCGCACAATTCCCGCTGCCCCACCGGCTAATGAACCCAAAGCTGATAACCCGGCAAAAATTGGTATTAATGGTAATATTCCACCAGTTTTAGGAATCGGTATTATTCTCGGTGTACGAACCTTCCTTTTGCCACCTGCCGCTTTTACCGATCTACGTGCTGCCGACAGAGCTATTTTAGATGCATTCATAACATTTTTTTCCAACACATTTTTACTTCCGGCTTTTAATAATTCCCTTCGAACTGCTTGTCGAATAGCTGTTCCGAAACTGGCTTTCCGAACATGTCGATTTTTATTAACACCTTTCCTTTTCGTATGACGCGTGCCTTTACTAGATGTTTTTTTTGTTGATAATGATGATGGTACACCCATACCAAAACGTTGTTTTCCTTTCATAATGTTTGTAACTAACCAAGCTGCTGTTTTTTCACCTAAACTGGAATCTTTCGATTTTACTCTATTCCAAGCACTTTGTTCGAGCTCGTAATCCGCTCGATGTCTCGCACTTATGTTGTCTTTATTATGTAAATAGGCTAAATCGTGTTTTTTGCATGCGGCATCCAAAGGATTAATGCCTGGATCACCTCTTGTTACACGTTTTATTACTTTTGTTCCGGGTCCGCAATATTGATAACCAGGAATGTGTACCTCGAATGGTAATTTATTTATTAACGAATTCACAATACCGTATCCAGTTTTGTTGGAAACGTGAGACCGTCCACTTCGTTTGACGCTCGGCATCTGAATGACAGTTTTTGTGAAAAATTGCCTATAAAATATCAAATTTTCCTAAGATGCGCGTTATCGATCTTAAACAAAAACTTCCTATTGACAATCTCGATGAAAAAGTCGGACTTGGATTTGAAAAGAAGATAATGAAGAGACACGGTCCTCTACTTCCTTCCTCTATTCGCGGCCTGTTAATTGGTCCATCCAATTGTGGAAAAACTAATGTCATGATTTCGCTGCTTACACACCCCCTTGGGCTACGTTTCGAAAATGTCTATATTTACTCGAAATCTCTGTATCAACCGAAATATGAGTATTTAAGGAAAATTTTAGCGCCCATCAAAGGTTTAGGCTACTATGCCTTTAGTGATTCCAGTAATATTGTGGAACCGTCCGATGCAAAACCAAACTCTATATTTATCTTTGATGATGTTATATGTGAAAAACAAGATGTTATAAGATCGTACTTTAGCATGGGACGTCATAAAAATATCGACTCCTTTTACCTAGCGCAAACATATTCGCGAGTGCCTAAACAGCTTGTGCGAGACAACGCCAATTTTATTATTATGTTTAAACAAGATGAGTTGAATATGAAACACATATTTTCCGACCACGTTTCACCGGATCTAACTTTTACTCAATTTCAAGAAATGTGCTCAATATGTTGGGATAATAAGTATGGATTTTTAGTAATTGATAAAGACAGTGATGTGAAATCGGGAAGATACCGTAAAGGATTTGATAGCTATATATTACTGTAATAATAAGAGAAAACGCTCATTTGATTGTTGAAACGTCCTTTGTTAACATCATGAATAACGCGATCGACTTAAAACGTAAACTAGTGGAAGCTACCAATGCCGTCAGAAAAAAATTTAAACAAATTAAAGCGGCTAAAGAGTTTAATGTTGTGGAATTGGAAAAGTTTTACGAACCCATTTCTAAGCCATTGACAACTATATCTGATGTGGTTAAGCAACGTCAGCAGCAGCAGCAGCAGCAACAACAACAACAACAGCAACAACATTATCCAGCTACAAAGTCACATAGTCTCAGTACATCAGTGCAGTCGACTCAAATATCAGGTTTTCCCCAACCTACACATTCCTTTCAAACCTCCACACCTATTCAGCAGCAGCAGCAGCAGTAGCATCGCATTTCAAAAGAAGATATTAGCCAATCGGTGTTTGATACACCCTCGACATCAACTAATACATCTCTCGCATCCGCTGACACCACAACTTCCGATACTTTAAACGCATACCTGAAAGGATTACGTTCGAAACCATCTCTATACGATACTGTATATGGTGTACGTTTTGGTTCAAAAACAGATCATAACAAAAATTTTATTGGTAATTTAGAGGTGCGTTTTCGAAATGGAAATATTGTCTTATACAAAAAAGGGAAAAATATTGCAGAACATGGTGGATCACCGGCACTTTATGATTTGTTATTTCTTAAAACACCCCCAAGTGTAGGCAAGGAACAACAACAATTAAGTGATAATGTACTTTCAACGTACAAGGAAATTTTGGAATCAACGAATGCTGTCTACAACAATTTTAAAAAAAGTGATGGTTTACGGGAGACCAGATGGAACAAATATTTACGAATAATTAAACCTCTGATAATGGGCACAAAATTAGGCGGTACTATTACAAGAAAAAATCTCTCGGAAAAACTACAGTTACCCACAAAAAAGAAATTATCTTCGAAAAAATTTCAATATGTCTACTGGAACAAAGCTAAAGAGTTGGTGGATCGTTTACGTTTGTTGTGGAGTTCCAAAATGGCCGGTCACACTGGACACGAAAATGAAATTATGTCAATCATAGAGGAATTACGAGAAGAAGATATAATATATTAAGCTCAATATTTAATGATATTATTCAGTTCTTCCTTCGATCTGAAACCTTTAGTATTACTAAGAATATGGAGCCCAGTTTAGAAAAAATCAAGATTGTTAATGAACTACATAGAACGGCTAGAAAAAATTTTGTAAGACGGCGCACGATAATAAAAGGATACAGAGATTTGTGGCAAATTGATTTGGCTGAAATGCAACAGTATGCTGATGAAAACGATGGTTATCGTTATATTTTGGTCTGTATAAATTGTTACTCGAAATTTGTCTATACCAAAGCCATAAAAAACAAGACTGGTATAGAAGTTACTAATGCGATGAAAAGCATCATTGAAGAGGCATCATATACACCAAAAAATCTGCAAAGTGATCAAGGAAAGGAGTTCTATAATACAAACTTTCAAGCCCTGATGAAAAAATATAATATAAATCATTATTCCACTTACAGCACAAAGAAAGCTGCAATTGTTGAGCGAGTCATAAGGACTTTAAAAAATAATTTATATAAACAATTCTCGACAAGAGGATCTTACAAATGGATACATATATTATCGGCAGTAACAAAAACCTATAACCATTCGAAACATCGCACCATTGGAATGAAACCTGCAGACGTGCAAGAAAAAACACATATTAAAGCATATGATTATTTAAAAATTGTACCTAAAAAATTTAAGTTTTCCATGGGTGACATTGTGCGTATTAGCAAGTACAAAAGCTTATTCGAGAAAGGATATACGCCCTCTTGGTCAACCGAATTGTTTAAAGTTGTAAAGGTTAACGTTACAAATCCACCTACTTACTTGTTGGAATCGTTAGAAGGTCAGCCTATAAGAGGGTGTTTTTACGAATCAGAACTACAAAAAACAAGCAGTCCTGACGTTTATCTAATAGAAAAGGTCCTTAGACAACGCAAGAAAAATCACATGGAACAATTATTTGTCAAATGGCTAGGATTTCCCAACCACTTCAACTCTTGGATAGATAAAGCTAATATTGTTTAAATAACATATTGTATGACTATATTTTTTATTTAAAATGTAAAATAAATAAACAATATATTGTAAAATAAAGTTTTTTATTTCAATCTTCATTATTAAAAACAATGACAATAAAACATCATACACATAAATAACATTTCAATATTCTTGGAGAGAAGGTCCTATTCACCGACGACTACGACGTTATCTTCAAGGCTATGCCACTCGGAGTGCGTTCTCCTATTCTTTAGCCTGCTTTTTTTAGTTTTTTTTTGAAGTCGAGTCGTACGACAGTGCGCTTAATGAGTCATTTAAAGGCTGATGATAGAGTATTTTCTGCATAACTTCAATTTTTGTTTTAAGCTCACTATTATTTTTGTATATCATGGGGAGGACATCCTTGTTAAATATGTCACATATTACAACTGCAAAATTGTAAAACTTTCTATTAACAAAGTGTTTTGTCACGGCATCGTCATCATCTTTAGGTTCGCCTAAGTTGGTTATGATTTTTCCACCCATATCATACTGCCCATCCGCTGTAAGTTTAAAACCAATCCCTTGTGGCCCAGATAATATATGATATTTTTCATTATATTTCTGACGACCAAATTTATCAATTGTGTTGTTTCCTCGACTCATTTTCAATCTTTACTAAACTATTTTATTTTTATTTGCCCTACTTATATTAAATATTTCAGCTGAGAAAAAGAAACACTGACTATGATCTACTGGGTTGGTATGTTTATAAAAGAAATAAAATAAAACTGTGATTGTAACAGATATTTATTTACAGTTATTTAATTGCACAAATACAAAAATTATAAAAAATTAATTTTCCATGTCTTCGTTTTCGTTGCTCAAAATTCTATCCCATCCGACACTATTTCGATCGTCAACGTCTTGGGCTGTTGCTGTTGCAGAAACCAATTCATATTTTGCAGCAAGCTCACCTGGTAAATGTGGAATATTGACGAGGTATTCTTTTAATTCTTCTTCAACCATTTCAGCACAAAATGTATCCATGTCTATGGAACCATATAAAAATTTGTCGCACAAGTGTGCCCCAGCCATAAAATTGATTGTATCCCTGATCTCGTTCTTATATTGATCTTTGGTTACATCAATATGCGACCAATCATTTACGCTATCTAACATATCGTGAGCCCTATTTCTTAATTCTCTCCCCAACCAAAATATGTATCTATCTACACATTCGTTGGCGGTCGTCGTCGTCGTCGTCGTCGCATCAGCAGACATCTTTAACAGAAATAATGAACACGCGTAAGTATTCTGACATGTGCAACTATATTTTAAATTTAATTACATCCTTTTTTTCAAACAATTTACATACAATTTATTCCAATGAGCCAAAACGTAATAATGTTCGAGTATTGTTTCCAAAAACTCTAGTGCCCTGCCCCAAATAAGTTAGAGTGTATTTATCTTTAGTTTTACTCATAATATCTACAATATCGTCAGATAGTGTTTCGGCCACACGTTTTGGTAAAAAAGTCTCAAATGTGCTATTATCACCGTCATCGTGTAAAGCCACTAAAAGAGTTTTACCAAATCGTGTAGTCATTGAAACCATCTTTACAATTTTATACACTTTGCCTACAATCATTTCGGTAACCTTTTTTTTCTCTAAAACCTCGAAATCTTTGCTAAAAATTTCATTAATTTCATCTAGAGTTTCTTTTGCAATACTCATTATTGAAAAAAATGGTATATAAATCCAAAAATTACCGTGAATATAAAAGCACTTTCAGAACACTACACGAACACAATATTTGATGTTTATGCCACTGATATCTGCGACTGTTTGAAGTCACTTCCCACGAACCTTTATAGCGGGGTTTCAAGGTCGAATTGTAACAATGGTGGGGGTAGCTTAACGATAGAAATAGTGGGAGGAGTATTCAAGGTCAAATGACGTCACACATTTAAATTGGTATAAGGATAACTTCAAGGACAAAATATAATGAAACAAATAACTACATTTTATGTACTTTATTCATTGATTTTTTTCTGCCATTCTTCTATGCGTTTAACATTATCACCTAAACCTAATTTCCTTAATTTGTTCAATAATAATTGTTTGTTTTTATATCTAAGAAAATTCTTACAAACTATACTAGCTAAAAGACACACTTCGGCATGGTCCATATACTTAAAAAATACACTAAAGTCCTGAGCCTCCGAATCTTGCATTTCATATGCGTAAAATTCCGAACAGGCTGCAGAAATTAGAAATTCCTCGTACATTTCTCGCACTAAACTTTCCATATTAACTACTACTACGTTAAACTTAAGTCCTACACTCTAATTTCATCTAACACAACCGGATCTGCAATGAACCTAATCAGTTTTTCCAAACAGTCACTAAACCCCAACTTTTTTATCTCACGAACAAAGTCTAGTAAATTTATTGTTTTGCTGCAATATTTACGACATGCATTCGCAGCCTTTTCATATTCATAAGCCAAATCACAATAGCGCGACGCCCATTCTGTTCGACTTTTCATTGCATCATTGAAATAATTATTAGCCGTTTCAGTGAACTCATCGCCCAATTTTTTTACTGTCTCTTGCAAAGCACTATTCATATTATTCACTCATTTTTACATTCACGACACTTTTTTATTGCTGGTGGTGGCCCATCTATATAATGACGATATATTTGTTCATAGTGAATGTAACAGGGTAAGCTTAACTGTAGTTCCTTGTCACACCGATATGACGCTGGCAGCTTATCCCAAATTTGCCGTAAACTCAGCGTATCAACGCAAGTTTTTAAATATTCGAGAGGAAAAAATGCTAGATCCTTCTCTTCAAAATCACACAAACTTTTTAAATTACTCTGATATAAACAAATTACTCTGCCGACTTGCTCTATAATTTTTTCTTTAGATACTTCCGTATCTGACATTTCACACTGAATGAATGCAAATAGACTCACACAATTTATAGAACAATTTGCAAGGTCAAAATCATTTCAAGATCATCCCACACTATTACAATGCACAAATAACTACTTCAAGGTCACACACCCAAGATGACCTTCAACAAAGTCAAGGTCGTCTCGACCAAGGTCAAGGTCAAGGTCACACACACAACCTTGAACACAAGGCCAAGGCCAAAGCACACGTGCACTTTCAAGGTCAATGACAAGGACATGTGGGCGGGGCCAAAGAGGGGTGAAGCAAGGTCAAGGTCAAGGTCGAGGAGTGGGGGGATTGAGAGAATCGGGTTATGTTCACTACTCTTTTGACCATAAATTTTAAATAATTCCTCCCAAAACTGAAAATTTTCCTCGTCAAAATTCTTGTTTATTACTTCAAAGCGTTCTCCCATATTTAAATATGGAAATTTCTCCACACCAACCCTGGGCCATGTTATATTGTCAAGTAAAGGATCTACGACAGGCGTTGGATTTCTAAAATTAAATAGAATAAATGCGTAGTAAAATTTAATATGACAGATACAGTTATAACTGTAAAGGCAATTCGCAAAATTATTTGTACATGTATATTGTAGTCATATAGAAACAAAAATCATTTAAAAAATGTCTACAATTCTTTTTAAACAATATTTTTTCTAAATAGCACAATACAAGTTTGAGAATCTTAGGAACCCTAAAAGATAAAGTGATAAAAAGTCATGATCAAATTGAGCAATATGATATTTATCAATTAGAGTAACTTTCCGATTTTTTTTTATATAAAATTTGACTTTGGCAACAATTTCTGGTTCGATCGAAATAAAAATTAATCAAAAATAGTAGTCACCTGATTAGAGTTATAGATTAAATTTCAATTTTTTTCCAAAAAAAAAATTGAGAAGTGGAGTTATGTCTCAAAATATCGAAAAAAGTGATTAGAAAAAGTTTTTCTAAATGTAATTTTTAGCCCATGTGCAAAATTTCAGCTCTATAATTTAGACTTTTTTGCCTATTTTTTTTTAAATTGCACCACTGTTGCAAAATAAGGCTTAACGCAACCTACATAAAATTTCTTAGTTTTGATAATGCTTCATCCCAGACATGTTTTGTTTAAAGTAGCGCCATATTAAATGTGTGTTTTTCTACAAAATCCAAATAGGGCTATTAAAATTTGGTCACATGTGATGGAAAGTTTATTTGTTTTTGACCCTGTATAAAGCAATTTCATAAAATAACTAATTTTTAAAACGTAGTTTGTGTCTAAAACTAATACACTTTATAATTAAGACAAACAAGTACAAAGACTTTTCCGTAATGTTGATCATTTGAAAATGATGATTTGAAACTGTACTTTAGCAATAAAGTCCCTTAGTATCAGACAACCCATTAAATATGTGTCAAGAAAAACAACTGTTTGTACTGAACGCAGTGGATGGCACACAGAAATGTAATTTAAATTTTAAGTTTTTGAATTGTTTTTTATTTAATATTCAAATGCCAAAAATATTTTATTATTGCTTGAGTCTTTTCAATTAAACTATTTCAAAACTAGTTATTTATGAAGTAAGTTTTATGTACGTCGCGTAGAGTGTTATTTTGCAACAGTGCAGTGGTGCAATTTATGAAAAAGGGTCAAAAAATTTAAAATATCTTATAAAGCTGAAATTTTGCATATGGGCTAAAAATTTCTTTTTCGATATTTTGGAAAAAAATTAAAATTTGATAGATAATGCTAATAACTACTATCTTTTTGGTTAATTTTCATCTTGATCGAAGCAGAAATTGTTACAAAAGTCAAAATTTGATTAAAGTTCCATATCCCATTTGATGCGGACTTTACTGGTCACACTGTTATATATATATATATATATATATATATATATATATATATATATATATATATATATATATATATATATATATATATATATATATATATATACGAGGTTTGTCCCAAAAGTATCGAGCGTGCATTTATATCTCTGCGTTAAAACTTCCAAGCGACCTCTGTGGGGCATGGGCGTCACCAGTAAGTCTTCACGAACTAGTTGGTGTACGTAGTTACCGACTGGACGTGTTAGTTCGTGGACGGTGTGCATTTGTTTACGGTGTCTTTTTTTCTTTCGTCGCATTTTGTTATTGCAAAAAATGACGGAAAAATTAGACCAACGAATTTACATCAAGTTTTGCTTTAACCTCGGAAAAACCTGCTCGAAAACAATTAATATGATGAATAAGGCATTTAGAGAAACAAAGCAACAGTCTTCACAGTGGAAGCATTCTGAATCGCCAACACCAAAAAAAAGCACGTCAAAGTCCGAGCAATGTTGACTGTTTTCTTTGATTATGAAGGTGTTGTGCACCACGAATATGTTCCGGGAGGTCACACGATCACTAAAGAATACTACGTTGAAGTATTGAAAAGATTGCGTGGCGCAGTCAGAAAAAAACGGCCACAGTTTTGGACAAGCGGTAATTGGCTGCTTCACCACGACAATGCGCCAGGGCATTAATCGAACCTTGTGCAGCAATATTTAACAAAGCACCAAATCGTACAGCTTCGCCAGCCTCCGTACAGTCCCGATGTAGCTCCCTGCGACTTTTAGCTCTTTCCCAGAATAAAAATGCCGCTCAAAGGACACCGGTTCGATGACAAAGAGACGGTTGAAAGTACTGCGACGAATGCACTAAAGGCAATTTCGAAAACTGACTTCCAGGACTGCTTTAGGAAGTGGAAACACCACTGGGAACGTGTTATTCAATTAAATGGGGACTACTCTGAAGGATGTCACTCACCGGATAATAACGAATAACACCAATACGGAGATATGAAGGTAGGCTCGATACTTTTGGAACAAACCTCGTATATATATATATATATATATATATATATATATATATATATATATATATATATATATATATATATATATATATATATATATATATATATTGTTTTCTTACCCTGATTTAGCAAAATTTGTATAAATTTTTGTCATTTTTTTTGTGATTTGCATATCTCTTATATTTCGTGCTTGCCCTCTTTGATGAAAGAGATAATATAAGTCCTCATTATGGCCAACACCTAAAAAATTAAATTTGCTATAAAAAATGATCTTAGAATCTTAAAATTAAACTTTTTAATAATGAGTATAAGGGTGCCTTTCCTCTGTGAAATTGAAAATAAAGAGTTAGACTTTGTAATACGGCTTATGAGGGTTACTCATAATAAACTGAGCAGATACATGTATCTCCTAAATACTTGTAATAATATTGCATACATGTTTCTCTTCTAAAACATATATTTACTGACGTTAACTCACCATAAGGATAGCACGGATTTCTTAACAATAGCTCTCTTACCTTCTTACCTCAACTAATATTTCATCTTAAAGATGCGACAAAAAGAGTTCCCGTTAGAAGCAAATTTCTATGTGGATTTTCATTAGATTAAACCTAATTTTACTGTGTACGTGTAGTATTGTTTTTTATTCGTATTTTACATTTTGTATATGACATTATAACATCAGGTCAGTAAGAAAGTCATTTCGGATTTGTAATATGAAATAAAACTCTTTTTTATACAAAGAATAAACTTTAATTAATTATATATTTCCTATTTATTTCAATAACCTTTTGCTATCTTTCTTGCAACATCATGATTCTGCGCCCGCAGGAATTTCGATCTATATCAGCAAAAAACAGAACCTCTTATGATTTAAGGTCACCATTATTTAAGATTTACCATTCAAAGCTTTTTGCAAACTTCTAAATAAATCAGATGGTGTCAGGTCAGGGATGTATGGAAGATATGGCATCATGTCCCAACCAATCTCCAATAATTTTCCACGAGTTACTAAAGATGAGTGAAGCTTTGTATTATCATGATAGAATACAATTCTTTGCGATTTACCAATTCTGGTCGTTTTTCTTTGGTTGCTCCATTCATTTTCATTATTTGTTGAAAATAAACATCTGAATTGATCGTCCAGTATCTTAGAAACAGCTTAAAATACACAATACCTTTATACTCTCACCAAGTTGACAACCTGACCTTTTTTGCAATTTGCAATTCAGCTTTAAATGTGGTTTGCGCTGCTTCATCACGCTTGCACCATGATCATTTTCACATGGTATTATTGTCGATGACCCATTTTTCATTACAAGTGATGATTCTTTTCAAAAAAGGTGCGGTGTCATTGTATATGGCAAATACTGATTTGTTGTATTAAGTAAATCTCTTTCAATTCATGCGAAACCCAAATATTGAGTTTCTTAGTTAGTCCAAGACATTTTAAGTGGTTTTCAAATATTGTGTGCGATACACTCAACCTCTCTGCAACCTCTCGAATACTTATATTATGATTCTCTCCAATTATGGCCTTGATTTGGCCATCATCAATATTAGTAGGTTGACCAGAACGTTGATCACCTTTGAGTAAAAAATCTCCAGAATGGAATTTTTCAAATCATTTCTGACACGTGCATTCTGTTATGCAATCCAAACCATAAACTTCACATATTTCTTTGTGAGTCGCACCAACTCTCCTTCCTTTACGGAAATAAAAAAATTAAATATGTCAAAAATTTTCATCTCTGCACTCCATTTTAAAATTGACCCTAAACTAGCAGCTACAAACAAAATTACGCATAATTTGCTTCTAAAGTAACCTTACATAACCCTGATAGAAGTCCTTCAAAACAATTTTACCGCCCCCTCTGTGTGAGTATCAAAAATACTTTCTTGCCGACCGAATATATAAAATATTATTGCTTAAATGGTATAATGAACTTGTAGTCCCTGCATTTAAATATTGACAAAAATGAAAAGAGGAAGAAAGTTAAATGCCAGTCCAATTAACAAAATTAAAAAAATAATAAACCAGGGTTTAACTTCAGCTTAGTCTAAAAATATTTGTTTAGATGACTGACAGAAAATATAAGATATAAAGTTACCTAATAAAATTTTGTTACATGTATTTGTTAAGATTGCTTAATGTTTTTATTAACTGTTTCTTAAAACATATTAAAAACTGTTTTTCGTCATAATAATGCATAACACATCGTCAGGAAGCCTCCTTTGGGCAAAAAACAGTTGATAAAATAACTAAAAATATTGAAATATCATTATACGTTCCAAATTCGAAAATTAGTTATTTTCAACAATTTAGACAATATAACATTATATTCTAAAAAAACAAATAAATAACTGACGAATAAATCCCATAGACTTGCGCAAATATTTTGCTAATGTTAGGTAAATCATTATAAATATAAATTAATAAACTATTGTAAGTATTAATATAATAGCAGACAGACTTTGTTATCTGTTTTTTCCATCTCGATAAACATATCCGTTTATTAAATCCATTAATCCACTATTTCTAGACGCGCTCTTGTCCTAATCGATTATTAATTTTACTTATAATCAAATGACAATTCTAAAAATAAAATAGTCAATTAATGAAGTAATGATTCCTAAAATTATAAATTAATAAAGTAATTAGTAATATTATTCTTACTATTACCAATTAACAAAGTGTAACTGATAAAGTCATTTAAACCTATGCATACTAGTATTATGAAAGCGAAAAATAAGTAATAGTAGAATGTTCTTTCTCTCTTCATATAAATAAATGCGGCAATTTTTGAAAAAAAGGAAGAACTAACTGTTTTTTTTTTAATAATTCTTAATGAAGAACTATCTTCTTCTTCTTCTTTCTCAGCCCATTGACGTCCACTCCTGGACATAAGCCTCTCCGATGTTCCTCCACTGGAATCTGTCTCTCGCCTTCTGGAGCCAGTGTTTTCCAGAAAACTGTCTTATATCATCTACCCATCTTCGTTGTGGCCTGCCACGATTTCGGTTCGTTTCTCGCAGTCGCCATTGCAGTAATTTACTGGTCGACCTATCGGGCTGTTGTCTAGCTATGTGCCCCGCCCATTGCCACTTTAGTCGTGATATGCGTTGAATGACGTCAACTACTTTGGTTCTTGATCTTATTACTTGATTTCGTATTTTATGCCGTAACGAGATTCCTAACATTTGTCTCTCCATGAAGCGTTGAGCGACTCGGAGCCTATTTGCGTTTTGTTTGGTTAGTGTTATCGCTTCCATGCTGCAAGTAGCAACAGGCAAGACACTATCTATTAATACGTACTGCAATTTTCCAAAGGCAGCCCATGTCAGCCCTATTCTCCTTGTTATTTCCGCCGTTTGATTTACTTCGCCCAGTTTCATGACGTGGCCTAAATAGATGTACTCTTGGACATTCTCTATGATTTCATTTTTAATCTTTATTTGTACATTTGCATCAGGGATCATTAACTTAGTTTTCCCCAAGTTCATCTTAAGTCCCACTTTTCTGGCCTCTTCATTGAAATCTTGAAGCATTTGTTTTAGCTCTTCTGGGTTGCTAGACATGACAACAACATCGTCGGCGAAACGAATATGACTAAGATAAGAACCGTCGACTTTCAAACCTTTCTCATTCCAATTTAGTTTTTTAAAGAGATCTTCCAAAGCTAGCGTAAATAGTTTCGGAAAGATGACGTCTCCCTGACGCACACCTCTCATAACGTTTATTTTTTCGGTTTTTGTGTCTTCGTCGATTTTAACCTGTATAGTTGCATTATATGTTCTGTATGATAGTGGTATACCTGGAGTCAATTCCAGCATTAATAAGTGATTTCAAGATCGCCAATATTTCTATAGAGTCAAAGGCCTTGTGAAAATCTACAAATGCCAGGTGTACAGGAATGTTATATTCTTCGGTTTTTTTTAGGACTGTGCGCAGGTCTTGGATATGTTCCATCGTACTAAATCCACGTCGAAAGCCTCCACAGGCTGGTCAATAGTCAATTTTCGTTGAGGAGGTTTCTTGTAAAAAGTATTGAGGCAGTAGAGATTTTCACTTATCAGGTAGTTGAGTAGCATCTCACCTCATGCGTTTCTCTCACCGAGGTCATAATTTCCTATATGTTCTGAGTCGTCTGTTTTCTTCTTTGCTATCTTAGCATTGAAGTCGCCAAGTAGTAAGACATAGTGAGCTTTTTCTCTTCGTTTGGTATCTGATATATCTTCGTACATTTTTTCCACTATTTCGTCTTCTGTGGTGCTAGTTGGAGCGTACACATTTATAATTTGTAGGGTGTAGCGTGTATTAAGTTTAACTGTTATGTACATAACTCTCTCCGATATTGTACAAAAGTTTGTTATCATGTGTTTCAGACGTTTGTGGATTAGGATGGCTAGTCCACCGATATTTTGTTGTGTTTCCGAAGAACTCTGAATACATGTCCTGTTTTTAACGTTGTGCACTTTTCTTGATTTAAGTATGTTTCTTGTAGGCGCAGAATATCCCATTTGATATGTTTTATTTCTTGTTCTAGTTCAAGGAGGTGATTTTCGGAGCTCATGGTTCGAATGTTATATGTAGCAACGCATAGGTAATTTTTCCCTTTACGATTTTGCGTTTGGTTTAACATAATTGGGGTCGGTGAGGGTGAATTTATGCCTCCCCCAGAATCCTTGAGGCAGACCTTATCTAAGGTATGGGATTTGACATTGTTTGTTCTACCCACCTGGAGTTCACTTCCAGACGTTTTTGAAATCATCGTATTGGAGGGTTTTAGCCGTAATCTTCCACGTTGGCTAAGTGCGGGTTGGAAGATATATGGGTTGGGAGATTGAGTGGGTGGGTGGTAGTTTTGAGGGTGGTTGATAGGAAATTTAGGGGGGGGGGGTAGGGATCCGAAGAACTATACCCTGTAGTATTGCTTTTTAATTTCAATCATTCCTGTTAGTGTTAAAAATATTCTTTCGAATTTTAGACTTCTTTCCAGTGTGATAGAGCGAGTCACAAGACAAGCAAGGTCACGAAAATCAGAGACATCAAGCCCAAAGCTGTCTGTTAGATGATAAAATCTGTTTAATGGCTGTGAAATTTGTAATGTAGGTCGTAAGAGTTTTTTTTCTTCTAACATAAATAGACGCATGCAACTTATTACTTACGCAAAAGTATTCCAAAGATATACTTCCCAAATTAACACAAAAACTCCCTTATGCCAGCAAAATAAAATAATACCGATATTTTTAAAAATAAAATAACTTTTGTTCTAAAATAAATGGAAGTAGTAGAAAAAAATCATAAAAATGTTATCTATAGACTTCAAAGGCCTCAGCGTGTCTACTTTGTGGTATAATCCTAAGTTCAAGGAGCAAATTGCTTTTTATATTTTCAGTGGTCTCAAAACAATATTCTTGCAGTGGCAACGGCGGTGAATACATGCTTATAGAATGAGGTTTTAGTCAAAAATTCCAAAATTATCACTGAAGTGTGAGTTGGCGCATCATCGCAGTTCAAGTGCCAATAATTATGTCACATTTCTAGCCTTTTGTGCTTATGGCCTTGTGCAAACGACGCATAATGGCTAAAAGCTATTTTCCGTTAACAATATGGTCCTCTGGAAGGAATTTTTGTCAAAACACGCATTGATAGTCGATAAAAACAATGAGCATGACTTTGATTTTATTACGTTTTTATTAACTCGCTTTTTATCGGTCTGTTTTGTTTATTTGTCTGTTCGGTACAAATTTTACGATAGGGAAAAATACTAATTCATCTATAATTAGTATAAAAATAACTTTCTGAACTAGTGTGTACCACCACTTTCAGGAAATTGAGGACGGCTTTTAGAACTTTCATTTAAAATAAGTTAGAACTGACAGAAGAAATAAGAGAAGAATTTAATCGTTTAGTTGACTCACAGATCCAAGAGGAAAGAAAGAGTTGGAGTGGGACTATCAGGCCTAAGTTTTGGACTTGTAGAATCTCTACGAGTGACCTTCCCTATTTTTCAAGCAGAAATGCATTCATACCAAATTTGCGCTGACTAGTGTCTCAATAAAAATACTTAGAAAGCCAAAATGTACATATTGTCAGATAGCCAAGCAACGCCAACAGCTCTCAGGTCAAACACCCACTGTTTTAGCAAAAAACGACAAGATAACCCTAATGAGGTTGTCACGGCACAAGGGAATCAAGAGAAATGAGGCAGCGAAAAGCCCAAAAAAAGAAGGAGCTAAAACTCCTTTTTTTGTCCTGGGACTTTTCTAAGGACTACCAAGAAGTCACATATAGGAAGTTCCTGGGCTGGGAACAGAAACAGATAAAATTAATATGGAAGAAGATGTCTGGTCTCAGATGAGCCGAAAAATTTATAAAACTATCGCAAGAGAACGCAAAAATGCTTCTCGATCTCCCAAAAAGAGATATTCGAGTAATAACAAATCAGTCCACAGCACACTGCCCTACGAGATACCATCTCAAAAAAATGGGCAAAGCTGATATTTGCCCTTTCTGCGATCGGGCAGCCGAAACAGAAGAACATCTGCTATGTGAATGCATGGCACGGTTCTGCAAAGGACTTACATCCCTAGAAGGCATCACCTTAAACCCTGAAGAAGCAAATTACCTACGTCCCAGAAGAATAATTGACTACATGAAAAGTCCGAATATTTCGGTCTTAGATCAGGGTAATATACAAAATATCTTATAGGTCGCAATGCTGTAGAGGGGCAAAGAAAACCTTAACGACCCACTTGCAATCTATAATCTACAATATAGAGATGAAATATTAGAAAACTAGCATAATGCCAAAACTAGAAAAACGAAATCTTCTTCTTCTTCTTCCTCTTTTATTTAAGACGACGTTTTGTTTTTCTGTTATATTAAGCCTCGTGTGATGTTGATGTCCAACATTCGTGCCATCGTTTTGGAGGTCGACCAGTGGGTCTTCTAGTGTTTGGTCCATTTTGCCCATCGATCGTCGCCCATTCTGTCCACATGGTCCCTCCAATATCTGCGCCTTGACCTTATGAACCGTATCACATCAGGCACCTTGAGCTCTTCTTTTATTTCGGAACTTCTTATTTGATCTCTTAGGGTTACTCCTTTGATTGTTCTTAACGTTTTCATTTCAGCCGTTCGTAGCATACTTTTTGTTTTAGATGTTTTGGCTCGAGTTTCCGATGCATAAGTTAATACTGGTCTTATCACAGTTCTGTAGCTGCGTACTTTGCTCTCTGTGGACATATACTTATTTTTCCAAATGATGTCCCCCAGGCATCCTGATATCCTTGAGGCCTTGTTAGCCTGTGCACTGACTTCCTGGTATAGATTTTTATTGTTTGATACATCAACTCCCAAGTATCTGCAAGACATGTATTGTCTGATAGAATGGTTCTTCACCACCAATTTGCATCTGACAGGATCTTTTGAAATTACCATCGTTTCGGTCTTTTCTGTAGATATTTCCATATTTAAATTTTTTGATGTGGTCTGGAGTCGGTATAGTAGTCGTTGCAGATCGTCTTCATTTTCTGCTAACAGTAAGGTATCGTCGGCAAAACATGAGATTTTTAAAGATTTTCGTCCCATTTTGTATCCTCCATTGACTGCTTTTACATTTTGTCCATAATTAAATTAAAGAGAAATGGATTTATACTGTCGCCTTGTCGTGTTCCCGTCATGATAAGTATTTCTTCTGTTACTCCTTGTTGTATCTTTATGCGTATCTTATTGTTTTTATTTAGCTCTTCAATTACCGTAATATAGTTGTGGTTAACGTCATTTTCCTGAAGTATTTGCAAGACGACTTTAAGTCGAACTATATCAAATGCTTTTTTAAGATCCACTAGGCAGATGAAAGAGGCTTATTGTATTCGATCGATTTTTCAATAGTCTGTCGGATAATGAAAATTGCATCAACTGTCGATCTGTTCGGTTTTACCTTATCAAAATCTATTTGGATGTCCTCATTATTATACTCCTGGTTATTGTAAAGGTTATGCATGTATTCTTTCCAGTTTTTTGCTGTTATAGAGTTGATTACCACTCCTTCGTTGATTTCGTTGAAATCATAGGGTGTAAATCACTACACAAATAATTAGAGTATGTGTATTTATAACAGAATATTTAAATCAATTGTGTCTATTACCTTTCATTTTTCGGTTAGTTATTCCACTATATATGCTGTTCATATCTAGCCCTAGTTGACCTTCGTATGAAAACTGATAAAAGTAGACGGGGCAGTATTTAGCAGCAAGAGATGCCATTTTACGTCCTGGTCTCCAATAAGCTTCTTCTGTGAACAACTGGAATAAATTTAAACTCTTTATAATGAATTTATATCAGCTTCAGGTTCATATTTTTCTTAATATTACCTTTCCCGAATTTGTAATTCTTGTGACAACTAAGGGGTAGTTAACACTTGAATGAAGAAATATTTAAAATTACAGTTTAATTTAATAAATTATGCATTGAATAATAAACTTGGGTATATTGGCTACAATTAGGAGCAAAAAAATCAAAATTTTTTTAAAATTTAACCAATAAGAATCAACGCATGGGATATTACGTATTCTTGGCTTTAATGAATTACCGTGGTTTAATAAACCCTATAAAAACTTTGAAGATAAATTTTAATCCTCAGAAAAATATTTCTTTAATTCAAATTTTATGCCCTAAGACTTTGTAAATACACCAGCCAGCCAAAGTCTAACACATCACTACTTTTTTAAAAGAAGTGAATATGATATAAATCAAAGGCAAAATCAAGAAAATAAACATACCACAGTTACAATGTTAGAATGGATTAATTAACAGCAAATAAAAAATATTTTTTCGAAAACTATTCGAAAATAATTATATATTATAAAGAAAAATGACATATCCTTTGACTCGCAAAAGTCTAGTAACATAATAAAAATTTGCTTTTTAAATTCTTAGTAGGCATTTTAAATAAAATGAGATATTAATTTAAATTAACTAATATTTGGCAGGGTAATCTATTAAATCAAGTACCTCTTGATGACGTTTTGACATAGTCAGCACCAACTTTTGTTTTATTTCTTCCCCTGTGTTTTGCTATCCATCAACTAAAACGTCTAGTAATTTATTCTTGATCATTATTTCATGACATCGTATTCTTCTGCCCAATACATCCCAAACATGCTTATTCGGATTGAGACTGAGAGTCTGAGGAGGTATTTGAAGCCTGTGAGGGTGTTACATAGTAGCCTTTAACGCACAATAAAAGAAGCATCGTTTGAGTCGCTATCTTGTTTAAAATAGTGGTCACATTTGTGCACTCCTTTCTAAATTTTCTTTTAAAATATTTGGGAATCATTTTTCTGCTTAGTTTTTTCAATTATTATCACATTTCGAACCACTGAAGCCCCCATACAACCCCATACTATTATATCTCATCTCCAGTTTTGATAGTATTCTTAGAATTAGGTGCTTTTTAACCCACTTCTAAAATAAGGATGTTCTCAATTCGTCGACTATGTATTTTTTTATGTATGTACACCGATTATTCCGAAACGGCGGCACCGATTTGAATGAGATTTTTTACGTTATGTTCAGGAAGTTGCTGCGGTGGTCCGATATTTTTTGGATGAAATTGGTGCAGTAAAATCCAAGATGGCGCTGACAATATAGAGGCCAAAAAAATTAATTTTATCCGATTTTCTCCAAAATTGGTATGGGCGAATTTTCGGGGTCGTACACAACGAATCTGACATTTAAAAAAAAATCAATATGGCAGATCTAATACGGTGGACAAGAAAATTTAATTTTGTCCTATTTTTTCCAAAATTGGTGTGGGGGAGATTCTGGGATCGCATATAACGAATCCAAAATATTTTAAAAAACTTCAATATTGTGAATTTAATATGGCGGACAAAAAAATCAATATTGTCCACTTTTCTCCAAAATTGGCACGGGAGAATTTTCAGAGTCGTACATGACTAAAATTATTAAAAAAAAAATCAATATGGCAGATCCAATATGGCGGACAAAATATCAATTTTGTTTGATTTTCTCCAAAATTGGTATGGAGGAGTTTTCGGTGTCGCACATAACGAATCTGAAATGATTTTTAAAAAATTCAATATGGCGTATCCAATATGACGGATAAAAAATTAATTTGGTCCGATTTTTTTTTTAAATTATATGGAGGAGTTTTTGGGATCGTACATTACGAATCTGACATTATTTTTAAAAAATTAAATATCGCGAATCCAAGATGGCGGATTAAAGATTCTACATCTCTCGATTTTGTCTGAAATCAGTATTGGGGGATTTTTGTTAGTATTAATTACGAATTTACATTTTTCGATTTTGTTCAAATGTGGGACTGAATCGTTTTTGAGGATGTAAATAGCGAATATAAAATTATTTTCAAATCTGATATGTCAGATGCAATGTGACTGTCTAGAAATTTTAAATTTCTAGATTTTATCCAAAATTGATATTAGGGTGTTTTCGGGGTCATGTATTATGAATATGAAGTTAATTTTTTACAACTATTAGGATGATAAGATACAATATGAGGGATTGAAAATTTTACATTTTCCGATTTCGTCTAAAATTGATATTGCGGGATTTTTGGGGCGTATACAAACTCAATATGCAGTAGAAAATATATCGGGCTAAGAAATTTACGTCTCAAGTTATTTAAATATGGATATTGGATAGTTTTACTCTGACAGACTAAATATTTGTTTGATATAATTTCATTGGCATTTGTAGAACTCTAAGAACCAAAGAATTTTTAGTTGTTCATTTTAGGGTGATTTACAACTTTGGATAAAATGGATACTCTTTTCCCACCTTGAAGTCATTGAGAGGTATATTAATCTCGATTAATACTTAGTTCAAATAATTTATGGATATGATATTAAATTCAAAATTAAAAATCGAAAAATAAAATTTTTATAAAAAAATTGAACCGACTTCCAAAAGTGTGCTAAAAAGTGAAAAATAACTATAAATTTTTATATGAAATTGAAATTTTTGAAGTCGGCGCCAAATTATCTCAAAATGAAATAATTAACTACTAATTTATACAAATTATGGTAAAAATGCAATTACAAATAAAGTATTTTTAATCTGTTTATGCGAATCACATTTTGTCAGGTATTAGTTTGGCGCCGCCTTTAAAAATTTCAATTTCATATAAAAATTTATAGGTGTGTTTTACTTTTTAGCGCACTTTTGGAAGTTGGCTCAATTTTTTTATAAAAATTTTATTCTCCATACTTTTTTAATGCAGTCCGATCTAAATATATTAAATTTACTGATGAGAATAAATTTAATATATTTAGATCCGTCAGCATTAAAAAAGTATAGAGAAAAACAGGAGACTCATTGCTTGAATGATTGCCTCCATTCTCAGTCTGAAGCGTGCACAGTGATGTTTTAATATGTGATGGTGTTTCGGCGAATACAGCTTCAATAGCGGCTCTCAAAGATGCGACGTTTGGATGTCTGGACTTGTTCATGACCCTTTCAACTACGCTCCATACATCGTTCAAAAGATTCAAATCTGGGTTATTGAGAGGCCAGAATTATTTCGAGCAAAACACGTCGACATTGTCTGACAACTAATTTCGCACCGTCTGCTGGAAAACATACGGCTCAACAAAAGACAGTTTCTGTTTACGGCTTCATTATATTTGTCAGAACACGTAAATAAACTTCATTCGTGAAATTTTCATCTTTAAGAAATGCAGTGGCATAACATCACCCTCAGTGGACATCTAGCAAGTGAACATTCACCCAAAATTTCGTTCTTACAACAACGAGGATATCCTCATGGTCGTGGGCGAGCTAGCGACCATTTCTCCGGTTAATTTTCGTATTGACAAAAAAAATTTTCTCTTCAGAAAAAACTTGAGTCGTCTGGCAGCATTGTTTCGTAAGGAACACAAAAGCAAGTTGCACCGTTTAACTCGCTTAGTCCTGACGGCTTCGGAAAGCATCTGTCTTACTTTAATTTGTAGCAAAGTTCCTGCTTGATGATTCGAGGCATAGTTTTGTCGCTCACACCAACGACCGGATCAACTACCCAGGATCCTAAAAAATCAGCTTTTGAACCCGTTTAATGATGTCTGACGTCCTGGAATCACGCTCCTTCGAGTTAGTTTTCCTCGCCGGTGTTGCAAAGCCTTCGTTGAACTTTCCTCACTAGTTGTACTTTGCAACGACGTCATACACTCGGGTACTAAATAAACCGAATGATTTCCGTCGCCGAGCGCACAGCGCCAATACTTTCGATATACGTGGCTCCTCGGTTATACTCCTCACTTGATTTCAATACTGCAACTGTTTTGAAGTTATGATAGTTTAGTACATCCGTCAAGCTATTTGAACGCCAATTGCAACATCTACCAGTGATATAGAACAGCGAGAATTTCAAATTGAATTTTGTCTGGATTTTGGCACAGCACTCTGTATAGCACTTCTCGTGGACTTCAAACATCTCATTAGAGTTCCCGATATCGATCTATTTGAGCATATTCCGGAGATATTGAACAGAAGAATTCGATGTCCTAAAATGCCAAGCAAAAATAAATTACGAGAAGTTTTAGTTGATAGATAGTAAAACAACAGGGAAGTAGTTATATCAAGAGGTTACTCAGCCAAGCATGGGCGAATCCAGGTTCTCTATTTGGACGGAAAATATCACAAGAGTATAGTATGACAAGTGAAAGTGAGTTATTAATGGGAGAAGAGAGGGGAGGAGGTATCAGCGACATTCACGTTTCTAATACAGCAGGCATGAGCGGGTCTATTTTTCTAAATTCGACGCTCTTGGCGGTGGAGTAATCGCCTCCACCGTCCCTCCTCTTGGATCCGTGTCTGCTGCCAAGTATTAGAAGATTTAAATTGATGTGTTATTTTATTTAAAATGTATATTTTTTTATTATAATTTGTAATAATTCTGTAATAATTTTCGAAAAAATATTTTTGGTTTTCTGTTATTAAACAGTTGTAATATTGAACCTTTGGTATATTTATTTTCTCGATTTTGTCTGGGGTTCATATCATATACATTTTTCCTTTTGAAAACAGTGGTATGTCTAGACTTCTTCTGGATACTGTATGTAGTTTAATAATGTTTAAATCAAAGATTTTGACACTAAGAGTCTGCATTAAGAATTTTCGCTTACTATTTAAATGATGCGCTTCACTTTTATCTGTTTATGATACCAACTTAAAATTAAGAATTTATAATAAATAAGTTAGTTAACCAGTCAGCTTAATTCGTGCCTTATTTCAGATGTTTTCGGTTGGGCAAATATCAAAATAAAAAAAGTGACATTATTGCAAATAAAACTTGGTAAAAATGCATTATAAAATAGGTGAAACATTTTAGAAAATAAATAGTTAAATAGCCACAATTGGCAAACAAAAAATTTGCGTTTTTCTCTTAATTTAAAAGAGTAGTGGATGATTGTGATTGACCATCCTTAATTTTTACTAATTGTTAAATTTTCAAGTATAATCTACTGATTTTTATTCTCTAGTGTAAGTGTTAGTATAGTGGTAATTCTTAGTGTTAATTTTTGGAAGTGTAAACTGACCATTAAAACTAGAAATTTCTTTTTATACGTCAAATAATAGATTTTACATCAATCTAGAAATCAATCAATCGAAAAGAAAAAGTGGGCTTTTGCTATACATGTTGGTCGGATGACATGAAAAACTGATTTGATAAGATTGAGCAAGGAAGGTTAAAAAAAGATAAGACTGGGAAAAAAGAGGGGCTTTATATTCAACGATAAATAATGTAGATGCAGATTATAATAATGACGATGATATTTAAACTGCTGTTAAATAAATTAATAAAAAGATGATCGTAATGTAAAGATTTCTGTTATAAATTAGATTTACGAGTCTACAATACCTTAAAATAACATATTTACCTTTAAAATGTCTTCTTCAGTAGCCCTACCATAACCTGTTAATGGAAGAAAAAAGTTCTTTATTTTATTCCCTACAGTGGATTTATTTCGAATATCTTCAGTCATCCTAACTAATAATCCCGGGCTCATATCCAGAATTCCCGCAATAGGTTTGAGAAGGTCGAATGCTACAAAATAAATAACTTTGAAATCTAAATACATGTAAAAAGTTAGTAAAGACTTATATATAAATAAAGTCGATACCATTGACATAGAGCATGTCAGAGTGATGGACTTTAGCTAGACATTAATTATCAGAAAAATATGTCTTTTAATATATAAATGCAGCATTTCCTGCTGTTATAAGTTAAAAACTTGTCTAAAAGTAACTTGTCTGAAAGTAACAATGACTATAAAGAGTAGTGACCAAATATGGAAGAGTATCCCTAATATGGAACACCAGCATTTCTCTAGGGCAAACATTTTAAGACACAATATAATGCTATCTTTGATTTAATGTCACTATGCTAGGAGTGTTTCGTTGTTTCGTTCGATCGGCGATAAATATTTCTCAAGGTACATAAAAGTTAAGAATTTTTCTTGAATTAGTGGAAAATAATACTGTAATTATATATTTAGCAAGTTATATTTACATATTGTTACATGTAAAGTACGGAGATAATCTTGAATCGATCTGGAATTTCGAATATGGAGAGCCACAGGGGGTTTAATTATGGAATATTCCATAATTGGATTCGAATACTTAAGAGGTTGGATAATCTCTTTTTAAGAGTGCTGTATCAATTTTTAGAATTCCGGGATGGAAAAGTTTGGAATGAAGACAATATGAGTGAATATATCAAAATGGTCTAAAGAATCAATGAGTTGTTTTAAAATAGCAAAATATTTTCAAGTACTCAGAACAACTTTGTTTCAACATTGCCAGGAACATAAATTATCTCCAGAAAAAGCAGTAGCCACCACATTAGGAAGAAAAACCGTGTTGTGCAGACATCTTGAAAGTCTTTCAGTAGAATATAATTTAAAAATGAAGAGCAACTTCTACGGTTTGACGAGAAGCGATGTTCGCCGAATGGAATTTATATTGGCATTTATATTGCAAAATCCATTCGGAAAATCTGGCATGACCGAGGAAAGAGAGAGAGAGAGAGAGAGAGAGAGAGAGAGAACAGAAAAAGGTTCAATAATTACAACAGTTGTTTGCATGAATGCCATCAATCATTTGGTACAACCTGTCATAGTTTTTCCTAAGAAAAATATAAGTCCTCCTTTATTGAGAGATTGCCCCACAGGGACTATAGAAGTGATATAATATACTAACCCAACACAAAAATCGAAGACTCTACTGATATTAGATGGTCATTTCAAAATGTACAAATGTTATTTCGACAAAATCAACATCTCTGTCAAGTGAAGAATCATTAAATACTAATTCCAGATCACCTAAGTATTCATCTAGATTTTTGATCTGTCGTAATAATTTCAGTGAAATATCAGTCCCTGGACCTAGATCTGAGACCGAAAGAGAACCTTCATCTGGACTTTGATTCTCTGGATCTAAACGTAGCAGTTTCACTTCAACTGAAACATCAGAAACCGAACCTAGGCATGAAATAATATATGACAATGAACTTTCAAATTTTAGACTTGATCGCAGCAACCTGGGTCTGATATGTCCTTATGACGTGAGCCCAATGCTACCTAAAAAGGCAAAAATATTTAATAGACGTAGAAAAGCTGCTGTGGCAGCAGTAATAACTTCTTCACAATTAAAGATGATCTGATAGGAAAAAATAAGAAGAAATAAGAAATGAAAAGAAATTAACTAACAGACAGAACATGAAAAACAAAACAAAAAGAAAGGACCCCGACATTGTTGGAAGATACGTAAGGAGAAATATGGATCAAATAACTAATTTGTGGACTCTGGGTATGATTGTTCTTGTCCACAGTTCAACACTCGGATGTATGATTTTTACAAGAAGATTAAGTTCCTTCTTATTTTTGATCAAAATTCCCTGACGTCTTAGAATTTTTTTTGTTTTCTTAAAAGAAACGTTGTGCCTTATACTAGACAAATTGATGCAGAGTTATTAATTTAGTTTTTTAAAGGGACAATATCACTTCATAAGACACACCCTACAAACAGCCATTGCTTTTATGCTGTTTAACAGTCTGTGTAACATATTTCAGATTAAATCTAATATTGATTTTTGATAGTAATGTTTATTATACATAAAATAAACTCCACAAAATTACCTTAATGCCTAATTTTAATAAAAACTTTCTATTTTAGGAGAATATTAAAATGTTGCTTTATTTTTCACGCATTACTATCTTATGTTCGAAAATTCAGGTTAATATATTTGGTTGTTGGAAAGAGTTGTCGCCGATAGCCACAGGCTACTTTGGTATTTATTTTGTATTTAAATGATATCGGCATTTGTTAATTTTTCGAAAGTATTGCATGTCGGAAATTGTAAATATCCAATATTATGTTATTTTTATGGTAACTTCTATTTCTAAAAAACATTTTTATGTAGGTGTACCTTGTTTAAACAAGAACATTTCCATAGAAGTCACACCTGTCATAATGGGAACCCTGTTAAATTCACCCCTCTCTAAGAGATTGAAAGGAAAATCATTAGCTAATATGGCTTCCTTGTGTGGTGGCTCGATAGTTGGTGTAAATGGCAAACCATTATTTATTGATAATAATAAATTCTGCAATAAAAAGAGAAATTTGCTACTAAAACTAGATATATTTGATGCGAAAACGCAATCTATTTTATGTTAGTAAAACTTACGAAATACTTATAAATATTACTCTCGGCAAATATTAATACATTTTTATTTATTATTACCCTTTATTGCTATTATACTGCTCAGATGCTATTTTTTTTAATCTCTTTTGACTTTGATAAGGGGCGGCTGCCGAAGACACGAGAGTAAGGATGTAACATCGTTTATTTGTTGATGAGTTCAGATAGTGTAACACGTCGTACGAGCTGTGTTTCTCTCGCTTATACCACTCGGGCAGTAGTAGTAAATAGTGAATGGCTTGCGAAAAGCTGATTCTTCAATTACCTCACTTTTCTAAACCAGTAACTTGTGAACACCCTAAATCTTCCATTCGAGGATTTAGGGTGAAAACCACTGAAAATAGTGTTGGTAGATATGGACTGTAAACATAAAGTAAACACCGTCTGCTATTAATGTAACATGATCTAGGAAATATCCTTTATTATTATATAAAGGAACCTGGCTTGTATTTACAATGGAGAGTTTTCTGCTAACAATTTATTATTTATTGAAGCAATTTTAGACTTACTATTTTTTATGTATAAAAAAATTTAGCATTTACTGAAATTGGCTCTCTATTTCCAGACTTGCATTCATTATTGTTTAATGAAATTCAAGTATAGGCGAGGGAGGCGTTAACATATTTTACACATTCAAAATTTTTCTAATTTTCCTATTATTCAAAAAATTAAGATCAATATATCCTTTAAATATCGATTATTCAATAAGGACCAATTTTTAAATTTTTCCTGCCTGATAACTATCCTATAATGCAAAACAATAAAGTTTGCTTATAGTTTTTGAAAGCAATGTTCTTCGGGAACTTTTGGAAGTTTAAATAAACAATATTGGTGGTGCCGACGGTATAATTTTATACAATCTTCCCATTTCTTGTTAGCCTTCATTTGCCCATTATTGGACAAAGGCCTCCCCTATTTTCTTCCCGTCCTGTGTATTTTCTGCCATCCTTCTCTTTACCGGATTCTTTATAGATTGTGATCGTTGTTTTGTTTTTATTGGGTTTACTTTCAGGCTAATCTGTTTAAATTCAAACTGTCAACTTATTAAGATGTTCATCGTTAATGTTTACTCCTTTTTCTTCCCATTTCATCTTCTTAAAAGCGTCTTCTAATACCATTGTAAAAAGTATCAGACTGATGGTATTGCTCTGTCTTGGACCTCTTCTAATTCTGATTGGATTTGTTTCCTAGTTCAAATTGATTATGGCACTGGCGTTCTCATATACGTTGTGCAATAAGTTAAATATATTTAGAGTCAATTCGACAATTTTGAAGAGTTCTCTTGATTGTTCAATGCTCTACTGTATCGATTGCCTTCTTGAAATGAACAAATATTAAATATAATCCTGATAGTCAATAGATGGTCACAATTTGATTACCTTTTCCAAACGTCTGCCGTCTACTGGCTAAGAGCAGTCTAACTTTTGGGCCGTTCTGATTGTTAGTACTTTGGTTACTAATTTATATAAATCATATAAGAGACTGTGTGTCCATAGTATTTTATACATTATCAGCAATAAAAGGAATCTGAAATTGTAACATTTGTAATGTATCAGGTGGTTTAATAAAGCAAATACATTCCTCAGAGTTCTTTGTATCAGGAGATGGCAAAAGATCGTCCATGCCAAGACAAAATAAGGATGAATCCTAGAGCAGGTCAAGATCTATAGAGGATTTGGTAGTACACTTTTAGTCCATCATACTAGATCGATTAAAGAAATATTGTTAAAAGAATGAAAATGCGCTCTCTTATCAGATCTCATTAATTTTTAATGATTTTTTGCCATTCACTACAAATTTTGACCATCTGGCGTGATAAAATAACTTTGGATAAAATATGGCATAAATCTGAATCATTTTCTTATGTAAAACTGACGAATTTTGACGTGATTATTTATTATACAGAAACTGAATATTCATTATTTTTATCAGAAATAATAACTTGTAAGGGTTATTCTCTATTATTCTGCTTTTGAACTTTTCCTTGCGGAAAATTATGTGTGCGAGTAAAATCGATCTAACAGCAAATGTGATCATTTTCTGGTTCTCAGCATCCAGTTTCTTAGATCCATCCGATTATTTTTGTTAAGTTTACTTCTGACATTGCTCTGGAAATTCCTTGTTTTTATGTTTCTCAAGGCACTTTCTCTGTCGTCCGCCTGTTGGTTGCAAGTTTAGTATTGTTTTTGCAAGAAGATCGACATCAATTTTGTTAAGACGATTAAAATAAATGAAGAGTTTTTAGAGCATTTCTTTTAGAATTGTGTATTTTTTTGTTTTCTAAATTCTCCTTATTTTTTTTTTCAGATCTAGATTTTTCAGCCGATCTTTTTAGGAGAATCCTTTTAGGTAGCTAATTAAATTCTGGTCTTCGGTTAAGTTTTCATATAAAAGAGAGCTTTTAAAAAGAAATTCAGATACATCTATTTTAATTTTCATTCTTATATTTAGTGTTACTAAATTGAACTTAGTGCTCCTGTGATTTCGAGTGCTCCATTTATTTTGGTGTCTATCATCTGATTATATTTTGCTCAGTTGCATTTTATGGCATAATATATATGTGAAACTTTCTTACTGTATCTTCTTTGTCCATTTTCAAATTTGTTATGTAACCATCTATGCATATGTACTAACTTTTTGTGAGGTATAACCTTAGTCTCAATTTTTATACAATTTTCTAGTTATGTATTAGAGATCCATGTGATTTTGAACGAAAATGATCTGATCGTTCTCTTAATGCAGATGATTTAATGTACGGTTTCCTATTGAGGTTTCCATTCCACTATATTTTCTTCAGTAGTGTGAGAGTGTTTTATTTGGTATATTTGTTTTGTCTGGTATATATTGAAGAGGATAGAAGATATGCTGCAACCTTGTGACTTTAAGGACGAAATAAGTGTTTTGCAAATTTTAACGTTAGTATTCGTGTTCGTGTCAGTTTGCTTGATGGCCCCTGTTATATTTACTGGAGACTCTTCAAGTTCACTGAAGAATTTGCCAATGAAGATATTATCCTAGGCTTTCGTGAGATCTGCAAATACAATATGTGTTTCTTTAATAAAAGTTAAAGAGAGAAAATATTTGACTTTACCGCTACTATCGCAAATAATTCCATTCTTATCAGATCTTTACTATCAGCTTTCCGTAATTCTTCGATTAAAATTTTCGTACTGTTTGTGCTAATACCTAAAGCAGTTCCAACATCAAAAGCTACTTTTCTTGGATCAATCTGGTATGCCCAATAAGATAGGCTACTTCCGCTCATTAATATAACCCCTACAAATGAAAAAATAATTTAAATTTAGTACACTTTGTATGCAAATCAATACATAATAAGAATATTAATATTATACACTCTAAAACGTGAGAGGAATTTTTAAATTATCTACTATTTATAGTAGTTGACAACACCTAATTAAACATCTTAAGATGGGTTTTATCCAATGTGACATTTTAAGATTTATTGATACTCTTTCTTGATTTTTTTTTTATATTTTATTGTTTATGCTCGTTCATTTACATTGCGTTGCTAGGTTTAGCTTTCTAATTTTCCATATTTTTCAGTGGTTTTTCGTTGGTTTTCAATGATTTTAAATTACTTCTTAGTGTTAAAATGCGTATTTTTATATTTTCTGAACACTATCACTATACTAAATAAGTTACATTTTAGGTTGGGTCAGGTTGTTATAACTGCAGCTCAGCAGAAAATCAATGCCATCATTTTGAGCAGTTGAAGATATTTTGGCATAACCATCTGAAAAATTTCGGTGACAATAAAGAAAATAAATAATAATATTTACACTGACACTCAGAAAAATCTTTCTTTATATTTTTTTACTATAGTTCAGTGATCATCAGGGCATGAGTGACAAGGAATTAATACGGGATTGCGGTTTAAATTTCGAGAACTGGCAACACTGGCATTGCTAGATGTCATCTGATATATCCAGTATAAAGTTTGACATTTTAGACGGAATATGTATTCAAAACATTGTTATATTCGGAAGCTATTTCTGTTGTTTATAGAAACTTGTAAACATTTTGGTGCGATTATTTTTCATAATTTATATCGCGGTTTATGTCAAAAAGAGTACACAAATAATGTTAATTTTTTAAATGGCAATGAAGCCGCTATAAAAATCACTGTTTAGAGAATTTAATTATGGCTGAACTTTTCTCAAGGACAAGTCGCGTGAAGGTCCTCCAAAATTCATTATGTTGCAAGAAAATATCGATGTTATGGGTGAACCAATAATGTAAGATCATCTCGTGACATACGGTGAAATTAATGCATTCCTTGGCATAAATAATAGTTGGTTAACAGCATGCCTCGGAGATATAAGTAAAATATAATTAACGTTGATGACTGAACCCTATATTGTGGTGATTGCATCTTAGACCAACTAGTGTCTCCATAAATGTAAAACTTTTTACTTGAACTTTTTAGGTAGTAATATTTTGTCAAAACGTTTTTGGGGAACTGATTATAATTTTTTTAGTTACTAAGATATTTTGCGAAAATCTTAATTACAACTAAATAAAAATTAATGTTTTTTTGACACAGCGGTTAGGCATAACGAAATTTATTGATTTTCAAAGCCTTTAATATTATTAGGGTTGGAGCCAGGGGTCCGCAGTAGCCCCTTTAATTTATATGGACCCACCCAAGTTTTTTATATATTTTTATTTCCTGAGCAATAATTTTTGAAGTTCGTCTGGGTAGGGATAAGATTGTTATAAATAAATAATTCTTTAAGTTTTTAAAAAGGCAATTTTCACCAAACCAACTATTGAATCGTATTACTCGAGTAATTTTAAGTGAAAAATGCTCTTATTAACTTTTACGTACGATGTTTAGTTTCTGAAATAATTGATGTTAAAAAATTAAAACATGTGATTTTTGAATGCTAATAACTTTTGACGAAATGAACTTTCTATTTTCTTAAGAGCTATCAAAAGTTCGAGTCAGCATTTACAAGCTACAATTAAATGCCATACAAAAAAGTTACGTCTTAATTGTTTATTTTGGCTATAAACCAATGGCTTTTGTCCGCTTACATGAATGCGCTAACCCGTGTGGCGCGCAGAGGGAAGCCTACTCGCAGGAACCTCGTGCAACCAAGCGTGGGTACTTAATACATCATAACCGAAATAAGCCTGCATTGCACTCGATGGAGTCTAAAGAACATATTTTATTCGATTATTTGATTGTTATTTAATAGCAAAATGTCAATTCTATAAGTAGTTTTACTAACAATGAGATTTCCAAAACTGTCGTATTTTATATGCTTTCATTGAATAAAAATCGTTTTAAGTCGATCATAATTAATAAATATTGAAATTTAGGTAAACAGTGATGGAAGAGGCATTACATAGAGTACGTTTACAACCGAAATGTTATTTATATGACTATAACTTTGCACAAAATATTCAAAACTACACTTGCCACAAATAATACAAAGCTTTAAATTAATTAAGTCATTCAGCACAAAGATCTTAATATATAAGTAAACACATTATACATAAAAAACTAACGACTGTTCATAGCGTTTTGCAAGAGTATATATTGATGCAGGTTGGAACAAGTGAAAAATCAAAACAAACAAAAGAAAGTCTTCTAAAAAGTTCATTCATTCACTCATATCAGCCCGTTTTCATCCACTCCTGAATGTAGGCCTCTTCCATATTTTCCCATTTCTGTCGGTCCGTAGCGATCCCCATCCAGTTTTTTCTGGCAATTTTCTGGATGTCGTCACGCCATCTCTTTTGGGGCCTGCCAACACTTCTCTTGTTCTCTCTTGGCCGCCATGCTGTTATCTTGTCTATGTCATGTCTTGCGATATGTCCAGCCCATCTCCATTTTAGCTGCGCTACTCGTTTGCTCACATCTGTTATTTTCGTTCTTCTTCTGATTTCTTCATTTGGAACTCTATCTCGTAAACTAATTCCCAGCATAGCCCTTTCCATTGGTCATTGTGTAACCCGAAGCTTATCAATGGCTTTACATGTTATAGAGGTTGTTTCAATACCATAAGTAAGAACTGGCAGGATGCACGACTCGTAGACCTTTCTTTTCAGACTTATGGGGGTGTTACTGGATTTAAGAATGAATCCGAGTTTGCCAAAAGCTGCCCAGCTGAGACTTATTCTTCTAGGAATTTCAGCCGATGGGTTTTCCTTCCCTATTTGTATTTTATGACCTAGATATATGTATTCTCTTACGTTTTCTATTATTTTATCTTCAACTTTAATTTGTATTTGTTCTAGACTCATTATTTTTGTTTTTGACAAGTTCATTTTGAGTCCTATCCTAGCTGATGCTTGATGAAGTTCTTGTATCATACATTGGAGTTGTTCTGGTGAATCACATTATAACAATATCATCAGCAAATCTTAAGTGGTTTAGTCATGTTCCGTCTATGTTAATTCCCTTGTCATGCCAGTCCAAGCCCCTAAATACATATTCAAGTGCCAACGTGAACAATTTTGGAGAGATTGTGTCTCCCTGACGTACGTCTCTTTTTATAGGTATCCTCGAGGTTTTTATATCCTCGTCTATTGTAACTTGCATGTAAGCGTTTTCATATATATGCTGAATCAGAGCAGAGTATCTTGAATCAATCCGAGCATTATCCAGTGCTTTGAGAACTGCCCAGGATTCGATAGAATCGAACGCCTTCTGGTAATCAACGAAAGTCAAATGCAGAGGTATATTATATTCCGTGGTTTTTTCGATAAGCGTGTGTACTGTCTGTAGATGGTCTATTGTACTGAAGTTCCTGCGAAATCCGGCTTGTTCTGAAGGTTGGTATGCGTCCAACTTTTGCGTCAGTCTGTTAGTTATTATTTTTGTAAGAAGTTTGTACAAGTGGGACAGTAAGCTAATTGGCCGATAATTTTCTATGTTATTTCTATCGCCTTTTTTGTATAATATGATGACTTCTGCGTTTTCCCATGCCTCGGGTATTTTTCCATACGTTAAGCACTTGTTCAACAAAATTCTCACGCTTTCTCTTAGTTGTTCTCCCCCTATTTTTAACATTTCGGCGATTATACGATCCTCGCCAGGGCTTTTATTATTTTTCATTTGACTAAGCTCTTTCATTAACTCTGCGGTATTTATTTCGGGCATCTCTTCTGAACCGACATTTCTTACTTCCTTTCTTTCGTAGTAAGGGCCTTGAGTTTTTGGACTGTATAACTCTGTATAAAAGTCCTGGACAGCCATCGTGATTTCCTCCCGGGTACTAACTAATTGGCCTTGTTTAGTTTTAAGTCCGGAAATTTTTGTCCGGCCCCTACCCAATTGAGATCTGAGAACCTTCATTGATTTGTTAGCGTCTATCGTGTCTTTAATCACTTTTGTATTATGCTTTCTTATGTCCCTCCTTATGTTTTTGTTAATTTCTTTATTTATGTCCCTATATTCCTCACAGTTTCGGTCCACATTTCTTCGTTTTTTTATGAGGTTCTTGGTATACTACTTTTTTCTTTATTTTTAAAGCATATCTCTTTTGTTGCTGCTCGTATGCTATTATTAGCATTATTAGTGTTGTGTTAATTCATTGATGTCCATTTCTTCCTGGTCTTCTTTACTTTTAAGTTTATTCTTTGTTACGTGTTCGAATTTTTCCTTGTTTTGTTTTAGTATTTCGTTTGTTGGAATGGGTTTTCTTCTTATCAATTTATTTCTTTCCCATCTGGTGTTAATGGTAATCGCAGCTCTGATCAAGCGGTGATTGTTATTGGTGTCGAATTGGTTAAGGACAGTGATATCTTCGCAAATGTTTTTTTGGTTAGTTATAATATAGTCGATTTCGTTTTTTGTGATACTATTCGGGCTTTTCCAGGTCCATCTCCTATTTAAAGGTTTTTTGAAGAAAGAATTCATACAAGTTTTCATTTCTACAGTAGTTAATCAGCATATCTCCTCTGGAGTTTCTCTGACCCAAACCAAAGCGACCTATATTTGGGATATTGTTGTTGTCGTCGTGACCAATTTTTGCATTAAAGTCTCCCATTAATATTACGAATTTAGCTTTTTCTCTCGTTTTTGCTGTAGTTATGTCCTCATATATCTGTTCAACTTCTGAGTCTTCTGAAGCGCTTGTTGGGGCATACACCTGTATTACCTGAATGCTATACCTTTTATTAATTTCTATTACTATGTAGATAACTCTGTCAGACATTGCTTGCCTCTTTGTTACTTTGTGTTTTAAACGTTTATTAACAAGTATTGCCACTCCTCCTTCGTAGTCTTCTAAAAAGTGCGCGTACAGAATAGAAAAATTGAATGCAATGAGGAAAACTTCTATTGCAGGCTTATTTCGGTTATGATGTATTAAGAACCCGCGCTTGATCGCGTGAGGCTCCTGCGAGTAGGCTTCCCTCTAAGACAACTTTTATGTAAGGAATTTGATTGTAGCTTGTAGATGCTGATTCGAATTTTTGATCGCAGTCAAGAAAATTCGAAAAAGTTTATTTAGTCAAGAGTTAATAGCTTTCAAAAATCGCAAAAATCATAGTTTTTAATTGTTTAACATCAATTATCTCGCAAACTAAGCATCGTACGTAATAGTTGGTTTGGCGAAAATTGCATTTTTAAAAATTTAAACAATGGTTTATAACAATCTTATCCACACCCCGAGGAACTTCCACCCTAAAAATTATTCTTCAGACACTCAAAGTACAAAAAAATAATTTGGGCGGGTCCATATAAATTAAAGTTGCCACAATGGACGTCCTGGCCTCTACACTATAAGTTAATATTTACTATGAAACAGTCCCTTGGCTTTGGGTGACAACAAAATTACGTTAATATTAGCAGCTCCAGAACTCTGTCCAAAAAGTGTAACTGTATTTGGATCTCCACTAAATTGCCTGATATTTCTCTGGATCCATTTTAAACTGTAGATTAAATCTTTTATTGCCCAATTACCTGGGCATTCATTATCTCCAGTACTCAAATAGCCTAAAATAAATGAAATTATGTATAAAGAATTACTATTGAATCTAAATTTAGCTGGAATGAGATGCACAAAAATACTATGAGAAATATGTTTCAATAATTATTTTCTTCTTTTTAGGTATTTGTTAATTTTGAGGTACTGAACGGAAATTTTAACAGGTGTTCTACCTGATGTACTTTAGAGAAATATGAAATAATGACTGACAGAGATTTTATTGGCAACATGAAATTTGCAGCATATTGAAAACTGGAAATAAAACACTTTAAGTGAGTGGTGCAAAAAAAATTTCTTATTTTAGTGTATATGTAGAGAGGAAACATCCTTAATAATCTTGATTTTGTGTTATATGAGGCTATGGTTGCTTTTTTTTTTAAATTTAATATCTTACCAAACGCAGCTAGTCTGTAGTTGGGTGTTACAAGTATTACATCATTTTCAATTAAAAAGTCAGGCTCATAAATGTCAGCACATCCAGTGAAAAAAGCTCCTCCGTAAACATACATCATAACTGGCAATAAGTCCTTAGTCTTTTGTTTATTCGGTTCCTAAAATCTGTTAGCTTTACTTTACGTTTATTATGCTGACTTAACTAGAAATTATGATCTTTAAAGACTAAACGGAGTCATATAATTTAACTAATATAATTAATAAGGTTTTCTTAGGTAATATTTATTAGTTATTAGATTATGTTCTATGCAACGTCACAGAAGTCATCAATACAGGAACGGAAATAGATAACCAAGGACTCAAAATTGAAAAATATATTTTCTTGTTTTTGACGCCTTTGATTTTATGACATACTAGATCGTTTCTTTCATGTTGTGATATCATCAAAAACATGTTCGATTTAAGATAATTGAAGTTGTCATAAACGGGTATTATATTTCCGAAATTATTAATTATTATAAACATTAGTCTCTACTTATATGGACTATAAGAAAACTAAATTCAACATACGTTTTAAGTTAGTAAATCTTATTGTTATCAGGTGCAGTAAAGACTTGTCGAGAGTCCAGTGGGTTTTCATAACTGATGAAGAAACATGGCCTACCACCGTTTTTACATATATTTTAACTTCTTGGTTACGAATGTCGAGGGTAAATTTTCGAAAAATAATAAGGTATTTTGCAATAAATAAAAAAAAGTTATTATTTAAAAAAAATATTTTTTTTTGTAAAATTAAAAATATTTTCATAATCCTCGGCCAATTATAAATAAAAAGTGTTTCTTACGATTTTTTCCATCCAATGCATATTTTTTGAGTTAAAAATTATTAAAGATTTAGGAAATGGCATTTTTTGAAACATTGCGCTGCTTAAGATTTTTTAATTTTAATACTTCTCAAATATTCTTTTTCATACTGTTGGTACTTAATTTCCAAAGTTAATAAAATTTCGGGTTAAAAAATTATGGGCATCACTACTGTAATGGCTGAAAAATAGGCATAATTTTGACAATTTTTTTTTGGAGTGTGGAAAAGGAGTAAGAAAATTCTTTTTAGAGGGTTCATTAATGTATGAAAATTTTTTTATTATTATCATTTTGATATAAAGTGGCGGCGACAGAGCCAATCTTCGAAATCACTTTTTATAACGTTGAAAATCGAGCGAAAACATTTTGCGTGAACTATGAGACCTGGAATTAAAAAAAAAAGAAAATTTCTAATTTATATATAATTGGTTTCCCGACGACATAGAGGTTTTACTTTAAATATAATTTTGTAAAAATGGCGCACTTAAAAAAAAATTATCGATTTTCGGTCAAAAAAAAAACAATAAATTGTTTATAAAAAAAGTTTACATCCAATTTAAAAACAGCTACGTAGCAGGAAAGAAAATTTGATTATGAAAGTACTGTTAAAATTTCAGATCGAATGGTGCAACAGTGTTTGACCAACGTTTTCGCTGGTATTGAAAAAAGTGGTTTTGAGAAAAACGCGTTTGAAGTTTTACCATGTTGTGGTTGAACAAATTTAAAAATTATTTTAATCGCATTCAATATTCACATCTTATATTGAATTCATATTTATTTAAAGTTGTTTGGAACTAAATAAAATTTTTGAAGTTCTGAATCATATGCATATTGGGAGCGTCGCGTATTCGATACCTACCTATGTCAGTACTCGTTAAATTATGCCTTTTTTATTTTTTTGATTTTCTTGACCAATAACGCATAAATAAACGTTAAAAAATATATTTTTTTTACGAATTACTCACATTGCTACCTTCAAAAACTTGTCTCTTTCTAATATAAAACTCAACAGTGCACATGAATGAAAGTACAGGCAACAGCATCATCAACAACTTGCAACCCCTTTTGTTAATTAATGCGATCATAAAAGTTCAGGTTAGTTCAGATTGAATCTCAGCTTAAAGTGTCTGTACAATATACTTATTACAGTACGATATTGTATTTTATTTATTGTGCCACATTTAAAACAGGGATGATCATTATTATGCAGAACAGCTCTCAACCTGCCCGCCCTCAAGCATAAAAACTGAAGATTGGTACTATTATTTCACGAGTAAATGTTTATTATATATATATATATATATATATATATATATATATATATATATATATATATATATATATATACTAAAATGTGTTTAAAGTATTAAAACAATGATCAGCGGAAGCTACAATGGATTATGTGTACTAGGTAAACGCTTTTAAGTAGACTCTCATTTCCCTTTATACACGGCGGCACGTACGTTAATATACATGAAAGATTAATTGTTTATAGTGTTAGAAAACAATAAAAACAATACATTTTCGCATTGCGATTAATTACAACTTATAATTTTTGCCTTAAACTAACAATCGCGGGGCGCAGAATTTTTTTGTAGAAAAGAATAGCCGTTCATATTTTTTTGTTTATAACAAATTTCTTCATCTCTTTCGGGAATTACCCTCAATTTTCGTACTAACGTCGTGAAAATACATATAAAAAAATTTGTTAGAGCTATGTCTTTTTATCTACTACGAAAATCCACTGGACTTCCGGGCTAGACGGGAAATTACATTGTGGAGCGCTTTATTTGATACCCCCACAGAAAAAATTCTGATTGCAATTCTAGAATATTGAAATTAAAACTGTTTAATCTAATAGAGCGCCCGAAAGCAAAATTTGTGGTTGAAAAAGATTCCCGTATGTGTTTTAAACGTCTAGCATGAATATTACTATTATCCCTGCTGAAAAATAATAAAAGGAATGAAATGTAATGATTAAATGATTAAATATGTGGTTCCAAATATTTTACTTCATATAACATGTGTTATTAGTCATGGCCCTGTTTTGAAAAATTTCCGAATTGTTGGATAAAAAATAATCAGAAATACTACTCTCTCCAAAAATTAATCACTATATATACTGCTCAAACACTAAGAAACAGAACACGTTTTTAATTCTTTTGGATTACAATAGAACGTTTGACACCTCAAACAAGAACTTTCTTTTTATAAAAGAAAAATATTTCGGTGTTGGGAATTATAATTTTTTAAAGATAAAATTTGTAATTGATATCGGAGAGTTTATTTTAGCAATTTTTTTCCTTATGTGCCTATATTTGGAGGAATTGAACGGGGTAGTATTATCGATCAAAATGTTTTCTGTTTTAATTATTCTAAACTTGATAAAACATGTAAAAAATCAAAATATTTAATTTAAGGAATTTAGAGAATGATAGATGCAACAAAGAATATTATTCAATATCGCCTTCCACAACTCAGTCAGGACAACGTTAACAATCTATTTTTTTTGTTTTGATTCTGTACCTTTGGCGTATAGACGTTTAAGTAAAGGCAGTCTTCTTCACCTGAACCGCTTATTTCCAAATTAGGAACAATAGTAAAATTTATACTGGCACAACAAGGTCCAGCTTTAGTGGCATCCAAAACGTTAGTCCATTTAGTCACAGGTTTTGGACCCTAGAAATATTTATTTATTTTATTACAATTTATACTAGTTCATATAAATAGCATAACATAGCTTGTGTTAAAAAATAACCCATATATGTTTTATCTAGTACAGAATAAATAACGTCGTAATTTTCAGAGATGAGAAGAGAAACGTTTAAGTTGAATAATCGCCAATACTAACTCGTCTATATGATAGTTCATAAAAAAATCACATAAACAAAATCAACGATATATTTAGGAATACTCTTGGGATTAATTCCTAAAATTGAAATTGCTGATCAAATTTCAAACATTTGCACCAAAAATAAAAATTACATTGTGTCGTACTGCTCCACTCTATCCCTACCAAAAAAAATAGCAGGCAAAGTCATCAGGGAAAAAGCGGTGAGTTTGCTCATATATTTTTTTATCCTAAACTGTCTTCGAGTATTCTCTGGAGTAATGCTACTCCTCTCATGTCCTTAAAAACTTCATCTTGCATTGGTGTTATCAACTAAGAATTTTTATTTCAACGAAATTATAAAAAAAATGACGAAAACAGAGAAAATAATACATCAATACAAAAATGAACCCAATTTGCCAGCAGTATTTTGCTGATCAAAAGACAAAATTGAATCTTCTAACTTCAACACAATATCGCTTGACGTAACACTTGCCCATCTTTCGAATATCGAAAATTTTCTATGATATTTTGTGGTAGAAATGAAACTTTGGCTACAAAATATTAAATGTTTTTCTTCCCCAGTAGTTTTGCAATATCAGAATCACTAATATTTAGTCATCATTTCATACTTCCCATGTTTTACCCAAATTCGACAATCCCTGGTTCCCTGTCGGTTCCATCAGACCTACAAAATTTTAAATTTTTGGCCATTCTCAGACAAATCAAAACTAAGAAGAAAATTGTAAATTTTGAACAGAAAATGCAGAATAAAAAACTAGTCAAGTGCATATCGAACACGCATTATATTAGGGATCTGTAGCAATTATTGGAACTGTTAGTTTTTCGGCAATTTGATTCCAATTTTATTACTAAAGATTAAAACATAGGAGATTAAATTTTGAAGCCTTTTTTTTTTAATTTCATAGATTAGTAAACGTAACTTAATCGTTAAAAATATTTACAAAGTGCTGTTATGTCGAATTTTTTGAGTCTAGACAGAATATAAATTAATATAAAGGTTGTTCTTTTTTCTAGGCTATGACTCGCATTAGCAAAAAATGCAGTTAGCACAATATATATTAAAATAATTATAAATTAATATCATTAGAAGCAACTTACGGTTGTATCCCGTATTTGTATTAAGGGATCACGTAGCAGAATTTTCCAGAATATACTTTAGCTCTGCTAGTGGCTATAAGAAGGCGTTGTGTACTTCGACTAACCAAGTATGATTGAGGTTCATGCGTTATTCCTGTACTACCACAAAATGGCGATATGCTATTGCAGCTTTGCAATAACCTGCTTTAATTTCTCTACATTTCCGCAAGATGTTGCTACTCGTAAGTCGTAAGTAGTCGTAACAGTATCTAATGCACAGCACGCGCATCAGTTGCCTCCGCCGCTATGAAATATCCTTGACATTTGCCCGTAAGTGCGAACAGAAATTGTGAATGTATGTAGCTGAGTCAATACCCACACACTGCGCCATACATATCTCACTCGCCGGCCATTTCAAATATGAAAATTTACGTGTAATTCAAAACTACAGTGTATAGCTATGAACTAGCTAGGTCTTGGCCCTTGGGACTTAATAGATGAGTCAGTCAGTGTGGCCCTTATGCTAAAAAGGTTAGATATCTCTGCTCTAGAAGGTCTGTCTGTTTCGCTGCCAGGGAACCTAAACGTTAATTTTAACATAATTAGGACATTTATTTTCCTTTATTGTGTGTTTTTAACTTTCTCTTTTCAATAAATCTATGTAATCCTTTCATAATTTTGTAACAGGTTCTTTTTTACTTTTACGCATGTTCTATTTAAATTTATAAATTCGCAAGAGACTGTACGCCTCTCACCATCTTTTGACATCGATCTTAACTGGAGTCACGCATTCAATCGGATTTTCTGTAAAAGTATTTTCTTCATTCTTGAGCTGTCTCTTTCTGTTTCATTTGACCTCTTGAAATATGCATTTTGACAGGTCTGGTATTAATTTTTGGCAAATTCGGTCATGCCTTTTGTAGCCGGTCCAGCTAGAAGAGGCATAATTGTTAAAAAGTAAAATCAGTGATAATCTGTGCATTTTAACATTTGTTTTGATCAAATTTCAGCCATAAAACACTCTTTGTCAACCATAAGTCTGCAATCTTTCAAACATAAAACGGTTTTTCTAACCTATCAACCATATGCTAGTCTTTATAAATTGTATCCCAGCAATTTAAAAATGTTTAAAGTAATTTCAAGTTTTGTCCAGCATTGAAAATATTTACTTAAGCTTTATTTCGTCTTGTCTAAGCTATTATTCAAGTTATTGAAGCTTTATGACCGAGTTTGTTCTACATATTTTTTCTTAACCAACTAATTCCGTAAGCGATGGCATTGAGCTAAATTTCTTCATAACCACATATATCAAACCACTCACAAGGAGATATTAGAACATCTTAGATTAGCCATGTTTGCAAGAACTCAATTTGCCCGAGACCACCTTCTAGTGACTGCATCCCATTAGCAAGTACCCATAACCAGATAAGTAGCTGTATTTTTTGAATTTATAGTAAAAAAAAACATTTAATCGTTATGTAAAGGAAACTGTAATTTTTGTTCACGAACCGTGTCATTTTTGCTTTAACATTTATAGCTACAATTAACATATCTCTCATATTTTTGCTTTATTATTTATAGTTACAGCTAACATATGGATATAATTTTTAATTTACTATTTTTAACTACTGCTAATAAGTAGTTTTATTAAATTAAATTTTATAATTTAATGTTAGTATCTTGAGTTTTATTTGACTAATCTTAAGAGTCTATCTGTAGAGACTAAGTTTTCCTAGAGTTTTAAGCTGAAGAGGTCGCCCTAAATTTGAACTTTCGGTAAGAGTAACTTCAGAAAGTGCTGTTTTTACATTTTGCAGTAAGTATATTATTAAAACCTCGCCCATTTATATTTGTTAGGACAATTAGGGCTGGCTGACTCAGGCACAGTGGATTTTTCAAGGAATGGATTTTAACATTGTTACCTAATCCACTTTAAATCACTTATAGACCATTCAATTAATAAACAATTGAGTAGTCATTATAATATTTTAGTACTTATACTGTGGTTTGATTATCAGATCAAGTACTTGTATAAATTTGTTTATTCTTGTATTTTCTCCTCATCATTATTCGTGTATAGACCAAAGTTATCATTTCGAATCTATTAACAATAAAAACATTGAAGGTCCAAATTATCTTTATTATTCTATAAATATGTTTATCTTTTTCAGACCAACAGTGTATCAGTGCTGTTTTCTCTAATAAGTTGTAAGATCATTATTTTCTTAAGGCATCTAAAATATCTACCTACCCTGAATCTATAATTGTTAATTGGTGGTCTTGCATACGGTATTCTAACATAGCGAAAGTATGTTTTCCCTAGTACTGTCGTTTCTTGACTACCCTGTATAATACCACTTGCAGTTTCTATTTGCAGTTTTGGGTTCTAAAAACAAAATTATAATCTTTATAAAAATTATAATTAAAATAAAATATATGAACATATTTTGAGTTATTTTATGTAATTTACTGTAATTTCGCAGAAAGGAAAAACCACTAAGCACGTAAATTATATCTCATTTAAAAAGCCATAATTGACACAATAAATTATCAGTTATATGTAATTGACAAAAGTGGTATCAATTAATACTATACAGAGTACGATATACTGGAAGTATATGTTCGTTATTATGCTACAAGTATTCTTTAATGTGCACTTACTAACACAGGTCCTTATTTTTAAATTTTGAATACAACATTAGTAAAAGTAAAAAAAGATACCATGTAATAAAACTTAACAAACCAGTAAGTTTTTTCGGCTCTGGGCCAGACGTGCCCCTTAAAAATCTAGACCGAATTCTAACTCGAAAACAGATGACAAGATGAGAGATAAAGCAGACACAAATTTTGCATATCCTTCTAAATTTGTTTTTAATAATAGAAGCAGCATAGGAAGTGGACTTGAAAGTACGGACTAAAAGCAACAAAATCATTGACAAAACACAAAATCTCCCAAAAAAAAAACGGAAACAATTTTAAAATAAACAATGACGTGAATATGTTGTCTGTATGTATATGGAGAGACACATATCTATACCACAATCAGAAAAATCTGTTATGCCCCTTTCTGCTGCTGTGCTTTGCCGACTAAATTTCAGTTCCTACAATTGTATTGATTTGTGGAAACTCTGAATGTTAGGCAGTTCCAGCCTGGGTAGATCCCTCTCTTCAATTTTATGTGCTCCCAGACATCGTATCCCAGGGTTTTGCAAGGAGATACATTCTTTAAAATGTGGATTGAGATCATTTTCCTTTCAAAATCTTCATTTTCCTTCCTCTTCCAGACTAGTTCTTAAGGTGTTCTCTTAGGTGCACTGTCCTGTTAGAAATTTAAATTGGCTTTAACTAAGAGTAATACATTCCTTGAACTTATTCTGATTGTAGTTCTCAAAGTATCATCGCTTATCACATGCCTTCTATATTTGTCCTATAATTGGATCTCCTGTTATTCTTCTCTTTTGAATTTTTCCAGAAATGCTCTGCTGCTGCAAAAGGTTCAGGCTCCATAAATGACGTTTTAGCATCGTTTTTTGCAAGTTTGTTTAATATTTCATTTCCTTCTACTCCGGTGTGTCCAGGCACCCTTAGAAAGATCAACTTGTTCATCCTGCACACGGTTTAGAATTAGAAACTAAATAGGCAAACTAAGAAGAAAGTGAGGAGAGTTATAAGAAAATATAAAATTAAGGGTGCTACGGATATAGCATATAGAGATCAAAAACCGTCGGTACAAGTGAAAAACAAATATTAAGAGTTACTAACAAAAATAAGAAGATGATTACGAATAGCAACGATATAAAATGATTCAATGCTGAGTTTTACGAGGCCAAAAAAAACCTAATGAGGATAAACTAGATAATATTAAATCTTTAATCTCAACATAATGTGAAATTATAATAATAATTTCAATTATTTTATTAATTGATATTTTTAATTAATATTGTACCGTTGAGTGTTAATTCTAAGTCTTGTGAGTATGCGTTTGTGACCATGTTAGTTGTATTTTGTTTTTATTTTAGATTATACTTTTGAAAAAGCCCACTATGTTGGGCGAAAGGTCAAGGACAGAATAGTAGTATTAATTTTGAAACCTAATCCAAAGAAGTTACCATACATTTATATATATGTATATATATATATATATATATATATATATATATATATATATATATATATATATATATATATATATATATATATATATATATATATATATATATATTTGATAGCACATAATATCAGAGATCCGATAATTTGAATACAAAGATAGTATTGTACATTAATAAATGTGAAAATTTAATAAACAAGGTTATAGAAATATTTTTCCTCATTGGTGGTATAATTTTCCTATGGTTACGTAGGATCTTATCTATTTTTATGTCAAAGAGAAAATTATATCATAAGTGATTCGATATCCTCATATTTTACTCAGTAATGCACAAAACCAAGTAAATAGAAGATTTAGAGATTGAATGAAAAAATCCATTCATGTTTATTTCAAATAAAAACTTAACTATAATCTAAATATAAATATTATTTTAAGTGTGGTAGAATTTTTATTTTATTAGAAGCACTAACGATTAACCTTTCACCGGCATGCTACACTCACAAACAAGAGTTGTGTGATACCATAGAAGAAATATACCCATCAATGGTGATACTAAAAAAAGGATTGATATTTGGTATCCACCTGCATAGTTAGAAATGTTATAGATACAGGAACATATCATTGTCGAAAGAATCGATATCTAGCGATACGGATATCCTTATTTACACAAAAATCCTAAAAATCATATTTAAATTAAATTGACAGTGCGTAAATTCTGGTTTTCCAATCAAAAATATACAGAACTAAAACATAAATATCGAGAAACATAATAATTATTTTTAATATAGTAATTAAAGTTATATACGAAAACAGTAGCATAATAGCCATCGGCATGCGATATATCATAAAAATAAAACTCTTTGGGTATTGTATAGGAACAAACACATATAAAAAATATATTTATGTACTTAAAAGTTTGTAATAACTTTTTCACTTATTTATTTTTAGGGATTTTCCGCCGACCCGATCGATCACCTTAGTACACGAACTTTTTGTGGGGTTTATCTTATAAGATGCGTGCATCAGCATCGCAAAACTGAATCAAATTTACTAAAATACATAGAGTTAACCTGGAAGCTACCTACAAATTTTTGTAAACAAGATTTGCTGCCATATTTTCGATTCATGCAAGTACGTTCCAATAGTCAACCAAATATATCAAAACCGAGATTGTATCGCATTAAAAATATCGATAAAAATATCGGGTATCGAAAGCAATAATATCTTATTGCTAATCTCTATCATAAATCATTGTTAGCAATGGAAAGAGAGTGGCGATCTATTGCCAGAGGATTTAAGTTTCTTATAGTCACCGGCTATATCTGTATGTTTACTTTTACGTTCTGCTTCAGGTTTTGTTTGTTATCTGATAAAGCGAAGACATAAAAACCAGCACTAATCAAATTTAAAGTCAAAATATAATAATTTTATGACATATACAGAAAAGAGTTTTAATTTAGTAAATGAAACGATCAACGGTTAAATCAAATCTTTATTACTTACCAGCTTTTCAAGTGGAACAAATCCAGTAGCTGCAATCAATCTAAAGTCAAAGAACACCAATAAAAACAACAACATTATTCTATGTTCTATTTAATATTTTTAAACAATACCGATACTTGCTATAAAAATCATTTATGTGTCACCTTAATTAAAATAAAAATTTAACATGTTTATTCACTTTGTTTTAATTGGTCCAATTACATTCTACGGAATACATGTAAAACTAACCTTGTTAACAACTTGACTGAAATGTTTGATCATTGAAATTCAAGAGAGTGCGCTTATTTATCAGACGAAGACGCGACAAAATCATAGAACAAAGCTGTTCCAACGAAATCGATGCAGTACTGTAACTTGTGCATAATTAAATTACAAACTATTCGATGGAGTGTCTATTTGAGTTTTATGCAACACCGAGAAAACTGCTGCGTTGAAGAGGAGGAAGGCATTAAACTTGAGAAGGCTGCCTTCAAGAATCACATTGCTATAGACCGATTGTGGGTGCTGATAATCCTACAAATGTAAAATTATTTTTGGGACATCTTCAAGCAAAAGTTATTAAGTTTATAGAAGAAAGTCTGTCAAGAAATCAGGTATGGAGCTATTTGGTCACTGCTTTCTACAATCTAAAGGAGTGATGGAGGTTAAGTGATTTTTTTTAAATTAGGACATGATACGACCAGACAAGTATATTTCATTTTGGTGTTTCGTGGTTGTTGCGTCTGTGGCATATCTGATAAATGAGAGTTTGGTCTAAGGATGATTTTCTGTTATTTATGTCTATATATTATTTCATAAAAATATTGCTACGAATATAAATAAGTATATATAATTGTTTAAAAGAATTAAAATTGTGTTTAGATATTGGAACTTATTATTTCAATATTAGAACAAAATTCACATAATTTTAATTCCTTGTGATTAGAGAAAGTTTTTTTATTTAAGGGAGGCTGTGCTTACCTAGCTTCCGTGGTAACCAAACCACTGACTTACTTTTAAATAAATATTTCCCTCTATGGCCTAGAAAATGAAACCTAAGACAACCAAATTTCCGAGCATTTCCACCAATTTCTACTTAATGCAACATTCTGTGACGTCACGTAAATATTATTCTTATTAACCATGTTGCAAAACTCATTCTGTCCTTTATTTAGGGAACAATTTTAGGGGAAAAAGTTCGTCTTCTTCTTCCTTCTTATATATAAGCAATTTGCTTGTTATTCTTCGTCTCTGCCTGGTTTCAGTCTATTGTGAGGTTATCATTCCATCGTTTACGGGGTCTTCCGGTACTCCTACGTTCTATTGGTGATTTGTCCCTCGTGATCTTTACTATTCTGTCGTTGGTCATGCGGTTGATGTGTTCGTTCCATTCCCTTTTTCTTTGTAATACCCAGTCATTGATGTTATCGACTTTACACATTCTTCTTATATCCTCGCTCCTATTCCGATCCATAAGTGTCCTGCCAGCTATCCTACGCACCACTCTCATCTCTGTTGTTTCCAGTATTTGTTTGTATATTAGTATGGGTCTTATTGCTGCTTTATAAATTCTGGATTTAACTTCGATTTCTATATGTTTATTGTTCCATATGGTACTGTTAAGACATGCGGCTGTTCTTGCTGCTTTCATGGCTTGTCTCCTCACCTCCGTTTCAACATCCCCGTATCCCGATATTTCTATTCCGAGATACTTGAACTTCATTTCCTGCTGTATAATTTTGTTGTCTATTTCTAGTTTGCATCTGAGTGGTGTTCTAGATGTAGTCATGGCTTTAGTTTTTGACGCTGAGGGAAAAAAGTAAATAGACAATTGCTAAATTGCAATTAAAACTGGAGTAATTTTGTAATCGTTTAATCCGGTAACAATCTAAGTTTGTTTACTTTTCTATTTTCGATTTTAATTTTAGCGTTTTCGGTTTAACGAAATGTTGTCTAGAGTTTTGAAAAAAATATATTATGTTTCTAAATTTTCAAGATATTTAAAGCTTTTTCTATGAAACTGAGCAAATTATTCAATTACAGAAGCATAACAAATTAATACGAGTATTTCACGCAACTTATTTTTTCTTTCAGCTGTTAGTATTTTTGTGGCATATTTTTAAAAATTTTGCTATCAATCATATATAGACGGTATTCACGAGATATAGGAAAAATTTTTGCTTTGTGCCTTTTCCAGGTCCTCAGTTCCACGATTGGTTTAACACAGCTTTTCACTTTTCTGTATCCTGCTCCAAATTGGTTTTCCTACAGCTATTCATCTCAAGATATGTCTCATGATTATAAATATGGCTCTCTGTCGTCGTATACAAAATACTAATCCTAATTAGACCATACAATATTGAACTAAAATGTTGAAAAATGTTTTAGTTGAATCGATTCTATATCGAACCACCAATAAATTAGCTGTCTTAACATAAAAAATAATTAAGATAATACCGACATGGTGTATTTCATTTTAACACTTACACATTTATCTACTTGGTTGCTCGCATTGCAAATTTAACGAGCCAAAATACGTTTATCGTCAAAAACGTCGTGTAATCGCTCAAAAAACACGAATGTAATTCTTCAAAAATATGGGCCATCATTGATTGATATCCAAGAGCAAAATTGCATTTTTGTTAAAACATGCTTAGCGTTTGGAATTTTATTGCGGTTTTCAACAATGAAAAAATTGTTTAAAGGGTAGTTTTTTCTTATTTTCTTATTATTATACTTCTAGTCTAGAATTTGGTCAGACCATCGAATATATATTTATGAATAGAAATTTGTTGCAAAAATATCTATAATTAATTTATCCATTATTTCTTATTACTTATTATTCATCGAATTTATTAAATGATTGCATGATTTTTTGAAGCTTCTGTCAAGGCTGCGACACGTTCTTGAAAATTTAAATATGTTTCCTACCTTATTTTCTTTTCCAAGATTTCTCACAGTCTTACCTTTGGATTTCGATCGGGATATTGGGTTGCCCTCTGCAAAAGAAATTCTTAACGAAGCTGCACTTTGATGTATCTTGAGGAACATTTAGCATTAGTAAACGTTTTTTTGCTGATCTTCTTGTTTATAATCTGGAATTTTATAGTCTCTTTCTTACAGTTGTGAACTATATTTTAGTTTCTTTAAATATTTTCTTAATTATATAGTAATGATTGTTATAATATTCTTTGTTCGTTGATTTTTTCTAAATTAATACACTTCCAAAAATGACCGAACGACCAGGAAAGACAATTTTCCAACAAAGATGCTTTAAAAAATGGTTACGAAAACCATAGACCAACTACTGCACTTATTTAATGAATGCTTGTTATAAGAAAGTCACATAATTAGGAAACGCAGTGGTAGTCCTTATATATAATAAAGACCTTTCGATCGACCTCGAAAACTACCGAACTATTAGCTTTCTATCATAAGTCTAAAAATTACTCAATAGGATTATAACGAACAAATAAGAAATTAAGCAGAAAACATATGTGTCGACGAAATTTGTAGACTTAACAACAATAAGTCAAACAAGTTTGGAATCTTCAAAATAGAAGAATAAAAAATCGTCTGTATTTATTACTAAACATTCAAAATTGGAAAATTTTGTTTGTTTTCACGAGATAAATATTCCTCTTATCGATTTCAAGGCTTTATCTTTAGATTCTTATCTTTAATTTTCCAATAAATGCTTCTAATTCGATGGAGAGTTAGTGAGTAAATAAATTAAGAATAATTATGACAATTGATCAAAAGTCTATAAATTCTATAAATAACATTTACAAAAATCGTCTTTGACTATAAAAGTACGTGAAAATACAAATAAAATTTAAATCGAAAGATGTATTAGACAGGATGATATCTCACCGAAATTCTGCCCTCTTGTTCGAGATGATGTCATTAAAGAACTCAATTGGATAATAAATTAACGTCCACGATGAGCACCTACAAAACCAATGATTTGTCAATATTTTCAAACGATCAAGCAAAACTTTCAGAAGTGTCCGAAGAAAGAAACTAAAGGAAAAATAGGATTACCAATGCACAATAGTAAGGCACAATTTTAAACAAATATATGAACAGACGGAACAACACAATTCGTGGATAAACATTTGAAAAGTACAATAATAATTTATATATATATATATATATATATATATATATATATATATATATATATATATATATATGATTATACTTTTTCAAATGTTTATCCACCGGGACCTAAAAGTCGACAGAAGGCTGCCAGTAAATTAAAAATAAAGTTCAATGAGTAATGAAAACAGAAAAAAACAAGAAACAGAGATAATGAAAAAGGCGAGCTGTCTAAAATGGCATTGGGTGGGATATGTAGAAAGAACTGGTGCGGTGGAATCACTAGATGGAGACTTTAGAGTAAGAGAGGAAGCCTGGGATGATACACAAATGGTACGATGTCCTGGAAAAAATTCATCGAATTTAATTGATACCAGGTTACACAAAATAGAACCAGATAGTTCAATATAAATAGGCATTTATCCAGTGGTTAGATTACATCTGAAAAAAAACGATTGAAGTTAGAATCTTTTGGACGGTACTGTTGTAATGGAACAAATGTTAATTATTTTTCATTATTCAATGTCAACTATTTTCTGTTAAAATAAATAATTAAATAATCACTCTGTGAATAGACATTCCGTGGGAACAGGGTAATTATATTTTTTATCACTATCCACGAAAGTCTAAAGGAAAAATAAATCAGTTATCGCTTAACTTTTATGATCTTTGTCGTTTAAATGTTTTCTTAAAAAATACATAAAGTCAGCTAATTTATGAAGACCTAAAAGACCCTCTCTTAGAATTGCCTATAAATCTGTCTAAGTAATCCTGCCCTGGTTAAGTAACTAAAACCAGACGTGATAAGGGTAGTTTTTAACATATGGTATGTGAAATACCGTTAAAATGTTTTAATATATTGAATGATTTTCCCATTATTAGGAAACAAAAGAATGATCAAATAAACTCACTATAATAGAAATATATCGTTTGGCCATTTGCAAAAAGAATGCGGAGTAATCACTGTTTTTTCTATTCACAAGAAATAACGATTTAAGATATTTATTGCCAAAACAGCCAAGAAAAGTGAATAGTTTTTTTTTACAGTCTTTAACATATATTCTTTTAGTTATAGACAGAAATAGAATAGTTTTATCAATTGTGTTTATATAAAAATTAAGCTTAAGATGCTCACAGGTCAATTCGTGAATCAAGCATCCGGTATAGAATAATTAACGCCCTCAGCACATAACGATCGAAACTTTCGAACTTTAAGGGAAATAAATTGATGTTTACCGGGTTCCATCTTGTAATTTGGGTACAAACGTGAAACAAAGGGAGAGGGGGTGTAAGATTTGAGAACGCTCTTTTAAAAAAATACTAAAGTTAGTCACAATTTGAATGTCGGTTAGAACGATACGGTAGTACCAGTGCCACAGAATAATTACGTCACGGGTATAATCGTCGGGAAAGAAGGTTATCTTTTTTTGATTTGTGTTGATTTAATTCGGGAAATTAAGGGATTATCGTGTGTTATCTTAGTGGGGCATTTCGCGATTTTCATACGGTTTGATTAAGTAATATAAATAGCTGTTTTTCGCGTTTTATTTTCTTTTTTGCTTAATATTTTATTAAGCTATTTATACATGTTTCTTTTTTTTCAAAATTGGGTTTTAAGTTTTTGGTTAAATAACGGCCGAGAAGAGCAATTTTGTTAGTTTTTGTAATTTGTTATTAGTTTTAAGTTTCTCATTGTAAATAGTTCGTTTTTCTATTTATTTTTGTTAAATAAATATAAGTTGTTTTGAGAAACTTCTTTTATTCAGTTTAATTAAAACCTTCACGCGAATTAACTCACGGGCGCGCTGTTGCGAGACCTACAAAACAAGAGATGTCTACTGACCAATTAACTAGCAGCCCTTCCTGAGTCCTGAAGATCTGAGTCATGGTTGTGGTAAGCTTTAATAACCGTAGTGTTTGGTACTAAAACTGCAAGAGAGAAGTCAAACGACCAGACTTCCAGAGTGTCTTTGTTACTATGAAATTCAATTATAGGTTATTAAAATAGTTACTAATTAGTATGGGGCAGAAAACGAATATAGATGAAAGGGTTAACGCTACCACAATATATCACTCGAAAGAGTCTATGATCGAATTCTGTCACACTGTTACAGATCCTTATCAGAGCTGACTTTCATAAAAATCAATTTTTCTACATAGATTTCCTTCAGCTCGGTACACTATAACCAACGATATTTTTAAACTTTCCTAAAAATACGATTTCTCTAATTCTGAAAAATGGGTATTTGTTTCATTTATGACTTCTTCCTTCTAGCCAAATCTTTTCTTAATATATTTAACTCTGGAAATAGAGAAAATTTACAGAGGATTATATCTGGAGAATAGAGTGAAAGCGGAAGTCTACATAATCCTTTTTAAGGTTTTCTTCAGTTGATATAGCAAACATTTATAAGAATTTAAAAAACAATAAAAATATTTTGTTTGTGAAAATAATTGTTAAAAGTACGGTCGTATTTTTTTTTTCAACTGACCAAAGATAATTAATATTGTTTGTTTTGTATTTATCTTTACCGGAGGTGGTCGTGGTCCTGTTATTTATTGAGGTTTTTACACGCCTGGGATTTCTGAAAGCAAAATCATCAATGAGGGGTAAAAATATATTTGAATGCGTATCTAAAAGGTTTAATTAAAATTGATGGGGTTTGTTTTGGTGCGAATTATATTGGCAATAACGCATGAGTTTTCAGGGTCCTATAAATATTAAATTTGAACTTATAGAATTAAGTGATTAAATTGGTTAAAGAAAGCTTTTACGTACATCGAATATAAAAGATGACATTTTAAGATTAAAATATGATAGATCTAGATCACTTTTATAATTATTTTTTAATGAGAAAATAAATTAGCTACTTAAAATTTTTATTCTGCTTATTTAATACTATGTTATTGTGAAAATTTGGCTTAAAAATGTAGAATATATATGACGTCAGTTATTTGCTTAATATTATAAAACAAATAAAGTCTACATTCAGGAAGGTTACAGTAATAGCTCGGACAATAAAAAATTGGCCAATTTTACAGGACATTTTGTTTATACCCCGTTGTATATTTTTTACACAACTTCTGCAAATTTACAATAGGAGGTAAAAAAACATTGCTTTTGTCTTTATCTGTTAAATTTTCTACTGAAATATTATTTAATGTAAACATACAACGGCGACGTCAAGTGAAAACATTACGGAATATTTACATCAAGTCCCACATTATTTCTTTAAACATACTTTCTTAAATCTTCACATACATTACAAAAACATTGTGATTATCCACTCTATGCCTTCTCATTTCCAGGTATTCCCACATGGCTAGGGGTCCACAGAAGGATGATAAATTTGTTATCTATGAGTCCCCGTTCATGGAGATATTTAATTTCTCTAGACCAGGGATGGTTTGGGCGGTATGAAGAGATATTCTGGATGGAGCTAAGTGACTCAGTGGCAATAACCCATTTTTTGTATGGAGATGACATAATGTATTTGAAGGCTCTATAAATGGCGTATAATTCAGCTCACTGTTTTATGTAATAGAAAAGTTTCTTCTACATTGGAGTAGTAATATGCGGCAATGGTCTGAGTGTCAGTTTTAGATTCATCAGTATAGATTACGTTGAATTTACTATATGTTGTTTGAAGCAAGAGGTTGAAATTTTCCCTGATTAAGAGAGGAGGGGTGTTCAGTTTGTCATACTTTGTGAGCGTTAGATCAGATTTAATTGGGGACATATTTCATGGAGGAAAAGTATACAGAGAGGACCAGAGTGATATTTGCAGGAAATAAACTGTTTGTATATATTCTTTCCTTTTCTCTGTCTGAAAGAATAATACAGGGTGAGTCAACGATTGGATGAAGTAGGTTTGTGCCTTTTCGGTGAAATTTACAAAGAAACTATGTTTATTGTTTGATACAGTTTATTTTTACGCAGATTTTAAAAATATTTAGGACTCTACAGGGTGAGCCAAAAAACTAGGACAGCATAAAGTTGTATTTTTTTAAATAGAACACCCTATATACGAATCGTATTTTCGATTTAGCTTATAATTTTAAATCTTTTTTATTAAGAGTTTACTATAACAAAACTTTATAGTTTCTGAGATAATTAAGTTTAAAGAAATAAAGTCACATTGTCAAGCATGAATTCAATCCTAAATAACGTTTTCAATTTTGTGACAAATATATTCAAATTTGGAATTTAGCAAGGCCAAGGACAAGTTAACATAATTTTTACCTAATATTTGCAATAAAAGCTACAGGATGTTGAACACATCGGCTCAAATTTGAACAAGTTTAAATGAATAAATATCTTTTTTTTTAAATGGTACACCCTGTATATTTTCATGTTATTTAATAGAGTAATAAAAACCCTAAAAGTTTTGGTCAATATATCCTACACCTATTTATAATAGTTTTTGAGATATTTCAATTTTTCTTATTTTCTATACTTTTTTACAGAAATAGTCTTCATTATCATAGTTTGGTTTTTTTTGCATTCATCTTATATTGTAAAATGGATTTTCCAAAGAATGAGTTAATAGATATAATTTATACAATAGGAGAGGCTGAAAAAAATTGCCCTCTTGCTCAAAGAATTTACAAAATGAAGTATCCTGATCGACGCCAGCCTAATACCCATACTTTTCAAAATTTAATGCAAAGATTTGATTCTTCTGGTACTGTTGATTATCCAAAACGTAAAGTGGTCAACAAACCAGTAACTAATGAAGAAAAAGAACTACAAGTATTGTTAAATGTTCAGGAAAATCCTTATATTGGTAGCCGTCAGTTAGCAGCATTATGTGAAACATCACAATCCACCGCTAATCGTACTACCAAGAAATATAGGTATCATCCATATCCTGTAGAACAATAACGCCACTAATTTTGTCCAGGGTCCCAGAAAATCTGCAAAAAAGACTAAATTTGTGCATTGCACAAGAGGGTCGTTTATTCGAACACTTATTAAAAAGAAATAATTAATTTCAGTATTTAATAGGTAATTTTTTTGTTTCAATTTAGTATAAAAGTAAATATGTATTTGCCTTGTTGTTATTGTTATGTAAATTTTTTTACATTATGTTTAATTAAACTATTGCCATTGTAATATAACGAATAATGTATTTCATCATATTTAACCACATTCTGTTTGTTTCTGTAGTTTCTTTTTATTATTTTACATGGCTACTATGATAATGAAGACTATTTCTGTAAAAAAGTATGGAAAATAAGAAAAACTGAAATATCTCAAAAACTATTATAAATAGGTATAGGATATATTGAACAAAACTTTTAGGGTTTTTATTACTCTATTAAATAACATGAAAATATACAGGGTGTACCATTTAAAAAAAAATAAATTATTCATTTAAACTTGTTCCAATTTGAGCCGATGTGTTCAACACCCTGTAGCTTTTATTGCAAATATTAGGTAAAAATTATGTTAACTTGTCCTTGGCCTTGCTAAATTCCAAATTTGAATATATTTGTCACAAAATTGAAAACGTTATTTAGGATTGAATTCATGCTTGAAAATGTGACTTTTTTTCTTTAAACTTAATTATCTCAGAAACTATAAAGTTTTGTTATAGTAAACCCTTAATAAAAAAGATTTAAAATTATAAGCTAAATCGAAAATACGATTCGTATATAGGGTGTTCTATTTAAAAAATACAACTTTATGCTGTCCTAGTTTTTTGGCTCACCCTGTAGAGTCCTAAATATTTTTAAAATCTGCGTAAAAATAAACTGTATCAAACAATAAATATAGTTTCTTTGTTAATTTCACCGAAAAGGCACAAACCTACTTCATCTTATCGTTGACTCACCCTGTACATATAAACAACCACTTAAATACGGTAAATAGATTTCTTTATTTCTTACTGATATTTTGAATTTTTCAAAAATTTCGCGCCAGTCTGATGATTCATAGATGTTGTTCGACTGACGAAATTTTTCAACCTGACATCGAGTTTGGCAGGTGGCAGATTTTTAACATCCTGCCGATATACCTTGGAATTTATATTTCATACATTATTTGTTTCCTGCGAATGTTGCTTTTGGTTTGATATAGCTCCACTGACTAGAGCATGAGGTGGTCAAAACGCATGTGGAGAGAGGACCAGAGTGATACTTGCAGGAAATAAACTGTTTGTATAAATTTTTTCCTTTTCTCTGCCCGAAAAGAAAATACATGTAAACAATCGCTTTATTCTTGTACCCTTATACCCGTAATGGGATGAGCACAAGAAAAGTAATTTTGCGATATAAGTTAATTGTTAATAGATATGAGGTTATCCCGACAGAGAATCTACGTGTTGTTTTATCCAGAGAACCTGGGTTTATTCTTATTTATCAAAAATCAGGGCATTTATAATTTAAATTTATTGAAGGTAAAAAGTTGCCCATATACGAAAAAAGTGTTTTTTTTACATAGCAGGATCTATGTGTGTTATTTAGATTTCCCAATCAAAGACATATTCAGTAAGCTGTTCTTTTAGTTAAAAGGTGCATTTCTATCGAAATTCTGCTGTACTTTAGAATTAACTGAGCGAACATTTTAACAAATTTTTAGAGGCAAAAACTTTGTGTTTTGTCAAGTTAATAAAGTTTTAGAGATAATCCCAAACATGTTTAGATTTTATTTGACATGCAAGTGAAGAAGATTTGTGTAGGCATTCACAAACAGATAACAAGTTATCATGTAATAAGCTTTAAACGAAGTGTTAGCTTTGTGCTTTGAAATGAACCGTCATGTCTAGTTTATTCTCCATAAAATTAAAATTTTTACTTTGAAATCACTTTTAGAAGTTACAAGTTAGTAAATGCAGTTATGATTTCTTTATGATAACAAAGCAAGCTTACTGTGGAATACAATTTCAGCGTTGCTGTTTGAGATTGTGTATTAAATAAATTGTAGAGCTGAGGAAATTTTAGTGCAGGAAAATTAAAGCTTTTCATGAAATGTAAAAAAACAAATCCGTTTAAAAACATGTAACAAAGAAATTTATTTCTGTTGAGAAAACGTTCGATAGGAGGCGTCAGCGATTATAAGAACAATTATAGGTTAGATATTAAAAATTTTTCACCTAAATTATTATAATACAGACTAGTTTTGACATAAATGCATGCATAGACAGTCAGTCACATTCTCGAAAAAATATATATAAAAAAATTTTTTTTATGCGACTATTATATACATATATAAAATAATTTTGGTTATTCACAAATACTACATAGTTTTATGAATAAATTAAACAAAAACAAATTAAAAAATCAAAATATTTTTGAATAGGATTCTATTTGAAGACACTCCTTGGTGTCGCCTAAAATTATTTTTTCTTGTAAATAAATGTCATAGCTTTAGTGTAGTATATGGGGCAAAATTTAAATATATTTTTGTATAAATGACAGCCGTTTAAAAATCTTAATAATTTTTAAAAATTAATAAGATATGATTGCGATTTTCATTTAAAAAATCCTTTTCTAACAGTGAAGGTTACATAATCAGGAATATAGGGTAAAAATTTATGAAAATCGATTGAGTAGATCCCGAGATACTACGATGCCTTCAAACTCTAACTTCTTGAAATTCTGGCCTCTTTGGTTTCTTGCTGGGCGTTCAGGTCAGCGATTATTATCTTTTGCACATCTAAGTTGTCTACTATTTGTATGTACTCAATTCGGAGTCCGTAATGGGATGAGCACAAGAAAAAGCTTATTTGATGTCCAAGTTCCGACTCAATTGTGATTTAGGAAACTTATTAGAATATTGAAAAGAATTGGAATAATTGAGTTTAGTATAAGAATCATTATTAATTTATACTGCTTGCAGTATACTTGCTTCAATTGTAGGATTTAACAATACCATTATAAGAAAATACACTAACATACCCATCATTTAATATACTAGCTGCTATATAAGATGCAGTTTCAACAATGTTTGCATCGCTGGAGTGGACTTTTGGAACCATCGACCAAATAAGAGCGTTGATGGTTTCATTATCATTCTGGGTAGATTCTTCTAAACAGCGTTCTAACAACTCGGGTATATCGATTTAATTGCTTCTTGAACAACTCTAGCAAGCGAACTTTAGTATGTATGAGGATTTAAAGTTCCAGAAATCTCCGTTTTTTGATATTTTCGCCAGACAGTCACTTGCAATGCTGCGGCTTCTAAATAGTTGCTATTTTATAAAAAAAATTCACCTATATGGCATTTTCATATCTTCAGTTGATGTCTTTATGCTTCTTCTAATCGCAAGACCATAATAAACTGTTGGGTCGTAGAAAAAATTAGCTGTTAGCTTCCCTCTGCCACCTAGATCTTCTGATCTTTAAATGGCACAGGTTCAAACGATGGAATATAAAAGTGTATTCGACAATACTTATTTCAACGCATTATTCGCTGACACCTATTCTGTTGATCTTGAAATGCGGGTCTATTTCCAACTCATTTCGAATTACTGTCTATTTCCGATTATCATTTAAATGTTATTATGGGGAACCATTTGAAATATCCGTTAAAGTATAAATAATTATGTAGATAAAAAAGTCGCTATTTTTTGCATGTTTGAAATATTCAGTTAAAGACGACAAATCACAACAACCGTCGAAATTTGTAAACTTGCTACTTACTACTATAAAAATAGAAGAAAAAGTTTGGATCAGGTGATTTGAATGATATTAAACTATCTTGAGGAAAAGAAGCGATAAAATCACACTACTAAATTCTAACGAACACTAAATTTATTTACTTAGGAGGAACTTTATTGAGCATAGAAATAATTTTCAGCCTATGTTTAACTTTCAGATAAGCTATAGATTTGAAACTTTAAAAATGGCTTGGAACTGGATGACAATATAATATTAACTAGCTTTTTTTTCCATTTGTTCGGTACAAATTTTGCAATCGATTTTAAACTAACTTGTCGATAAGCTATAGACTTAAAATTTTAACATAGCTCAGAAATAGATGACAATGCAATATTAACTCACATTCTTGTTCGTCTGTTCAGAACAAATTTTCAATTAATTTTAAGTTAACTTCCCGATAAGCTACAGATTTGAAACTTTAAACATATCTCAGAACTGGATGACAATATAATATTAACTCGCATTTTTTTTGCCTGTTTGGTACAAATTTTGCAATCGATTTTAAACTAAGTTCCCGGTAAGCTCGAGACTTAAAATTTTAAACATAACTCAAAACTAGATGACAATGCAATATTAACTTGCATTCTTGTTCGTCTGTTTAGAAAAAATTTTACAATTGATTTTAAGCGAACTTCCCGATAAGCTACAGATGTGAAAATTTAAACATGGCTTGGAATTCGATTAAAATGTAATATTAACTCTAAATTTTTTTCGTCTGTTCGGTACAGATTTTGCAATCGATTTTAAACACACTTCCCGATAAGCTACAGATCTAAAACTTTAAACATAGCTTAGAACTGAATGATAATGTAATATAAACTCGCATATTTTTCGTCTGCTCGGTACAAATTTTGCAATCGATTTTAACCTAACTTTCCGATATGCTAGAGATTTGAAACTTTAAATATAGCTCAGAACTGGATGACAATATAATACTAAATCGCATTTTTGTCGTCTGTTCGGTAAAAATTTTGTAATCGATTATAAACTAACTTCCCGATGAGCTATAGATTTAAAATTTTAAACGTAGCTCAGAACTAGATGACAATGCAATATTAACTCGCATTTTTGGTCGTCTGTTAAGAATAAATTTTGCCACCGATTTTATGCTAACTTTCCGATAAGCTATAGATTTGAAACTTTAAACATGGCTTGGAACTGGATGACAATATAATATTAACTCGCATTTTTGGTCGTCTGTTCGGTAAAAATTTTGCAATCGATTTTAAACTAACTTCCCCATAAGCTATGGATTTGGAACTTGAAACATTGCTCAGAACTGGATGACAACGTAATATTAACTCGCATTCTTGTTCGTCTGTTCGGTACAAATTTTGAAATTGACTTTAAACTAACTTCCCGATAAGCTAGAGATTTAAAATTTTAAGCATAGCTCAGAATTGGATGGAAATGCAATATTAAGTTGCATTTTTGTTCGTCTGTTCGGTACAAATTTTGCAATCGATTTTAAACTAACTTCCCGATGAGCTAGAGACTTGAAATTTTAAGCAGAGCTCAGAACTGGATGATAATGTAGTATTAACTTGCTTTCAGGACAATCTGTATGGGGTAATAAATTTATATGGTACGAGGAGAAATTATTTTGTACTTTTTAGACAGTTTTCAAAACGTCGCAAGTTTTTTTTATGTAATGATTATATTTTAATAATTTAATAAAGGTTTTCACTAAAATAGTTTTAAATTCTGAATGTTGATTTTATGGAAAAATGGATTATTATATACTACAAAATAAAAATTACTGAATATATCAAGTTCTGAATATCGTAACTTCAGATTGAAGATGATGATTATATCATGTTAAAACTTTGGATGCAACTACCTCTTCATAACAGCTCTCTCTCTGTCTAAACAATTTAAAAGAACTATCTATGTTTCAAGTGAAGCAATAAAATATCAGTTAAAAATATACATCATTCTTTTCCTTAAAAATTAATTTGCAGATGATATTAATCTTATTTAAAATAGATTGTTTTCATCAAAGAAATTTATCTTGAGAATATTGGTATATAAAACTTGTGTTATGACCGCTATGTAAGTACATTGATTACTCTGGAACGACGGTACCGATTTGAATGAAATTTTTTTACAATATATTCAGGTTTTCTGATATTGTTCCTTATCATTTTGACCAAAATTGGTTCAGTAAAATCCAAGATAGCGCTGATAATAAGGCGAACAAAAAAATAAATTTTCTTCAGAATTGGTATGGAGAATATTCGAATTATTTTAAAAAAATCTATATGGCAAATCCAATATGGAGGAATAAAAATTTTACATCTCCTGATTTAGTCCAAAATTGATATAGGCGGGATTTTGAGAGCCAAATTACAAATTCAAAATTATTTTTAAAAAATTCAGTATGGTGGATCGAATATGCCGGACTAACTCTCGATTTTTTCCAAGGAGAGTTTTTAAGGGCGTAAGATACGAATTTAAAATCATTTAAAAAAAACTCAATATGACCGACTAAAAATTTAACATCTCTCGATTTTGATATGTTGTGTAGTGGGGAGGGTGAGTTCTGGGAGAGGAAATAACGATTTTTAAAATTCAAAATTGCAGAAGCATTAAGGCGGTCTAAAATTTTCATATTTCTGGAATATGTTCAAAATTGGTACTGGAAGGCTTTTTGAGGGTGCAGAGATTAAGAATTTAAAATTATTTTTTTGGACATTCAATATAACGGATCCAATATGATGGGTTAAAAATTCAATGCTATTCACATTTTTGCAAAATTGGTATTAGAAGGTTTTCGGAATTATAGGTTAAGAATCTAAAGTTGATTTTTTTAACATTTAATATGGCAGATACAATACAGAGGACTTAAAACTTTACATTTTGGTTTTGGTACAAATTGATATTAAGGGGTTCTTGGGTGGCATATTACGGAACTTAAATTAATTTCTTCAAACTCAATATTATTGTGAAACCAACATCTCACCATCAATTGCCGACAAAACTTGACTAAATAGGATTCCAGATTTTCTAGAAACCATGACTAAAAGGATGTCTGGGAAAGATACCGGTGGATCCTACTGATGAGTCCACCACCGGTATTGGGACGAATCATTCAGTCATACAATTTACGGTGGTCGAAAATTAGATCGCTAGTCATATGTCCTTTCCACCAGGGGCATGACTATTTGCGACATGGCGCCCGAGAGCAGGGACGGCAGCAGACGAGGGTCTTAACCGCTGTTGGCTTTGATTAAGCCTGACCCGACCTTTGGAAGACCACCGAGGATGTTCGGTTCACATTCTTTCTCAGGCATATGCTTTCCTACGGTTTGGACTTCCTATCATAATCAAAGTTGGGTAAGCAGATGCCTTGCGGGGGGCATATTGTGAAACCAACATCTCACCATCAATTTCCGACAAAATGTAACTAGATAGGAATTCAAGTTTTGTAGAAAGCATGACTAAAAGAATGTCTGGGAAATATACTGGTGGATCCCACTAATGAGTCCACCACCGGTATCGGAACGAAACATCCAGTCATACAATTTATGGTGGTCGAAAATTAGATCGCTAGTCATATGTCCTTTTCATCAGGGGCGTGACTACTTGCGACAATATGCAGTTTAAATATGTTGGGAAAAAAATTTACATGTCTCAAGTTCTTTCAATATTGGTATTGAGGATTTTGAGAGCCGTTACGAATCTGAAATTGATTTCTTAAAATTCAAGATACTAGGTTTACTATAGAAGGTTAAATGTTTTTTTGGTACAATTTCATTCAAAACCGGTATTTGGAGAATTCATAGAAACAAAGAATTTTTCTTGTTAAGTTTAGTTGTGTTCTACAACTTTGGATAAAATGAGAATTTCTTGGTGATTCTAGAAACACAACTCAATTTAAAACTAAAAATCGGAAAACAAAGTTTTTACAAATGAATTGAACCGACTTTTAAAAAAACGCTAAAAAGCTAGAAATGACAATATAAATTCTTATATGATATTGAAATTTTTAACGTCGGCGCCAAATTATTATTAAATGAAATAAATAACTACTAACAAGAGAAACGTACAAACTACGGTATAAAAGCAATTAAAAATAAAGTATATCTCGATATTTTTCTGTAAATCACATTTTGTCATGTAACAATTTTGCGGCGACTTCAAAAATTTCAATTTCGTATAAAAATTTATATTGTTATTTTTCGTTTTTTACCTCTTCTTTACAAGTCGGTTCAATTTTTTTACAAAAATTTTACTTAAAACCGAGATAAAAAACCTATATCCATTTTCATTAAATCATTAAAACCACTCAGGGACTTAACGAAATAAAAGCCGCTTTAATGAACATTTATGGACCAATAAAAATGATAAAGGTAGCAAAGAAAAATATAAAAATAAGTAGTGAAATAACGTTTTAACGTTTAATTGCGATTTCATGCGAAATAGCTAATACAAATATATCCAACATAACGCATTTTTCATTTAGGACCTTGTGCTATTGTACCAAAGCATTAATTTCAGAAAATGAGTATAAAGGATTATTATTCAATGAAAGATTTGCTGTTATATCTGTAAAAATATTTACAACTATAATTAAGATATATTGGCAAAGTTGCCCAATCTTTTTAGCCTCAGACATGCCCAACAATTAAGTTTTAAAAATCCCGTTTATTTTAGAAAAAAACGTTCCTTTAAAGTTTTTCTATTTTTTTCTTTCTTTCTACAAAAGAATTTATATAAATAATCTTACGTTGAAGAAACCAATATCTACAATATTTTTATTAAGAAGAACATATATTTTTTCCATTTTTTGAAATAACTTTTTGCCCGAAATGCAATTATGTAACACTCGTTTGGTTTTCTCGACATTTTGACATTAAATATCTATTATCCGGTGTTATTCCCTATTATGATACAAAAGATATCCAGATGATTTTTTATTGGTGTTAATTAGAATCAATTCGGAGGGATATAAAGTAATGATTTATTTGAAATAACAACAATAAATTGTTTCTCTACTAAACGTTGAGAATCGATGAGAGTACACAGAAAGATTTCCAAATAGACGTATATTGAACCACCAAACATTTGTCGCTGAAAGGCGTCTTCGAGAAACCGGTAGTTTTGATCCTATAACGATTGATTATGAACTGAATCTTATAACTAGAATACCGGTGGTTGAGGATTGCAATAAAACATGTGTATTAACATGACTTTAAAATTAACCTATGGCCAGGGATCATAGACACATTTATTATTGATACTGTCATCTTACCACCTCGTTTAAATAGGTTAAATTATCTAGAGTATAATTAATATTTAATATAGTGATGGAATTACAAAAACTCCGTAACACCTAAGTATGCTTCAAATTTTTGGACCAGCACTAAGTCTGGCTACGTTGAGTCTGCATACGCAAGAAAATATTTAAACTCGATTATCTTAGGAACGGCTGCTCGAAGCGACACCTATCAAGTATCACTTTTTTGAATATAAGAGGTCAAAAAACAGGAATAATAGAAATTTAACACACTAAGACACAAAAAAGTTATGAAGCTTTAGATATAGGCGAACCAACAGTAGGTGACGCCATCTACATCAAAATTGTAATCAAATTTAGATTTTTCATCCTGAAAAAACCCATTACATCAATTTTATTGCAACTCAAACTATTATTAAGGTAAATATATACATGAAAATTTAAAAGAAGTTTGATATTGACACTACATATTTTGGAAATTCTCAACTTTTGAACCAAGGTAAATTAGCCTACATCCTCATATTTTAGCCTCTGCAATTTATGTGTTTTTTAAAAACCTTTTAGGGACAACCTATGTTTTACATGTTCTATGGAAAGTTATTCTTTACCTTAATTTATTTGTAAATTTTAATTAACTAAAACTATAACAGATTTTTTTTGAATAAGTGGGTTAATGCGAAAACATATTGTCAAAGTTTTTGTTCCCAAATAAACAAACACTTAAAACATTTTGCACAATTTATTTGGGCTAACTGAAGCAGCGAAATGCTGTTTTACCTTTATGGCCCAATAAAAATAACATAGCCTGCAAAGCAAAAATATGAAAGTAAATATCCTTGTTGATATTTAATTTGAAGAGGTAAAATACGTTCGGCAATATTTTTTTGCTAAACAACCCAATTTCCAATGAACAAAATATTGCGAATAGTGAAGTTTCCATTTATTAGGCGACCAGCTTTTTAAGGAAAAGGAATAAAAAAAAACACATGGGCCAAATTTAGAATGAAAATTTTTATGGAACGAAAGTAACTTTCAATCATCTTTTGGAATAAAAATTTTTGCGATTTTATTAATTATATAAAAAACATTCACGTTCCCAATAATATTAAAATGGATTCCTTCGACGTTAAGCATCTACAGAACACTACAGAGGTAGTGGAGATCATTGAAAATCTATAAATAATAGTAAGATTAATATGATCAACTATTTCGAAATAACCACATCATTAAAAACAGCTGTTTCTTTAAATACACCTAGACTTATTTAGCATTGAATTTTTAAGATTTCCAACTTATGTGCCAGCTTCCTAGTCAATATGCAATGATTACTTAGGATCTTCTTTATCAACTTGAGTCGGGCTCAGCCCATTGACTCGTATGTTTTAAGACGGTGCAACAATGATAAGATTTATAGATTGGCTTTTAAGCCAGTTAAAATTTTGAATAACCCACGCTAATGATCAAGTATCCAGTCACGGATGAATCGGTAATGTTGCCGTGGTATAGATGTTAAGTTATGGGATTGTTGAATTAATGCGTTGGTGGAGTAAGACGCTCTGTTGAGATATTGTTCGATGGAATGTCTGATAAAGTTACTGAAAGTGTCACAGTTTAGGTTCCTATGGATGATAGTATTGCGTTCGAAGTATGGGGCTCCACAAATTATGCGAAGAACCTTGTTTTGAAACCTCTCTAATCTTGAGAATATTGTCCTATCTGTGTTGATCCAGGTAGGAGTACCAAATGACAGGACTGAACTGAAGAATAATTTATAGTTAATAAGTTTTTATTATTTAAGTTTAACTTGCTATTCTTATTGAGTAAGGAGTAAAGAGTGATTAGAGTGATCTTTGCTTTTGCTAAGATATAGTCGGTATTGAGTCACCAATTGAGTCTTCTATCAAAGACTCTCTCTCTCTCTCTCTCTCTCTCTCTCTCTCTCTCTCTTTGTCAACCTCTATCCATCCACTCCTGGATGTAGGTCTCTCTCAATTGTTTCCATTTTTCACTATTCTTCGCCAATCTCATCCACTGTTTGCCCGCCACTGTCCTTATGCCATCTACCCATCTTTTTTGAGGTCTTCCCGTGCTTCTCGGTCTCCATTTCAGGATTCTTCGTGTCTATCTGTTGTCCTCATATCGAGCTATGTGACCAGCTCATCGCCAATTCATCTTTGCAACCTCCTTCACGATGTCTTTGACTTTCGTTCTGCGTCTTATCTCGGTGTTCCTAATCCTGTCTCTTAATGATATTCCAAGCATGTTTCTTTTCATCGCTCTTTGAACTGTTTCTAATTTTTTAGCTGACTTTTTGGTGAGGGACATGGTCTCTAATCCGTACGTACACATCGGTAATACGCATGTGTCGTCTACTTTTCTTTTTAGATTTATGGGAATTGAATTATTTTTCAGGATATATGCAAGTTTACCGAAAGCGGCCCATGTCAGCTGTGTTCTTCTTTTTATTTCAGCATCCTGGTTTGATTTCCCTAGTCTGATATCATGACCCAAGTATACATAGTATTCAACGTTTTCTATCCTCTGGTTCTGTATTGTTATGTTTGCCTGTTTTTGGCTCATTATTTTTGTTTTTTTGTAGTTCATTTTAAGGCCTACAGATGCGGATACGTCATTTAGCTGTTGTAGCATTTCGTTCAATTCTTGGAGATTACTTGTTAAGATTATGTCATCAGCAAATCTGAGATGGTTCAAGTATATTCCGTCGATATTTATATTAGTCCCAGATATTTTGCACTATTCCGCCAGGGAATGTGAGCATTAGATATGGATAGCCGATTGTCCGGCGTTGGATTATGTGATTTTGAAAATATAACTGCCTGAGTCTTATCAGGGTTTAATTTTATCTTCCAATCGGTCATCCATCGTTCTAATTTGTTAATATGGCGTTGAAGCCTTAAAATAATCAAGCGAATAGATCCAAAAGACGTCGCAAATGCGGTGTCATCGGCAAATAAATAGAGTTTATTGCGGTCATCGACCGGTATGTCTATCAGATATTCTATCTACTTGAGCATTAGCAGTATAATTTAAAGCAGAAACATTAAAAATCTTATCGTTATTGTACCTGTTAATCCTTGCCATCAATTTCTCGTTTAAGGATGTAAGGGACTGCAACTGGTTGGTTAGATTGGTTATTTGCTTCATCAATTCATCGAGTTGGATCTTCTGATCCTTTATACTCTAGAGTTTGATTTTCTTCATAAGAACAATTTAATTTTGCTTCAAGTTTCTCTATTTGATCTTTTGCTTCTAGGTAATCACGGTCTGTCGGAATGTTCGTTGGGGACTCTGGAGGAAACTGAGGGTCCATATCGTCCGGCTCCATGCCGGAACGATAGGGAAAACGGGTTCAAAAACTTGGTACTTTTCTGACAGTAAATTTGTATTATAATAAGGTAAGGGATTCAAAATTTAACATGGCAATAAATTTTCAAAAGATTTTTCTTCGATTTACCAAAGAATTTTAGTGCGTTTGAAAAACTTGTAATTCTGACACACTCTCAATTTATACAATTATTACCTCTGCCCGAATGACGTGATTGTTGTCAGTTGATATTGATGGTTGTCTAGGATGCGGATCATCTTGCCTTGAAGACGATCTATAATCCTCTATATAGGCCTTATTTAAGATATCGCTTAACTGATTTCGGCATGATAAAAATTCTCAAGAATGAAATTTTATTAGATCACTTATAGTTGTCCTAACTTAAAAAAATTATATGCGTAAAAATCGAATTCAAGTTCGATGTGTATTACTTAGACCGAATATGCAGACGTAGACGGGGAACTGTATATATAGCAATAAGATATTATTATGTATAGTGATAGAATATTATTATCTTGATTATATTATCGTTTTATTTACATTTCTTACTCCGAAACCTTAAAAATAAAAAAGTATAAAAATTTCTCATAAAAGTTGAACAACTTAAAACAGTCACACTCCTTTGTTCAATAACACTTAAACAAATCTATTCAATTGATCATTTTTATTGCCCAGAGTGCAAAAAGAAAGAAAAATAATACGGTTTTCAATTACTTTTCTATCGTTATTTCAAATGAAATTTCATTTAGGGTCGCACAAGTAAAACTATTTCCTCGAAATGCACGTCAGATTGGAAACACGAACTATTGGTTCTCTAATTCTCCTTTTTAAGTTATCTTCCATTTACAGCCCACAATTACATTATGAAATGCCATCTAGTGAAAAATTACTTGGGACAAGTTGCAATAAGTTTCCCGAGTTTTCCAAATAGTAGTCGAGTCGAGCTTCCAGCACCTTTCTGTGTATATGTGACAGTTCTCGTAGTAATAAAATAAAGTTTTTCCATAAAAATTTGTCCGACAGTCTTGGATAACCAATCAAAACTTAAAAATAATTTTAGGATTTCAGATGGCGCTCTCCCTTGACGCAAAACTGTAAGTTCAATTTAAGTTTTGGTCGAATTTGGTTTGGAGGGTATAAATCGTTTTGAGAATTTGGATAGAAGTTTTTAGTAAAATTTGTCATAAAATGTTATTTTGGGCATAGCATAGCAATTTGGCGTTCTGTTTTACAAAAGAGAAACACATTTAATAAAATAATTAATCATTATGTGTTAAGTAACAATAAAAGAGTGGCGCTAAGTGCATGTAGCACACGCATTATTTTAGAATTCCGCAGCAGTTATTGGTGGTTTTAGAATTTTTACAATTGCGTTGCACGTCCGTTTTTGAATTAATTGGAAGCATCTTCCTGCAAAATTTTACCGGAGAGCATACAAAAACATTGAAGATCAATTTTCAAAGATTCTTTTTGTATATCATAAATTAGTAAAGACTGTTGGAGATCGCACAGAAGTGAACCTGGAAAAACTGTAACAGTACAATTTTAAAGTCAATCATATACTTGGAAGGCTGCATGACAATGCAGATGCCTTGTTTAGAAGTTCATGTAAGGAAGATTGCAAGCACTATAACAAAATGGAATAAAGAAAGCTTTACTATTCAGAGAGTCCCTTTTGACGTTGGTGTCGAGTTAAGTACAGCTTAGATGAGAAAGACTTGAAGACAAAGGCGCAAATAAAAGATATATTTAAGGTACTTTGAGCTCAATGGAAATCACTATTAATTGAAGAGCGGTTACTAAAGAGGTCCTAGGAAAGTGCTGATAGCAAGGAAATCAAAATTAAGTTGGTAATACCCAGAAAGAAAGTTCCAGTACTCTAAAAGAAGTTTACAATGGGAAGCTGGTGTCTATACAGAAGTTAATAAAACTCTAGACCAACGTAGAAGAAAATTTCACTGAGTTAACTATTATCAAGGGGTAGACAAAGCTATAAATGTAAAATTAGCTAAGTTCCAAGCACAAAATCTAAAGGAAAAATGAAGAAATATAGAATAGACATACCATTTGAATGGCTGGGTATTGATATAACTGCACCAGTTTCGGAAACAAATAAAGGTAACAAATACATCTTGGTTGCTACTGACTGCTTCAGTAAATGGCCTGAGATATTTCCATTCTTACCATAGGAGGCCACAACAAGAGTTGAAGTCTTAGTAAACAATGTGTTCCGCCGATTTGGAATTCTTCTGGAGCCACATTTCGATCAAAGACGTAATTTTGAATCCAAATTTTATCAACAACAAGAATTTTGGAGAGTTTACATGAACTCATGGCGGAAACAATGATAAGTAATAACGTTTGTAACGACCATGTCAACTTATACTAATAGAAAATGGAGGCAAAATTAGAGATTCTAAGAACACCACAGAACTGATGCCAAAGAAGAATGTTATATACATGTTAAGAACAGGGGCGGATCCAGCCAATCTCTTTGGGGGGGAGGGCGGTGATATCACAAAAGTACAATATGGCAAGCTAAAGCAAGTTGTCGACGGGGGGGGGGGGGGACACCAGCAACATTCCCATTTCTAGTGTAAAAGGCAGAGTCGGACATATTTTTCTGAATTTGAAGCTCTTGGAGAGGGGGAGGGGCGATCCCAAGAAAAAAAACTATTTGCCGACAGGGGGGAGGATGCGAGCAGCATACACATTCCTAGTATAAGAAGCAGAACCGGGTCTATTTTCCTAAAGCTCTTGGGGGGGGGCTATAGCAAGAAAAATAAGTTGTTAATGGGGGGGGGGAAGCCAACAGCATACACATTCCTAATATAAAAGGCAGAATCGGTTCTATTTTCCTGAACTCAAAGCTCTTGGGAAAGGGAGGAGCGCCAGCGTACACATTCCTATAATCTACCCAAGAACTAGGGAGAGTAATAAAACTGTTACCGAAACCTCCAACGTACCTGTTCCAGTGCAGCAGGTAACTGAGGACTGCCGTTAATCTAATTATATTTAATTTTATTTAAATATTATAAGCTTTTATAAATTTACTGCAACAATAAAATTTCTGATAGTTCAATTTAATTTCTGTCAGTGAGAAAAGTACACCTTACAGTGTGTCCTTAGTGATTTATCTTGCTTGTGCTTGTTTTTATAAATTATTTGAGATTAGAGAGATACCCAAAAGATATGGCTTCCACATCTATATTTATTCCAAAATCGTTAAATCAGGGCATTTTTTTCTCAACGAAAAACTTATTACCATGAAAGTTTATGATGCCTTAAGATATCAATATCTAGATAATAATGTTAAAAGCTCTGTTGAGATGTGTTCCAACATAACAGGAGTTGGAAAATCTACTATGTACCGGATTACTGAAGGAGAAAAAAACGACTGGAATTGTTAGTACTCCCAAGCCACATTTGATCACAGGCAGACGAAAAACCTCGTTGGACGAAAAGATGTAAGCTGTAATAAAATGAGTTGTACATATATTTTATTATGAGAAGCAGATCCCAACCGTTGACAAAATTCTAACTAAAATCAATGAAGATCGGGATTTACCTGGAAATTGCTCAGAGAACTTAATTTTTGCTGGGAAAAACCAGTTAGGAAATTTGTTCTTATAGATCGTCCGGAAAATGTCCGTTGGAGAAGGAAATATCTCTCTCAAGTAAAAGTAGAGTTGCTAGAAATAACACAACATACAAAATTAGTAATTTAACTGAACATTTGAAAGATTTTTTTGAATAAAGTTACTGCAGAAAATTGGGAAAAATTCATATAATAAAAGAATAAAAGAAAATGTGGAAACTCCATCTCATGATCGGTGAGATAGAGGAACCAATTATAATTAATTTGAGCGAAGATAGCTTCACTGACTTTGATTACGAATTAGATACTTAATGTTTACCAGCGTATATACAATTTATTATTTAAATTTTCTGTAACATAAAAATTAATTACATTTGAATCTTTTAGTATTTAATTGTAATTCTGCAGATGGTTTAAGAAATAAATAAACTGAAACGTCGAATGTCCTAAAAAGTTTTTAATTAATAATAAAAGCCCCAAAAAATTTTAATATTATATGGACGAATTTATTTATTTTATATGTTTAACTTCTTATATTTTTGATGATGATATTTTGTAAGTATTTAAATTAACATTTATAATTTTTTGAGAGAAAAAGGCCACGTTTTAGCCTGAATGGGCCTAAAACGGTATCTATGCCAAAATTAAAAATAATAAAAACACAATGATTTGTGTTAAATATTTCAAAATTATCTATATTTTCTAATGAATGCGAATTATTAAGAAATCTTTTTAATTTAAGTTTATTACCGAAATAATATTCTATGTCATAAATACTTAGTGATAAAATAAACCTCCTTCCGAGGCTTATAATAAGGATTAAAATCCTTGTATAATCTATTGTTATCCAACGCAAATAGTCCATTATCATAGAACGGTATTTTTGAATATAAAATTTCTAACCCATTCCTATGCAAAATATATGCGTCTAACAGCTTTTGCCAAAGAAGTAGGTAGTTAACGAAAAAAAAGGGGGTAAAAAATGATTTATTATTCTCTCTAATTCTTGAATAAACTATAGTATAAGAGGCAAACTCGGGTCTATTTTCCTGAACTCAAAGCTCTTGGCGGGGGGGGGGGGAGATCGCCACACCCCCTTTGGATCCGCGCCTGGTTAGGAACCTATTGTGAAAACTGAGCAAGAAAAATAAAAGAAACTTTAAAATAAGTAAAATACAAGAGCTGGAATTGGAAAACAAAAATGGAAATATCAGATAATATTTTAAACAAACTAGTACTCAGAGGATGGATAAAAGGGCAAGGCATAAAACTACGCTACGAAGACTAACCGGAGAATTAGCCACAAAATAAAAAGACGTACTTAATACCTGCAAAAGACTATTTTGAGGAACTACTCAACAAACTCAGGAGACACAGCGCCCCATCTATTACACCATTTATTCCTTGATGATTTGAATAATGCAATTAAAAAGATTGAAAACAAAATTCAGGATGAGACAGAATTCCAAAATTAAAATGAGCTTTAAAAAATCTATTAACATTGATATGTAAATCAAAGTTATATCAGTTAAATGGAAAAAAGGTGTCAATATTCCACTCAATAAGAAAGATGACAAAATAATTGGCAACCGTGATCAAGCTATTTTAAGCAAAATGTATGACACTTGCAAACATTTTACTCAATCACATCAAATCATTTTTCGACGATAAAAATGGCGAATACTAAGAAAGGTTTTGATGAGGTAAGTTCACCATACTATTCGCTAGCTCATAGAAAATTGTCAGTTTAATATAAATCGCCTTTGTGAACTTCCACAGGCTATCATAGCATTCCTGAGACTCTACAGGTGATAAAAGTGTATAGACTTCTATGGACTGGCTAAATTTTGAGTAGTAGGAACATCAGACTCAATACAACTGTCTGAAAAGAAAGAAGGGAGACCAAAACTTACATGGAGGGATAACAATAAAAAATATTTTTTAACTATAGTCGTTTATACTAATGGCATTTGGTAAGACGCTGTAAAATATAGTATATGTTGGAGACAAACCATATAGGCAGCCAAGACCCATCCAGAGTTGTAATACTGAGCACTAGGTAAGTATGTACACTAGAAGTCTAAATTATTTAATATATGATAGATTGGTGGTGAAGTAACTTACCCTAATTCCTCAACAAATGCAGAAAGTCGATAAATGACATTTATGACATTCGCACTTAGAGTTTTGTTAATTCTCTCACTCACTTGTTCGCTATTGACTAAAAAGTAAACCTTAATTATGCTTTATCTTATCGTTTTTAAGTATTCTTGCCATTGTTGATTTAAATAAATTTTATTAAAAGTCTCACCGTTAAAACTATTCATAGAAAATGCACTTAATTTAACAAAAAGCTCGGTTCGCTTGTCCAAGTCCCATTTTTAGCTATCTTCCATTTCCAAGCCCACAATTACATTATGAAATGCCAACTAGTGAAAAATTATTTAAGACAAATTGCGAAAAGTTTTTAGAGTTTTACGAACAATGGCTCTACTTTCAGTAGTTTTTGTATAAGTCTCTTAGTGACAGTTATTTTGGTATTTAAAGTCTTATTTAAATAAAAACAGGTGAATTTAATGAGAACTTAATGTATGTCGTGGAAATTATAGTATTCTGTATTTTAAAATATTTTATTTTTACTGAGAATTTTTTTAGCACTTTTACATATTTTGTGTCGGTGGATTAAAATATGAACTCAAATTAGTGAACACCTACGAATTTTTAGATGCGTGGAGAGATATGGAATTTAAAAAATATACTGAATTAATATCTGTTTATATTTAAAAAATAAAAACATCCAATTATGCGTATTTTCATTTCGTTTAAACAAAAGCAAATTAAACTACTACATTTATTAGGTTATCTTTCTACTTTGTTACCCGTAGAGATTTCCGTTTAGCAGTACGTACTTAGCAATGTCTTAGTGAAATGTCTCTCTACTGAACATCTGATAGAACACCTAAATTTTCTGCTAAAAGGTCCAAATAGGCGTGAAAAAATGTAGTGTTAATGATATATTACATGTCACGACTTTGAAGGATGATAGCAGCTCTTCTACGAAAAATCCTTTTTTATAAAATGAAAACTTGGAAGTTCAAATGCAATTAATTGCGGTCATTCCACCACAATTAATTGCATTTGAACTACCAAGTTTTCCATCTTAATGAAATTTAAAATCTACATCAACTTGGCAACATTGCATAATAAATTACGTGTTTCGATCTTAATCGTAGACACGAGCAGAAAAAATATCAAACAACAAGCCAATGGTTCTCTTACTTTTTATGGAAAATTAGCATTTTTTCCGCAGTTATTTATGTAAACTTTGTTAAAAAAAATACTAAATATTGTGTTATGTTTGTGGATTTTACTAGAAAAGCTCAAAATTTAAGTTTTATGAGTGAAAATATTTTTTTTTTTGGAAAAACCACACAAGATCGGCGAAAAAAACATTTTATTCGTGTTCTACAAACGTGTAAAACAAACCACGTTTTTCCACTTTTAGAAGTTATGTATTCACCTAAGATTTTGTTAAAGGACTTGTAATATGTTTTTATGTAAATAAAATATTTATCAACCGATATTTTACCCAAAAATTTTGATAAATAATGTTTTTTTTTGTTGTTATGCATAAGTCTTTTTAACAAGAATTATTGTAAATAAAGTAATAATCCATTCCTTATACCAATATTTTCTAATCTAAATTCCCTTTTTTACACATCCTGGCAAGATTAAACTTCCACCTCACCGATGGTCTCGCTGGACAATAAATTATGCTTTTTAGACTCTTTACTTTTATCAAAATATATAACATGCTTAACTAAACTAATCACGCACGTAATCACAATTTTTATGCACTGCTTGCAAAAATTATAGTTTTTTACCGAATTAAGTTTACCCGAATTTACGTTACATTTCTAATACCCATGAGGCGCTACTGTTCATGCATCATGTTGAAACTGGCGGAGCATTTCCACGAAGAAGACAGGCTTTTACAATATAATGGTTAGTCCTAATTCTACTAATCTATTCCCTCTTTGTAGTCCTGTAAGTAATGCCACTCTGTTGAAACCTGCGTAAATTTTCTAAGGATATTTTTTAATACGTTGGAGTAATGCTCGAATGTTTTCGTAAGTTTTCTTCATATTTACTTCATGAGCTACAGAAGAGTTGAGATTTTGCTACAAGGAGTTAATCCCCCATGCAGTGTTATCATAAGTAGTGGGAATAGGGGGCTTCTAGTTGACCCCCCCACCACTTTTTTGATTGGTCAGCCAAGAATGACCTTGTTTCTGATTGGCTGCCCAAGTTCGCCCCCTATTCCGATTGGTTTCATAAACTCCGCCTCTTTTTGCTCCACCTCCTACCTCCTTCCTAACCACCACAGTAGTTGGAGGGGAGCTGGTAGCAGTTGGAGGGGAGCTGGTATTTTAAAGGACTGAATCTGAGCGAGCTACATTCATTTACAACTAGTCTTAAGCTTATATAGAAGATTCACCACTAATAAAGAACAGTGTTAAATTAAAAATAAGTGGTAGTTATGAACAGTGATTTGCAAAATGAAATAATCAAATTAGGTAAACAGTTTACTAAACTTCAAAATTCCGAATTAAAGAATGCAATGCTAAGGAAAACACACCCCGAGTGGGCACAGGTATATTATGAGACTGCCTTCCAATACCAATTAGCTGCAGAAGCCTGTTTAAATTATAGAAAAACCCAAAATTTGCCGAAGTTCTTTCATGAAATAAAGAAAATAGGATTCAGTTACTTTTTAAGGATATTGAAGGATTATATAAAAGATCCTGATATATTAAAAGAAATCGTGGAAGAGGAAGAGAGAGATAAAGAGATATTGAGAAACAGGGAGGTTTTAGTGTAGGATTTATTATGGAATTATTAATAAGAGAAATGTATGAAGAGTTTTTGATGTCCGCAGCCTGTTCCGAGTTTTATGCATATGAAGGTCAAGAAAGTGAAGCGCAGAATATTATATTGTTTTTAAATTATATGGAACATGCGGAATTATGTTTACTAGCAGCTAAATGTTGTAGCGAATATTTAAAAAATAAAAATATAGATATTTTAATATGTAAACTTCAAGAACTAGGATTAAATAATAATATTTCATGTATTAAAACAATGTTAGAAAATAAAACACATAATTTGTAATCAAGTCTTTTATTACATAAAAAAAATTGTTGTAAAGGTAATAAACATTTGATAATGCACATACACATGGTATTTTTTGATGATAAAAGCAGCAAGGATCCATTTTCTTTAGGGTGGGTTGTTCATCAATCTCGATAACTGGTTTCATGGAATACTTCTTTACGAAATCTGCCTTTTCTTCCCCTTTTACATAAACATAGTCCACCTTAGCGCTTAAATCTCTTATGATATCTCCACATTTGTGTAATGGTGTAAATCCTTCACACCATTCAATGCAATGGTAATTTTTTATTAACCACAGAGCTTGTTTGTGTAAATAGGATGGTAAATGACCCATCGGAAATGGAGCTTTGAAAATAAAATGACTTGTCTTTTGCCCATCGTACGCTGCTAATTCCTTTACAATAAATTTATTATTTTCAATTTTGAATCCTTGAAGATCTAGAATAAGTTTCATATTTTCAAATATTTGAATTTCTTGATCATTTCTACTTTTAATTGATATTCACTTATTTGTTTTTTTAATTTCTGCAACTGAAGTTGAAAATCTAATACTCGAACTGAAATCTCGTAAGACATTATATAAATGAAGAATTCTGGTTTGGCTACGTTAATAAATATCAAAATTGACGCGTGCGCTCTTAAGCGTAAGTAGCGGTTTGTTTAAAAAGAGTATTTTATCTTAAGGAAATTGTATTACAACTGTTTCACAATTTTTGTTAATGGATTGTAACTGAAAACTTTATCATGAATTATAACACAATATGCCGCTGTTTTAGGGGGAATTTTTTCCTTGGTTTCAAATTCAATTCTCATGGTTACTGGACCTGTTTGTAGTAAATCTCTTTGATGTGAACAATTAATGTAAACTATAGGAGCATTTTCTTTAAATTCTTTCGGATTAAAAATTGGTTCCACTGGAGAGTTATAATACCCTTGACGAAAGTCTGTAAACATTTCATACAGAGTAGCAAATTTATTATTTTCAAAGTCAAGTTGAAGATCATTGTAAGGATATCTTTCTGAATTTAAAAAGACATTCATATTTCTTAAATTACAATGATCAAATTTACTCATATCCATTTTTAGATTACCACGTCTATTTTTCTGAAAAGCAATTAGAACATGACGTGCGTTTCGACTTTTGTAGATGTTTTTACGGGCCAGTTGTGCCTCGTAGTTTCCAATAACTCTGGATATTCAACTAATTCCCAGCTTCGGAAGGTTATTAGTATATCACTATTTTTGTCAATAATTTTGGTAAGTGCTAATTCTTGCGGAATCGCTACAGTAAGATGAGGAACTCTCCAACACAACTTGGTAATTTTAACTTTGGGTTTTTCATCTTCATTACTGGATAATAATGCATTTGTATCATCATTACTTCTTATTAGAATAAGTTCTTGTTGTGAATTAAGAATAATCTTATTATAATCTTCAAAAAATCCTGAATACATCTTTAATGGTATACATAATGAAACATTACCTTTGTCATCAGTCATAATTTTTTCTTTAGATTTTGTTTTCGGATACCAACCGGCATTTTCCAATTTAGCACTTTCATTTTGATTAAATGAAATATATCCCTTAAGAGTTGAAGTTATACCAATATCCCGAACGGAGTCAATAGTAACACCATTTAAAATATAGCGTAATTCTTTAAATAAAAATGCCGGAGCATTATTAATTAAAACAGTATTAGCTAAAGGGGAATCATCTTCTTTAGTTACTTGCAATTCCACATAAATTTCACTTTTGCAAGGTAAAGGATATTTTCCTGCTTGTTGCAAAGCAATTCTGATTTCATCATTTGGTCCGAGTTTTGTAGGATTAAAAGGATCGAAAGAAAGAATTTCCCAGCTTAATATTGATTCATCAACCAATACATTTTCTCTTACATTTAAATAATCCATTTTTATTTAAGTTTAAAACCCAAACTTTGAAGAAATTTTCTATTAGAAGGTGTTAACCTTTGGAAGTTTGATTTCCTACTAAAGGAAGTTGGTTTCTTTCTTGTCTTATTAATGTTTTTATTATTAAATTTTCTAGTAAAGTTTGCAGATTTATTGTTATATAATATTACCATCTTTAATCTACTTTTTTAAGATGTAGTCTGATGGTTATGGTTTCTTCTCTAAAATTAACCAAATCACCTTCCTGATCTATTATTTTAATGGCTATTTTATCAATTACTTTAACGGTGACTGGGAAATATATGACGTTTTGAGGTGACTCAATTATTTTGAACCCTGGAGCAACGCTCGGGAAAAATTGGTGTATTATATGAACAGGTTTCCCGTTTAAATATGATCCCTCTGCAATACTGCAGTCTATATTTATTGAATTTACTTTAATTATTTCCGCGGGAAAATCTGATATATGTTCAATGTTGGCTTCCAATCGCCCATTTTTAAACCCTAATAATTTACCAATAGTTCCTTCACGAAAAGTTATGGGGGCTGAACATTTAAGATGTGTACGTAAAGTATTATTATTTGCATAAAGACTAAAACTAATTTTATCCTCATCCAAGTGTTTTTTTAAAAAATCTGTTATGTCTTCTAATTCGTAGCTAGCTGGGGGTATGGCTATTTCTAAATTTTCATCATGAATTAATACATTATTCCCAACATCAATATTGGGAATTGCATTAAATGTTTCGAAATTTATAAGACCGATAACATATTCAACATCTTCATCTAAATATATTGGAGGATGTAACTCTGATGTTAAAATAGCGGAATTGCCGCTAAGAACAAAACTATATGACATTTTACTTTAAAAATATGTTTAATAATAAACTAAAATTAGGTGTTACATATGGTTATAAAGAAATTTTAGACACAATTGACCACAATTTGTTTTGTTAAAGTTTTGATAACTGTTATAATTATAATTAACAATATTATTATTTTGGTCGCTATAAAAATATTTAATTAATTCAGAAGGGGGTCGCAAATTACCATAACTATCAAAATATATTATGTTTTTTCCTTTTTTTGTATATGCTATCCAGTGAGTACCAACACCACTGTGATTATCTAGATTGACAATTGCACTTTCAATTAACTTTATCTTTTTTGGTAATTTATCCCTCATAAAAATACCACGAAAGTTGGGAATTTGTAAATGTTTAGCGTATTTAAGTAAATCGTAATTTGTAAGTGCTTTTCGAGGTATATGTTTTAGCAGTTTTTTGAATAAGGTTTCAAGTATAATCCACATCCTGTTTTATAGGGTTTTAAATAAAGTCCACTTCCTTTTTTTCCTACCGCAATGGACTCCATCATTTGATTGTGTCGTTTAGATTCTTCTAATTTCGCTTTGGCTGCTTTTGCATCATTTACTGCTTTAGCAATACCTGCAGCCCCTCCTCCAAGAGCACCAAGAGCAGACAAACCAGCAAATAAAGGTATAAGTGGAAGAAATCCGCCAGTCTTTGGGATTGGAATTACCCTTTTCTTTGGAGGTAACACTTTACCAGTTTTTTTAATAGCTTTTAAAGCAGTTTGAATACTTTCATTTAGGTCTTTAAAACGTTTCCCCTTAATTCCTTTTCTAGCTTTTGAAATTACCTGAGATAATGATAGTCCTCGTCCTTTTCGAGTTTTTCGCTTGAACTTTCTTCTCGTTCGAAGTCCCATACCTAATTTTCTTTTAATTTTCATAGCACCAGTAATTCCTAGTGCAGCAGTTTTTTCCCCAAAACTAGAATCTTTAGCTTTGAACCTTGATAAAGCTTTGTCAGCTAATACTTTATCAGCTAAATGCCTTCTTTTTATATCATTTGATTGTGAGTAAGCAATATCGTGTTCTTTACAAGCCTCATCCAATAAATTTATACCTTTATCACCTCTTGACAATCGTTTTTCCAATTTTGTTCCAGGTCCACAAAAATTATAACCAGGAATATGCAATTCAAAGGGTAATTTATTTATTAATGAGTTTACTAAACCACTTCCTTTCCTTTTGCTGTTTGTCTTGTAAATGATTCGTTTATTATGTGATGGAAACATTATATATAGTTGCAATCCTAGTGATAACTAACCAGTTACATCACAATACTGAATATTAATAGTTTGTTTTATATATAAAATGAGAGTTGAGAAACAACCATACTCTATAACAATTAAGGATCATGAAAGTTCAGTGAATGGTTTTAGAAAACATGGAAAACTGTTTGAGGGAAATAGTAAAAGAGGGTTAATTATTGGCCCGTCAGGCTGTGGCAAAACCAATGTTATTATTAGTTTGATTGAAGATCCGAATGGTTTGCGATTTGAAAATCTGTATGTTTATTCAAAATCCTTATATCAACCAAAGTATAAATATTTGAGAACACTTTTTAAACCTTTGAAAAAAATTGGATACTATGAATCTGAAAATGAAGAAACAATTGTTTCACCAAAACAAGTTAAACCAAACTCTATAATAATATTTGATGATATAGTGTGTTGTAATCAGAATGTTGTAAAGGACTATTTTTGTTTCGGAAGACACAAAAATACTGATTGTTTTTATTTATGTCAAACATATTCTTCTATTCCGAAACAATTAATTCGTGACAATGCAAATTTAATTGTTATATTTCAACAAGATCGAACAAACTTAAAACATATTTATGATGATCATGTTAATGTTGATATGTCATTAAACCAATTTAATGAGTTGTGCTTAATATGTTGGAAAGATAAATTTGGATTTTTAGTAATAGACAAAGACTCTAATGTGAAATCTGGCCGATATCGAAAAGGATTTGATTCATATATTTACTTATAAAAATAAACGTTTGATGGTAAATTATACCAATCATGGATGAACGTTTAGCAAGAGAGCTAGTTAAATCAAGAAAAGCTGTTAAACAAAAATATCAGAGTTTAAAAAATGCGGAATTTGAGGCGCAAACTAAATTGGAGGAAACATATAAACCGATAACTCAACCCTTACAAGAATTAATTTCAACGATTGGTAAAATTGAACCTGTTGAAATAAAGGAAGAGCTACACACACCAATTAAAAAAATTTATGAAACACCACAGAAAAGATCAATTCAAACACTAACACCAAAGAGAAAATTACAATATGGAACATCAACACCAGAAAAAAGAAAGACGGGAAAAACTCCACTCCTTCCTACAGAAATACCATCGATTATTGACTGGGACGCGAGTTTAGCTTCAGCAAGTCAAATGCCATCTATACAACAAACAAGTATTATTGCAGAAACAAACCCTTCTTCAGGTTCACACTCCACAATAGGAAATCTTTCAGATATACTGGAACAAACACGGCAAACAGTTAGAACATTTGTTGATACAGATTTATATAAAGAATATTTATTAGGATTTGATGAATTACCTCGCCAATATATTGATAGCGGTGTAAAAGATGTTGAACATGAGTTTGATCACCAATATGGAATAGTTCATGATTTGGAAACCGAGAAATTCTTTTTGGGTTTAACTCAAAAACCTGTCGAAATTATTGGTAAAAACATCAAAATTGAAGGAATAACCTATACAGGTACACCAGGTTTATATGAGTTATTATTTAAAAAAGAACCAATAGGGTATAAAAAACAAGATTTGGAAAATTATATGGATATTTTAAAAAGAACCAATGCATACCGTAGAAATAATGATCCAAATGAGCAGGTGCAGGGGAATGGATCACATAAATATATTTCTATAATAGGACCTTATTTGCAAAGCAAAGGAATTACAAAAACTAAAACTCTAAATCCCGAATCTCAACAAGCAGTCCAGGGATTTTTTGAAAGACGCAAAGCTCCATATAGAGAAAGTCGAGTGTCTTCAAAAAAAACCGGATTTGGTATAACTTTAAAAGTTAATAAACCTAATACAGATTACATATATTGGGATAATGTAAACGAACTTGTTGAGAGACTTCGACTATTGGTAGCATCCATGCTTGCGGGACACACTGGTCATAACAATGAAATTATTTCCATTATTGAAGAACTAAGAGAAGCGAATATTATTATATAAAAGGACATAATAGATACTTTTAAACATTTCTAAAATGACCATCGATAAATTTGGTCGTCATATTTCAAAAAAATCTGCTCTAAACACATTATTATCACTAGAAAATAAAATATTATCAAATGTTGAAGAGAAAATAATAAAAATTTTTAAAAGCGATGTCAAATATATTGAAAACAAATTAATTCAAAATTTAGATCCCGGGTTGAAAAGCGATGTTAATAATTTAAATAAGAGAATAAATGAATATGATAACAATATACAAAATATTGCAAAAAAGATTAAGTTATTTGAGGATAAAGTTATTCCTGAATATAATGACAAGATAATTAATTTGAAAAATACTGTTGATGGAAATGATGAGGTAGTAGAAAAATTTTCTCAGAAAGTTTCTAAATATGCAAATGACTTTGACGTAGTGAAGTTAAAATATGATAAAGTTGATGATTTTGAAAATGAAATAAAAAATGAAATTACATCAATTAAATCAATAATTAAGGATACTTCAGCAATTGACAATGTCAAGAACAGTATTTCCAAGGAAATTACATCAAAGTTTCAAAATTTTACTAATTTGCTTAATGATAGAGTAGCAGAAGAAGTAAGGAATTTTAAGAAAATACATGACGTTATGGATAAAAATACACAAAATCTTGAAAAATCAATGAACACTCATTTCCTAATTCACAAAAAAGATACCGACAAAGTTAATGAATTTAAAGAACAAATTAAAGAATTTGAAATTAAAATCAATGCATATAAATCAAATTTACAATATTTAGAAGACAAATTGAAGGAGGATTTTCAAAACGAAAATGAAAAAATTGAAACAAAATTCAAAGATCAAATTACAAAAGATAATGAAAAAATCGAGGATATACTAAAGCAATTAAACAATCTGAAAACCAAATCTGAAACGTCTTTTGACGAGGGAAATTTTACAAAGGCAATCGATGAGAAATTACAAAAAGAATTAGAATCCTTACTAGAAGTAGTGCAAGCTATAATAGAAGTTTCTAAAAAGGATGTATTAATTAAAATTAAAAATAATAGTTCAAAAATCGAGGAGACTTCTTTACTCATAAAAGAACTTGAAACATCTTATACAGATATACTACACAAAGCTGAAAAGACAGCGTCAGACATAAAAAATATAGAAAAAAAAATTGTGAAAATGACATTAGATATTACAAATGCAGAATTTCAATTAGGAAAAGATATAAAAAATCTAGAAGATAAATTAACAAAAGAAATAAAATCTTTAAACGAATTAGTTCAAAGAGCTGCTGAAGTTTCTAGAAAAGAATTTAATGATACAATGAATTATGCAAGAGAAGAAATGAATTCAACATTAGGTGGTTTCAAAAAAGATTATACGTTATCAAATGTTCTTTTGGAAACTAAATTTAATGTAAAAATGTCTGATCTTAATAACAACATCACCCAAATAAATTCGTCAATAAAAGAAATTAGAAATGAAAATAACAAATCATTTGAAACAATGGAAAATAAATTTAATGTAAAAATTTCTGATCTTACTAACAACATCACCCAAATAAATTCGTCAATAAAAGAAATTATAAATGAAAATAAAAAATCATTTGAAGCAATGGAAAATAAAATTAAGGAACTTACTAAAAAAAACTGAGATGATTTTTTTTATATTTTACAACATCAGCGATAAAGGGCTTTTATAAACGGTTTAGAAGGAGGTAAAGTTATTTGTGGGATTTATTTTCGAGAGTAAGGTATAAATTAATAATGAGTAAAATTAAGCAAGACGTTGTAAATGAATTACATAAACCGGCGAGAAGGCGATATAGAAGGAGACGAACAATTGTAAAAGGGCTTAATGATCTATTTCAAGCTGATCTGATAGAAATGCAGCCATATGCGAAATTTAATAGGGGTTTAAGATATATTTTAATGGTAATAAATGTGTTTTCTAAATTTGTATGGGCAGAACCTGTAAAATCCAAAACTGGTAAAGATGTAGCAGCTGCAATGAAAAAAATTCTATTAACTTTAAAAACGCCCCCAACAAATCTGAATACTGATCAGGGTAAAGAATTCTTTAATCAAGACTTTCAGAAACTTATGGAGCAGTTCAAAATTAATCATTACAACACATTTTCTAATATGAAAGCTAGTATTGTAGAGAGAGTAAATAGAACGATAAAAAACAAAATGTGGAAAAAGTTTAGTTTACTAGGTAATTATAAATGGATCAGCTTTCTTAAAGAAATAATTACAGAATACAATAATACTAAGCATTCAACAATCGGAAAAAAACCAAACGAAGTTAACAAAAAGAATGAAATGGAAATCTTGAAATCAGCTTATACTCATAGGAAAACTGTGGATCCCAGATCACCAAAATTTCGTGTCAGTGATAGAGTACGAATAAGCAAGATTCGCGAACAATTTTCTAAAGGTTACACGCCCAACTGGTCAAACGAAATTTTTCAAATAAAAAAAATCCAGCTTACTAATCCAACAACGTATTTGATTCAAGATGGAAATGGGATAGATATTCAAGGAGGTTTCTATGAAGAAGAACTTCAAAAAGTAAGACATCCAAATGTATATCTGGTGGAAAAAGTGTTAAGAAAGAAAGGAAACAAAGTATTTGTAAAATGGTTAGGATTAGATAAATCTTATAACTCTTGGATCTTCAAGAGAGATGTGATGTAATAGTAATTAATGCTGTAATAATAATTGATGTTTGTAATAAAAAAAAAAATGATTTTTTATATATATTTGTTTTATTTAAAAATAAGCTTATTACATAAACATTTTTTTAAATACAATATTCCTATAATCAGAGTCTAATATGGGATTTAAAATTTCTTCAGTCAATTTAATCCTTCTTCTAAAATGTTTTTGATTTATAAACTCTTCAGAAGTCATACGAGCTTTTCTGTAGCCGAAGTTCCAAGCAACCATCAGATGAATTTGGTTTCTTGATTCATCAATAGATACTGTCTTCTTCATAATAGTGCTTAGACTTTAATTTTTGTTCTAGTTCTTCGGGATGATTCAACAGCAGTTCCAGCATGGAGCACACATTTTCACTATTTAGATTTTGTTTTGGAGAAAGGACATTATATATTTTGTCAAAAGAATCTCCGTCGTAAAAATTGTTATTTCTAAAAACGTTGAAATAACGTCGAAAGTTTTGTTTTTGTAAAACATTTAGTCTATATTCTATAAGTGGAATTTGTTCCCATAGTCTGCACACAGTTTCATTTCCATAGTAAATAAAATCACAGCTTTTCACAATCTTCACTATTGGTAATTCACCAATCTTTTCAAAATGAATAGATAAATTTTGCAAATATATCGGTTCATTGAAAACATTTGGTGAAAACATATAATTTGTTATAACTCCTTGATATTGCAATAAGTTCTTCCAATCATCTTCATTTAATATCACAGACTGACCATTTTTACCACCAAGTTCAATGCATGGTAGAAAATCACTTTCCACCCACAAACCAATCGCAGCATATTTAGAGTTAGAATTATTTAAATTATATTTTGTAGAATTTATAATTGTTTTTTTTATTTTCTTTTTTAATGGTGAATTTTCAAATATATTTTTACTCTGATTACTGAACATTTTAAATGATGTATTTCAAAAACTAACTGGCTATCTGCTTGCTCTCAAAAAACTAACTATCAATCCGTTTGCTCCTAAATTTTATACATTTTCCCTCTCCTCTCAAGTGGAGGGGTAAACTTATTTTCCCTCTCCATTTAAGAGGAGGGGATAAACTTTAAATGTCTTTATACTAACGAGAATCAATAAAAAACAAAATTTATATTATTTTTTTAACATTTATTAAATATTTTTATAGATATTTTTTCATGAAATACAATAAAATTAAACATGTACAAATAAATATTGCTGCTGTAAATATAATAACAAATATATAACAACAGACACAATGACAAGATTCTTCTTTTTTATTATTGAAAGGAATCCAATCTGAATATTGTAATGGTTTGTTTGTCATGGAATATTTAATTTTTATGTATGTATTTTCACACAAAGCAGAATCAGTTACATTATAGGTAAAAAAGTGTGAATTTCCAACAAGATATGTCATTTTCATCTGTTTGTAGCAGTCGGTTTCATTTTTGAGGGCATTTATACATATATCAGCCCTAATTGTATAAGGAATGTAATTTACATATATCACATTTCCAACAAGGGAAACTAAAACTATTAAAGATGCAGCAGTCATTGTTGTAATATTACTAACAAATAATGGTATTTCTATACAATATATATGTTTTTGGATTCAGTTCCCCCTCCAACTTTTAAAGCTTCAAAAACGACTTACATAATTTATCATCATATAAAATGATGTCTTTATAAAGATGAAAAATTACTAGGAGTAGTTAATTCTAATCGCGGTTTTTTATTTTTAGATCCATTTTCGTTTCCAGAACTTAAAAAAGTTAGAGTATCATACATCATTTTCATATCTTTATCAAAAAAATCTGTTTCCAAAATATCCTTATGTCCCCATGCAAGAGTTTTTGTGGAATTTGGTATACAATATCTTTTATCATCATGAGTTGTTAATGCCAATTTATTTAACAAATTAGTGTATATATTATGCATATCTGACTTGAATACATACATGGTGCAGAATATTTTGTCACCTTTCTCAACAACATCTTTATAATCTGATAATGTTAATTGATTTTTTATACATGATCTACTAACGCCTTTTGCTTTTTTATCTACACTATTTTTGGATTTTATACAATATGCTTTAGCACCAGTTCTATAAAAACTTTCAATGGGAATCCCTTTGTACTCATCTTTAAATTTACCAACAACTGATGTTGTAATAGGCATGCAATGAATATTTTGTTCAGAAAAATTAGAAGTATCAAATTGATCCAGATTTAGCTTCATATCTTCATAAAAGTTTTGGGTCTGAACTTCAAGAATTAAGGAATCAGTATCCGTATATAATAAATTTAAATTATTACCATATTTTACTTTTAAATACCCATAATAAAAATTATACATTACAGTTTTTGCAATATCCAGAATACTCATCCCAACATAAATTGGTTTATTGTATTCAATGCAAACCTGTTGAAGTTGAAGAGCAACTAGATTTTCAGAGAAAATTTTAAAATCCTTTAATTGAGGTTTAGAAATAAGTTTTTCGGCACTAAATTTATTACCCTGTCTTTCCCATTGAGATACTAATTTAATATCTGCTCGCCTATCAACATTTTCCATGGTTTTACCGAAAATTGAATTATTTGCCAATTTATAACAATTTTTATCAAATTTATTTTTAGATAAATTTCGTAAATTTGTATTTAAATCTATATATTCCGCTAACCATGGTGATTGTGTAAACTTAACTGCTCTGTGTATTTTTATGATTTTGAGTCCAAATTGTAGACATTGTTTCAGATATCGGTAGTGAATGATATAGTTATATTTATTATGTAAGTTTGGAATTAATTTTGAGTGGTTTGAAATTGGTGGTGTATATTGTTCAGGACAAAATGGGAAATCATTATGACTATCATGTAAATAATTTGGATATTCTAAATCAACTTCAAATATGTATCCTATAGATGATGTATCTGAAAGTTCGGATATATTTAAAGTTTCTATTTCGAGCTTAGGTACCCAAGCAAAATTTTTTTCAGGCAAATATTGTTTCATAGCATAACCATACAAATTTGTGGCGTCTAAGTAAGCGATATATGTTGTAGGTCTTTCAGGATTAAAATTTTCTAAGAATGGATTATTTGCTTCAGATTTGCGTTTGGAACAAGTGCTAACCCCACCACGAACACCTTTTTTGAAAAAATGAAGCATATCTGGTTCCGTTAATAATTCTAATTCTACATTAGTTAATTTCATCATTGCATCCCAGCACATAGAAGGGCTAGTGACATAATTAACAGGATCTAACTTATAGGTTTTAATACATGTGGATCTATAATTTTCAAAAACATCAGCCAAAAGTAAAACATCTGATTTTAAGTAAATATCGGAATAAGCCCCTATTGTAGAACACTTAAATAGATTCCACACTTCTACAGCACGATTGTAGTCTTGAGGAGAGATATTTTCATCGGTTAAGTTATTATAAAATTTATCAATCAATGGTAGAGATTTCTCATTTAATTTTTCGTTGGAATCTATGTAAGAGTATGGAAATACCCCTTTTTGTCTAATGTATCGAAATTCATCAGCATTTGAGAAAAACTTTTTAATTTCAAAACATTGTGAATCTTGTAGAGTTTGTGATAGTGACTCTAAAGACTCTGGGAGAAATTGAAAAGAATCTATAAAGCGTAGTCGCAAAGCAACTGGTTTCCGCTTTTCTGACACATCAACGAAAATTTCCTTACTAAAAGAAATATACTTTTCTTTATTTTGAGCTATAACACTAATATTTTCTTTATTATAGCAAAGCGATTTAATAAATAGGTGAGAATCATAGTTTTTTAAATTATGCAATACTATTGGTATATATTTTGGAGGTTTAAAATGCAAATTACATATTGAGTGGGCGGCTCCTCGATATTTACCTGTAATATGACAATGATCCCTACACTTTATGAAATTTCCTTTTGAAAAAGGTTTTTCACATACATAACAAATGCTAGAATTTTCATATTCAATCTGTTCCACAGATGATAAATCTTTCAATGGTACTTGATATTTTAAATATTTTTTATAAATTTCTTTTACATCATTTTCAATGTATTCAATAAATTTTATAGCACAATCTGTACCTCTATAAAGTTTAAGACACACAACATTCTCATCAAATGATGATTTAATATAATAAGCAAATGAATAGGGTATATGTTCAGCAGTTTTAATAGTATATGAGGTTGTCGAATCAGGTGTAGATTGTTGGCACTCAATGTTTTTCAAATAACATTCAAAATCGGCATAAATAACAAAAGGAGCTTTATACTGTTTCTGAATATTTTGAAACTTTAATATATTTGCAGGAATATAATTGCCAAATTTATCCAAAATCAAATTATCTGAAGGAAGCTCAATTCGAACAAAACTACAATCACGTTCTAAATGTGTGTTAAGTTTTTCATATGTTCCAAAATATTGAAGGCATCCATCACATAAGTATTTTTTTATTTTCTTTTTTGATAATTGTTTGGATACCAAGCAACCTAAATCCTTTATCCAACAGTAGTGGTTATTTCCATCATCAGAACTTATTAAAAGCAAATTAATATGTAATTTTTTCTTTTCATTATTATAATGTAAAGGACCGACAATCTCATATACCTTTTTATTATCCCTTAAAAATTTTTCAACTCCATATACATTTATGGACAAATTATTTTTTTCCTCAAACTTTTTTATATCTAATAATTTTACTGGAAATTCAATACCTGTAAAATCGAAAGCGTCTCTGAAGTCTGGATATGATGAGGTCTTTCGAGGATTACCGGTTGGCTGGTATGCTGCTGAAACCACTGCCCAGGCGAAACAGCAATTGTCCTCATTCATCACATTCACTATTGATTTAGAAAAGTGATGCATCTTAATGTAGGAGGAGGCATTCAATGGGTTGTACTTATTGATGTTGACTTCCAAATGCAGAATTCTTTGTAGAGCCCACCCTGTAATAGGAATTAAAAAATTAGTTCTGAATAATATTTGTTAGAGATGTACAAGTGATATTAAGAAAACTTAGCTCTTGAGATTAAGAAAACTTAGCTCTTGAGATTAAATAATAATTACCTGAGTCTCTTTCCGGCAATTCATCTGCTTTGGTTTCAATAATCTTGAATAAATCATCGTAAAGCTGTTGTAGATCAGTTGTATGGGTTACAATGAAGAACGGTGTATTAAATGACTTAATTGAAGTAGAGGTTAAAGTTGGAGAATAATATATTCCAAATAATTCCAAATTTACTTTAGCACATGTAAATTCTTGTTGACGCTGGCGTATTAATGTTTGCACTTTATTACCAACATCTTGCTGAAACTTTTTGATGTCGATGTGATAATTCTGCGAATATATTCTGTAGGAAGCTATTCGACATTTAAATGCACTCCTGATAATGTCAATTCCATTTCCATATTTTATGCAGCTCCTGTTTTTATGAATATTTGTCCTCAAGTGTGTGCTCCAGGAATTAGATTTGACATTTACTTCACAATCTTGGCAAAATCGCATTGGAGGTCTTGAAAGTAGTTCATCAACTGAAACAATTATTATTTTTTAATTCCTCTGTAAACCTTTATTAATAATAAAAAGAAAAATTAAAAGGAAAATTATAGCTAAATATGTTATAAAAAAATACTTACGATTAATTATATAATCTTCCAAGTTAAAGGTGTTTTCGTTATTAACAACATTTTCTCGAAGGTGGCGTACAATATGTGATTTTCTTTTAAATTCTCTTAAGCAGTGTGTGCAAAGGAGAGTCATTTTAAAATGGAATCGGTTAGGGCCGTGTCGCTTTTAAATAAATACAATTTCGATCTATCAAGACCCAATGACATAGAATAATTAGCAATTTTTTCAGCTCGCGCAATTTAGAAAACTTTTGGATTTACTTTTGAATTAACTTTTGGATTCACTTTTTAATTTGAAGAAAAACATGGATTTTTTTTAAAAAATATATTTCCCAAATTTAAAAGAAGATCGCCTTGTCGTTAAATACAATTTTTAACGTCTTTTAAAGTCGAATTAGATAAATTATTACATATATTATCTAAGTTTAAATAGGAATAAACCATTGACTTAAATCTAGATGTGGCACACCTTGTTTCATTCCTATTTAAGCTCGGCTTAGTTTTCTTATGTAGAAACTTATCTAATTCTCCAATAGCGACTTTATTTGTTGGATTGATTTTCGGAGCTGTTGTTACAGCGACTGGTAAAGAATTTTTTGAAATTTGAGCCCCTAAAGTTTGGGAACTAGAAATATCACCGTCCAATTTTGACTTTTTTAAATCTGAACAATCATTTGTTTCTGATAAAGAACGTTTTTTGGGTAAATTTTTTTCAATTAAATTTTCAGAACTTTGTTCTAAATTTAGGCCAGAAGGATTTTTCAAAAATTGATTTTGATTACAGGAAGAAATTAAGGGACATTGAGGCTGCTCATCTTCAAAATTTTCAGTATAAGTATATACCTCAATGTCCCCCACAATTTCGCCACAACTCAAATCAAAAACATCTACCGAATTTACTGAATTTCTGGTATAGCCAAATTTGGATGGTTGTTCAAACCCCTGAATAAAATTTTGATCCAACCCTTCAATTAAATTTTGATCCAACACTTTAATAAAATTATGCTGAGCTTTGGCTGAGACGTTTATAACAGTCTCAACGCTGTCGTTGGAATCCTCTGATGAATCTGACGATGCATCTGAAATTGGCGAATAGTGGGGGCGATAAACCTCTTCCATATTATTTTTCGAAAAACCCCCAATGCCAATCCTCTTATCATTATTTAAAGCTCCCTCGTTACCAACCCCATTATTATTATTGTTTAAAACCCCCTTATTATTTTGTTCCTCACAGCTCTCAAAAGTCTCCTGATATTCCACATCACCCTTAATTAAATTTTGCCCTGAGCTATTTTCACAAATTTCACCCCCTTCTAATATATCTAAAAGTTGTTCCAAATTATATCCCTCATTTATTTCAGAATTGTTAATTAAATTTTTCCTTAATATATCATTATTTAAATCATCGAAATTAATTGTTTCAAGAGGTTCTTGAGGAATATCAGGGATAATAGATTCATCCAAAACTTTTAAGAGCTGTGTCAAAATATCGCTTTCACCAATTTCGGAAGAATCGCCAGATTCAGATGAATTGTTAAATGTATTAATATCAATTTCCCTAAATTTAATATCTAGCTCCTCGTCGCTTAGCCCACAAAATGAACAATCAATCAAATCATGCACAAGGCAAGCGTCGTTTAAATCGAAGGCTGTTAAGTCGATGTTTTCAATTTTTACATTTAAAAATGACATTTTAAATTATAAATTAAAAAATAAAAAAATTATGAATCAATAAAAAAATCAAAAAATCAATAAAAAATCAATAAAAAAAATCCACAAAAATGAAAAAATCAATCAAAAATTGGCTTTTAAAAGATGAAATAAAAATGAATTAAAAATCCAAAGTATTAAGTCAAAAATATTAAATCAAAAATATGAAATCAACAATACAAACCAAATGAAAATTAATAATATGTCACTACGTCACACGAAATAAATCCGACTATCAAGATATATTAAAATCGATTCGATAATTTTACAAGCGTACGCTAATAGCGAGATGTAAACTGAAGAGACGCTTCGTACCCAGCCGCCTTTTAAAGCAGCCAAGAGCCTGGTACCGGCTGGTACGGCGTGGCACTGCATGGTACGACGGGAACCGTGAGACCGTGAACTCGAGAGAGGTCGTTCAACGGTCGTAAGTTGTTTTGTTCTTAAGAAAATGACGAGTAAAGAGGAGAAGAAGAAAAAAAAAAAAAGTTGTTTTTTGGAATAATATAAAAAACATTTTTTTTTTTTTTATTTATTTTTTTTTTTTATTTTTTTTATTTTTTTTATTTTTTTTTTTATTTTTTTTTTTTTTTCGTTTTTTATATTATTCCAAAAAACAACTTTTTTTTTTTTTCTTCTTCTCCTCTTTACTCGTCTTTTTCTTAAGAACAAAACAACTTACGACCGTTGAACGACCTCTCTCGAGTTCACGCTATCTTTGCCTTCTTCTTCTTCTCATTCTTCGGACTGGTTTTGCCGCTGGAGGTAGGAAAAGTGGTATTTCAGTATTGTATAGAAGGATTTACAGCGTCTTGACTTAGCATTCATTAAGTTTAAAGTCTCAAAATGAGTACGTTCATAATTATAACACTACAAGACTTTCTGGGATTCTTGGAAAATCAGATTAATCTGATGGATCGTCAGAGTCCAAATTCCGAGAACACGGTGATGTGGCCGCCACCATCAGAGGCTGACTATTTAGATGAAGAATTTATCAACATGTTTGAGCCAGACCTGGATCCCGAGCCTATCGCCTTTGAGTGGGATCCAGACCGAGCAATGGATCTTCAACCTTTGATGATGGAGCAACAACAGCCTATGGAAGAAGATCGGCCACAACCTATGGCAGAGCAGCAGCAGCAAGCTATGGCAGAGCCGGAGCAACAGCAAGCTATGGCAGAGCCGGAGCAGCAGCAAGCTATGGTAGAGCCGGAGCAGCAGCAAGCTATGGCAGAGCCGGAGCAGCAGCAAGCTATGGCAGAGCCGGAGCAACCTCTGGCAACCCCAAAACAGAGATACGATCGAAAATGCAAGAGGCCGATACCGGAGAGAAGACAGAGATACGATCGAAAATGCAAGAGGCCGATACCAGAGCAGCAGCAAGCTATGGCAGAGCCGGAGCAACCTTTGGCAACGAAAAGACAGAGATACGATCGAAAATGCAAGAGGCCGATACCAGAGCAGCAGCAAGCTATGGCAGAGCCGGAGCAACCTTTGGCAACGAAAAGACAGAGATACGATCGAAAATGCAAGAGGCCGATAAATTATAAATTATAATTTATAATTTACGGCAATCTCTGGTGGGCAACAACATCTCTGGTGGGCAACAACATCTCTGGTGGGCAGCCACAATCTCTGGTGCATCAGCAGCAACCGATGGCAAAGCAGTAGCAACCTATGGCAAAGCAGCAGCAGCAGCAACCTATGGCGGACAGCAGCAACCTATGGCAGAGCCGCAGCAACCTATGGCAGAGCAGCAGCAGCAGCAGCTTCTAGTGGTCAGCAGCAACAGATGGTAAAGCAGCAGCAACCTATGGCAGAGCAGCAGCAGCAACCTATGGCAGAGCAGCAGCAGCAACCTATGGCAGAGCTGGAACAGAGATCCATCCCAAAATGGTACTTGGTATTATGATTTATATATGTATATATGTATTTATCTATTTATGTATATATGTATATTTGTATTTTAATTTAGGAATAATAAAAAACAAAATCGTTGAGGAAAAATTTTTTTCTATTTCACACCTAATAACCAAGTTTCTTCAACTTTAAAGAATTATTATTAATAGGATGATAATATATATTTTTATTTTTTTACAAGCATAGTAACGAAAACTAGTTTTTTTTTTAACTTGGCAGAATTATTCTACATGGAAGAATAAATCATAAGCTCGATTTTCAGAGAATCTTATTTAATCAAACCTAATTGTTCTTTATCTTATATATTAATTCTTATTTGAATATCTTAGTTGACATTTTAAACTTAATATTACAAACTACTAGGGTGCATGAATAAATTCAAGTGAAGTATCAAATTTATTTATTTAAAATTCAATTTATCAATAGGATTGATGGTGCATATTATGTAGAAAAAATTATTCTACACTGAAAGAACAAAATCATTAATTCTTGGAATCTAAATATAGACAAATTTCTATTTATTTACATGGTACCCTTATATTTATTTAACTTAAACTTAATATATATCTTATAACTTATACCTTATATCTTATAACTTATACCTTATATCTTATAACTTATATCTTACAACTTATATTTTATATAAAATTTTATTTAAATTAGTTGGCATTTTAAACTTAATATAAAAACTACTAGGAATAAATTCAAGTGGAGTATCAAATTCATTTATTTGAATTTATGCATATTATTTGAAAAGAATTATTCTATACTGAAAGTACAAAATTATAAATTCTTTCAATGGGAATAAATACAAATTCTTATCTATTCACATCATTCCCTTATATTTATTTACATAGTTTTTTACATTTATTTAACTTAGCAGAACAAAATCTAAATTCTTATAAAATATTTTAAACTTAAACTTAAACTTAATATAGTCCATAGTGCATGAATAAGTGCAAGTGAAATAAATTTATTTAAAATTTGATTTTTCGATTAGATGGTTTTGCATATTCTTTAGTTCTGGTTTGTTACATATTATACATGCTTGTGAAGGAGTTGTTATGAATAAATCGTTTTCACACGTGTTGCATTGCAGATCTTTTTCGCAACATATAAAGGATCGTTTATAGTGGCTATTAACAAAATTATTTTTCCCATTTGGGCAATTTAGAGCATGTATATAGTAACATTCACAACATAAATTATATGCACCGCCAGAAGATGAAATAATTACGACATAAGATTGAAAAACGCACACTTCTCGCGTAAGGTAATTTGGTGTCAATGTATCACTTGCATTTATTTTTGCCACTTTCACGAGCCCCTCTTCTCCACATCCGTTTGGAACGCCATTATCCTCTATCCCATCATCTTCTTCATCTTCATCGTCGTCTTCGAAATTATTTCGATCAATAGTGATCAGAGAATCCTGTCTTGCGTGAAACTTTCCTCTTCCAGCCAAGTTAAAATGAGTTGTTTCATCTTTGTACATTGACTGGATCGTTTCATCGCAAGCAGAATCTAAATATACATGTGTCTGATCCATTTCGAAGACTGTCCGATGCAACTCGATTCACTTGTTCACACTATTTTTTAATTTTACAACACTTTTTTATTGATAATGGTGGGCCGTCTATGTGGTGTTGATATAGTGGATAGTGTTTAAAACACGGCAAATTTAGCTGCAATTCTTCGTCACTTCTATAATTTTCCGGCAACCTGTTCCAAATTTGTTGTAAACTAAGTGAATCGACGAATGTTTTCAAGTAGTTGATGGGAAAGAAGGCCAAGTCTTGATCTTCAAAATCGGTAAGATTTTTTCCGTTATTTTGGTAGGAAATTATTACTTGGCCTACACGTTCAATGAGTTGCTGTTGTTGTTGTTGTTGGTCGCTATTTGACATCGCGCACGAATGACTGAAGTTCGCTCAGATTCGATCGTTTAAAATACCAGCTCCCCTCCAACTGCTACCAGCCCCCCTCCAACTACTGTGGTGGTTAGGAAGGAGGTAGGAGGTGGAGCAAAAAGAGGCGGAGTTTATGAAACCAATCGGAATAGGGGGCGAACTTGGGCAGCCAATCAGAAACAAGGTCATTCTTGGCTGACCAATCAAAAAAGTGGTGGGGGGGTCAACTAGAAGCCCCCTATTCCCACTACTATCATATCTGAAAAAAATCCTTGACACAGGTAAAAGTACGTAATTCTCCATTGTGTAATGATATTTGGTCCCCTTCCTCATACTGTTGCTTAATATATTAACATATAATTTGATATTGGATTATTGTCCAAAATTAAGATATTCATTGATTACTTCAAGAAGTTATTTAGTTTTTAGATTTCTATCAAAAATAAAATGTTTTCTATTTATTCCAGTTTAATAAACTGAATTATATTTAATGAATATTTGTTACCCTCCATTATATTTAATATATCTTCATTTTTCTTAGGTGTTATAACAAAAGAGAGTGTTATGTAGCCAGGGGCGGATCCAGCCTCTCTCTTTGGAGGGGGGGGGTGATATCACAAAAGTACAGTATGTCAAGCGAAAGCAGGTTGTCGACAGGGGGAGGGACATCAGCAACATTCCCATTTCTGGTCTAAAAGGCAGGGTGGGGTCTATTTTTCTGAATTTGAAGCTCTTGGAGAGGGGGGCGATCACAAGAAAAAACAGGTTGCCGACAGGGGGGGATGCCAGTAGCATACACATTCCTAATATAAAAGGCAGAATCGGTTCTACTTTCCTGAACTCAAAGATCTTGGGAGGAGGGGGGGCGATCGCAAGCATACAAATTCCTATACTCTATTCAAGAACTAGAGAGAGTAATAGAATTGTTATCGAAACCTCCAACGTACCTGCTCCACTGCAGTAGGACACTAAGGACTGCCGTAAATCTAATTATATTTAATTATATTTAAATATTATAAGCTTTTATAAATTTACTGCAATAATAAAAATTCTGATTACAATTTAATTTCTGTCAATGAGCAAAGTACACCTAACAGTGGGTCCTTAGTGATTTTTCTGGTTTGCGCTTGTTTTTATATATTATTTGAGATTAGTGAGAAACCCAAAAGACATGGCTTCCACTTCTATATTTGTTCCAAAATCGTTAAACTAGGGCATTTTCTCCTCAACGAAAAACTTATTACGATGACTATTGATGATGCCTTAAGATATTATTATCTAGATAAGAATGTTAAAAGCTCTGTTGAGATGGTTTCCAACATGGCAGGAGTTAGAGGTAAACCTACTATGTACCAAATACTGAAGGAGAAAAAAACGATTGGAATTGTTAGTACCCCCAAGCCAAATTCGATCACAGGTATACGAAAAACCTCGTTGGAAGGAGAGATGAAAACTGCAATAAAAGGAGTTGTACATACATTTTATTATGAGAAGCAGATCCCAACCGTCGACAAAATTCTAACTAAAATCAATGAAGATCGGGATTTACCTGAAATTAAAGGAACTGAGCTCTGGAAATTGCTCAGAGAACTTAATTTTTGCTGGGAAAAACCAAATAGGACATCTGTTCTTATTGATCGTCCAGAAACTATCCGTTGGAGAAGGAAATATCTTTCTCAAGTAAAAGGTAGAGTTGCTAGAAATAACACAACTTAAAAAATTAGTAATTTAACTGAACTTTTGAAAGATTTTTTTGAATAAAGTCACTGTGGAAAATTGGGAAAAATTCATATAATAAAAGAATAAAACAAAATGTGGAAATTCGAACTCATGATCGGTGAGATAGAGGAACCAATTATAATTAATTTGTGCTAAGATAGCTTCACTGACTGCGAGTAAGAATTAGATACGTAATGTTTACCAGTTTAAACACAATTTATTATTTAAATTCTTGTTGTATTTTATTGTTTAATGTTTGTTTATATTTTTTTTTATTTTTTTATATATTTTTATTTTAGTGTGTTCTACTCTTTAATTTTATATATATTTAATTCCCATTAGCCCTACTTTTTTATTATTTTATTATTGTATTTGTGTCTTTTTCTTAAGCGTGTAGAATTAACATGTTTATTTTATTTTCCTGGTGCTATCGGATTTCCATATAATAAAGTAAATTAAATTTAGATGTCATTGCAATAAAAATAAGTAGGTCTAATTTTAACTGTAATATATAAAAACTAATTATATTTGAATCTCTTTTTAGTGTTTAGTTGTAATTCTGCAGATGATTTAAGAAATAAATAAACTGAAACGTCAAATGTCATAAAAATGTTTTTGGTTAATAATGAAATAACCAATAGCCCCAAAACATTTTAATAGTATATGGACGAATTTATTTTTTTATATATGTTTAACTTCTTGTATTTTTAACAATGGGTATTTTGTAAGTATTTAAATTATAACTTAGAATTTTTTGAGAGAGGCTACGTTTTAGTCTGAATGTGCCTAAAACGGTTTCGATGCCAAAATTAAAAATAATAAAAATACAGCTGTGATTTGTGTTAAATATGTCAAAATTATCTATATTTTGTGATGTATGTGAATTATGAAGAAA